>OX451740.1:1050867896-1052199864 GCA_948472305.1 Vicia faba
GTTTGAAAGATAAATTACTGCGGTATGAAAGTAATCGGAACAAAGTCTTTTGCTTCCCAGTTGCACAGTCCTCCGTCAACAGTAGGGAAAATCCACTCTTCCAGGTCACTCTCCTCTTCACTATCCTCCAAAGCATTGACTCCATGATGGGTGATCTTCACTGGTGGCCTTCCCGCACGGGCGCGACGTACAACCTTTTAAGCAGAAGCAGTGAACCCCAAGTCGAATTTATCTAATTTGAAAGGAAAGTCTGGAAGCTGCCCCCAGATTATACTTCCTCCTTCTTCAATCACAGCCTTTGCATCTTTGAGAGACGACATATGAGGCGGAGGTCTGGTAATCATGGGTACAGAAGGAACCGTCTTGGTTGTCGCAATCTCCTGAGCTACCTCTTCAAAATGCTGAAAGGGGGTTTCGATGAATTCACCATCCAATTCTACATAGTGGAAAGAATTTAGATGTCTTATCATGTATTCCTCTTCGCCATGAACAATTATAATTTTCCCCTGGACAGGGTACTTGAGCATTTGATGCAGAGAGGAAGTGACGGCTCTAGCATTGTGAATCCAAGGTCTTCCCAACAAGCAAGAATAGGAAGGACGGATGTCCATCACATAGAATATGGAGTTGAAGGTTTCAGTTCCCACTTTAATCGGGATGTCCACCTCCCCGTGGACCATCCTTTTAGAACCATCAAAGGCTCTGATAATTATATCGTTGGGCTTCAGGGTTAGGCCTTCACAGTCCAATCTATCCAAGGCTTTCTTCGGCAAGACATTTAAAGACGACCCAGTATCAACCAAGACGTGAGCTAGAGTAGTCCCTCTGCATTCCACCGAGACATGCAAAGTGTCATTATGGTTTCTCCCTTTTGATGTTAAATCAGCGTCGGAGAATCCTAGACCATTGTCAGCTGTTAAGCTAGCTACACATTCTTGGAACTGATCTGCGGAGGTTTCTTGTGGAACGTGGGCCGTCTTCAAGAATCTGATCAAAGCTTTGGCATGAGCCTCTGAACAGAGCAACAGGGCCAACATAGAGATCTTTGAGGGGGTTTGCCCCAGTTGTTCCACCACATCATAATCGCTTTTCTTGATTATTTTCAAAATCTCTTCCATTTCTTTTTGAGAGGTCTCAGGGATGACCAATGGCTGAGCCCTCGTCCTGACGGGCACTTCTTGGATCCCTTTCCCTCTATCATCAGCAACAACAGAGGGGACAACCACAGGAGTTACAATTTCTTCAATAATTGGAGTTCTCGCAGATATGTTGACCGGTACAGGGGTAACCTTAGGAGCAGCTGAGGGTCCAAAGATTGTCCTTAGAGGGGCAATCTCTAGAGAGAAAATCCTTCCACTGCGGGTGATTTTGCTCGTTCCAGCAATATTTCCAATGTCAGAAGTCTCTTCATCAGAACTCTCTTCAGTTGATTCAATTTGTTTAATACCGTGGTAGTAGATTTCTCCACCATAGTTCTACGGTATTGATTTGTCGGACTTGTACGGGATGGCCCCCGACATGGTTATCTTCAGAGGTGCAATCTTCGGATCGGATGTAATCTTAACAGGTCTTTTGGATACCTTTGAAAGATTGGCGGATATGGTAATTATTGAAATATCATTGACAGGAGTCGGTGTAACAGGAGTCTTCTCAAAAAGGATTTCTTGGTTATCCATTAGGCGCTGGATGCCTAACTTCAACAATGGACAGTCGGATGGTAAGGATGAACAAAGGCAACAATCTTCTTCACAACCTGGGAAAATCCCAGCCTTCAGCAAATTCAACTTGATTATTGGTAGCGAAGTTATCAAATCATCAACAGTAGCAACAAAAAGATCCTCTTCAACAGCATGGGCATTGTGGCCATGCCTTGGCATTAGAGCAGAGATCACATTCGGCTTTTCAGGGGCATCGAATTCCACTTCTTTAGCATTTATCAAATCCTGAATCTTATTCTTCAGGGCCCAACAATTGTTGGTGTCGTTCCCTATACTCCCTGAATGATAAGCACACTTGGCGTTCGAATGGTAGTAAGGAGAAGTTGTATTCGGATTCTTCAGGGCCTCTTTCAAACTTGCAAGGTTTAACTTCAAGAGATGGGGAAGAACCTGAGCAGGAGTCATGTTTATCTGGGTGAATTGCCGTACAGGCCTTTCCACCCTTTGCTGGTTGGTTTTGGGTTGATTGTTTCTGGGCTGATCAGCTGCAGACTTCTGAACCATTACGGCCCCTACCGCTGGCTGGCGCTCGACTCTTCCCTGACCTCTTTGGGAGTAGACAGTCGAGACTTCTTTTTTTGCTGGAAAAGGCTTCTTAATGGCAGCGGAAGCAGATGCATCTTTTTGAATTTTCCCGCTTTTGATTCCGGCTTCAACTCTTTCACCAGTTAGAATCAACTCAGTGAACCCCGCAGACGAACTTCCAATCAGGTGATTGAAGAAAGGCCCTGACAGAGTCCCTAAGAACATATCTACTAGCTCCCTCTCAGATAGAGGTGGTTGTACTCGTCCTGCCAAGTCTCTCCATTTCTGGGCATACTCCTTGAAACCTTCATTTGAGACCATGCCCATACTCTGTAATTGAGTACGAGTTGGTTCTAAAGTCCTTATTATATTGATACTGCTCGTAGAAAGCAGCAGCCAAATCCTCCCAATTGTGCACATCAAACCTCTCTAGCTGGTAGAACCAATCTAATTGCGTCCCCGACAAACTGTCCTGGAAAAAATGGACCCACAGGTCTTTGTCAGAAGAATGTGGTTGAATTTTCCTGACATAAGATCGTAGGTGCATCTTTGGGCAAGACACCCCATCGCACTTAGCAAACAAAGGTACTTTAAATTTCGGAGGGATAACAATTCCAGAAACTAAACCCAACTCTTCAAAGTCCAGCCCATACACTCTCTGAATCTCCATAGCTGCCAGACGTTCTTCTAGATTTTTGTATTTTTCATCTGCAGGAGGATATTGCTGTTCTGAGTAATCCTCATCTTCCTCTTCATCAGCTTCAGAATCAGAAGGCACTGCAACTCCTTTACCCTTTCCTTCACCCTCTTTAGATGTTGACGGGAAATCTAGGACCCTTCTGGCTTGACCTTCAAATCTTCTGCCCAAAGTAGCCACACCAACTCTCTTCTTCTTCTTTTTCTCTTTTTCCTTTTCCAGTAGAGTCTTGAGCTCCTCCTGACCCTTAGCCAAGGCCATGAGTAGCTGTTGGAATTGTGAATTCTGAGCTTGTAAGCCTTTGACCGTTTGTTCAATATCCATCTTGCTAAAATAAACAACAGAGAGATGAGGAAACTTGGTGTGAAGACCTGTTTATGCATATGATGAATGAGGTGTATTCATGTAATGTATTCAAGGATTCAGAAAATTCAAATTTGTTTTAAACAAAAGAAACACACGTCATATTAATAAGATAGAATTTGTTAGTACATAAATGCCCCATGGGAAAAATAATACAAAATTCTAAGGTAAAAAGACGTTGCGCATACTTTTTGGTGCAATGTAGGTGTTGAGAGTCTGCTCTTCGTGAAGTTAACGAGTAAGTTCCAAAACCTTCTTCTCGCTGGCGTAGAATTGGGCTTCAAAAGTATCGCATTCTTCCTTGAGCTGTATCCAACTCCTATTTAAATCTTTAAGTGATATCGGTATGTCAGGATGTAGGAGGGTGTATAGAACCTCTCCTTCCATAACAGGCTCTTTAATCACAGGGAGAATGTAGGGGTAAGGCATCATAAGACTTTGGGCGCGGGTTCGTACCCACTTGAGGTAAGGCTCAAGGGGGATGGAATTCTTGTGTCCCAAGGTCTTACTGTCTACCTTGTTGGGCATCCTCCAAGCTTGGATGAACCTTTGTCGAAGTCCTTGATCGTCGTTGTCGAAGTCAAAAACCAAGTCTGGAATCAGCATGTCATATGGGCCATCCCTTCGGGCATACCCAAACTGTCTCAGAGCCAAGTAGGGGTTGTAGGTAATGTCTCCCCTAATGCCAAGTAGAGGGACATTAGGGAATTCCCCACAATGATCAATGATGATAACATTTTCTATGGACCGAGAACACCAATGAACATCTGAATGTGTAAGAGTCATCAATCATTGTGACCACCTCAAACCTTGCTCATTCTTCAAGACTAATTAGGGAAGGTGAGAAATAAACCACCTTGCTAGAATAGGAGTACATCACATGAGAACACCTCTTTTCCTCATTGTTCGAGTGTGAAAAGAGTGTAGGATGTCCCCAAGTAAAGTAGGTTCAGGATTCCGAGACATGAAAATCTTAATAGCATTCACATCTATAAGCTGGTCAGGGTTTGGGAACAAGACCAACCCATAGATGAGAAGAGATACAATCTCCTCAAAAGCTTGCAGGTCTAGAGAATTCCAGTATTCTTGAGCTTTCTCAAATAGGAACTTTGCCAAGAAACCCTTGACACCACTTTTGGTTTCCCAATGGCCTATGACATCTGATGGTTGCAAGTGTAGGGCTTGAGCAACATCTTCAGGCTTTGGATCTCTTTCCGTACCATTGAAAGGTAGTCAACGGAGAATAGGAATCCTCAAGAGTTGAGAAAATTCCTCCAAAGTAGGCACTAGCTGGTAGTCAGGAAATGTGAAGCAGTGGTGTAGGGGGTCAAAGAACTGGAAGAGAACTTTCACCATGTCTTTCTCTGTGTTGGAGTTGACCAAGTTGAGAAGTCGACCATGTCTCTCAGTGAATGAAGAATACTCTGGAATCTTGGAAGCAAGCTCCTTGAGTTGAGGAGGAATTCTCACAAGGTTGACCTAAATTTTTTTCCTGCGAAGTGATTCCTTAACCTACAAAACAGGAACAAAGATGAAGATCCAAAATCCTTGAAATGGTTAGTGGATGCACATGATACTTCATGATGTTCATGATGTTATGCATAAGTATATATGTACAAGAAAGTCACATAAGTTCCTAGTTTAGGCTTGCATGGGGTTTCATAGGTAAGTACCCTCTTGAAGTTTAGTTGGCTCAACCTGTCCTATAAATAGTAACCGGGTTCTAAGGAGCTCAATATCACTGGATTTTTTCTGTGTTCATTGTTTCAGTTTAGCCACTTTACTGGCGACCGAAATATTCCAAGAAAACAACCCTCAATGAGTGTAGTATCGAGTATCTACCAACTTCGGACTGCACCAAAGCCGGTCATCTCACTACATCCTAAAAGGCCAAGATGGTCAAGTAAAGGTTCTAAAAGTACATTAGTGCTTCATGACATCACTCAGTGGTCCTGTATTCTCTTTGATTGACTCAAAGGCTACCGGTACCCACAAATATGTTACACTAATATAGCTATTGCTTAGACCGTGTCGGTATACCCCGCACAGTTTCCACAATGTATTGCTATTTACCTATGAATGTTTCCCAAATCCGGGTAGAGGATTCGAACCCAAACAGTAGAACCAAAGTGTAAAGCATACAAGTCAAACAAGATAAGCATGTAAAGGTCATCTAAACCCTAAGGTAACCCCACTTTTAGAATCGATCCCCAACAGAGTCGCCAGTTCTGTGATACAGTGGGAGAACTGACTTGAGTTTTTGCGTTTGTGTTCGCAAATGTTCCAGTTTAGCAAGAGTCGCCACCGACTTTTTATTTTATCCAAAGGAAAGGTCAAAAGGCACAGGAAAGACCTTTGAGATGTTTTCTTGGGTTCGGGGGGTAGATTATGAAAAGGGAAGGTGCTAGCACCCTTTTCATCCATGGTTATCCATGTGCTCTTAGTTACTTGTTTAGATCACTTGCTTTGCTTTTCAATTGTTTGAAATGGTGCTTTGTGTGGTTTTGAAAGTATTTTGAAAAGAGGCCATCGTTTTGGCAATCTTTGTAATGATTCTTGTTTGAAGAATGTATACAAAGACGTTTGTCTTTTTAAAAATGTTTCAATGTTTGAAAGTTTGTTGGGAAATTGTTTTAAAATTGTGTGTGTGTTTATTTGAAAATAGCAAGGATGTTTGCAAATTGATCAAGTAACTAGGAGTTGTCTACCCTAATCAAAAGTCTTTCTTGTGCATTTTTAACCCTTTGACATTGTTGTTTTACCATTGTATTTAGTAAACAACCCTATCTTTGGATGTTAAACGGGACAGGTGTGGGTCATCGTATGACCATGATAACAATATTGTCAAGTATCTTTAGCAAGTTTTGAAGGACTTAAGATCATTTTTTTTTGTTTAGGCAACCAAGATAGCGTCATCGAGGGACTATGATCTTTTGTTTTGATTGATTTTGCCAAGATACCTAGCATGCATACCATGGCCATTTTAAGACAACAAAGTGGATGAAACCCTAGGGGTGCTTGTGTGCATTGTGTTGTCATTTTACATGCATTTTTGTCTTGCATTAAGTCTTTCTATTTGTTTTGATTTTTTGTCTTTGCATACAAAACCCTAATCTTACTATCATGCATATAATACGATAAGCTGCGTAATGTAAATCTAGACTATTACAACAATATTATGGGAAGGGGGATACAAGTTTGAATAGGGGGATATTGCTCAAAATAAAACCCTAAAACTATTACAACCATATTGAATTTATTTGTACAAATAAATAAATAAGCAAATATTTAAATGTACAATAAATATGTAAATATGCAAAGAAATATTTTTTGTATTTATTTTATGTATGTAAAATAAATTCATTTAAATCCTAAAAATAAGGGAAAATAAAATGATTATTTTATTTAAGGGTGAAAACCCTAATTTTTGTTTAATAGAAAATATATGCTATATTATTTGTTTATTCATTTTTATGTACAAGAAAATAAATAAAAATATATACAAAAATATTGAAAAATAAAATATGTGAGAAAATATTAATTTAAGTGTATAAATAATAAAAATAAAAATATATAATATTTTTGTATTATTTACAAATTTATTTAAGAAAATAAGTTATATTATTATTAATAAACTATTCTTATGTCCAAAAAATAATAAAAATAATAAAATAAAATGCAAAAAATTAAGAAAATATTTTTGAGATTTTTCAATGTTTAGAATAAATAAATAAAGTCAGAAAATATAAATAAAATGAAAAATATACAAAAATAAAACAAATGGGCCAAGGGGGTGCAGAAAGTAAACATGGGGTGTCAAAAGTAGGAGGCCCAAGGCGCCTGACCCATACACACTTCGTCCCTGTCCTTCAGACGAATAAGTGCGCGCCCATGAACTTCAAATTTGTTCTCTCTAATGCTTGCATGAAATCAAAAACTCACAACATGAAATTTATAGCATTTGATCACACGATTTCAATGATATAAAAAACTTGATCTAACTCTAAGAAACCAGGGAGAATTTCAGTGCCCCTAATTTATGACCTAAAATTTTCAGCAAGTTTATCATCCAAATTCTCCTAGCTCAGTTAATATAAGTAAGAACTATGCATATGTACAACTAAAGGACATTAAGGACTACATTTTTGCTTCACAAACCTAAGCCTAAGGATGTCTAAATAAGGAGATAGAACTTTGAAAATTACCTTGTTCAGTCAAGTTTGGCTATGGCAATGTAGGAGTTGTGAGTGAGGCCTGAAGGTCTTTTGAGCTTGCCTGAAGTTCCCTTGACCTTTCCCAATGCTTAGCTTGCTTTGAACTTGCCTGAATCTCCTTGTAGAACTCAACCTGCAAAGCTTCAAAATGAAAATGGTGAAGTGTGAAAATGAGGTTACAGTTGCTGGACATGGACTTGGATAGTTCAAGTGTGATGTATGGAATGTATCTGAAGTGGTTCAAGACAAAACGCACGAGCCAATTTGGTTTTGGAAGTGGTTCTGCAGAGGTTGCCCTGTTTTGGGCAGAAATGGGGTTTTTGGTCTATTTGAGTGTTTGAGAAGTTGTAAACTCGTGCTTTTGGCTTGCTACAATATGCTGAGGTTATTTAAAAATGTTGCAAGACTTGGTTTTATCAGATGCACCAATTGTGGACCTTTTGCAAGCTTACTTGCTTTTGAAGCAAAAGTTGAGTTGACAAAGCCAAAGCCTGTACAGGCTAGCTCAAGGCCTGAGGAGAGTTGGTACACTTTTCCTGATGTTTGTGGATGTTGTTTGCTGCAAGAGATTAGGTTCAATGCTCAAGATAAACAAAAATGCAAAAAGTATGCTTTATCAAAGTAGCATTGTTGCCTTTTTGCCATTTTTGGATTAAACCTTTGTACAAAGCTTCCAAGATCAAAACAATGCCATTAACCATTGTATTTGCATTCAATTTTGGAGTGTAAAAAAGATTAGAACCTGTAATGCAAGTACAAGCATGATTCAAACTGATTTGCAAGTTGTGACATGGTGCAAAATGCCTTGGACAAAAGTGAGAAATGGCCATTTTCATTCCTTCGATTCTCCCTAACCATAAATGATCTTGGAGATTTCTTGGACATTTTGGAAAGCTTGTAACATTCTCTACAATCAATCTTTGAAATTAATTTTGAGATTCCACTTTAACTATGTGAAAGGTTTCCATGAAGATAGGTCAAAATCCTGCCTAAACTAGGGCAAAATTTCACTAAGTTAAAAGTTTCATGGACCCTTATTCACAAAATCATAACTTGAGATCCAATCGTCTTTTGGGAAAATTTTTTGAATTAAAGTTGTAGATTTTGTGGAGGACTACAACTTTAATGTTGGAAGTTTTCTTTGAATCCAATTGCATCATGGTGAAAAAGTTGGGAAAAGGTGGGAAAAAATAAGAAATTTTCATAACTTAGAAAATTTCTAAGTTATGAAATTTTTCAATCTTAAACCCTAATTTCCAAAATTAGGTTTCTTGGTTAACAAGTTTCATGTTTTGGCACATCTTGATGAAAAATGACCCTTGGCACTTGATTTTGACCAAAAAGTCAAAGTTTGACTTTTTAGTGTACATTTGATTTTTGATCAGTTGACTGGAAAATTCATCTGTCAATCCAATGCATTTGAGATCTTTTGAACTATGTGATTAGGTCAAGATGATGCCATTGAGTCCTTGAAACCGTTCTTGAACCCAATTTGCCATTGGCTAGGTTAAAAATCAGAAATTGCCCTTCTGCAGTCAAAATCCTAATAAATGACCATTTTGCCCTTTTGATGATCTGATCAAATTTCTTGAGGAGTTGTGGTCCAAACTTGATCAAATGGTTAATATGAGTCTATAATGTTGATGTGGATAAAAAATTATGAGGTTTGACTGTAAATTGGCCACAATTGACTTTTTCCCTAATATAGCTGATTTTTAGGTCAACTGTCCAATTGACTGGGTAAAATTTTTATTCAAGGCTTGAAACTTGGTATGAGCAATATTAGAGGTCCAAAATGAAGTATGAAAGTCATATTAGGCATTGGAATTCCAAAAATCCTTGAGTAATCTCAAACCCTAATTTCAGGTCATCAATGCAAGGAGATGTCTTGAGCTGAGCAAACCCTAATCTTGTCTGAAGTCCAAAGAGTCTTGTGCAGGGAAATCTTGATAAAATGAGAGGGAAAATTTTGAGGTACAACACTTATACATTATGGGTCCTTTCAAAAAGTCAACAAAAACACCTTTTGGGTCAAAGCTCCTTACATGAAGATGGAAGATCCAATTGAGATGAAACAAAAAGGTTTATTTAGAGGACATCCTAGGCTCTCTAAAAAGTCCAAAAATACCCCATAGGGTTAAAGTTGAGAGAGATATGCATTGCCAAAGTTGACCAATTTTTGGAAAAGTGCATGAAGCAAATAATGACCAAACTTGGATTTTTTTCCAAATGGGCCTACCTTTTTATGTTTGAAACTTGTTTCTAACATGGTACACTACCTATAATCCCATCCATGCCTTATTTGGTCATTTATTTTATCTATTGTTATTTTTAATTATTAAAAATACAATTTAAATCAAATAAATGATAAAAAATATATGAAGATTGCATGGGTTGGATTTCCAAATCTCTTAAGGCCTAATTTTGGAAATATTTCATATTATTACAAAACAAATATTATGTGATGAATGCATGATATCCTTTCCACATTTGTTGACCTAAAAGGATTCAATATATATGCATAACCATCCAGAACACAGGGAGGAGGCAAAACTGCTACAAGAAACACCCTGTTCACAAGCTCGAAAATTCAAAGAAAAGGGACAATCGAATTTGGAGTTGCAGAGGGATTCAAGAGGTTATGAGGGTTGCAACATATTCCTGGAGACACCCTGAAGCTAACTGCATCATTTTCAAGGATCAAAGCTTCCAGAATCGCGACCAACACAATCACGGTTTGAGTTTTATTTTAAAAAATGATTAGGGCCATACATGTGTTATAAATGTGTTTTGATCATGCATTCTTGTTTGTATGAGTATTTAGAACGTGTTTGAATCATTAATTACATGTTTTAATGAATGTATGATGATATGCCATTATTAGGGTTTGGACTTTTGTGTTAGGGTTTTCAGGTATATGTAAAATCGGGCCCAAATATGAGTACCATCGTGCTTGGGGGATCAAGCCTAATTGATCTATGGCTTTAGGTTTGATTTATATTACGTACTGTGGATTTTGGAAAGTTGCAGGTGCTGTAGTGACGAACAACATCCGTAGGTAAAGGTGCAGAGGCTAACACGATGGACAAGTAAAAAAGATGTCCGCGCGGTGCAGCCCGGTTGCCCGGTTTGAATTTCCGCGCATTTTTCTTATTTTGTTTATTCTCTATAGAATTTTGTTTATTTTTTTTCAGGCAATGAACATCAAAGACCATCTGTCCTGGTGGTAAGGCCATGTACCTATGAGCGAGGGGGCGCGGGTTCAACCCCTGGCGCCCCCAATTTTCCTTTTCCTCACTTTTCTTTATTTTGTTTTAATTTATTTTTTAGTTTATTTTCATGATTTAATTCTTTTCAAAACTATTATTTTTTTAACCAATAAAAAAACCCTTAAAATATTGTATTTTCAGAATTAGACTAATAATGTATTTAACTAATTTTTGACATAACTTTTTATATATTTATTTTAATATTATTTTTGTAATTAAATTTTTAATTGAGATTTAGTTGATAATTTCACCCAAAATGTTTTTTTAATAACTTAATTTTAGGTTTTCTTTGTAAATAAATTATAACTTATTTTTATAAATAAATATTAATTAGAATCGGGTTATTTTTTAAAATTGAAATTAATTAGACTTAGTTTAATTTAATTAATCGATTACTTGTTTTAAATTAAATTCATTAACCCTAATTTTTTCACGAATTTAAGTTCTTTTTCTAAAACCCTAATGTTTCTGATTTTCTCTTGATTCTGTTCTTCCTCTGCTATTAAATTTCTTTGATTTTTGTATAGGATTCAAGGGCCTTGTAATATTTTATTCCCGCATTTTTTATTATGTATCTGCTCACAGGTTGTAATAGTAATTAGGGTTTATTTTCTGCACTTTAACTTCTGCACTCCCTGCTTTTTGGCTATGTTCCCCCTCCCCGAGGCCTTGTAATTGCTAGGTTTAATTTCTACCTTTTAAATTCTTGCACTATTATTAACTGCTTAGATTAATAGGATTGCATGAAAAGACTGTAAATTAAAACGATTAGATAACCCTAAATGCGCAAGATAAATGAACTGAATCAACACACTTGCACATGCCCACCCCTAGGGTATCCCCCACTTCGGTTGCCTTCGGAAATAGTCACAATTCTCGAAACGTGAGAATCTTTAGTGGATGTCCTTTAGTTCAAGAGATCACAAGTCCCTCGATGACCCTTTCGATGTCGCCTCGGTTAAAAAGTGATCTTAGAACTTTAGGACAATTACTAAAAGTTCTTGCCCAGTTGCCTTAGTGACCGTAAACGTCCCTTCGATAGTTCCTCAACATCTAACGATAGGGATACCTACTCACTAATAGTAAGATGGCACTATCTAAAGGAAAGGAGGAAAAGAACACCTTTTTCGAGTAGGTAGACAGCTGTTAGGTACTTACTCAAAAAACCATTTTTTTCACCTTACACTTTCAAAACCATTTTTTAACAAACGCTTTATCAACACTCTTGAGGACTGATACAAGAGTTAGCATAAAGCAAACAAAATTTTCAAAACACACAAACACGAAAGCAATTTTCAAAATGAGCAAGTACCTAAGAGTCCATGGACAACCACGGATGGAAAGGGTGCTAACACCCTCCCTTTCCATAATCTACCCCCTTACTCAAAAAATCTCGAAAAAGGTCTTTTTCTATTCTTTTCACCCTTTCATTTGTTGGATAAAAGAAAAGTCGATGGCGACTCTTACTTACCACGACATTTGTGAATTCAAAATGCAAACCAGTATAACAGTCAGTTCTCCCACCGTATTAAAATAATCCTTAGGGAAGATCTGAACTTCAACAGGTAAGACAACCTCCATACCTTAGACTAGAGAGATTGGGGTCTCCCCAGTTGATTTACGTACTAAAGTGCGATAACCATGAAGAGAAAATGATAGCATCTCATACCAATCTTTGTATGTCACCATCATCTTCTGTAAGATCTTCTTGATATTCTTGTTGGCGCCTTGCACTGTGACATTCATCTTTGGTCGGTACAGAGAGGAATTTTGATGCTTAATCTTAAACAGCGTGCAAAGTTGTGTGATCATAGTATTGTTAATATTGGTACCATTGTCCATGATGATCCTTTCAGGGATTCCATACCGACAGATAAGGTATTCTTAATGAACCGAGCCACAACATTCTTGGTAACGGAAGCAAACGAGGTTGCCTCTACCCACTTCGTGAAGTAATCAATAGCAACAAGGATGAAACGATGCCCATTGGAAGAAATAGGCTTAATCTATCCAATCATATCAATGCCCCACATTGCAAACAGCCAAGGAGCAGTCAAGACATTCAAAGGAACCAGAGGCACATGTACTTTGTCAGCATAAATTTGGCATTTGTGGCAAGTTCTGGAATGATGATGGCAATAAGTTTCCATGGTAGACCAATAATAACCTGGTCTTAGAATCTTCTTAGCCATTGTATGTCCACTGGAGTGAGTACCGAAGACATCTTCGTGCATATCTTCCATAATTTTCTTAGCTTTCTTCTTGTCTACACAACTAAGCAAAGTTGAATCATGGTTGCGTTTGTACAAGATTCTGTTACTCAGAAAGAACTTGGCAGAGAACCTCCTTAGAAATTTCTTATCATTAATAGATGCTCATTCAGGGTATTCTTGATTTTCGAGGTATCTTTTTACTTCGTGGTACCAAGGCTTTTCCTCTACTCCATCAGTATCAACTTCATAGCAATGCGCCGGTTCATCTAGTCTCTCAATAGTAATTCGAGGAGCTTCATTATCCCATCTGACTTTGAACATAGATAACATAGTAACTAGTGCATCTTCCAATTGATTATCTTCTCATGGATGTGTTCAAAAGTGATTTATTTGAAGTACATGATTAATGCCAACACATGCTCTCGATAAGGAATGAGATTTGGATGCTTCGTGTCTCATTATCCTTCAATCTGACTGATCACTAAGGATGAGTCCCCATATACATTCAAGAATTTAATTCTCATATCGATGGCAGCTTTGATACCTATGATGCATGCTTCGTACTCGGCCATATTGTTGGTACATTAAAAACACAATATGGCGGTGAATGGCATATGGCAACCATTGGGAGAGATAATCATAGCACTAACTCCATTACCAAGCGCGTTGGAAGCTCCATCAAAAACCATAGTCCATCGGGATCCCGATTCAGGTCCTTCATATGGTCCAGGTTCTTCATAATCAGTAATTAGCATGATATTCTCATCCAGGAACTCAAAATTCATAGGATGATAATCATCTACAGCTTGATGAGCTAAACGATCTTTCATTACACTTCCTTTGATTGTCTTCTAAGTAGTGTGCTGAATGTCATATTCTGTCAAGCTCGTTTGCCATCTTGCTATTCTTCCGGATCGAGCGGGTTTCTGGAATATGTATTTTATTAGATCCATCTTAGAGATCAAAAAATTAGTATGAGTCAACATATACAGTCGTAGTTGGCGAGCAACTCATGCCAAAGCGCAACAAGTTTTCTCTAGCAGTGAGTATCTTATTTCACAGTCAGTAAACTTTTTGCTAAGGTAGTATATTGCATGCTCTTTTCGACCAGACTCGTCATGTTGCCCCAATACACACCTTATTGAGTTCTCTAATACTGTCAAGTACGTGATCAGAGGTCTTCCTTCAACTGGTGGCATCAGAATTGGAGGTTCCTGGAGGTATTCCTTGATTTTGTCGAAGGATATCTGACAATCATCGTTCCACTTCACTACTTGATCTTTATCCAGTAACTTGAAGATTGGATCATAAGTATTGGTCAAATGGGAAATAAATCTGGAAATGCAGTTCAATCGTCCTAAGAAAACTCTAACTTCCTTCTTAGTATGGGGAGCTGGAATTTATTGAATGGATGTAACCTTGGCAGGATCAACTTCAATACCTTTACCACTGACGATGGAGCCTAGGAGTTAACCGGATCTTATCCCAAAGGTGCACTTTTTTGGATTCAACCTCAACTTGTACTTCTTCAGTATCTCAAACATCTTATGTAGGTGGTCGAGATGTTCTTCTTTAGTCTGAGACCTGGATATCATGTCATCAACATAAACCTCTATCTCATAATGGATCATATCATGGAACAAACCTACCATTGCACGCTGATATGTTGCATCAGCGTTCTTCAAACTAAAAGGCATAACTTTGTAACAGAAAGTGCCCCACTATGTGACAAAAGTAGTCTTCTCCAAGTCTTTAGGTGCCATCTTGATTTTATTATAACCAGAGAAACCATCCATGAAGGAAAATACTTTGTGCTGAGCGGTGTTGTCAACCAGAACATCAATATGCGGAAGCCGAAAGTCATCTTTGGGGCTTGCCCTATTCAAATCTTTGTAGTATATACACATACGCACTTTACCGTCCTTCTTAGGTATCAGCCCCAAATTTTGAACCCATTGTGGATAGGACGTAACAACTAAGAAACTTGCGTTGAACTGCTTCATAACTTCAACTTTGATCTTTTCAGACATTTCGGGACGCATATGAAGAACCGTATGCTTCATAGGAGGATAACCTTCTTTCATCAGTAGACAATGAACCACAATGTTAGTATCAAGCCCTGGCATGTCGTCATAAGACCAAGCAAAGATCTCAACTTAGTCACGTAACATCTGGATTGACCTATTTTTGACACTTTTTTCTAGGTTCGCAACTATCTTGATTTCTTTCTTGTCCTCTTCAGTACCCAATTTCATAACCTCGACTGGCTCTTCATGCGGTTGTATGGCTTTTTCTTCTTGTTCTAACAGTCTAGAAATATCTCTAAGTACTTCACAATCTTCCTCACCTTCGTCCTCGACTTGGTAGATCGGATTTTTGAAGTCATAATTGGCAATAGCAGAATTGTTATCAATGGGACCCAAGGTGGATGTGGATCTGCAATTTGTTGTATGGGTGTGTGTAAGAACACATAGCTATTTTGAAAGAAATAAAGTAAAAGAAAGACAAAGAGCACACAATTTGAATGCAAACTTCCAATGATTTGTTAAATGAAAATATGTGAATGAAACATGATAACCCTAACAAACGGACTGTTGTGCCTCGCGTAAGGCACAAGGCTTAAAGTTATTGTTAAAATTATATAACCAAAAACTTGAAAACAAGAAAATAGAAAATATCATTTACTCCTGATTAAAGGAGATTGGTATAAAGTCTTCAGCCTTCCAATTGTTGAGCCCATTACTGGTAGTAGGGGAAACCCAACTGTCTATGTCACAATCACTATCAGCGTCTTCCACAATGTTTACTTGATTTTTGTGAATTCCATTGTTGTTGATGCGGAATGGCGGTCTCCCAGAATTAGCATGAGCACAAAGGACAACCCTCTGAGCCTATGAGGTGAAACCCAAACCAAATTTTCCAGACTTGTAAGGAACATTGGGAATTTGACCCTAAATAGTGCCACCACATTCTTCAACCACAGCCTTAGCGTCTTTCAGAGAAGCCATTCTTGGTGGAATCTTGATAACCTCAGAAACAGTAGAAGCAACTTTAGCAACAGGGGTTATTTGAGGAATAATTTCAAAGGTCTGGAAAGGAGTCTCGAGGAATTCACCGTCCATATCAACATACTTGAAGGAGTTCAAAAGGCTCACCATGTATTCTTCTTCGCCATAAACTGTAATGATTTTTCCTTTCGCAAGATACTTTAACTTTTAGTGTAAAGTAGAAGTAACAGTGCCTGCCCCATGCATCCAAGGGCGTCCAAGCAAACATGAATAGGCTGGACGAATGTCCATCACATAGAAAATAGAGTCAAAGAACTAAGAACCCACTTTTATTGGAAGATCAACCTCTCCATGCACCATTCTCTTTGAACCATCAAAAGCTCTCACCACAACGTCACTGGTTTTTAGCATAACCTCTTCATAGTCAAGTTTATCTAAAACAACTTTCGACAATACATTCAATGAGGAACCTGTGTCCACCTACACATGAGATAAGGTAGTGCTCATACAATCAATAGATACATGCAAGGCCTTATTATGGTTCCTTCCAATGGGAGTTAAATCAGCGTCAGAAAAGCCTAGTCCATTATCATTTGTCAGGCTAGCAACACAATTTTTGAACTGATCAACAGAGATTTCCTGCGGTACATGAGCACATTTCAGAAATTTTACCAAAGCCTGAGCATGGGCTTCAGAGCACAACAACAGATACAACATAGATATTTTGGAGGGGGTCTTCCCCAACTGTTCAACAATCTTATAGTCACTCTTTCGAAAATTCTCAACACCTCCTCCATCTCTTGATTGGAGGTATCTTCAACAGTAACCTCTTTCGGTGCCTCAGTATGGGCAGGCTCAGTCATCTATTCTTTTCCTCGAGTCTCAGTAGTTGATTCAGTAGCAATGATATGAAATGGTGTAGTAGTACCCTTTGGAGAGATCTCTGGAGAGAAAACTCTTCCACTTCTGGTAACCTTACTAGTCTCATCAATATTGCCAACATTGGTATCAGTAACTTCAGTATTTCCATCTTCGGCAGCCAATGGTTCTTGCTTGACGCCATGGTAGTAGACATCAGTTCCATAATTCCAAGGGATAGCCTTGTTAGAGGAATATGGAATTGGCCCAGGTGCGGTAATGATCAGAGGAGCAAACCTAGGCTCGACAATAATCTTCACATGACCCTTAGAAGTGATCCTTACAGGAGTACCAGAATTTGTAATCACAAACACGTCTTCAAGCTTCGGGCCTTGAGACATACTTTTGCATAAGCTCTCCAAAGAAGTAGTCTTCTCAAATAAAATTACACAGTCATCCATCAGACATTGAATACCTTCTTTCAGCAGTACACAACCATTGGATTGGGACGCACAATAGTAACAGTTTTTAATGTAACCCGGAAATAAACCAGCTTGCAAAAGCTTCTTCTTAACAATCATCAGAGGAGTAGTCAAGTCACTCACAACAGAAACATAAGAAACATCATCAATAGCATTAACACATTTGTCATGATTAGGCATAGGTGCAGTGATCACATTAGGAGTCTCAAGAGGATCAAATTCAATCTCCTTAGAGTCAATCATATCTTGAATTTTATTTTTCAGAGCCCAACAACAGTTAGTGTCATGTCCATGACTGTTGGATTAATATGCACACCTTGCATTGGGATTGTAACGGGGAAAGGAAGTATTTGGATTATGAGGAGGATCTTTCAATGTAATCATCTCTGCCTTCAACATGTGTTGCAATGCTTGAGACAACGACATGTTGATTCTTGTGAACTGTCTCCTGGATGCATCTTGCCTACCCTAATTATTCTATTATTATTGTTGCACTGGTGCAGGATTAGAGATTAGAACTTCTTCCCCCCACAGATTAGTTGCGGTTACTCTTATTACGACCCTTCTGGTCGTACACAACATTGGATTCTTTCTTACCATTGTATGAATTCTTTGCAGTATTCGAAGATGTAACCACCAGAATTTTACCACTTCTGATTCCATTCTCAACATGTTCCCCTGTCAATATCAGTTCAGTGAAACTGGCTGAAGAAATTCCAAGTAGGTGATTATAGAAAGGACATGTTAGTGTACTCATGAACATGTCAACCAATTCCCTATCAGCCAAAGGAGGTTGAACTCTTCCTGCAAGATCTCTCTATTTCTATCGTACTCCTTAAAGCCTTCCTCAGAACCCATGGACATACGCTGTAGTTGCATGCGGGTTGGTGCCAAATCAGAATTATACTGATACTGTCTATAGGAAGCTGCAGCCAGATCTTCCCGGGTATGGATATTTGTACCTTCGAGTTGATAATACCATTCCAATTGTGTTTCAGACAAACTCTCTTAAAAGAAATGCAACCATAATTTCTTGTCAGTATTGTATGGTTGAATTTTCCGAACATATGATCTCAAATACAGCTTCAGGAAAGAAATTCCATCATACTTAGCAAAGGTAGGAGTTTTGAAATTTGGAGGAATGATGACTCCTGAGACTAAACCCAATTCTTCAAAGTTCAAGCCAGACACCTTCTAGATCTCCATAGCTTTCAGACGCTCTTCTAACAGCTTGTACTTCTCTCCAGTAGGGGGATATTGTTCATCCAAATAATCCTCTTCCTCTTTATTAGAATATTTTTCAGAACCATGATTTCTTCTTTAAGCTATAACACTCTTACCATCTTCATCCTGGTTGTCATCTTCGTCCGATGGGATATTAAGATCTTGAGCTTGCTTGACTGGACCTCTGAACCTTCTCCCCATGTTAAGGATGTTGATTGGTTTCTCTATCTTCTTCTTCTTCTTCTCATTGATGAGCGCCTTTAGTTCTTCTTGCCCATTAGCTAAGTTTAGGAACATCTCTTGGAACTCAGCATTCTGAGCCTGGAGTTCTTTGACTGTCTGTTCGAGAGCCATTTTTGCTGACATAAATAGTATGAAGATGAGAAACCTGTCTTGGAAGCCTGTTATGCAATGATATGTATGGCATGTAGATGCATATGCATTGTTTTCAAGGACCCTGAGGGATTTAAATTTGTTAATCAAAAGGGAATAAGAACAAAGACTCTTATTAGTAAGTTCGAATTATAACTTCCTCTTAGGCTTACAATGAAAAAAAGCATTACAAGGAAACAAAATATGAACTCCTAAGACCTAAGACTAAAGTCTCCCATGGACGCTTCCTCTTTGTGTTGACATATGCATTAAGGCTCTGCTCTTCGTGAATTCGTTTTGTCAGCTCTAACACTTTCTTCTCACTAGCATAGAACTGAGTCTCAAAGGTGTCCCTTTCTTCTTTCAGTTGAATCCAAGACTTTTGTAGCTCTTCAAGGTCAGTAGGCATACCTGGATGAAAAATGGTATGAGGAATATCTCATTCAACAACATGCTTCATAATTACTGGTAGGACAATGGGGTATGGCATTATAATATTTTGAGCACGAGATCACACCCATCTGAGGTAGGGCTCCAAAGGGATGGTGTTTTTATGTTCCAAAGTATTGCTATCAGTTTTATTCACCATGCCCCAAGAATGTATAAACTTTTGATGGTAACCTTGAGGATTATTCTTGTAATCAAATACAATACCCTGGATAAGAATATCATGAGGACCGTCTCTTCAAGCATAACTAAATTGACACAGAACTAGATAAGGGTTATAAGTAATACCTCCTCTTATACCAAGGAGAGAAACATTAGGGAATTCCCCACAGTGGTCAATAATAGTGATGTGCTCCAGAGATCGAGAGCACCAATAGATATCTAAATGAGAGAGTGACATCATCCTTCAAGACCATCTTAAACCTTATTCATTCTTCATCATCGATCGGGGAAGGTGCGAAATAAACCACCTGTATAGTAAAGGTATGCAACACATGAGAATCCATCGCTTCCTCATAGTACGAGTTTGAAGAGAGTGAAAAATATCTCCAAGCAAAGTAGGCACGAGATTATGAGTAAGAAATATTTTGATGGTGCTCAAATCTATGAGTTGGTCTGGATTAAGGAATAGTACCAAACCATAGATCAACAAAGCCAAGATCTCTTGAAAAGCATGAATAATCGTAGCATCTAGAAACAACTGAGCCTTCTCCATCAAAACTTTAGCAAGAAGACCTTTAACTCCACTTCTTGTTTCCCAATTAGACACAATGTCTGACAGTTTTAGATGTAAGGCTGTTACAATAACTTCAGGCTTTGGAACCTTATCTAAACTGATGAAGGGTGTCTAATCAAGAATAGGTACTCCAAGTAGCTTAGAAGACTATTCCATTATGGGTACCAAATGGTAATCTGGGAAGGTAAAACAATGATGCTTAGGATCAAAGAACTAGAACAGAACACTCATCATGTCCTCTTCAAAACCTGAGGTGACCAGAATGAGTAGATGACCATGCCTCTTGGTGAATTGAGAGTTTCTGGGAACCTTTGAGACTAACTCCTTAAGCTTGGAAGGTATCCTCACAAAGTTGATCCGGATAGTATTTCTGCAAGCGGAGGCCATAACCTGCAACAAGGAACAAAGATAAATCCCTAGGTCCTTGAAATGGTTAGTGAAAATATTATGTTATGATGATATGTGTTGTACCCCAAAATTTTCCCTCTCATTTCACCAACATTTTCTCATCACAAGGCTCTTGAAACTCAAGACAAGGCTAGGGTTTGCTCTGCTCAAGACACCTCATTGCACTGTTGACCTAAATTAGGGTTTGAGTTTGCACATGGATTTTTTGACTTACAATGCCCAAAGTGACTTTCATAATTCATGTTGGACTCCTAATTTTACCCATACCAAGTTTCAAGCCTTGAATCAAATTTTTGCCCAGTCAATTGGATAGTTGACCTAGAAATCAGCTGTATTGAGGAAAAAGTCAACTGTGGCCAATTGACAGTCAAACCTAATGGATTTTGACCCACATCAACATTATGAACTCATATGAACCATTTTACCAAGTTTGGATCACAATTCCACAAGAAATTTGATCAGATCACCAAAAGGGTAAAATGGTCATTTTTAGGGTTTTGACTGCACAAAGGCAATTTTTGACTGTTTGACCTAACCAATGGCAAACCAAGCTCACATATGGACTCAAGGAATCAATGACATTGTCTTGAACCATTCAACAAGTTCAAAAGATCTCAAATGCATAGGGTTGACAAATGAATTTTTCAGTCAACTGATCAAAATTTGACTATACACTGAAAAGTCAAAGTTTGACTTTTTGGTCAAAATCAAGTGCCAAGAGTTATTTTTCATCAAGACATGTCAAATTATGAAACTTGTTCATCAAGAAACCCAAAAATGCAAATTAGGGTTTAAAATGGAAAAATTTCATAACTTAGAAATTTTCTAAGTTATGAAATTTTCTTATTTTTTCCTAACTTTATCCCATTTTTCACCAAGATGAAAATGGATTCAAAGAAAACTTACAACATGAAAGTTGTAGTCCATCACAAAGTTTACAACTTTGATTCACAAAGTTTTCTCAAAAGAAGATTTTATCTCAAGTTATGATATTTGGAACAAGGGTACCTAAAACTTTTAACTTAGAGAAATTTTGCCCTAATCTAGGCAGGATTTTGACCCATCTTCTTGGCCATTTTTCACATAGTTCCACTTGGAGTTTCAAGTTGCATTGAAAAGATGGATTATAGTACATGTTCCAATCTTTCCAAATTATCCGAGAACTCCTCAAACACCCTTGTGGTTAGAGAGAATCGAATGCTTGAAATTGGCAAAAACTCACTTTTGTCCATGGCCAATGCATGTTCATACAAACTTGCATTTTCAAATCAACATGTTTGGTGCTAGCTTTCATGCCTCAAAACCAACTTTCACTTCATAATTTAATGCATAACCATTGAATTAAGGTGTTATCTTGGCCATTTGGACATTACATACAAGATTAACCCTTATTTGGAAAAAGGTAAAATGCCATTTTTGTAAAAGTGCACTTTATGTCAAACCAAAATCCTTGAGGTATGGGGCCATATCTCTGAAGCAAGATTGAAGCTATAAATTCCAAGAACCAAGAGAAAAAGATGCAGCATGATAGGAGGGCTTGTACCAAGCTATAACATCACTTCCACATGTTTGCTTCAAGTAGAAGAAAAGTGGTAAAACATATCGATCTCTCATATCTGTTAAGACAAGCTTACACAAAGATTGTAGACAAGTTCCATACCTCCCAACAAGCCTGAAACACGACCCCTTCATCACAAAAACCTCCTCATACTCAAAACCTCCATTTTTCTGCAAAACAGAGTCAGTTCTGCAAACTTCAAGCCATAGCCAAATTTCATCGTGCGTTTTACCCAAAGATACTTCAAACACCTTCCAACCAACTCACCTGAACTATCCCAGGCCCTCATTGCAAGCTGTAACACCTCTAACACACTTTTCCATTTTTGTTTCAAAGCTCTACAGTTGAGTTCCACATCACTATTCAAGCTATTTCAAAACAAGCCAAGCATTGGAAAAGCTTCCTTGGACTTCAGGCAAGCTCAACAGAAGCTCAAACACCATTAAAGGTTGCTACATTGTCCAGCTCAAAGTCAACTGAAACAGGTATTTCATGGACTTCTATCTCTCTATTTAGGAATGGTTAGGCTTAGGTTTGTGAATGAAATATGTTGTACTCATAGCCCTGAAGCCATACATATGCTTAGTTTTCATTTACATTAATCGTGCTAAGAGAATTTCACTCATGAACTTTATGAAAAAACTAGGTTAGAAATTAGGGCCAGAGAAATTCTCTCTGGTCTTTGAGAGTTAATCCAAGTTTTTTATATGGTTGGATTCGTTGTTTAATTCTCTACAATGTTCATGTTATGAGTTTTGTCAAAAAATCAAAGAATCAGGCGTTACAGTTTTGTACATAGCACGCGCGCAGGTTGTTCAAAGGAAGAAGAAGAAGTGGATTCTGGGCTGGGCCTGGTTCCTTTTGCTTTTGACACCCCTTTATTCAGTTTACACCCCCTGGCCCATTTATTTGAATATTTGTCATTTTGTAATTTTTATTTTTTATTCTGACTTTATTATTTTTTGTCTAAATATAAAAAATGCCAAAAATAATTTTCTATATTTTTTCATATTTATTTGATATTTATTTTTATCTTACTAGTATAAATACATAAATAGTTTATTTGTTTTTATTAAAAACTCAAAAAAATAATATAAAAAATATACCTATTTTTATTTATTATTTTTATATACTTAAAAAACATTTTTCTTGAATATACACATTTTTTTTATATATATAAATTAATATTTATTTTCTTTTTTTTTTTACATAGTTAATATATTTAATATGTATATATACTTATATATTTTTACTTTATTAAAAAATTAGGACAAAAATACAAAAATACTATATTTTCATTTTTATTAATATTTTGTACTAAAGATATCATTTTTATAATATACTTTCATTTTTTGTATAAATTAGTATATTATTGTATATAATTAATAAATAGTACCATTTATTAAGAATTAGGGTTTTTTACCCTAAATAGAAAAATAATTAAAATTAATCCCTTTTTATTTTATTTACATTTCACATTGAAAAAATACTTTTTACATACATAAAAATCATTTTGTGCATAATGTATTTTATTTGACATTTATTTATTGTATTATATTCAACTGTTGTACATTTAAATATTGCCTATACATTCGATATGGTTGTAATAACTTAGAATTTATTTTCTTGTCAAATACTCCCAATTCAAATTTGTACCCCCTCCCTATATCATGTTGTAATAGTGTAGCATTTAAATTCCCGCACATTTAAAAGTTTCCAAATTATGCCATGCTTAGACTTAGGGTTTGTATGCAAAATAAAATCAACAACTAGTTTGACCTAATCCAAGATAAACATGCATGAAAAACAAACACAATGCACACTTGCACCCCTAGGGTTTCATCCACTTGTTGCCTTCAAAAATGGGCCATGGTTGCATGTCAAGTACTTTGGCAAAACAAAAACAAAACAAAAGATCATAGTTCCTCGATGACGCTATCTGAGTTGCCTAAACAAAATGATCAAGTCCCTCAAGAAAAATTGCCAAAAATACTTGACACAATTGCTATCATGGTCTACACGATGACCCGTGCCTGTCCCGTTAAACATACTAACACAAGGTTGTTCACCAAATACAATGGTGAAACAACACTGTCAAAAGGGTTAAAAACATAAGAAAGATCTTTGAGTAAAATAGGGTAGATAACTCTTAGTTACTTGATCAAAAGCTTGCAAAACATCCTTGCTATTTTCAAAACACACTTCACAATACAATTTCAAAACCCTACTTTCAAACATTGGAAACTTTTCAAAAGACAAAAACACCTTTGTATACATTCAAACAAGAATCATTACAAAGGTTTCCACAATGATGGCCTCTTTTCAAAACATCTTTCAAAATTACACACAAAGCACCATTTCAAACAATTGAAGAGCACCATTTCAAACAATTGAAAAGCAAAAGCAAGTGATCTAAGCAAGTAACTAAGAGCCCATGGATAACCATGGATAGAAAGGGTGCTAATACCTTCCCTTTCTATAACCTACTCCCCGAACCCAAGAAAATATCTCAAAGGTCTTTCCTGTGCTTTTTGACCTTTCCTTAGGATAAAATAAAAAGTCGATGGCGACTCTTGCTAAACCGAAACATTTTCAAACACAAACGCAAAATCCCAAGTCAGTTCTCCCACCGTATCAAAGAACTGGCGACTCTGCTGGGGAAGAACTTTAAAAGTGGAGTAACCTTAAGGCCTAGATCACCCTTTGCATGATTATTGTTTGCTTTGATTGCTTTACATTATTGTTCTCTTGTTTGGGCTTGAAATCCTCCACCCGAATTTGGGAAACATTCATAGGTAAATAGCAATCCGTCATGGAAACTGTGCGGGGTATACCGACACGGTTGAAGCAATAGCTATATTAGTGCGACATATTTGTGAGTATCGGTAGCCTTTGAGTCAATCAAAGAGAATACGGGGCCGCTGAGTGATGTCATGAAGCACTAATGAACTAGAACCTTACTTGACCATCTTGGCCTTTTATTAGGGGTAGTGAGATGGCCGGCTTTGGTGCAGTCCGAAGTTGGTAGATACTCGATACTACACTCATTGAGGGTTGTTTTCTTGGAATATTTTGGTCGCTAGTTAAGTGGCTAAACCAAAACAATGAACATAGAAAACAATCCAATGATATTGAGCTTCTTAGAACCCGGTTACTATTTATAGGACAGGTTTTGAGCCAACCAAACTCAAGAGGGTACTTACCTATGAAACCTCATGCAAGCCTGAAACTAGGGTTTTTTGTGTCTTGCCTGTACATGTGCTTGTGCATACATCATGAACATCATAAAGCATCATATACATCCACTAACCATTTCAAGGGTTTGGATCTTCATCTTTGTTTCTTGTTTTGTAGGTCATGGAATCTCTCTGCAGGAAAACAATTCAAGTCAACCTTGTGAGGATCCCTCCTCAAATCAAGGAGCTTACTTCCAGGATTCTAGAGAAGTCTCTCTTCAGTGAAAGACATAGTAGACTCCTCAAGTTAGTCAACACCAGCATTAAAAAAGACATGGTGAAAGTCCTCTTCTAGTTCTTTGACCCCCTACACCACTGTTTCACATTCCCTGATTACCAGTTGGTGCCTACTTTGGAGGAATTTTCTCAACTCCTGAGAATTCCTATTCTTCATCAACTACCCTACAACGGTACGGAAAAAGAACCAAAGCCTGAAGATGTTGCTCAAGCATTACACTTGTAACCATCTGACATCAAGGGGCACTGGGAAACCAGAAGTGGTGTCAAGGGATTCTTGGCAAAGTTTTTATTTGAGAAGGCACAAAAATGCTGGAATTCTCTTGATCTACAAGCCTTTGAAGAGATTGTGGCACTCCTTATCTATGGGTTGGTCTTGTTCCCAAACCCTGACCAACTTATAGATGTGAATGCTGTCAAGATTTTCATATCCAGGAATCCTATACCTACATTGCTTGGGGACATCCTACACTCATTCTACACACGAACAATGAGGAAAAGAGGTGTTCTCATGTGCTGTACTCCTCTCCTAGCAAGGTGGTTTATTTCTGACCTTCCACAATCAGTTTTGAAAAACGAGCAGGGTTTAAGGTGGTCACAATGATTAATGACCCTCACACATTCTGATGTACATTGGTGTTCTCGGTCCAGAGAAAATGTCATCATCATTGATCATTGTGGGGAATTCCCTAATGTCCCATTACTTGGCATTAGGGGAGGCATTACCTACAACCCCTGTCTAGCTTTGAGACAATTTGGATATGCTCGGAGGGATGGCCCTCATGACATGCTGATTCCTGACCTAGTTTTTGACTTCGACAACGATGCACAAGGACTTCGACAAAGGTTCATCAGAGCTTGGAGGATGCCTAACAAGGTGGATAGTAAGACACTGGGGCACAAGAATTCCATCCCCCTTGAGCCTTACCTCAAGTGGGTACGAACCCGCTCCCAGAATCTTATGATGCCATATCCTCACATTCTCCCCTTGATCAAAGAGCCTGTTATGGAAGGAGAGGTTCCATACACCATCCTGCATCCTGACATGCCAACATCATGGGAGGAAATACAAAAGAGTTGGATCCAACTCAAAGAAGAACGAGATACCTTTGAAGCCAGCTTCTATGCCAGTGAGAAGAAGGTTTTGGAGCTTACCCGCCGACTTCACGAGGAGGAGACTCTCAACACTTACATCGCACCAAAGAGAATGCGCAATGTCTTTTTACATTGAGAATTTTGTAATATTTCGCCCATGGGGCACTTATGTACTAACAAATTTCTTCTTAATATGACGTGCGTTCTTTTTGTTTACAACAAATATGAATTTTTGAACCCTTGAATGCATTACATGAATAGCATACCATTCATCATATGCATAAACAGGTCTTCACGCCAGGTTTCCTTATCTTTCTGCTGTTTATTTCAGCAAGATGGATTTGGAGCAAACAGTAAAGGATCTACAGGCACAAAATTCACAGTTCCAGCAACTCCTCATGACCTTGGCAAAGGGTCAAGAGGACCTCAAAGTGTTGTTGGAGAAGAATAAAGAGAAAAAGAAAAAGAGACCTGGGGTAGCCACTTTTGGAAGAAGGTTTGAGAGCAATGCTAGGAAGGTTCTTGAGTTCCCCTCAACGTCTGACGAAGGGGCCGATAAAGGGAAAGGTGCTGTTGTACCTTCTGAATCTGAGGTTGAAGAGGAAGAGGAGGAAGAAGACGAAGACTACTCCGAACAACAGTATCCACCAGCGGATGACAAATATAAGAACCTTGAAGATAGATTGGCAGCTATGGAGTTGCAGAGGGTGCTCGGATTGGATTTTGAGGAACTAGGTTTGGTAGCTGGGATTGTTATCCCTCCCAAGTTCAAGGTGCCAACATTTGCCAAGTACGACGGTCTGTATTTCCCTAAGATGCACCTGAGGTCGTATGTTAGGAAGATCCAACCTCATTCATCCGATAAAGACCTCTGGGTACACTTTTTCCAAGACAGCTTGTCTGGCACTCAGTTAGATTGGTTTTATCGTCAGTATCAGTAAAATGCTGATTTAGCGCCCACTCGTACTCAGTTACAAAGTATGGGGATGGCTCCCAATGAAGGGTTTAAGGAATACGCCCAGAAGTGGCGTGACCTGGCTGGAAGGGTGCAGCCACCGCTATCAGATAGAGAGTTAGTCGACATGTTTCTGGGACCCTATCTGGCCCCTTCTTCAACCATCTAATCGGGAGCTCTTCTGCGGGATTTACTGAACTGATTTTGACCGGCGAAAGGGTGGAGGCCGGTATTAAAAGTGGAAAGATTCAAAAGGATGCTTCCGCATCCACAACTGTTAAGAAACCTTTCCCAGCCAAGAAGGAAGCATCTGCTGTGTATTCTCAGAAGGGATTGGGAAGAACTGAGCGCCGACTGACTGTAGGGGCCGTGATGATTCAAAATTCGTCAAATGATCAACCTCGTAACAATCAGTCGATACCTAATTAACAACGGGTAGAACGACCACAACGGTAGTTCACCCGCATCAACATGATGCACGCTCAGGTTCTTCCCCATTTGTTGAAGCTGAATCTGACCAGTTTGAAAGAGGCGCCAAAAAACCCTAACACCTCCTCTCCATACTATCACTCCAACGCCAAGTGTGCTTACCATTCTGACAGTGCTGGGCACGATACCAATAATTACTGGACACTTAAGAACAAAATTCAGGACTTAATTGACGCCAAAGAGGTTGAATTTGATGCTCTTGAGAAGCCCAATGTTATATCTGCTCCGATGCCCAAGCACGGCCACAATGTGCATGCCATTTTGGAAAACCTCCATGTTACTGATGTTGCCAATCTGTTGACTCCATTGCTTGTGATTAAAGAAAATTTGTTGAGAGCCGGGATCTTTCCTGGTTGTGGTAAAGACTGTTATTTTTGTTTGAACATTCAAGGTGATTGTACAATGTTGAAGTCGGGTGTCCAACGCCTGATGGATACTCAAGAGATACTTTTCCAGAAAACCCCTGTTAACACTTTCAATCCGATTACTCCTGATACTTGTGATACTTCAACCAACGATATTGCTATCATAACCATTTCCGACAATCCTCCCAAGGCTTGCAAAAGGCCTGTCAGGATTACACCCAACTCTGAATATGTACCTTTAAAGATCACCATGTCGGGACCTGTCCCGTACCAATCAAGCAAAATGATACCGTGGAACTATGGGGGAGAAATCTTCTACCACGACATCAAACAAATCGAAACGGTCCAAGAGATTTCTGAAGAAGACCCTGATATAGGGAATATCGCGGGTACAAGCAAGATAACCCGCAGTGGCCGGATCTTTTCTCCAGAGATTGCTCCCCCTCGAGCAGTTTTCGGACCCTTAAAAGCTTCTACACCTGTTGGACCCTCTGTGCAAGGCCCAGTAATTGAAGAATTGGATACTCCTGAAGTAAGACCATCTGCTGATAATACCGACAAGGGTAAGGGGGTGCTGGAAATGCTTGTCAGGACGAAGGCTCATGCTGTGGCTATCCCCGAAACCACTCAGAAAGAAATGGATGAAATCTTGAAAATAATCAGAAAAAGTGATTACGACGTTGTAGAACAGTTGGGGAAGACCCCTTCTAAAATTTCAATGTTGGCTCTTCTGCTTTGTTCAGAGGCCCACGCTAAGGCCCTAATCAAATTCTTAAAAGTGGAACATGTACCCCAAGAGACTTCGGCTGACCAGTTTCAAGATTGTGTGGCCAGTCTTACTGCTGACAATGGCCTGGGCTTTTCCGATGCTGACTTAACTCCCAAAGGAAAGAAACACAACGATGCGTTACATGTTTCAGTTGAATGCCAGGGAACCACTCTCGCCCATGTCTTAGTTGATACTGGTTCTTCCCTGAATGTGCTGCCAAAGAAGGCCTTAGACCGTTTGGATCGCGAAGGTTTGATCCTCAAACCTAGTAACATCGTCGTTAGGGCTTTTGATGGTTCCAAAAGAATGGTTCATAGAGAGGTTGATATTCCTATCAAAGTAGGCACAAAAGTCTTCAACTCAACCTTTTACGTGATGGATATCCGACCGTCATATTCATGTTTGCTAGGAAGACCGTGGATCCATTATGCTGGGGCAGTTACCTCCTCTTTGCACCAGATGCTGAAATATCCTGTTAAGGGTAAAATTATAACGGTGCACGGCGAGAAAGAGTACATGATAAGCCATCTCAACTCCTTCCGTTATGTGGAGCTGGATGGCGAGTTCATCGAAACGCCTTTCTAGCATTTTAAGGAAGTTTCTCCCGAGGTAGAAGTTGCGAAGATAATGGTTGAGGTGCCTATTGCTCCCAAGCACGTATCTAGGATGGCATCTCTCAAGGACGCAGAGGCGGTAATCAAAGAAGGGAAGAGTACAGTATGGGGACAATTGCCTGACTTTCCCCATAAGACCGACAAGTTTGGGTTAGGGTTCACTGCTGCAGGACAAAGGGCCATGCGTCGCTCCAAGGCTGGGGGGCCACCCGTCAAGATCTCACACCATGGAATCAATGCTGTAGAAGACGAGGATGAAGAGAGCCACTTTGAAGATTGGATCTTCCCAACCATCGAAGGGGGTTTGAGCAATTGGGAAGCAAAGGATTTTGTTCCTATCACCTTTATCAACCAGTAATTTTATCTTTGAACAATTTCCCATTTTTATGGTTTGTAATAACTAAACAATTTGCACACTATTTTCACCTCATGCCTTGCCCGGGGCATGTAGGTCCATTTGTAAGGGCTTGATTTTCTTCATAATCATATGCCATGTTTTAATGAATCATTGGACGTTTTTCATCTATAAACTGTTGTGTTCATTTTCTTTCCTTTTGCATTTTGTTTGTTTAAAGATGGCTATTCCTTACACACACCCACACTCACAAATGCAGGTACCCATCCACTCCATATTCCATGGGTGACTATTCTGCTTTAGCCTTCGATAACTCTGAAGATTTGGTTAATCAGGCTGAATACGAAGTTGACGAAGATTGTGAAGTGCCGGGAGAGTTAGCCAGACTTCTACAACAAGAAGAGAGGGGCATTCTGCCTCATGAAGAGTTGCTAGAAACCATCAACTTAGGGACAAAGGAAGACAGGAAGGAAGTAAAAGTGGGTGCCAACCTGGAGCCGAGTGTCAAGGAACGCTTAGTGCAGTTGTTGAACGATTACGTTGAAATCTTCGCCTGGTCTTATGAAGACATGCCAGGGTTAGACACAGATATCATGGTTCACCGTCTCCCTACAAGAGAAGACTGTTCACCGATCAAGCAAAAGGTTCGCCGAATAAGGCCTGACATGTCTGAGACGATTAAGTCAGAAGTAATGAAGCAATTCAATGCTGGCTTTCTGGTTGTTACCTTCTATCCACAATGGGTTGCTAACATCGTGCCCGTGCCTAAGAAGGACGGAAAAGTTAGAATGTGTGTGGACTATCGAGATTTGAACAGAGCTAGCCCTAAAGACGATTTTCCGTTGCCACATATCGACATTTTGGTTGACAACACAACTCAACACAAGGTTTTTTCCTTCATGGATGGATTCTCGGGATACAACCAGATTAAAATGGCCCCCGAGGACATGGAGAAGACTACCTTCGTCATGCAATGGGGTACCTTCTGCTACAAGGTGATGCCGTTCGGACTGAAGAATGCAGGGGCAACTTATCAACGTGCCATGGTAGCTTTGTTTCATGATATGATACATCATGAGATCAAAGTTTACGTAGACGACATGATAGCTCGATCACAGACAGAAGAAGAACACCTTGATCATCTGCATAAGCTGTTTGTCAGGTTGAAGGAGTATAAGCTCAGACTGAACCCAAGCAAGTGCACTTTTGGAGTTAGGTCTGGTAAACTTTTGGGGTTTATTGTCAGCAACAAAGGCATTGAGGTTAATCCAGCTAAAGTAAAGGCTATACAAGAAATGCCTGCTCCCCATACTGAAAAGGAGGTTAGAGGATTCTTGGGACGCTTGAACTATATTGCAAGGTTCATCTCTCACCTGACATCTACCTGTGAGCCAATTTTTAAACTGTTGAAGAAAGACCAGGTAGTTGAATGGAATAATGATTATCAAATTGCTTTTGATAAAATCAAGGAGTATTTTCTAGAACCTCCTATTCTGATGCCACCCGTCGAAGGAAGGCCGTTAATCATGTATCTGACGGTCCTGGATAACTCAATGGGGTGTGTGCTGGGCCAACATGACGAGTCTGGCCGAAAAGAGCATGCCATTTATTACCTTAGCAAAAAGTTTACCGACTGTGAGACTCGCTACTCACTACTCGAGAAAACTTGCTGCGCTTTGGTATGGGCTGCTCGCCGGCTAAGACAGTATATGTTGACTCACACCACTTTGCTGATTTCCAAAATGGATCCGATTAAGTATATCTTCGAGAAGCCGGCTTTATCTGGAAGAATCTCTAGATGGCAAATGATCCTGACTGAATACGACATCTAATATACTACCCAAAAAGCTATAAAGGGGAGTGTACTAGCTGACCATCTAGCTCACCAAGCCGTCGAAGATTACCAATCTATGAGATTCGACTTCCCTGACGAGGACATCATGACATTGGACAACATTGAGGGTAGCAGACCGTATGACGGACCTGAACAAGGATCCCGATGGACCCTGTACTTTGATGGTGCTTCAAATGCACTTGGCAACGGTATCAGTGCGATGCTCATATCTCCGGAAGGTTGCCATACACCCTTCACTTCCAGACTTTGTTTCAGCTGTACCAATAACATGGCCGAATATGAAGCTTGCATCTTTGGTCTCAAGGTTGCTATAGACTTGGGGATCAAATCTTTGGTCGTATTTGGGGACTCGGCTTTGGTTATCAGTCAAGTCAAAGGAGAGTGGGACACCAAACATCCTAATCTTATCCCATACAAGGAACATGTCCTGACGTTGTTGCCTCATTTCGAGCAGATTACTTTCGAGCATTTCCCGCGAGAAGAGAATCAGCTAGCAGATGCTCTGGCTACAATGTCTTCCATGTTTAAACTCATCTGGGATAACGAGGCTCCCCAAATCACCATCGAGCAAATGGACGAACCTGCGCACTGTCATGAGATTAATACCGAAGAAGTAATGGAACAACCCTAGTTTCATGAAATCAATAGGTATCTCCAGACTAGAGAATACCCCGAAGGAGATTCCGTCAATGACAAAAAGTTCTTAAGGAGATTTGCTTCCAAGTTCTTCCTAAGCAATGGCATCCTTTATAAACGCAGCCATGATTGTGTCTTACTTCGTTGTGTGGACAAAGCTGAAGCAGAGTTGATCATGACTGAAATACACAGTGGTACATTTGGCACCCATTTGAGTGGACATACGATGGCTAAGAAGATTATAAGGGCAGGCTACTACTGGTCTACCATGGAAGCTGATTGTCACCAACATTCCCGTACTTGCCACAAATGCCAAGTCTATGCCGACAAGGTACATATTCCTCCTGTTCCTCTCAACATTCTGACAGCTCCCTGGCCATTCGCAATGTGGGGCATTGATATGATTGGAGAGATCAAGCCCACAGCGTCAATGGACACCGCTTCATCTTGGTCGCTATTGATTATTTTACCAAGTGGGTCGAAGCAGCTTCCTATGCCTCAGTTACAAAGAATGTGGTTGCCCGCTTCATCAAGCAGAACCTCATATGCCGATACGATATCCCCGACAGGATCATCACAGACAACGGTACAAATTTGAACAATACTATGATCACCGCTCTATGCGAGCAGTTCAAGATTTATCATCACAATTCATCTCCCTACCGGCCGAAGATGAACAGTGTTGTTGAAGCCGCGAACAAAAATATTAAGAAGATCATTCAAAAGATGACAGTCACCTACAAGGACTAGCATGAGATGTTACCGTTTGCTCTGCATGGATATCGTACCACGACGCATACTTCAACAGGGGCAACTCCATTTTCTTTGGTATATGGCATGGAAGCTGTTCTGCCTATGGAAGTTCAGATTCCTTCCATGAGGATTATGAAGGATGCCGGTTTGAGTGAAGACGATTGGATTCAGAACCGACTTGATCAACTTAACTTGATCGACGAGAAGCGACTTACTGCTGTTTGTCATGGTCAGACATATCAAAAGCAGATGATCAAGGATTTCAACAAAAAGGTTAGGTGTCAGGTATATCAAGTCGGAGATCTTGTAATCAAGCGGATCATCTTACCGCAAAGTGATCCCAGGGGCAAGTGGACTCCTACTTACGAAGGACCATTTGTAATCAAGAGCATATTTTCTGGTGGGGCAATGATTCTGACCACCATGGACGGCGACGAATTTCCACACCCTGCGAACGCAGACATAGTCAAAAGATACTACACATAAAATGACCCGACAAGTTGAAAACCTGAAAGGGCGACTTGGGCAAAAATGGGCATCCCGGTGAATCAAAAACCCGAAAGGGCGGTTCAGGAAAAAATTAGGGATAAAACAAAAAAATCTGTACACCCGACAAGTTGAAAACCCGAAAGGGCAACTTGGGCAAAAAAGGGTTTCCCGGTGGATCGAAAACCCGAAAGGGCGGTTCAGGCAAAAGTTAGGGAATTAAAGCGTATGACTGTGTCTCGTCGGATCACTTTAAGAACAATCTCTTCACCAACAAGCTCCAAGCTTATAATCAATCCAATCATCTACGGACGAAGCAACAAATGGACAGATACTCAGAGTTGTGAAGGCTATAGCAGAATAGGAACCCCATGGAATTGTTACACATAGCCATCTTTCTTTTGTATAAAATTTTCTCAATTTTTACGACAACATTCCCTCACTAGGATGTCTGTCTTCTTTGTACAAAGACACTTACAAAAATTAATACGAATATACTTCAAAGCGCATAAACTTGTTTGCCTTTCTTTTTCTGTTTTACACTTATGTTTTATTTGAAAAACGTCCAATGTTTTGTTGAATAGGCATATGCATTTGAATATAATCACTGCTTACAAATAAAATGAAATTGGGAAAGGTTAATTACTTCTAGGTTGGAGGTGTAGGAAGATATCTTTATGCCATTCAAGAAGAGATCCCCTGCATTGCTTTGTTCAGATCCTCAACAAAGCTAAAACCTTGGGGTACATGTCCCCAACGGAGTTAAGCTTCAAGATCCCCCAGCGAAGCCAGTACATTTCAAACTGGAATTCCCCAGCCAAGTTAAAGCTTCAAAGTTCCCATCAGAGTTCAAACTCCCAATTCCCAGTGGAGCCAGAATAATCTAAACCTTCTTCCCCAGCGAAGTCCAATTTCCAACTGATCAAATTCCCTCAATTTCCCCAACAGCTAGGATGATTCCCCAGTAGAGGTCGTCAGAGTAAACCCTATTCCCCAGGGAAGTCATGAAGAATGCTCAGTCCCTGCAGAAATTGGTGAAGCTCTTGTTAAAATCCCTGCAAGTCACCAAGGATTTTCAATCCCCGACAGCGGTCCTAGGATTTCTCATTCTAAACAATCAAAAATCTTTAATCCCCAAGCAGTTAGCAAAGATTTCTCATCTGCAGTAATCAAATTTTTTTATTCCCCAGCTTCGGTCAAGGATTTATTTTCCCGGACAGCAGTCAAAGATTTCATTATCTCCAACTATCAAGGATTCAGTTTCCTCAGCAAGACAGCTACTCAGCTTACGTGCATAACCATTACATTCATATATCATAAACATGGGTTACAATTCATTGCATCATACATGTCATGCAATATAATCTCGTGTTTTAGCTAACATTTTACCCTTTTCAGGATAAGATTAAAAGGCTATCATTAACAATTATTTGGATACAGTACGGGTACACCCCAGACACGACGGTCATTCTACTACTCGTTCAAACTTCAGCAAACAGATACAGACTAGATACGCTCCAGACACGACAACCATTCTATCTCTCATCCAGATTCAACTATCAACTACAAGTTCAGATATGCTCCAAACACGAATGCCATTCTGCCCTTTACACCAGCAATTTGATTCCCCCAGTGCAGTCGCCATGGAGGTTATTATGTCACTTATTCAGATCCCAATTACAGTACAGATACACCCCAGACACGGCGGTCATTCTACTACTCATACAGATCTCAACTTCAGATACAGTCCAGATACGCTCCAGACACGGTTTCCATTCTGTTACTCATTCATAGTTCATCCCCAGCACACAGTTGCTCCATACACAGATGTTTCTCTGTTACCCCAGATACAATACAAATACACTCCAGACACGGTAGTCATTCTGATATTCATTTAAAGTTCAAATACAGTTACAGCTCAGATACGCGCCAGACACGGACGCCATTCTTTTGCTCATACAAACTCAGTCTCCAGATACAGTTCAATAACATCCCGGACGCGAATACCATTTTGATGCTCATTCTTCTGACCTACAACATTACAACTCAACAAAAATTATTGGATGGCATCTCTAAAAGATTCTACTATCTCCAAATGGCATCTCTAAGCCCATTTCCTCAGATATATTTTGACGAGTGCAAATTTACGGGCACTCTAGTGTCCAATCCTCTTTTACCTTCGAGTCACGAAAGGCAAACTTGCCAATCTAACTCTTCAGGTTCAAGAAGATTGAACAGGGGAAACTGCTGTACCCCAAAATTTGCCCTCTCATTTCACCAACATTTTCTCATCACAAGGCTCTTGAAACTCAAGACCAGGCTAGGGTTTGCTCTACTCAAGACACCTCCTTGCACTGTTGACCTAAATTAGGGTTTGAGTTTGCACAGGGATTTTTTGACTTACAATGCCCAAAGTGACTTTCATACTTCATGTTTGACTCCTAAGTTTACCCATACCAAGTTTCAAGCCTTGAATCAAATTTTTGCCCAGTCAATTGGACAGTTGACCTAAAAATCAGCTGTATTGAGGAAAAAGTCAACTGTGGCCAATTGACAGTCAAACCTCATGGATTTTGACCCACATCAACATTATGAACTCATATGAACCATTTGACCAAGTTTGGATCACAATTCCACAAGAAATTTGATCAGATCACCAAGAGGGTAAAATGGTCATTTTTAGGGTTTTGACTGCACAAAGGCAATTTTTGACTGTTTGACCTAACCAATGGCAAACCAAGCTCAAATATGGACTCAAGGACTTAATGATATTGTATTGACCCATTCAACTGTTTCCAGTGGTTTCTGGTAAACAACCGCTAGTCTTCCAAACTATCGAATAATCTTTCTGACTGTTATCCAATTCCTCTGGTAACTCACAGGATCGACTAGATTGATCCTAGGACTCCTTGGACATTAAGGTTACTCTCACGATCGAACATATATTCATGGTTGATATTTGAGTGTTGTATATGCGTTTGGCTTATTTCAATTTCTCTCTCAGAAAGTCTAAAGATGTAATCAAAATGTGCGTGTACGAAACTAAGTTGCATGAATAAATGTTAATTGTAAAGACATGTAAAATTGCATGAAAGTCAAGTAAATGGTTTCGAATTATAAAACAGTTAATGTAAAGGATTTCTGGAACGTGAAAGGTTTGAAATATGAAGAAAGCGTTTAATGCAAGAAATCTGTAAATGACTTTAAGTAAAAATATGCGTTCGAAGGATAAGACTTAAAGGTAAAGGTATGGAAAATATGACAGTTTTCTGAGATGTAAAGTGCTTGAAATGTGAAGAAAGCATTTAAAATGTAAAATTTTGAAGAAGAGGTTTCGAAGTGAAAAGACTGTAAATGAGAAAACTTGTAAATGTTATTTGACAAAAAGATAAAGGAAAGTGCTGGAAATGGTAAAAGGTTTTCATTAAATCAGAAATACATGGTGCTATCATACGTACATTTCTCTTGCATTCGTTTCCCTTGCCATGTGGTAGTTTGAATGTTACTGAGTATTTAGTATAATAGATATGACACACGAAATCCTAATACTAAGACTTCTATTTATACTAATTCGACCATAACGGTCTTGCTATAGGATTATGCCACGTTCAGAACATGCAAGACAATGCCTCTTTCTTCTTTCCACGTGTCCCCAAATGCTCCAGCATATAACTTTCAAACTTCAAATGTCCCGCTTCCATTTGAATTTCAAATGCTTTGGTACTTCTCCGTTTCGAACGCACTTCCCAGACACAGCATTGTTGTTATTTCGAAACTTCTTTAGATATGTTCCCATAATTGCCACTCGAAGCTCCAAGCTTTGACATACTTATTCGAAACACTGCTTCTGCTACTTCGAAACATGACGCTTTACCTCATTTCGATCGAAACGTTTAATTCATTTGGCTTCTAATAACATTATCAAAATCTTCAGCCAACAAATTGCCCCTTTAAAATATGTATTTCGATTCCTCTGAGAAATACCTATTTTAAACACCTACACAAGATTTTGATGTGACTTTCGAATCATCGTAACATTTAATGCATTTGACTCCAGTCACGTCAATCATAGCACCTTTGGGATTCCTTAACCGCCTGGAGCCACTTCACAGCATGGTGCAGTTACAAATAATGATTATCTTTAAATCACGCCTATTACCCATGTTAACTTTACGCCACCTCTTCATCACACCAACCCATGATTTCCACGTATCACACCCTTATTCAGTGGATGCTTAAACTTCCCCATTATAAAACATCACCAACTTAATCTTTTTATTTTCTTTTCACACTCTAAATCTTTTACCCTCCTTCTCTCATCAAAAACCCAAGCTTTCAACATCTTTCAAAAAATGTCTTCTTCCACTTCATCCCAACTCAAGAAAGTCTCCAAGAAGAAAGGAAAAACTGCAGGAACTACCATGGAAAGTAAAATCATCACTCACCAAGGTCAATCCGTTCTTGCTCCTCAGATGATTTCAAAGGAAAAAGAAATGTTGTATGCGTCACAGGTACTCATTCCTACCAACGTTGCTGGTAAGAGGTTAGCTTTAAATGGCCCTCTTATGGTTTTTGAAATATTAAAAGACACCAGGACGATTTTCCCAGTTTGTTATAGTTTTAAACCCTTGTTTAACAAAATGGACGCCCCTAAGGCAGTAGAATCTTCTAGTTCAAATACCATAGAAAACCCAACTGTTCCTCCTAAGGACCCCTTTGTATTGGATCATGTAAAAAGTAATTTTAAGCCATTTCGATCTTGCCCCACCTCTGATATTGCTTATCAAAATTGGTTCAAGAAAGTAGAAGCTAAGAAATCCCAGCAATGGGAAGAATTAGGTATCTATAACCTGATTAAGCTATCGAAGCCTGGTTTCACCTACAACCACCCTCTGCTATTCGCGTCCCTCTATTTCTGGGACAGTACCTATAACACTTTCCATCTCCCAGGTGGAATGATCACCCCAACCTTCTTCGACATAGCGGCCATCACTGGGCTATCGCCAGTGGGAGAAACTTATATACCCGACAACGAAGAACATTCAAGCATAATTGACTTCGAAGTCAAGCTAGCTAGTTTTTCCAAGTTTATCAGTCATTACCATGCTGAGGGGGACAATGCGTCTGACGTAGAGCACATTGCTTTCTTAACCCTGTGGCTGTCAAGATACGTTTTCTGCAGTAGATCCCTACAGGTAGCTAGTAGGTTCATTCCTCTAGCTAGGGACTTGCATGAAAATCGAAAAGTGTGCCTAAGTGAACTGCTCTTAGTTGACCTTTATGAAAGCCTGAGGTCAGCTGTTTCGAGCCTCAAATCCCACACCTCCAAAAATATTCTGTTGGCTGGCCCTTTTTGGTTACTTCAACTATGGCTAAATGCCATGTTCGAACCCTCCTTATCAACCGCCAACACCATTGATGATCAAGATTCTGAGATAAATGATAGGATAGTCGAAGGCACTAGGCTTCGAAGATTAACTCCCAATGACGACAAAGATGACTTCAAAGTCCAATTCTCGAAGTACATCATGATATTCTCCAAAAGGCACAAGTTCGAAGAGAGCATGGCGCCTTTTGCTTCGAGGGCTCATGGACCTTCTTGGTTCACCATGGCTCTCTCAGAAGCTATCAAGAGCAAGGAGATTCAGGATGTATGGAGATCTTTTTTGCTACCTAGACTCATTTCTTCAAGAATAACTCCAGCCAAGAACCAGATTTTTCTCTTTGCCTACCAACCAAACTTTGTTTCGAGGCAGTTTGGCTTATGCCAACTGATTCCTGAACCTTTATTTCAAACTGAGAGTGCCATCACTTCTGGACGAACTTTCAAGGAAAGGGAAGCCAAAATACAGCAAGAACAATATCAAGGCTTTGCCCAATTTGAGCTGATAACCTTCGAACCTACCCATCTCACAACTAAAGGGTTTCTGGAATGGTGGACCAAGTTTTATCAAACTTATATGTTCGATACACTTACAATTCAACAGAAACTAATTGATGCCTTCGATGTGCAGGTACCAACAAAGAAAGGTATGTTTACTCATGCCAAAGAGATTAAAGCTTTCCAAAATTATTTTGAAACTACTTATGACCCCACGCGCTTGGACTCCACTGTGCATCAAGCCGCTGAGACCTTGAAGGAAAAATTTAAACAAAAAGTTTCTAAGTTAAAACTTCCTTCAGGGCTGTCACCTGAGGATAGGTATAGGTTGGCATTCGAAATGCATCCACCTAAATTTCCCAGATTACCTACCTCAGAACTGGCTCTGGCTTGGTTTCCCCCATATCCTTGGTGGATGTTTTTTTTTTTAACATTCTGTTGTTCCTTGCAGAACATCTTGAATCCAGCTTCCACTATTTCGAACTCACCATCCAGAGCTGCTGCTCCGCTCAACTCCTCTCCTCAAGGAGATTCCAGCAACCTGGTTCAAAATAAAGGTTCCTCCAATATGGCGGTTCTGGCTGGAACTTCTGAACAGCAGGATGATCAAGGTACCTCCATTCCTCTGAAAGAGATAAACGAAACACCACTTCAAACATCTGCAGAGGATTTGCAAAGGGCTTCTCTTCAAAAGTCCACTCTTGAAACTCTTCAAGAGGACCCAAAGGACACTCAAACTGAAGAAGAGAAAGCTGATTCTGGGCAAAGAGCCGAAGAATCTGCAGACGAAGAATCTGAGGAGGAGAATGCCAATGACGGTTCGACTGCTGGGACGGAGTCCAACGCAAATAGCAGTGAAAGGGATGGTATCGAAGTGGTGGACTTGGATGAGGATGAAGAAGACCAAGAGCACGAAACAAATGAAGGGGATGGTAATGCAACCAACGAACCCATAGAGGTTGAAATGGACGTGGCTCCCCTACGTGTGGAACTCCCTCAATCCTCTCTGTCTCGAATGACTGACGAGGAACTGGCACTTCTGAGACGGAATGACCCTATTGGGTACATGAATGCAAAGTTGGCTCAGAGGGACGTCCCACTTGCTAGGGCTGGCACAAGTTCGACCAGCTATCCTCTTCCCACAGATGAAAGAATTGTTCTTCTTAATAAAATTAGGAAAACCATTCTCAATGTGGATATATTCGAAGTGCTTAAGCAAGATAGTACTGCTTGCTATACTATGAAGGAGCTGCTCACAAAGGTCAATCTTTCCACCTGCTCCTTGCCAGTTAGTACTCTCTTGTTCGATCTTCAGACTTTGCTGGACAACGTAACTGGTTACCTTCTCCAAGACGAATCTGCTGCCAAGAAGGTTCAAGAGAAACGCATTGCCATGGATGCTGCTTATGAACAAGCTTCGAAACTCTCTCAAGAAGCTGAGGATCAAGCTATGCATTTGAAGCAGGCGAAAACTGATTATGAGGCTCGAGCTGAGTCCATACTTCTTTGGGAAAGGCAGATTCTGGAACTTCAACAAAAGGTTAAGGAGGCTAAAGAACTACAAATAGCCTTCGAAACCAATACTGCTGGTAACCAATTCGAAGAGCTTCTCAACCAGGGGCTTGCGGAAATGGAGACTGCAGAACAACTTAAAGGAGAAGTGGCAACCTTGGAAGGAGCCAGGCGGTTCGCTCAGCAGAAACTTGAATCATTTCGAAGCACTTTTAATCGATTGAAAATAACTCTTATTTCTAGATTTTGATGTTTATTTGACTACAATTTTGGTTTCTTATATGTAATATTCGAACAACGCCATTTTGGCATTTTATCTTGCCATCTTGGCCTTTTATAACATCTTGGTTACGTTGTTACTATTCGAATCTCCTGCAGGCGTGGCTTATATTTCTTTAAATATTTCCCATTAACCTTTAGGATACGTTTATCATCCACGAGTTCTTCGATTTCGTATGCATTGTTTGAGAATACTTTTACTATTCGAAAAGGTCCTTCCCAATGAGGTGACCATTTACCTAACGCTTTATTCTTCTTGTCCGTAGGCAATATGACTCTCCAGACCAAGTCATTAATAATGAATACTTTTTTCTTCACCCTTTTATTGTATGTTCTGGCCACTCTTTCTTTTTGTCTCATCAAAATTTCCAATGCATGTAATCTAATTTCGTCCAACTCAACTAATTCATTCATCATCATTTCCCAATATAATGCAGCTGGGATTTCGTTTTGTCTCTGAATTCGAACTGATTGTAGATGAATTTCTACTGGCAACACTGCATCATGACCAAATGTGAGTTGGAAAGGCGTAGTGTTAGTAGCTTCCTTAGGAGATGTTCTACAAGCCCATAATATTTGGTCCAGAGTTTTGTGCCAGTTTCTTGGCTTTTTGCCAATATGCTTCTTGCTTAATCCTATTATTACTTTATTTGCTGCTTCGACTTGACCGTTTGCTTGAGCATAATATGGCGTTGATGTTAGCAATCTAAACCCCATTTCTTGGGCAAATCCTTGCATCTTTCTACTAGTAAACACAGAGCCTTGGTCTGTGGTTATGCTCTCTAGCAATCCGAACCTATAGATAATGTGCTTTTGTATAAATTCAATAATAGCCTCTTGATCAGCAACTATCAGTGGTATAGCTTCGATCCATTTGGTAAAATAATCTATTCCCACCAAGATGTATTTTTGTCCTTTGGACGAAGCAGGATTTATTTCTCCTATCAAATCCAATGCCCATCCTCTAAATGGCCATGGTTTGATGATCGAATGCAACTCACTTGCAGGGGCATGTTGAATTCCTGCATGTTTCTGACATTCCTCACATCCTTTAGCAAAGTCTATGCAATCTTTGAGCATGCTAGGCCAATACAAGCCGTATCGAAATAACAACCATTTCATTTTATGGCCTGCTTGATGTGCCCCACATGCCCCATTATGGACTTCAGACAATGCTAAATATGCCTCACTTTCTCCTAGGCATTTCAATAATACACCCTCTTGGGTCTTTTTAAACAATTCGTTCCCCATGAGGAGATATGACAATGCTCTATATTTTGTCTTTCTATCCACATTTAGAGTTGGGTCTGCTAAATAACTCTTCAGTGGACTTCGCCAATCTGCATCTGACAAAGTATTTATGGCTAATATTTCGAATCCCTGTTTCTCAGCATATCCCAATCTCATACTTTCCAAATCCGATGGTGTGAATCTAGTAGCCATAACTCTTCCCCTTAATTCAACCAAATCCTTGAAGTTCTTGGTAGACACTTTATAACCCGAAGCCAACTGCGCTAAGTCATTTGCTTCTTGGTTCTCTATTCTTGGTATGTGTTGAATATCCATGTATTCAAATTTTCTCAATAGCCTATTGACTATGACGAAGTATACCATTAAATTTTCCTTTATGCACTTGTATTCCTTTGTGATTTGTTTGACCACTAATTCAGAGTCTCCTTTAATTTCGACTCTGGTTGCCCCCAATTCCAACAAAGCTTCAAGTCCAACAATGAGCGCTTCATACTCAGCTTCGTTGTTCGAACAACGAGGACCATCTAATTTATACTTGAATTTTGTTGGAATTCCTTCAGGAGAAATCAGAAGGACTCCAACACCACTTCCATTCCTGTGGGTTGGACCATCAAAGTACAATTTCCATGGTTGCATTTCGACGTAACTCATGACAGTCTGCTCAACCAAAGAATGGTCCACAATGAAGTCAGGAATCACTTGACCTTTCATAGCTTTTAAAGGCATGAAAGTCAAAGAATATTCTGTTAAGGCTAAAGCCCACTTGCCAACTCTGCTATGCATTATTGGTTTTGAAAGCATATGTTTAATGACATCGAAATGAGATGAAACATAAACATCAACAGGTTTTATATAATACTTGAGTTTCATACAAGAGAAATACAAGCAGAGACATAGCTTTTCTAAATTGCTATATCTGGTCTCTGCATCATTTAGCACTCTACTTAAATAGTATATAGCTCTTTCGATGCCATTGCTATCTTCTTGTGCTAGCATACTACCTATACTAACTTCAGAGGCAGATATGTACAATCTCATGGGCTTCCCCCATGAAGGTGGAGACAAAATAGGAGGCTGAGAAAGGTATTCTTTTATCCTGTCAAACGCCTCCTGGTGAGCTTCGTCCCATTCGAAGGCTTGGCCTTGCTTTAGACGAAGTAACGGAGAGAAAGCTTGGGTTCTTCCACTTAGGTTCGAAATGAATCTTTTGAGGAAGTTAATTTTCCCTAGCAGAGATTGCAACTCCTTTTTTGACGTAGGTGCTTTCGTCTCCATTATGTCTTTGGTTTTGTTCTGGTTGATTTCAATTCCTTTCTTGTGAACCACAAAACCAAGAAAATCTCCAGCCTGCACAAAAAATGCACATTTAAGGGGATTCATTTTTAAGCCATGTTTTCTCATTCGCTCGAATGATTGGCTTAAATGATGCAAATGTGTTTCTGCAGATATGGATTTGATGACTATATCATCAATATACACCTGCATGAGGGTTTCAATGAAATCATGAAAAATTGAATTCATTGCCCTTTGATAAGTTGCCCCAGCGTTCTTTAAACCAAAAGGCATCACCACCCATTCTTAGGTGACTAAGGCTCTTGGGCAACGAAATGCTGTCTTTGCAACATCTTCTTCAGCAATGAAAATCTGGTTATACCCAGAGTATCCATCTAACATACTCAAGTATTCGAACCCTGCAGCAGAATCTACTAGCATTTCTACCACAGGCATGGAATATTCATCTTTAGGGGTTGCAGTGTTTAAATCCCTAAAATCTATGCAAATTCTTAAAGAACCATTTTTCTTAATAACAGGTACTATGTTTGCTAACCATTCGACGTACCTTGTTGTTCTGATGAATTTGCAACGCAGCAACCTTTCGATCTCAGCTTTAATTTTTGTGAGAACCGCTGGTGCGAATCTTCTGGGAGTTTGTTTGATGGGCCTCTTGCCATCTTTGATTGGCAGTCTGTGTTCGACCAACTCCCTCTTTAAACCAGGCATCTCGTCATAATCCCATGCGAAACAATCTTTGTTTTCCTTGAGGACTTCGATCACTTCCTTCTTGAGGCCTGGGCTAAGTTTAGCACTTATGTAGGTTACTCTTTTCGTTTTTTCATCCCCTAAGTTAACTTCTTCGAGTGGATCTTGTGCCAACATTTTGGCACCTGAGTTTATGGGGTCCCTTTCGAAGCATAAGGGTTCTTTATCATAGATGGCATCCAACCTCTGATCCATCTCAAACTCTTAGAAGGGTGAGCATTTCGACCCATCCCCACTTACTTCGTTCATCTTTATAGTTGATTTATTTATTTCAGCCTCTAAGGCCGCTTTTGATTCGTTCTCAGCCATATAGGCCGAAATCCTTTCGAAAAAGGTAGACTCAGTCATGGATAAGGTTGTCGAAGTCCCAGCCTGCTGGCCGTTTTTGTATAGTGCTTTTGACTCCCTCTTCTTCACTGATTATTGTTCTATCCCAGTAAAGGCCATCATGGCGAAGGGTCATGTAGTAGTGGCCGTTTCTAGTTTCATTAATCTCATCATTTGGAACACACGGAGCAATCTTCGCCAAATTTTTATCATAATCCCTCTTGTCAACTAAATTGACAGTTGACATAAAGTAACTCTGGTCTGCTTCGATGTTTTCCACGATTCCATCATCTCTCCACAGAACTAGTCGCTGATGCATTGACGAAGGAACTGCCCCCACGCCATGGATCCACTCCCTTCCCAGTAGTAAGTTATAGTTGGCCTTGGCTTCGATCACCATAAACATGGTGGGCCTACAGCTTGAGCCTATTGTCAATTCCAACTGGACCACTCCCAGTGTTTTGCCCACTTTTCCCTCATAATTGGACAGAACCATATTATGGGGCTTGATGTCTCCTTCGCGGATCTCTAATCTTTTTAGCATGAAATGGGGTATCAAATTGACTGCAGCACCCCCATCCACTAGAACTTTGTTCACACCATGGACACCAACTTTCGCCCGAATAAAAAGTGGCTTGAGATGGTTCTTCATTGCAGGTTCTGGACGTTCGAAGAACGCATTTTGTTCCTCAACAGCCCCATTGTCCATCACATAGTAGCACACAGGCCTATGTTTCATCAAATATGTGGTGTCTTCCTCCTCATATTCATTGATTTCAGTTTCCTGCCCAAATTCGCAGGGAAGCACAGACACCACGTTACAGTTCAGGTTAAATGAAGACTCCCCCTCCGATTCGAAGTTATCTGTTATCATATCTTCGTCCTCTTCCAGGCCTGAAGTGTATTCCTTTGGTTCGTCGCGTTGTTCTTCAGAGAAGAGCCTCCTATTGACTGGAGGTTTATCTTCAGTTTGATTTTTTGGTTTGTTGGTGCTAGATTCACCTTGGTTTTTTGTTGAAGTAGCCCCTTTGTTTGCCACAACTTCTCTCTCAGCCTTTCGAATCCTTTGCTGTCTGCGCCACTGGGATCTTGACATGGGGTTCCTTCCCTTGTAATTTTCTAATCTCACCTCCTCCCTTTTTGCTGTGTTGAATTGCCTCCTGTATGTCACAGCATGGCGTGCATTTCGTTCAGCGTTTCTCCATCTATCTTTGCCTTTGTCATTTCTGACCTGTAACCATCTATCGGTTGGCACTTCAGCAGGGAGTTTGAAAGTCACTCTTCGAGCAGCCTTGGGGTGAGGGCTATCAGGCCTTCGCTGTTTGTGTCTGCTGTCGAAACGTGGGCCCATCTGGACATTTTCTTGATGGTTCCAGCAAGGGGCGAAGGGAATCGTTTCGAAGGCCCTGGCCATGCTTTGGTCATACACAGCAGAACACCTTGGGCAAATCAAGCACTTGGTTTCCCCTTTGTAGCAGCGAAACACAAATTCCAGCAAACTTTCTCCAGCCTTGGGATAACACCTAAAAAGCTGGTTATCCTGGCGCCAATTGTTGCTAGTTCGAGTCCTCTGTACCCTTTCGAAATTCGCAGCGATTCTTTGATTGCAGAGGATGCTGCACCTAGGGCACAATATCATGCCTGAATCTCCTTTGTGGCATGTCATGAGATAATCCTTGAGACTAGCATCTCCAGTGTGATTATCCCCCATTCTATACTTTTCTTTTTCTAAGTATTTTTCTACTTCCTCCATCTCAGAGCGAGGTCCTTCCATATCCACCATATTTATTTCAACATCTTCCCCCTTAGCTTCATCATCGCCCCATCCTGTGGGCTTTATATCCTTAATCTGAACCTTCGAACTCTCTGGGGCAGAATATTTGACCAAATAGTCAAATTTTCCACTGGGTTCCCCTAGAGTGTCCCATATTTCCTTCTGAGGGGAAATTGGCTGCGTGATTTGGACTTTCTCCAATTCCAGCCTCAAGCCTTCAGTGACTTGTGTTAGTTCTTGGTTTTGATTTCCCTGGCCTTCAGTAGCCTGGGTTTCTCTTACAACAGCTACAGGTGCGGCAATCGAAGTCTCTGGCGTATTCTGGATGTCTTCAGTGACCTCCTTATTGACTTCGACCATCACCCAGTTTTCAGCTTCAGTACCCTTCTCTCCTGTTAGGGCGTCGCTTTGATCAGTTTCCACCATGTTGACCTCTCCAATGCATGCAGGCTCGGAGTAGTTGGTGTCTGCGACGTCCAAGGGATCTTCGTCCACTTTCATCTTCACCTTATCAGCAAACTTTAGTCTGCCATCTTTGATCGCGTTTTGAATTAGGTCCCTGAAAAGAAAACATTGTGAGGTCTTGTGGCCTAGGAAACTATGATATTTGCAAAACCCCCTCTTCTTTCTCTGATCCAAAGGAGGTATTTTGATATTTGATGGCACAATTAGTTGGCCATCTTTGACAAGTAAGTCAAAAATCTCGTCACATTTAGTGACATCGAAGGTATAAACCTTCTTTGGAAATTTGTCACTTTTCTCATTTTCAACAATGTCTTTCCCTTTTGTGGGAACTAACAATTTGCAGGAATAAGGCGGGGCCTGTTTTAATTCAGCGAGGTCGATTTCGACCTCTTCGAATTCGAATTCAGGATATTCTTCTGCTTCCTCAGTCCCAACATAGGAAATCCTTTCTTTCTTGCTATTCTTAAAGACTCTGGCTTTTTCAGCCTTTAGTCTTTCGACCTGTCAAACCCTATCGGCTAACTGAGCCATATCCCTCAAATATTGAGTGTCTAGTTTCTTTCGAATAGAATAATCCAAGCCACCAGCGGCCATTTCGACTAACTCATGTTCAGGCACTACTGTGTAACATCTGGATTTTAAAAGCCTAAATCTATTCAGATAATCATCTATGGGTTCGGTGAACTTTCTCTTAACACTGGCCAATTCCTTCAAACTTATTTTCGACTGTCCCATGTAAAATTGTTTATGGAATAATCTCTCTAAGAGAGCCCAAGTGTCAATGGACCTAGGAGGCAAAGTGGTAAACCATGTGAAGGCGTTTTTAGTCAAGGAACTTGGGAAGTATTTGATCCTGAGATCTTCATTATTGGCTATATCTCCCGCTTCGGTTAGATATCTCGCTATGTGTTCGACTGTTGACTCATTGGTATCCCCAGCGAACTTTGTAAATTTAGGGACTTTATATCCCCTTGGTAAATCAGTATGCATTATGCAATCCAATATAGGAGAAGCATAATTTGGCCTTCTCATTCCTGTGTTGAGGCCATTCTGGGCCATGACTCTCTCTATCATGGTGGTTAGGTTGTTTTCTGCCAAGATGTCATCGTTTCGAATTCTATGAACGACAGCATCGGCATCTTGATTTCGACCAACCAAGACAACTCCCCTAGGTTGTTCTTCTCGAAACTCTGGGGCTTCTAGCCTTTCGACCCTTGCCCCTGGTTCCATAATTTCTCTTTGTGGGCCCGGGATTATTGGGGCTTCTAACCTTGGTGCCCTGGCCCCTAAGTTAACTTCTTCTCTGGGTGGTCTATAAATTAGGTCGTTAGCAATTTGTTCTATAACAGGCACGTTTTCTCGAAATCCCGCCTGATTCTGCCTACGCCTTTCTGGGGGAGCAAAGAAATCTGCTATTCGACTCATATTGTCAGCATTTTCTCTGTTTATCACAGTCACATTTTGCACTATTGGGGCAAATATCTCCTGCATGGTTTGTGCTAACACCCCTATCATATTATCATTACTGTCATCCATCAATTGCCTAAAAGCCAACTGGTTGTCTGTGGTTAAGATAAGCATTATGCTATAACCCACTGACCCTTGGTTATTTGTCATAAACTGATTCTCCCCAGACCCAGACCCTAGTTGTGGGGATGAATTCGATGTGGAATTGTGTAAACCTGCCATAAAAGATGTTGGCATTCCATAAGAGGAATTTCTGGTTCTATTCCCATCGAAACCGGGTGGTCTAGTTAATGGAGTGGCGAAATGGGATTGTGTCCCTGATGGTGGAACGAATCCCCCAGGGTAGCCAATGGTTCCAGTATTTCCTAAGATCGAACTATTAGTTGATATGCCACTTACTCCATTGGTGGCTATGTTACTGGTTGAAGATGCAACAGACTGTGCATTCGAAGGGATTACATTAGATGTTCCGATCGAAGTGGACGCATTAGTGCCTGTTGTATGTGGGCCATTTTGGTCCCCTTGTTGATTGTCAGAATTAGACATTTTGTCCAAACGTTTTCTTCTGGATGAAGGTTGGTTGCTGTTGGTTATTTTACCACTTCTTAGGTTCATAAAACAACAAACTTCTTTGGTTCCAACGTCTTTATAATGGTTATGTCTCAACAATCTTTATTTCTAATATCCAATTATGGGTCCCACTGGGTGTGCCAATTTGTTTCCAGTTATTTCTGGTAAACAACCGCTAGTCTTCCAAACTATCAAATAATCTTTCTGACTGTTATCCAATTCCTCTGGTAACTCACAGGATCGACTAGATTGATCCTAGGACTCCTTGGACATTAAGGTTACTCTCAAGATCGAACAGATATTCATGGTTGATATTTGAGTGTTGTATATGCGTTTGGCTTATTTCAATTTCTCTCTCAGAAAGTCTAAAGATGTAATCAAAATGTGCGTGTACGAAACTAAGTTGCATGAATAAATGTTAATTGTAAAGACATGTAAAATTGCATGAAAGTCAAGTAAATGGTTTCGAATTATAAAACAGTTAATGTAAAGGATTTTTGGAACGTGAAAGGTTTGAAATATGAAGAAAGCGTTTAATGCAAGAAATCTGTAAATGACTTTAAGTAAAAATATGCGTTCGAAGGATAAGACTTGAAGGTAAAGGTATGGAAAATATGACAGTTTTCTGAGATGTAAAGTGCTTGAAATGTGAAGAAAGCATTTAAAATGTAAAATTTTGAAGAAGAGGTTTCGAAGTGAAAAGACTGTAAATGAGAAAACTTGTAAATGTTATTTGACAAAAAGATAAAGGAAAGTGCTGGAAATGGTAAAAGGTTTTCATTAAATCAGAAATACATGGTGCTATCATACGTACATTTCTCTTGCATTCGTTTCCCTTGCCATGTGGTAGTTTGAATGTTACTGAGTATTTAGTATAATAGATATGACACACGAAATCCTAATACTAAGACTTCTATTTATACTAATTCGACCATAACGGTCTTGCTATAGGATTATGCCACGTTCAGAACATGCAGGACAATGCCTCTTTCTTCTTTCCACGTGTCCCCAAATGCTCCAGCACATAACTTTCAAACATCGAATGTCCCACTTCCATTTGAATTTCAAATGCTCTGGTACTTCTCCGTTTCGAACGCACTTCCCAGACACAGCCTTGTTATTATTTCGAAACTTCTTTAGATATGTTCCCATAATTGCCACTCGAAGCTCCAAGCTTTGACATACTTATTCGAAACACTGCTTCTGCTACTTCAAAACATGACGCTTTACCTCATTTCGATCGAAACGTTTAATTCATTTGGCTTCTAATAACATTATCAAAATCTTCAGCCAACATCAACAAGTTCAAAAGATCTCAAATGCATAGGGTTGACAGATGAATTTTTCAGTCAACTGATCAAAATTTGACTGTACACTGAAAAGTCAAAGTTTGACTTTTTGGTCAAAATCAAGTGCCAAGAGTTATTTTTCATCAAGAAATGTCAAATTATGAAACTTGTTCATCAAGAAACCCAAAAATGCAAATTAGGGTTTAAAATGGAAAAATTTCATAACTTAGAAATTTTCTAAGTTATGAAATTTTCTTATTTTTTCCTAACTTTATCCCATTTTTTCACTAAGATGAAAATGGATTCAAAGAAAACTTACAACATGAAAGTTGTAGTCCATCACAAAGTTTACAACTTTGATTCACAAAGTTTTCTCAAAAGAAGCTTTTATCTCAAGTTATGATTTTTGGAACAAGGGTACCTAAAACGTTTAACTTAGAGAAATTTTGCCCTAATCTAGGCAGGATTTTGACCCATCTTCTTGGCCATTTTTCACATAGTTCCACTTGGAGTTTCAAGTTACATTGTAAAGATTGATTATAGTACATGTTCCAAGCTTTCCAAATTGTCCAAGAACTCCTCAAACACCCTTGTGGTTAGAGAGAATCGAATGCTTGAAATTGGCAAAAACTCACTTTTGTCCATGCCCAATGCATGTTCATACAAACTTGCATTTTCAAATCAGCATGTTTGGTGCTAGCTTGCAGGCCTCAAAACCAACTTGAACTTCATAATTTAATGCATAACCATTGAATTAAGGTGTTATCTTGGCCATTTGGACATTACATACAAGATTAACCCTTATTTGGAAAAAGGTAAAATGCCATTTTTGTAAAAGTGCACTTTATGTCAAACCAAAATCCTTGAGGTATGGGGCCATATCTCTGAAGCAAGATTGAAGCTATCAATTTCAATAACCAAGAGAAAAAGATGCAGCATGATAGGAGGGCCTGTACCAAGCTATAACATCACTTCCACATGTTTGCTTCAAGTAGAAGAAAAGTGGCAAAACATATCGATCTTTCATATCTGTTAAGACAAGCTTACACAAAGATTGTAGACAAGTTCCATACCTCCCAACAAGCCTGAAATACGACCCCTTCATCACAAAAACCTCCTCATACTCAAAACCTCCATTTTTCTGCAAAATAGAGTCAGTTTTGTAAACTTCAAGCCATAGCCAAATTTCATCGTGCGTTTTATCCGAAGACACTTCAAACACCTTCCAACTAACTCACCTGAACTATCCCAGACCCTCATTGCAAGCTGTAACACCTCTAACACACTTTGCCATTTTTGTTTCAAAGCTCTGCAGGTTGAGTTCCACAGCACGATTCAAGCTGTTTCAAAACAAGCCAAGCATTGGAAAAGCTTCCTTGGACTTCAGACAAGCTCAACAAAAGCTCAAACACCATTGAAGGTTGCTACATTGTCCAGCTCGAAGTCAACTGAAACAGGTATTTAATGAACTTCTATCTCTCTATTTAGGAATGGTTAGGCTTAGGTTTGTGAATGAAATATGTTGTACTCATAGCCCTGAAGCCATACATATGCTTAATTTTCATTTACATTAATCGTGCTAAGAGAATTTCACTCATGAACTTTCTGAAAAAACTAGGTTAGAAATTAGGGCCAAAGAAATTCTCTCTGGTCTTTGAGATTTAATCCAAGTTTTTTATATGGTTGGATTCACTGTTTAATTCTCTACAATGTTAATGTTATGAGTTTTGTCAAAAAAACCAAAGAATCAGGAGTTACAGTTTTGTACATAGCACGCGCGCAGGTTGTTCAAAGGAAGAAGAAGAAGTGGATTCTGGGCTGGGCCTGGTTCCTTTTGCTTTTGACATCCATTTATTCAGTTTACACCCCTCTGGCCCATTTATTTGAATATTTGTCATTTTGTAATTTTTATTTTTTATTCCGACTTTATTATTTTTTGTCTAAATATAAAAAATGCCAAAAATAATTTTCTATAATTTTTCATATTTATTTGATATTTATTTTTATCTTACTAGTATAAATACATAAATAGTTTATTTTTTTTATTATTAAAAACTCAAAAAAATAATATAAAAAATATACCTATTTTTATTTATTATTTTTATATACTTAAAAAACATTTTTCTTGAATATACACATTTTTTTTATATATATAAATTAATTTTTATTTTCTTTTTTTACATAGTTAATATATTTAATATGTATATATACTTATATATTTTTACTTTATTAAAAAATTAGGACAAAAATACAAAAATACTATATTTTCATTTTTATTAATATTTTGTACTAAAGATATATTTTTATAATATACTTTCATTTTTTGTATAAATTAGTATATTATTGTATATAATTAATAAATAGTACCATTTATAAAGAATTAGGGTTTTTTGCCCTAAATAGAAAATTAATTAAAATTGATCCCTTTTTATTTTATTTACATTTCACATTGAAAAAATACTTTTTACATACATAAAAATCATTTTGTGCATAATGTATTTTATTTGACATTTATTTATTGTATTATATTCAACTGTTGTACATTTAAATATTGCCTATACATTCGATATGGTTGTAATAACTTAGAATTTATTTTCTTGTCAAATACTCCCAATTCAAATTTGTACCCCTTCCCTATATCATGTTGTAATAGTGTAGCATTTAAATTCTCGCACATTTAAAAGTTTCCAAATTAGGCCATGCTTAGACTTAGGATTTGTATGCAAAATAAAATCAACAACTAGTTTGACCTAATCCAAGATAAACATGCATGAAAAACAAACATAATGCACACTTGCACCCCTAGGGTTTCATCCACTTGTTGCCTTCAAAAATGGGCCATGGTTGCATGTCAAGTACTTTGGCAAAACAAAAACAAAACAAAAGATCATAGTCCCTCGATGACGCTATCTGAGTTGCCTAAACAAAATGATCAAGTCCCTCAAGAAAAATTGCCAAAAATACTTGACACAATTGCTATCATGGTCTACACGATGACCCGCGCCTGTCCCGTTAAACATCCTAACACAAGGTTGTTCACCAAATACAATGGTGAAACAACACTGTCAAAAGGGTTAAAAACATAAGAAAGATCTTTGAGTAAAATAGGGTAGATAGCTCTTAGTTACTTGATCAAAAGCTTGCAAAACATCCTTGCTATTTTCAAAACACACTTCACAACACAATTTCAAAACCCTACTTTCAAACATTGGAAACTTTTCAAAAGACAAAAACACCTTTGTATACATTCAAACAAGAATCATTACAAAGGTTGCCACAACGATGGCCTCTTTTCAAAACATCTTTCAAAATTACACACAAAGCACCATTTCAAACAATTGAAGAGCACCATTTCAAACAATTGAAAAGCAAAAGCAAGTGATCTAAGCAAGTAACTAAGAGCCCATGGATAACCATGGATAGAAAGGGTGCTAATACCTTCCCTTTCTATAACCTACTCCCCGAACCCAAGAAAACATCTCAAAGGTCTTTCCTGTGCTTTTTGACCTTTCCTTAGGATAAAATAAAAAGTCGGTGGCGACTCTTGCTAAACCGAAACATTTGCGAACACAAACGCAAAATCCCAAGTCAGTTCTCCCACCTTATCACAATATGATGTTATGATGTCACATTCATGTTAAATAAGTAGCAAACACAAACAAGTCAAACAAGAGCCTTAGGTTTAAAGGCTTGCATGACGTCCATAGGTAAATACCCTTCCCCACTGAAGTTAAGTTTGCTCAACCTGTCCTAAAATAGTAACCGAGTTCTAGGAATCCCATATCACGAATCTTTCTCGCATGCTTTATTTTAGCACGACAATTGGCTTGCCACCAAAATATCCCGAAAGTCGAATCTCAATGAGTGTAGCCTCGAGTATCAACCAACTTTAGACTGCACCAAAGCCGGCTATCTCACTACTTTCTAATGGCCAAGATGGGTTAATTAAGGTTCTAAAAGTAAGTTAGTGTTAATGACACCACGCGGAAGCCTAATGTTATCCTTGACTGACTCAAGGAACATCAGTACAAACCAAAGTGTCACACTAACTGTAGCTATCATGTTAACCATATCGGTCTACATCGTACAATCTTTATGATCTATTGCTACTTACCTAAGGAATCCCTATATCCTGGTGTAAGATCTTACAAATAATAATACCCCAACATGAACCCTTAAAGGAATGCAAACAATTCAAACAATTAAATCAAGTAAGAGTGATCTAAACTCTAAGGTAACCCCTCTTTTTTTAAGTAGGTCCCCAGCTGAGTCGCCAGTTCTGTAATACGGTGGGAGAACTGACTTTTTTAGTTTTATCAAAATGTGTGTGTGATACGGTGAGAGAACTTACTTGAGGTTTTGCGTTTGTATTCGCACTTGTTCGGTTTAGCAAGAGTCGCCACCGACTTTTTATTTTATCCTAAAGGAAAGGTTAAAAAGCACAGGAAAAACCTTTTGAGATGTTTCGTGGGTTCGGGGGGTAGATTATGAAAAGGGAAGGTATTAGCACCCTTTTCATCCATGGTTATCCATGGGCTCTTAGTTACTTGTTTAGATCACTTGCCTTGATTTTCAATTGCTTGAAATGGTGGTGTGTGTGTGTTTGTTTAAAAATGTTTTGAAAAAGATGCCTTCGTCTCGGCAACCGTTGTAACAATTCTTTACTCGAATGTTTTACAAAGGTGTGTATCTTTTCGAAAAGGTGTTTCAAATGTTTTGAAAGTTTGTTTTTGAAAGTTGTGTTATGGAGTGTGGTTTTGAAACGTAGGCAAGTGTGTTTTGCAAGTTTGATCAAGTAACTAAGAGTTGTCTACCCCTAAATTTACTCAAAGATTGTTCTCATGTTTTAACCCTTTTAACAGTATTGTTCCACCAATTTATTTGGTGGACAATCTTGTGTTAGGATGTTAACAGGACAGGCGCGGGTCATCGTATGGACCATGAATGCAATGGTGACAAGTATCTTTGGCAATTTGCTTGAAGGGACTTGATCATTTTTAGGCAACTTTCGAAAGCGTCATCGAGGGACTATGATCATTTGAATTGTTTTGCCAAAGAAACTCGACGTGCAAGCATGGCCCATTTTGGAAGGCAACAAGCGGGATTACCCTAGGGGTGCAAGTGTGAATGGTGTATTGATTTCATGCATTTGTCTTGTATTTAGGTTATCTAGCGTTTGATTTTATTTACATACAAACTCTAGGTCTAACCATGGTATATTTGAAAGCGATAAATTGCGGGAATTTAAAGTCTACGCTATTACAAATAAGTATCCAGGAGTGGGGGTACAAATATTTACAAATGGGGATGAGACTTTAATAGGAGAGTAGTATCCAAATATTTACAACTAAATCGAATCAATCACAATGTATAATGTAATGTATAGCAATGTATAAGAATAAAGGGAAATAAAATGTATCAATGTATTTGTGTAAGTGTAGGTGATTTATTTACAAGTGTTAACTTAATATATTATTAAGCATGTATTTATTCTTTTTGTATTTTGTTAAATATGTACAAAACAAAATATTTTAAGAAAGAAAAGGAAATGTTTTAAGTTTAAGAAAAAGAAAATATTTTAAGTTTTATGTATTAATGTTTTATGTTAGTATTTTTTATGTACAAATCATTTTTGTATTTTGTTAAATATGTACAAAACAAAAGTTTTAATCTTAAGAAATTCTAATTTTTATGTATTTATATATAAACAAATGTTTAATCAAAAAAAGAAATAAAAGAAAATCTATTTTCTTATGTATTTATTAATATGTATTTTTAATTATACTAGAAAGATAATAAAAAAAAAGAGTTAGTGGATTATTTTACTTTACAAAATTTATAAAAAAGAAAATAAAAGAGTTTGATAAAAATTGATGTAAAAATTAGTATGTTAGTTTATGTATAAAACAAAAGAAAAAGGAAAATGGGCTTAAAGATTTTGTTCTGGCCCAAAACAAAATAAGCAGAATAAGTAAAAAGGGAGGTGAGGCATGTAATTGTATGGGCTTAAGCATCTGAAAGGGGCAAGGCCCAAAACGCGTTTCACACATTTTCTTAGGGTTGCATTTGTTTTGTATCAATTTGGATTTTAGGGTTACATCGAATTGGAGAGAACGGCGCCGTTCATCACTTTTGCTTCGTCTTCATCTTTTCTCAAGCCATAGCCACTGAACAACATCCTTCCCGCCTAAAGCCAACCAGCGCCACCGTCTGTCCTCCTCCTCGCATTTACTCAGGCAACGATAAAAGGAGGTATGACTTTTCTCAACGCATTAGGGTTCTCAAATTTTCAATCTTACATGCTCTTATCTGTTCTGATTCTTGGATTTTTGTTATGTGTTGTATGAGGTATTGAAAGGAAGGGGAAAGGAAGTTTATACCTTTGCTGGCTTGTTGCTCGGAGAGGAGGAGAGGTGGAGAAGGAGGCGCTTGGGTGGCTGAAGGCGGAGGAGCGTGATGCGCTGGCTTGGAAATCTGGTACCTTTGTTTCACTTTTTGGTTTGATGATGAAAACCTGAGAACCTTTGTATAATCACTTCTTTTCCTCTTCTTATGTTGGCTTGTATGCTTGCCCCCTCTGATATGCTTGCTTGATGGCCCTCTGATATGCTGATTTTGAATGTTGCTTTTGATGGATTTTGCTTATGAATTACCCGTTGGTGTTGGCCCAGTGATGAACACAGTTCTGAGGGTTTGGTCGCTTCAGTTGTTTATAGGCTTGGTACTGTTTGAATGCTTTGTGCCTTTTGTTTTTTTTTTGGTATAGGCTTCATTGAGTTTTGGCTTATGCTGTTAGTTTAGGCTTGGACAGGTTTAGGCTTGGACAGGTTAAGCTTGAGGGCTTTGAGGCTTGGCTTCTGTTTGAAGGTTTGACAGTTTGTTGGTGAGCTGGTTTGAGGCCTTTGAAACAGGTCTGGCTTATGTTTGGGACTTATGCAGGCCAACCATTGTGTTTGGAGTTTACAGGTCTGGCTTATGCTTTTGTTTTTAGGCTTATGGTTCTACAGAATGAGGTTTATGTAGTTTGTACAAGCTTCAGGTAGTTTTGCAGGATGAGGCTTTGTTTGTAAGCTTCTGATTTGAAAGGTTTGGCTTTAGGTTTGAAGCTTGTGGTATTTTGGTTTCTTTTGGGAGCACAGGTTTTGGAGGCAGTTTTCAATGTTTCAATGTTACAGTTTTGAGAATTTTTTCTTTGTGTTGTTTCTGCCCCCCCTTTGTACTGTGTTGATATGTTTGTTTTATATCTTTTCTTGCCTCAAGCCTGTTGTAAGCCTTTTTCTTTTCTCTCTTCTCTCTCTCCAGTATTAAAGCATTTTTTATTGCTTATTTGTACTGTTTCTGAAAAAGCAACTGGCTGGAAAGTGATGTAACTTGAAGGTTGCTTGCATACTAGTTTTCCTCTGCATACTCTTATCTCCTTTTTACCAAATTTCCTGCTTCTTTGTGTACTTCTTTGACAACATTGAATAGTCTTTTGACAGCTCTTGTACCTTTGACAGTTTTGGACAGTTTGCTGTCCAGTTTGGACTTTGGTTAGGCATGTGTAGTTCTGTTTGGACTTTATACTTTGTTTGGCATATTCTGAAGCTACAACCTTGTTGACATTTTTGAATTATATGAACTATGCAGCTTTATGCCCTTTTCAATTGATTTGCCTCTCTTGGTTGAAAATTTGGATTTATGCAGTATGTTTGACAAACTTTGAATTTGTGCAATATTGTAACTTTGTGCATTTCATACTTCATTTGCAAGCATTATTTCTATCCCTCTTTGTGAACCAAGAGAAATCTTGTGATTTGCAGAGAGGGAAAACTGATTCCGGCCAGTCGCTTTTAATGATGAGTCCATTTTTTTTGTCTGCTCTTTTATTTTATCTGCTTTTGACTTCCTTTTTTCTTCTTTTTGCAGGTGAAAATCAATTGAGCAACAAGGGAGCATCAGATAGAAGATGAAGACTTAGGAAATTTAGGATGTATCTTATTTCATTTCAATTATTTGTAACATTATTATTATAGACAAAGATGTAAATAAATTTACAGTTGTTCAAATAATAATTTGTAACAAACCATTAAAGATGAATAAAAAATCCTTTTTTGATCAGTTAATTCCTTTTATTTCTTTTCAATTGTTTATTTAATTATTTATAATTCTTAAATTATAATAACTGGAAATAAATCCCAACCATTTTAACTCAGAATAATAAATAATCAATAAACGTTCGTCGTTCTGAATAATCGAAGCATTGCACAGCTAAACAACAAATATCCACATGTCCTTTTTTCACTGATTAAATCCAAACACTGCAAATTCTCAATCAACAGCCTCAGTCCATATCTCAGAGTAAATTGAAAAGCACTAATAGAATTAATTCTTTCTGAGAAATATGCGCACAAAACCCTGATTCTTGATTAAATGTCAAAGAAGCGTCTGCCTGATCAAAACCTGAGCCAACTCAACCAAACCTTAGCAATCTGCTTGAACTGCTTTAAAATCAATGAAAACCCTAAATTTTGTCTGACTGACGAGAAAAGTCTGTTTGACCGATTCTTGAGCCAGTCTGAAAAATCAGGAAAAGGCCGAAGCTGTGATTTCTTGTGGAAAAATAGGAGGGAAAATTTTGGGGTACAACAGTTTCCCCTGTTCAATCTTCTTGAACCTGAAGAGTTAGATTGGAAAGCTTGCCTTTCGCGACTCGAGGGTAAAAGGAGATTGGACACTAGAGTGCCCAAAAAATTTGCACTCGGTGATGCGATGGTAGAGGGAATGGGCTTAAAGATGCCATTCGGTGATGGGCTTAGAGATGCCATATGGAAATGTGACAGGGGGATAGGCTTAGAGATGCCATCTGGAAATGTTTGGAGGAGGATGGGCTTAGAGATGCCATCTGGAAATTGCTGGTAGGAGGATGGGCTTAGAGATGCCATCTGGAAGTTTGTGAACTGTATGTCATTGGTGAGTGGACGAGTATCAGAAAGGTATCCATGTTTTGGAACATCTCTGAACTGGGGGTCTGAACAAGCAATAGATTGACATCCATGTTTGGAGAATCCATAAACTGTTTTCAGAAGTTGAGAAGAATCTGAATAAGCGATAGGTTAACATCCGTTACTGGATAACCCGTGAACTGTTTTCAGAAGTCTTGAGTCTGAACAAGTGATAGATTAACATCCGTTACTGGAGAATCCGTAAACTGTTTTCAGAAGTCTTGAAGTTGAATAAGCAATAGAGCAGCATCCGTTGATGGGAAGCGTCCGTAAACTGTTTTCAGAAGTTGAGAAGAATCTGAATAAGCGATAGGTTGACATCCGTTACTGGAGAACCCGTGAACTTTTTTCAGAAGTCTTGAAGTGGAGGAGGAACCGGTGTAGGGTTTCCTGATGATGAGTCCGTGAAAAACTGCATCTGGATGAATCTGGAATAAGTATCAGAATGTCGCCGTGTCTGGGTCATATCTGAACTATTTCTAGAAAGAATCTCGGAAGATGATGATCTTTGTCTGTCGACTGATCTTACCTGAAAAGGTAAAGAGTTAGTTGTATGCAATGTCATGATGCATGATGCGATGTATGTTATATCAATGTTTATGATATGAATGTGATGAATGCGCATGTAAGCTGATGAGCCGTCTTGCTGAGGATAGATGAATCCTGGATAGCTGGAGATAAAAGAATCTTGACTGCTGCAGGGGAAAATAATTCCTTGGCTGCTGTGAGGGAGGGCAAGAATCTTTTGATCGTTGAAAGTGAGAAGTCCTGGGACCGCTGTTGGGGAATCAGAAGCTTGGGTTGTATGCCAGTCTACTGGGGATTCCTGTCTTGAGAAGATCTTCACTGAGGAATATTCGAATATCCTGTGAGGAAATGAGAATGAGAGTCTTCACTCTGCTTGGGGATTGATAGTTGGAAGTTTTAGCTCCGCTGGGGATTGACAGTGTTGGCTCCACTGGGGATTTTGAATCTTGACTCTGAGGGGAATTAGATTCTGGAAGGCTCTCTGGCTGGGGAAATCAGCTTTGAGAAAGCTCTTGCTCTGCTGAGGACCCTGAAGTTAAACTCTGTTTGGGGAATTGAGAATTCAGGTTACGTGCCACTTTGAGAATGAGAATCTTCATTCTGTCGGGGGTCAGAAATTGGGAGTGTACCAATCTTCTGAGGTGATGAGAATCTTCATGATGTTAACGGTCAGAAACTGGGAGTATACCAATCTTCTGAGGTTTTGAGGATGAGAGTCTTCATTCTTGAGAGAAACATATTTTTTCAGTTGTCTGTTATCTTGTTGGTGGTTGTAATTTTCAGCAGGTGATGAAGAATTTTTTTTATGATTACTACTCCAAAAGATGAAGGAACCTTGATTACTACTTAAAAAGATGAAGGAACCTTGACGATTACTACTTCAAGATGAAGGAACCTTGATGATTACTACTTCAAGATGAAGGAACCTTGATGATTACTACTTCAAGATGAAGGAACCTTGACGATTACTACTTCAAGATGAAGGAACCTTGATGATTACTACTTCAAGATGAAAGAACCTTGATGATTACTACTTCAAGATAAAGGAACCTTGATGATTACTACTTCAAGATGAAGGAACCTTGATGATTACTACTTCAAGATGAAGGAACCTTGATGATTACTACTTCAAGATGAAGGAACCTTGATGATTACTACTTCAAGATGAAGGAACCTTGATGATTACTACTTCAAGATGAAGGAACCTTGATGATTACTACTTCAAGATGAAGGAACCTTGATGATTACTACTTCAAGATGAAGGAACCTTGATTACTACTTCAAAAGATGAAGGAACCTTGATGATTACTACTTCAAAAGATGAAGGAACCTTGATGATTACTACTTCAAGATGAAGGAACCTTGATGATTACTACTTCAAGATGAAGGAATCTTATCTGTCGATCAATCTGCATATGTTAAGAATGCTGCTGAAATGTAATTTGCTTTGGAGAATAAATCCTTGACAAATGTTGGGGAAATAAACCCATGGCTGCAGGTCTGCTAGAGAAGTTTCATCACTGCCCCCAGTATCAGATGCATGTGATATTGCCAGGAAACTTGGTTTGTTCGTAACCCTTGAGATTGACATTTGAATGCCCCAAGTGATGGTGACGGAGACTTGCCCCAGGTTAATCTGCAATTGAGAGATTTTGTTGAAATCTTGACTGGACTGCCCCAGGTTAACTGAACTTTGAAAGATCTGTTGAAACCTTGACTGGACTTCCCCAGGCATGCTGGATGGTGACATGTCAAGCCCCCTTGTTGATGGGAGATTTGTCAATGGAAGTGTCATCCTTTTTGAAGTGATTTTTGTTCACTGAGAGAGTTTTCGTTCCTCCGAACATTCGCTATATGAATTTCTTTGCTGTCAAACAAATAGTCAAATGCAAACAGTGATATTCAATCAATGCAAAGTTTATGTTTGTCTCGAAGTTTTGAAGAATGCGTTTTTTAGCAGAAAACTTTTCATAACACAAAATCAACACAAGATTTTAGAGCAAAGCCTTACAGGAGTCAGGATACCTTTTGTGACAGTATGCTTTCGAACTAACCCATGCTTCAATTAGGACTTTTGAAGGGTTGTAACGTGGTTTGGTTCACGGTTTAAGAAACAAAGGATAAAGGCTCAAAGTATATTTGTACCCACCCGCTCTTCGTGATGTTCTTCAACCCTAAGCGCAGTTAATTGTGTGTCGCACTCTATTCAAGTTTGGAACGACTTTTGGGTGATGGTTCACCAATTGAATTTTGGAAGACAGTCATCATCTTCTTTTTTTTGCAACATTTTTCATGTTGTTGAGGATTTGTAATGACCTCTTTCTTTTGATTTGTTGTCCCTAACTTTTGCCTGACTGTCTCTGTTTTCGAGATCACAGTCAGCGGGATGCCCCAGCTTTCTTAAGCCTCCTTTGTAGGTTTTGTCTCAGTGGGCTTTTCTTTTTGAGAGATAATGACTGCCTATGAGATAGGGAACCATCACTGTCTTTTGATTCCATAGGAATGCTTTTTTGTTGATGTCGTTCGTTGTATTACGAACTGAGAGTTTGCGACTTCGATGCGCATTTTTTTTGAATTAACTGAGAGACTACCCTGCCCCAGGTTTATATCAAAGGTTTTGATTGTTTAGAATAGAAAACTCCTACTTCTTTGGCTCGAAGGGGTTGACTAGGGATTATCTTCCTTATAACTCCAGTGTTTGGGAATTGAAAGAAATGCCTGTACATCATCAGCAAGGTCTGTTCAAAAGCATACTATATGAGATTATGGTATTATTTCGTCATCCTCCCTCTAAAGGCTTGCAGCTTTTTATCAAGAGTGAAATATCATAAAGAAAGCATAAGAGTAGTGAAAACGAATGGATGAATTCAAGACAAACATATGCAATGCATTAATGAAACAGAGTTTGACATCAACAGATAATTGTTTGAATAGCAAAAGAAATTACAACTTGAAAATTCAAATGGAACAAAAGTCTCTCAGTTCGAGCTTTGTCAATTCAGGTGGAGCACCCAAAGTGGAAGATTTTCATCTCACCATCAGGCATGAATTTCAGCACCCCATTGTCAATCAGATCCTGAGTTTTGTTTTTCAAAGCCCATCAGTCCTCGGTGTCATGTCCAGGACCATAGGAGTGGTATGAACACCTCCTATTGGGATGATAGGTAGGAGCAGAAGTATTAGGGTTCGGATGAGGGACCCTTAATGTAATCAGCCCTGCCTGCAACATGTGTTGTAGCACTTGACCCAGTGACATGTTGATTTTGGTGAATTGTCTTTTTAGCGCGACCTTCTTACGCTGATGCCCCTGTCTTTGTTGAGCAGGCGTAAGGTGATGTTGGGCTTTTCTTTTTTGAGAGATTGACTGCCTATGTGATAGGGAACCATCACTATCTTTTGATTCCAGAGGAATGCTTTTTTTGTTGTTGATGTCGTTCGTTGTATTACGAACTGAGAGTTTGCGACTTCAATGCGCACCCCTTTTTTTGAATTAACTGAGAGACTACCCTGCCCCTGGTTTAAATCAAAGGTTTCAATTTGTTTAGAACAGAAAACTCCTACTTCTTTGGCTCGAAGGGGTTGACTAGGGATTATCTTCCTTATAACTCCAGTGTTTGGGAATTGAAAGAAATGCATGTACATCATCAGCAAGGTCTGTTCAAAAGCATACTGTATGAGATTATGGTATTGTTTCGTCATCCTCCCTCTAAAGGCTCGCTGCTTTTTATCAAGAGTCAAATATCGTAAAGAAAGTAGAAAGCATAGTTCAAGTGTAATGAAAATCAAGACAAACATATGCAATGCATTAATGAAACAAAGTTTGACATTAAAAGATAATTGTTCGAATAACACAAGAAATTACAACTTAAGAATTCAAATGAAACAAAAACAATCTCAATGATTTGGCATAGGAGGAGTAATCATGCTAGAGTCTCCGGAGGGTCAAACTCGATCTCCTTGGCATCGATCATGTCTTGGATCCTGTTCTTTAGAGGCCAACAGTTGTTTGTGTCATGTCCCGGACTGTCAGAGTGGTATGCACACCTTTCATTGGGATGATAGGTAGGAGCAGAAGTATTTGGGTTCCGGAGGGGAGCCCTTAATGTAATCAGATCCCTCTTCAACAAGTGTTGCAGTGCCTGAGACATTGACATGTTGATCTTGGTGAACTGTCTCTTAGGCGCGACCTCCTTATGCTGATGCCCCTGTCTTTGTTGAGCAGGCGTAGGATTAGAGATCAAGATTTCCCCTACGTGTTGGTCATGACGACCCTTTTGACTGTTCGCAGCATTGGACTCTTTCTTTCCATTGTAGGGAATTATCTGAGTATCCGAGGATGTAGTTCCTTGGATCTTTCCACTTTTGATGCCACCTTCGACCCTTTCGCCGGTCAGTATTAGCTCGGTGAACCCAGCTGAGGAGCTTCCAATTAAGTGATTGAAGAAAGGCCATGTCAAAGTCCCCATGAAGATGTCAATCAACTCTCTGTCAGTTAAAGGGGGTTGCACCCTACCAGCCAGATCTCTCCACTTTTGGGCATATCCCTTGAAGCTCTCGTCGGAACCCATGGTCATGCTCTGCAATTGCACACGAGTTGGTGCAAGATCAGCATTGTACTGATACTGCTCATAGAAAGTAAAAGCTAAGTCCTTCCAGGTGTGGATGCGAGAACTCTTCAATTGATAGAACCACTCAAGTTGAGCCCCTACCAGACTTTCTTGGAAGAAATGGATCCAAAGCTTTGGATCAGTTGCGTATGGTTGAATCTTGCGGACATAAGAAGTTAGGTGCATCTTAGGGAAAGAAACTCCATCGTACACGACAAAGGTAGGGACTTTGAACTTTGGCGGGATGACCAATCCAGGAACTAAACCCATGTCTCCTAGATCCAAGCCAGGTATTTGTTGAATCTCCATAGCACTGAGGCGATCCTCCAACTGTTTGTACTTGTCATCAGCGGGAGGATATTGTTCTTCGGACTAACCAGCTTCATCAATCTCCAAATTGTGGTCTTCTTCAAGACTATCCCCTATGTTGGATGGAGTTGCAAGGTCCAGGGTCTTAGGTCTTCTTCTAAAGTTCAGGATGCGGGCTGCCTTCTTGGACTTCTTCTTCTTGTCTTTGAGAAGAAGAGCTGTCAGATCCTCTTGCCCTTTACCCATAGCCAGCAGCATTTGTTGGAATTGAGCATTTTGAGCCTGGAGATCCTTTACCGTTTGTTCCATATCCATCTTACTGAAATAAACAGTAGGAAGATAAGGAGACCTGTATGGGAAACCTGTTATGCAATGATATGTATGATATATATGCAATGTTTTCAAGGATCTCTTGGGGTAAACACAAGAGAATGTTAGAGGTTGAACTTTGATCTTTGATTGGAGAACTTTGCACCGGTGGATGTCTTTCCACGAGAATCAAGCTCACCATGTCAAGTGGGTCATAGCCTCTGATTCAAGTTGTTGCACTTGATCTTTGATGAGAGAACTTTGTATCAGTGGATGTCTTTCCACGAGAATCAAGCTCACCATGTCAAGTGGGTCATAGCCCCTGATTCAAGTTGTTGCACCTGATCTTTGATGGCATTTGTTTAGAGGAGAAACCTCTTGCCCCTTGGTAGACGTCTGGTTCAACGTGACCCTGCATCAACAGACCCTCGAGTTCCTTAAAAGGGTTAGTAAAAAATGCTATGGTATGATGTCATGATGTTATGTACATGTATGCAAAAACAAGCAAGTAAGTGTATATACAGATAATCATATTCACACAAAGCAAACAAGTCATTAGGTTTAGGCTTGCATGGGGTTTGTAGGTAAGTACCCTCTTGAAGTTAGTCGGCTCATCCTGTCCTATAATAGAAACCGGGTTCTAAGGAGCTCAATATCATTGGATTATTTTCTGTGTTCATTGTTTTGGTTTAGCCACTTAACTGGTGACCAAAATATTCCAAGAAAACAACCCTCAATGAGTGTAGTATCGAGTATCTACCAACTTCGAACTGCACCAAAGTCGGTCATCTCACTACCCCTAAAAAGGCTAAGATGGTCAATTAAGGTTCTAAGAGTTTGTTAGTGCTTCATGATATCACTCAGCGGCCCCGTACTCTCCTTGATTGAACTAAAGGGTTACCGGTACTCACAAATATGTCGCACTAACATATATTACTGCTTCAACCATGTCGGTATACCCCGCACAGTTCCCTCACAGTTTTATTGCTATTTACCTAAAAAGGTGCCCCAAATCCGGGTGTAGGATTTACAACAAACCCAAACAAGGACCCAAAAAGTAAAGCAATCAAGGCAATTAAAGCAAGAATGTAAAGGTGATCTAAACCCTAAGGTAACCCCACTTTTAAATAATTCCCCAGCAGAGTCGCCAGTTTTGTGATACGGTGGGAGAACTGACTTGAGGTTTTACGTTTGTATTCTCACTTGTTCGGTTTAGCAAGAGTCGCCACCGACTTTTTATTTTATCCTAAAGGAAAGGTTAAAAAGCACAGGAAAAACCTTTTGAGATGTTTCGTGGGTTCGGGGGGTAGATTATGAAAAGGGAAGGTATTAGCACCCTTTTCATCCATGGTTATCCATGGGCTCTTAGTTACTTGTTTAGATCACTTGCCTTGATTTTCAATTGCTTGAAATGGTGGTGTGTGTGTGTGTGTTTAAAAATGTTTTGAAAAAGATGCCTTCGTCTCGGCAACCGTTGTAACAATTCTTTACTCGAATGTTTTACAAAGGTGTGTATCTTTTCGAAAAGGTGTTTCAAATGTTTTGAAAGTTTGTTTTTGAAAGTTGTGTTGTGGAGTGTGGTTTTGAAACGTAGGCAAGTGTGTTTTGCAAGTTTGATCAAGTAACTAAGAGTTGTCTACCCCTAAATTTACTCAAAGATTTTTCTCATGTTTTAACCCTTTTAACAATATTGTTCCACCATTGTATTTGGTGGACAATCTTGTGTTAGGATGTTAACGGGACATGCGCGGGTCATCGTATGATCATGAATGCAATGGTGCCAAGTATCTTTGGCAATTTTCTTGAAGGTACTTGATCATTTTTAGGCAACTTTCGAAAGCGTCATCGAGGGACTATGATCATTTGAATTGTTTTGCCAAAGAAACTCGACGTGCAAGCATGGCCCATTTTGGAAGGCAACAAGCGGGATTACCCTAGGGGTGCAACTGTGAATGGTGTAATGATTTCATGCATTTTTCTTGTATTTAGGTTATCTAGCGTTTGATTTTACTTACATACAAACCCTAGGTCTAACCATGGTATATTTGAAAGCGATAAATTGCGGGAATTTAAAGTCTACGCTATTACAAATAAGTATCCGGGAGTGGGGGTACAAATATTTACAAATGGGGATGAGACTTTAATAGGAGAGTAGTGTCCAAATATTTACAACCAAATCGAATCAATCGCAATGTATAATGTAATGTATAACAATGTATAATAATAAAGGGAAATAAAATGTATCAATGTATTTGTGTAAGTGTAGGTGATTTATTTACAAGTGTTAACTTAATATATTATTAAGCATGTATTTATTCTTTTTGTATTTTGTTAAATATGTACAAAACAAAATATTTTAAGAAAAGAAAAGGAAATGTTTTAAGTTTAAGAAAAATAAAATATTTTAAGTTTTATGTATTAATGTTTTATGTTAGTATTTTTTATGTACAAATCATTTTTGTATTTTGTTAAATATGTACAAAACAAAAGTTTTAATCTTAAGAAATTCTAATTTTTATGTATTTATATATAAACAAATGTTTAATCAAAAAAAGAAATAAAAGAAAATCTATTTTCTTATGTATTTATTAATATGTATTTTTAATTATACTAGAAAGATAATAAAAAAAAGAGTTAGTGGATTATTTTACTTTACAAAATTTATAAAAAAGAAAACAGAAGAGTTTGATAAAAATTGATGTAAAAATTAGTATGTTAGTTTATGTATAAAACAAAAGAAAAAGGAAAATGGGCTTAAAGATTTTGTTCTGGCCCAAAACAAAATAAGCAGAATAAGTAAAAAGGGAGGTGAGGCGTGTAATTGTATGGGCTTAAGCATCTGAAAGGGGAAAGGCCCAAAACACGTTTCACACATTTTCTTAGGGTTGCATTTGTTTTGTATCAATTTGGATTTTAGGGTTACAGCGAATTGCAGAGAACGGCGCCGTTCATCACTTTTGCTTCGTCTTCATCTTTTCTCAAGCCATAGCCACTGAACAACATCCTTCCCGCCTAAAGCCAACCAGCGCCACCATCTGTCCTCCTCCTCGCATTTACTCAGGCAACGATAAAAGGAGGTATGACTTTTCTCAATGCATTAGGGTTCTCAGATTTTCAATCTTACATGCTCTTATCTGTTCTGATTCTTGGATTTTTGTTATGTGTTGTATGAGGTATTGAAAGGAAGGGGAAAGGAAGTTTATACCTTTGCTGGCTTGTTGCTCGGAGAGGAGGAGAGGTGGAGAAGGAGGCGCTTGGGTGGCTGAAGGCGGAGGAGCGTGATGCGATGGCTTGGAAATCTGGTACCTTTGTTTCACTTTTTGGTTTGATGATGAAAACCTGAGAACCTTTGTATAATCACTTCTTTTCCTCTTCTTATGTTGGCTTGTATGCTTGCCCCCTCTGATATGCTTGCTTGATGGCCCTCTGATATGCTGATTTTGAGTGTTGCTTTTGATGGATTTTGCTTATGAATTTCCCGTTGGTGTTGGCCCAGTGATGAACACAGTTCTGAGGGTTTGGTCGCTTCAGTTGTTTATAGGCTAGGTACTGTTTGAATGCTTTGTGCCTTTTGTTTTTTTTGGTATAGGCTTCGCTGAGTTTTGGCTTATGCTGTTAGTTTAGGCTTGGACAGGTTTAGGCTTGGACAGGTTAAGCTTGAGGGCTTTGAGGCTTGGCTTCTGTTTCAAGGTTTGACAATTTGTTGGTGAGCTGGTTTGAGGCTTTTGAAACAGGTCTGGCTTATGTTTGGGACTTATGCAGGCCGACCATTGTGTTTGGAGTTTACAGGTCTGACTTATGCTTTTGTTTTTAGGCTTATGGTTCCGCAGAATGAGGTTTATGTAGTTTGTACAAGCTTCGGGTAGTTTTGCAGGATGAGGCTTTGTTTTTAAGCTTCTGATTTGAAAGGTTTGGCTTTAGGTTTGAAGCTTGTGGTATTTTGGTTTCTTTTGGGAGCACAGGTTTTGGAGGCAGTTTTCAATGTTTCAATGTTACAGTTTTGAGAATTTTTTCTTTGTGTTGTTTCTTCCCCCCCTTTGTACTGTGTTGATATGTTTGTTTTATATCTTTTCTTGCCTCAAGCCTGCTGTAAGCCTTTTTATTTTCTCTCTTCTCTCTCTCCAGTATTAAAGCATTTTTTATTGCTTATTTGTACTGTTTCTGAAAAAGCAACTGGCTGGAAAGTGATGTAACTTGAAGGTTGCTTGCATACTAGTTTTCCTCTGCATACTCTTATCTCCTTTTTTCCAGATTTCCTACTTCTTTGTGTACTTCTTTGACAGCATTGAATAGTCTTTTGACAGCTCTTGTACCTTTGACAGTTTTGGATAGTTTGCTGTCCAGATTGGACTTTGGTTAGGCATGTGTAGTTCTGTTTGGACTTTATACTTTGTTTGGCATATTCTGAAGCTACAGCCTTGTTGACATTTTTGAATTATATGAACTATGCAGCTTTATGCCCTTTTCAATTGATTTGCCTCTCTTGGTTGAAAATTTGGATTTATGCAGTATGTTTGACAATCTTTGAATTTATGCAATATTGTAACTTTGTGCATTTCATACTTCATTTGCAAGCATTATTTCTATCCCTCTTTGTGAACCAAGAGAAATCTTGTGATTTGCAGAGAGGGCAAACTGATTCCGGCCAGTCGCTTTTAATGATGAGTCCATTTTTTTTGTCTGCTCTTTTATTTTATCTGCTTTTGACTTCCTTTTTTCTTCTTTTTGCAGGTGAATCAATTGAGCAACAAGGGAGCATCGGATAGAAGATGAAGACTTAGGAAATTTAGGATGTATCTTATTTCATTTCAATTATTTGTAACATTATTATTATAAACAAAGATGTAAATAAATTTACAGTTGTTCAAATAATAATTTGTAACAAACCATTAAAGATGAATAAAAAATCCTTTTTTGATCAGTTAATTCCTTTTATTTCTTTTCAATTGTTTATTTAATTATTTATAATTCTTAAATTATAATAACTGGAAATAAATCCCAACCATTTTAACTCAGAATAATAAATAATCAATAAACGTCCGTCGTTCTGAATAATCGAAGCATTGCACAGCTAAACAACAAATATCCACATGTCCTTTTTTCACTGATTAAATCCAAACACTGCAAATTCTCAATCAACAGCCTCAGTCCATATCTCAGAGTAAATTGAAAAGTACTAATAGAATTAATTCTTTCTGAGAAATATGCGCATAAAACCCTGATTCTTGATTAAATGTCAAAGAAGCGTCTGCCTGATCAAAACCTGAGCCAACTCAACCAAACCTTAGCAATCTGCTTGAACTGCTTTAAAATCAATGAAAACCCTAAATTTTGTCTGACTGACGAGAAAAGTCTGTTTGACCGATTCTTGAGCCAGTCTGAAAAATCAGGAAAAGCCCAAAGCTGTGATTTCTTGTGGAAAAATAGGAGGGCAAATTTTGGGGTACAACAGTGTGGAAAGAAAGAGTCGCCACCGACTTTTCTTTTATCCAATATTTAGGAAAGGTGAAAAGAACAAGAAAGACCTTTGATAGATTTTGAGTTCGGGGGGTAAGTTATGAAAAGGGAATGTGTTAGCACCCTTTTCATCCGTAGTTATCTATGGGCTCTTAACTGCTTAGCTCACTTTTGAAAAATTTGATTTGTGTGTGTGATTTGTTTAAAAATATTTTGAAATGCCAATGTAAGACTGACTTTGTAATAATTCTTGTACTAGACCTCAAAATGTATACAAGGTGTTTTTTTTAAAATATTTTCTTGAAAGTGATGTGTAAAAATGTTTTATTTGTGAAAAAGTTTGTGAGCAAGCATTTAAGAGTTCTTACCCACTAATAAAGTCTTTCTTGTTATTTTCCTTCTCCTTTGGAGATAGTACTATCCATAGCATTAGTTGGTAAGTAGTCCTATCTATTGGATGTAAAGGGACATGCATAGGATCATCGTATGGTCATCGAAGGAAACATGTAAGGATACTTTAGGAATTATATCGGAGGGACTATCATCATTTTGTAAGCAACTCGAAGGGTCATCGAGGGACTATGATCTTTATTCGAAGGGACTAGGATGATTTGATCGAGGGTCTTTTGCTAAAGTATCCTCACTTTCGAGGGATGTGACCAATATTCATAAGGCAACAACAGTGGTTACCCGAAAGGTGCAAGTGTGCAAAGTGTGTATTTTCAGTTATCTTATCTTGAAGATTAGGGTTTTCTAGATTGATTTTAGTCTTGCCATGCAAACCCTAGTCACTAACAGTTAAATATGTATAGAAAAATAAAGTGTGGAATGTAAAATCCTACGCTATTACATGGCTTTGGGCGAGATACATAAGCATAGAAAATGCGGGAAAGTAAATCTAGGATATTACATCCTCAGAGCAGATACATAATAGGGAAAATGCGAGAACAGTAAATCTAAGCTATTACATTGATAGTGCGAACTATACATTTTTGTCTAAGAAAATTAAATAACAAAAAGAAAATAAGAAAAATATTAGAAAAAATGTTTAAAGACCTAAAGTTCTAAATGCTAATGTTTTTGTAGAAAATAATTTAAGTGATAATAATAGTAATTAAGTCTTAAATTCTAATTGATTTTAATATTAAGAAAAGATAATTAATTAATTAATTAGAAAATAAAAATATGCGAAAAAATAAATTGTCCACTAACTAGAAAACCTTAATCCTAATTTGTGGTTTTGAAAAAAAAAGTTTAAGGGTAATTAATAGGTTAATGGCTTGATTAGAAAATAATTAGTGGAAATAAGAAAGAAAAGGGTTAGGAAAAAAGATGTTAAAAGAAATTTCATGGGGTGGGAGTTGAGCCCATGCGCCTGATCTCAAAGAATACCCTTCTATCTACTGCGTCAACGCTACATTTGTGTTTGAGAATGAGAATCAATCAACATATTGTAAACCTGCTTTGTATAATGGAAAAAGAAACAAAAATAATTTTTTGACAAAAGGCTAGCTCGAACCCATGCCCTTTACCATACCAATCATCACTCTTACCACCAGGCCATCTGTGTTACGCTTTAGTATGAACACTTCCATTCAATATAATATAAACAAAAATAAAACAATCAAAAGTCAAACAAATTTACACGCACGTGTTAGTGGGTGGGGTTAGGATTTTGAAAGGACCAATGAGAGGGTGACACGCTTAGGTCGCCTAAGTAAAAAAAGTTGACTGATAGAGAAGTGACCGGAACCCTAGCTCCGGTCATCTTCTCTAATGAGATCCATTTTCAAACCTATAAATTATGCAAAATCGAAACACAAGATGAACCCTATGAAGGGTGAGAAAACACTTAGAAGGGGGGGGGGGGTGAATAAGTTTCTCTTTTTCTTAAATGCTCAACAATAATGGAAAGACTCAATTATTTTTATCCTGGTTCGTTTGAACTCAAACTACTCCAGTCCACCCGCTAAGGTGATTTCGCCTTTCTCAACAAGGACTTAATTCACTATAATCAAATAGATTACAATCACACAACCAAACTGTTGTGACTAACAATTCAAAGCACAAGTAAACTTACAAGTGACTAACACCACTAAGACTCAACCTAGTCCTATCCTTCTTGAGAAATCTGACCGAGCTTGGTCTCTCAAGGAACAATTACAAGAATTAAATCTTTACAAATAGTGAAACAAATTGCTTCTTAGAAAGCTATATCACAAACTGTGATTTTTCACTAAGATTAGTTTTGCACAAAGTGTTTGTAAAATAATTTGTGAGCAGCAGAATATTTTCACATAGTTGGGTAGTTGGCTTGCAATAAATTATCTTTTATTTATAGCATGAAGAAAACGACTGTTGCTGCCTTCAAAAGTGTGGAGCAATTAATGTTTGCATGTTTTCTTGCAGTATTGCATTTTCCAATGAACTAGCGTAGACACTTGAGTGCATGTAGCCGTCTTTGCATTAAATAAACAAACGACACTTGTCAGAGCATGTTTTCTGAAACTTGACAAGACTTGTTAGCTTCTTTATTCTATCAGAACTAGCTTCACATCTTGCTTCAGAATATGCTTGCAAATAACTTCTTATCAGCGCTTGCTTTCAAAGTACTTATGAACATAGTTTACATGGAAACTGCTAAGATTTAGAAGATGCATAAAATAGTTTCTTATCAGAGTCAGCATCAGAACTTGCGCTAAAACAAATAGTTCTTTCATCAAATAACTTCTTCATTTATTTTCAGCTCAGCACGTCAAAATGATTTTCATCTAGGAAAATACTTCAGTCAGAACATTATCTTAAACAAATAAATATGCTCATCAGAGTATCAATTATATAAAATATATTTTATTGTTATCCTCAAAACTCTGAGATATGATCAGAACCAATCTTATTCTAACAATCTCCCCCTTTTTAATGATGACAAAAATATTCAGATTTAGAAATAAAATTGATTAAGAGATAAGAATCTCCCCCTGAAATAAATATTTGTATAAGAAAAACTTCCTGAGAATTTTCATCAGAGCTTTGAAATTTTCTTCTAGGATTTCTTCAATAAGTCTTTTGAAGATAATGTTCAGTTGAATTAAACTTCCAGAGTTTAGTGATACCTGCAAAATTCTTTTAAACATAGAAAGAAATCTTTGTATTTTGTTAGAATGTTTGAGACTTAGTCCCATAACTGTTAATCAGAGATTAGATCAAAATACTCATTTTCTCCCCCTTTTTGGCATAATCAAAAAGTATATAAAAATGATTAAAGAGCGTAAAAGTTTTAATAAAAAAATTTAGAGGTACAAAACAGCAAACAAAAAAAGAAACAGAACGACACTAAGATTTTTTAGAAACAAGAGCCATAAGAAGATTCTTGATCTCAGATGCAAATTCCTCTTGTTTCATCATCCCGTTTCTGATTTCTTTGTTAGTCTCATCTTGTTTGTCCAAGCGCTCATGAATAGCTTCATTTTCCTTCTTAAGCTCATTCAGAGTCTCCATAACCAGAGAAGTAGGAGCAGAGGATGAAGAAGCTTCAGCAGATACAACCTTTGGAGTAGAAACCGTTGAGTCAGAACGAACAAATGTTGAAAGAAGAGTGCCCAAATCAACCATAAGAGTTGGCATAGGTTCAGGTGCAGCTTTAACATAAGGTTGATTAAACAGAACAATTGCCAGAGTATTTGAATCTTCAGAGGCATCTTCAGATTCATCTCCTGAAATGTCCATTTGATCAGCAGGAGCATTAACAATCATTAGAGTAGACTTCTTGTCCCAAATATCAGCAACTTCTGACTGGAAGGCATGCAGATGTTTGGAGAAGTTCTTAAGCACCTAAGAATGACATAAGTCTTGCAACTTTAGTGAATCAGCATCTAAGGTTCTTCTGAATGTTTCCCACAGAAGATCTGTTGCTGCTGGGTTCACATTTTTGTTGTAGTCTTCCTTTAGTAGGTCCAACCAAGCTTGAACTTCTGTTAAAAAATTATGAAAACATACATTTACATCTGGCTGAACAGGTTTGGGCACAGCCTTTTTGTAGGTTTTGTTTTTCAGAAATTATAGAGATTCAAAATCAACTACAGTTTTCAAAAAGTCAACTGGTTCAGGATTTGCTGATTGGTCAGGTGTTTCTGTTTGGTCAGGTTGTTCAACAGGTTCAGGTGTTGCTGACGGATTGAGGATTTCAGAGGGTTCATGTGTTACTAATGGTTCATGAGGTTCAGATGGTGCATGAGTTTCAGATGGTTGATGAGTTGGATTAAGGGTATGTTCTGGAAGGTGAGGAGGTGAAAGCATTGGTGAGTTAGGTGTTTGAAGTTATGGAGATGTGGGTGGTGTGACGTCAGGTGAAATGATGATGGTGTTATCAGCAGTGGGGGTAGGATTTTGTGGTTGTGTTCTATTCATGTCAAAGATATTTTTAGAAGGTAGGGTGAATGGTGGCTTTTGTGTGGCCAGAGGTACGTTTATTCTTGGTATTCTCCAAGAGCCAGCATCATACGATCCAGTAGGTCTGGGTGATAAAGGTCTGGGAGGTGGTCTAGAAAAGTTTTCAGTAGGAATAGTTTGAGAGATAGGTGGTTGAGATGGTTCTGTTTGGGTTTCAGAAGAGTCATCAGAATCAAAATCACTTAAGTCTGATAAAACTTGATATTTTTTAGGGTTTTTAGCAAGAGGTTCAGAGGGTATTGTTAAATCTATGTCAACATCTATGTCACCTAAGGTTTGAGGTTCAACTGATGTAGATATATGTATAGAATCATAAACAGAAATAGTTTCAGCAGGTGTACCTGATTTATTTTTCTTCTTCTGGGGTCTGGCAGAGAGTCCTTCAACTGCTTTCCTCTTCATTGGTTGCTAAAAGACAACATCTGGAGCAGCTTCATGTCTACCTTGAAGCCAAGTAGGATCAATTGGAGTTCCACTTTCTTTGCAAATCATAATGTAATGTAGGATGATACGAGGATGATCTCCTGAGTTGAAGAGTGGAAAGTCAGCAATTGGAATCCTTCATCTGGTAACGGTTGCTGAAACACAAGGAGCTGGTTCTATCAGCAGTTTGTCAATGATCTTTATATTCACCAGATTATTTCTTGTCAGAGCTTTCCCACATGTAGGCTCTAACTCCCCCAGCAGGTTTTCTTCGTCCAAGTGAGCAATCAGACCATTCTTAGTCATAATGTCTGAAATCAATCTCCCCATTGGAATCCAATTCCTCTTGGATTTAGGGTTCTTCACTCTTTCTGCTTCCCTAGTTTCCTTAACATGAGTCCAGAGGTGATCAAACAGAAGATATGGTAAATAAATCTTAACATTTGTTCCTAGACAGAACAACAGGTATTGTTGGTCAACATTTATATAGTCAAGAGAACTTGTTTCCTTTCTATGATGAATGCAACCATGGATGATTCTCGCCTAGATCTTGTACTTATTCTTCAAATCTATGACTTTTGAAGAAGCTTGCCCAGTTGTAAAAATTTCAGCATGAACTTTTGACATGTCCATTATGCCACTTGAAATTCCAGTCACTCCATTTCCTTCAAAACCCAGTAGTTTTCTGATGAGATTTTCAGTTATAGAGATTTCCTTACCCATTACAAACGAGAGGATGACTTTCGGTGAAGCAATAGCGTGTATCCAAAATTCCTTAACAAGGTGTGGAAAAACAGGTCCAACTAGACGGTCAAAGAAGTTTCCCCATCCTTGAAACTCCACAATAGGAAGAAGGTCAAACCCATTTGCTTTTAGGTTATCAAAATCCACCATCAATTCACTTATAACTTCTAGACTATCCAATGGAATGAGAGTGGTTCTCTCTGGAATGATGTACTGTTCATATTGGGTGTTTCCAGAATGAGTAGAGGAGGAATCCATTTGAGCACTTAGGTTGAGAGAAGAAAATGGGTTGCAGAGAAAAATACATAGAGACGGTTGAATTTTGAAAGAGAAGGTAAAAAGTGAGAAAGGGGTTTTAGAAAGGTATTTATATGAAATTTTTTGAGAAATAGGTTTTAAAAAATAAAACTGTAAAAAGAGTTTTAAAAAAAATTAATTAAAAAGAATATAATCATTACTAGCATTTAATGATAATGAAAATTGAGGGGAAAGCGTGAGATTTGAGAAAATCATAACAATTACCTAGGAACGGCGTCAATAGATTAGCACGCGTGACCTTTCTAAAACACATCACGTGTTCATCTCCTGAAGGTTGCATGGGACAGTTGCTTGATATAATGAACTGCTGAACTATACTTGTAATGAAATGCTAGAACATTTCAGAACTTTATATATAGCTTCTGATGTAACTTCTCTTCTAACTTCTGAAGAGTTTTTAATCAGAACATTCATTTCAGAACATTCTGAAGGCAACACAGAAGATAAATACAATTTTATTCAAGACATAATTCCATACAAATATTTTTCAAAATCAATTTAAATCTATCTTCTGAAAGGGGTTTGGTAAAAATATCAGCCCATTGATGGTCTGTTTTTACAAAGTTTAAATTTAAAATTCCTTTCTGAATGTAGTCCCTTATAAAATGATATTTAATTTTTATGTGTTTTGCTTTAGAATGCAAAATGGGATTTTTAGAAAGACAAATTGAAGAGGTATTGTCACAGAAGATAGGAATCTTACTTTCATAAAGATTAAAATCTTCTAGCTGACTTTTCATCCAGATCATCTGAGAACTACATCCAACAACATATATATACTCAGCTTCTATTGTTAAAAGTGCAATTGTTGCTTTCTTCTTGCTGTACCACGAGATAAGATTGTCACCCAGAAACTGGCAACTTCCAGAGGTGCTCTTCCTTTCAATTCTATCTCCAGCAAAGTCAGCATCACAATAACCTACTAGTCTAAAATCTTTTGATCTTCTGTAACACAGACCCAGATTAGTAGTACCTTTCAGATACCTCAGAATTCTCTTAACAGCAGTTAAGTGGGATTCTCTAGGATCTGATTGGAATCTAGCACATAAACATACGCTGAATAATATATCAGGTCTGGATGCAGTTAGATAGAGAAGGGATCCAATCATACCTCTGTAGAGCTTATGATCTACCTTCATACATACCTTATCTTTTCTCAGAATGCATGTTGGATGCATTGGTGTCTTAGCATCTTTGCTTTCTGACATCTGAAATTTCTTCAGAAGTTATTTAACATACTTCGTCTGATGTATGTAAGTACCTTCTGGAGTCTGGTTAATTTGTATTCCCAAAAAGAACTTCAATTCTCCCATCATGCTCATCTCAAATTCTGCCTGCATGGTCTCAGCAAATTCTTTTCCAAGAGAGATATTAGAGGTTCCAAAAATAATATCATCAACATAAATTTGACAAATTAAAATGTCATTTTTAAACGTCTTTCTAAATAAATTTGTGTCCACTTTCCCTCTGGTAAAATCTTTTTCTAAAAGAAAATTACTCAAACATTCATACCAAGCTCTGGGAGCTTGTTTTAAACTGTATAAAGAATTTTTTAATTTAAAGACATGTTCTGGATACTTTGAGTCATTAAAGCCAGGAGGTTAATGGACATAGACTTCTTCTATATAGCCATTTAAAAATTCACTTTTAACATCCATTTGATATAATGAAATGTTATTTTGAACAGCAAAAGAAATTAATAATCTAATAGAGTCTAACCTGGCGACTGGAGCAAAGGTTTCATTATAATCAATTCCTTCTTGTTGACTATAACCCTGTGCAACCAGTCGTACTTTGTTTCTGACCACCTCTCCTTGCTCATTTAGTTTGTTTCTGAAAACCCATTTAGTTCCTATAATGTTGAATCCTTTAGGTCTTGGAACTAGATCCCATACATCGTTTCTGGAAAATTGAGTGAGTTCATCTTGCATTGTTAAGATCCAATCATTGTCTTCCAGAGCTTCATCAATAGAGGTTGGTTCAATCAGAGATACCAATCCAAATAATGATTCTTCATTGATTCTGAGAGAGGATCTTGTTTTGATGGGATCTTCTTTTCTTCCAATAATCACGTCTTCTCTATGAGCTAAAGAGATTATGGGAAACCTTTTCTGAGTGGGTTGTTCAGAGATTCTGAGATTATCCAAAGCATTGTCAAGAGGAGGATCTTCTGAGTCTTCCTTTGCTTCTGACTTTTCAGAGTTTGAGAGAAGATATTTTGTCCCTACAGAAATATCAATTTTCTTTGGCTGTTGCTGGCCAAGCTTATCATCAAACCTGACTTTGATTGATTGTTCAACAATCAGAGTTTCTATGTTGTATACTCTATAGCCTTTTGAGCGTTCAGAATATCCAAGCAGAAAACACTTTTGTGCTTTAGAATCAAACTTGTTCAGATTATCTTTAGTGTTCAGAATAAAACAAGTACATCCAAAAGGATGGAAATAAGAAATGTTGGGTTTTTTGTTTTTCCACAATTCATAGGGAGTCTTTTCAAGAATAGGTCTTATATAGATTCTATTCTGAATTTAACATGCTGTGTTCACAGCTTCTGCCCAAAAGTGCTTAGCCATATTTGTTTCATTGATCATGGTTCTGGCCATTTCTGGTAACGTTCTATTCTTTCGTTCTATAACTCCATTTTGTTGGGGAGCTCTAGGACAAGAGAAATTATGAACAATACCATTTTCTTTAAATATTTTTAAAAATAATGGTTTTCAAATTCTCCTCCATGATCACTTCTGACTTTTATAATTCTAAAATCTTTTTCATTTTGCACTTGGTTACAGAATTCAGCGAACACAAAATGTGACTCATCCTTGTTTTTAAAAACTTAACCCATGTCCATCTGCTGTAGTCATAGAAAATGACCAATCCATACTTCTTGCCTCTGATGGATGCAGTTTTAACAGGCCCAAACAGATCAATATGAAGTAGATCTAATGGCCTAGAGGAAGAAACAACATTTTTTTGATTTAAAAGAAGGTTTTGAAAATTTTCCTTTTTGACATGCTTCGCACATAGCTTCTGAGTTATACTTCAGATTAGGAAGTCCTCTGACTAAATTTAGTTTATTTAATTGAGAGATTTTTCTCAAGCTGACATGTCCCAATCTTCTGTGCCAAACCCATTGCTCATCGCTAACAGACAACAGGCATTTTACATTCTGTATTTTAAGATTTGACAAATCAATTTTGTAGATGTTGTTCTTTCTCTTGCCAGAAAAGAGGATTGTTCCATCTTTTTGACTAACAGCTCTATAGGAATTTTGATTAAAGATAATGTCAAAACCGTTGTCACTTAATTGACTTATGGACAGCAGGTTATGCGCTAATCCTTATACTAATAAAACATTAGAGATAGAAGGAAGGTTACCGTTTCTAATGGTTCCAGAACCAATAATCTTCCCTTTCTGATTACCTCCAAACTTGACGTCTCCTCCAGATTTAAATTCTAGGTTTTGGAACATAAACTTTCTTCCCGTCATGTGTCGTGAGCACCCAGAGTCCAGGTACCATGGCTGGTGTCTCAATTGAGCTGTTAAGGACACCTGCAACAAATATTATTTTCTCCTTATGTACCCATATCTTTTTGGGTCCTCTTGGGTTAGAGTATTTAAAGTTTTGTTTGAACTTTGGATTAGCATAGGAGTTTCCAGAATGTGAAGTATATTTAATATCATGTGTGTGTCCAAACTTGAATTGTTTGTTCAGAGGTTTATAAGTGAAAGTTATCTTAGCAACAGGTTTTGGTATATATGTCTCCTTCCCTTTGGGAGTTTCATATCCAATTCCTCTTCTGTTGTTCCCACTAACTCCATAGATCATTGAATCCATTTTTCTTCTATCTATGCTTTTAGCAAGAAAACTTTGAAAGCTACAGTCATATTCTTTAAGAATATCTTTTGAACTTGACACAAAATCTGAATTAGAAATTTTTTGAACTTTTTGAATTTCCTCTTTAAGTTTAAAATTATTTTCTGAGTTCAGATTTTTCTGTTTCATGTTTCTCAAGATCAGATGCAAGACTCTTTTTGAGTTTCTTGTATTTGACTTTGAGTTGACTATAGTTTTCCAGAAGTTCTGATAAACTTTCAGCAAGTTCAGCTCTAGTAAATTTAGAGAATACCTCTTTTGGTTCTGACTCACAGTCTGAGTCATCTGCTGTGATAGCCATCAGAGCTAGGTTGGCGTTCTCATCTTCAGAATCATATTCATCTTCAGAGGATTCTGAATCATCCTAGGTTGCCATCATGCCTTTCTTTCTACCAAACTTTTTCTTTGGTTTTTCTCTTTGAAGTTTTGGACAATCACTCTTGTAGTGTCCAGGTTCTTTACATTCATAACAAATTATCTCTCTTCTGTTTGACTTTTTGTGTCCATAAAAGATTCTGGTTTATCTTCTGACTTCTTGAAGTTCCTGAACTTCTTCTTTCTGTGCTTCCACATCTGATTGATCCTTCTGGAGAGCAAGGATAGTTCATCTTCTTCTGACGCAGATTCTTCAGAGTTTCCTTCTTCAGCCTGAAAAGCTTTAGTTTCATATTTTTTAATTGATTTAAGGGCAACGGACTTACCTTTCTTCTGAGGCTCGTGCTCATCAAGTTCTATCTCATGACTTCTTAAAGCGCTGATGAGTTCTTCAAGAGACACGTTGTTCAGATCTTTTGATACTTTGAAAGCAGTGACCATAGGTGCCCATCTTCTGGGTAAACTTCTGATGATCTTCTTAACGTGGTCTGCCTTAGTGTATCCCTTGTTCAGAACTCTCAAGCCAGCGATCAGAGTTTGGAACCTTGAGAACATAACTTCTATAGATTTACTTTCTTCTACTTTGAAGGCTTTATACTTCTGGATGAGAGCCAGAGCTTTAGACTCCTTCACTTGAGAGTTTCCTTCATGAGTCATTTTGAGAGACTCAAACATATCATGTGCTGTATCTCTATTTGTGATCTTCTCATATTCCATTTTATAGACAACATTTAGAAAAATATTTCTAGCTCTGTGGTGATTTTTGAAATCAGCTTTTCGTTGTCTATCCATATTTTTTCTATCAATCTTGTTTCCTTCTGAGTCTATAGGATATGTGTAACCATCCAAGACTATATCCCATAAATCACTATCATGACCTAGAAAGAAGCTTTCTAGTCTATCTTTCCAATAATCAAAATCTTCTCCATCAAACACTGGAGGTTTGGTGTAGTTATTGTTGTTTTGTTCAGTTGCCATTGTGTTTTCTTTCTGGATCTTTTCCTAACACGGTTAAGTGTTTGCGCTCAGAGTCAAGCTCTCATACCAATTGAAGGGTGAGAAAACACTTAGAAATGGGGGGGGGGGGGTTGAATAAGTTTCTCCTTTTCTTTTTCTTAAAGGCTCAACAATAATGGAAATACACAATTATTTTTATCCTGGTTCATTTGAACTCAAACTACTCCAGTCCACCCGCCAAGGTGATTTCTCCTTTCTCAACAAGGACTTAATTCACTATAATCAAATAGATTACAATCACACAACCAAACTGTTGTGACTAACAATTCAAAGCACAAGTAAACTTACAAGTGACTAACACCACTAAGATTCAACCTACTCCTAGCCTTCTTGAGAAATCTGACCGAGCTTGGTCTCTCAAGGAACAATTACAAGAATTAAATCTTTACAGATAGTGAAACAAATTGCTTCTTAAAAAGCTATATCACAAACTGTGATTTTTCACTAAGATTAGTTTTGCACAAAGTGTTTGTAAAATAATTTGTGAGCAGCAAAATATTTTCACATGGTTGGGTAGTTGGCTTGCAATAAATGATCTTCTATTTATAGCATAAAGAAAACGACAGTTGCTGCCTTCAAAAGTGTGGAGCAATTAATGTTTGCATGTTTGCTTGCAGTATTGCATTTTCCAATGAACTAGCATAGACACTTGAGTGCATGTAGCCGTCTTTGCAATAAATGAACAAACGGAACTTGTCAGAGCATGTTTCCTGAAACTTGACAAGACTTGTTAGCTTCTTTATTCTATCAGAACTAGCTTCACACCTTGCTTCAGAATATGCTTGCAAATAACTTCTTATCAGCGCTTGCTTTCAAAGTATTTCTGAACATAGTTTACATGGAAACTTGCTAAGCTTTAGAAGATGCATAAAATAGTTTCTTATTAGAGTCAGCATCAGAACTTGCGCTAAAACAAATAGTTCTTTCATCAAAGAACTTCTTCATTTATTTTCAGCTCAGCACGTCAAAATGATTTTCATCTAGGAAAATATTTCAGTCAAAACATTATCTGAAACAAATAAATATGCTCATCAGAGTATCAATTATATAAAATATATTTTATTGTTATCATCAAAACTCTGAGATATGATCAGAACCAATCTTGTTCTAACACCTTATCCCCCTAATTTGACCCTTGCGAATCCAATGGTGGCATTGGTTTCACCTGAAAGTGCATGTAGAGTAAGTTTCGAAGAAAAAAGTATATCACAGTTCATCAATGGTGATTCACGATTCTAATGATATAAACTCCATTTAATGACTACAACCTGTTCTAAACATTCATATATGAAGATTCAGATGGTTAGAAACAATCAACAACGCATGGAATTAAAAATATGAATGATGGAAAAGAATGCAGTCGGAGATGATGAACATGATCGTTTCAAGCATAGGAAACCATCGAAGATCACCTGTACTTACTCTATGGATGTTTAGGAGATGATTTCAAGGCTTAATTTATATTGAAATTGCTTGGAACTTGTAACTCGAAAGCTTGCACTTTTTGAGAAATTTTCTCTTTGAAACCTTAATGCTTTTGGCTGTCCAACCGTGTCCTCTTGGCTGAATATGTTGAGTATATATAGGGGGAAATATTAGGTCAAGTCTCATGAAATCATATCTTTGATTTTTTTTTTGAAAATAAGTTCAAATATTCTAAAACCATTGAATACTTGTTTCAAATAAGGCCACATGATTTCTTGAGCTCCAAGGCAGATTTTGGGTCTCCAACATGATCAGAACAAAAGAAAATATACTCCATTAGTTATATATTTTATTTGAGTTATTTTAAATTTAAATGAATAAAATCAAAATAAAAGAAATAAAAATCACAAAATATATGAATGGATTTATAGGTATAATATGAGGTCATGAACATGTTAAAACTTAAACACTTAGGCCAATTAGCCCAAAAATCCAATTTTGCTCAATTTGAACTTCATGCATTTTCTCAAAATTGCTCAACTTGCACTAAACATAATTCTCTCAATTTTTGTCATATAAAGGTGATCTTTAACTTTTTGGAAAGCTCAAGATCTCTCCTATAACTTTCATGTTGGTGACTTTTTCATTTGAAATCTTTGACTTGATGTAAATTGCTTTGACAAACAATGTCTTTTTGTTGACTTTTAAAATGACCTGTAATGTTTTGGCCCTTATCTCTCAAATGAAGCATTTTTGGCCTTGAGCTTAGAGAGATAAAGTTGTAGGGAATTTAATTTTATTCCAGATAGGCTTTGGTTGAGGAATTTTTGATGAAGTATGTGAAAGTTATGCTTGGCCAAAGTTCAGTTGACTTCTCCTAAAGAAAACCCTAATTTAGCAACTTTTGACTTTTGATAAATCTTGAGTTTTCTTAATGAATCATGATCAACCCTTGATCAAATGATGAATGTGACTTCAAAATATTGATGTTGACCAAAAATCTTGAAGTTTGACTGTAAATTGGTCAAAGTTGACTTTTTGTCCAATATAGTTGATTTTTAATCATCTGGATAATTGACTAAGCAAACTTGTGATGTAAGGCTTGAAACTTGGTATGAGGGTATCTTAAGACATATGATAAAACATGAAGTCCACTTGAAGCATTAGAAATCCAATTTCCTTTGAGAAAGACAAAACCCTAGTTGTAGGTCAATTCTTAGGAGGAGAGTTTGTTTGGTCAATCCTTGAGTAGTCTTGAGTGTTTGAGACCTTCATTGAGCATGAGAAGACCTATTGAAATAATTTTTCTTGAAAATGGGAGGGAAAATTTTGGGGTATAACACAATCTCTAATAAATTCCCTGATGTTCTAATGCCTCTTACCAGTCTTTATTGGTTCCCCTCAGTTTTGTCCATTTGTGTGTTCTTTCATACTCAAGCTCAGTTTGTGTCAATTTTGGCTAAAAAGGGGGTGAGTAGTCTTGTTTTTATTGTCGAGTCTTATTTTTCTTATTGAGAGTTGTTATTTCTGGTTTGCAACAACTAAGGGAGAGTATGACTTTCTGGGATAAGCGTTTATTGTTCCTTCATCTGATGTGTCTCATGTTTTGGATATATACATGATGTTTTTCAAGATGTTATAACATCTTGTCTGGTTTGGTGTTTTTCTGTCTCTGTCACATGGTCTTCTAACTTGGGTCATTCAGGTTAGAATCTTTTTTAGTGTCTTGTGGCTGCATGGAAATTCTCTTGGGGTTTTTGTCACAATAATTACTTTTGATTCTGAGGGGGAGTAAGTTGGTTTAGGGTGAAGATGTAGTTTAACTTCTTCCTCGTGTCCACCAAATGTCTTCATCATGGTGTACTGTGCAGAAATGAAAGCATTAATGAAAATGTTATTCTCTGAAGTGGTACTTAGCAAATTTTGTGTTCTGGATTGAACTGCTTTGAAGACTTGTCAGACATGATATTCTGATATGTTGAGAATTTGGTATTATCTTGTTGTGAAGCTTCCACTAGCTATTGCTCTGATATTTATGTTCTGACTTCTGTTGCTGTTGTGCCTCTCATCTTGTGTGTGTTTGAGGTGCTTCTCAAACTTGAGCTATTGATGTTTATGTGGAAGATGTGCTAAGTTGTTTTATCCAAAATAAGCCAAAGGGAGAGATTTTTATTTCTCTCTTAATTGTGATAGGTATTATGTTTCGTAAAACTAACTTAGCTTAGACATGTTGAACGGATATGTTCTATCAACTAGAGAAACATGTCGAATGTGATGTCCTATGCTAGTTCTTTCGACACGTGAGTGTTGTACCCCAAAATTTTCCCTCTCATTTCTCAAGGCATTTCTCACAATGATTCTCAAAATTCAATCTTGCACAAGTACAATTGGATTTTTTAGCATCAAGTTAAAGAGGAAACTGTTAAAAAGGGGAAAACAGATGAAAATAATATTTTTGACAAAATTGGAGAAAATCAAGTCTTCTTTGATTTACCTCTTTCGATTGGCCTTTTGGCCTCTTTCGATGCAAGCTTGGCTTGCATCCTTTGGCTGGCATGATACAAACCTTCGATTGAGCCATAGCTTCTTTATTGCGCGCAAGGGGCGCCCACCGGACCAGCATGCACAAGGCAAAAAAGCCTCCTGTAGCCTCCTTCGATTCCAAGGAAAAAAACCTCCTTTTGGCATCCTTCGATTACACAATTTTCCTCCTGCAATTCTCCTTTGACTCAGAAGTATTTGGTTTTGCATGTTTGCCAAACTCTCAAGGCAGAAGTTCCCCTTTGTGCTAGCACCCCAAAGCAGGGACATCTTGCATGCACCCTTTGGTTTGGCCATGTGACCTCTGGCAGGCAAGTCTTCGACTGGACAAAAATCACCTTCACACAAGGCTTCGATTGGAATTTTGATTCCCTTTAAATCAACATCTTTCGAATCCAACTCTAGATCCCTCGAAGCAAGTTTGATCAAACCTCATAGCCTTACCCTACTTATCAGGCTATGTTGCTTCTAAATCTTTATATGATCAGAGGCTTATGCAAAGGTTTGAAGCTTTGTCCACTGTATAATACCATTCTTGGTTAAAATAGCAAAAGGCTACGTACCCATTTTTCATAAAGAGTACTTCTATAACAAAATAAGCTTCCAACCTAATGTCTGAACGAAAAGTAGTGCCAGAAGCACAAGTCCAATCTCCTGCCAGCAGACCCCCACTTGTACTTGAAACTCGGGAATAACGAAAGGGATCAAAGTTTCTTTTTCGTTTGAACCAAACCATAGTTTGTTATCCTACAAACCTGGTTACTTCAAAACACCTTCAACCTTTTCTCTATAAATAGAGAAACATTAGCAACGTCTAAAGAGAACTTTTTAGCTGGAGGAATGAATCTTCAAAATCATCAAACACTCTCAAACAAACTCAAACACTCTCAAACAAACTCAAACACTCTCAAACACTTAAACACATATTCAAACCCAGAATCCAGAAGAAACACAACACTTGTTTTTTTCTTGACCCTTCGAATCCCGAAGAAACACTACACCTTTTTCCTGGGCCTTTTGAATCTAAAGAAATATAACCTTTGTTTTCTTTTTCTGTTTCGAACCTGAAACCATCCGTCACATATTCCGACCTTCGAATCCAGCACTAAATGCGTCACCTTCGTTTCTTTCCATCAATTCCAAGGACATCCAAGACAGCCCCTCAAGGCCCAACAAACGTTCCAGCTTCAAACAAGGTAAGTCATTCTGACCTTAAATTCTTTGTTTGAAGCATGTACATAATATTTGTTTCCTTTTCGTTTCCACCCATTTAATTTGTTTTCTTTGCTAACCCTTTTAGTTTTGCTTCTTGTTTTATTAAAAATGCTTTAAGAACTAACCTGGCCATAAGGTAATGCTATCATGGCCTTAGGCCATGTTGCTATTTAATACCTCAAACGAAAGAAACAGGAGGAAGAAGGTATAAAACAAAGCCTTAGGCTTCCATACTGACTTCCAAGCCCCAACCGAAGGAGGCAGCAATGGACTTTAAGGTGAAGAGGGCACTCCATGCTGAACGAAAGAGGCAGCCAGAAGGATAGCCATGCTGATTCTAACCCCCAGTCGAAGGAGGAAGCAAGGCAGAATCGAAGGCTGTATCTCATGCCTTAGGCTAGGCCCAGTCGAAAGGCATGCCCACACTGACTTCCAGGCCCAATCGAAAGGCACACCTTCACTATTTCCAAGCCAAATCGAAGGGAGCCAGAGAAGCAGAATCGAAGGATGCTTCTTCCTAAATCAAAAGACCCATTTTTCTTTCCTTTATTTTATTTTGCCTTTACATTTTTATGCTATTCAATATGGTTGTAATAGTGTAGGATTTATTTTCTGCATTTTTATTACTTTTTGTATAAATGCTAGTAATTAGAATGTATGGCAAGATAAAACCAACAAGTAGACAACCTAAAGTTCAAAGACTAAATGCATGCAAATAAAGCACACCATTCGCACACATGCACCCTTAGGGTAATCTCAATTATTGCCTCGAAAAAATAGTCATGTCCCTCAAATAAAAGCGTTTTAGAAAAGACCCTCGATAAAAGATCGTAGTCCCTCGATGACCCTTAATGTTGTCTTTGGTAAATGATTTATTCCCTAAACGACATTGCTAAAACGTTCCATAGGTTTCCTTCTATGACTATACAAACGTCCCATGCCCGTCCCTTCACATCCAATAATGGGGCTTCTTACCAAATCAATGGTAAGATAGCAACATCTAAATTTGGAGGAAATGAAATTAAGACATTTTGAGTAGGTAGGATGCTCCTAGTTGCTCGCTTGTTCACAAAAAAAAAACATTTTATACACCAACACTTTCATTTGAAACATTTTCAAAAGTTAAAACACTTTGTACGAGTTCTTATAGAAGCGAGAACCATTACAAAGACACTTTTCAAAATCACTTTCAAAAACACATTCCACAAACACTTCTTTGAACTATTTTCAAAACAACACTTTGTACGCGTTCTTTCCTTGTTTGACTTGCTTGCTTTACATTATGGTTCCTTGTTTGGGCTTATTTTGATTCTCTACCCGGATCTGAGGCACCTTTTAGGTAAGTAGCAATAGATTGTGGAAACTGTACAGCATAGACCGACGTGGTTGAAGCAATGGCTACATTAGTGTGACGCATTTGTTGGTACCGGTATCCCTTGTGTTAAATTGAGGAGAATACGGGGCTGCTGAGCAGTGTCATGAAGCACTAATTTACTTTAGAACTTTAATTGAAAAACATGGACATTAGGAAGTAGTGTGATAGTCGGCTTTGGTTCCGACCGAATATTGGTTGATACTTGATGCTACACTCATTGAGATCGTACTTTCGGGATATTTCGGTCGCTATTAAAGAAGCTTGCGCTGAAACAATGCCCGATGAAGAAAGATCAGTGATATTGAGATCCCCTAGAACCCTGTTACTATTATTAGGACAGGCTGAGCCAACTAAACTTGAAGAGGATACTTACCTACAAACTCCATGCAATCCTAAACCTAAGGACTTATTTGCTTTGTGTATATATGATTATTTGTACATAATAACTTGCTTGCTTTGCATACTTGTACATAACATCATGACATCATACCATGGCATTTTAAATAACCATTTCAAGGATCTCAAGGGCCTATGATGCAAGGTCATTTTGAACAAGAAGCATATCAAGGGGAAAGAGGATTCATTCTCTAATCAAATACCGTCAAAGACCAAAGCATGTTAACTTGAGTCAAGGGCTATGACCCACTTGACATGGTGAGCTTGATTCTCATAGAAAGACATCCACCAATAGGAAGTTCTCTAATCAAAGTTGTTGATTAAAATTCAACTTCTAACATCTTCTTGTGTTTACCCCGCGAGATCCTTGAAAACATGCGTCCACATACCATGTATTATATCATGACAGGTTTCTCCCATACAAGTCTCCTTATCTTCCTACTTTTTATTTCAGTAAGATGGATATGGAACAGACAGTGATGGATCTCCAAGCACAAAATGGCCAATTCCAACAAATGTTCCTGGCTATGGCTAAGGGGCAAGAGGACGTGAAGACTCTTCTTCTCAAAGACAAGAAGAAGAAGAAGAAGATAAAGAAGTTAGTGGGCGTCCTGAATTTGGGAAGAAGACTTAGGGGACCAATCAAGAGAGCTCTAGATCTCTTAACTCCATCAAATGAGGAGAACAATCATGAAGAAGATAACAACCCGGGGACTGATGAAGATGAAGCTGATTTCTCTAAGGAACAATATCCTCCCGTTGATGATAAATACAAACAGCTAGAGGATTGCCTCAATGCTATGGAGATTCAGCAGATACCTGGCTTGGACTTTGAAGAGTTAGGGTTGGTTTCTAGAGTGGTTATCCCACCAAAGTTAAAAATCCCCACCTTTGCTAAATATGATGGGGTATCTTGTCCTAAGATGCATTTGAGATCTTATGTCTGCAAGATTCAACCTCACACTGCTGACCGAAAGCTATGGGTCCATTTCTTCCAAGAAAGTTTTGTTGGCACTCAATTGGAGTGGTTCTATTAGTTAGAAGGAACCAGCATTCATACATGGGAAGACTTGGCTGCTACTTTCTACAAGTAGTACCAATACAACGCTGATCTCGCACCAACTCGTGTGCAATTGCAGAGTATGACCATGCGTCCCAACGAGGGTTTCAAAGAATACGCTCAAAAGTGGAGAGACTTGGATGGTAGGGTGCAGCCACCTTTAACTGATAGGGAGATGATTGACATCTTTATGAGAACTTTGACGGGACCTTTCTTCAATCACCTGATTGGAAGCTCCTCAGTCGGGTTCAACGAGTTAATACTGACTGGCGAAAGAGTTGAAGCTGGCATCAAAAGCGGAAAGATCCAAGGATCTACATCCTCTAATACTCATAAAAATCCATACAATGGGAAGAAAGAGTCCAATGCTGTGTACGGAAAAAGGGTCATAACAAGAGAAATCATGACCAACATGTGGGGGAAGTCCTGATCTTCGGTCCTACATCGCAGTGATAACAACAAAGGGGAAATCGTTGAAGGTAAGACGAGCCCAAAAGACAGTTCACCAACATCAACATGCTTCTGTCTCAAGCACTGCAACACTTGTTGAAGATGAATCTGATTACGTTGATAGGACCTCATCCAAACCCCAAAACTTCTTCTCCTAACTACAATCTTGATGCAATATGTGCATATCATTCCGGAAGTCCTGGGAATGATACTAACGATTGTTGGGCGCTGAGATACAAGATTCAAAACATGATTGACGCCAAGGAGATCGAGTTCGACCCTCTAGAGACTCCTAACGTGATCACCACTCCTATGACAAATCATTGAGCGTTCCAGTTCATTTTGAATTTTCAATTGTAATTTCTTTTGTTATTCAAACACTTATCTATTAATGTTAAACTCTGTTTCATTAATGAATCGCATATGTTTGTCTTGAATTCATCCATTTGTTTTCATTATATTTAAACTATGCATTTTACTCCCTTTACGAATATTCAACTCTTGTTTCAAAAAATTGAAATCCTTTAAAGGGAGGATGACGAAAACAATGCCATGATCTCATACAATATGCTTTTGGGCAGACCTTGCTGACGATGTACAAGCGTTCTTTCACTTACTAAACACTGGAGTTATAAGGAGGATAATCCCTAGTCAACCCCTTTGAGCCTAAGAAGTAGGAGTTTTCTTTTCCACACAAATTGAAACCTTTAATTAAAACCTGGGGCAGGGTAGTTTCTCAGTTAATTCAAACGCATGATCAGTTGCAAACTTTCACTTCGTATACAACGGATGAAAATAAAAAACATTCCTCTGGAATCAAAAGATGGTGATGGTTCCCTACCAAATAGGCAGTCATTATCTCTTAAAAGAAAAGCCCACTAAGTCAAAACCTACGAAGAAGACTTAAGAAAAACTGGGGCGTCCCGCTGACTGTAATCTCAAAACAAGAACAATCAGGAAAAACTCATGGATAAAAAATCAAACAGAGGTCACTAAAAATCCTCAATAACATGAAAAGTTTGCAAAAATGACTGCCTTCCAATAAATAAACTTCTAAACATCTGAACCATCATTCCAGATTCAATAAGAGTTCAAATGCATAATTAACTGAGTTTAGGACCGAAGAACATCACGAAGAACGGGCGGGTACAAATACACTTTGAGCCTTATCCTTTGTTTCTTAAATTGTGAACCAGACCATGATACAACCTTTAAAAGTCCTAATTGAAGCATGGGTTAGTCTGAAAGCATACTATTACAAAAGGTATCCTGACTCCTGTAAGGCGTTACTCTAAATCCTGAGTTGAATTCACATTCTTAAAAAACTCTTTACTTGCTAAAAATTCCTTTTTTAAACTTCAAGACAAGCATAAACTTTGCATTATTTTTAATATCGTTGTTTGCATATGGCTAATTGTTTGACAACAGAGACATTCACATGACGAATATCCAGTGAACAAAAACTCTCTAAGTGGACAAAATCACTTCAAATAGGATGACACTTCCAATGACAAATCTCCTATAAACAAGGGGGCATGAAATGTAACTGCCCAACTCATCTGGGGGCCATCAAGTCAAGATTCCAAGAAATATCTCAAGAAGTGCTGAATAACCAGGGGCAGGTATGTATCTGAATCACCTGGGACATTTAACATGAACCCTGACAAAGGGTTATATACGGTCAAGCAAACACTTCTTGGAAGTTCCACAAACACTTGCTACTAGGGGCAATGACAAATCCCACACAAATTCCTTTTCATAGGGTGGTTCCAATCCAGAGTTTCAATCTCTGAAAACTTCTCCCCAACTGAGTTGATCTCAAGAATCCTCGAGGAGTTCTTCCAAAAGAAAATGCCTCTCCAACAGATTGGCAATGAGGTTTACTTCCCCAACAAAACACAGACTCCCCAGCATGAGTTTTCCTCTCTGACTACTACAAATTAAGGGACCATAACTCCTCTTCCCCAGTAGACTGCTCTACAATCCCCAGAACTGACACTCTCCATAGAGTTTTCCCTCAAACAAGATCAACATTCCCCAGCGGAGTTCTCCTCAAACAAAAAAACAGGAATCCCCAGCGGAAACATTCTAAACAAGGTTTGAAGATGTGCATGCTCTTCATACCCAACAGCGGTCCGGGATTCAGCTTCCCAAAACTCCTCAACACTTATCAAGGATTTATTTTCCAAGATCAAAGTACATTGCAATAACATTTCGCATTTCATACATGATAAATGCATACAACGTAATCTCATTTATTTTGAGAACATCATTACACCATGCATTTGATACATCATGATATTGCATGCAGCTAACTCTTTACCTTTTCAGAAAAGATCAAACAGCAGATAACTATTGTTAATAATTTCCAATAGTTCCAGATTAATGCCTGTTACAAGAAAGGACAACTATCCTTGGACGATCGATTGTAGATTAATACCTGTAATAAGTCGGGAAAGCTATCTACACGAACATATTGAATATTAATACATGTAACAAGCTAGGAGAATTATCTTTCTAAGGTCAAAAATCAATACCTGAAACAAGCCAGGGCAACTATCTATACGACAAGCTGAAGCAACCCTACCCAGGTTCCTTCTTATTTCCAGATGCAATTTTACACTGACTCATCATGAAGTAACCCTACCCAGGTTCCTTCTCTTAAATTCCAGATGCAGTTTTACATGGACTCATCATGAAGTAACCCTACCCAGGTTCCTTCTCATACATTTCCAGATGCAGTTTTACACAGACTCATCTTAAAGCAACCCTACCCAGGTTCCTTCTCAAACATTTCCAGATTCAGTTTTACACAGACTCGTCCTGAAGCAACCCTACCCAGGTTTCTTCTCTTAAACTCTAGATGAAGTTTTACACGGAATCATCATGAAGTAACCCTACCTAGGTTCCTTCTCTTAAATTCCAGATGAAGTTTTACACTAACTCATCATGGAGTAACCCTACCCAGGTTCCTTCTCTTAAACTCCAGATGAAGTTTTACACTAACTCGTCCTGAAGCAACCCTATCCAAGTTCCTTCTCTTAAATTCTAGATGAATTTTTACACGGACTCATCATAAAGTAACCCTACCCAAGTTCCTTCTCATACATTTCCAGATACAGTTTTACACGGACTCGTCCTGAAGTAACCATACCCAGGTTTCTTCTCTTAAACTCCAGATGAAGTTTTACACGGACTCATCATGAAGCAACCCTACCCAGGCTTCTTCTCTTAAATTCCAGATGAAGTTTTACGAGGACTCATCATGAAGCAACCCTACCCAGGTTCCTTCTCATTCCCAGATAAAGTTTCACACGGATTCATCCTGAAGCAACCCTACACAGGCCCATCATAAATTAAAGAATATCTAAGACTTCTGCTGGTTCAGTTTAAATCGATCAATGGTTTATCCTGATTCCTCTCTAGTAGACATTTCCTCTGATTCAGATAAATTGCTCCAAAGATTTATTATGATTCTTTTCCGGTTGAAGTCAAAGTTAGACTTAGTCTAATTTCTGTCAACAATCACCTTTGGGTGGCATCTATAAGCCCATCTTCGACAACTCTCCATCATCTTACCAAATGACATCTTTAAGACCATTCCCTACACAATCAACCACCACATCATCAAGTGCAAATTTCTGGGCACTCTAGTGTTCAATCATCTTCCACCTCCAAGTCACGAATGACAGACTCGCCAATCTAACTCTCCAGGTTTAAGAAGATTGAACAGGGGAAGCTGTTGTACCCTAAAATGTTCCCTCTCATTTCTCAAGGCATTTCTCACAATGATTCTCAAAATTCAAGCTTGCACAAGTACAATTGGATTTTCCAGCATCAAGTTAAAGAGGAAATTGTTAAAAAGGGGAAAACAGATGAAAATAATATTTTTGACAAAATTGGAGAAAATCAAGTCTTCTTCAATTTACCTCTTTCGATTGGCCTTTTGGCCTCTTTCGATGCAAGCTTGTCTTGTATCCTTTGACTGGCTGCATACAAACCTTCTATTGAGACATAACTTCTTTCTTGCATGCAAGGGGCATCCACCAGGCCAGCAGGCACAAGGCAAAAAAGCCTCCTGTAGCCTCCTTCGATTCCAAAGCAAAAAGCCTCCTTTTGGCATCCTTCGATTGCACAATTTTCTTCCCGCATGTCTCTTTCGTCTGGGCATCTTTGCAAGCCTATCATGCATCTTTCGTTTGGGCATGTGGCCCCCTTTGTTGCCAGCTTCATTTGTGCCCTTTACCTCCTGCATTCCTTCTTCGCTTAGGCGTGTGACTTTCTTCAATACAAGCTTAGGTTTACATTCTTCGTCTGGGCTTGTGGTTCCCTTCAAATGCAAGTTGTTTTGGCCATATAGACCTTTGACAGGCAAACATTCGTTTGAGCAAAGGCCTCTTGCATGTTTTGTTTGAAGTCAAAAAGCAAGGGTCTCCTGCATTTCCCTTTCGACTCAGAAGCCATTGGTTTTCTATGTTTGCCTGTGACACCATAAAGACTGGATTTCCTTCATGCTAGCACCCCAAAGCAGGGACCTCCTGCATACACCCTTTCGTTTGGCCATGTGACCTCTGGCAGGCAAGCCTTCGAATGGACAAAATCCACCTTCACACAAGGCTTCGATTGGCACTTTGATTCCCTTCGAATCAGCATCTTTCAAACCCAACTCTGGACCCTTCGAAGCAAGTTTGTTTAAAGAGCTTTGAGCAAATCTCATAGCCTTATCCTACTTGTCAGGCTATGTTGCTTCCAAATCTTTATATGATCAGATACTTATACAAAAGTTTGAAGCTTTGTCTACTGGATAATATCATTCTTGGTTAAAATAGGAAAAGGCTACGTACCCTTTTTTCATAAAGAGTACTTTTATCAAAAAATCAGCTCCCAACCTGATTTGTGTCTGAACGAAAAGAAGTACCAAAGGCATATGTTAAATCTCCTGCCAGCAGGCCCCCACTTGTACTGGAAATGTGGGAACAAATAAAAGGGACTAAACTTGTTTCATTTTCAACTAAACCATGGTTTGTTATCCTACAAACCTGGTTACTTCAAAACACCTTCAACTTTTTCTCTATAAATAGAGAAACATTTTCAAGCTAAAGGATGACTTTTTTGGCTGGAGGAACGAAATTTAAAAATCATCAAACACGCTCAAACAATCTCAAACACTCATCAAACACAAACCCAAAATATAAACACTTACCTCTTTCAGATCTGAAAAATCCACACTTTGTTTTCCTTCGAATCCAGTAGAAAGAACATCACATTTGTTCTTCTCCTTCGAATCCAGTATCAAAGGCATAACCCATGTTTCCTCCCTTTGAATCCAGAAGCACTCAGGGCAACCACTCAAGGTCCATCACACGTTCTAGCTTGAAGCAAGGTAAGTCACTCTTACCCTTGAATCTTTCGTTTCAGACATAATATGTGAATAATCTTCCCTTTCGTTTTAAAACATGTACATAACATTTTTGTTCTTTTTCGTTTCCACCCTTTTGATTTGTTTTCATGGTTAACACTTTTAGTTTTGCTCTTTGTTTTATTAAACATGCTTTAAGAACTAACCTGGCCATAAAGTGATGCTAGCATGGCCTTAGGCCATATTTCTATTCAAAATCTCAAACGAAGGAAACAGGAGGAATGAGGTATTAAACGAAGCCTTAGGCTTCCACACTGACTTCTAAGCCCCAATCGAAGGAGATAGCAAAAGACTTAAGGTGAAGAGGGAACTCCATGTTGAACGAAAGAGGAAGCCAAAAGGATGGCCATGCTGATTCTAGGCTCTAGTAGAAGGAGGCAGAGAGGCAGAATCGAAGGCAACATCTCATGCTGATTCCAGGCCCAATTGAAAGGCACACTTTCACTACTCCCAAGTCAAATAGAAGGATGCCAAGAAGTGCAAATCGAAGAGTGTGGTTGTCTGAATCGAAAGACCCCTTTTTCTTTCCTTTATTTTATTTTGCCTTTACATTTTCATGCTATTCAATATGGTTGTAATAGTGTAGGATCTATTTTCTGCATTTTTATTACTTTTTGTATAAATACTAGTAACTAGGATGTATGGCAAGATAAAACCAACAAGTAGATAAACTAAAGTTCAAAGAATAAATGCATGAAAATCAAACACACCATTCACACACATGCTGTTGTACCCCAAAATTTTCCCTCCTTTTTTCCCTCAAGACATGCCTCTAGAGGTTCTCCATTGCTCAAGGATGACCAAGAATTGACCAGACAAGCTCTCCTCATAAGGCAATGAACCCCTAACTAGGGTTTCCATTTTCATCAAGATGTTTGAACTCCAATGGTTTCAAATGCTTTCCATGGTCCTAATATGTACTCAAGATCATCCATGACAAATTTCACGCCTTGAACAACAAGTTTTCTCAGTCAATTGCTCAAGTATTGGAAAATCAACTATACTAGGTCAAAAGTCAATTGTGGCCCAAATACAGTCAAACTTCAATATTTTTGGTCAACATCAACATTTTGAAGTAATATCCATCATTTGAGCAAGGTTTGATCATGATTCCTCAAGAAATGCCCCTAACTTATCAAAAGTCAAAAATGGCAAATTAGGGTTTATATAGGTAAAGTCAACCAAACTTTGACCAAGCATAACTTTCTCATACTTTATCAGAAATTATCCAACCAAGGCTCGTTTTGAAGAGAATACAATTACCTAAAACTCCTCTTCATCCATCAAGGTTATGAAATTCCTCAATTAAAAGATACAAGCTCGGACATTACAGGTCCTTTCAAAAAGTAAACAAAAACACCTTTTGGGTCAAAGATCCTTACATGAACAAGGAAGATCCAATTGAGATGAAACCAAAAGGGTTATTTATAGGAAACCCTAAGCTCTCTAAAAAGTCAAAGAACACCCTCTCAGGGTTAAAAATGAGAGAGATATGCATTGCTAAAGTTGACGATTTTTAGAAATGTGCATGAAGCAAATAATGACCAAGCTTGAATTTTTTTCCAAATGGGCCCATGTTTTCATGCTTGAAACTTGTTCCTAACATGGCCCACGACCCCTGAGCTCACTCATACATTATTTCATTATTTTTATTATTTGTTTTGATTTTTTATTCATTAAAATCAAAATAAATCAAATAAAATGATGAAATAATAAAATAAAATCCAAGATTTGTTTTTATGACCACATAATGAGTCTAGAATCAACTGGAAAATCAAATATTTCATGCAAGGGATGATTGGAAAAAAAAGAGCATGATTTTGCCTATTTTAGAAACTTAAAATATCCATGGCAAATCAAATCTTTTTCTCCATAATTTTCCAAGATTGAATCCAGTTTTATTGACCTAATTCATTCCATTATATACTCATAACAATCCCAGACCAAAAAAAGAAGGGTTGGCCGCACGAAACAGACAGTAGAAACTCCATTTTTTTGATAAAAAGTGGCAATCAAATTTTGATTTACTGGGAGATTCAAAGCATTTTGAAGGTGGTAATCAATTCCTGGGAACATTTGGTAGCTAACTGGATCATTTGCACGCACCAAAACATCTAGAATCCTCCCATACGACATCACAGTTTGTACATATGTTTTTGAATTTGATTATGCCAATATACGCATTATAAATGAATTTTGAGTATGCATTCATATTTATATGATCATTTAGAATGTGTTTGAATGATTAATTGCTTGTTTTGATGCATATTTGACCACTTGCCATTGTTAGGGTTTCAAGGTCCATTTTGGGGTTTTTCATTACAGGCGAAATTAAGCCAAAAGAAGAATACCATTGTATTCACGAGATCAAACCCAGTTGGTCCATGTATTTACAATAAATTTATATTGTTTGGTTGAGATTTTGGAAATATGCAGGTTTTTAGCAACAGTTTTGTCTGTAGGTAAAAGTCTCTGGGCTAAAACGACAGCCCAGTGAAGAAGACGATGGTGTGGCATCTCAAGATTAGGCCATTTGAATTACGCGCATTTTATCTTATATACTGGCCCTTTATTGCATATATGATATTATGTTTGTTTTATATAATGAATGTGAAGTTAGCTCAGATGGCAAGGCTGTAAGGACTTAAGGCACGCGCGTGTGGGAGGTCAGGGGTTCGACCCCTGCCTCCTGCATATCATTTTTTCCTAACATTTATTTCCATATCCCATGTGTTGTTGCTCAATATGCATACCATAAGCCTCATCATCATCACCATCAGATCTGCATGGCGCCAGATCCAACGCTCCCAACATGCAGTCCCCACCATGGATCTCCAAGAGGCAGCAACACCAGATCCAGCGCAAGGGGTATTTGGCTTGTGAATCTGGGCCTGGCAAATTCCACTTTGCACCCCCCAAATGCTTCAATATCAGGCCCATTATTTTTCCTTTTTATTTATTTAAATTCTTTGTTTTTTTAATTATTTCAAAAAAAATATTTTTTTATTTAATCATAAAAATCAGTAAAATCACAAAAAATAGGATTTAGTTTTTTTTATTAAAAATTAATTTTTGTAAATTAATTTAATGTAATTATTTTGATTTGTTTCTTTAAAATAAAATCAATTAGAACCTAGGTTTAATTGCAAAATCTTTTTCTTCAAAAATATTAGTTTTTTATTCAGAATTAATTTTTTATTATTGATAATTTCTCCAATTAATTAATGTAATGAACTTTAATTTATTTTCGTTAATTAAAATTAATTGGAAGATTAGGTTAGATTTCAAATCTTTTCATAAAAATCCCAAAAAATATTTTCAATGAGCAAATTAGATTTTTAGGGTTTTGGACTTCTTTCCAGTTTTAATTCACGCACGTTATTGTTTTGTCGTTCGATTATTTTTTATTATTGATGTAACTGCACCCGGTTTCTAATAGTTTAATTAGGGTTTATAATTTCCGCACTTTACTTTTCAGTCATTAATTATGTAACTGCCCCAAGGCCCTGTAATAGTTAGGGACTTTATTTTTCCGCAATTTATTTTCCCGTATGATAAACTGCTTAGATGAATGGTTAATAGGGTTGCATGGAAAGATAACGATTAATTGAACATAGATAACCCTAAATGCGCAAGATAAATGAACAGAATCAAGCACACTTACACATGATCACCCCTAGGGTATCTCCCACTTCGGTTGCCTCAGAAAATAACGGTCACAATTCTCGAAACGTGAGAATTCTTAGTGGTTGTCCTTGAGTCTAAGAGATCACTAGTCCCTCGATGACCCTCTCGACTGTTGCCTCATTTAAAAAAGTGATTTTAGGGATTTAGGACAGTTACTAAAAGTTCTTGCCCAGTTGCCTTAGTAACTGTACGTCCCTTTCGATAGTCCCTCAACATCCAGCGACTAGGGCTACCTACTCACAAATAGTAGGATAGCACTGCCTAAAGAATAGGAGGAAAAGAACAAACTTTTTTGAGTAGGTAGATAACTGTTAGGTACTTGCTCAAACAATTCTTTTTACACGCCACACTTTCAAAACACTTTTCAAAAAAATGCTTTATCACACTCTTGAGGACTGATACAAGGGTTATTATAAAGAGAATCGCCGCACTAAGGCATTTTCAAACAAAACTTTTCAAACACACAAGCAGTTTTCAAAAATAAGCAAGTACCTAAGAGCCCATGGAAAACCACGGATGGAAAGGGTGCTAACACATTCCCTTTCCATAATCTACCCCCTTACTCAGAAAATCTCAAAAAAGGTTTTTTTCTGTTCTTTTCACCCTTTCCTTTGTTGTATAAAAGAAAAGTTGGTGGCGGCTCTTGCTTATCGCGACATTTGCAAACAAAAAACGCAAACCAGCATAAATATTCGGTACTGCCACCGTATCACAGAACTGGGGACTCTGTTGGGGAATAAGATAAAAGTGGGGTTTACCTTAGGGTCTAGATCATTTTAAACTTGCTTCTTTATCTGTTTGATTGCTTTACTTTTAAGGGTACTGTTTGGGTTACTATAGATCCTACGCCCGGATCTGGGGAAACCTTTTAGGTAAGTAAGAATAGATCATGGAAACTGTGTGGGGTATACCGACACGGTCGAAGCGATGGCTACTTTGATGCGACACTTTGGTTGGTATCGATAGCCCTTGAGTCAATCAAGGAGAATACGGGGCCACTGCGTGGTGTCATGAAGCGTCAACCGACCTTAAAACCTTTAATTGAACAACTTGGCCATTAGGACATAGTGAGATGGTCATCTTTGGTGTATTCCCAAAGTCAGCAGATACTCGATGCCACACTCATTGAGACTTGACTCCTGAGTTTTGTTTGGTTGCGAGTCAGTTTCTTATCGAACGAAGCTTGTGGGAAAGGTCAGCGATATTTAGATCCCTTAGAACCCGGTTACTATTATAGGATAGGTTGAACCAATCCAACTTTAAGAGGGTATGACCTTAAAACCCATGCAAGCCATAAACGTAAGGTATTTGTGTGATTTGCTTGTGCTTGCTATATCTGTGATTTCTTAGCATAATCATGACATCATAACAAGGCATATCATACTAACCATTTCAAGGATCTCAACGGTATGTGATACAGGTTAGGCGTCTAGCAAGGGGCAAGGGGATTTATTTTCCTCTAGCCAATGCCGTCAAAGGACCAAGACAAGACAACTTGAGTCAGAGGCTATGACCCACTTGATATGGTGAGCTTGACTCTCATAGAAGGACACTCAATAATACAAAGTTCTTCAATCAAAGCTGCAAATTTCAGCTTCTGACATTTTCTTGTTTACCCCGCGGGATCCTTGAAAACATTGCATACATATATCATACATATTATTGCATAAGCAGGTTTCAAAGCAGGTTTCTCATCCTCTTCGCTGTTTATTTCAGCAATGGCTCTATAACAAATTGTGAAGGATCTACAGACTCAAAATGCTCAGTTTCAACAAATGTTCATGGCTTTGGCCCAGGGGCAGGAAGAACTGAAAGCTCACGTCATCAAAGAGAAGAAGAAGAAGTCAAAGAAACCGGATGGAATCCTTAATATGGGAAGAAGACTCAGAATACCGATTAAAGGAGCTCTAGATCTTTCAACTCCATCAAATAAGGGGGATAATCATGAAGAAGATAACAACCCGGGAACTAATGAAGACGAAGCTGATTATTCTGAGGAGCAGTATCCTCCTGCTGATGATAAATACAAATAGCTGGAGGATCATCTCAATGCTATGGAGATTCAATAGATACATGGCTTGGACTTTGAAGAATTAGGCATGGTTTCTGGCGTGATCATCCCACCAAAATTCAAGGTCCCCACGTTCGCTAAGTATGATGGTGTATCCTGCCCTAAGTTGCACTTAAGGTCCTATGTCAGGAAGATCCAGCCTCACACTACTAACAGGAAGTTATGGGTCCATTTCTTCCAAAAAAGTTTAGCTGGCATGCAACTGGAGTGGTTCTACCAGCTAGAAAGAACAGACATCCATACTTGGGAAGACTTGGCTGCTGCTTTCTACAAGCAGTACCAATATAATGTTGACCTCGCTCCAACTCGTACATAACTTCAAAGCATGTATATGGGTTCTAGGGAAGGCTTCAAAGAATATGCCCAGAAATGGAGGGATCTAGCTGGCAGGGTACAACCTCCTCTGAATGATCGGGAAATGGTAGATATGTTCATGGGCACTCTGACAGGCCCGTTCTTTAATCTGCTGATTGGGAGTTCCTCATCTGGATTCACAGAGATGGTTCTGACTGGAGAAAGGATCTAAAGTGGCATCAAGAGTGGGAAGATCCTGATGGCTGCATCTTCTAATGCTGAGAAGAAGCCATTTGCTGATAAGAGGGAAGTCAATGTTGTGTATAGCCAGAAGGGTCATAATAAGGCAGACAACCATAACCAATTTGTGGGGGAAATACTGGTCTCTAATCTTACGCCTTTGCAACGACACCAACAGGGGAACCAGCATAAAGAGGTCATACCTAAGATACAATTCACTAGAATCAACATGTCACTAGATCAAGCGTTACAACACATGTTGAAAGAAGGATTGATTACGTTAAAGGCTCCTTTGCGAAATCCCAATACTTCTGCTCCTAGTTACCACCCCGACGAAAGGTGTGCATACCATTCTGATAGTCCTGGACATGATACAAATGGCTGCTGGGCTCTGAAGAACAAAATTTAGAATATGATTAACGCCAAAGAGATTGAATTCGACCCTCCAGAGACTCACAAAGTGATCACTGCTCCTAGGCCAAATCATTGAGAACGTCCAGTTCATTTTTTATTTTTCATTTGTAATTTCATTTGTTGTTCAAACAATTACTGTTATGCCGAACTTTGGTTTTCCCATTAATGCATCGCATATGTTTGTCTTGAATGATTTCATTGTCATTTTATTTAAACTGTTTTCTTACTTCCTTTACGTGATATTCTACTCTCGATTAAAAAGCTATAAGCCTTTAGAGAGAGGATGGCGAAAATGATACCACAATCTCACACAGTGTGCTTTTGAACAGACCTTGTTGACGATGTACAAGCGTTGTTTCAAATCCTAAATAGTGGAGTTATAAGGAAGATAATCCCTAGTCAACCCCTTTGAGCCAAATAAGTAAGAGTTTTTCTTTTCACACAAATTAAAACCCTTAAGCATAACTTGGGGCAGGGTAGTTTCTCGGTCAATTCAGACGCACATTCATTCGCAATCGCCCGCTTCGTACACAATGAATGGCATCGAAGACGTCCTTCCAAATAAAAAGACGGTGATAGGTTCCGCGTAATCATCAAAATAAACATTCATTATCTCTCAAAATAAAAGCTCATTAAGTCAAAACTTATGAAGGAGACTTAAGAAAAATTGGGGCATCCCGCTGACTGTAATCACAAAAGAAACAGTTCAGGCAAAAGACAGGGATAACAAAATCACAAAAAAAAAGAGGTCCTACAAGTCCTCTAGAAAAAAGAAAAGGTTACCAAAATGACTGCCTTCTCAAATAAACGTTCAATCTCTGAATCATCACCGAAATATCAAGGACATTCCAAAACTCAACTAGGATTCAAAATGCACAATTAATTGAGCATAGGACTAAAGAACATCACGAAGAACAGGTGGGTACAAATAAATTTTGAGTCTTTATCCTTTGTTTCTTAAACCTTGAACCAGACCACGATATAACCCTTAAAAGTCCTAATTGAATCATAGGTTAGTTCGGAAGCATACTGTTACAAAAGGTATCCTGACTCCTGTAGGACTTGCTATAAATCCTGAGTTGATATCAGTCTCTTGCAAAATTTGTTTTATTGAAAAAATGAATTTTCAAAAACTTCAAGAAAAGCATAAACCTTGCATTATTTGAATATTGTTGTTTATATATAGTTATTTGTTCGACATCAGAGAAATTCACATGACGAATATCTAGTGAATAAAAACATTCTCAATGAAAAGATTCACCTCAAGTGGAAAAACACTTCCAACCAAGGGGCACGACATGATCATTATCCATCATCTGGGGCAGTCAAGTCAAGATTCAAGGAATCTCTCAAAAATTCCAAATAGCCAGGGGCAGATCTCCATCTGAATCACTTGGGGCATTAAACATGAGTTCCAGCAACGAATCATATACAATCAAGCGAAATCAATGTTCCTCAGTGGATTTCTTCTCAAAATAAATTGAACAGGAATTTCCAACAGAAACATTCTAAATAAACCAAGTCCTCTTCTAGAAACGGTTCAGGTACGACCCAGAGATGGATGTTATCCTGGTACTTATTCCAGATTTCTCTTCTAAATACAGTTTAGATACAATCCAGAGACGGATGTCATTCTGACACTCATTCAACACATGTTTCAAATACAGTTCAGATACGATCCAAAGACGGATGTCATTCTGACACTCATTCAACAAATGTTTTAAATACAGTTCAGATATGATCCAAAGACGGATGTCATTCTTACACTCATTCAACACATGTTTCAAATAGAGTTCAGATACGATCCAGAGACGGATGTCATTCTGACACTCATTCAACACATGTTTCAAATACAATTCATATACGATCTAGAGATAAATGTCATTCTGAAACTCATTCAACACATGTTTCAAATACAATTCAGATACGATCCAAAGGCGGATGTCATTCTGACACTCATCCAACATATGTTTCAAATACAGTTCAAATATGATCCAGAGACGGATGCCATTCTGACACTCATTCAACATGTTCAAATGAAGTTCAGATACAATCCAAAGACAGATGTCATTCTGACACTCATTCAACACATGTTTCGAATACAGTTCATATACGATCCAAACACGAATGTCATTTTGACACTCATTCAACACATGTTTCAAGTACAATTCAGATACGATCCAGAGACGGATGTTATTATGACACTCATTCAACACATGTTTCAAGTACAGTTCAGATACGATCCAAAGACGGATGTCATTCTGACACTCATTCAACACATGTTTCAAATACAATTCAGATACGATCCAGAGACGGATGTCATTCTGACACTAATTCAACACATGTTTCAAATACAGTTCAGATACGATCCAGAGACGGATGTCACTCTAACACTCATTCAACACATGTTTCAAATACAGTTCAGATACGATCCAAAGACAGATGTCATTCTGACACTCATTCGACACATGTTTCAAGTACAGTTTAGATACGATCCAGAGACAGATGTCATTCTGAAACTCATTTAACACATGTTTCAAGTACAATTCAGATATGATCCAAAGACGGATGTCATTCTGAAACTCATTCAATACATGTTCAAGTACAATCAAGACATAGATCCATCCATAAAATCTCCACAAGTACTTTCTCCCGTAGGTACAGGGGCAGCAACGTCCTGATGCGAAGTCATCGTCGTATCCTCAACATACGTTCTAGTGACGTCTATGTTCCCCATAGAGTAGAAACAACCAAAGTTTTGGTCTCTTCTTCCCCAAGCAGGAATTACTTTCTCCAGCAAAGTTCCTTCAGAGAGCTGAAATCTGTGTTCCCCAGCCGAGCTTTATAATCTTAAACAGTTTATAAAACCTTCTCCCAGGAAGAGGTTACTTCTCTAACTACAGAAGCTTATTCCCAAACAGAGTTTATTTCTCCACATCAGTAAAATCTTTTTAACCAAACATTATCTCTCTCCACAGAGTTATTCTCAAACAGGAGTTAAAAATCCCCAACAGAATATTCTCAAACAGGAAGAGGAAATCCCCAGCGAATCATCTTCATTCATCATCCTCAGCGGAAACAAAGGATTCGTCTTCCGAATACTCTTCAGCAACAGTTAGGAATTTATTTTCTCAGACTAGCAAATATCGCAATAGCATCCCATATTCATACATCATGGCATGCATATACACATCGCATGCAACATAATCTCATTTATTTTGAGAACATCATCACAATGCATTTCATACATCATGACATTGCATACGACTAACTCTTTACCATTTTTAGGAAAGATCAAATCAGCAAACATCATTGACCACTTATTTGACCTGGTAGTTTTCTCAAAAGCTACGCCTGATGAAAGGATATTTCATCATCTTCCTCAGAAAGATGTTCTTAGAAGACCTTCTATGGTTTAGTCAGATCGCCACTAAGATCTCCTTGATTCTTATTCCAGTTGAAGACAACTCAAGACTTTTATCTGGCTCAGTTGAATCAATCCTAAGATTCTTCGGATTGCCATTCCAGTTAAAGAAACTGCAAATCCTGGAGCACGACCAGATAACTGCTTAATCTCATTCTGCCATTAAGTCGCTACGAATACGATCAACCTTGTTATCCTGAACAAGTCACTATGAAGCATGGATTCTAACCAAATAGCAGTTCACTTCCGTCTCTTCAATCAAGAGACGACCCCCCAGTAGAGTAACAGACAACCGAAGCTCCTAAACTCTATTTCCCAAGCGGAGACCAACATTCCTCAGCGGAGTCCTCCTCAATAACAGCCGTAGGAATTGTCATAAAGGAATATCTCATGAAATCAACATTGTTCTGGATGGCATCTTTAAGCTCATCATCGACAACTCTTGATCATATTCCCGGGATGGCATCTTTAAGCCCATCTCCGATGATCTCCAAATGGCATCTATAAGACCATTCCCGATATTACCTGCATAATCAAGTATCATTTCAGACGAGTGCAAATTTTTGGGCACTCTAGTGTTTAATCATCTTCCACCTTCAGATCACGAAAGGCAAATCAACCAATCTACATCCTCAGGTTTAAGAAGATTGAATAGGGGCAGCTGTTGTACCTCAAAATTTTCCCTCCCATTTTCACTCAAGACATGCCTCTAGAGGTTCTCAATTGCTCAAGGATGACCAAGAATTGACCAGATAAGCTCTCCTCCTAAGGCAATGAACCCCCAACTAGGGTTTCCATTTTCATCAAGATGTTTGAACTCCAATGGTTTCAAATGCTTTCCATGGTGCTAATATGTCCTCAAGATCATCCATGCCAAATTTCAAGCCTTAAACAACAAGTTTGCTCAGTCAATTGCTCAAGTATTGGAAAATCAACTATACTAGGTCAAAAGTCAATTATGGCCAAAATACAGTCAAACTTCAAGATTTTTGGTCAACATCAACATTTTGAAGTAATATCCATCATTTGATCAAGGGTTTATCATGATTCCTCAAGAAATGCTCATAACTCATCAAGAGTCAAAAATGGCAAATTAGGGTTTATATAGGAAAAGTCAACCAAACTTTGACCAAGCATAATTTTCTCATACTTTATTAGAAATTTTCCAACCAAGGCTCATTTTGAAGAGAATCTAATTCCCTACAACTCCTATTCATCCCTCAAGGTCAAGAAATGCCTCAATCAAAAGATACAAGCTCAGACACTATAGGTCCTTTCAAAAAGTCAACAAAAATACCTTTTGGGTCAAAGATCCTTACATGAACATGGAAGATCCAATTGAGATGAAACCAAAAGGGTTGTTTAGAGAACATCCTAAGCTCTCTAAAAAGTCAAAGAACACCCTCTTAAGGTTAAAAATGAGAAAGATATGCATTGATAAATTTGACCAATTTCTGGAAATGTGCATGAAGCAAATAATGACCAAGCTTGAATTTTTTCCAAATGGGCCCATGTTTTCATGCTTGAAACTTGTTCCTAACATGGACCACGACCCCTGAGCTCACTCATACATTATTTCATTATTTTTATTATTTGTTTTGATTTTTTATTCATTAAAATCAAAATAAATCAAATAAAATAGTGAAATAATAAAATAAATTCCAAGATTTGTTTTTATGACCATATAATGAGTCTAGAATCAACTGGAAAATCAAATATTTCGTGCAAGGGATGATTGGAACAAAAAGAGCATGATTTGGCCTATTTTAGAAACTTAAAATATCCATGGCAAATCAAATCTTTTTCTACTTAATTCTCCAAGATTGCATCCAGTTTTATTGACCTAATTCATTCCATTATATACTCATAACATTCCCAGACCAAAAAAAGAAGGGTTGGCTGCACGAAACTGATAGTAGAAACTCTATTTTTTTGACAAAAAGTGGCAATCGAATTTTGATTTACAGGGAGATTCAAAGCATTCTGAAGGTGGTAATCAATTCCTGGCCACATTTGGAAGCTAACTGGATCATTTGCATGCATCAAAACGTCCATAATCCTCCCATACGACATCACGGTTTGCACATATGTTCTTGAATTCGATTTTTCCAACATACACATTATAAATGACTTTTGAGTATGCATTCATATTTATATGATCAGTTAGAATGTGTTTGAATGATTAATTGCTTGTTTTGATGCATATTTCACTTGCCATTGTTAGGGTTTCAAGGTCCATTTTGGGGTTTTTCATTACAGGCGAAATTAGGCCAAAAGAAGAATACCATTGTATTCACGAGATCAAACCCAGTTGATCCATGTATTTAAAATAAAGTTATATTTCTTCGTTATGATTTTGGAAATATGCAGGTTTTTAGTAACAGTTTTGTCCGCAGGTAAAAGTCTCTGGGCTAAAACGACAGCCCACTAAAGAAGACGATGGTGTGGTATCTCAGGATTGGGCCATTTGAATTGCGTGTGTTTTGTCTTATATACTGACCCTATTGCATATATGATATTATGTTTGTTTTATATAACGAATATGAAGTTAGCTCAGATGGCAAGGCTGGAGGAACTTAAGGCACGCACGTTTGGAAGGTCAGGGATTCGACCCCTGCCTCCTGTATATCATTTTTCCTAACATTTATTTTCAGATCCTGTGTGTTGCTACTCAATGTGCATACCATAAGCCTCATCATCATCACCATCAAATCTGCATGGCGCCAGATCCAACGCTCCCAACAGGCAATCCCCACCCTGGACCTCCAAGAGGCAGCAACACCAGATCCAGCGCAAGGGGTATTGGGCTTGTGAATCTGGGCCTGGAAAATTCCACTTTGCACCCTCCAAATGCTTCAATATCAGACCCATTCTTTTTCCTTTTTATTTATTTAAATTCTTTGTTTTTTTAATTATTTTAAAAAAAATCATTTTTTTATTTAATCATAAAAATCAGTAAAATCACAAAAAATAGGATTTAGTTTTTTTTATTAAAATTAATTTTTGTAAATTAATTTAATGTAATTATTTTGATTTGTTTCTTTAAAATAAAATCAATTCGAAACTAGGTTTAATTGCAAAATCATTTTCTTCAAAAATATCAAAAATATTAGTTTTTTATTCATAATTAATTTTTTATTATTGATAATTTCTCCAATTAATTAATGTAATTAACTTTAATTTATTTTCATTGATTAAAATTAATTGGAAGATTAGGTTAGATTTCAAATCTTTTTCATGAAAATCCCAAAAAATATTTTCAATGAGCAAATTAGATTTTTAGGATTTTGAACTTCTTTCCAGTTTTAATTCACGTGCGTTATTGTTTTTCTGTTCGATTATTTTTTATTATTGATGTAGTTACGCCCAATTTGTAATAGTTTAATTAGGGTTTATAATTTCCGCACTTTACTTTTCAGTCATTAATTATGTAACTGCCAAAAGGCCCTGTAATAGTTAGGGACTTTATTTTTCCACAATTTATTTTCCCGCATGATAAACTTCTTAGATGAATGGTTAATAGGGTTGCATGGAAAGATAACGATTAATTGAACATAGATAACCCTAAATACGCAAGATAAATGAACAGAATCAAGCACACTTGCACATGCTCACCCCTAGGGTATCTCCCACTTCGGTTGCCTCAGAAAATAACGTTCACAATTCTCGAAACGTGAGAATTCTTAGTGGTTTTCCTTGAGTCTAAGAGATCACTAGTCCCTCGATGACCCTCCCGACTGTTGCCTCGGTTAAAAAAGTGATCTTAGAGCTTTAGGACAGTTACTAGGAGTTCTTGCCCAGTTGCCTTAGTGACCGTACGTCCCTTTCGATAGTCCCTCAATATCCAACGACTCGGGCTACCTACTCATTAATATTAGGATAGCATTGTCTAAAGGATAAGAGGAAAAGAACAAACTTTTTCGAGTAGGTAGATAACTGTTAGGTACTTGCTCAAACAATTCTTTTTACACGCCACACTTTTAAAACACTTTTCAAAAAAACGTTTTATCACACTCTTGAGGTCTGATACAAGGGTTATCATAAAGCTACTCGCAACACTAAGGCATTTTCAAACAAAAATTTTCAAACACACAAGCAGTTTTCAAAAATAAGAAAGTACCTAAAAGCCCATGGAAAACCACGGATGGAAAGGGTGCTAACACCTTCCCTTTCCATAATCTACCCCCTTACTCAGAAAATATCGAAAAAGGTCATTTTCTGTTCTTTTCACCCTTTCCTTTGTTGGATAAAAGAAAAGTCAATGGCGACTCTTGCTTACCGCGACATTTGCGAACAAAAAATGTAAACCAATATAAACAGTCGGTTGTGCCACCGTATCACACATGCACCCTTAGGGTAATCTCACTTGTTGCCTCAAAGAAATAGTCATGTCCCTCGAATATGGGCATTTTAGCAAAGAACCTCGATAAAAGATCGTAGTCCCTCGATGACCCTTAATGTTGCCTTCGGTAAACGATCTAGTCCCTAAACGATATTGCTAAAACGTCCTATAGGTTGCCTTCTATGACAATACAAATGTCCCACGCCCGTCCCTTCACATCCAACGATGGGGCTTCCTAACAAATCAATGGTAAGATAGCAACATCAAAAGGAGAAGGAAAAGAACATTAAGACTTTTTAAGTACGTAGTGGTCTCCTAGTTGCTCGCTTGCTCACAACAAAAACATTTTTACACCCACACTTTCATTTTGAAACATTTTTAAAAGACAAAACACTTTATACACATTCTTATAGAAATGAGAACCATTATGAAGACACTTTTCAAAATCACTTTCAAAAACAAATTCCACAAACACCTCTTTGAACTATTTTCAAAACAACACTTTGTACGCAAGTGATCTAGAAAGCAACTAAGAGCCCGTAGATAACTACGGATGAAAAGGGTGCTAATACCCTCCCTTTTTATAACCTACCCCCCGAACTCAAGAAATAATATCAAAAGGTCTTTCCTGTTCTTTTCAACCTTTCCTTATTGGATAAAAGAAAAGTCGGTGGTGACTCTTGCTATCCGCAATAATTGCGATCAAACACAAAACACCCAAGTCAGTTCTCCCACTGTGTTACAGAACTGGCGACTCTGCTGGGGAATATAATTAAAAGTGGGGTTACCTTAGGGCTAGATCACCTTTACTTGCTTTCCTTGTTTGACTTGCTTGCTTTACGTTATGGTTCCTTATTTGGGATTGTTTTGATCCTCTACCCGGATCTGGGGCACCTTTTAGGTAAGTAGCAATAGATTATGGAAATTGTACGGCGTATACCGACACGGTTGAAGCAATGGCTATGTTAGTGTGACGCATTTGTTCGTACCGGTATCCCTTGTGTTGAATCAAGGAGAATACGGGGCCGTTAAGCGGCATCATGAAGCACTAACTGACTTTAGAACCTTAATAGAACAACTTGGCCAATAGGAAGTAGTGAGATATCCAGCTTTGGTTCCGACTGAAGCTGGTTGATACTCGATACTATGCTCATTGAGATCGGACTTTTGGGATATCTCGGCCGCAAGAAAATATTGATTGAGCTGAGACAATGCCTAAAAGAAAGGTCAGTGATATTGAGATCCCTTATAACCTGATTACTATTACTAGGACAGGTTGAGCCAACTAAACTTCAAGAGGGTACTTACCTGCAAACCTCATGCAAGCCTGAACCTAAGGACTTGTCTACTTTGTGTGTATATGAAGTTTGTACATAACAACTTGCTTGCTTTGCATACTTGTACATAACATCATGACATCATACCATAGAATTTTCAATAACCATTTGAAGGATCTCAAGGGCATATGATGCAGGTTCATGTTGAACCAGACGCCTATCAAGGGGCAAGAGGATTCATTCTCTAATAAAACGTCGTAACTTGAGTCAAGGGCTATGACCCACTTGACATGGTGAGCTTGATTCTCATGGAAGGACATCCACTGATACGAAGTTCTCCAATCAAAGTTGTTGATCAAAATTCAGCTTCTAACATCTTCTTGTGTTTACCCCGCGAGATCCTTGAAAACATGCATCCACATGCCATGCATCATATCATGAGAGGTTTCTCCCATACATGTCTCCTTATCTTCCTACATTTTACTTTAGTAAGATGAATATGGAACAAACCGTGAAGGATCTTCAAGCACAAAATGCTCAATTCCAACAAATGTTCTTGACTTTAGCTAAAGGGAAAGAGGACCTGAAGACTCTTCTTCTCAAAGACAAGAAGAAAAAGACAAGGAAGTCAAGGGGTGTCTTGAATTTGGGAAGAAGACTTAGAGGACCAGTCAAGAGAGCTCTAGATCTCTCAACTCCATCAAATGAGGGGAATAATCATGAAGAAGATAATAACCCGGGGACCAAGGAAGATGAAGCTGACTACTCTGAGGACCAATATCCTCCCGCTGATGATAAATACAAATAGTTAGAGGATTGCCTCAATGCTATGGAGATTTAGCAGATACCTGGCTTGGACTTTGAAGAGTTAGGGTTGGTTTCCAGAGTGATCATCCCACCAAAGTTCAAAATCCTTACCTTTGCCAAATATGATGGGGTCTCTTGTCTTAAGATGCATTTGAGATCTTATGTCTGCAATATTCAGCCTCACACTGTTGTCCGGAAGCTATGGGTCCATTTCATCTAAGAATGTTTGGCTGGAACTCAACTAGAGTGGTTCTATCTATTAGAAGGAACCGACATTCATACTTGGAAGGACTTGGCTGCTACTTTCTACAAGCAGTACCAATACAACACGGATCTCGCACCAACTCGTGTGCAATTGCAGAGTATGACCATGCGTCCCAATGAGGGTTTCAAAGAATATGCTCAAAAGTTGAGAGACCTTGCTGGTAGGGTGAAGCCCCCATTAACTGACAGGGATCTGATTGAAATCTTCATGGGAACTTTGATGGGACGTTTCTTCAATCACCTAATCGGAAGCTCCTCGGTCGGATTCACCGAGCTAATCCTGACAGGCAAAAGGGAAGAGGTTGGCATTAAGAGTGGTAAAATCCAAAGGGGTGCATCTTCAAGTGCATGGAAACAACCTTTCAGTGGGAAGAAAGAGTCCAGTGTTGTGTGTGGCCAAAAGGGTCATAACAAGAGTAACCACGATCAACACGTGGGGGAAATCCTGATCTCTAATCCTACACCTGTTCAACAAAGACAGGGAAATAGGCGTAGGATAAAATACTAAGAAAGGCAGTATGCTAACATCAACATGCCATTGTCTCAAGCATTACAACATTTGCTAAAAGTGAAGTTGATCACACTAAGAGATCCTCCCCAAAACCCCGATACCTCCTCTCCTAAGTACAATCCAAATGTAAGATGTGCCTACCATTCTGATAGTCCTGGACACGACACTGTCAGCTGTTGGAATTTGAAGAACAAGATTCAAGATTTGATTGACACCAAGGAGATTGAGTTCGACCCTTCAGAGACTCCTAACGTGATGACTGCTCCTATGCTAAATCATTAAGAGCATCCTTTTCATTTTGAATTTTCAATTGTAATCTTTTTTGTTGTTCAATTCATTTGTAATCTCTTTTTTCTTGAATTAATCCATTCATTTTCTTGCTTTTTACTCCCTTTATGATATTCAACTCTTGTTTTAAAAGTTGCAAGCCTTTAGAGGGAGGATGACGAAAACAATGCCATAATCTCATACAGTATGCTTTTGGACAGACCTTGCTGACGATATACAAGTGTTCTTTTAATTCCTAAACATTGGAGTTATAAGGAAGATAATCCCAAGTCACCCCCTTTGAGCCAAAGAAGTAGGAGTTTTCTTTTTCACCCAAATTGAAACCTTTAATCAAAACCTAGGGCAGGGTAGTTTCTCAGTTAATTCAAACGCGCGTTCGGTCGCCAACTTTAACCTCACAACGAATGATACCAAAAACTTCCTTCCGAATCAAAAGACAATGATGGTTCATCCCATAAACTAGGCAATTGTTATATCCCAAGAAAAAATCCCACTAAGTCAAAACCTACGAAGGAGACTTAAGAAAAACTGGGGCATCCCGCTGACTGTAATCTCAAAACAAGAACATTCAGGCAAAAATCAAGGATAACAAATATAAAAAAAAGGTCACTACAAATCCTTAACAACCTGAAAAGTGTTGCAAAAAAATAACTGCCTTCCAACAAATAAACTTCAAAACTACTGAACCATCACCAAAACGTCATTCCAGATTCATTAGGAGTTCGAATACAATTAACTGAGTTTAGGACTGGAGAACACCACGAAGAATGGGCGGGTACAAATACACTTTGAGCCATATCCTTTGTTTCTTAAGCCGTGAACCAAACCACGATACAACCTTTCAAAGTCCTAATTGAAGCATGGGTTAGTTCGAAAGCATACTATTACAAAAGGTATCCTGACTCCTGTAAGGTTTTACTCCAAATTCAGAGTTGAATTTTCTTACAAAAATTATTTTATCTACTAAAACGCATTTTCAAAACTTCAAGACAAGCATAAACTTTGTATTATTTTGAATACCGCTATTTGCATATAGATATTTGTTTGACAACAGAGAAATTCACATAATGAATATCCAACGAACAAAAGCTCTCTTTGAACAAAATCACCTAGAATAGGATGAAACTTCTAACGACAAATATCCTATTAGGCAAGGGGCATGACGTGTCACTGTCCAAACTCACCTAGGGCAGTCAAGTCAAGATTCTAAGAAATCTATCAAGAGGTGCTGAAAAACCAGGGGCAAGTCTGCATCTCAATCACTTGGGGAATTGAGCTTGAATTCCAGCAAAGGGTCAGGCAAGCGATTTTCTGGCAGTGCTACAACACTTGCTATTAGGGGCAGTGACAAATATCCACGAAATCCCCTTCATAAGGTGATTCCCTGTCAAGTCCCCACAAAGTTGGACCCAGGCAATTCCCAGCCAGAGTTTCGATCTCCAGAAAACCTTTCTTCCCAACTAAGTTTGGTCTCAAGAAGAATCCTCGAAGAGTTCTGCCAAAAGAAAACGCCTCTCCAACAGATTGGCAACAAGGTTTATTTCCCTAAAAAACAGAAAGATTCCCCAGCTTGAATTTTCCTTCCAGACTATCATAAATCAAGGGAACACAACCCCTCTTACCCATTAGACTTTTCCATAATCCCCTGTAGGTTGTTGCAAAGCTCGAGAGATAACCAGATGATAGTTAACTTCTTTATCCCCAACAAGTTGTTAATTTCCATCAAGAGATAACTCTCTACTAGAGCAAAAGACAACTAAGACTCCTGAGCTCTTTTGCCCAAGAATAAGTCAACATTCTCCATAGATTTTTCTTCTCAAACAAATTCAACATCCCCCAGCGGAGTTCTCCTCAAAACAACAAAAACATGAATCCCCAGTGGAAACATTCTAAGCAAGGTTTGAAGATGGGCATACTCTTTATCCTCAACAGCAGTCCAGGAGTCAACTCCCCAAACTCCCCAACATCTGTCAAGGATTTATTTTCCAAGACAAAATTACATTCCAACAACATTTCATGCATACAGCATAATCTCATTTATTTTGAGAAACATCATTACGCCATGCATTTCATCCACCATGACATTGCATACAACTAACTCTTTACCTTTTCAGCAAAGGATCAACATATAAGTGTCGTGAATCTGTAAACTTCTCCAAGGTAAAATCAAGCTTGGATTTCTTCATCCGTTGAGGTAGTAATAGTCTTAGATTCCTTCATCATCCGCTGAGGTAGTAATCGTCTCATATTCCTTCATTATCCGCTTAGGTAGTAATCGTCCCAACTTCCTTCATTATCTGATGAGGTAGTAATCGTCTCAGATTCCTTCATCATCCACTGAGGTAGTAATCATCTCAGATTTCTTCATTATTTGTTGAGGTAGTAATCATCTCAGATTCCTTCATTATCTACTGAGGTAGTAATCGTCCCAGATTCCTTCATTATTTGTTGAGGTAGTAATCGTCCCAGATTCCTTCATTATCTGCTGAGGTAGTAATCGTCTCAGATTCCTTCATCATCCATTGAGGTAGTAATCGTCTCAGATTCCTTCATTATCCGTTGAGGTAGTAATCATATTAGATTCCTTCACTATCTGCTGAGGTAGTAATTGTTCCAGATTCCTTCATTATCCTCTGAGGTTGTAATCGTCTCAAATTCCTTCATTATCTGTTGAGGTAGTAATCATCTCAGATTCCTTCATTATCTGTTGAGGTAGTAATCGTCCTAGATTCCTTCATTATCTACTGAGGTAGTAACCGTCCCAGATTCCTTCACTATCTGCTGAGGTAGTAATCATCTCATATTCCTTCATTATCTGCTGAGGTAGTAATCGTCTCAGATTCCTTCATTATCTGCTGAGGTAGTAATCGTCTAGGATTCCTTCATCATCTATCACCATCAATCTTAATACCTGAAACCAGACAAGATAGATATCTTTGAACAAATTAATTGTATATCAATTCCCGAAACAAGACAGGGTGACCATCTACATGACAAACACTTCCTTCAAACCTCTGCTGGTTCAGTTTAAATCCATCGATGGTTTATCCTGATTCCTTTCCGGTAGACATTTTCGCTGGTTCAGATAAATCGCTCCAAGATTTATTCTTATTCTTTCCAGTTAAAGAATATTCAAGACTTCGGCTAGTTCAGTTTAAATCAATCAATGGTTTATCCTGATTCCTCTCTAGTAGACATCTTCTCTGGTTCAGATAAATTGCTCTTAAGATTTATTCTGATTCTTTTCCAGTTGAAGTCAAGTTTAGACTTAGTCTAATTTCTGTCAACAATCACCTTTGGATGGCATCTATAAGCCCATCTCCGACAATTCTCCATCATCTCTCCAAATGGCATCTTTAAGCCCATTCCCTACACAATCAACCACCACATCATCAAGTGCAAATTTATGGGCACTCTAGTGTTCAATCATCTTTCACCTTCAAGTCACGAATGGCACACTCGCCAATCTAACTCTTCATGTTTAAGAAGATTGAATAGGGGCAGCTGTTGTACCCCAAAAATTTTCCTCTCATTTCTCACAAGGATTCTCAAAATTCAAGCTTGCACAAGTGCATTTGGATTTTTCATCATCAAATTAGAGAGGAAGTTGTTAAAAAAGAGGAAACAGATAAAAATAATATTTTTGACAAATTGGAGAAAAAACAAGCCTTCTTTGATTCATCTCTTTCGATTGGCCTTTTAGCATCTTTCGATGCAAGCTTGGCTTGTATCCTTCGACTGGGCATTAACTTCTGGCACGCTAGCTTTGATTCACAAGGCAGGAGCTTCCTGCATGCCACCTTAGATTGCATCTTTGGCCTCACAGGATTCACAATGCAATGGCTTCCTATGTGCCTGCTTCGATTAGATGTTTGATGCTTGCATACCTGTGTTGATTGGACAAATATTTCCCACCATGCTAGCATGCACAAGTCAAAAAGCCTCCTGTAGCCTCTTTCGATTCCAAGGGAAAAAGCCTCCTTTTTGCATCCTTCGATTGCACAAATTTCCCCCTGTAATTCTCCTTCGACTCAGAAGCCTTTGGTTTTGCATGTTTGCCAAACTCTCAGGGAAGAAGTTCCCCTTTGTGCTAGAGCCCCAAAGCAGGGACCTCTTGCATGCACCCTTTTGTTTGGCCATGTGACCTCTGGCAGGAAAGCCTTCGACTGGACAAAAACCACCTTCACACAAGGCTTCGATTGGAATTTTGATTCCCTTCGAATCAGCATCTTTTGAACCCAACTCTGGATCCTTCGAAGCAAGTTTGAGAAAATCTCATAGCCTTACCCTACTTGTCAGGCTATGTTGCTTCCAAATCTTTATATGATCAGAGACTTATACAAAGGTTTGAAGCTTTTTCCACTAGATAATACCATTCTTGGTTAAAATAGAAAAAGGCTATGTACCCTTTTTTCATAAAGAGTACTTCTATCACAAAATCAGCTTCCAACCTGATTCATGTCTGAACAAAAAGCAGTTCCAAAAGCACAAGTCCAATCTCCTGCCAGTAGGCCCCCACTTGTACTTGAAACTTGGGAATAACAAAAGGGATCAAAGTTTGTTATCGTTTGAACCAAACCATGGTTTGTTATCCAACAAACCTGGTTACTTCAAAACACCTTCAACCTTTTCTCTATAAATAGAGAAGCATTAGCAACGTCTAAAGAGGACTTTTTGGCTGAAGGAACGAATCTTCAAAATCATCAAACACTCTCAAACAAACTCAAACACTTAAACAAATATTCAAACCCAGAATTCAGAAGAAACACAACACTTGTTTTTTTTCTTGACCCTTCAAATCCAGAAGAAACACTACACCTTTTTCCTGGGCCTTTCGAATCTAAAGAAATACAACCTTCGTTTTCTTTTTCTCTTTCGAACCTGAAACCATCCTTCACATCTTCTGACCTTTGAATCCAACACTAAAGGCGTCACCCTCGTTTCTCTCCATCAAGTCCAAGGACATCCAAGACAGTCACTCAAGGCCCAACAAACGTTCCATCTTCAAACAAGGTAAGTCATTATGATCTTAAACTCTTCGTTTAAAGCATGTACATAGTATTTGTTTCCTTTTCGTTTCCACCCTTTTAATTTTTTTCTTTGCTAACCCTTTTAGTTTTTATTCTTGTTTTATTAAACATGCTTTAAGAACTAACCTGGCCATAAGGTGATGCTAGCATGGCCTTAGGCCATGTTGCTATTTAATACCTCAAACGAAAGAAACAGGAGGAAGAAGGTATGAAATGAAGCCTTAGACTTCCATACTGACTTCCAAGCCCTAATCGAAGGAGGCAGCAAGGGACTTTAAGGTGAAGAGGGAACTCCATGCTGAATGAAAGAGGCAGCCAGAAGGATGGCCATGCTGATTCCAGCCCCCAGTCAAAGGAGGTAGTAAGGCAGAATCGAAGGTTGTATTTCATGCCTTAGGCTACGCCCAGTCGAAAGGCATGCCCACACTGACTTTCAGGCCCAATCGAAAGGCACACCTTCACTACTTCCAAGATAAATTGAAGGGAGCCATAGAAGCAGAATCAAAGGATGTTTCTGCCTAAATTGAAAGACCCCTTTTTCTTTCCTTTATTTTATTTTGCCTTTACATTTTCATGCTATTAAATATGGTTGTAATAGTGTAGGATTTATTTTCTGCATCTTTATTACTTTTTGTATAAATGCTAGTAATTAGGATATATGGCAAGATAAAACCAACAAGTAGACAACCTAAGATTCAAAGACTAAATGCATGCAAATAAAGCACACCATTCACACACATGCACCCTTAGGGTAATCTCACTTGTTGCCTCAGAAAAATAGTCATGTCCCTTGAATATGGGCGTTTTAGCAAATAACCTAGATAAAAGATCGTAGTCCCTCGATGACCCTTAATGTTCCCTTCAGAAAACGATCTAGTCCCTAAACGACATTGCTAAAACGTGCCATAGATTGCCTTATGTGACTATACAAACGTCCAATGCCCGTCCCTTCACATCCAATGATGGGACTTCTTACCAAATCAATGGTAAGATAGCAACATCTAAAGGAGGAGGAAAAGAACATTAAGACCTTTTGAGTAGGTAGAATGCTCCTAGTTGCTCGCTTGTTCACAACAAAACATTTTATACACCTACAATTTCATTTGAAACATTTTCAAAAGTTAAAACACTTTGTACGCGTTCTTATAGAAATGAGAACCATTACAAAGACACTTTTCAAAATCACTTTCAAAAACACATTGCACAAACACCTCTTTGAACTATTTTCAAAACAACACTTTGTACGTGTTCTTATATAAACGAGAACCATTACAAAGACCTCTTCAAAATACTTTAAAAACCCACACCACAAGCATATTTTCAAACAAAAGCAAGTGATCTAGAAAGCAAATAAGATCCCGTAGATAACTACGAATGAAAAGGGTGCTAACACCTTCCCTTTTCATAACCTACCCCCCGAACTCAAGAAATAATCTCGAAAGGTCTTTCCTGTGCTTTTCAACCTTTCCTTTTGGATAAAAGAAAAGTCGGTGGTGACTCTTTCTATCCGCAATAATTACGATCAAACGCAAAACACCCAAGTCAGTTCTCCCACCGTGTTACAATGAGTTTGTACAGCTAGAATGTTGGATTTCTTAGTTTGTTACAGGTGCAGAGTATTCATTAATATATTATGTATCCTATATGGAACTTTGCTTGAAGATTTAAAAACATTCAAGCTTATTTCAATGATATTTGTTAGTTTCTAATTATGGAGATAATTGAGGAACTAATGATTGATGTCCTATCTTTTAGGAGATAATTCTGCACCGCCTCTATCATATCCAGCTGCATATGTGAAGCCTAAATCCAGTTCATTGAAGATTATAAATAGAAGGCTTCAATCCTAGTGCAAGTTGTCAAAACTATTGTATTGTGTTAGGGTTTGTGTGTTTATTGTGAGCCTCTCGGTTATCACATTGATGAACGAGTAGGACTATTTTTGAGTTGTATGTTTTGTCAGTTATTCCAAAGCTTTTAAGCAGTGAATGATTGTGTGTATTTGAAGTGTGACTTCTATGTTGCTTTTCTAAGTGTTTAGAATCGGTCAATCACTATGCTGTGATTGTAAGGGATTTGAGAAGGGTCTTATACCTAGGGGATTCTTAGGTAGAAGTTAAGAAAGGGTAATGATTAAGTGAGAAGTTGTAAACGAGGGATTATAGCTTCGAATTGATACTACTAGTAGTTAACTTGATCCCTGGCTTGGTAGCCCCCAGAGTAGGTGTTGGTGTACACCGAACTGGGTTAACAATCCTGTGTGTTGTTTACTTTTCTGGACTTTGTTTATCATATATCTTGTTATTGTTTGTTTTTTAGAGAAAGGTGTATCGACATCTTTTAGGACATTTGAGATTTGAATACCACAATTTCAAAAAGCACTTTTAACATCCATTTGATATAACTTGAAGTTCTTAGAGCATGCATATGCTAATAAAAGGCGCATAGCCTTAAGTCGGGCAACCAGAGCGTAAGTCTCCTTATAATAAATGCCTTCCTCTTGGTTATACCCTTGAGCCACAAGACGGGATTTATTCCTTATTATCACACCATCTTCATCAAGCTTATTCCTAAAAACCCATCGAGTACCTATAACTTGATGATTTTGTGGACGAGGGATAAGTTCCCAAATGTCATTTCTTTCAAATTGGTTCAATTCTTATTGCATGGCGATAAGCCAATGCTCATCAAGTAAGGCATCCTTAGGATTTTTAGTTTTGACTTGTGACACGTACACGTGGTGACAAAAAAAATACTTATCTTAGAGGGAGTTGTTACCCCTTTTGTGATATCGCCAATAATGTTATCAATAAGATGATGCTTGGAGGTTCTCCACTCTAATGGAAGACCATCATCATATTTTTGACTTTGATCTTCATTATTTTTTTGTATGTCACCTTTCTCCTTCTGAATTTCCACCATTTTAGGTTGATCGACTCCTTTATCGATGTCTTTGAGTATGTCTTTTGTAGATGCACCTACACCATGAAAAGAAATACCTTTCCCAATACTATTTAGGTAAGTCTCATCAAAAGTAACATAAATTGACTCTTCAATAATAAGTAATCTTTTGTTATAAACTCTATATACTTTAATATAATGTGAGTATCCAAGAAAGATACCTTCATTGGCTTTCGTCTAAAATTTTCCAAGATTATCTTTCCCATTATTTAAAATAAAACATATACATCCAAAGACATGAAGATGCGATAAATTTGGTTTTCTACCTTTTAGAAGTTCATAAGGTGTTTTTTCAAGTATATAACAAATGAGAATCCTATTCAAGACATAACAAGTCATGCTAATAGCATCGGCCCAAAAATATTTTGGTAGACCACAATCATTGAGAATTGTTCTTGTCAACTCCAATAAAACACGATTTTTGTGTTCCCCAACACCTTTTTGTTGTGGATTTCTAGGAGCTAAGAAATTATGTTTAATACCAAATTTATCACAATATTCTTCAAAGAGGTGGTTTTCAAATTCACCTCCATGATCGCTTCGAACGACAACTATTTTAGAATCCAATTTATTTTGAGATAACTTGGCAAAATGTGTGAAATCCGAGAATATTTCATCTTTGCTACGTAAGAAAATAGTCTAACAAAACCTTGAGTAATCATTTACAATAACAAGACCATAGTAATTACCACATATGCTTTTGTTCCATGAAGGTCCAAACAAATCCATGTGAAGGAGCTCAAGAGGTCTCGAAGTTGAAACAACATTTTTAGATTTAAAAGAGACTATTGTTTGCTTACCCTTTTATATGTATCACATAGGTGATATTTTGAAAACTTTATTTTAGGTAAAGCAATTACTATATCTTTTGCAACTATGTTATTAAGTACGTCAAAGTTGACATGTGCCAAACGTCTATGCCAAAGCCAAGAGTCTTCACTCATGGTAACAAGACATTGAGCATTATTTAAGGACACTTCTTTTAAGTCTAGCATATAGATGTTATTAACCCTCACACAAATAAACATACAATCCTTCTTTTCATTATGTTCTATTATGAAACAATCTTTGGAAAAAGTTACCTTATACACATTGTCCCACAATTGACTAATGCTAAGAAGACTATGTCTAAGGCCTTTAACTAACATAACATTTGAGATAGTAATAGTTGAGGGATCATCTATACTACATTTTATTAGTATTTCACTTTTTTTTTATCACCATAGGATATAAATCCTTTCTTCTTCACCACAAAGTTGGAGAATAGAGAGATGTCTCCTGTCATGTGTCTTGAACATTCACTATCAAGAATCCACTTTCATGTTATAGCATCAAGACACTCAACTTACATAAGCAAACAAAAGTCGTAAGTACCCAATTCTCATTGGGTCCTTGGGAGTGAGTGAAATAATTGTTGCATTTAGGAAACCATTAAAAATTTACTTTAGGAACTAGAAAGCACCTAAATTTTCATTTTTCAATAGTGCGGTCTTTCTTGCGACAATAGTGACAAAAAGATTCATGATGAATTTTACTGTTTCAATTTGAATCCTTCTTAATAAAATAATAAATTTTATGAGGCTTTTCAAACTTTGAAGGATTAATGGCAAAAATATCATGAGATTGTGATGCCTTGTCCACTTTGGCTTTAAGAGTACTCGTTTCTTGTTGCCAAATTTGACAAATTTCACAACCGAAATGAATAGGTTCCCCATCCTCATTTATATGTTTTTGACCATCCACAATAGAATATTTTAATGCTTCAAATTGTTTATTTGTTTCTTCAACTTTAGCTTCCAAGAATATAAAAACTTTTTCATTGGAAGAAAGTTTCTTAGAAGCACATAATGATTCTTTTTGTAAATTATCAAAAGCACGTTTCAACTCTATAAATGAGAACTTACCAATATTAGCATATTTAGAATGACTTACACTATTTTTCTTGCCTTGACGATGATTTGCAATGAAGAAATACTTGGTCTCCTCATCGCTATCACTTGAACTTTCATTACTTGAGGCATCGCTATCACTATCCCAAGCAACACAGGCCTTTCTAGAACTCTTAGAATTGTTTCTTTGACCCTTAACTTTCTTATTGGTAAGAGATGGACACTCCAGTTTATAATGACCCGGTTTTCCACATTCATAGAATATACCTTTTCCCTTATCCTTTTTGTTGTCTTCATCTCTAGAGGATGTGGATTGTCTTATAAATTTCACAAGATAATTGTCAAAGGGCCTGACACCATTCTTTCATATGTATCGATTGTATGTCCTTACAAATAATCCTATTTTTTCATCATCCGAATTTTCTCCATCACTATAATCACTATCATTAGTGAGCTCTTCCTTAGAGGACTTTGAACTTGAAGCCTTGAGAGCTTTAGACTTGAATTCTTCCTCCTTAACAAGCCATTTTTCCTTTTTCTTTTTCTCAGGCTTCTTTTCATGTTTGTTCAAGCAATTGAGTTCTTGCTCGTGTTCTTACAACTTCCCAAGCAAGGCAGGGAGATCAAGTGTTGCAATATTATTTCCTTCCTTGATAGAGGTGACCTTTGGTTTCTAATTCCTATTAAGACACCTCAAAACCTTGTTAGTAGCAATAGCATTGGAAATAGGATTACCTAGTAAATTTAAACGATTAATAAGATGCGAGAACCACTTTTGCATTTGAGCAATGGTTTCACCATGCTTCATGCGAAAGAGTTCAAACTCTTGATTAATTGTATTAATCCTATATTGTTTGACCTCATTAGTTCCCTTATAGGTAACTTGTAGAGCACCTCACATAGCTTTATCGGTTTGACAATGGGAAATGCGATAGAACTCATCAACACCAAGAGCGGATACGATGATGTTCTTTGATTTCCAATCGTATGACCACTTCTTAATATCATCCTCATTCCATAGGTTTTTTGGCTTTGGTACGGTAGCACCATCAACAACATATGTCACCGGTGTTGGACTATTTTGAATGGCTTCCCAAACACCTTTGTCATATGAGTTGACATGAATTTGCATACAAGCTTTCCAATAACTATAATTTTCTCCCATGAAAATTGGGGCTATTTTATAATCACCTTTAGGTTCATAAGTCATTTTCTAAAGAGTGTTGAAGTCGGAATAAATTGGGCTCTTGATTCAACTTGTTAAATGACGACAACAATTCTGGTTTTGAAAAATTACATTTCGAAGAGTTTGAGCGGAAGTGATTATCAAAATAAGTTGTCTATACGAACGTTATTGGAAACTCTAATATGAAAATTAATAACAAATATCATATTATTAAAAGAACAAATACAATCAATTTGTCAAACACTTGGTGTGCAAGTGAATTTTCAGAATTTTCCTTTGAGTTGTGTTAATACACAAAAGCACTTATAATCAAAAGTGATTATATTAAAATCAACACTTGATATAAATAAAAAACAGTTAGGAAAATTTCTTACAATTCAATTGGTGTAGTGCTATTTGACAAATTAATTGATGAATATTAAAGCCAGTAAAAGAAAAAATAAAAGAGACACAAGGGTTTGTCTTCAAAGTTCCCCACTGTCGTCCTTGCGTGTGGGTCTGTCTTCACCTAATTCCAATGGAAATAGGATAATTCTTACTATGCAAAAAGTTGATACAAGAGAAGTCTTCAAGATAAACTCCAAAAACCCTAAGCTTTTTGTTAATTCAACCCCTTCTAGTATTTTGAACTTGAGAAAGACCAAGACACAATAGATCCCAGTTGAGTTGTCAATATTGCTACTTATTTATGTTCTTTATCTCCAAAGCTTTCACTAACGAATGATCAAATAATACCCATTGCAAATACAAGACTTCAATTTTGATCCGTCTTTCTCGTGATACTTATTTTGCGTTCTTTATCTCCAAAGGATCACTTGCATTCTTTATCTCCAAAGTACTTCACTTGACCGCAATCACCTCTTGAACTTTACACACGAAAACCCTTAAATCAACCAATGATCTTGGTGAACAAACCCGTGGTTTTTATGGATGAAGACTCCTACAAATCTCAACCCAATATCTTTGGCTACACAAGAACCTAATCAGACATTATTAAGTCTCGTCTAGATGGCACCCCAATGGAACATCGTTACAATGTAATGCTAGTCTGTATGCATAGATTGGAGGTTGAAGATGAACAAAAAATGTAGGATAATTATATGGTATCATCAAGTTATAAATGATGCATGAATTAGTATTTATAGTTTTGGAACATTAGAGCAAAAATGAAAAATTAGGAATTAAAAAGATTTGAGAAAATTGACCAAACAATATGTATGTGTCGACCTATAAATCGTATGTATCGACATACGTTATTTTTAAGCTGTATGTGTCAACCTATGTGAGGCTATGTGTCGACCTAACCAAGTCAGAGGCTACATGCTTTAGAACCACAATAAATATGTTGATCTGAAGATCGTATGTGTCGACACATGAATTAAGCATTTATGTAATTTTAGAAAACCTTTAGTATGTGTTGACCTATGCAATGCATGTGTTGACTTGAGCCTTCCAGAGGCTACATGCTTCAAAAACGAGTTACATGTGTTGACCTGAAAAATAGATGTGTCGACACATGCAACAATTTTTTTTGCAGAAACTTGTTTTTAATGACTTGGATTAATTTCAAAATTCTTTTTAATGATTCCTAAGACCTCTAATGCAGAGGAATGCCACAAGACATAGGAATGTCATCTAATATACAAAGCTGCTAGTTCTTCCCAGTTTTGACATCATGCAAAACATCAATTGACGAAGTTGTACCCACAGAAGAAGAAGCCATACCCGATCAAGAAAATAGAAAATAAATTTTCCCCAACCAAGAAAGTTTCCAAGCCAAAGACCCCTCCTAAGAAAGTCCTTGTCAAGTCATCATTGGTGTAGACGACTGTCAAGCCTAACATCTTCCATGTGGCACCAAAAGCTGCTAGAAAGAAGTTGTCAACCCTTGAGCCTGCTCATAAGGAGGCTCGAAAGAAGAAAAAGGAGGACCCCATGCGCAAGATCTGTATGCTCAATTCCTAGCTGGTAAGCTGAGGACACAGGCACACCCCACCCATTTATTGACAGTGAGGACACTATCCTTAATTTAACTTTGGGGGAGTTGTGGCTACAGTCGTGACTCCACCATCATCATGATATCATTACATTTTGTTATTTTAGTTGTGTTTTGCTGTTGGTTGTGTTCAACCTTTGGAAATTTTTTTACTGTTTTGGTTGTTGTTTATAGTTTTTTTATTAATGAACTATTTTATTTTATTTTAACTAGTTTTTAGTTTTTCATTTCTATGCTAAAAAAATAAAGACAAAGAAACAATCTGAGTTTGAATGTCCCCCTCAAAGACAAGACAACCTTAGGAAGAAGTTAGACGGGAATTTTGTTTGGACTTTAACAATACTGGAAACAAATACTTGAGGAGTATCTTTTGCACTAAGTCTTTTGTTACTGATATCCCCTTCCGTGACTTGATAAGTGCAAATTATAGTTATTTTTGTATATACTTTTTGTTACACTTATAGACTCTTTGTTGTTAATTTCAGTTGAATAAACCCAACTTTTATGTAAATATGTATACTTAGTGTATACTTGTATTCATGATTCATTTATGTTTCTTTTGATAGTTTTAATGTCTTTTGTAGGTATTTTCACGTATTTGGAGCATCGAGGAATAAGGTGTCGAAGACACGACTCAGGATAAGAATTTTTGGATGAAATAAAGAAAATAAGTGTCACAGACGGGGCTAAGCGCGGTCTGAGCCGGCTTAGCACGCTCTAAGGCAATTTAGTGAATTTGAGTGAAGCCCACTTAGCACGGCTAGCGTGCTTAGCGCGGTCTACGAAATTGTTTTATAAACTTTATTTTAGTTCATTTTTAGGTTATGGTTTTAGGGAAGTTTTTACTCCCAACTCCATCAACCTCCAATTTTTTTAGGATTAGCTTAAACAACTATGGATCTTGTATACGAATGATCTGGAGTGGATTGCTCTTCTATCGTCGCTTACAAATCGGTAGATCTATGGTTCATTTCTCTTTTTCTTTGTGTATTCTCTTTTGGTTGGGTTTGTATATGTATTTACTTTGAACTCATGTATATTTGTATCCATTTGGGTTATATAAAACTTGCTTTACAAATTTTTTTCAATTGTTGTCCTGGATTTTTGCTCTGTGCTCGGGATTTGGGTTGTTATGGACATATACTTCTTGAATTCTTATCTAGGATGATAGTCTGTTAGTTTCTGGATTCTAGATATAGATTTAGAGATGACATTTACTTAGGTGTCTGCGATCAATGCCTCTGTGTTGGTTGTGTCGCTCTGAGAGATTGTCGACGCGATTAGCATGGTTGAATTTTGTGTTATTGAGGTGGTTGAGAGACCGCTACCGAGGTGATACAGTCGGCCTCTCAATTTGGGTTAGAAATGACTTAGGTTGTAAGTGATATGTGGTGACATTGATGAGTATTATAGGTTGAGTATAATAGGTTTATAGGTTTAAGTATGTGAGAAGTCCATTAATGCATGCTTAATAAGTTATTCCTTTTTCCTTTTTATACATTTAATTTCTGTTGATAACTTTTACCCTTTCCATTCAACCCCCAAACTCATTAACAAATTATTTGTCGAACGACGACTCGATAATCAATCTCTATGGATACGATACGATATAACCTAAATATCACCCAATAAAATAATTCCTTACTTTTTACTTTCCACATACCGCTTCAGCAAAATGGCGTTGTTGCCGGGGATTGGTTTATTGTTTCGCATCACGATAATTATTTTGTTTTTGAGTTTTGTAATTAATGTATATGTTGTATAGAAATTGTGCATGAACTTGATTATGTTTACTTGTGAATTTATTTGTTTATGTTTACTAAACTTGTACATGATCTCGATACTTGTAAATTTAGTTTATATATTTGTTTCTCTTCACGGTTGCCAAAGGCGTGTTTAGATGTGTAGTTCTGGTTATAGCTTGAAGAGATTTGAGCGAAAGCGGTAGTGAAGCATTTGGCTCGTCCGAAGCAATGTGCATTTTTTAAATATCAGGCGTCGAGCTTATGATGTAAAACAAGTGCTTGTTGGGAGGCACCCTAACGGTTTTGTATTATGTATATATTGTGTTTTTGATTGTGTAGGTTTGTTGATGTAGTGGAGGCTTGGTGAAAATGCAGCAGCTTTGCTGGTTTTTCTGCATTTTCTTGAGTGCGCTTAATGCGCTCTGTGGGCACTTAGCACACTCTACTATTTTCAGCCAGTGACTTCTATTTGTGTCAATTTACTTCCTTCCTTTTTCCCAGTCCACCAGTGTTGTTTAGTTGTAGTTTAGGTAGTTGAATGCAATTGTCAAAAAAAATTTAACTTGGACTAGTTCTTAAATTTCGTATCTTCACTTTTAAATTTGTTTATACAATTTCATTCTGCCTTTTAGTATGTGTATATTAATTGTGTTCACTTTTGTGTTTGTCTTTGAGCTTATTGTAATAGCTTAAGGATATTGAGGTGATTTGTCAAGTTTGATTGTTTCGACTTGCGATTGCGTGGAAATGATTTTGTTAAGGTTTTGTACACGTTTGAGGTATGTGTTTATCACTTTCTATACTTTAGCATATTCATGATACTTATACTTTTTACAATTTTTATGCCATTCATTCTTTTGTATTCTTGTTCATTTGTGAATCACTTTAGTTCCTACCCTTTTTGTGAGGTAGCTTCCCATTGTTCACATATTCTGGAGGCCACAATTATTGTTCTAACTATACTTTATTATGCTTAATCTTTTGTTTGTGTTGATTATATGAAAGCGTGAAAAGGATTAAGGAATTTTTGTTTCATTTTGAGCACAACTACCTAACCAAACATCCAATTGTCCTTGTGAGTGTGTGATTATTCATAACATCTTTGAGTCTTTTGTCATTTCCATATTATTTGAATTTGATGCTTGTCTATAAGTATTGATTTCACTTTTTGTGTGGATTTTTATTGTTGATTTTTTCTTGAACCCTCAACTTTGTATTGTTGTATAAATTTTTACCTTGCCTTAGAAAGTAGGGAGTATTCACATGATAATGTCGGTTGAATTCAAGTTGGGGAGAAAAATGATTGTGCACTTGTGGTTGATTGCTACGAGGTTGAGAAATAAAAATAAAAAACAAATGATAAAAAGAAAAGAAAAGAAAAAGAAAGAAAAAAAATTAAAAAACTTTGAAAAAGAAAAACAAAAAGAGTTCAAATAATTATGCAAATAAGTAATGTGTTTTGTGTAACAATTTGGGATTTGGAAAAAGTTTGATTGAAATTTGTTGCTTGAGTCTTTCGTGAATTGATCACTCCCTTAGGTTTAGGAAAGTTTTTGTTTCGATTATCCTTAGGAATTATCCCTTGTTTGTTTACCCGACCACGCTACAACCTTGAAATGCCCTTGTGAATCTTGCTTTTATGTCTTCAACATGATTTTTTGATGAGTGTGTAATTTAATATTTTGTTTGCAAGGTTGTATGGATAAGTTAAAAGACCTCATTTTTGTGTGTTTGACATCTACCGGTGATTGATTTTTCTAGGTGTGATTCATTTATGAACTAGTGTTGTTTTAGAATATTTGGCATGATTTTTGTATTTAGCATTTGTTTCGTGTTTATGTTATAGTCGTAGTTTAGTGGTAAGTGTTTACTTTGTGTGTATTGTTTTTCATTTGAACTATTGCATTTGTTTTCATTTTCAAAACATGTCGATTCATGATTCTTTGGTTGATCGTTTTTGTTTCTTCGATTTGTTTGTTTCTTGTTTAGGGACAAATAAGTTCAAGTTGGGGAGAATTTGATAAGTGCAAATTGTAGCTATTTTTGTTTTTATTTTTTTGTTGCACTTATTGACTTTTTGTTGTTAATTTCGGTTGAATAAACCCGACTTTTGTGTAAATACGTATACTTAGTGTATAATTGTATTCATGATCCATTTATGTATCGTTTGATAGTTTTAATGTCTCTTTGTAAGTATTTTCGCGTATTCGAGGAATCGAGGAAGAAGGTGTCGAAGGCACGGCTCTGAATATGCATCTTTGGAAGAAACAAAGAAAATAAGTGTTGCAAACAGGGTTAAGTGCAGTCTGTGGGCGCTTAGCGCGCCGTGGGAGCTGAAGAGAAAAATTTGACAGAGGCGAGCATGCTAATCATGGTTTGAGCCCGCTTAGCACACTCTAAGGAGGTTTAGTAATTTAAGTGAAGCCCACTTAGCACAGTCTGCAGAGTTTTGTTTTATAAACTTCATTTTAGTTCAATTTTAGGTTATGGTTTTGGGGAAGTTTTTACACCCAACCTCATCCACCTCCAATTTTTTTAGGATTAGCTTAGCTAACAACTATGGAGCTGGCATACGGATGATCCGGGGTGGATTTCCCTTGGATCGATGCTGACAAACTGATAGATTTGTCATTTATTTATCTTTTTCTTTATGTATTCTATTTTGGTTGGGTTTATATATGTATTTAATTTGAACTCATGCATATTTGCCGCTCTTGGCGTTATATAAAACTTTCTTTGTGAATTTTTGTCGATTGTTGTTCTGGATTTTTGCTCTGTGTTTAGGATTTAGGTTGTTATAGACATATGTTGCTTGAATTCTTATCTAGGATGATAGTCTGTTACTTTTTGGATTCTAGAGATAGATTTAGAGCTGACATTCACTTGAGCGTCTGTGATTAATGCCTCTGTGTTGGTTGCGTCACTCAGAGAGATTGTCGAAACGATTAGCACGATTGACTTCTGCGTTATTGAGGTGGTTGAGAGATCGCTATCGAGGTGATATAATCGACCTCTCAATTTAGGTTAGAAATGACTTAGGTTGTGAGCGATACATGGTGACATTGACTAGTATTGTAGGTTGATTATAACATGTCAATAGGTTTAAGTCTGTGAGAAGTAGATGTCGAACACCAAATTTTTCCTACCTCGACGATATATTTTCAAGATTAAAATAATAAAGAAACGTTTAATTAAGGATGGTACAACAATATCTGATGGCCCGTTTAAGTCAACCAGGGGGTGTATTTTAATTCAAGAAAACGGGGCTTTCTAAATCAGAAAGACTCATAAACTCCTTCACGAAGCATGTTGGCCAGTGGCCCATGCGATTCAAAAATGGAAATTATTTCAAATAACTATTAAGTTCTTAATTATTAAATAGTTGTTATTAGTAAGAAAAGGGGTGAGATTACAATTGGGAGCCCACTTTATTTAGCCCATTTCCATTTCTATTTTTACATAGCAAGCAGAGGTTGAAATTACAATTTAAAACCCATTAGAATTTGGACCATTTTTGTTTTGGGTAATTACATAGCAAGGAGAGGGTATAGTTATAAAGTCCTGTTTGCTTCAGTCAACTGCAGGGGTAAAATGGTCATTTGGCAGTCAAAAGTCAAAAAATTTGGTCAACAGCTTATTTTGAAGCCACAATCATCATTTGATCAAGTCTTGATCATGATTCCACAAGCATGGTTCAAAAATCATCAAGATGCCAAAAGTTTCTATTTTTGGACAGTTGAAAAGTCAACTGTAACTTGACCAAGGCATAACTTTTTCATGGTTCATCAGAAAAATCCCATCCAATGCTCATTTTTAAGGGGATGACATTTCCTACAACTCATCTTCACATTACAAGTCCAAGAAATGCTCTCACAAAAAGTTATCAATTTCTACATTATAGGTCAATTTCAAAAGTCAACAAAAAGGCACTTTAAGTCAAATACCATAACTTGAGATTGGTAAATCAAAATGACATGGGACAAAAGGCATTGGTTAGAGGACTTCAAGACCTTTCCAAAATGTCCAAGAACATGTTCATAGCTTCAAAATTGAGCAAGATATGCATTGGAGAAGTTGGGAAATTTTTGGGAATTTGCAAAAGTCAACTTTGCCTAAAACACCTTGTTTTTGCTAATGGGCCTCAAATTCTTTCTTGAAACATTGCCCAAGGCCTATGCAAGACCCATTAAGCTTAAATTTATTTATTTTCTTATTTTTAATTAATTAATTGAATTTTTATTAATATTAATTCATTTAATTGATTTTAATTGTAGGAAAATTCAAAAGATATGGTTTCAAATCTTTTTGTGATGCAAATACACTTAGGGCAAGCTGGCAATTCATGTACACATCAAGGACATCAAAATCTCCATGATTGGCAAGTTTTATCAATCAAAAAGGTTGAAAAAGATTTGATTGAAATCAAAGATGCAAAACATGAATACAATAGATTCTTGACCAAGATTTACCCTAGTTTTCATTCTACTACATATGCTGAAGCTAAACCTAAAATCATTCACGTGCAAGCTGCTATCAAACACCATAAACCAAATTCCAAAAATTAAAGAAAATGTTGAAAACTGAATTCAACCTTCCAGGCCAATTCAAAGCCCTTTCTTGATTCCAATACCTTGCTGGGACATTCAGGGACGATTTGCAATCAAGAACAAGCTCTAACACTCAAAGAATCACTCACTTCAGTCACACTGTTTGCCTAACTTTGTCAAATTCAAAACTCATAATTCTTGCATATTTGACATGATATAATTGTTGCTTTGCATTGCTATGTCCTTTTTGAAGCTTATGGTATAGGTGAATTGAGTTATAGAGCCATGAATCAAAAGACACCATTGTTGAATGCTAGGGTTTCAGAGCTCTCAGATTAGGGCTTTTCACATACAGCAAAATTGGACCTCATAACGCATATGGTTGAATTCGTCAAGGCCAGACGAATTCAACCCAACCATCGCGCCCTTTTCATGTTCACTGTACGCCTAATCGTTATTATTGGCAGTTTCACTTTGTGGGGGTTAAAAACCCCCGCTATCTTGTTTTTATTTTTACAGGTGAACGAAGAAGATGACTGCGTGTTGACGTGTGGTTGGTGGGTTTGAATATAACGCGCGTTTTTTATGTTTTCAGCACATGTGATTATTTCTATATATTATTCTCACTTATTATTGTATTAACAAATGCGCTCAAATGGTGTAGTGGCTGGTGACGTGCTTGGTAATCATTGGGACCTGGGTTCGATTCCCAGGTCCCCCCAAAACTCAATATTATTTTTTCTTATGTAATTCTATACAGGTCATTCAATGCATTCCACCATATGTCCTCACGCATCAGCTTGCCAAGTGGCCACAAGGCTCAATCCAAAGGCCAGGGATAGATGAACACCATGCTCCAAGTCAATGAGCACGCACCTGATTCCAGAAGTCAACAAGGGCTTTGTGCTATTGGGCCAGAATTGCTTCACTAAACCTCCATTGGGTCCAACACACCCCCCTGGTTTTCTTTCTATTTCTTTTTGCTTTCTTTTTATTTTCTTTTTATAATTATTAATTATTATTATTTAATTAACAAATAGCTATTTTAATAATTAATTCAGAAAACAAATATTTATAATATTTATTATTATGTATTAATTTCATTATTAATTTATTTTTGTAAATAAAACACTAACCAAATCAATTTAGTTTAATAGGTCAATTTTAATTTTCTTTTCATAAATAAATAAAAATCATGTAGAATTTAGGTTTGACAATTTTCAATCATATTTTCTTATTGTTATTATTTATTAATTATTATTATTTTTGTAAATAAAATGTAAATTAATTAATGTAGTTAATTAGGTTAACTTTGACATTTTTTATAATAAGTAAAATATTTTAGAATTAGGGTTTTTCTTGACTTTTAATTTCCTTTTTTTCTTTTTATTTTCATAAATATAAAAAACATAAAAAACATTTTTCTTGTAAATAATTAATTAATTAATTAGGTTTAGGTTATATATCTGATTAATTGCAAAAAGGATAATTTTCTTTCTTTATTTCTCAAAAGGGTCAAAAACCCTAGGACGTCCCAATTTAATTCTTTCGCGCGTAATTCTTATTTTTAATCATTTATGTAACTATTTCCAGGATGTAATAGTAATTAGGTTTACCGCTTTCTTTACTTTCCGCACTTTATTCCAAAATGGGTTTTTGTTTTTGGCGATGTATAGACCTGCGCCTTGTAATAGCGTAGATTCATATTTCCGCCCTTTAATTTTCCGCACTCTTAACTGTTAATTATGCCTGCAAGACTGTATGCCAAATAAAATTAATCCGTAGCTCACAAAGTCATGATCAAAGATAAATATTAACTGAAAAACAATATACAAGCACATGCCACTCTTAGGGTACGCCTCACTGGTTGCCTCGAACGTGGTCATCAAGTATAGGGTGTCTTAGAGGTCGCCCTCCTGTCTAAAGATCCTGTTGCCTCGAAACGGTTGCCTCAGATAAAAAAGGATCTAGGACATTAGGGTTACTTCTAAGGTATCCTACTATTGCTTCGGTGACCATACTGTCCCTTATAATCGAATTGACCCGAATAACTCCAATGACGGTGCTACCTACCTCTCAATGGTGGGATGGCACTATCTAAAGGACTCTTACACAGCCTAATTCCTTAGAGTAGGTAGATTCTCGTGGGTACTTGCTCTTTTCAAAACCAAAAAAAACATCTTTTCGCACCAACACTTTCAAAAAGTTTTCAAACAAATACTTCATACACTCTTGAGGACTGATACAAGAGTTACCTAGAAGTTTTTCAAACGAACTTTTTTCAAAACCCACACACACTTGAAAAGAAAACCATTTTGAAAACATAAGAGCAAGTACCTAAGAGCCCGTGGATAACCATGGATAGAAAGGGTGCTAACACCTTCCCTTTCTATAAATCCACCTCCCGAACCGAGAAACATTCTCAAAGAAGGAATTTTGCTGTGCTTTTGTCCTTTCCATGTTGGAGAACATAAAAGATGGTGGCGACTCTTGCTTACCGCGACATTTCGCGAACCAGCTTTAAACAGTCAGTTCTATTTCCACCGATCATAACCTAGATCTCCAAAGTCCAGACCAGGTACCTTTTGAACCTCCATAGCACTCAACCGGTCTTCCAGTTGCTTTTACCTATCCTCGGCGGGAGGATACTGTTCTTCATCGTAGTCTGTCTCGTTGTCGGAGACCACAGGGCTAGGAGCCCTCCTTTCTTGTGGGCTATCTTTCCCTCCATATGAGGTGGTCAGATCAACTTCATTATGTAGCTTGTTCCCAAACTTGTGTCCTGTGTTGAACAGGATGGTCCTCTTCTTCTTCTTCTTCTTCTCTTTCAGAATCAGGGTCTTCAGGTCTTGCTGACCCTTAGCTAGAATCATGAACAGCTCTTGAAATTGGGCATTCTGGGCCTGGAGGGCCTTGATGGCTTGCTCAGTTGAAGGTTCAGCAGACATGATGAGTGCTGAAATAAACAGCGAAGAAGATAAGAGACCTGTAAAGGGTACCTGTTTATGAAGTGCATGGGATGAAATGCGTATGATTTATGATTTCAAAGACAATGGAGAGATTCAAATTTGTAAACAAGAAAGGAAACACACTTTATTAGATTTAAACTTCAAAATTTAAATTGTTCAACAAATTGCCCTTAAGGCGTTACAAGAATGGAAATACTGAAAAGTAAACAAAAACTGGAAAGGAAATCATCAAAGGTCCATCAATGCTCCCATGGTCTCTTCTTATCAGTGCGGACATAGTCGTTGAGAATCTGCTCGTTCTCTAACTTCCTAGTCAGCTTCTGGATCTTCTGCTCTTGTTCATTGAACTTCTCTCGGTAAGAATCTCGTTCCTCCCTCAATTGTATCCAAGATCTCTTCAGTGCCCCAATGTCAGTGGGCATATAGGGGTGGAGAATGGTCGGAAGAACCCCTTCTTCATTAGCAACTTCAAGAGTGACAGGCCGGACAACTTCATATGGCATACCCAGCTTTTGGGTGCGGATACGGACCCATCTGAGATATGGCTCCATTGGCAGAGAAGTCTTTGGGCTCAGCTCATGTGGATCAGATTGGTGAACTCTATCCCAAGCCCTTATGAATCTGCGACGCTGCTCGTCGCTATCCCCTTGAAAATCAAAGATGATATGAGGCATTAGCATCTCATGAGGTCCTTCTCTTCTGGCTCTTCCAAACTAACGGAGAGCTAAGCATGGGATGTAAGAAATTCCTATGTGGGTTCCTATCAATGGAACATTAGGATACTCTCCATAACGATCAATGATAGTCACCTCATCCATACCTTTGAGAGTCCAGATAATGTCATTATGAGAAAGAGATATCACCCTATAAGCCCAACCCATTCCTTCTTTGTTCTTTAGTACTGACTTAGGGAGGTGCGAAATAAACCACCTCAACAATAAAGGAGCACAGCACATCAAGGTTCCCCGCTTTCGGGCAGTACGAGCATAGAGCTGATGAAGAATGTCACCCAAGAGAGTGGGTACAGGGTTCTGAGAAATGAAGATCTTTATAGCATTCACATCAACAAAAGTGTCAGGATTCGGAAACAGTACCAAGCCATAAATCAGAAGAGCCAGAATATCCTCGAACGCCTTAAAGTCTAAGCTATCCCAGAAGTAATTAGCCTTGCCAACCAAGAACTTAGTCAGAAAGCCCTTTGCTCCACTCCTAGTCTCCCAATTAGCCATTACCTCCTCTTTGGTCATATGAAGGGTTGTAGCAATCTCTTCAGGCTTAAGAGTCTTCTCCCAACCAGTAAACAGGGTCTGCTCCAGAACAGAGATACCAAGCAGCTCAGAGAACTCTTCTAGGGTGGGAACCAGCTGATAGTCTTGAAAAGTAAAACAATGGTACAGCGGATCATAGAACTGGACTAGGACACTCATCATTTGCTCGTCCAATTTAGAGGTGACCAAACTGAGAAGAGAACCATGCCTCCTGATGAAGGAAGTAGTGTCAGGCATCTTAGCAACCAACTCTTTAAGCAAGGTAGGGACTTGGATAAAGTTGATCCGGATGGTATTCTTACGCATGGGCATCATGATGACCTACAAAACAGAGCAAAGATGAAACCCTCCTGTCTTTGAAATAGGTTAGTCCTTATGCAAGATGTATGCAATGTTATGATGTTATGATGTCATGATAACAGGCACACCATAAGTATCCACAAATAGCAAACATGGTAAAGGCACACAAGTCACACTGAGAGCCCTTAGATTTCAGGCTGGCATGGAGCTTAGGTACTACCCTTTTTCAGTTCAGTTGGTTTAAACCTGTCCTAAAAATAGTAACCGGGTTTTAGAGGATCTCAATATCACTGACTACCCTCAATCGGTCATAATTCTAGTTTAGCAACCTTTTCTTGCAGCCGGAATCATCGCGAGAGTTTAGTCTCAATGAGTGTAGCATACTGCTACTGTTCTATGGCCAAGTTGGTCAATTTAAGGTTCTAAGGTCAGTTGGTGCTTAATGACCCCTTAGAAGACCCATATTCTCCTTGTTCCAACACAAGGGATATCGGTGCAGACTAAAGTGCCACACCAACGTAGCTACTGCTTCAACCGTGTCGGTCTATGTCGGACAGTTCCCTCACAGTTTATTGCTACTTACCTAAAGGGTGCCCCCCAGATCCGGGTTAGGATCTATAGAAACTCCGATACAATCCCACAAATATAAAGCATACAAGTCAAGCAATTGAAAACATTATGAACTATTCCTAAGGTACACCCCACTTATAAAGCGTCCCCAGCAGAGTCGCCAGTTCTATGATCGGTGGGAATGAGAACTGACTGTTTTTGGAATGCTGGTTCGCGTTTTGCGTTTGTTTTCGCAAAATGTCGCGGTGAGCAAGAGTCGCCACCGTCTTTTATTTTATCCAACAAGGAAAGGACAAAAGCACAGAAAAATTCCTTTTTCGAGATGTTTCTCGGGTTCGGGAGGTAGATTATAGAAAGGGAAGGTGTTAGCACCCTTTCTATCCGTGGTTATCCACGGGCTCTTAGGTACTTTCTCATTGTGTTTTCAAAATTGCTTTTCTTTGTGTTTGTGGGTTTGAAAGAAGTTTTTGTTTGAAAGGAGTGTAAGTGCGAAAAGTTTTGTTTTGTTTTAAAAGGAGCAACTACTTAAGAAACATCTACCTACTCGAAAAAGGATTTAATCTATACAAATGTCCTTTAGATAATGCTATCCCACTATTGAAGAGTAGGTAGCATCGTCGTTGGAGTTTTAGGGTCAATTCGATTAAGGGACGTGTGGTCACTAAAGAAATGTTAAGACGCCTTAGCGGTAACCCTAATGTCTTAGATCATTTTTTCGAGGCAACCGTTTCGAGGCAACTTATGATCTTTGGACAAGAGGGCGATCTCTAAAACTTCCTATACTTAATGACCACAATCGAAGGCAACCAAGTGAGGCGTACCCTAAGAGTGGCATGTGCAAGTGTGTTATTTCGGTTGATTATCTTTTGTACATGTCATGGGTGAGCTATGTTGCTTTTAAGTTCATACATTGGATCTTGTCATGCATTCCCTATTATCAAACATCTAACATCGTATAGTTGCAGAAATTAAATTTGCGGATATTAAATCTAAACTATTACAAGGCGTCGGGTATTTACATCGCCAAAAACAAACCCTTTAATTTAAATTGCGGAAAGTAAAATAAAGAAATAAATAATTAAAGTCCTAATTAAAAGCTATTACATTCTGGAAGCAATTAGAATATTGGAAATATGGATCGCGTGCGAGAAATTAAGACGTCGCATTTTTTAGGGTTTTGACCCTTTTTATTAAAGAAAAGATTTTTGCTTATTTTTTAATTAAATGGGATTAAATTAAATGAACAATTAAATTAAATTAAATAATGAAAATATCTTTGGATTTTTTTTGAGTTTTTAAGGAAATAAAATAAAATTGATTAAAAATATCAAAAAACTAATTCTACATTAGTTTTAATTTATTGTAAAAAATATTAAATGTTTAAACCTATTTAAAACTAAGTTAATTAATTAATATTTATTTACAAAAATAAAATAATGAAAATAATATTTTTTGTGGTTTCTGATTTTATGAGGAAAATAATTAATTGGTTAATTTAAACAATAAAAATAATTAGTAAATAAATAAACAAAATAAATAAAAGGAAAGAATAACCAAGGGGTTTGGGCCAGCTTTGGAGGGTGAGAATAGCATTTGTTTGGGCCCATTTGCAGCAAGCCTCATTGACTTTCCATGTTTCCCTGTTGACATGTTAACTTTGGCACATGGTGGATGCTCAATTTTGGCCATTGGATTTGATCTGAGGCCATTTGGCAATCATCTGGATGGAGACATATGGTAGATCACGCTCCTGATGCTGCATGGAATCGCCTGCAAATAAAATACAACAAAGTTTTAGGGGACCTGTGATTCGAACCCAGGTCCCATGGGGGTTTCCACCAACGCATTTGCCAACTCAACTAACCTGCTCATTTGTTAATGGAATACAAAACAAATATTATATTTAAAACAAGCCACTATGCCTGGAAAAAAATAAAAAAAGGCACGCTGATTTGAAACTAGCCAATGGGAAGAAGACACGCTTTTGTCTTCTTCGTTGAAAAACCAAGATTTTTACTTGCGGATTTTATCCATGGCTGCCTTCTAAAATCATCTGTAGGCCTTGGAAACGAATTTTAAGAGCATCATCATACTCGTCTCTTTACACTGAACACAACCATGGTCATTATTTGTCCTAATTTTTTCTGAAATCAAAACGCCTAAAAAACAAGAACACAAACCCTAGCTTCGGATACAGGGTTATAGGCCATGAAAACAAAATTAAATAATGCAGAAATGCTCTAAATGAATCGATTAACATGATAGTGTCAAGATTTTGGCAAAAAGATGCAAGATTCAGAGGTTATGTTTTCGTGTACAGAGCCATGTTCATGAGGACTTACAATGCGATTGGGGATGTCTCAGGGCTTGATTCTGATTGCAATCACTCCAGTGGATTGCAGGCAAGGGAGTAGTGTCAAGTTTTTGCCTTGAATCGAGCTCTAACCAAGATTTTGATCTCACACTTTTTCAAGCTTTTTTCAGTTTTGGTTTGGCCGTTTCTGTCACTTTCCGGTCCTGTCCTTTGTGTGTCTATGTTGTATATGTATCAAGCAAGCAATTAGGTTAAATCTTGGGCTTCCAATCTTTGTGCATTGAAGATTTGAGATTTGATTTTATTCTCCATTAACAAAGCTTCCAAAAATGTCCAAATCTGATATTTTGTGCATAATAAGGCTTGATACGAATTTGATTATGTGCATCATGATAATTGAAAGCTGTATCAATCAAAAAGATCTTATTCCATCAATTTTTGGATTTTATTTGGATTAATATTGATTTAAAATGAATTAATTCAATAAAAATAAAATAAAATAAAATAGAAAAATAAATGAATGGCCATGAAATTGAAGATAAGACACGTGTGTGGTGTGAAAAAATCAAATCAAGTGGAAAAAAGTGGTCCCTTTTGTCAAAAATTGGAGTTTTGAGGATAGTTGACTTTTGGCATTTTTGAAAAAATACCCAACTTCAACCATGCATAACTTCTTCAATTTTGAACTTTTGGAGGTGTTCTTGGACTTTTTAGAAACCTTGAGATGTCTTCTAACCAACCCGTTTTGTCTAATCTCATTTTGATATTCCATGCTCAAGTTATAAGCTTTGGAAAAAAAGGTGTTTTTGTTGACTTTCAAAAATGACCTATAATGTCCAAATTCATAACTTCTTGTGAGTGCATTTCTTGATCTTGGGGTGTGAAGATGTATTGTATGAAATTGAATCCTCTTAAAAATGAGCTTTGGATGGGTCATTTCTCATAAAGTATGAGAAAGTTATGCTTGGTCAAATTTGAGTTGACTTTTCCTGCAAAACCCTAATTTAGCAACTTTTGAATCTTGATGAATCTTGAGCAATCCTTGATGAATAATGATCAAACCTTTATCAAATGATGAATTATCCTTAAAAATGATAATGTTTACAAAAAATCTTGAGGTTTGACTATTTGTAGGTCACAGTTGACTTTTGCCCTAGCACAGTCGATTTTTGGGCCTCTTGAGCAATTGACTGACCAAACTTCCTCTGCAAGGCTTGAAATTTGACATGGATGATCTTGAGAACATATTAAGGCATTGGGAATAACTTTAGGTCATTTGGATGTAAGGACCTTGATGCAACACAAAACCCTAATTTTGAATTGACTGCCTTAGGAGGTGATTTGACTGTCCAACTCTTGAGCTAACTTGGGTCACTTGGAGATCATTCTTGACATGTCTTGAGAAATATGGGAGGGAAAATTTTGGGGTACAACACATATGTTTGTCTTGAATTATTTCATTTGTTGTCACTATACTTAAATTGTGTTTTACTTCCTTTTTGTGATATTCAACTCTCGATCAAAAGCTCTAAGCCTTTAGAGGGAGGATGATGAAAACGATACCACAATCCATACAGTGTGCTTTTGAGTAGACCTTCCTGACGATGTACAGGCGTTGTTTCAAATCCCAAATAGTGGAGTTATAAGGAATATAATCCCTAGTCAACCCCTTTGAGCCAAAGAAGTATGAGTTTTTCTTTTCACGCAATTTAAAACCCTTAATCATAACCTGGGGCAGGGTAGTTTCTCAGTCAATTCAGACGCGCATTCAATCGCAATCTTCCACTTCGTACACAATGAATGGCATCGAAGACGTCCTTCTAAATCAAAAGACGGTGATGGTTCCGCATAATCATCAAAGCATGCAATCATTATTTTTCAAAAGAAAAGCCCGTTAAGTCAAAACCTATGAAGGAGACTTAAGAAAAAACGGGGGCATCCCGCTGATTGTAATCGCAAAAGAAACAGTTCAAGCAAAAGAAGAGATAACGAAAACCAAAAAAAAGGTTACTACAAATCCTCGACAAAAGAAGATTATAAAAATGACTTCCTCTTCAAAATAAACTTTCAGTATTCGAACCATCACTGAAACATCAAGGACAAGATGCCAGACTCAATTGGGATTCAAAATGCACAATTAACTAAGCATAGGACTGAAGAACATCACGAAGAGCGGGTGGGTAAAAATAAATTTTGAGCCTTTATCCTTTGTTTCTTAAACCGTGAACCGGGCCACGTTACAACCCTTAATAGTTCTAGTTGAAGCATGGGTTAGTTCGAGAGCATACATTTACAAAAGGTATCCTGACTCCTGTAGGACTTTCTATAAATCCTAAGTTGACATCACACTTTTACAAAATTTGTTTGTTTTACTAAAAAATGAATTTTCAAACTTCAAGACAGACATAAGCTTTGCATTCTTAAAATACCATTGTTTGCATATGACTATTTGTAAAACAGCTGAGAAATTCGCATGACGAATATCTAGTGAACAAAAACCTTCTCAATGAAAAGGATCACCTCAAGTGGAAAAACACTTCCAACCAAGGGGCACGGCATGATCATTGTCCATCACCTAGGGCAGTCAAGTCAAGATTCAAGTAATCTCTCAAAGATGCCAAATAGCCAGGGGAAGATCTCCATCTGAATCCCTTGGGTCATTGGGCTTGAATTCCAACAACGAATCTTGTACGATCAAACAAACACCTTTTGGCATTGTGACAACACTTACTACTATGGACAGTGACAATTCTCCATACCCGATGAACATGGACATAGTCGGAAAATACTATGCATGAACAAAGACCCGCTAGGTTGACTGGCCTAGGAAAAAATTAGGGATAAAAACAAAAAATATGTACACCCGGCAAGTCGAAAACCTGAAAAGGAGGCTTGGGCAAAAAAGGGTATCCCGGTGGACTGAAAATCTGAAAAGACAGTCCAGGCAAAAGTTAGGGATTAAAGCGTACGACTGCGTCCCATCATCTTGTCACTTGTCTAATCAGTAGAAGGTTTATTACCCTGATATGCATTCACCAAGGACTCCAAGTGTTGGGATAACAATCAAACAATCTAAAAAATCCCCGATTGATATTTTCTACAATAGGTATCGAGACATGGGCATTCTACTACAAGGTCACTGCCATGTTCTTAGCATGCATCTTATTGATGTCAGGTGTTATCATACCCTCGGCAGAGCAAAATCTCCAAATTACTGCTCCAACGAAAATTCCCCAATGAAGTCGCCAAGCTTCTCGAGATTTCCCAACGGAAAACATTCTGATTAAAGCAGATTATCATCTAGAAATGGTTCAGGTACGACCCAAAAACGGATGTCATCCCGACACCTACTCCAGATTATATCCTAGTACATTGCAGATATGATCCAGAGACGGATCTCATTCTGACACTTATTTCAACATATAATCTAGAAACGGTTCAGGTACGATCCAAGGACGGATGTCATCCTAACACTTATTCAAGATTGTCATCTAGAAACGGTTCAGGTACGATCCAAGGATGGATGTCATCCTGACACTTATTCAAGATTCTCATCTAGAAACGATTCAGGTATGATCCAAGAACGGATGTCATCCTGACACTTACTCCAGATTATCATCTATAAACGGTTCAGGTACGATCCAAAAACGGATGTCATCCTGACATATACTCCATATTCTATTCAAGTACAGTGCAGATACGATCCAGAGACGAATGTCATTCTGACACTCATTCAACACATGTTTCAAGTACAACACAGATACGATCCATAGACTGATGTCATTCTGACACTCATTCAACACATGTTTCAAGTACAGTGCATATACGATCCAGAGACGGATTTCATTCTAACACTCATCCAACATATGTTTCAAGTACAGTGCAGATACGATCCAGAGACGGATGTCATTCTGACCCTCATTCAACACATGTTTCAAGTACAGTGCAGATACGATCCAAAGATGGATGTCATTCTGATACTCATGCAATACATGTTCAAGTACAATCACGACATAGATACATCCATAAAATCTCCAGCAGGCACAGGGGTAGAAACGTCCTGATGCAAAGTTATTGTCGTATCCTCAGCATACGTCCTAGTGACGTCTATGTTCCCCCACTGAGTAAAAACAACCAAAGTTTTGGTCTCTTCTTCCCCAAGTAGGAATTACTTTCTCCAGTAAAGTTCCTTCAGAGAGCTGAAGTCTATTTTCCCCAGCCCAGTTTTAATGGTTCATAAAACCTCCTCCTGGGTAGAGTTTATTTCGCAAATTACGGAAGCTCATTCCCCAACAGAGTTTATTTCTCTACATCAGCAGAATCTTCCAACAAGCATCTCCCTCCACAGAGTTATTCTCAAGCAGAATCAATTCTCAAGCAGAATCAATCCCCGACAGAACATCCTCAAACAGAAAGAAGAAATCCTCGACAAATCATCTCTACTCATCATCCCCAATGGAAGTAGAAGAACCAATTTTTCTACAACAGTCAAGAATTCAATTTCCACTACTCTCCAGCAGCAGCCAGGGATTTATTTTCCCAGACTCGGATATGTCACAATAGCATTTCATGTTCATACATCATGACATGCGCATACATATTTCATACAGCATAATCTCATTTATTTTGAGAACATCATCACACAATGCATTTCATGCATCGTATATAATTAATCATGTACCTTTTCATGAAAGATGGTTATCATCAACAATTCCAACAGTTCAAGGTTAAATCCATGAAGCTATACATGTCATATCTGCAGACAACTAATGGAAAATCAGTTCCTGAAACCAAACGGGTCAACTAATCTACGTGATCAAATGAGGCAGCCCTACTACCCAGGTTTTATTTTGAAGTAACCCTACTACCCAGGTTCCTTCTCACAGCCCTACCACACAGGCTTTATTCCGAAGAAGTCCTACTACCCGGGCTTTATTTCGAAGTAACCCTACTACCCAGGTTCCTTCTCACAACCCTACCACCCAGGCTTTATTCCGAAGCAGCCCTACTACCCAGGCTTTATTTCGAAGTAACCCTACTACCCAGGTTCCTTCTCAAAGCCCTACCACCCAGGCTTTATTTTGAAGCAGCCCTACTACCCAGGCTTTATTTCGAAGTAACCCTACTACCCAGGTTCCTTCTCACAGCTCTACCACCCATGCTTTATTCTGAAGTAGTCCTATTACCCAGGCTTTATTTCGAAGTAACCCTACTACCCAGGTTCCTTCTCACAGCCCTACCACCCAGGCTTTATTCCGAAGCAGCCCTACTACCCAGGTTTTATTTCGAAGTAACCCTACTACCCAGGTTCCTTCTCACAGCCCTACCACCCAAGCTTTATTCCGAAGCAGCCATACTACCCAGGCTTTATTTCGAAGTAACCCTACTACCCAGGTTCCTTCTCATAGCCTTACTATCCAGGCCCCTTTTCATGAATTACTTGGCGCAGTTTTACATGGACGTGTCCCGAGAAATCCCTATACAGGTTCCTTCTCTTTTATCTCCGGACAACGGTTTACAACACTGTAAAACCTGGACCCGACCAGATACGGTCGATTTCATATTCCCTAGTAAGTCGCCGTAAGACCCAGACTCGACCATATAACAACTTACTTTTGTCTCATCAATCAAGAGTTAATTCCCCAGTAGAGTAATGGACAACCGAAGCTCCTAGACTCTATTTCCCATGACATAAATCAACATTCCCCGGTGAAGTCCTCCTCAACAGCAGGTACATGAATTCTTGCAAAGGAATCTCTTATGCAACCGATATCTTTTTTGGATGGAATCTTTAATCCCATCTTTGACGATTCTCTATCGCCTTCAAAATGGCATCTGTAAGCCCATTCCCGATATTATCGATCAACATTCACTTCATGCGAGTGCAAATTTCTGGGCACTCTAGTGTTCAATCATCTTCCACCTTTAGATCATGAAAGGCAGATAAGCCAATCTACATCCTCAGGTTTAAGAAGATTGAACAGGGGCAGTTGTTGTACCCCAAAATTTTCCCTCTCATTTTACTCAACACATGCCTATTGAGGTCCTCAACTTGCCCAAGGATGCCCTAGAATTGATCAGACAAATTCTCCTCGTAAGCCAATGAACCCCCAACTAGGGTTTTCATTTGAATTAGGATGTGTCAACTCCAAAGACTTAAATTGATTTCCATAGTCCTATTATGCATCCAATAATGTCCATGACAAATTTCATGCCTTGCAGAACAATTTTGCACAGTCAATTGCCCAAATGCCTGAAAATCAATTGTACTAGGTCAAAAGTCAACTGTGGCCTATATACAGTCAAACTTCAAGATTTTTTTGTCAACAACATAATTTTGAAGTGATAATAATCATTTGATCAAGGGTTTACCATGATTCCTCAAGAAATGCTCCTAATTCATCAAAAGTCAAATTTGCAAAATTAGGGTTTCTATAGGAAAAGTCAACTGAACTTTGATTGGGCATAACTTTCTCATACTTTGTCAATTTGGCCCCAACCAAATACCATCTTAAAGAGAATCCAAATCCCTAACATCCATCTTTTATCTACAAGTTCAAGAAGTGCACCATTTGAAATATGCAAGCTCATACATTACATGTCATTTTCAAAAAGTCAACAAAAGACACTTTTTGTCCAGACCTTTTAAATTAAGATAACATCTTCAAATGCAAAAATTATCAAAATAGGGATTAAAGTAGACATCTTGAGCTTTCCAAAAAGTCAAAGATCATAACCTTGGTATAAAAATTGAGCAAGTTATGGTTTGCCCAAGTTGGGAAATTTTTGGAAAATTCAAAAATCCTACATCGAGCAAATTTGAGTTTTCAAGGCATTAACTCATTTCTTTGAGTTTTAAACTTCTCCATGGCATATTATAGGACCCATAATCTCTTCCCTTTATGGTCTTACTTTTTATCCATTTATTTGGATTTATTTTCAATAAAACATGAAATAAGTGGTTTAAATAACAAAGGGAGTTGTATATCACAAATGGGCTTGGAATTATCTTGCACAAGGGCCCAAGCCATGCAACAAATGATGTCCAGGTTCATCCACTTCAAGAAATGGCGCAAAATTCATTTTGGGCAAGTTTTCAAATTTTGTATTATGGTTCTTTAAAACATCAATTTGGCAAGTTTTTGAATATTATATCAATACTTCATTACAAGGCATTATGGCATGGATTTTGCATTCAAGACCATTCATTCTTTCCCTTATATATATATATATATATATATATATATATATATATATATATATATATATATATATATATATATATATATATATATATATATATATATATATATATATATATATATATATATATATATATATATATATATATATATATTGGACCATTTGCAAGCATGAAAAAAAGAAAAAGAAAAAAAGACACTTACCACGCTACAGACGCCCTCTCTCAAACTCTCCATTTTCATAAATTCGTCAAAAATTTGCAACCGCACTTAAAAGTTGTTTCGTGGCAAACTAACACTATAGTCATTCTCCTAGCATTCCCAGGAATTGATCCAGGCCATCCTTAGGCCCTTGCACGACCAAGAACACTAAATATCTTAACCTGTGTATTTGGTAAAAAAATTAATTCGAATTTCATTTATTTGTACATTTTAATGCCTTGGTTTGTTTGAATGTTGCACAGGACCTAAAACTATGAGGTTTAGGCGTGAGAATCACAAGGTTTGAGCCTGAAATCCAATTGTGACATAGTTAGGACACGATCTGCATTTCATGCTCATAGCGCAGGATACAGACCCATTTATTTTGTTTTTTTTTTGTTCTATTCATTATGTTTTATTTCTTCTTTTGATTTTATTTTTATTAATTAACCTTAAAACCAAAAAATCACAAAAATAATAATTAACTTTTTTTAAATAGATCATTAATTAATTAATTAATTAGTTAATATTTTCCTAAAGTAATGATTAAGTAGAACTAGGTTTTATATTTCATAATTCTTATTTTCTTTAATATTCAAAAATCAAAAAATATTAATTAGGTTTATTTTATGTTATTAATTAGACTTTAATTTAATATTTTCGTAAATTAAAAGCCAAACAAAAAAACATGTCTTTTCTTTTCTTAAAATAAATTCAAAAAACATCAAAAAGTTTCCTTTACGCATTTTCCTATTTCGCGCACATTTTCTTCATTCGCACTTTTATATTCCTATACATATCAATGTAGCCAAACTATAAGGCATTTTTATTGTTTTCCTTTATATTTCTCCTGGTTTTGGACTTGTAATTAAATCCCTCTCCATGAAGCCATGTAATAGCGTAGGACTTTACGTTTCCGCACTTTATATTTTTGTACATATATTAACTGTTAGATGTATGGCTAATAGGATTGCATGAACAAGATAAAACCAATCGCTAGAAAACTAAACACAGAGACTAATATATATGAAATCAAATACACTCACACATATGCACCCCTAGGGTATCACCACTTCGGTTGCCTTCGGTAAATGGTCATGAAGCATAGGGAGTTTTAATGGTCACCCTCCAGTCCAAAAAAGATCAAAATGACCCATTCGAATGTTGCCTCGGAAAGATCTTTAGAACTTTAGGGTAATTACTAAAGTTTCCTAACCATTGCTTTTGTGACTGTAAAAACATCCTTTTCGATTGTCCCTTAAACTCCAACGATGGGGCTACCTACTCCTTAATAGTAGGATAGCACTGTCTAAAGGAAATGAGAAAAAACAAACAACCTTTTTTCGAGTAGGTAGATAGTTTCTAGGTACTTGCTCAAAAATGTCAAAATCTTTTCACACAAACACTTTCAAAACAGTTTTCAAAAACAACTTCGTCACACTCTTGAGGACAGAAACAAGAGTTATCACGAAGTAAAACAATTTTTTTTCAAAACACACGCACAAACAGTTTTCAAAAAATGAGCAAGTACCTAAGAGCCCATGGAAAACCACGGATGGAAAGGGTGCTAACAACTTCCCTTTCCATAATCTACCCCCCCCCCCCCCCTTACTCAGAAGATCTCGAAAAAAAGGTCTTTTTATGTTCTTTTCACCCTTTCCTTTGTTGGATAAAAGAAAAGTTGGCGGCGACTCTTGCTTACCGTGACATTTGCAAACAAAAAATGCAAAACAAGTATTAACAGTCGGTTCTGCCACCGTATCACACGCATGATAGTTAACGTACTCCCTCACTCACTCAATTACTCCGTCCCTCTCCAAACGTAGTGGGCCTAAGCCCAATTTATTTTAACACCCCCTTGCCTGAATTACTAAAGCTCAAAACAAATTGTACCCCCCTTGGTTGAACTATATTTGGGCCAGGCCTAGGTTTCCTTTAGGCACCCCCTGGTTTTACTACATCACTAATAATACCCACCCACCCTTTTGGTTTAATTAAATTATATTCTTTCTAAATTTCAATTATTCTTTATATATTATTTTTTAATATTATTAATATTATTTATTTCTTTTATAATAATCATTATTAATATTATTTATTATATTATTATTTATTATGTGTAAATATTATTATTTATTATCATCTAAATTATTTTTACTTCAATACTCATGTACATATTTTCTATATATTTGCATTAAATATATTTTAATCATGCATTAATCAAGAGTTTTTTCAATTAATACGATTAAAAAATACTTACCAATCATCAAACTATTTTTCGCAACAAACTAAGCTAATCAAATATTTTTTTGCAAAAGGGTTTCAAACAGATTTTGACTTACCGCGCATTTAGTCAAAACCTCCACAATCACTACTCTCGGCCAAAATGCGAGGTGATTCAAAGTATGTTTGCAACTCCTAAAAAACTCCAACTAAAATACGAACTACGAATTGGGACTCTGATTCCTCATAAGAGGATACGTAGGCATACGATCAAAAATCGTGGCGAGTTCCCCTATTAAAAAATTAAGATACTTTTCCCCTAATAAAATTTAAATCATGTTTCCCCAATTCAAACCTAAAACCTAGTATCCTTGTGAACAAGGTAGATGAAAGGTGCTTAACATCTTTCTTTCGTCTAAAGAAGTCCGAAACCTAGAATCTCTGTCTGTGAATTAGGGTTTTCTGTTAGATTCCCTTCCCTAGGATAAAATCTAATAGTGGCGACTCTGATTAAAAATGCAGTTGCTATAGTAGATTATATGCATGCTTGATAAGTTATTCCTTTTTCCTTTTTATACATTTAATTTCCGTTGATAACTTTTACCCTTTCCATTCAACCCACCACGCTCATTAATTAATGATTTGTCGAACGATGACTCAATAATCAATCTCTATGGACATGATACGATATAACCTAAATATCACCCGGTAAAATAATACTTAATTTTTTGCTTGCCACATACCGCTTTAGCATGACTCTAGTAGTCTGGAAAGAAGGTAGCCGTTTAGGTAAGATTAAATTGTTTTTAAGTATGGAATAAGAACCAGCTGTAAGGTTTAGTAGCGAGGTTGGTACATCTATTATAAGGACTGAAACACTCTAGGAACATTGTATTGCTTTAAAAATAAACACACTAAAGTGTGTAAAAAGAAGTTGCCAAAGAGCACTTATCAATAAGCTCTAGTGCCCGAAACTGGAAGAGCAAGCTTTTTAATAAAGTTCTTGTGCCCGAAACTGGAGGAAAAATAGTTGTCTCTACCATTAGTAACAGGTTAGACTCATCACAAGTGAGATCCCGTCAGGTGAAAAGGTGGGGCATCTACAAAACTTTTTCTTTTAAATAAAAGCATGCAAGTGTGGTCCTAGGTGTAGGTTCAAGAACAAAAAAAAGAAGTCAAAACCCCTTTGCTGAAGCTGAAAACTAAGTTTTTGGACCATAGGAAAGAGCAATCAAGATTAAAAACTAGGTTGGCTATTTGACATAAGAGTTTTTTCTTGACAGGTTATGTTGGTAACCCAAAGAGAACACACACAAAATAAGATCGTGCATGTGGTCTGAGTTGTGCCTGTTTTTGGGACAAGTCCATTAAGAAGATTTCTTAATTTTGAAAAAAAGATTGGGTCTGTTAGAAGAAAGGGGTGATAATTTGGAACATTTGTTTTCTCTGTCCTTGCTTGCCGCATCACCTGAGAACGGGTAATGGTTCTAGTTTGGGGGTGTGTTAACCCAAATTTTCTAAGTTAATACATGCCTTTGAATTTTCTTTTAGTAATTGTTTAACTACTTTATAGTTATTATTTTCTGAAATTTTAGTTGTTTTTGTTAGTTTAGCCTCAATCGCATTAGGTGCTCCCTTTTTATTATTTAATGTCTTTTGTTTTAGTAATGGTTGGTAGAGTCGAGTTGAGACAAGGCTGCAATAGTCTACTGCGTAGGGCACACACTGAATATAAAATAAATACTTCAAGGAAAGGAAAACAAATAATGCAAGCAACTGGCTTATAAGGATAGCATGGAAGGGAGAACATAATGGAGGGAAACCCTTGTTTTGATGAAAAATAGAAATAAACCGCTCAAATTCCAAAATGAAGTGTAGGCACTTGGGGAAAACGTTTTCAGAGATTAAACTCTGGCTGGGAGTCATCCTATGAGAAGGATTTTTGGGAGATTTGGCAGTTCCCCTAGTAGAAAGTGTTTGTGACACTGCCAGGAACTAATTGACTGTACGTAACCCTTTATTAGGATTCACGTTCAATGCCCCAAGTGATGGAGATGGAGACCTGCCCCTGGTTATTCGGCACTTCTTGAGAGATTTCTTGGAATCTTAACTGGACTGTCCCAGGTGTGTTGGATAGTGACATGTCACGCCCCCTTGTTGAAAGGAGATTTGTCATTGGAAATGTCATCCCACTTGAAATGATTTTTTTCACTGAGAGAGCTTTCGTTCATCGGATATTCGTTGTGTGAATTTCTTTGTTGTCAAACAAAAAGCCATTTGCAAACAACGATATTCAAATAATGCAAAGTTTATGCTTGTCTTGAAATTTTGAAAATGCGTTTTTAGCAAGAAATTTTGTAAGAAAATTCAAACTCAGGATTTAGAGTAAAGCCTTACAGGAGTCAGGATACCTTTTGTAACAGTATGCTTTCGAACTAACCCATGCTTCAATTAGGACTTTTGAAGGGTTGTAATGTGGCTTGGCTCACAGTTTAAGAAACAAAGGATAAGGCTCAAATTATATTTGTACCCTCCCGTTCTTCGTGATGTTCTTCAGTCCTAAACTCAGTTAATTGTACGTTTGAACTCCAATTGAGTCTGGAATGACGTTTTGATGATGGTCCAGACAAGTTAAGTTTGTTGGAAGGCAGTCATTTTTTGCAACAGTTTTCATGTTGTTGAGGATTTGTAGTGACCTCTTTTTGATTTGTTATCCCTGATTTTTTCCTGACTATTCTTGTTTTGAGATTACAGTCAGCGGGATGCCACCATTTTTTCTTAAGTCTCATTTGTAGGTTTTGACTTAGTGGGCTTTTATTTTTGAGAGATAATCACTGCCTATTTAGTAGGGAACCATCATCGTCTTTTAATTCCATAGGACTGTTTTTGATATCACTCATTATATACGAAATGAAAGTTTGTGACTGAATGTGAGTTTGAATCAACTGAGAGACTACCATGCCCCAGGTTTTGATTGAAGGTTTCATTTTGTGTGAAAAATAAAATTCCTACTTCTTTGGCTCGAAGGGGTTGACTAGGGATTATCTTCCTTATAACTCCAGTGTTTAGGATTTGAAAGAACGCCTGTATATCGTCATCAAGGTCTGTCTAAAAGCATATTGTATGAGATTAAGGCATTTATTTTCGTCATCCTCCCTCTAAAGTCTTGTAACTTTTAGCAAGAGTTGAATGTCATAAAGAGAGTAAACAGCGTAGTTTAAATATAGTGAAAACAAATGGATGAATTCAAGGCAAACATATGCAATTCATTAATGAAACGAAGTTTGACATTAATAGATAATTGTTTGAATAAAAAAGAAATTACAATTTAAAATTGAAAATGAACAAGACGCTCTCAATGATTTGGCATAGGAGCAATGGTCACGTTAGGAGCCCCTAGAGGGTCGAAGTCAACCTCCTTGGCATCAATCATGTCTTGGACCTTATTCTTCAAAGCCCAACAACTGTTTGTGTCGTGTCCCGGAATATCAGAGCGGTATGCACACCTTTCATTGGGATGATAGGTAGGATCGGAAGTATTGGAATTCCGGAGAGGATCCTTTAACGTAATCAACTCTTCTTTCAACATGTGTTGTAGAGCTTGAGCCAGTGGCATGTTGATCTTAGTGAATTGTCTTTTAGGCGCGACCTCCTTACGCTGATGTCCTTGTCTTTGTTGAGCAGGTGTAGGATTAGAGATCAGTATTGCTCTTACGTGTTGATCATGGTTGCCTTGATTACGACCTTTTTGACCATACGTATCATCAGACTCTTTCTTCTCGATTAAAGGTTGTTTCCATGTACTCGAGGATGCACCCACTGAATTTTACCGCTTTTGATGCCAGCTTCGACTCTTTCACCAGTCAGTATTAGCTCGGTGAACCCGGCCGAGGAGCTTTTGATTAGGTGATTGAAAAATGGCCCCGTCAAAGTTCCCATGAAGATGTCAATCAGTTCTCTGTCAGTTAAAGGTGGTTGCACCCTACCAGCCAAATCTCTCCAATTTTGGGCGTATCCTTTGAAGTCTCGTTGGATCCCACGATCATGTTCTGCAATTGCACACGAGTTGGTGCAAGATCAGTGTTGTATTGGTAATGCTTGTAGAAAGCAGCAGCTAGATCCTCCCAGGTTTGGATGCGAGAACCCTCCAATTGATAGAACCATTCAAGTTGAGTCCCTGCTAGGCTCTCTTGGAAGAAATGGATCCAAAGCTTTGGATCAGTTGTGTATGGTTGAATCTTGCAGACATAAGACTTTAAGTGCATCTTAGGGAAAGAGACTCCATTGTACAGAGCAAAGGTAGGGATTTTGAACTTTTGTGGGATGAACACTCCAGAAACCAAACCCGTGTCTCCTAAATCCAAGCCAAATATCTGTTGAATCTCCATAACATTGAGGCGATCCTCCAACTATTTGTACTTGTCATCAGCGGGAGGATATTGTTCCTCAGAGTAGTCAGTTTCGACTTCATCAATCCCCAGAATGTTGTCTTCTTCATGACTATTCCCCATGTTGGATAGATTTGAAAGATCTAGATCTCCCTTGATTGGTCCTCTAAGTCTTCTTCCCAAGTTCAGGACGCCTACTGACTTCTTAGGCTTCTTATTCTTGTCTTTGAGAAGGAGAGTCTTCAGGTCCTCTTACCCCTTAGCCATGGCCCAGAAAATTTGTTAGAACTGGGCATTTTGTGCTTGGAGATCCTTCACTGTTTGTTCTATATCCATCTTACTGAAATAAACGGTAGGAAGATAAGGAGACCTGTATGGGAGAAACCTATCATGATATGATGCATGATATATGGATGCATGTTTTCAAGGATCTCGCAGGGTAAATGTTAGAAGTCACTTACAGCTTTGATTGGAGAACTTCGTATCGGTGGATGTCCTTCCACAAGAATTAAGCTCACCATGTCAAGTGGGTCATAGCCCTTGACTCAAGTTGTTGTACTTGATCTTTGACGGTGTTTGTTTAGAGGAAAATAAATCCTCTTGCCCCTTGATAGATGTCTGGTTCAACGTGACCCTGCATCATGGACCCTTAAGATCCTTGAAAAGGTTATTGAAAATGCTATGGTATGATGTCATGATGTTATGTACAAGTATGCAAAGTAAGCAAGTTTATATACAAATAATCATATATACACAAAGCAGACAAGTCCTTAGGTTTAGGCTTGCATGGAGTTTGATAGGTAAGTACCCTCTTGAAGTTTAGTTGGCTCAACCTGTCCTATTAATAGTAACCGGGTTCTAAGGAGTCTCATATCATCGACCTTTCTTTTAGGCATTGTTCTAGCTCAAGCACCAAAGTATTGTAGCCAAAATATCCTACAAGTCCAATCTCAATGAGTGTAACATCGAGTATCAACCAATCTTCGGTCGGAACCAAAGTTGGCCATCTCACTACTTTCTAGTGGCTTAGGATAAGTCAATTAAAAGGTTCTAAAGGTCAGTTAGTGCTTAATGACACTAAGGAAGCCTAATGTTATCCTTTACCGACTCAAGGAACATTAGTACAAGCCAAAGTATCATGCTAATGTAGCTATCATTTCGTCCATATCGGTCTACTCCGTACAACTTCCATGATTTATTGCTACTTACCTAAAAAGATGCCCCAGATCCGGGTGTAGGATCTTTAACAGTAACCCAAACAAGGACCCAAAATGTAAAGCAAGCAAGTCAAACAAAGAAAGCAAGTAAAGGTGATGTAGCCCTAAGGTAACCCCACTTTTAAGTAATTTTCCCCAGTAGAGTCGCTAATTCTGTAATACGGTGAGAGAACTGACTTGGGTGTTTTGCGTTTGATCGCAATTATTGCGGTTAGCAAGAGTTGCCACCGACTTTTCTTTTATCCAATAAGGAAAGTCCGAAAGTAACAGGAAAGACCTTTTGAGATTATTTCTGAGTTCAGGGGTAGATTATGAAAAGGTAAGGTATTATCACCCTTTCCATCTGTAGTTATCTATGGGCTCTTAGTTGCTTGCTAGATCACTTGCTTTGTTTGAAAATGTGCTTTATGTGGTTTTTGAAAGTATTTTGAAAAGGCGCCATCGTTTAGGTAAACTTTGTAATAGTTCTCGTTCGTAAGAACGTATACAAAGTGTTGATCTTTTGAAAATGATTCATGTTTTGAAAGTTTGTTTTTTGAAAGTGTTTGGTGTATGAAATGTTTTTATTGTGAGAAAGTGAGCAACTAGGAGAAATCTACCTACTCAAAAGGTCTTAAATGTTCTTTTCCTCCTCCTTTAGATGTTTCTATCTCACCATTGATTTGGTAAGAAGCTCCATTGTTGGATGTGAAGGGACGGGCGTGGGTCATCGTATAGTCATAGAAGGCAACCTATGGGACATTTTAGCAATGTCGTTTTAGGGACTAGATCATTTACCGAAGGCAACATCGAGGGTCATCGAGAGACTATGATCTTTTATCTAGGGTCTTTGTTAAAACGCCCATGTTCGAGGGACATGACTATTTTTTCGAGGCAACAAGTGAGATTACCCTAAGGGTGCATGTGTGCAAAGTGTGTTTGATTTGCATGCATTTTGTCTTGATTAGGGGTTGTCTACTTGTTGGTTTTATCTTGCCATGTACACCTAATTACTAGCATTTGTACAAAAGTAATAAAAGGTGCACAAAAAAATCCTGCACTATTACAACCATATTGAAGTGCATAAAAATATAAAGGCAAAAATAAGATGAAAAGAAGGAAAATGAGTTCTTTCGATTGGGGGGGAGCAGCCTTCGATTCTGCTTTTGTTGGCCTCCTTCGATTGGGGCTGGCATCAGCAAGGTTATGGCCTTCGATTGGGCCTTGGCAGCAACTGGTCATGGCTTTCGATTGGGCTTGCCAGCAACTAGCTGTGCCTTCTGGTTCTGCCTTGTTTCCTTGTTACCTTCTTCGATTGGGCCTGGAATCAGTAAGTCATGGCCTTCGATTCTGCCTTCTCAGCCTCCTTCAACTGGAACAGAAATCAACATGAGCATGCATTCTGGATGGGCCTGGAAGTTAGTATGGAAGCCCAAGGCTTCGTTTTATACTTCATTCCCCCTGTTTCTTTCGTTTGAGATATTAAATGGCAACATGGCCTAAGGCCATGCTAGTATTTGTCTTGCAAACAGTTTAATACTTAAAGCATGTTTAAGTGAACAAGAAGCAAATGAAAGGGTTAGTTCTAAAAATACATTAAGAGGGTGGAAACGAAAAGAACAAAGTATTATGTACATGTTTCAAACGAAAGGGAAAATTACTCACATGTTATGCCATGAAACGAAAGGTTCAAGGGTAAGAGTGACTTACCTTGCTTCAGCCTTGAATGGGTGTGGGACCTTGAGTAGTGGCCCTGGGTTCTCCTGAATTCGAAAGGAGGAGCCTGAAGCTTGGCCTTGGAGACTGGATTCGAAGGAATAAAGAAAGCAAGTGTGATGCTTCTTTCCACACATGATTCGAAGGATACTGAAGAGTGGAGAGTTCTTCAGAATCGAAGGAGGTGAGTGTGATTCTGGGTTTGTTCTTCATAATTGTTAAGGACTTGAGAGTTTTTTTTTTGTTTTTGAGAAAGTTTGGAGATTCATTCCCCTGGTCCAAAGATCCTCTTTGAACATGTTATGAAGCCTTTCATTTATAGGCGAGCTTTCATGTGGTTTTGGGGGGAAACCAAATGACATTTGAACTGTTTGGGTATACGGCCCCCCTGTTTTCTTCGATGCAGCTCTTATGCACTCCTTTTTTGTGTAAGTATGGGACTGAGACAATGCATGCTCAATGGTATTTTGGAGCGTTGTGGCAGGTTGGTGCAGGACTGCTGCATAGCAGCACAGCTAGCTTGGGTTTGGCAGTATATGAGACTTTGGTCAACGAACTCCTTGAATACTCCACCCTTTCATTTTGATCACTTCGACCAGACTCATCATCATATAGAAACATTTGTTTCCAACAATGTGTGCTCTTCGAATGGACCCATTATAGGTCCTTCAAATCCACCAATTATGATCCATAGTGTTGAAGAGTTTTAGAGGTTGTTGTACCCCAAACTTTTCCCTCTCATTTCTCAAAGAATCGCCTTGGATTCTCAAGTTTGCTTCCAAGCCTTGAATTACAAATTTTTCCAAGAAAATCACTCATAAGGGCAAAATGGTCATTTGCACACTAAAAAGGCAAATTTTGACTTTTGGATCAAAATCAAGCTTCAAGAATCATATTCCATCGAGACACGTTGAAATATGAAGTTTTGTTTCATCAAAATCCAAGAGATCAAAATTCTAAATACTTAGAATTTTTTCTAAGTATTTAAGAAAAAATGACACTTCAGAACTTCTGAGCCAGCCTCCAGGCAGGTGCAGTCAGAAGTTATAAACATGGTTCAGCACATAATCTTTAGTCAGAACATGGCTCTTCAGCATCTACGCAAGTTCAGTCAGAGTTTGTTAGGATAAGGCAAAGAAGGTAATAAAGCGTAATACAAAGTCTAAAAGCTCCTTCAAAACATGCTGGAGCCAGAAGGTAAGAGGATCAGAAGATGGGGATGCCACGCTGAAGCAGAACTTCTGATCCAGAACTAAGCCATGGTGTAGAGTTTCACGTTGCAGGATTTCTAGTTGTGATATGTCTCATCATCATTTAATGCTCACAACCACCTTCTAAGTCTTTATCCAAAGGATTTTTACCACGTGTACCTCTACTGTCTTGGGATAGCAACTTTGCTACCAAGCCCATGCTTCGCTTTTTGCTTTTCCTTAAATCCTGCTGACAGCCACCATGCTTACTTCAAAGACAAGGCAGCGCTTCAGCACATGAAGGCTATTTTCAAAACTTTGGTCAGAACATGACCAAATCCCAAAACATTGCTTATACAACTTGCTACAAACCTATGACCAACAGCTGGCTCAGCCTACGCCTGCATCTCATGATTACACCAAACTAGCATACGAAAACTGTGATGAAAAAGCAAAGGAACGGGATTCCAAAACAGGTTCAAATCCTATTTGTTTTTTACCCCCAAAGTCACAACAAATTCATCTATAAATACTTGGCTCCATCACACGTTCAAGGGGTTGGCTTTTGAGGAGAGACTTTCCAAAAGAGAGAAAAGGAATTTGTGAAACCTTCATAAAAATCCAGAAATCCCATACACAAAAACAAACCTTTGTTCTTCCCTTTGAAAAAAAAGACACAACCATTCTCCCATCTCTCTTGCTGACTCAGAACATCCAGAGGCAACCACTCAAAGTTCTAAGCACGCTCCAGGTAAGTCTTTCTGACTTTACTTGTTTTTCATTCTGAACATCATTAGCATGTAAATACTATAGTATTAATGTTATACATATCATTGTATGAATAGAGAAACTATGGATCAGAACTTCTAGAATAATGCTAGGCTCAGACTTAGGATTGGAACTTCTATGATTTGTTGTGTTGTGATCATTTTGATTTGCTGAACTGAACAAATTATTGTTGTGCTGGTTAAGAGTGGAAATGTAACATAGAACTTCTATTTTTTCACTCATCATTTTAACACACAAAACTTCTAGGATTTTCTCACTATTTAAGCACGCATAACTTCTGAGTTCTCTTCACTGTTTTAACACACAGAACTTCTATGATTTTTTCTCATTGTTAACACACGTTGAACTTCTGCTTTTTACATGCTGATAACGCACTGAAATGCTAATGTTCACTCACTAGCTCAGCATAATATAGAACTTTTAAAGACTCATTCACTGTTCTAACATAGCACAGAACTTCTGAGTTCTCCTCACATGTTAAATACACTGAACTTTTGATGTTTCCATCAACTTTTTTCAAACACTCTGAGTTTCTGATTTTCACATGCTGACAATACAGAACTTATGACTTTTGGTTCACTGGTTGAACACCACCCAGAACCTTAGTGTTTTCCCCTCTAAAGTTTTTTTGCAGGACTTCAGAGTGTATCAATCCAGAACCTCTGTTCCCTTTCCCTCTGACGTTTTTTGCAGGACCTCAGAGTGTACGAATCCAGAACTTCTGATCCCACTGATGTTTCCTGCTGAGTCACGCGCCTGGCTACAGAACTTCTGATCCTTGTTTCCTTGTTTACAGCGACACGTTGTTTCTACCTTGCATTTATTTTTCCTTTTCATCTTTTTTTTTATTTTTTTTATTTTTTTATTTTTTTATATATTAACATAAAAAGACATAAAAACATTTTCCTTTTAACTTATTTCCTTAAGACAAAAACATTTTTTAAACAAGTCCATTCTTTTTTATATTATACATTTTAATATGGTTGTAATAGTAACTTAGGACTTATTTTTACTTGCAACCCCCGTTCATAAGTGTGTACCCCCATCCCCTAAATATTGTAATAGCGTAGGACTTTACATTTCTGAAATTTATCGCTTTCAAATGTAAATGCTAGTAATTAGGCGTGTATGGCAAGATAAAACCAACAAGTAGACCACCAAAAATCAAAGACAAATGCATGCAATCAAACACACTTGCACACATGCACCCTTAGGGTAATCTCACTTGTTGCTTTACAAAAATGGCCATGTTATGCATGTGGGATATCTTAGCACAAACAAATCGAAAAAATACAAGATCATAGTCCCTCGATGACGCTATGAAAGTTGCCTTTAAAAATGATCTTAGTCCCTACAGAAAAAGTGCTAAGTTATCTCAAAACATTGCTATCATGTTCATACGATGACCCAATGCCCGTCCCTCCACATCCAACGATGGGGCTTCTTATCAAAACAATGATAAGTTTAGCAACATCTAAAGGAGGAAAAACACATCTAAGACCTTTTGAGTAGGTATATTACTTTTAGTTACTTGCTCACTCTCAATAGCCAATATCCTTGATATTTTCAAAACAAACACACACATCTTACAAACATCGGAAACATTTTCAAAAGCTCAAACACTCTGCATACATTCTTACGAATGGGAATCATTGCAAAGTTAGCCAAAACGATGGAACCTTTTCAAAATACTTTCAAAACCATACAAAAGCACAATTTTCAAACAAAAAGCAAGTGATCTAGCAAGTAACTAAGAGCCCATGGAAAACCATGGATGAAAAGGGTGCTAATACCTTCCCTTTTCATAATCTACCCCCTGAAATCAAGAAAACATCTCAAAGGTCTTTCCTGTGCTTTTTCACCTTTCCTTTTGGATAAAAGAAAAGTCGGTGGCGACTATTGCTAACCGCAACATTTGCAAACACAAATGAAAACCCTCATGTCAGTTCTCCCACCGTATCACAGAACTGGCGACTCTGCTAGGGAATCAAAGTTTAAAAGTGGGGTTACCTTAGGGTTAGATCACATTTACCTGCTTACATTGCTTGATTTGTTTGATTTACATTTTGGTTCCTTGTTTGGGTTTGTTTTTCATACACCCGAATTTGGGAACACCTTTTAGGTAAGTAGCAAGAGACTGTGAGGGAACTGTGCGGGGTATACCGACACGGTTGAAGCAGTAGCTAAGTTGATGTGGCACTTTGGTTGGTACCGGTAACCCTTGAATCAGTCAAGGAGAGTACGGGGCCGCCGCGTGGTGTCATGAAGCATCAACTGACCTTAGAACCTTATTTGACCAACTTGGCCATTAGGACGTAGTGAGATGACCGGATTTGGTGAAGTCCGAAGTTGGTTGATACTCAATGCTACACTCATTGAGGTTTGACTCTTGAGTTTTGTTTGGTTGCGAGTCAATCGCTTATTGAACGAAACTTTGGGGAAACATAAGTGATATTGAGATCCCTTAGAACTCGGTTACTATTAACTAGGACAGGTTGAGCCAACTAAACTTCAAGAGGGTACTTACCTACAAGCTCCATGCAAGCCTAAAAATAAGGACTTGTCTGCTTTGTGTGAATATGATTATTTGTATATACACTTGCTTACCTCGCATATTTGTACATAACATCATAACATTATACCATAGTGTGATCGGTGGAAATAGAACTGACTGTTTTTTAAGCTGGTTTCACGAAATGTCGCAGAAGCAAGAGTCGCCACCGTCTTTTATGTTCTCCAACATGGAAAGGACAAAAGCACAGCAAAATTCCTTATGAGAATGTTTCTCGGTTCGGGAGGTAGATTTATAGAAAGGGAAGGTGTTAGCACCCTTTCTATCCGTGGTTATCCACGGGCTCTTAGGTACTTGCTCTTATGTTTTCAAAATGTTTGCTTTTCAAAATGTGAGTGGGTTTTGCAAAAGTTTCTTTGAAAGATTTATGAATAACTCTTGTATCTGTCCTCAAGAGTGTTTGAAAAATTGTTTTGAAAGCTTTTTGAAAGTGTCAGTGTGAAAATATTTTTGATTGTTTTTGAAGGGAGCAAGTATCCATGAGTCATCTACCTACCCTAAGGAATTAAGCTGTGTAGAAGTCCTTAAGGTAGTGTCATCCCACCATTGAGAGGTAGGTAGCACCACCGTTGGAGGTGTTCGGGTCAATTCGAGTTTAGGGACAGTGTGGTCACCGAAGCAACAGCAGGACACCTTAGAAGCTACCCTTATGTCCTTGATCCTTTTTTAATCCGAGGCAACCGTTTCGAGGCAACTGTTCTGAGGCAACTGTTCCGAGGCAACTGTTTCGAGGCAACTGTTCCGAGGCAACTGGATCATGGACATAAGGACTACTAAAACGTCCTATACTTGACGACCACGTTTCGAAGGCAACAAGTGAGGCGTACCCTAGAAGTGGTGTGTGTATTTGTGTGTTGTATTCAGTAATGTTTGTCTTGTTAATTAGTGAGCTACGAGTTGTTTTTATTTACATACATTCTTTCATGCAAGTTAACAGTTAAGGGGTGCGGAAAGTAAATTGCGGAAACGTAAATCCTACGCTATTACAAGGCGCGGGTCTATACATCGCCAAAAATTACAAAGACCCGTTTTTTAGTAAATGAGTACGGAAATTAAATAAAGCGATAAACCTATTTAACTATTACATTCTTGAAGGCAATTACATAATAATCAAATAAAGTAAATGCGCGCGAATAAATTAATCGGGAATGTCTAAGGGTGTTGACCCTTTTAAGAAAAGAAATTGATTTTTTTTGGCTTTTTGTAATTAAATGAAATTAAAAACTACCTAATGACTAATTAATTAATTTAATTAAAAGAAAATATTTTTTTTGTGTTTTTTATGTTTTTATGAAATAAAAGAAATGGAATAAAATTAAAAGTTAACTTTTACCTAATTCTAGATTTATTTTAATTATTTAAGAAAAGGAATTAAACTTGCCTAATTAAACTATTTCAATTAATGTTTATTTACAAAATAATATAATAATAATAATAATAATGATGTTAGTTCTATTTTTTTTTTTTTATGAAAATATGTTAATTATGCTAATTATTAAAAAAATAAAATAAGGCAAATAAATAAAAGAAAAGAAAATGACAAAACAAAATAAAATAAGAAAAAAGTAAATAAACCCAAGGGGGGTGAGATGGCCTTCATGGAGGTTTTCTGAAGTAATTATGGCCCAACAACAAGAAGCCTTATTTGACTTTTTTCGGTTGCCTACGCATGCGCTGACTCCAGAGCATAGTACTCTTGCGTTCTGGGCCTTTAGATCTGCCTCCAATGACACTTGGCTTGTTGGATGGGTGAGGCTTATGGTGGAAAGTACTTGAGAAACTGCACAAGAACGCGTTAACAAAAATGATATGAGAATTATGGGGGACCTGGGAAGAACTTACAGCGCGGTATGAGCCCCAGGACTTGGCAAAGGTTGCTTTAGCTTCAGGGTCTGGCAAGGAATAGAACCACGTGCTTATTTTGATCTGAAGATGCTCGCAACTATGTTTTAGAACTCTCACTTTTGAATAATTTTTGGTTTTGCTCTTGGCCGTTTCTGCACACACTCTCTTTGAATGAGGTTGGGAAGGCTTGTATATATAGTAATGAAATGTGTATCAATCCAAATAATGGTCATTGAAGCCTTGCATTCATGTTTGAGATTTTGCCATAACAAACATTGAAACAACTTGCCTTTTGTGTCAAAATTTGAATTTCTATGCCCATAATAGGCCTTGCACGAATTTGGAAGGTATTTCAAGGTGATTCAAAGCTATTCAACACAAAATATATCCCTCCATTAATTTCTTTGATTTTTATTTGAATTTTAAAGATTTAAAATGAATTAAATCAAATAAAATTAAATAAAAATGAAAAAATTAATTTTAAATCTTGAAATAAATTGTGGGACACGTGGGAGGCATGGCCAAGCTGAATCAAGTGGAAAAAGTGGGGCCCTTTTGTCAAAAAATGAAATTTCAAGGATAATTGACTTTGGCCATTTCACAAAAATTTCCCAACTTCTCCAATGCATATCTTGCTCAATTTTGAAGATATGAACATGTTCTTGGACATTTTGGAAAGGTCTTGAAGTCCTCTAACCAATTCCTTTGGTCCCATGTCATTTTGATTTACCAATATCAAGTTATGGTCTTTGACTTAAAGTGCCTTTTTGTTGACTTTTGAAAATGACCTATAATGTTGAAATTGATAACTTTTTGTGAGAGCATTTCTTGGACTTGGAATGTGAAGATGAGTTGTAGGAAATGTCTTCCCCTTCAAGATGAGCATTGGATGGGATTTTTCTGATGAACCATGCAAAAGTTATGCCTTGGTCAAGTTACAGTTGAATTTTCAGCTGTCCAAAAATAGAAACTTTTGACACCTTGATGATTTTTGAGCCATTCTTGTGAAATCATGGTCAAGACTTGACCAAATGATGATTGTGGCTTCAAAATAAGATGTTGACCAAAAATTTTGACTTTTGACTGCCAAATGACCATTTTGCCCCTGCAGTTGACTGTGGAGCAATTAGGGTTTTTGACTGTGCAACTTGACCTTGTGAGCCTTGAAACTTGACATGTAGGTGCTTGACAATGTATATGGGCATATGTGACTTGATTGAGCCCTTGAAAACTTCAACTTCCTTGCAAGAACCAAAACCCTAATTTGACTGGCTTTAGGAGAATGGTTGACTGTGTAGCCCTTGAGTAGACTTTGAAGCTTTTGCTTGTCATAACTTTGAAGATTATGGGAGGGCAAATTTTGGGGTACAACAGTTGCCCCTGTTCAATCTTCTTAGACCTGAGGATGTAGATTGGCGTGTGTGCCTTTCGTGATCCGAAGGTGGAAGATGATTGAACACTAGAGTGCCCAGAAATTTGCACTCACATAGCAGAGTATCAGCAGTGTGATAGCGGGAATGGGCTTATAGATGCCATTTGGAAGTGTGACAGAACCTTGTCGGGAATGGGCTTATAGATGCCATTTGGAAAGACAATGGATAGGTGAATCTGAATAAGAAATAGAATAGCTTCCGTGTCTGGAGCATATCTAGTCTGTGCCTGATTGCTGACGTCTGAATAAATGGTAGAATGACCGCCATGTCTAGGGTATATCCATACTGCATGAGTAACAGAATGTCATCTGAATCTGGATCGTATCTGGACTGAACAATAGAATAGCATCCGGGATGGAGAATCTCTAAGTTGTCTTTAGAAGTTTGAATCTGAATAAGCAATAGAATAGCGTCCGGATCTGGAGCATCTCTAGGCTATATCTAAAAGGAAATCTGAATAAGTATCAGAACGTCGCCATGCCTGGGTCACATCTGAACTATCTCTAGAAGGAGTCTTGAATAAGCAAAAGAACAGCATCCATATCTGGAGCATTTCCAAGCTATCTCTGAAAGGAAATCTGGAATGAGTATCAGAACGTCGCCATGCCTGGGTCACATCTGAACTATATCTAGAAGGAGTCTTAAATAAGCAAAAGAACAGCATCCATATCTGGAGCATTTCCAAGCTATCTCTGAAAGGAAATCTGGAATGAGTATCAGAACATCGCCATGCCTGGGTCACATCTGAACTATATCTAGAAGGAGTCTTGAATAAGCAAAAGAACAACATCCATACCTGGAGCATTTCCAAGCTATCTCTGAAAGGAAATCTGGAATAAGTATCAGAACGTCGCCATGCCTGGGTCACATCTGAACTATATCTAGAAGGATTCTTGAATAAGCAAAAGAACAGCATCCATATCTGGAGCATTTCCAAGCTATCTCTGAAAGGAAATCTGGAATGAGTATCAGAACGTCGCCATGCCTGGGTCACATCTGAACTATATCTAGAAGGAGTCTTGAATAAGCAAAAGAACAACATCCATATCTGGAGCATTTCCAAGCTATCTCTGAAAGGAAATCTGGAATAAGTATCAGAACGTCGCCATGCCTGGGTCACATCTGAACTATATCTAGAAGGAGTTTTGAATAAGCAAAAGAGCAGCATCCATATCTGGAGCATTTCCAAGCTATCTCTGAAAGGAAATATGGAATAAGTATCAGAACGTCGCCATGCCTGGCTCACATCTGAACTATATCTAGAAGGAGTTTTGAATAAGCAAAAGAACAGCATCCATATCTGGAGCATTTCCAAGCTATCTCTGAAGGAAATCTGGAATGAGCATCAGAACGTCGCCATGCATGGGTCACATCTGAACTATCTCTAGAAGGAGTCTTGAATAAGCAAAAGAACAGCATCCATATCTGGAGCATTTCCAAACTATCTCTGAAAGGAAATCTGGAATGAGTATCAGAACGTCGCCATGCCTGGGTCACATATGAACTATATCTAGAAGGAGTCTTGAATAAGCAAAAGAACAGCATCCATATCTGGAGCATTTCCAAGCTATCTCTGAAAGGAAATCTGGAATAAGTATCAGAATGTCGCCATGCCTGGGTCACATCTGAACTATATCTAGAAGGAGTTTTGAATAAGCAAAAGAACAGCATCCATATCTGGAGCATTTCCAAGCTATCTCTGAAAGGAAATCTTGAATAAGTATCAGAACGTCACCATGCCTGGGTCACATCTGAACTATATCTAGAAGGAGTTTTGAATAAGCAAAAGAACAGCATCCATATCTGGAGCATTTCTAAGCTATCTCTTTAATGTAGATATGCCCTGGCTAGATACAGGTATTGAATCTGGAATTGCGACAGTTGATAGTAATCGTCTTTGGATTGACCTTTTTCCTGAAAAGGCAAAACATCAGTTGTATGCAATGTCATGATGCATGAACTGCATGATTTTAAGATGTTCTCAAAAATAACTGAGATTTGTGTGATATGACGCGTATGTGCATGCATTGTGTATGTAAGCAAGATGTATGAAAGGTGATATGTTTATGAATGTATTTTCGTCTAGGAAAATAAATCCTTGACGAATGCTGGGAAGTTGAATCCTGGGCTGATGTTGAAGAACAGAGTTCTTCGTTTCCGCTGGGGATGATGGTTGCAAGAACAAACCGGTAGGAGAAGATGACTCCGTTGGGGAATAAACTTACTGGAGAGATACTCTGCGGGGAATACTCTGTGGGGAAGGGATACTTCGCTGAGAATTTGATGATAACTCCGCTGAGGGATACCGTTGATAAGCTTTGTTGAGGGAATTGATAAACTCCGCTGGGGGTAGGAAGAACTTCGGCGAGGACGATCTTTCCGTGGTTATTAGCTGAGGATAACCCAGTTATAAGCCCTGGTGGGGAATAACCTTTGGATAAAGCCGGGGAGACGCGTTCGTGCTCTGCAGGGGATAAGCTTCCAGAATCTACTGGGGATAAGCTTCCTACTGGGGGGATTGATTCAACTCTCCTGGGGAAACTTTTGAACTGTACTGGGGAAGTGGCTCCACTGGTGTGTCTGTATTCCGTCGGGGAACAATCTTATATTAAGACTGTCGTGGATGCTTGCTTAGGAAGATCTGTATACTCCGCTGGGGAATATTGAGATCTTCTGGGGGATAAACCAACTTCCTTGAGGCTGACAGTAGACTAACTCTGCTTGGGGAGAGTATCGCTGACTTGCTGGAGGATACTGTGCCTTTTCAGGGTTGATTGGGAGACCAAACTCTGCTCGGGGGAGTATTGCTGAAATCTGGTCTTACTCTGTGGGGAGTTGAGGTAACTTGGTTACATTCTTCAGCCGAACCTACCTTGGTACCTTGGTTGACAGAGTAACTAGATTGTTTGGACAACTCATTATTGCCCCTGTTTCTGCAGGAGAAGGTACCTGTAGAGGTGCTTGAGGACTTCCGATTTGACAAATCTTCTTCTGGTAGGCAAGTGACAAGATGACGGGACATAGTCGTACGCTTTGATCCCTAACTTTTGCCTGGATCGCCCTTTCGGGTCTTCAATCCAACGGGATACCCATTTTTGCCCAAGCCACCTTTTCAGGTTTTCGGCTTGCCGGGTGTACAGATTTTTTTCATTTTCATCCCTTATTTGGCCCGAACCCTTTTGGTTCGCCGGGAAGCCCTTTTTTTTGCCTAGGTGTGTCAACCTAGCGGGTCTTTGATTATGCGCAGTATTTTTCGACTATGTCCGTGCTCTCAGGATGTAGGGAGGTGCCCCTGTCAGTAGTGTTGTGTCGTCATACCACCAGAAGATCTTCGTTTGATCGTCCAATGCCCCAAGTGACTCAGACGGAGATTTGCCCCAAGTGACTCAGACGGAGATTTTCCCCAAGTGACTCAGACGGAGATTTGCCCTAAGCTGGTTGGCCTTTTGAGAGATTCTCTGAATCTTGACTTAACTGCCCCAGATAATGGACAATGATCATGCCATGCCCCTTGATTGGAGATGCTTTTGTTCATTAGACATTCGTCGTGCGAACTTCTATGTTGTTCAAACAAATAGTCATATGCAAGCAATGTTATATTAAAATGCAAAGCTCATGTCTGTCTTGAAGTTTTTGAAAATGCATTTTTCATAAAAACAAGTGAATTTTTTTTGTAAACTGTGATGTCAACTCAAGATTTTACAGCGAGCCTTAAGGAGTCAGGATACCTTTGTAACAGTATGTTTTCGAATTAACCCATGCTTCAGCTAGGACTTTTAACGAATGGCACCAAAGAGGTCCTTACAAAACAAAAGACAGTGATGGTTCCGAACAATCATACAGACAGGCAGTCATTACTTCTCAAAATAAAAACTCATTAAGTCAAAACCTATGAAGGAGACTTACAAAACTGGGGCATCCCGCTGACTGTAATCACAAAAGAAACAGTTCAGGCAAAATTTAGGGATAGCAAAATCAAAAAGAAAGAGGTCATACAAACCCTCAACAAAAACAAAAAATGACTGCCTATTCGGAATAAATCATCAATATCTGAACCGTCACTGGAATATCAGAGCAAAGACTCAAACAAGGTCTAACGCACGATCAACTGAGCTTAGGTTTGAAGAACATCGCGAAGAACGGGTGGGTACAAATAATTTGAGCCTTTATCCTTTGTTTCTTAAACCGTGAACCAGGCCACGTTATAACCCCCAAAAGTCCTAGCTGAAGCATGGGTTAGTTCGAAAGCATACTGTACGAAAGGTATCCTGACTCCTTAAGGCTTACGGTAAAATACGGAGTTGACATCACGTTTTACAAACAATCACTTGTTTTATGAAAAGAATGCATTTTCAAAATCTTCAAGACAGACATAAGCTTTGCATTTTTAACATAACTTTGTTTGCATATGACTTTTTATTTGAACAGCATAGAAGTTCGCACGACGAAGTTTAATGAACAGAAGCACTTCCAATCAAGGGGCATGGCATGAGCATGGTCCATCATCTGGGGCAATCCAATCAAGACTCGGAGAATCTCTCAAAGGCCAAATAGCCTGGGGCAAATCTCCGCCTGAGTCACTTGGGGCATTCCAACAACGAATCTTGCCTGATCAAACACTTTCTGGTGGCATGACAAAACACTTCTAACAGGGGCAACTCTCTACATTCTGAGAACATGGACATAGTCGAAAAGATACTACGCAAAATTAAAGACCCGCTAGGCTGACATGCCTAGGCAAAAATAAGGGCTTCCCGGCGAACCAAAAGGGTTCGGGCAAAAATAAGGGATGAAAATGAAAAAAATCTGTACACCCGGCAAGTCGAAAACCTGAAAAGGCGGCTTGGGCAAAAATGGGTATCCCGGTGGACTGAAAACCCGAAAGGGCGGTCCAGGCAAAAGTTAGGGATCAAAGCATACGACTATGTCCTGTCATCTTGTCACCTGCCTACCAGAAGAAGGTTTGTCCATCAACAATTATCAGCACCTCACAGGTCTCCCTCTCCCACCTCAGAAACAGGGGCAATAATGAGTCGTCCAGGCAATCCAGTTGCTCTGTCTACCAAAGTACCAAGGAAAGGTTAATGCAAAGACGATTACCATCTACCTTTACAAATTCTAGATCGTGGGTTAACATCCGAAACCAAACAGGACAGTCATCCACTTGATCACCATCAGGCAACCCTACACCGGTTCATTCTCAACTTTCAGACAAAGTCTTACATGGACTCATCCTCAGAAGAAGTCTTACACGGACTTATCATCAAAGTGACCCTACACCGGTTCCTCCAGAAGTCTTACACGGACTTATCTCAAGATGACCTTACCCTGGTTCATCAAAAAGTTTTACACGAACTTATCCTGCAGTAACCTTACCCCGGTTCCTCCAGAAGTCTTACACGGACTTATCTCAAGATGACCTTACCCCGGTTCATCAAGAAGTTTTACACGAACTTATCCTGCAGTAACCTTACCCCGGTTCCTCCAGAAGTCTTACACGGACTTATCTCAAGATGACCTTACCCCGGTTCATCAAGAAGTTTTACACGAACTTACCCTGCAGTAACCTTACCCCGGTTCCACCAAAAGTTTTACACGAACTTATCCCGAAGAAACCCTACACAGGTTCTCTCTCCCCAAAGATGCAGTTTTACACGGGCTCATCGTCAAAGTAACCCCACACAGGTTCCCTCCTCAAGCTCCAGACGTAGTTTTACACGGAATCGTCATCAGTAACCCTACACAAGTGTCCTTCTTTCCAAGATGCGGTTTTACACGAGCTCATCATCGGGCAACCCTACATAGGTTCCCTCTTTCAACTTACAAAAATTACACCTCAAGAATTTCCCCAGGAGAGTCCAGTCCAGAGGTTTCCCCAGGAAAGTTCAATCCATCTCCCCAGCAGTAAGTTTATCCCCAGTAGATTCGGGAAGCTTATCCCTCGCAGAGCATGAACGCGTCTCCCGGCTTTGTTCAAAGAGTTATTTCCCTACCAGGATATAACTGGGTTATCCTCAGCCAAAAGCCATGGAAAGATCGCCCTCGGCAAGGTCTTCTTATCCCCAGCAAAGTCTATTAACACTTCCAACACAACAAGGGTATCCCCAGCAAGTTATTATCAACAGCTCAACAAAGTACCTCTCTCCCCATAGAGTATTGCTCCCCAGCAAGATCGTTAGAGTATTTTTCTCCCCGCAGAGTAATCCATTCGCCAAGTTTATTCCCCCAACGGAGTTATCTTCTTCTACCGGTATTCTTGCAACTATCATCCCCAGCGGAGGCAACAAAGCACTACTCTCCAACATCATCCCAGGAGTGACTTCCCGGCACCCGTCAAGGATTTACTTTCCTAGACGACAAAGATACACTCATAAACATCACATCTCCATACATTATAGCACGCATATACGCATCATACCTTACAAATCTCATTTATGTTGAGAACATCATCGCTTGATTCATATCATGCCTTGCATATGACTGACCTTTACCTTTCAGAAAGATCCAGTTAAGTTCTCAGCTAGATTTCAAGACCTAGACCGGTTCAGTTAAGTCGACCCTAAGATTTTCCTGTTTCTTATCCAGTCAAAGGCCTTCTCTGGTTCAGTCAGATCGACCCTAAGATCTCCCTGTTTCTTATCCAGTTGAAGATTTCAAGACCTAGACCGGTTCAGTTAAATCGAACCTAAGATTTTCCTGTTTCTTATCCAGTCAAAGGCCTTCTCTAGTCTAGTTAAATCGACCCCTAACAGATTTTCCTGATGAAGACTCAGTAGAAGATATCCAAGATTCTCTCAATGATACTGTTGAGGTTGAAGTCGCCCAAGATTCTCTCAGCGTTACTGTTGAGGTTGAAGTCGCCTATGGTTCTCTCCCCGTTACTGCGGAGGTAGTAATCGTCCCCAGATTCTCTCAGTGTTACTGTTGAGGTTGAAGTCATCCAAGATTCTCTCAGCGTTGCTGTTGAGGTAGAAGTCGCCCTAGATTCTCTCAGCGTTACTGTTGAGGTTGAAGTCGTCCAAGATTCTCTCAATGATACTGTTGAGGTTGAAGTCGCCTATGGTTCTCTCCCCGTTACTGCGGAGGTAGTAATCGTCCCCAGATTCTCTCAGCGTTACTGTTGAGGTTGAAGTCGTCCAAGATTCTCTCAATGATACTGTTGAGGTTGAAGTCGCCTATGGTTCTCTCCCCGTTACTGCGGAGGTAGTAATCGTCCCCAGATTCTCTCAATGATACTATTGAGGTTGAAGTCGCCCAAGATTCTCTCAGCGTTACTGTTGAGGTAGAAGTCGCCCAAGATTCTCTCAGCGTTCCTGTTGAGGTAGTAATCGGCCAAGGTTCTCTCACCGTTCCTGTTGAGGTAGTAACCATCCCTGGTTCATTCATCACCTTTTGAAGATCCAGATCCAGCTCCTGTGACCAGTTAGGACACATCTACACAAAGAGTTTGAAGACCAGCTCCTGTAACAGGTCAGGTAATCATTTTCTTTTGCAGGTACGCAAGTTCTCGCTAAGGAATCTCTTACGCGATCAACATCCAGATGGCATCTATAAGCCCGTCCACCATCCATCACCTCTCAGCATGGCATCCATAAGTCCATCATCCTATCCATCAATCTCCAAATGGCATTTATAAGCCCATTCCCCCATCACACAACTATGTGAGCGCAAATTTCTGGGCACTCTAGTGTTCAATCATCTTCCACCTTCGAATTACGAAAGGCACGTCAGCCAATCTGCATCCTCAGGTATAAGAAGATTGAACAGGGGCAACTGTTGTACCCCAAAATTTTCCCTCCCATATTCTTCAAGATTTGCCAAGTCAAAGCTTCAAAATCTCCCCAAGGGTTGCACAGTTCAAGGGCCTCCTAACAGTCAAAAACTAGGGTTTTGGTTCTGACAAAGAAAATGAAGTTTACAAGGGACCAATCAAGTCCCACATGCCTATAAACATGGTCAAGCATCCTCACACCAAGTTTCAAGACTTACAGCACAAAATTGCACAGTCAAAAACCCTAATTGCACAACAGTCAACTGTAGGGGCAGAATGGTCATTTGACAGTCAAAAGTTCAAATTTTTGGTCAACATCTCATTTTGAAGCCACAAACATCATTTGATCAATGCTTGATCATGATTCTCAAAGCTTGGCTCAAAAAGTCTCAAGATGCAAAAGTTTCCATATTTGGACAGTTGAAAAAGTCAACTGTAACTTGACCAAGGCATAACTTCCACATGGATTATCAGAAAAATTCCATCCAAAGCTCATTTTGAAGAGAAAGACATTTCCTACAACTCCTCTTCACACTTCAAGTCCAAGAAATTCTCTCACAAAAAGTTATCAATTTCAACATTATAGGTCATTTTCAAAAGTCAACAAAAAGAGACTTTAAGTCAAAGGCCATAACTTGAGATTTGTAAATCAAAATGACATGGGACCAAAGGCATTGGTTAGAGGACTTCGAGACCTTTCCAAAATGTCCAAAAACATGAGCAAAGCTTAAAAATTGAGCAAGATATGCCTTGTGGAATTTGGGAAAATTTTGGATATTTTGAAAAGTCAACTTTGCTTCAAATGTCCTAAAATTGCTAGTGGGCCACATTTTCTTCTAAGATTCATCATCCAAAGCATGTGCACGACCATTTGGCCCAAAGGGAAGTTATTCATCATTTTTATTTATTTATTTGAATTTTTAATTGCTAATAATTCATTTAATTAATTAAAATATGGAAAAAATACCAAAGCAAACTTTTTAAATCTTTTTATGCATGAAATATCTCCAAGATTTCGTGCAAATCAGATAGGGAAAGAATCAATGTGATTTGGACATGATTGGTATCAAATATGCATGAAAAAGATTGAAAAATTATGCCATGAAAATCAAATATTCTCTACATCAATGCTTTGATCCTTTGGCTCAGAATTTAACCCTAATACACTCCATACATAAGACACAAGCTAGACCTAAAGACCAAGACCTCCAAGCTGCGCCAGAAAAGAAGAACAAAGTTTGCACTTTTTGTGAAAAATTCTAAAACTGAAAACGTGGTTCCAAAGCATTTCAAGGCAGGAAAATCATTCCATTGTGTTCCTGAGGCTTCAAGGAACGTGCCTGAATCAAAACCATCATCCCTAACATCAAGAATTGGTAACTATAAGTCAGACTGTGTCGTCTTTTTTGCATATTCGTGTTTCAGTTTTCAAGCATTCTCATTGCAATTTTTTTGTGGATTTACACTAATTGATTGATTCTAAAGCTAACTGTATACTTTAATTGAGTTTTCGTGCAAAATTGGAGGATCCACCATTGAAACTTTCTAGGTTTTCAGAAACCTTGAATTAGGGTTTCTCAGTTATGGAAAAATCAGGACACGAGACTTGGACCATTAAACTCAGGAAACTTGGACGAATATAACTACCCTATCGCGCCTAATTTATAATCAAAGGGTTGCTAATCGCTATTTTTGTGCTTGTTATTTAGTGGGGGTTTAAAACCCCCGTTATTCAATTTGTTTTTTTCAGATAAAATGCAGGGCCAGTGGAGAAGATGGTGATGTGTAAGGCGATGGTTGGTGTATTCAAATTTCGTGCGAAAATGTCCACTAACTCTTGTTTTATCTCATATTAATTGTTGGCCATATAATAAACAAAGAAGGTGGCTGGTACAGTTGGTCAAAGCGTGAGTTGGTAATCTCTAGGACCTGGGTTCGATTCCCAGGTCCCTTCCTCTCTTCATATTATTTTTCTAATCATACTTGCATGCAGCACTCTATCCAAAGGCCTACCATACGCCCATGACTCAAACGTGCCACATGGCCACTGAAGGCAATCCAAGGGTCCAGATTTGAAGAGCACCATGAGTATCAGTCAAGGCAGACGTATGTGGTTCAGAAAAGTCAACAAGGCCAGCGTTTCAATGGGCCTAAAATGCTGGTGATACCTCCCAATTGGGGACAGAACCCCCCAAGGTTTTTGCAATTCTTTTCCTTTTTTTATTTTATTTGTTTCAATTATTTCTTTTTTTAATTCTTTAAATCAATTTATTTTCATAAAACATAAAAACAATAAAAATCAGAAAGTCATAAAAAATAGAAAAAATATTTCATTTAAATGTTATTTTTTGTAAATAAATATTATTAAATAATTTAGTCTTAATTTTAGGTTTAAGTCTTAATGTTTTTTTAATAAACTTAAAATTTGTAGAATTAGGGTTTTAATCAATTTTACTTTTTCTTTTCTTTTATTAATTATTAATTGTTAATTATTATTTTTGTAAATAAATCTCACTAATTAATTAGGTTTAAATTTAGGTTTAATTCAAATATTTTTCTTAATAAATTAAAAAAGTGTAGAATTAGGGTTTTAAGTATTTTCTCATTCTTTTTCTTTTTTCTCTCACCATAATTAATTATTAAATATTTTTTTGTAAATAAAATTGCATTAATTAATTAGGCTTAATTTTAGGTTCAATTTTAATATTTTTTCTTAATAAATAAAGATAGTTAGAATTAGGGTTAATTAATTAATTTCTTAATTTCATTTAATTCTCTTATTAAAAATCCATAAATACAAAAAACCTCAAAAATAATTTCTTTTTATTTTATTTTAATTAATTGGTTAATCGTAATTTAATTTCATTAAAAAAGGGTCCAACGCCCTCGCTTTCGATTATTAATTTGTTTCGCACATTTTATTCTTATTCCTTCTTTTAAATATTTATGTAACTCTCCCAAAGCCGTGTAAATTTGATATTTATTTCTCGCACTTTATTTCTTTATTCAAATCGGGTCCTGGATTTAATTTGGCGATGTGGACCCGCGCCTTTGTAATAGTTTAGGAACTTTATATTTCTCGCAACTTTTTAACTGCTAATAAATTGCATGCAAGAATGGATGTCAAAATAAAATTAACGCGTAGATCACCCATGACATGAACAAGACAAAATATCTGAAAACGACACACAAATCACACACCACCCCTAGGGTACATCTCACTGTTGCCTTGCCTCTCGAAAGGTGATCGTCGAGTAGAGGATGTCTTAGTAAGTCCTCATGATCCGGGAACCTGGCATGAGGGTAGCTTCTAAGGTGTCTTCCCATTGCTCTGGTGATCACCATGTCCCGAACCTTCGAATTGACCCGAACACCTCCAACGGTGGGGCTACCTACCTCTCAATGGTGGGATGGCACTACTTTAAGGACATTTACACAGACGAATTCCTTAGGGTAGGTAGACGACTCTAGATACTTGCTCTAATTTCAAAAACAAATCAAAAATACTTTTCACACCGACACCTTTTCAAAAAAGCTTTCGAAAGCAATTTTTCAAACACTCCTGAGGACCGATACAAGAGTCGAACTGAAATTTTCAAAGGAACCTTTTTTAAAACCCACAGTTGAAAAGCAAACAAACCATTTTTGAAAACACAATGAGCAAGTATCTAAGAGCCCATGGATAACCATGGATAGAAAGGGTGCTAACACCTTCCCTTTCTATAAATCTACCTCCCGAACCGAGAGCTAATCTCAATAAGGAATTTTTCTGTGCTTTTGTCCTTTCCATATTGGAGAAAATAAAAGACGGTGGCGACTCTTGCTTCCACGACATTTCGCGAACCAGCGTTAAACAGTCAGTTCCAGATCCACCGATCACAGTGATGTTCTTCAAACCTAAACTCAGTTGATCGTGCGTTAGACCTTGTTCGAGTCTTTGTCCTAATATTCCCATGATGGTTCGGATGTTGACATTTTATTTTGAATAGGCAGTCATTTCCTTGTTGAGGGTTTGCAGGTCCTCTTTTCTTTTTGATTTCGTTATCCCTGTTTTTTGCCTGGACTGTTTCTTTTGTGATTACAGTCAGCGTGATGCCCCAGTTTTGTAAGTATCCTTCATAGGTTTTGACTTATTGGGTTTTTATTTCTGAGGGATAATGACTGCCTGTCTTTATGATTATTCGGAGCCATCATCGTCTTTTGTTTTGGAAGGACTTCTTTGTTGTGTACTTGGATCAACTGAGAGAACTACCCTGCCCCAGGTTATGATTTAGGGTTTTAATTTTCGAAAAGAAAAACTCCGACTTCTTTGGCTTAAAAGGGGTTGACGAGGGATTATCTTCCTTATAACTCCAGTGTTTAGGAATTGAAACAATGCATGTACCTCATCAGCGGGGTCTGTTCAAAAGCATACTGTAGATTATGGTATCATTTTCGGCATCCTCCCTCAAGAGGCTTAGAATTATTAATTGAGAGTTTGAACATCACAAAAAAAATGAAAGTAGTTTGAAAATAGCGAATGCGAATATATTGATTCAAAACAGACATATGCGATGCATTGATAAAGTAATAAAGTTTGCTATGACAATAATTGTTTGAACAATCAGAAGGAAATTACAACTCGAAAAATATAATGAACAAAAGTCTTCTAATTTGAACTAGTCACTTCAAGTGATGAATCTTGCAGGGATAGTAGAAGAACTCAGCCTGGCCATCTTGGGTGAATTCCACTGCTCCTTCATCAATCAGATCCTGGATCTTGTTCTTCAGAGACCAGCAGTCGTTTGTGGCATGCCCCGAGCTGTCCGAATGATAAGCGCAGTGGGCGTTGGGGTTATACCTTGAAGGTGTCTTGTTGGGGTTCTTAGGAGGGTCCCTTAGAGTTACCAAATTCAACCTCAACAAATGTTCTAAAGCTTGAGACAGTGACGTGTTGAGCTTGGTGAATTGCCTCATAGGCTCGTCTGGCTTGCTCTGATCAACCCGTTACTCTGGGCGAGGTTATGGTTGGACCTGTGAAGTGGTAGCAATTTGGAGAGGTCTAATCTTCACCATGCCAGACTCTTGTCCTCTCGGAAGCTGATCAATGACCTGGTCCCTGACTTGGACTGTTTGCTTCATGTTGTGTCTGTCTTGATGAAGCTGACTGATCATGGTCCTCAACTCTTCTTGCTCCCGAGCTAAGCCTTGGATAAGGGCCATCTGCCCCAGCATCTGAGTCCTCATTGCATCTACCTCAGCTTGCAGATGTTTCAGTTGTTCGTCCTTATCATCTTCGGGACTTTTCTTGGCCAAGTTCCCCATGAGGAGTGTCCTCAACTCTTCCTGCCCCTTGGATAGGCTTAAAAAGATCTCCCTGAACTGAGTATCTTGAGCATGAAGACCCTGGTTATCTTGTTGGGAAGCCATTGCTGAAATAAACAGCGGAGAAGGTAAGTGTCTTGTAACAAGGGTACCTGTAATGCAATGATATGTATGTATGCATGCAATGTTTTCAAGGATCTCGTGGGGTAAACAAGAAAAGTTGTTAGGATTTGAATTTCGTAGCTTGATTGAAGGAACTTCGTGTTGATGAGAGTCCTTCTTCAAGAGTCAAGGCTCACCATATCCAGTGGGTCATAGCCCCTGACTCAAGTCATTAACCTTTGCTAGAGGAAAATAAATCCCCTTTGCCCCTTGCTAGACATTTGATTCATCATGACCTGCATCACAAGCCCTTGAGATCCTTGAAATGGATTAGTCCTTATGTAGGATGTATGCAATGGTATGATGGTATGATGTTATGCTGTGGAGTAATGTAGGTAAACCCTATTATGAGTCCAGATTAAGGACTGTAAACAAAACCTGCAAGAAACTCAAGTGTCAGATAACAAGTATGCAAGTAGTCAAGTTTTGAAGGCACACAAGTCACACAAAGAGCCCTTAGAGTTTAGGCCAGCATGAAGTTTGGGGTACTACCCTCTTGAAGTTGGTGGGCTCAAACCTGTCCTATCAAAGTAACCGGGTTCTAAGGAGCTCAATATCATTGGATTGTTTTCTGTGTTCATCGTTTCGATTTAGCCACTGAACTGGCGATCAAAATATCCCAAGAAAATAACCCTCAACTGAGTGTAGTATCGAGTATCAACCAACTTCGGACTGCACCATAGTCAGTTATCTCACTACCCTAAAGAGGCCAAGATGGTTCAATTAAGGTTCCTAAGGTCAGTTGATGCTTCACGACACCATGCGGCGGCCCTGTACTCTCCTTGACTTGACTCAAGGGTTACCGATACTCACCAAATTGCCACATCAATGTAGCAGACTGCTTCAACCGTGTCGGTATACCCCGCACAGTTCCCTCACAGTCTTGTTGCTACTTTCTAAGAAGGTATTCCCCAGATCCGGGTTAGGATCTATAGAAATCCTAAGACAGTACCCACAATAATAAAGCAAACAATTCAGACAATTGAAAACACAAGTATGAGCTATCCTAAGGTACACCTCACTTTAAATTCTCCCCAGCAGAGTCACCAGTTCTGTGATCGGTGGAAATAGAACTGACTGTTTTTTAAGCTGGTTTCGCGAAATGTCGCGGAAGCAAGAGTCGCCACCGTCTTTTATGTTCTCCAACATGGAAAGGACAAAAGCACAGCAAAATTCCTTATGAGAATGTTTCTCGGTTCGGGAGGTAGATTTATAGAAAGGGAAGGTGTTAGCACCCTTTCTATCCGTGGTTATCCATGGGCTCTTAGGCACTTGCTCTTATGTTTTCAAAATGTTTGCTTTTCAAAATGTGAGTGGGTTTTGCAAAAGTTTCTTTGAAAGATTTCTGAATAACTCTTATATCTGTCCTCAAGAGTGTTTGAAAAATTGTTTTGAAAGCTTTTTGAAAGTGTCAGTGTGAAAAGATTTTTGATTGTTTTTTAAGGGAGCAAGTATCCATGAGTCATCTACCTACCCTAAGGAATTAAGCTGTGTAGAAGTCCTTAAGGTAGTGCCATCCCACCATTGAGAGGTAGGTAGCACCACCGTTGGAGGTGTTCGGGTCAATTCGAGTTTAGGGACAGTGTGGTCACCGAAGCAACAGCAGGACACCTTAGAAGCTACCCTTATGTCCTTGATCCTTTTTTAATCCGAGGCAACCGTTTCGAGGCAACTGTTCTGAGGCAACTGTTCCGAGGCAACTATTTCGAGGCAACTGTTCCGAGGCAACTGGATCATGGACATAAGGACTACTAAAACGTCCTATACTTGACGACCACGTTTCGAAGGCAACAAGTGAGGCGTACCCTAGAAGTGGTGTGTGTATTTGTGTGTTGTATTCAGTAATGTTTGTCTTGTTAATTAGTGAGCTACGAGTTGTTTTTATTTACATACATTCTTTCATGCAAGTTAACAGTTAAGGGGTGCGGAAAGTAAATTGCGGAAACGTAAATCCTACGCTATTACAAGGCGCGGGTCTATACATCGCCAAAAATTACAAAGACCCATTTTTTAGTAAATGAGTACGGAAATTAAATAAAGCGATAAACCTATTTAACTATTACATTCTTGAAGGCAATTACATAATAATCAAATAAAGTAAATGCGCGCGAATAAATTAATCGGGAATGTCTAAGGGTGTTGACCCTTTTAAGAAAAGAAATTGATTTTTTTTGGCTTTTTGTAATTAAATGAAATTAAAAACTACCTAATGACTAATTAATTAATTTAATTAAAAGAAAATATTTTTTTTTTGTGTTTTTTATGTTTTTATGAAATAAAAGAAATGGAATAAAATTAAAATTTAACTTTTACCTAATTCTAGATTTATTTTAATTATTTAAGAAAAGGAATTAAACTTGCCTAATTAAACTATTTCAATTAATGTTTATTTACAAAATAATATAATAATAATAATAATGATGTTAGTTCTATTTTTTTGATTTTTTTATAAAAATATGTTAATTATGCTAATTATTAAAAAAATAAAATAAGGCAAATAAATAAAAGAAAATAAAATGACAAAACAAAATAAAATAAGAAAAAAGTAAATAAACCCAAGGGGGGTGAGATGGCCTTCATGGAGGTTTTCTGAAGTAATTCTGGCCCAACAACAAGAAGCCTTATTTGACTTTTTTCGGTTGCCTACGCATGCGCTGACTCCAGAGCATAGTACTCTTGCGTTCTGGGCCTTTAGATCTGCCTCCAATGACACTTGGCTTGTTGGATGGGTGAGGCTTATGGTGGAAACTACTTGAGAAACTGCACAAGAACGTGTTAAAAAAAATGATATGAGAATTATGGGGGACCTGGGAAGAACTTACAGCGTGGTATGAGCCCCAGGACTTGGCAAAGGTTGCTTTAGCTTCAGGGTGTGGCAAGGAATAGAACCACGTGCTTGTTTTGATCTGAAGATGCTCGCAACTATGTTTTAGAACTCTCACTTTTGAATAATTTTTGGTTTTGCTCTTGGCCGTTTCTGCACACACTCTCTTTGAATAAGGTTGGGAAGACTTGTATATATAGTAATGAAATGTGTATCAATCCAAATAATGGTCATTGAAGCCTTGCATTCATGTTTGAGATTTTGCCATAACCAACATTGAAACAACTTGCCTTTTGTGTCAAAATTTGAATTTTTATGCCCATAATAGGCCTTGCACGAATTTGGAAGGTATTTCAAGGTGATTCAAAGCTATTCAACAGAAAATATATCCCTCCATTAATTTCTTTGATTTTTATTTGAATTTTAAAGATTTAAAATGAATTAAATCAAATAAAATTAAATAAAAATGAAAAAATTAATTTTAAATCTTGAAATAAATTGTGGGACACGTGGGAGGCATGGCCAAGCTGAATCAAGTGGAAAAAGTGGGGCCCTTTTGTCAAAAAATGAAATTTCAAGGATAATTGACTTTGGCCATTTCACAAAAATTTCCCAACTTCTCCAATGCATATCTTGCTCAATTTTGAAGCTATGAACATGTTCTTGGACATTTTGGAAAGGTCTTGAAGTCCTCTAACCAATGCCTTTGGTCCCACGTCATTTGGATTTACCAATCTCAAGTTATGGTCTTTGACTTAAAGTGCCTTTTTGTTGACTTTTGAAAATGACCTATAATGTTGAAATTGATAAATTTTTGTGAGAGCATTTCTTGGACTTGGAATGTGAAGATGAGTTGTAGGAAATGTCTTCCCCTTCAAGATGAGAATTAGATGGGATTTTTCTGATGAACCATGCAAAAGTTATGCCTTGGTCATGTTACAATTGACTTTTCAGCTGTCCAAAAATAGAAACTTTTGACACCTTGATGATTTTTGAGCCATTCTTGTGAAATCATGGTCAAGACTTGACCAAATGATGATTGTGGCTTCAAAATAAGATGTTGACCAAAAATTTTGACTTTTGACTGCCAAATGACCATTTTGCCCCTGCAGTTGACTGTGGAGCAATTAGGGTTTTTGACTGTGCAACTTGACCTTGTGAGCCTTGAAACTTGACATGTAGGTGCTTGACAATGTATATGGGCATATGTGACTTGATTGAGCCCTTGAAAACTTCAACTTCCTTGCAAGAACCAAAACCCTAATTTGACTGGCTTTAGGAGAATGGTTGACTGTGTAGCCCTTGAGTAGACTTTAAAGCTTTTGCTTGTCATAACTTTGAAGATTATGGGAGGGCAAATTTTGGGGTACAACACATAGCATTTTCAATAACCGTTTCAAGGATCTCGAGGGTCTTTGATGCAGGGTCACGTTGAACCAGACGTCTACCAGGGGGCAAGAGGATTTATTTTCCTCTAAAACAAACGTCGTCAAAGATCAAGTACAAAAAACTTGAGTCAAGGGCTATGACCCACTTGATATGGTGAGCTTGATTCTCGTGGAAGAACATTCACCGATACAAAGTTCTCCAATCAAAGATGTTAATCAAAATTCAACTTCTAACTTTTTCTTGTGTTTACCCTGCGAGATCCTTGAAAACATGCATCTACATATCATGCATCATAACAGGTTTCTCCCACACAGGTCTCCTTACCTTCCTGCTGTTTATTTCAGTAAGATGGATATGGAACAAACAGTGAAAGATCTCCAAGCTCAAAACGCTTAATTCCAACAAATGTTCCTGGCTATGGCTAAGGGGCAAGAAGACCTGAAAAATCTCCTTCTCAAAGACAAGGGAAAGAAGTCCAAGAATTCAATAGGTGTCTTGAACTTGGGAAGAAGACCTAAAGGACCAGTCAAGGGAAATCTAGATCTTTCAACTCCATCCATCATGGGGGATAGTCTTGAAGAAGACCACGATTTGGAGATTGATGAAGCCGAAGCTGACTACTCCGAGGAACAATATCCTCCCACTGGTGACAAGTAAAAACAGCTGGAGGATCGCCTCAATGCTATGGAGATTCAACAGATACCTGGCTTGGATCTAGGAGACATGGGTTTGGTTTCTGGAGTGGTCATCCCGCCATAGTTCAAAGTCCCTACCTTTGCCCTGTACGATGGAGTCTCTTGTCCTAAGATGCACTTAAAGTCTTATGTCCGCAAGATTCAACCATACACAACTGATCCGAAGCTTTGGATCCATTTCTTCCAAGAGATCCTAGTAGGGACTCAACTCGAATGGTTCTATCAATTGGAGAGTTCTCGCATCCACACCTAGGAGGATTTAGCTGCTGATTTCTCAAGCAGTATCAGTACAATGCTGATCTTGCACCAACTCGTGTGCAATTGCAGAACATGACCATGGGTTCCAATGAGAGCTTCAAAGGGTATGCCCAAGAGTGGAGAGATTTGGCTGGTAGGGTGCAGCCCCCTTTAACTGACAGGGAGCTGATTGACATCTTCATGGGAACTTTGACAGGACCTTTCTTCAATCACTTGATCGGAAGCTCCTCAGTCGGGTTCACCGAGCTAATACTGACCGGCGAAAGGGTCGAAGTTGGCATCAAAAGTGGAAAGATCCAAAGAGTTACACCCTTTGATGCTCAGAAATTTCCATACAATGGGAAGAAAGAGTCCAATGTTGTGTATGGTCAAAAGAGTCGTCATGATCAACATGTGGGGCAGTCCTGATCTCTGGTTCTGCGTCACGCCGACAACAATAAAGGGGAAGTCAACAAAGGCCAGACGAGCCCAAAAGACAGTTCACCAACATCAACATGCCGCTGTCTCAAGCGTTGCAACACTTGTTGAGGATGAATCTGATTACACTGATAGGACCTCATCCAAACCCCAAAACTTCTTCTCCTAACTACAATCCTAATGCAACGTGTGCTTATCATTCTGACAGTCCCGGGCATGACACTAAGGATTGCTAGGCATTGAAGTACAAGATTCAGAATCTGATTGATGTCAAGGAGATCGAGTTCGACCTTCCGGAGACTCCAAACGTGATCACTACTCCTTTTCCAAGTAATTAAGAGATTTTATTCATTTTAATTTTCAAGTTGTAATCTCTTTTGTTATTCAAACAATTATCTATTAATGTCAAACTTTGTTTCATTAAATGCATTGCATATGTTTGTCTTGAAATATTTCATTTGTTTTCATTTCATGCTTTTTTTACTCTCTCTATGACATTCAACTCTTGCTAAAAGTTACAAGCCTTTAGAGGGAGGATGACAAGTTACAAGCCTTTAGAGGGAGGATGACAAAAACAATGCCATAATCTCATACAGTATGCTTTTGGACAGACCTTGCTGACGATGTACAAGCATTCTTTCAAATCCTAAACACTGGAGTTATAAGGAAGATAATCCCAAGTCAACCCCTTCGAGCCAAAGAAGTAGAAGTTTTCTGTTTTAACACAAATTGAAACCTTTAAATAAAACCTGGGGCATGGTAGTCTCTCAGTTAATTCAAATGCGCATTCAGTCGCAAACTTTCACTTCGTAATACAACGAATGACATCAAAAATATTCCTCTAAAATCAAAAGATGGTGATGGTTCCCTATTACATAGGAAGTCATTATCTCTCGAAAAGAAAAGCCCACTAAGTCAAAACCTACAAAAGAAGACTTAATAAAACTGGGGCATCCCGCTGACTGTAATCTCAAAACAAGAACAATCAGGCAAAAATTAAGGATAACAAATCAAAAGAAAGAGGTCACTACAAATCCTCAACAAAAAAAAAATATTGCAAAAAAAATGACTGCCTTCCGACAAACTTAACTTCTCTGAACCATCACCAAAATGTCATTCCAGACTCAATTGGAATTCAAACGCACAATTAACTGAGCTCAGGACTGAAGAACATCACGAAGAGCGGGTGGATACAAATACACTTTGAACCTTTATCCTTTGTTTCTTAAACCATGAACCAATCCATGTTACAACCCTTCAAAAGTCCTAATTGAAGCACGGGTTAGTTCAAAAGCATACTGTTACAAAAGGTATCCTGGCTCCTGTAAGGCTTTACTCAAAATCCAAAGTTGAATTACAAACTTCTTTACTTGCTGAAAACGCATTTTTTTAAAACTTCAAGACAAACATAAACTTTGCATTACTTGAATATCACTGTTTGCATATGGCTATTTATTTCATAGCGGAGAAATTCACACAACAAATATCCAGTAAACGAAAGCTCTCTCAGTGAACAAAATCAATTCAAGTAGGATGACACTCCCATTGACAAATCTCCTATCAACAAGGGGGCATGACATGTCACTATCCAACACACATGGGGCAGTCCAGTCAAGATTCCAAGAAAATCTCTCAAGAATTGCAGAGTAACCAGGGGCAAGTCTCCATCTCCGTCACTTGGGGCATTGAACGTCAATCCCGACAAAGGGTTATGTACAGTCAAAAATTTCCAGGCAGTGCCACAAACACTCGCTACTAGGGGCAGTGACAAATATACCCAAAATCCTTCTCATAGGATGATTCCCCAGCCAGAGTTTAATCTCTGAAAACCTTTCCCCAGCTGAGACAACCTCAAGAGTCCTCGAAGACTCTCCCCAACGAAGTCATCACCTCTCTAGCAGACCGGCAACAGGGTTTATTTCCCCAACAAACGGCAGAAATCCCCAGCTTGAGGTGGCCTCTCCGACTACTACAAATCAAAGGACCACAACTCTTCTTCCCCAGTAGACTACTCTACAATCCCCAGCAAGTTACTGTGAAACCTGGACTCGACCAGATATCAGTTCAACTTAGACTTCCCAGTAGAGCAACGGACAACCGAGACTCCTGAACTCTTTTCCCAAGTAGGAATAAACATTCTCCCCACAGAGTTTTCAATATCCCCCAGCGGAGTTCTCCTCAAACAACAAAACAGGAATCCCCGGTGGAATCATTCTAAGCAAAGTTTGAAGACACACATACTCTTCAACAGCAGTCCAGGATTTAACAACTCCCCGACATTTGTCGAGGATTTTATTTTCCCAGACAAAAATACATTCATTAACATTTCACATTTGATACATCCTATTTATATACATGATAAGTGCATACAACACAATCTCATTTATTTTTTAGAACATCATGACATCATGCATCATGACATTGCACACAACTAACGTTCTACCTTTTTCAGGAAAAATCAATCAACAGATGGCTACCATCAACCATTTTCAAATAGGATCCAAGATTAATACTTGTAACAAACCAGGAAAACTATTTGTGGACGACTGGTTGTAGATTAACACCTGAAACCAGACAAGACAACTATCAACTTGACCAGCTGAGGCAACCCTACACAGGTTCCCTCTTTCCAAGATGATGTTTTACACGGACTCATCGTCAGGCAACCCTACATAGGTTCCCTCTTTCCAAGATGAAGTTTTACACGGACTCATCATGAAGCAACCCTACATAGGTTCCTTCTTTCCAAGATGAAGTTTTACACTGACTCATCATTGAAGCAACCCTACACAGGTTCCTTCTCAATTCCAGATGCAGTTTTACACGGGCTCATCGTCAAGCAACCCTACACAGGTTCCTCATTTCCAAGATGCAGTTTTACACGGACTCATCATGAAGCAACCCTACACATGTTCCTTCTCAGGAAATTCCAGATGCAGTTTTACACAGACTCGTCATTGAAGCAACCCTACACAGGTTCCTTCTCAATTCCAGATGCAGTTTTACACGGGCTCATCGTCAAGCAACCCTACACAGGTTCCTCCCTTCCATATGAAGTTTTACATGGACTCGTCATCAAGCAACCCTACACAGGTTCCTTCTTTCCAAGATGAAGTTTTACACTGACTCATCATTGAAGCAACCCTACACAGGTTCCTTCTCAATTCCAGATGCAGTTTTACACGGACTCATCGTCAGGCAACCCTACCCAGGTTCCTTCTCCCTTCCAGATGCAGTTTTACATGGACTCATCATCAAGCAACCTTACACAAGTTCCTTTTTTCCAAGATGAAGTTTTACACGAACTCATCATTGAAGCAACCCTACACAGGTTCCTTCTCAATTCCAGATGCAGTTTTACACTGACTCATCATCAAGCAACCCTACCCAGGTTCCTTCTCCCTTCCAGATGCAGTTTTACACGGACTCATCATGAAGCAACCCTACATAGGTTCCTTCTCAGGAAATTTTAGATGAAGTTTTACACTGACTCATCATGAAGCAACCCTACCTAGGTTCCCTCTCAGGAAATTTCAGATGAAGTTTTACACGGACTCATCATCAAACAACCCAACTTTCCAATACAGTTCAGATGCGCTTCAGACACGGACGCCATGCTGGAAATCATCTAGTTCCAGCTTATAGATACAGTCCAGCAATTGCCTCTGGATGGCATCTTTAATCCCATCTCCAACAACTATCCATTACCTCTCCAAATGGCATCTTTAAGCCCATTCCCCACATAATCAACTAACACACCTTCGAGTGCAAATTTTCTGGGCACTCTAGTGTTCAATCATCTTCCACCTTTAAGTCACGAATGGTAGAATTACCAATCTAACTCTTCAGGTGTAAGAAGATTGAACAGGGGCAGCTGTTGTACCCCAAAATTTTCCCTCTCATTTCTCAAGGAATCACCTTGGATTCTCAAGTTTGCTTCCAAGCCTTGAATTACAAATTTTTCCAAGAAAATCACTCATAAGGGCAAAATGGTCATTTGCATACTGAAAAGTCAAATTTTGACTTTTGGGTCAAAATCAAGCTTCAAGAATCATATTACATCAAGACACGTTGAAATATGAAGTTTTGTTTCATCAAAATCCAAGAGATCAAAATTCTAAATACTTAGAATTTTTTCTAAGTATTTAAGAAAAATGACACTTCGGAACTTCTGAGCCAGCCTCCAGGCAGGTGCAGTCAGAAGTTGTAAACATGGTTCAGCACATAATCTTTAGTCAGAACATGGCTCTTCAGCATCTACGCAAGTTCAGTCAGAGTTTGTTAGGATAAGGCAAAAAAGGTAATAAAGCGTAATACAAAGTCTGAAAGCTCCTTCAGAACATTCTGGAGCCAAAAAGTAAGAGGATCAGAAGATGGGGATGCCACGCTGAAGCAGAACTTCTGATCTAGAACTAATCCATGGTGTAGAGTTTTACGTTGCAGGATTTCTGGTTGTGATAAGTCTCATCATCATTTAATGCTCATTTAATGCTCACAACCACCTTCTGAGTCTTTATCCAAGGGATTTTTACCACATGTACCTCTACTGTCTTGGGATAGAAACTTTGCTACCAAGCCCATGCTTAGCTTTTTGCTTTTCCATAAATCCTGCTGACAACCACCATGCTTACTTCAAAGACAAGGCAGCACTTCAGCACGTGAAGGCTATTTTCAAAGCTTTGGTCAGAACATGACCAAATCCCAAAACCTTGCTTATACAATTTGCTGCAGACCTATGACCAACAGCTGGCTCAGCCTACGCCTACATCTCATGATTACATCAAACTAGCATACGAAAACTGTGATGAAAAAGCAAAGGAACAGGATTCCAAAACAGGTTCAAATCCTATTTGTTTTTTCCCCCCAAAGTCACAACAAATTCATCTATAAATACTTGGCTCCATCACACGTTCAAGGGGTTGGCTTTTGAGGAGAGACTGACCAAAAGAGAGAAAATGAATTTGTGAAACCTTCCTAAAAATCCAGAAATACCATAAACAAAAACAAACCTTTGTTTTTCCCTTTGAACAAAAAGACACAACCATTCACCCGTCTCTCTTGCTGACTCAGAACATCCAGAGGCAGCCACTCAAAGTTCTAGGCACGCTCCAGGTAAGTCTTTTTGACTTTACTTGTTTTTCATTCTGAACATCATTAGCATGTAAATACTATAGTATTAATGTTGTACATATCATTGTATGAATAGAGAAACTATGGATCAGAACTTCTAGAATAATGCTAGGCTCAGACTTAGGATTGGAACTTCTATTATTTGTTGTGTTGTAATCATTCTGATTTGCTGAACTGAACAAATTGTTGTTGTGCTGATTAAGAGCGGAAATGTAACACAGAACTTCTATTTTTCACTCATCATTTTAACACACGTAACTTCTAGGATTTTCTCACTGTTTAAGCACGCAGAACTTCTGAGCTCTCTTCACTGTTTTAACACACAACTTCTATGATTTTTTCTCATTGTTAACACACGTTGAACTTCTGATTTTTACATGCTGATAACGCATTGAACTGCTAATGTTCACTCACTAGCTCAGCAAAATATAGAACTTATAATGACTCACTCACTGTTCTAACACAGCACAGAACTTTTGAGTTCTCCTCACATGTTAAATACACTGAACTTCTGATGTTTCCATCAGCTGTTTTCAAACACTCTGAGTTTCTGATTTTCACATGCTGACAATACAGAACTTCTGACTTTTGGTTCACTGGTTGAACACCACCCAGAACCTCTGTGTTTTCCCCTCTAACGTTTTTTTGTAGGACTTCAGAGTGTATCAATCCAGAACCTCTGTTCCCTTTCCCTCTGACGTTTTTTGCCGGACCTCAGAGTGTACGAATCCAGAACTTCTGATCCCACTGACGTTTCCTGCTGAGTCACGCGCCTGGCTTCAGAACTTCTGATCCTTGTTTCCTTGTTTACAGCGACACGTTGTTTCTACCTTGAATTTATTTTTCCTTTTCATCTTTTTTTTATATATATTAACATAAAAAGACATAAAAAAAATTTTCCTTTTAACTTATTTCCTTAAGACAAAAACATTTTTTAAACAAGTCCATTTCTTTCTTATATTATACATTTCAATATAGTTGTAATAGTAACTTAGGACTTATTTTTACTTGCAACCCCCATTCATAAGTTTGTACCCCCATCCCCTAAATATTGTAATAGCGTAGGACTTTACATTTCTGCAATTTATCGCTTTCAAATGTAAATGCTAGTAATTAGGCGTGTATGGCAAGATAAAACCAACAAGTAGACCACCAAAAATCAAAGACAAATGCATGCAATCAAACGCACTTGCACACATGCACCCTTAGGGTAATCTCACTTGTTGCTTTACAAAAATGGCCATGTTATGCATATGGGATGTCTTAGCACAAACAAATCGAAAAAATACAAGATCATAGTCCCTCGATGACGCTATGAAAGTTGCCTTTCAAAATGATCTTAGTCCCTACAGAAAAAGTGCTAAGTCATCTCACAACATTGCTATCATGGTCATACGATGACCCAACGCCCGTCCCTCCACATCCAACGATGGGGCTTCTTATCAAAACAATGATAAGTTTAGAAACATCTAAAGGAGGAAAAACACATCTAAGACCTTTTGAGTAGGTAGATTACTTTTAGTTACTTGCTCACTCTCAATAGCCAATATCCTTGCTATTTTCAAAACAAACACACACATCTTACAAACATCGGAAACATTTTCAAAAGCTCAAACACTTTGCATACATTCTTACGAACGGGAATCATTGCAAAGTTAGCCTAAACAATGGCACCTTTTCAAAATACTTTCAAAACCACACAAAAGCACAATTTTCAAAGAAAAAGCAAGTGATCTAGCAAGTAACTAAGAGCCCATGGAAAACCATGGATGAAAAGGGTGATAATACCTTCCCTTTTCATAATCTACCCCCTGAACTCAAGAAAACATCTCAAAGGTCTTTCCTGTGCTTTTTCACCTTTCCTTTTGGATAAAAGAAAAGTCGGTGGCGACTCTTGCTAACCGCAACATTTGCAAACACAAACGCAAACCCTCAATTCAGTTCTCCCACCGTATCACAGAGGTGTAATCTAAGTACGTTTCTTTGAAGGGTTTAACTTCCCAACAGGTAAATCGAAAGAGGCTGCCCAGCTTGTAAATCGAAGGAAGTTGCCCAACTTGTAAATCGAAAGAGGCTTCCCAGCTTGTAAATCGAAGGAAGCTTCCTAGCTTGTAAATTGAAGGAAGCTGCCTAGTTTGTGGATCGAAGGAGGTTGTCCAGCTTGTAAATCGAAGGGAGTCACTTCGAAGGAAGCCATATGCCCATTTTGTGGATCGAAGGGAGTCACTTCGAAGGAAGCCGATGCCCAAAGCGAAGCTTGTGACTGAAGGGAGACTACATTTCCCAATCGAACGTTGCTAAATCAAAGCCAACTTGTTTCTTTTTTGACCTGATCGAAAGGCACATTAACATCTTCAAAATTTTACATTTCCTTTATTTCTTTAAACATGTTTTTGTAATCACACATGCGAGAGAAATCTTGAGAAAATGAGGGAAAATTTTGGGGTACAACAAGTTTTATTGAAGATTTGAAGGGGTTGAGTTGTTCAAAAGAAAAAAACATCAAGAGTTTAAGTGCGTGGATAGTGGAGTGTGAAAGAGTTTTCTCTCCTCACCCAATCTTGTACCAACTGATGAGCAGTGGCGTGATTGAATATATCTCTTAAATATTAACCGTCTTAAGTCATTTTCCAAGTCTCTCTTAGGTTTATATCTTTTCTTCATTTATTGTTAAAGAGATGTTCCTATTGAGAACCATGTTTGTAGCTTGTACTCAGCTCACTATGAGCTAAACCTTTTGTAGTTGAGCAATGTGAAGTTAGTATTAAAGTGTTTTTATGTTATATGGTGTGTGGTTAAGTAAATCGTTTTATTATATGTTAATTTGTTATAAGTTTACTTATTTGCTTGATCAACTTAAGAGTATATGATAACTTGTTGTTATGAGAGATCCAACAATAAGTGATTTTCATAATAAAAATAGTTGAATGAGTAGGATTATATATTCACTTGCTTAGCTTACTTTGAGTTAAGAAGATATACTATTCAGGATTTCAGGAGACTAATAGACACATATTAGGGTTACAAGTGAGGTTGGAGATTTGTTCACTTTCCCTTATTATGCATGCTTTAATGTTGTAGAGATACACCACAAGATCACTCTGACCTCACCTGTCACGACACCACACGTCATAAACACATGGTGAAACTAATGATTTTAATGGAACATATCTTAACTTAATTACTCTTAATATATTTCCACTTCTTTTCACCTTACTTTTGACATCTGTTTTAAGTGAACTTGAACTCATAAACACCAAATATTATTTCTCTCTGTTCGTGCTCAAATCAAAAGAATAGTTTCCATATAACAATCAAATCTAAATTACAACACTCCATATGGGTACTGTTGTACCCCAAAGTTTTCCCTCTCACTTATCAAGAATTTGCTCACAAGATCTCCTTGGGCTCAAGACTGCACTAGGGTTTGATCAGCTCAAGACACCTCCTTAGGTACTGATGACCAAAATTTGGGTTTGAGTTTACACAAGGTTTTTTGAACTATAAATCCTTCATATGACTTTCATGGACCATTATGGACCCCCAAGATTACTCATGTCAAGTTTCAAGCCTTGGATCACACTTTTGATCAGTCAATTGAACAGTGGACCTAAAAATCAGCTGTATTGGGGAAAAAGTCAACCATGGCCAATTTACAGTCAAATATCATATTTTTTATCCACATCAACATTTTAAACTCATATTTATCATTTTATCAAGTTTGGACCATAATCCCTCAAGAAATTTGATCAAATCTCCAAAAGGGCAAAATGGTCAAATTTAGGGTTTTGACTGGGAAAGGGCAATTTCTGATTTTTTTTTACCCAGCAAATGGTCAATTGGTTTAAGGCATGATATCAAGAGTCTAATTTCATAATTTTTACCTATTGACATGGTTCACAACATTGCAAATCCATTGGATTGACAGATGAATTTTGCAGTCAATTGATCAAAAGTCAATTGTATACTGAAAAGTCAAACTTTGACTTTTTGATCAAATTCAAGTGCCAAAAATCATAATTCATCAAAACATGTCAAAATATGAAACTTATTCATCAAGAAATCAAAATTTCAAGATTTCATTTTGAAAAGTAAAAATTTCTAAACTTAGAAATTTTTCTGTGTTGGAAATTTCATGTTTTTTCATAACTTTGAGCCAAATTTTCACCATGATGAAAGATGATTCAAGAGAAACTTCCAACATGAAAGTTGAAGATCTCCATGAAATCTAAAACTTTTCTTCACACAACTTCTTCAAAAAGTTCTTGGATCTCAAGTTATAGTTTCAAGAACATAGGATCATAAAACTAAACACTTAGTGAAATTTGGTTAGGATTTTGACTCAACTTCATGGCACTTTTTCATATAGTTAAAAGGTGAATCTTCAAAAGAAATTCAAATATGGGTTGTGTATTACATTGCAAGCTTTCCAAAATTTCCAAGAACTCCTTGAGATCATTCTTGAGTATGGAGAATCGAAGAGATGAAGTTGGTGTTTTGTCACTTGAATTACAAGGCATTTTGTGATGAACAAGAATCCAATTTCAAACCTAGGCTGCATAATATTGATTTGTAGGCCTCCTAAATTGTGTATCTATCCATCATTAATGGATTACACAAACTTTTGAGTTTTAATCCACATTTCCATTAATGGCACAAAGTGAACACTTCCATTTTAGAAAAGCAAGCTTTTGTGTAAAGTCAATTCTTGAGCCTCTAACTTGTTCCCTCTAATCACACTCCATCCACAAAGTTAGAAGCAATCTTGTTTAAAGCATAACCACTCTATCTTAGCAAGTACACAATGCTTGGAAACTTGAAATTCTCAAAAATCACATGTTATGCATAAACTTGTGATTTTAAATTCTGATCAACAACAAGTATCCAAACTTATTGCTTATAAATGGAGGCACTATTTGTGAGCTAGAAGACGAGCTTGAGCACCCTGAAATACACCAAAACTCTCTCAAATCAGAAATTGCCCAAAAACTCCATTGTTGCACAGTTTCTGACCTTGAACCTTAAACTCACATTTCCCTCGTGCGTTTCTTGGACTTTTAGTTTCTAAAGCTTCCTTGCATCAAGGGTAACTCATCCATGTGCCTGTTTCACTTCTGTAACACCATTTTCCTTGTCTTCCATAATCAAAAACAGAGCATCACAGTTGGACTTCTCCAGACCATTTCAGCCACCCTCAGCTCAACCCAACCATTGCATTAGCTTCCTAGAGGGCCAAGGAAGCTAACCTGATCATCAGCACTGCCTAAAACAAGCTCAAATCCATTTCACGATTTCCAGTTTTGAGGTATTTTTCTTGATATTCTATCTCATTACTTAGGCATTGTTAGGCTTGCATTTGTGAAGATAAATTGTAGACATCATTTCCCTGAAGCTGTATATGTCCATAGATTTCATTTATTTTGATTGAGCTAGGAGAATTTTGAGTTTGAACTTTCTGAAATATTTAGGTCAAAATTTGGTACTTTTAAAAATTCTCATTCATCTTTGATTTATAGTTTATGATATTTATATGGTTGGATTTGTAAGTACGAAGTGCGCCTAAGAGGGGGGGGTGAATTAGGTACTTTAAAAAATTTCGGTTTTAGTGATGATGGATCTTATTTTTCTGGTTAATGATGAGTTTAGGAAAGCTTAAAAGTGCAGAAAAATAAAGAGACACGGGTGATATATCCTGGTTCCCCTCACAGTCCGAGAGTACTCCAGTCCCCTTTCAACATGAAAGAGATTTCCTTATTGTGGCAAACTTAAACAAGAACTACCAAAAAGCCAAGAACAATCCTCTTGGACCAAGAACAATCCTCTTGGATTTTCACTATGTCAACTATGAGAACAATCCTCTCAAAGTGACTACACTTGTATCCAACAATCCTGGAAAGACAAGATTTTAAAACACTTAAACTTATTTCCAACAATCCTGGAAAAATAGGTAAGTAACTATCAATATTTGAGTTTGAGTGAGTTGAGTAGTATTGATCACTTAGAGTGATTTAACAATGAATGATCTCCTCTTCCAATAATATTATTGTACAATGACTCAAGATATAATTGCTCAAAGTTTTCTGTTTAACAATGTATGAAAATGTGCAGAAAATTTATGCATGAAAGTGAAGGAATGCTTGAGTTTGTATTTTGAAAATTCAGAAAATATTTATGGAAGAGGTGTTGAAAATGATTTTGAAAATGAATATTTATATGTTCATAACACCCTTTTGAAACATCATGAAGTTCTGAAAATGAATCATGAACAAATTCCAAGATTGAGTGAAAGGTTTCAATGAAAAGGTACTATGAACAGGCATGTGAAAAGCTGTTGTTTTTCAAAATCGTGCAACATGCAATCGATTGCACTCTTTGTGTAAATCGATTGCACAAGGTTTCAACAGCTATATTTTCAAAAGTTTTAAGTGTGCAATCGATTGCACTAGCAATGTAAATCAATTTCATGTGAAGTCAGTAGCAAAAAGTAAGTGAGTGCAATCGATTGCACATGCAATGTAAATCGATTGCACTGAGAAACAGAAGCAAACCTTTTGAAAATTTTAAGTATGCAATCGATTGAACAAGCAATGTAAATCGATTTCACAGAGAAACAGAAGCAAAAGATCTAAAAATTTGAAGCATGCAATTGATTGCACTAATATGCAAATCGATTGCACTCAAGTGAAAAATGAATTTTAACTTTGAAAAACTTGAGTAATGATTTTTAAACATTTCTTTTTCATCATTGAGCATCTATATCTTAAGATCAAAGTAAATAATATCATTATACCTTTAAAGTTGTTGAGAGCTTTGAACTGAAGATTTTGTCCTTAGATGCTTTGAGCTTGATCTTAAATCTTTGCCTTCTTTGTCAATCATGGTTTGTATTCATCAAAACAAAAAGCTCATTTGAGAAGCTTGATTTTACATTCTCCCCCTTTTTGATGATGACAAACAATCTTGCTTTATGCTTTGTACTTTCTGGAAGAGCTTCTCCCCCTAAGATGCAAAACTCCCCCTATTTATGAGAAGGTTGGAATCCTTTGTATTTCTTCATATTGGTTGAAGAGTACCTTAAAAATTAAGACAAGGAAAAATACAAGCATAAAGTACCACATCTTTCTCCCCCTTTGACATTATCAAAAAGAAGGTAAAGATGCACAAAACAAACAGTAATAGAGCAATAAATCGAGAAAACTTGAATTAAAACAAGTAACACAAATTATTTAACGATTACACAGAAAATGAACAAACAAAACATTGAATAACAAGACAATGACATAACAGAAAAAGTGTTAGCCAGAACTTCAAGGGTGATGCATGTCTGGGTGGTTATAGGACCAAGAGCCTTGATTCAGGAATTGTTGTTGAAGTGGCGGTTCTGTGTAGTGTTGAGGAGCTGCAGCTGGATTATTTGGATCATATGGTGGAATATGAAGATGAGAGTAAAGGTATGAAAACTGTTGATTCACATATGTGTGAAAATCATTAATCCAGGTTGTCGTAGACTCATTGATCGCACTCCACTGGTTGTTGATGTTGGTGTTCATGGAAGCAAATTGTTGAGACATGTAATCCATAAGCTCTTGATTGCTTGGACCAGAGGGAGCAGTAGGTGGAGGAGGCACAGCTTCACCGCCTTCTACTTCTTGGTCATTCCCTTCATCGCCAATAACATCTTAACCAATGTAAGTGATGGTTTTTGTTTCCGGATTGTAATGCACGCCCATCCTGGAGTCAACATTCTTGATGGAAATTTTATTCAAATTTGAATCCATATTCACCTTTTCAAACCCAGCAAAATCCACACCAAATTCCTCCATAATTAAAGTAACAAAATAAGCATATGGAAGAAATTTAGATTTTGCATCAACTCTCAGCATATGCATCATTATAAGCCTTGCCCATTTTACACTTATCCCTTTCTTTCTTGCATAAATCGGCTACATTTCCAAGTTGATCACAGTGCAGTGGTTTCCATCTCTTGCAAACATAATATAGACCATAAAGTAATGATATAGGTGATCGTCTATATAGAAGTTACCTGCACTCCAGGAGTCTCTGGATGGAATTACTCCGCCAAGACCACGAATCCGTTTGGCGCGGAATTCAGCTTCACTTAACCACCCAATGTTGTAAAAGAAGTCATTTTCCGGTAGTCATCCCATATCTCGTTTTCAGGGTCATATAGGGAACTTCCAGTGTAAGGAATATGAAGGATCTCACCAACAACCTGAGGAGTTAGAGAGATACGAGTATCCAGCACATATGTCACCATTTTACCTTTTTGGGGTGTTAGATTGCTGAAAACATTCTTACCAAATCCGGGTAATATGGACTGAACGATGAGATTAATGGTTCTAGACCATAAGAAGCTAGATCATTTTGAAAAGAGAAGCATTCTTGTGGAAAGGAGGATAGCATACCATATTTGGGATTGGATACTATTTTCCTTCGAAAGTCTTTTCTGAATCTGGCTTCTTATTCTTCGGTGAGAGATGAAAGTAATGGATTAGAAGATGAATCAACCTTTTTCTTCCCTTTTTCTGAAGCTGTCGCCTTTATTTTTTGTCTTGAAGCCATGGGAATGGAGTTTAGGGTTTTAAGGATTTTAGGTTTTGTAAGAGAGAGAAAGGTGTTTGTGAGCTGAGATTTGGAAATGATTTGAGTAGATAGGGAATATGTGGATTGTATTAAAGTGTATTTGGCTTGGGAATATGAGAGAGAGGAATTCTGACCAACACAATTTTTCTGTCATAAAAGCAAGTTACAGGACGTGCAATCGATTTGCACACAGATGCAATCGATTTGCACATAAAACATAATTAAAATAAAACTGAAACGCACAGAGTGCAATCGATTTGCATTGATGGTGCAATTGATTTGAACTTGAAACAGAAAGGTCAGAATTGAAAAAGCTAAGTGAGCAATCGATTTACACTCTTTGTGCAATCGATTTGCATCAACAAAAAATGTCCAAAACCAAATTTTTCTTAAAAAATAAATACCAGATAACATATATTTACATATAGCATGTATAAAACATATATATAAAATCATAACAAGGGTAGAAGGCACCTTATAAGTCATGTTCGTCAAGTATGCCAGCTCTCGTCGAATCTTATAGAACGGTTCTCTTGCCAAGGTTTGGTGAAGATATCGGCAAGATGATTATGAATATCTATAAAGGTTACCTCGACATCTACTTGAAGAACATGATCACAGAGGAAATGATGTTGTATGTTTATGTGTTTAGTTCTTGAATGCATGACGGGATTCTTCGTAATGTTTATTGCACTTGTGTTGTCGCACCGTAGTGGAATGCATCCTAGATTGAGTCTGTAGTCACGAAGTTGTTGTTTTAGCCACAAAATTTGAGCGCAACTACTACCCGCTGCAATATATTCAGCTTCGGCCGAGCTAAGAGCAACACATGCTTGTTTCTTGCAGACCCATGATACTAATGCATTACCGAGGATATGACAAGTACCACTTGTGCTTTTTCTATCCGTTTTACAACCTGCATAATCCGCGTCAGAATAACCAATTAAGGTGCAAACACTACCTTTAGGGTACCACAATCTGACATTCGTTGTTCCTTTGAGATACTTCATGATCCTCTTTACCGCCATGAGATGAGATTCCTTTGGATTAGCTTGAAAGCGAGCACAGAGACAAACACTAAACATTATGTTAGGACGGCTTGCCGTCAAATATAATAAGGAGCCAATCATACCTCGATACTTTGTGATGTCGATGGAAACACCTAATTCATCTTGATCAACATATGAACCAGAACCCATTGGTGTAGATATTGCCTTACAGTTATCCATGTCAAATATTTTCAAGAGTTGCTTGCAATATTTGGATTGGTTGATGAAGATGCCATCTTTTAGTTGTTTAATTTGAAGTCCAAGAAAATAGTTCATTTTACCCATCATGGACATTTCAAATTCTCCTTGCATCATTGCTGAAAATTCTTCACACATTTCTTGATTTGAAGAACCGAAAATGATTTTATCAACATAGACTTGTGCTAGCAAAGTTTCATCTTTGATTTTCTTGATAAATAGAATCTTGTCAACTTTGCCCTTTTCAAAACCTTTTTCGCATAAGAAATTGCTTAAATGATCATACCATGCCCTTGGTGCTTGTTTCAATCCATAGAGAGCTTTTCTCAATTTAAATACATGAGATGGATTCTTGAAATCTTCGAACCCCGGGGGTTGCTTAACATAGACTTCTTCAGTGATATATCCATTCAAGAATGCGCTTTTGACATCCATTTGGAAAAGCTGAAAATTTAATGAACAAGCATAGGCAAGTAAGAGACGAATAGCTTCTAACCTTGCAACCGGAGCGAAAGTTTCTTCAAAGTCTATTCCTTCTTCTTGATTGTAGCCTTGTGCTACCAATCTTGCTTTGTTGCGAACAATTATTCCATTCTCGTCAAGTTTGTTTTTGAACACCTATCTTGTTCCAATAATGTGTTTGTTGCTTGGCCTAGGGACAAGTTCCCAAACTTGATTCCTTTCAAATTGATTCAATTCTTCTTGCATAGCGATAATCCATTGATCATCGCCTAAGGCTTCAGCAACTTTGGAAGGTTCAATTTGAGAGACAAACACCATGTTTAGGCAAGCATCCTTGAGATTTAATCTTGTTGACACACCTTGACTTATATCACCAATTACTTTGTCGATAGGATGATCTCTATGAGTTCTCCATTCTTTTGGTAGATCATTGAGATTTGATTCTTGTTGAGGTAATTCTTCGTGTTGAATGGGTTGATCTTTGGAGGAATTTTCTTGAGGACCTTCTAGTATTTCATCATCATCATCATTATCACAAACAATATTATCCTCCTTGGAGGGGTTAGTTTCATCAAAAGAAACATGCATTGATTCTTCAATTGTCAAAGTTCTTTTGTTGTATATTCTATATGCTTTACTAGAAAGAGAGTAACCAAGAAAAATACCTTCATCGGATTTTTCATCAAACTTACCAAGGTAATCTTTGTCGTTTTTTAAGACAAAGCATTTGCATCTGAAGATGTGAAAGAAAGCAATGTTTGGTTTCCTCCCTTTGAAGAGTTCATATGGAGTTTTCTTTAAGATCGGTATTATGTTAACTCTATTGCTAACAAAACATGATGTGCTCACCGCATCCGCCCAAAAGTATTTTGGAAGATTTGAATTGCTAAGCATTGTTCTAGTAAGTTCCACAAGAGACCTATTCTTTCTTTCTACCACTCCATTTTGTTGAGGAGTCCTTGGTTCCGAGAAGTTGTGAGATATTCCATGTTCTCCACAAAATTCTTCAAATAGAGCATTTTGAAATTCTCCGCCATGGTCACTTCTTATAGAAGCAATTGTTAGAGACTTCTCATTCTGAATTTGTTTAGCATACTTCTTGAACGCCTTGAATGCATCCCTTTTCTGCACTAAAAAGAATTTCCAAGTATATCTAGAGAAATCGTCAACAATAACCAAAGCATATACATTACCTCCGAAACTCCTTGTTCTCGATGGACCAAATAAGTCCGTATGTAACAATTGTAGTGGCCTTGTAGTGGACACCACATTCTTAGATTTGAAAGTTGATTTAGTTTGTTTCCCCTTTTGATAAGCATCGCATAGTCTATCTTTGACAAAATTTCTCTTAGGCAATCCAATGACAAGATCATGCTTGATTAGTTTATTCAAGTGTTCCATGTGAATATGAGAAATTCTTTTGTGCCACAGCCATGCATCATCGTTGTTCGCCATGAGAAATTTAACCTTCAAAGATGGATTATCAAGGGAAATCATGAATATATTATTGATTCTTTTAACTTTAAGTAAAACCTCATGAGTGACTTCGTCTTCTATCAAGCATTCATCCTTGGTGAACTTGATCTTGAATCTTTTGTCACAAAGTTGGATAATACTAAGAAGATTGTGCTTTAGTCCTTCAACATAAAGAATATATTCAATGAAAGGTGGAGCACCAAATTTGCCTTTTCCTAGGATTCTTCCCTTATAATTGTCTCCATAAGTGACAAAACCCTTGGCCTTTAGCACTAGATTTCAAAATTGGTTTATGTCTCCTGTCATATGCTTTGAACAACCACTATCAAGATACCAAAGATTGCATGTGGTCTTCAAGCATACCTGCAAAACAAATTAGGTTTTGTTAGGTACCCAAGTTACTTTTGGTCCTTCATAATTAGTTCCTTTCTTTACCCACACATAATGCCCACTTGCCACACTGAAGTTTCTAACATAGCAAGCATTAGATGTATGGCCTTTAATGCCACAATAAAAACAAGTAGGTTCAAAGTTACTTCTATATCTAGAAGGATAAGATTTCTTTTTAGGAAATGTTTTCTTTTTAGGATAGTGACGAACTATTTTAGGTTTGCTCACTTTCTCTTTGGATGATTGATCACTAGCCTTAACAAAGATAGTTTTGTTAGAACTTGGTTTTGAAAACTTTGAATATCCAAGTCCACTTTTATCATTGGGGTGTCTTTGTTGACTAAGAACACCTTCCAATCCAATTTTGCCTTTTTCATATCTTTCCATGACTCTTTTTAATTGGACAATTTGGAAAGAGAGTGATTCACAATTTTTGCATACAAAATTCTATTTTTGTTCATCACTTGTTTTTTGTTTTTCTTCTTTGAAATCTTTTTCCATAGAATCACATTTTTCTTCTAAGGATGAAATTTGTTTCTTTTGTGATGAAATAGTTTTATACAGAATTTTGCATTCATTCAATAGTTCATCTATAGCATCCTGTGCATCACTATTAAAAAGAGAAAATTCATTACTAACCTCATTGTCTTCATCATCGGAATGGTGTGAGGCCATCAATGCTAGATTTGCACTTTCATCACTATCAGAATCAGATGAGAAACTTATTTCATTATCCTCCCATGCAACATAAGCCTTCTTGTTCTTGAATCCCTTTTTGCTTTTGAATCCACCTTTCTTGGAGAGTTTTGGACAATCAGGCTTTGATATGACCTTGCTTACGACATTCATAACATGTGATTTCTTGTGTTGATATGGAAGCTTCCTTTTTCTTTAAATTGTTTCTTTCCTTTTGAATGAGAAAAAGGTTTGTCATTTCTACCAAAGAACTTACCAAGCCTTTTAACAAGAAGCATGAAATTTTCATCTTCTTTCGGATTGTCTTCCTTTTCAACTTCCTTGGAATCTATCTTCAAAGCAATATTCTTGGATTTCTTCTCTTGATTTTCATGTTTTTCAAGTCTTCCGAGTTCCGTTTCATATTCTTGAAGTTTTCCAAACAATATTGCGGATGTCATGGAGGAGAGACTTTTCTTCTCTGAAATTGTCGTTACCTTTGGTTGCCATTCCCTAGTTAAGGACCAAAGTACTTTCAGATTTAGTTCATCATTCGTCAAAGTTTTACCAAGAGCACTTAGATGATTTGTCAAGTGCACAAATCTCTTTTGTAAGTCAAGAATGGTTTCTCCAGGCTACATTCGAAATAATTCGTATTGTTGACTCAGGGTATTTAGTCTTGATCTTTTTACTTCAACAGTTCCTTCATGAGTTTGTACCAAGGTATCCCATATTTCTTTTGCTGTCTTGCATGCTGAGACACGGAAGAATTCATCCATGCTAAGTGCGCCTTGAAGAAGGTTTATTGCTTTTTATCATAGAGAACTTTCTTCTTATCATCATCATCCCATGCAGTTTTACGTTTTGATGAGCCAACACCATTGATTACTGTTATAGGGATAAATGGACCATTTTCGACGGCATCCCATATTTCTTCTCCTTGTGCTTCTAGATGTGCCTTCATGCGTATTTTCCAGAAGTCAAAATATTCACCATAAAATAGAGGAGGCTTGTTATTACTACCACCATCTCTGAAGACGGGATTTTGATTTACGGAAGCCATTATGGATCTTTTAGGAACATGTTACCTATAACCTGCTCTGATGCCAATTGTAAGTACGAAGTGCGCCTAAGAGGGGGGGGGGGGGGAATTAGGTACTTTAAAAAATTTCGGTTTTAGTGATGATGGATCTTATTTTTCTGGTTAATGATGAGTTTAGGAAAGCTTAAAAGTGCAGAAAAATAAAGAGACACGGGTGATATATCCTGGTTCCCCTCACAGTCCGAGAGTACTCCAGTCCCCTTTCAACATGAAAGAGATTTCCTTATTGTGGCAAACTTAAACAAGAACTACCAAAAAGCCAAGAACAATCCTCTTGGACCAAGAACAATCCTCTTGGATTTTCACTATGTCAACTATGAGAACAATCCTCTCAAAGTGACTACACTTGTATCCAACAATCCTGGAAAGACAAGATTTTAAAACACTTAAACTTATTTCCAACAATCCTGGAAAAATAGGTAAGTAACTATCAATATTTGAGTTTGAGTGAGTTGAGTAGTATTGATCACTTAGAGTGATTTAACAATGAATGATCTCCTCTTCCAATAATATTATTGTACAATGACTCAAGATATAATTGCTCAAAGTTTTCTGTTTAACAATGTATGAAAATGTGCAGAAAATTTATGCATGAAAGTGAAGGAATGCTTGAGTTTGTATTTTGAAAATTCAGAAAATATTTATGGAAGAGGTGTTGAAAATGATTTTGAAAATGAATATTTATATGTTCATAACACCCTTTTGAAACATCATGAAGTTCTGAAAATGAATCATGAACAAATTCCAAGATTGAGTGAAAGGTTTCAATGAAAAGGTACTATGAACAGGCATGTGAAAAGCTGTTGTTTTTCAAAATCGTGCAGCATGCAATCGATTGCACCCTTTGTGTAAATCGATTGCACAAGGTTTCAACAGCTATATTTTCAAAAGTTTTAAGTGTGCAATCGATTGCACTAGCAATGTAAATCAATTTCATGTGAAGTCAGTAGCAAAAAGTAAGTGAGTGCAATCGATTGCACATGCAATGTAAATCGATTGCACTGAGAAACAGAAGCAAACTTTTTGAAAATTTTAAGTATGCAATCGATTGAACAAGCAATGTAAATCGATTTCACAGAGAAACAGAAGCAAAAGATCTAAAAATTTGAAGCATGCAATCGATTGCACTAATATGCAAATCGATTGCACTCAAGTGAAAAATGAATTTTAACTTTGAAAAACTTGAGTAATGATTTTTAAACATTTCTTTTTCATCATTGAGCATCTATATCTTAAGATCAAAGTAAATAATATCATTATACCTTTAAAGTTGTTGAGAGCTTTGAACTGAAGATTTTGTCCTTAGATGCTTTGAGCTTGATCTTAAATCTTTGCCTTCTTTGTCAATCATGGTTTGTATTCATCAAAACAAAAAGCTCATTTGAGAAGCTTGATTTTACAGGATCGTGTGACAAAATGGAGCAATTTTCATGTTTACATTTTTGCAAATGGTTGAGAAATGAACAAGTTACAGATCCTTTGGCTGGAGGTTGAAGATGAAGTAAAGTCAGGGCGTATTTTGTGTTATGTATTTATCATTTCATACAAGTTAACGGATGTATAGTCACTGATCGCACTAAATCGCACTATGTTTCTGACTCAAATATCACATGTTTTCCTTAGTTTTTATTATCATTTTCTCGTATTATGTTCCTTTTTCCTTTGTTTTCAGGATTCTTGTCATTTCAGAGCCTTCTGTGAAGAAACGAGCCAAAACGCCAAGAAATTAGGGTTTTTCAAGATATTCTGCACTTATGGCGTTCAGCGCCGCGCCGGCTACAGGGAACGCGATGACGTGGCCCACTTTCACCCAGAGACCAACTGCCACGTTCCCATGATCTGGCAGTTCCAGCCACCGCGCCCGCGGCCACTGCCACCGCGCCCGCGGCCTTCACAAAAAGTTTCCCGCTCAGAAGAAGTTGAGGGGCATGCTGGTCTTTACGCATCTCAAGGATCCTCTATAAATAGTTTTCGATTTTCATTTTTTAGTTTCATCCAAGCTTAGTACAATCTTAAGCCATATACTATCAGTTTCTGTAAAGTAATAATCTCTCCACATCGGGGAGTTATTGCGGTGTAGATTGAGTTGTAATCGAGTCTTGGAGCACTTTGGTTGAAGTTCATCATACCAGCCTTACCATTCCGCAGATTTGTATCAGATTCAAGTCTCCGACTGGAGCAAGGTTCTATTTTATTGCATTTCTTTACTTATAATTGCTCTTACCATAGTCTACACGTTTTATAGACTCTAAATGCTCTTACCATAGTCTACACGTTTTATAGACTCTAAATGCTCTTACCATAGTCTACACGTTTTATAGACTCGCACTCTTTTACTTACTCGCTCTTATCATAGTCTACACGTTTTATAGACTCGCACTTATTATGTCTGGCTAAACTATAAAGGTTTGGATGTAATGATTGTCATCATGGTCGTGTTCCAATTATCATGCTAGTGAAAATACTCTGGGGATGTTTTGCTTTTAACTTAAGTCAATTATGTTTAAATGTTTATTGGGTAAGATCGAAAGCCGTCCAAACTAATGATACGACTTGATTATTATTTAACCAAACGAAAAGAGCGAAAGCCGTCGATTGGTTAAATAGGAATCATTGACCTTTTTAGAAAACGATTTTGAAACTATTTTCGGACGCGTTTGTAGGTTTGAAATCTGACTCTTGGTCAAAAGCCAAAAGTCTCTTTAAGTTAATCTTTCCAAGTAAAATTACTTTTCTGTTAAGTCAAAACTATCAATTTCTTAAAAATAGGTTTACCTCTTTAACGCGGAAGGCACCCTTTATATGTGACAATAAAGGAATTTAATTTAAAGAGTAAATTCGGTTCTTAGTAGTCAAAAGCTACAAGTTCCCGTTAAATTGATTCTTTGCTATCAATAGAAAATACTGCCCCATAAGTAGTTTCATCTACGCATGACCGGACCAATATCTGATTACATGATTTACATTCCAACCTGTCTTTTAAACTGTTATTTACCTTGCTCATTTACTTTGTTGCACTGCACTCACATCAATATTCTTGTTCACCTTAGATAAGCACCTTAGCAATAGAGTTGATAGATTGACAATTGGTCTCTGTGGTTCGATAATCTTATATATTACTTCGATAGGTTGTGCACTTGCAGTACTATATTTAGGCTATACGTTACAGACCCCATCAAGTTTTTGGCGCCGTTGCCGGGGACCAACTTTGTCAAATTTCGTACCCTATTGTTATCCCGTTTAGACTAAGGTTATTCTAGCCGGTAGATGCGTAGAAATCGTAGCACCGGTAACCTAATAGATCCTTTAGTAGAACCTGAACGTTACGCTCGTGCCCGTCTTTTTATATGCAAGATAAGAAGAGCTATGGCAGAAGATCGTAACCAAAGACCACTCAAGGAATTCGCCCAACCATCTAACGAGGAACCTAGTTCTAGTATAGTAAACCCTACTATAACTACCAACAACTTTGAACTAAAGCCCTCATTATTACAATTAGTACAACAAAACCAATTCGCTGGTCTCGCTACCGAGAACCCGAATCAACATTTAAAGGTATTTATCCAGTTAGCTGACACCCTTAAGGCAAATGGAGCCACACCCGAAGCCATCCGTTTAAGACTGTTTCCTTTTTCCCTTAGAGGTAAAGCTCACGACTGGTTAGACGCCCTTCCAGCTAACTCAATAACAACTTGGGAAGACCTTAGGAGAGCTTTTCTTGCGAGATATTTTCCACCAAGCAAGACCGCTATTCTTAGGAACCTGATCACTTGTTTCACCCAAAACCAAGGCGAATCACTTTTTGATGCCTGGGAGAGATATAAAGAACTTTTAAGAGCTTGTCCGCACCATGGCCTGGAGCAATGGTTAATCATACATACCTTCTATAATGGACTCCATTACAACACGAAGATGTCCATAGACGCTGCCGCTGGCGGAGCGTTGATGAACAAACCTTACCCTGACGCTTGTGCCCTAATAGAGGACATGGCCCAAAACCACGCCCAGTGGGGATTAGAACGAGCGACAGTAGAGAAAAAGGAGAGCCATGGAGGAAAGCATGAGGTAAGTTGCATGGACATGATTAATGCCAAGATGGACGCCCTAGCTTTGAGAGTCGAGAACATGTCTCAAAACCCAACCACAGTAGCAGCAATCCAATCGGAATGCGAACTCTGTGGAACTCAAGGACATCAAACCGTTGACTGTAACCTTTTGAACGAATATAGCTCAGACCAAGTTAACTATACCCAAGGGAACCCTTTCTCGAATACCTACAATCCTGGATGGAGGAACCACCCGAATTTCTCTTACAAAAACAATAACCCTATCCAAAATCCCGGACCTTCGAGACCTCAAGGATTCCAAACGCAAAAACAAAACCAACCTATGCAAATAGTGCCCCCAAGACCAAACCTTAAAGAAACCATAGACACCTTTATTCAGACTCAAACTCAGCAAAATAAGGAGTTTATGAACCAACACATTCACACGAACGAACTAGTTACTCAACTGGCAACCAAGTTTGACCAGATGATAACCCACACCAAAATGCTTGAGACTCAGATTTCCCAAGTAGCACAAAACACCTCTGTACAAGTTGCACCTGGAGGACAATTTCCTGGACAAACTCAACCAAATCCAAAAGGCCAAGCAAATTCTATCACCTTAAGAAGTGGAACTGCTTATGAAGGGCCTAGAAATCCTAACTTAAGCGCATCAGAAAAACCTATGGAAGATGCTACACCTAAAGACCAGGTAGAGGAACCAGAGAAACCAGAAAAGCAATCAAAACCAGAAGTAGGGAATAACACTCAACAACCTTATAAACCACCTATTCCGTTCCCACAGAGGCTGAAAAACACCAAAGTAGAAAACCAGTACCAAAAGTTTATTAAGGTAATAGAGAAACTCCATGTAGAGATTCCTTTTACTGAAGCTATAACCCAGATACCATCATATGCTAAGTTCTTGAAAGATATTTTGACCAATAAACGGCGACTCGATGATCCCAAGCCTTTAGAATGTCATTCTATATCCGAAAATAAACTCGCCAAGAAAGATAAAGACCCTGGAAGTTTTTCTATCCCTTGCATCCTAGGTAACCATATGATAGACAAAGCATTTTTAGACTTAGGAGCAAGCGTAAGTATGATGCCTCTGGCCGTCTGTAAGAGGTTAAAATTAGGAGAACTTCAACCTACTAAGATGTCCTTACAACTAGCTGATAAATCTGTCAAATATCCCATGGGTATTTTAGAAGACATACCTGTCAAGATTGGTCAGTTGTACATTCCGACCGACTTCGTCGTAATGGATATTAAAGAAGATGAAGACATCCCAATCCTCTTAGGAAGACCATTCCTATCGACCACCGGAGCTATAATAGATGTTAAGAAAGGGAAACTGACTTTCGAGGTAGGAGATGAAAAGATTGAGTTCATTTTATCAAAGTTTCTAATGGCACCAGTGATAGGAGATGCGTGTTATGCCATCGACGTCATTGACGAATGTGTAAATGAGCTCGAACAAAACGAATCTTTAATCAAATTACCATCAACCCCTATTTTAGAGGATGACGGATTTAAGAGTATTGAACCGTACATTGACGACAACCTTTTCGAATGCTTAGCTCTTACCCCTGACCTTATGCCGCGTACTGAGAAACCCACTATAGAACTTAAGGAACTACCCAAGAATCTAAGATATGAGTTTTTGGATGAGGAGATGAATAGACCTGTTATAATTAGCGCCACTCTAAACCAAATAGAAACAAATCAACTCTTAGATACCTTGCGAAAATATCCCTCAGCTTTAGGGTATAAAGTTTCAGATTTAAAAGGTATAAGCCCATCCGTATGCATGCATCGGATTATGCTAGAAGAAGATTCAAAACCCTCAAGAGAACATCAAAGAAGAATAAACCCTATCATGAGTGATGTAGTCAAGAAAGAAGTTCTTAAGTTATTAGAATCTGGTATCATATACCAAATTTCGGATAGTAAATGGGTAAGCCCAGTCCATGTGGTACCCAAGAAAGGAGGTATCACTGTTATGGAAAATGAGAAAGGTGAGCATGTGGCAAAACGAACAGAAGGAGGATGGCGTATGTGTATAGATTACAGAAAGTTGAATAAGGCAACGAGAAAAGACCATTTCCCTCTCCCATTTATAGATCAGATGCTTGAACGTCTAGCAAGACACTCATATTTCTGCTATCTTGATGGGTATTCGGGGTTTTTCCAAATCCCTATTCACCCAGAGGACCAAGAAAAAACCACATTTACTTGCCCTTATGGAACATTCGCTTATAGACGAATGCCCTTTGGACTCTGTAATGCACCTGCCACTTTCCAACGTTGTATGATGTCAATTTTCGCAGACTACCTAGATGGAATTATGGAAGTATTTATGGACGATTTTTCAGTGTGTGGGTTTGATTTCAAAAACTGCCTCTCAAACTTAGAGAAAATCTTAAAAAGATGTGTGGAAGTAAACCTTGTGTTGAATTGGGAAAAGTGCCACTTTATGGTAAATGAAGGGATAGTCTTGGGACACATTATTTCTGAAAGAGGTATAGAAGTCGATAAGGCCAAGATAGAAGTTATAGAAAACCTAAACCCACCTAAGACCGTTAGGGAAGTAAGAAATTTTCTAGGACATGCCGGGTTCTATCGACGTTTCATCAAGAATTTTTCCGGAATAACAAAACCTTTAACTAACTTATTGATGAAGGATGTCGAGTTTGAATTCGACCAAAAATGTCTTGAGGCCTTTGAAGTTTTAAAGCAAGCTCTTATTTCAGCACCTATCATAAGACCACCTGATTAGACACAACCCTTTGAAATCATGTGCGATGCTAGTGATTTCGCTGTAGGAGCTGTACTAGGGCAAAGAAAACACAAGAAACTGCATGCTATTTACTACGCTAGTAGAACACTAGACGCTTCCCAGCTAAATTATACAACCACAGAAAAGGAATTGCTAGCCGTAGTTTTCGCTATTGATAAATTTCAATCTTATTTGGTGGGAGCAAAAATAATAGTATACACAGATCATGCAGCAATCTGGTACTTGTTAAGTAAGAAAGATGCTAAGCCTAGATTGCTCAGATGGGTTCTTTTACTCCAAGAATTTGACTTGGATATTAAGGATAAAAAAGGAGCTGAAAACTTAGTAGCTGATCATCTCTCTAGGTTAGAACACCTTAAACCTGAACTTATACCTATAGACGATCACTCTACTTATGAAAGATTAATAGCTGGGATAAACTCAACTGAAGAAGAGACCTATGAGGAAATCTCAACCTTGAACAACATACCATGGTACGCAGATATTGTGAATTATCTGACCGCTGATATCATACCCCCTGACTTAAGCTACCAACAGAAGAAGAAGTTTTTTAGTGATGTTAAACACTTCTTTTGGGATGAACCCCTCCTATTCAAAAGAGGAATAGATAATATATTCAGACGATGTGTGCCGGAAGAAGAAGTAGGCAACGTCATTAAACATTGTCATGCTGCACCTTATGGTGGACATGCAAGCACATCTAAAACATGCGCCAAAATATTTCAAGTAGGTTTTTATTGGCCTACTGTATGGCGCGATGTCCACACTTACATTACAAAATGTGACTGATGCCAACGCACTGGGAACATCTCAAGACGTGATGAAATGCCTTTAAGTAACATCCAAGAAGTGGAAATATTTGATGTCTGGGGTATAGATTTCATGGGACCTTTTCCTTCCTCAACGGGTAACAAGTATATCCTAGTAGCTGTCGATTATGTCTCAAAGTGGATAGAAGTTGTTACATCACCCACAAACGATACCAAGGTAGTTATCAAACTGTTTAAGAATATTATTTTTCCTAGGTTTGGAACCCCGAGGTTAGTCATAAGTGATGGAGGATCGCATTTTATATCTAAGATATTTGACAAGCTTCTAAGCAAATACGGAGTAAAACATAGAGTAGCAACACCATATCACCCGCAAACCAGTGGCCAAGTAGAAGTATCGAATAGGGAGATTAAGCAGATCCTAGAGAAAACCGTATCATTATCCAGAAAAGACTGGTCTGGAAAACTTAAAGACGCCTTATGGGCTTATAGAACGGCTTATAAAACCCCTATTGGAACAACTCCTTATCAATTGGTTTATGGAAAGTCATGTCATTTACCCTTCGAACTAGAACATAAAGCCTATTGGGCCATTAAATCCCTGAATCTAGATTACCTAAAAGCCGGAGAAAAACGTATCCTGGACATTCACAAGCTGGAAGAGCTTCGCTTGAATGCCTATGAGAATGCCATCATATATAAGGAAAGAACCAAGATGTGGCATGATAAAAAAATCATCAAGAAAGATTTCAACATTGGTGACCCTGTTCTCCTATTTAACTCAAGGTTACGACTTTTTCCTGGTAAGCTTCGTTCAAGATGGACAGGTCCATTTGAAGTGTCAAAAGTTCTAAAGTCTGGAGCAGTAGAAATCAAAAACAATTCATGCGCTCCATTTGTGGTAAATGGACAAAGACTGAAGCTATACAAAGGAGGCGATTTGCCTGTTGACTACTCTAGTCATATTCTTATAGACCCACCAATACCCACATAAAGTAAGATCTAATCGTCAAGCTAAAGACGTTAAACAAGCGCTGCATGGGAGGCAACCCATGGTTTATTCTTTATTTTATTTTATTTTATTAATTTATATATGTTTTATCTGGACTAATTTCTTGTGTTTATATTTTCAGGATGCATTACCCCGATGGTATGGTTGTGATTTTCAGGGATGAAGCACAAAAAGCCCGATTTGCTACCTTATCTGCTAGACCTATGGTACCCACTAGGTACCCCGATCAGAGCTGCATGGAGGCACTCGGGATTGAGCCAAGTATTAGGTATCTGTGCAACCAACTTGGCTGGGATTATTATGCTGATGATGTCCACAAAACCTACAGGAACCTTACTCTGGAGTTTCTTAGCTCTGTGGATTATAACCCATGGGTGGGTGAAGGAGATGAGCGAGGATGCCTAAGTTTCAGATTGTTTGGTATCGAGTATACCCTGACCATCAAAGAATTTGGGGATTTGCTTGGTTTCCAAACTGGACCAACCGCTATCACTGAGTTACCATTGAGTTACTATATGGACAGAGATATTGATAAATTTTGGCAGGACATTACTGATGGAGCCAGCCTTGACCCCTCTACCCAGCTGTCCAGGAAGATCCATAACCCGACTTTCCGATACTTCGAGATGATTCTGTGCCACACTTTCTTTGGGAGGAGTTACTGTGACCACTTAGTCACCGCTGAGGAGATCCTTTTCCTATACTGTGCCAGTCAGTCCAGACCTATAACTAGTGGAGGTTTTCGGATAGAGAGCCTCGAGCAGACTGCTCGATCCGCTGTAGGACTCATTCATTCTGGAGGGAATGTGACACAGATAGCTTCTGCTTTGGGTTTGGACAGTATGATAGCACAGCTGACCCCATACTGTGGATATACTTTCCTGGATTTAGACTTTTGCATGGATCGTAGGCTCATGAGGAGGGCCTCTTTCCACCCATATCAGTATAGATTGCTCATCGATGACCAGACAGTTTACACCTTCACACTGCCAGACCCTCAGATGACTTGTGTTTCCAACCCTGCTAATTGGAACTATTCTGTAGAAGGTTGGGGTGAGATATCAGAGTATGCCCCAGAATATACTCCTGCTTCCGAAGATCCCACTCCAGAATACACTCCTGTTTCTGAAGATCCTACTCCTGAATACACTCCTGCTCCCGAGGACTCTACTCCAGATCACACATCCCGACCCGAGGTTACACGCACTACTGTTCTTACTAATAACCTCAGCTTGCAGGAACCTGATATTCGCACTCTGTTGACTGCTATGCGCACTGAGATAGCCACTCTCCGCAATGAGGTGGCTGACCTTCATTTACAGTTGGAATTGAATGATGTTACCTTTGCTGGTGAGTTAGATGAATTAGCTCACAAGGTGGCAGAGATTCGACGCCAGCTGACTGAGCTGCGTGGCCCAGACACTCCTGCAGAGCATCCTCCCGGTTGGCGATAGATCTGTATTATTCACAAGATCTCTAGTTCTAGTATTATTAGTATTATGTAGATTTCCTTTTCAGACTCATTTTTATTTGCATTATCTGTTTCCTGCATTATTAATAACTATTTTGGTGACCCGATGTCCGTACCTATATATATATATATATATATATATGCATATGTGTTTTTTTCTCTATATATATCTTTCAGTTACTAATGTTTTTGTTTTTTTGGTCACCATAATGAAAATTTTTATATAAAAATAAATAAATATACATGTATATATGTATTCACATACATATATGCACGTTCGTAAGAAAACTAGGTACACCTCCAAAAATTGAAGCTAATGGCAAGGAAGGAAAAGCCCAATGGAAAGGAAGCAAGACCGGCCCAACTTGGCTCGCCCTGACCGCGCCCGCGGTGATCCCTGTCGCGCCCGCGGTGACGTAACGGTCACCTAACGGCTAGTGGCTCGTTTTTCCCCCCATTTTGCCTCTTTTTCCACTTCCAATCCCATTTTCAGCAACAGGCGACCGATAACATGGCCTTCATGCAAGCATCCCAACAGCAAAATGCTAGCTCTCTGCGCACTATTATGGAAAGTCAGCTGGCTTTCCAGAGAGAACAGCACCTTAACCAGACCACATACGCTCGTCACTTCCAATTGATGGAGGCAACCCAAGGCACCCTCATTGGTAGGACCCAAGAGCTACAAGCGGCAAATGCCGCCTTGACAGAGAGAATGGAGCAGCTAGTTTTGGACCGAGAGAGCCGCCTTCGCAGCCGTAGCCGCCGTTCCGGTCGTACCAACCAGGATGGTGAAGGTCCTAGTGGCCCCCACTAGCGTTTTCAGGTACCTCCTCCTACCTTATTTTGGAACATTGAGGACAATGTCCGATTTAAGTGTGGGAGGAGCATTTATCGCTTTTATTTCCCGTTTTTCCTGCTTTTATTTCCCTTCCGCATTTTTCCTTTTAGGTATGTTATATTCGTAGTTAATAAAATGCATGTGATAGGCGAGTCTTTCTGCGTAGTGTACCCTTTCATTTCCCCCACTTTTTAGCCTTATAAAATTTTTACAAAATCTTTTTCAAAGAATTGTGGTTGTTTTTAAGGATTTGGGCTATGAGACAGGTCCTAGATAGGGTCTATTTCTTGGGCACTCACTTTTTGAAAAATTCGTTATCGTTTTAACACCGTAAGCCTTTTTGAACATTTAGATTAGATCCTTTCTTCCCAATATGCTATGATTTTGAATAAAACTGTACAAATGGGTCTTCAAGTAGTTTATCTTAGCAGTCAGCTCCTGCCTAAGCATGCTCTAAGTGTAGGATCGATGAATATAAGTGGATGATCTCTATTTTGCCTTAAAAGTTTATAAAATAAAGTATGAATACGACTACGAGTTGGGTGATCCTCACAAAGATTACTCAACTCAAGAAAGTTGTAAGCACTAATAAAAACAAAGAAAAAAAATATATATAAGGCACATCTGTTGTAGTTGGTCCAGAGGTATCTGGTGCTGGACTTGGTAGGGCGGACTACGGTCCGATCCCCCGCAACTGCAAATGGGTAAAATAAAAAGGGGGTTAAACCAACTCTTGTACCAGAATCCCATCACTTGAGATCAGAGTCACTAACCGGTCACTACACCATGAGTATGTACGGATAACGGGCTTAATGTGATTGCGCCTGAATGAAAAAAAGGACCTCGTACAAAAAGAAGTCTTAGCATAGTAAGGATATTAGGATCGATCTGTATACTTATGAGGTTTATGTCCGCATTTCTGCGAGTAGTGTAATTACGATACCCTTGGTTCAGATAGTTAGTGCCTGACAACACACCCTTACTCGAACTTAGAAGCCCTCTTTGCCCAAAACCTGTATACACCATAATTTTCTTTCATCTACTTCTAAGAGTTGTTGCTTGAGGACAAGCAAAGGTCTAAGCGTGGGAGGATTTGATCGCACTAAATCGCACTATGTTTCTGACTCAAATATCACATGTTTTCCTTAGTTTTTATTATCATTTTCTCGTATTATGTTCCTTTTTCCTTTGTTTTCAGGATTCTTGTCATTTCAGAGCCTTCTGTGAAGAAACGAGCCAAAACGCCAAGAAATTAGGGTTTTTCAAGATATTCTGCACTTATGGCGTTCAGCGCCGCGCCGGCTACAGGGAACGCGATGACGTGGCCCACTTTCACCCAGAGACCAACTGCCACGTTCCCATGATCTGGCAGTTCCAGCCACCGCGCCCGCGGCCACTGCCACCGCGCCCGCGGCCTTCACAAAAAGTTTCCCGCTCAGAAGAAGTTGAGGGGCATGCTGGTCTTTACGCATCTCAAGGATCCTCTATAAATAGTTTTCGATTTTCATTTTTTAGTTTCATCCAAGCTTAGTACAATCTTAAGCCATATACTATCAGTTTCTATAAAGTAATAATCTCTCCACATCGGGGAGTTATTGCGGTGTAGATTGAGTTGTAATCGAGTCTTGGAGCACTTTGGTTGAAGTTCATCATACCAGCCTTACCATTCCGCAGATTTGTATCAGATTCAAGTCTCCGACTGGAGCAAGGTTCTATTTTATTGCATTTCTTTACTTATAATTGCTCTTACCATAGTCTACACGTTTTATAGACTCTAAATGCTCTTACCATAGTCTACACGTTTTATAGACTCTAAATGCTCTTACCATAGTCTACACGTTTTATAGACTCGCACTCTTTTACTTACTCGCTCTTATCATAGTCTACACGTTTTATAGACTCGCACTTATTATGTCTGGCTAAACTATAAAGGTTTGGATGTAATGATTGTCATCATGGTCGTGTTCCAATTATCATGCTAGTGAAAATACTCTGGGGATGTTTTGCTTTTAACTTAAGTCAATTATGTTTAAATGTTTATTGGGTAAGATCGAAAGCCGTCCAAACTAATGATACGACTTGATTATTATTTAACCAAACGAAAAGAGCGAAAGCCGTCGATTGGTTAAATAGGAATCATTGACCTTTTTAGAAAATGATTTTGAAACTATTTTCGGACGCGTTTGTAGGTTTGAAATCTGACTCTTGGTCAAAAGCCAAAAGTCTCTTTAAGTTAATCTTTCCAAGTAAAATTACTTTTCTGTTAAGTCAAAACTATCAATTTCTTAAAAATAGGTTTACCTCTTTAACGCGGAAGGCACCCTTTATATGTGACAATAAAGGAATTTAATTTAAAGAGTAAATTCGGTTCTTAGTAGTCAAAAGCTACAAGTTCCTGTTAAATTGATTCTTTGCTATCAATAGAAAATACTGCCCCATAAGTAGTTTCATCTACGCATGACCGGACCAATATCTGATTACATGATTTACATTCCAACCTGTCTTTTAAACTGTTATTTACCTCGCTCATTTACTTTGTTGCACTGCACTCACATCAATATTCTTGTTCACCTTAGATAAGCACCTTAGCAATAGAGTTGATAGATTGACAATTGGTCTCTGTGGTTCGATAATCTTATATATTACTTTGATAGGTTGTGCACTTGCAGTACTATATTTAGGCTATACGTTACAGACCCCATCAGTCACCCCAGTGGTAAAGTGCGCGCCTGTTCACCCTATGATCCTGGGTTCAAGCCCTAGCGTGACAATTTTGTTATTTTTACATTTTATGACTCTTTTTTGTTCTTTTTTGGCAGCATTTGGGCTCTTCTTTGGGCTTAGTTTATTTTTGCTCATGAATACTCTTTTGTTTACTAATGAACCCCCTGACTTTTTATTTATTTTCTTTTCTTTTTCTTTTTATTTATTAATATTAATATTAATATTAATATTTATTTTATTGACAAAAAAAAAAGATAAAAAAATATATTTTTATTTATACTATATACATTTATTTTATTTTCTAAACTAAAACATCAAAAATATTTTTGTCACAAACTTAACTTTTTTAATTAAATAGATTTAGGCTTATTTTATTTTCTTAAAATAAACATAGAATTTATACTTTTCCTAATTTAATTAATTTTCATACTATTTAGTTTAATGTTAAAATCTTCTTCATAAAACTTAAAAAAATATTTTCTCTTTTAAATTAAATTAGTTTTTTTTTATTAAGCATTTTTTTTAGTTCATTAGGTTAAGAAATAAAAACTTTTTTTTAACAAGGACAAAACCAAATAAAATCCATTCTTTTTTTATTCATTACTTTATACATTATTCCTTTTTATATTTTGTACATTTATTTATTCAATTCAATATGGTTGTAATAGATTAATTAGGGTTTAATTTCTTGCAATCCCCATTTATACTTTGTACACCCCCCTTCCCACAAATCATGTAATAGCTTAGCATTTTATCTTCCGCAATTTAAATGCTTCATATTCATATGCTAGTAATTAGGATTTGTATGAAAAGAATAAAATCAATCAAATAGAAAACCCTAATTCAAGACAAAAACAAGCATGAAAACAATACACTTACACACAAGCACCCCTAGGGTAAAATCCACTTGGTTGCCTTACAAAATGGCCATATCACGCATGTGAGGTATCTTAGCAAAAACAAATGAATACAAGATCATAGTCCCTCGATGACGCTATCTAAGTTGCCTTATAAATGATCTTAGTCCCTAAAAGAGAATGCTAAGATGCCTTGCAACATTGCTAATCATGGTTATACGATGACCCACGCCCATCCCGTTTACATCCAAAGATAGGGTTACTTACCAAATCAATGGTAAGATAACAATGTCAAAGGAAAAAGAAATGTACAAGAAAGACTTTTGAGTAGGTAGAATGCTCCTAATTACTTTCTCCATTTCAAAACAAACATCCTTGCTATTTTCAAAACAATCACATACACTTTCAAACATCTTACAAAATTGAAAACATTTTCAAAAGATCAAACATCTTTGTATACATTCTTATGAATGGGAATCATTACAAAGATTGCCTAAACAATGGCCTCTTTACAAAATACTTTCAAAAAAACCACACAAAGCACAATTTCAAATAAAAAAAGCAAGTGATCTAGCGAGTAACTAAGAGCCCATGGAAAACCATGGATGAAAAAGGTGCTAATACCCTCCCTTTTTATAATCTACCCCCGAACTCAAGAAATAATCTCAAAGGTCTTTCCTATGCTTTTTTCACCTTTCCTTTTGGATAAAAGAAAAGTCGGTGGCGACTCTTGCTAACTGCAACATTTGCGATGAAACGCAAAACCTTCAAGTCAGTTCTCCCACCGTACCACAGAACTGGCGACTCTGCTGGGGAAAATTCTAAAAGTGGGGTTACATTAGGGTTAGATCACATTTACTTGCTTACATTGTTTGACTTGTATGCTTTACATTATGTTTCTTTGTTTGAGTTTGAATCCTCTATCCGGATTTGGGATACATTATAGGTAAGTAGCAATACGTTGTGGAAACTGTGCGGGGTATACCGACATGGTCTAAGCAATAGCAATGTTAGTGCGACATATTTGTGGGTATCGGTAGCCTTTGAGTTAATCAAAGAGAATACGGGGCCGCTGAGTGATGTCATAAAGCACTAATGAACTTTTAGAGCCTTTACTTGACCAACTTAGCCTTTAGGATGTAGTGAGATGACCGGCTTTGGTGAAGTATGAAGTTGGTAGATACTCGATACTACACTCATTGAGGTTTGGTTTCTTGGGATATTTCGGTCTCCATTAAAGAGGCTTGTGCTGAAACAATGACCAAGGAAACAAACCAGTAATATTGAGCTCCTTAAAACCCGGTTACTATTACTAGGACAGGTTTAAGCCAACTAAACTTCAAGAGGATACTTACCTATAAAACTCCATGCAAGCCTAAACCTAAGGATTTGTTTGTTTTGTTTGTATATACATACTTGTACATAACATCATGAACATCATGAACATCATATACATCCACTAACCATTTCAAGGATTTTGGGATTCATCTTTGTTCTTGTTTTGTAGGATATGGATTCACTTCGCAGGAAAACTATTCAAGTCAATCTTGTAAGGATCCATCCACAACTCAGGGAGCTAGCTTCAAGGATTCCTGAAAACTCTCCATTCACCGAGAGACATGGTCGCCTACTCAACTTGGTCACCTCCAACATAGATGAGGACATGATGAAGGTGCTCTTTCAGTTCTTTGATCCTTTACATCATTGCTTTACATTTCCCGACTATCAACTTGTGCCTACTTTGGAAGAATTCTCTCGACTCTTAAGGATTCCCATTCTTAACCAACTACCTTTCAACGGTACGGAAAGATACCCAAAGCCAGAAGAGATTGCTCAAGCTCTACACTTGCACTCATCTGATGTCACAACTCATTGGGAAACAAGGAGTGGTGTCAAGGGTTTCCTAGTAAAGTTCCTGTTTGAGAAAGCCCAAAGTTGTTGGAATTCCTTGGATTTGTAAGCCTTTGAGAAAATTGTGGATCTCCTCATCTATGGAATGGTGTTGTTTCCAAATCTGGATCAACTCATAGATGTGAACACCGTCAAAATATTCATATCCCGCAACCCAGTGCCTACATTATTAGGGGATATCCTACACTCTTTTCACACTCGCACAATGAGGAAAAGAGGTGTCCTTATGTGTTGCACTCCTCTTTTAGCAAGATGGTTTATTTCGCATCTTCCCCAACCTGTATTAAAGAATGAGCAAGGTTCAAGGTGGTTACAAAGGTTGATGACACTCAAAAATTCAGACATTCATTGGTGTTCTCGATCTATAGAGAATGTTACTATTGTCGACCGTTGTGGAGAATTCCATAATGTCCCCTTACTTGGCATTAGGGGAGGTATCACCTACAACCCCTGCTTAGCCTTAAGACAGTTTGGTTACGCCCGAAGCGATGGCCCACATGAGATGCTCATCCAAGGTTTGGTATTTGACTACGAGAATGACAATCAAGGTCTTCGCCAGAGGTTTATCCGAGCTTGGAGGATGTTGAACAAGGTAGATAGCAAGACATTGGGGCATAAGAATTCCATCCCTCTTTATCCATACCTCAAATGGGTACAAACTCGTGATCAAAGTTTTATGATGCCTTATCCCTCCATTCTCCCGGTAATCATTGAGCCTGTTATGGAAGGAGATGTTCCATACACTATCCTTCATCCTGACATGCCTACATCTCTTAAATACTTACAAAGAGATTGGATACAACTCAAGGGGGAGTGAGACACTTTCGAAGCCCAATCTTACGCTAGCGAGAAGAAGGTTTTGGAACTCACTAGGCTACTTCGTGAGGAGCAGACTCTGAATTCCTACATTGCACCAAAGAGGATATGCACTACCTTTTTATCTTAGAGTTTCTTGTATTTGTTTTGCCCAAGAAGGCATTGGTGTACTCAAAAGCTTTAATTTATTAATATAACTTGTGTTTCCTTTTTTTATCTAAAACGAATTTGAATCTTAAAATCCTTGAAATCATTGCATACGCATTTATCATTCATCATAACATAAGCAGGTTTCTTGCAACAAGTCTCCTCATCTCTCTACTGTTTATTTCAGTAAGATAGATCTCGAGCAAACAGTGAAAGACCTCCAAGCTTAGAATGTACAGTTTCAACAGTTGTTCTTAACTCTGGCCAAAGGACAAGAAGAGTTGAAAACTTTGCTAGCTGAGGAAAAGAAAAAGAAGACAAAGAAGGTAACCGGAGTCCTAAACATGGGAAGAAGATTTCATGGGAAGACAAGAAGGACCCTAGACTTTGAAACGACATCCGGTGAGAGAGAGAATCAAGATGGGAAAGGAAAGGAAATAGTTGTCCCGTCAGAATCAGAAGAGAAAGAGGAAGAAGAAGACTATTCTGAAGAAGAATAATACCCTCCAGCTGATGACAAGTATAAACATCTCGAAGAGCGGTTGAGTGCGATGGAAATCCAAAAAGTGCCTGGCTTGGACTTTGAGGAATTGGGGTTAGTCTCGGGGATTGTCATTCCTCCAAAATTCAAAGCACCTGTGTTCTCCAAATATGATGGAATCTCATGCCCCAAAATGCATCTCCAGTCCTACGTGAGGAAAATCCAGCCATACCGCTGACAAAGATTTATGGGTACACTTCTTCCAAGATAGTCTGTATGGAACTCAACTTGATTGGTTTTATCAGCTAGAAAGAGCCAATGTTTATAAATAGGAAGATCTTGCTGCAGCCTTTTACAAACAATACCAATACAATGTTGATCTTGCGCCTACCCGTACTCAACTTCAGAGTATGGCCATGGTTTCCAATGAAGGTTTCAAGGAATATGCATAAAAATGGATAGACTTGGCTGGAAGAGTTCAACCTCCCCTATCTGAAAGAGAATTAGTAGACATGTTTTTGGGCACCTTGTCTGGTCCCTTCTTCAATCACCTAATTGGGAGTTCATCGGCAGGTTTTACTGAACTGATATTGACCGAAGAAAGGGTAGAAGTCAGGATAAAGAGTGGAAAGATTCAAAAGGATACATCCTCTGCTGCTATAAGAAATCCATTTATCGGAAAGAAAGAAGTGGTTGTTGTTTATCCTCAGAGAAATCAAGATAGGGCCGAACACCTTCCAATGGTGGGGGCTGTAATGATTCCTAAACCTGCGCTTGATCAGCAGAGAAACAACCAACCAAGGATGGAAAAGCCAGTCAGACAATTCACTAGAATTAACATGACCTTATCTCAAGTATTACCACATTTGTTAAGATCCAGCCTCGTGACCTTGAAAGAAGCTCCAAAGAATCCTAATACAGCATCTTCTCACTATCATCCTAATGCCCGATGTGCATACCACTCTGAGAGTCGTGGCCATGACGCTAATAACTGTTGAGCTCTAAAGAACAAAATACAAGACCTCATTGAAGCAAAAGAGATTGAATTCGATGCGCCCGAAAAGCCAAATGTCATTTCTGCCCCTATGCCCAAGCATGGCCATAATACCAATGCCATTGAAGAAGAAATGTTTGTTACTTCAGTTGATGAACTTATGACCCCACTTCTGATTATTAAAGTGAACTTGTTGAATGTCAGTGTGTTCTCGGGCTGTGAAGAAGGCTGTCATTTCTGTTTGTCCTCACCAACCAGTTGTCCTTTGTTGAAAACATGCGTTCAGTGCCTAATAGATAACAAAGAAATTTTGTTTGAAAAGACTTATATTCCACTTGTTCCTTTTAAAGATGTTTCTATCATTACCATTTCCGCCAATTCTTCCCGGGTCTCCACCAAAAGACCCGTTAGAATTGCATCAGTTCCAAAAGCAATTCCTTTGATAATTACAATGCTTGGACCAGTCCCATATTCGTCAGATAAAACCATACCATGGAATTATGGAGGGGATGTCTACTACCACGGTATCAAGCAGGATTGGCCAGCCGCCAAAGATTCGAGTTTCGAGAAAGTCAACTCCGACATCAGTAATATTGCAGGAACTAGCAAGATTACCCGAAGCGGAAGGATATTCTCTCCAAAAATTGCTCCCTCAAAAGCAGTTTCTGGACCCATAATCATTCCTGTTGTTGCTCCCCTGAAGGCTATTCCCAGTCCTACAATCGTCTCCACTAATACTCCTACTGACACTCCTACTACCGAGTTAACCGAGACTCAAGGAAAAGGTGTTCTGGTTGAGTCTGTCAAGACGAAGACACAATCATTGGCTATCCCGGAGGCCTCCTGGAAAGAGATGGAGGAAACTCTAAAAATTATAAAAAGAAGCGACTACGATGTAGTTGAGCAACTGGGGAAAACTCCATCTAAAATTTCCATGCTAGCTTTACTACTATGTTCCGAGGCGCATGCAAAAGCCTTAGTAAAATTCCTGAAAACTGCCCATATACCCCAAGAGACGTCTGCCGATCAGTTCCAATACTGCGTAGTTAGCTTAACTGCAGATAATGGTCTAGGTTTTTCAGATGCTGATTTAACGCCAAGAGGAAGGAAGCATAATGAGGCATTTCATGTCTCAGTTGAATGTAGGGGCACAACCTTGGCTCATGTTTTGGTGGACACTGGCTCATCTTTGAATGTATTGCCTAAAAAATCTCTTGATAGGCTTGACTGTGAGGTATTGACATTGAAGCCAAGTAACATAGTAGTAAGGACTTTTGACGGCTCGAAAAGGATGGTACATGGGGAAGTGGATATTCCCATAAAGGTTGGAACCCAAACATTTGATTCAACTTTTTATGTAATGGATATCCGTCCCTCATATTCCTACTTGCTAGGCCGACCATGGATTCACAATGCTGGCGCTGTCACTTCTACGTTGCACCAAATGCTGAAGAATCCAATTCAAGGGAAGATTATCACCGTTCATGGAGAAGAAGAGTATATGACCAACCATCTCAATTCCTTCAGATATGTGGAATTAGATGGTGAATTTATTGAAACTGCATTCCAACACTTTGAAGAAGTCCCACAAGATGTGGCAGTAACCAAAGTTGTTCCCAAGATCACAAGGCCTCCACTCAGGATGTCATCTTTGAAGGATGTAAAGGCACTAATAGAAGAAGTTGGGTGCACTATCTGGGGACAACTCCCGGATATCCCATACAAGTCAGATAAGTTCGGTTTGGGTTTCTCTTCAAGTGCTCAGAAGGTTGTATGTCGCGCTCATGCTGGAGGACCACCCCTGAAGATCAGCAACCGTGAAGTTAACACAGTAGAGGATGAAGAAGATGGTTGCAACCAGGAGGATTGGATCTTCCCAACTGTCAGTGGAGGGCTCAACAATTGGGAGGCTAGAGATTTTGTCCCGATCACTTTTATCCCACAGTAATTTGTCTTTACATTTTGTTGGATATGTAATCTTAAAACAATTCAAACTCTTAAAACCTTGTGTCTTACCCGAGGCACAATGGTCCATTTGTAAGGGTTATTATCTCATTTCTATATGACATCAATGAATCATGGATGCTTTGCATACAAACTTTGTGCTCATTGTTTTTGCTTTTTACATTTTCATTTCTTCCAAAGATAGTTATACCCTTACACACACTCACACTCACAATGCAGGTCTACATCCATTCGGGATCCCATGGGTAGCGGTTCTGCTATGGCTTTCTGTGACTCTGAAAATATAATCTACCAAGCTGAAGACGAAGGTGAGGAAGATTGTGAAGTACCAGGGGAACTTGCCAGATTACTATTGCAAGAAGAGAGAACCATTCATCCTCCCGAGTAACCCGTGGACACAATCAACCTGGGTATCAAAGAAGACAAAAAAGAAGTCAAGGTGGGTGCCAATCTGGAACCGAGTGTCAAGGAGCGTCTGATTCAGTTGCTACACGATTATGTTGAGGTCTTTGCATGGTCATATGAAGACATGTCGGGACTTGATGTAGATATTGTGGTACATCGTCTGCCTACAAAAGAGGATTACCCACCAGTAAAACAAAAGGTTCGTCGAATGCGACCAGATATGTCAGAGGAGATTAAAGAAGAAGTCATGAAACAATTTAACACTGGATTCTTGGCCGTCACCTCCTATCCTCAATGGGTTGCCAATGTTGTTCCCATACCCAAGAAAGACGGCAAGGTACGAATGTGCGTGGACAACAAAGATTTGAATAGGGCAAGCCCTAAGGATGATTTCTCACTTCCCCACATTGACATCCTAGTTAACAATACGGCACAGCACAAAGTGTTTTCCTTCATGGACGGATTCTCAGGTTACAACCAAATCAAAATGGCGCCTGAAGACATGGAGAAAAAAATGTTTGTCACACAGTGGGGTACTTTCTGCTATAAGGTGATACCATTCGGACTAAAGAATGTTGGGGAAACCTATCAGCGTGCCATGGTAGCTTTATTTCATGACATGATACATCACGAAATAGAGGTCTACATGGACGATATGAGAGCCAGATCTCAAACAGAAGAAGAGCATCTTGATCACTTACAAAAACTGTTTGAGAGACTGAAGAAGTACAAGCGGAGGTTGAATCCAAACAAGTGCACATTTGGAGTAAGGTCTGGTAAACTCCTAGGCTTTGTCGTCAGCAACAAAGGTATCGAGGTCGATCCTGCCAAAGTTAAAGCGATACAAGAGATGCCTGTTCCTCGTACTGAGAAGTAAGTCAGAGGATTCTTGGGGCGTTTGAACTAAATTTCCAAATTCATCTCTCACCTGACAGCTACTTGTGAGCCAATCTTCAAATTGTTTAAGAAAGATCAAGTAGTCAAATGGAATAACGAGTGCCAAGTTTCTTTGGACAAAATCAAAGAATACTTACAAGAGCCTCTAGTATTGATGCCACCAGTCGAGGGAAGACCATTGATCATGTATCTGACTGTTTTAGAAAACTCAATGGGGTGTGTATTGGGGCAGCATGACGAGGCTGGCCGAAAAGAGCATGTTATTTACTACTTGAGCAAAAAGTTTACCGACTGTGAAACCAGATATTCATTGTTTGAGAAAACTTGTTGCGCTCTGGCATGGGCTGCTCGCCGGCTAAGACAGTATATGTTGACTCATACTACTTTGTTGATATCTAAAATGGATCTGATAAAATACATCTTCGAGAAACCTGCTCTCTCCGGGAGAATATCGAGATGGCAGATGATCCTAACAGAGTATGACATACAGTATACCACCTAGAAGGCAATAAAGGGCAGTGTATTAGCTGATCACCTTGATCACCAAGCTGTGGAAGACTACCAATCCATGAAGTTTGAATTTTCAGATGAAGACATCATGATGTTAGACAACTGTTAAGAATTCAGGCCACATGACGGACCTGAACAAGGATCCCAATGGACCCTGTTCTTTGATGGGGCATCCAACGCACTTGGCAATGGTATCGGTGTTGTACTCATATCTCCGGAAGGGTGTCATACTCCCTTTACTTCCAGACTCTACTTCAATTGTACAAACAACATGGCGGAATACGAAGCATGCATCTTTGGTCTCAGAGCTGCCATAGACTTAGGGATCAGATCTTTGAGAGTGTTCAGAGATTCAACTTTGGTCATCAGTCAGATCAAAGGGGAATGGGACACCAAACACCCTAACCTTATCCCTTGCAAATAACATGTTTTGACGTTGCTACCACATTTTGAGAAGATTACCTTCGAGCATTTCCCGCGAGAAGAAAATCAGCTAGCAGACGCACTAGCCACAATGTCATCCATGTTTAAACTTAAATGGGACAACGAGTCTCCCCAAATCACCATCGAATGAATGGATGAACCAGCACACTGTCACGAGATTAATATTGAAGAAGTAGGGGACCAGCCCTGGTTTCACGAAGTCATGAGGTATCTCGCGGCTCAAGAATATCTGGAAGGAGCTTCAGTTAATGACAAGAAGTTCTTAAGGAGATTCTCCGCTAAGTTCTTCCTTAGTAACGGCATCCTGTACAAATGCAATCATGACTCTGTGTTACTTCGGTGTGTAGATAAGGTTGAAGCTGAAAGGATCGTGGCTGAATTGCATGAATTCACTTTTGGCACCCATTCTAGTGGGCATACGATTGCAAAGAAAATTCTACGGGCAGGCTATTACTGGTCTACAATGGAAGCAGATTGTTATCAACACTCTTGAACCTACCATAAGTGTCAGATTTATGATGATAAGGTGCAGGTACCTTCGGTTCCTTTGAATGTATTAACGGCTCCTTGGCCCTTTGTTATATGGGGAGTTGATATGATTGGAGAAATCAAGCCAACAACCTCCAATAGAGACCGCTTCATCCTAGTGGCCATTGACTATTTTACAAAGTGGGTTGAAGCAGCCTCATTCGCATCTGTTACCAAGAATGTTGTTGCCCGTTTCATCAAGCAAAATCTCATTTGTCGGTACGGTATCCTGGAAAGTATCATCACTGACAATGGTACAAATCTCAACAACACTATGATCACCGCCTTGTGCAAGCAGTTCAAGATTCAACATCACAATTCTTCTCCTTACCCGTCGAAGATGATTGGTGTTGTCGAAGCTGCAATTAAGAACATTAAAAAGATCATACAGAAAATGAAAGTCACATACAAAGACTGGCATGAGATGCTACCATTCGCTCTCCACGGGTATCGTACCACAGCTCACACATCAACTGGGGCAACACCCTATTCTCTGGTTTACGACATGGAGGATGTCTTGTCTATCAAGGTCCAGATCCCCTCTCTGAGGATTATGAAGGATGCAGGGCTGAACGAAGACGATTGGATCCAGACCCGACTTGATCAACTGAACTTGATTGATAAGAAGAGACTTTCTGCTGTTTGCCATGGTCAAATGTATCTAAAACGGATGATCAAGGCTTTCAACAAGAAAGTCAGACGCCAAGTGTATCAAGTTGGGGATCTAGTGATCAAACGCATCATACTGCCACAAGGTGATCCCAGGGGAAAATGGACTCCTACCTATGAAGGACCATTTGTGATCAAAAACATATTCTATGGTGGGGAAATGATCTTGACCACCATGGATAGCGACGACCTTCCGCACCCTGCGAACGCGGACATAGTCAAAAGATATTATGCATAAGAGACCCGCTAGGTTGACATACCTAGGCAAAACAAGGGCATCCCGGCGAACCAAAAAGGTTCGAGCAAAAATTAGGGATAAAACAAAAAAATCTGTACACCCGGCAAGTTGAAAACTCGAAAGGGCAACCTGGGAAAAAAAGGGTATCCCGGTGGACTGAAAACCCGAAAGGGTGGTCCAGGCAAAAGTTAGGGAATTAAAGCGTATGACTATGTCCTGTTGGATCACATTATGGATAACTTGCAAACTCGACATTTCTGACCAATTCAATCATCTTCAAACAAGGCAACAAATAAACAAGATGCTCAGAGATACAAAGGCTATAGAAGAATGGGAACCCCATGGGATGATTACACATAGCTATCTTTTCTTTGTATTAAAATTTTCATTTTTTGCGACGGCGTTCTCCTACTAGAATATTTGTCTCAATGTACAAAAATGCTTACTCAAAGTCAATACAAAGATATTCCTTTGAAAGTGCAAAATTATCTATTTTTCTTTACTCTTGTCTTTTGTTTACAAAAACGTCCAATGATTCATTGCTGAACATATGCATTTGAACATAATTATTGTTTACAAATAAACAAAATAAAAGACAATTACTGATGGCTTTAAGGGATAGGGAAATCTCTCCAAGTTATTTTCCATAAAAAAATTCCCCGCAGTGTACAGTTTAATCCCCAGCGGAACAAAACTTCCAATTATCAATCCCCGGTAGAAATCATCCAATTTCTCCAAATTCCCCAAACATATTTTTCAAGCAGTACCTGTCATTTCCCTTACAACTGAGTTTATTTCTCTAAACGGAAATTCATCAACACTTCGACTTCAAGACATGAAGACTTACATATCCTCATCAACATTTAGGGATTTATTTTCCCCAATCCAACAAATAGCACAATAGACTAGCTCACATACGCATACATTGCATCCATATATCATAAACATCAATAAAACAAATGCATTATATCATACATTTCATACAACATGACCCTGCATTTTAGCTAACATTTTACCCTTTTCAGGATAAGATTAACAGCTATCGTTAACAATGTTCAGAGTTCTTAGATACAGTTCAGATATGCTCCAGACACGGATGTCATTCTGATACTCATTCAGATTCAACTCTCAGATACAGTTCAGATACGCTCCAGACACATATGCCATTCTGATACTCATTCAAATTCAACTCTTAGATACAGTTCAGATACGCTATAGACATGGATGCCATTCTGATACTCACGCAAATTCAACTCTCAGATACATTTTAGATGCGCTCCATACACGGATGCCATTATGACACTCATTTAAAACCAGCTTTCAGATACAGTTCAGATACACTCCAGACACGGATGCCATTCTGATAATCATTCAAAATCAGCTCCCAGATATAGTTCAGATACGCTCCAGACACAGACGCCATTCTGATACTCATTCTTTCAGCTTACAAATTACAACACAAACAATCACTTTTAGATGGCATCTTTAAGCCCCTCTACTACAACTTTCTATCACCTCTCCAAATGGCATCTTTAAGCCCATTCCCTCTACCATCACATCGACGAGTGCAAATTTCTGGGCACTCTAGTGTCCAATCATCTTCCACCTTCGAGTCACGAATGGCAAGACATGTCAATCTAACTCTTCAGGTTTAAGAAGATTGAACAGGGGCAGCTGTTGTACCCTAAATTTTCTCTCTCACTTATCAAGAATTTGCTCACAAGATCTCCTTGGGCTCAAGACTGCACTAGGGTTTGATCAGCTTAAGACACCTCCTTAGGTACTGATGACCAAAATTAGGGTTTGAGTTTGCACAAGGATTTTTGAACTATAAATGATTCATATGACTTTCATGGACCATTATTGACCCCCAATATTACTCATGTCAAGTTTCAAGTCTTGGATCACACTTTTAATCAGTCAATTGAACAATGGACCTAAAAATCAGTTGTATTGGGGAAAAGTCAACCATGGCCAATTTACAGTCAAATCTCATGATTTTTGATCCACATCAACATTTTAAACTCATATGTATCATTTGATCAAGTTTGGACCATAATCTCTCAAGAAATTTGATAAAATCTCCAAAAGGGCAAAATGGTCAAAATTAGGGTTTTGATTGGGAAAGGGCAATTTCTGATTTTTTTTTTACCCAGCAAATGGTCAATTGGTTTAAGGCATTATCTCAAGAGTCCATTGTATCATTTTAACCTATTGACATGGTTCAAAACATTGCAAATCCATTGGGTTGACAGATGAATTTTGCAATCAATTGATCAAAAGTCAACTGTATACTGAAAAGTCAAACTTTGACTTTTTGATCAAATTCAAGTGCCAAAAATCATAATTCATCAAAACATGTCAAAATATGAAACTTATTCATCAAGAAATTAAAAAGTCAAGATTTCATTTTGAAAAGAAAATTTCTAAACTTAGAAATTTTTCTAAGTGTTGGAAATTTCATGTTTTTTCATAACTTTGAGCCAAATTTTCACCATGATGCAAGATGATTCAAGAGAAACTTCCAACATGAAAGTTGAATATATCCATGAAATCTACAACTTTTTTTCACACAACTTCTTCCCAAAGTGCTTGTATCTCAAGTTATAATTTCAAGAACATAGGATCATAAAACTAAACACTTAGTGAAATTTTGCCCTAATTTGGTCAGGATTTTGACTCAACTTCATGGCACTTTTTCATATAGTTCCAAGGTGAATATTCAAAATAAATTCAAATATGGGTTTTATATCACACTTCAAGCTTTCAAAAATATCCAAGAACTCCTTGAGATCATTCTTGAGTAGGGAGAATCGAAGAGATGAAGTTGGTGTTTTGTCACTTGAATTACAAGGCATTTTGTGATGAACAAGAATCCAATTTCAAACCTAGGCTGCATAATCTTGCTTTGCGGGCCTCCTAACTTGTGTATCTATCCATCATTAATGGATTACACAAACTTTTGAGCTTTAATCCAAGTGGTTTAAGCTTTATCCAATCCACATTTCCATTAATGGCACAAAGTGAACACTTCCATTTTAGAAAAGCAATCTTTTGTGTAAAGTCAATTCTTGAGCCTCTAACTTGTTCCCTCTGATCACACTCCACCCACAAAGTCAGAAGCAAGCTTGTTTAAAGCATAACCACTCTATCTTATCAAGTACACAATGCTTGGAAACTTGAAATTATCAAAAATCACATGTTATGCATAAACTTGTGGTTTTGAATTCTGATCAACAACAAGTCTCCAAACTTGTCGCTTATAAATAGAGGCACTATTTGTGAGCTAGAGGAAGAGCTTGAGCACCCTGAAATACACTAAAACTCTCTCAAATCAAAAATTTCCCAAAAACTCCATTGTTGCACAGTTTCTGACCTTGAACCTCAAACTCACATTTCCCTCGTGTGTTTCTTGGCCTTTTAGTTTCTAAAGCTTCCTTGCATCAAGGGTAACTCATCCATGTACCTGTTTCACTTTTGTAACACCATTTTCCCTGTCTTCCATAACCAAAAGTAGAGCATCACAGTTGGACTTCTCCAGACCATTCCAACTACCCTCAGCTCAAGCCAGCCATTGCATTAGCTTCCTAGAGGTCCAAGGAAGCTAACATGATCATCAACACTGCCTGAAACAAGCTCAAATCCATTTCACGATTTCCAGTTTTGAGGTATTTTTCTTGAACTTCTATCTCATTACTTAGGCATTGTTAGGCTTGCATTTGTGAAGATAAAATGTAGACATCATTGCCCTAAAGTTGTACATGTCCATAGATTTCATTTATTTTAATTGAGTTAGGAGAATTTTGAGTTTGAACTTTCTGAAATATTTAGGTCAGAATTTGGTAATTTTAAAAATTATCATTCATCTTTGATTTATAGTTTATGATATTTATATGGTTGGATTCATGTGACAAAATGGAGCAATTTTCATGTTTACATTTTTGCAAATGGTTGAGAAATGAACAAGTTATATATCCTTTGGCTGGAGGTTGAAGATGAAGTACAGTCAGGGCGTGTTTTGTGTTATGTATTTATCATTTCATACAAGTTAACGGATGTATAGCCATCCCAATGGTAAAGCGCGCGCCTGTTCACCCCATGGTCCTGGGTTCAAGCCCCAGTGTGACCATTTTATTATTTTTACATTTTATGACTCTTTTTTTGTTCTTTTTTGGCAGCATTTGGGCTCTTCATTGGGCTTAGTTTATTTTTGCTCATGAATACTCTTTTGTTTACTAATGAACCCCCCTGACTTTTTATTTATTTTATTTTCTTTCTCTTTTTATTTATTAATATTAATATTAATATTTATTTTATTAACAAAAAAAAAAAGATAAAAAAAAATATTTTTATTTATACTATATATATTTATTTTATTTTCTAGACTAAAACATCAAAAATATTTTTGTTACAAACTTAACTTTTTTTAATTAAATAGATTTAGGCTTATTTTATTTTCTTAAAATAAACATAGAATTTATACTTTTCCTAATTTAATTAATTTTTATACTATTTAGTTTAATGTTAAAATCTTCTTCATAAAACTTAAAAAATATTTTCTCTTTTAAATTAAATTAGTTTATTTTTTTTATTAATCTTTTTTTTTAGTTCATTAGGTTAAGAAATAAAAACTTTTTTTTAACAAAGACAAAACCAAATAAAATCCATTCTTTTTTTATTCATTACTTTATACATTATTCCTTTTCATATTTTATATATTTATTTATTCAATTCAATATGGTTGTAATAGATTAATTAGGGTTTAATTTCTTGCAATCCTCATTTATACGTTGTACACCCCCCTTCCCAGAAATCATGTAATAGCTTAGTATTTTTATCTTCCGCAATTTAAATGCTTCATATTCACATGCTAGTAATTAGGGTTTGCATGGAAAGAATAAAATCAATCAAATATAAAACCATAATTCAAGACAAAAACAAGCATGAAAATAATACACTTGCACACAAGCACCCCTAGGGTAAAATCCACTTGGTTGCCTTACAAAATGGCCATATCACGCATGTGAGGTATCTTAGCAAAAACAAACGAATACAAAATCATAGTCCCTCGATGACGCTATCTAAGTTGCCTTACAAATGATCTTAGTCCCTAAAAGAGAATTCTAAGATGCCTTACAATATTTCTAATCATGGTTATACGATGACCCACGCCCGTCCCATTTACATCCAAAGATAGGGTTACTTACCAAATCAATGGTAAGATAACAATGTCAAAGGAAAAGGAAATGTACAAGAAACACTTTTGAGTAGGTAGAATGCTCCTAATTACTTGCTCCATTTCAAAACAAACATCCTTGCTATTTTCAAAATAATCACATACACTTTCAAATATCTTACAAAATTGAAAACATTTTCAAAAGATCAAACATCTTTGTATACATTCTTACGAACAAGAATCATTACAAAGATTGCCTAAACAATGGTATCTTTACAAAATACTTTTAAAAAAAACACACAAAGCACAATTTCAAACAAAAAAAGCAAGTGATCTAGCAAGTAACTAAGAGCCCATGGAAAACCATGGAAGAAAAGGGTGCTAATACCTTCCCTTTTCATAATCTACCCCTTGAACTCAAGAAATAATCTCAAAGGTATTTCCTGTGCTTTTTCACCTTTCCTTTTGGATAAAAGAAAAGTCGGTGGCAACAATTGCTAACCGCAACATTTGTAATCAAACGCAAAACCTTCAAGTTAGTTCTCCCACCGTACCACAGGTACGATACTCTTATACTTATTACTTGTTGTAATCACAACATGTATACTTACATGTTACACTCATTTAATAATTGTAAACACTAATGAAACACAAATATGAATCCTTTGAAAAGTTTAAAGAGTTCAAAAATGAAGTATAAAACCAACTAGGAAAGAGTATTAAAAGCATTCGATTAGATCGAAGTGGTGAATATTTTAGCCTTGAGTTTAAAGATAACACCTAATCGCACTGCATATTTGACTCAAATAACACATGTTTTTCATAATTTTTAGTACTGTTTTCTTGAGTTATGCTTGTATTTGTCTTGGTTTCAGGAAACATGCCCATTTGGAGCTCTTCTTGAAGAAACCAAGCGAAAAGACCAAGAAATTGAGATTTTTAGTGTAATCCTACACATGGCGTTCAGCTCAGCGGCCGCTATAAGGGGCATCGTGATGTGTCCCACTCCACCCAGGGGATAACTGCCACATCCCCCACGATCTCTCTATTGTCTCACTCAGCGCCCGCAGAGGGGCCTCGACGCCCGCGGTCTTTGGAAAGTTTCTTCCCGCCCAAAAGGAGTTAGGGGGGATTTTTGTCAAAGCATAGCCTGGAGAAATTCTATAAATAATAGTTTTCATTTCATTTTCCAGTATCCAACTTATTCTTGCAACGCTAAGCCTATACTCACTTGTGTAAAAGCAATAATTCGCCACATTGGAGGATTATTGCACCATAGTCTTGATTAGGTTGGAGCACCTCTTTTATTTACAATCTTGCCGCCATTTTACTTCAAGCATTTACTTTCCAGTTATACCAAGATTTAAAGACTCTGATTTGGAGCAGGTTTCTATTTAAGTTTTCTATTTTATTCAATCGCTTTGTCTTGCACTTGCATTACTTATTTTATTACCTTGCCTTGCCTTTATTACTATGTTTATTTCGATCAAATTTAACATGCTTGCTTTTATTTCCGTGTCTGGATAAATATTTTAAGGTTGGAATGTAAGGATCATTGTCATGATAGCATTTCAACACTGTATCAGTAGAAACACTTTAGGGGTTGTTTTAACTTTTAACACAAGTTTTCGGTACTTAATATTTTTGGATAAGATTGAAAGCCATCCATTTCAAAGAATAAACTTGGTTAGTTTTTAACCGTTCAATAAGTGAAAAAGAATTTTGACTGGTTAATTAGGGATCTTTGACACTTTTAGAAAACGATTTTGAAACTATTTTTAGACGCGTTTATAGGTTTACAATCTAATTCTCGAGCGAAAGCCAAGAATCTCTTTATGTCAATCATTCCGAGTTGAAACCACTTTTTTACTAAGTTAAGAAACTAATTTCTTAAAAATAGGTTTGCTGCTTTAACGCTTGAAGCGTCTTTTTATAAGTGACAATAGAAGGATTTGATTAGAGAGTAAACTCGGTTCTTAGTTAGCGAAAGCGATAAGTTCCCGTCAAGTTGTTCCTTTACAAGAGTGAAAAATATTGCCCCATGAGTAGTTCTATTAAATACAAATCGAAATTTTATTTGACCAATGTGATTTACATTCTAGCATGTCTTTTGTCTGAATTTACTTTATCTATTTATTTCCTTTGCATTATACTCCCTCAACTGAATTGATCCGCCTTAAATTAGCAACTTAATAATAGAGTTGATAGATTGACAATTGGTCTCTATGGTTCGATAATCCTTTATATTACTTTGATAGGTTGTGCACTTGCAGTTAGATTTTAGACTCTATAAACGGTCTGATCATTTAGTGACCATATAAAAGAGTGTGGGATTCTATCTCAACTTACTCCTTCTGGAACACCATAGTGGAATGGTGTATCTTAGAGAAGAAACTAGACCTTGTTAGATATGGTTCGATTTATGATGAGTCACGATGATCTTCCAAACTCTTTTTGGGGACATGATTTATTGATAACAGCTTACACAATTAACAGTGTTTGATCCAAAAAGGTTAATAAGACACCATATGATATTTGGAGTGGTAAGAAACCACACATGTCTTATATGAAGATTTAGGGTTACAAAGTTTATGTGAAATGACAAATTCCAACTAAGCTTGAGCCTAAATCTGACAAATTCATATTTGTGGGGTATCCTAAAGAGACAATAGGGTATTATTTCTACAATCCTTCTAAAGGCAAAGTATTTATTGCTCGAACTGAAGTATTCCTAGAAAAGGACTTTTTCCAAAGAAATTAGTGGGAGGAAAGTAGAGCTTTAATAAATTCAAGAATCACAAAGAATTGATACACCTATAGAGGAACTAGAGTAGGAAAAACAAGTTGTTGTGGAAGAGAAACCTGCTCAAGTAGAACAAGACCAGCGTAGGTCAAACATGATACATCGCCAACCTAAGAGATATGGTTATCTCATAACTCATCAAGGTAATGTACTACTTATGGATCAAGATGATCCTCTTACCTACCAAGAGGACATCATTGGTCCCGATTTTGAGAGGTGGCTAGAATTCATGATATATGAAATGGTTTCCATGTACACAAACTAGGTTTGACCTTGGTAGAGCCTCCTGTATGAGTTAATCATATAGGATCAAGTGAGTCTTCAAAAAGAAGACCGACATGAATGGTAAGGTACATACATATAAGGAAAATGTGGTTACTAAGGGCTATAGGCAGATTCATGGTATGGACTATGATGAAACCTTTTCACCAGTTTCAATGCTTAAAATTATTCAAATTTTACTTGATATTATTGCATATCATGATTAAAAAATATGGAAGATGGATGTCAAGATTGCTTTCCTTAATGGGAATCTTCATGAGGATGTGTACATGACATGATCTAAAGGATTTGACATGCCATAAGAAGCCCAAACGATATACAAGTTACAATGATCAATCTATGGATTGAAGAAAGCTTCCAGAAGATGGAATCTTCATTTTGATGAAACAATATAACAATAAGGATTCATCAAAAATAAAGATGAGCCTTGCGTCTACAAGAAGGCTAGTGGGAGCATGATCGTCTTCCTGATATTATATGTGGATGAATTATTACTCATTGAAAATGATGTCCATACCTTGTAGGAAGTGAAAACTAGGCTAGGGAAATGCTTTTCTATGAACGACCTGGGTGAAGTAACCTATATATTATGAATTAGGATCTATAGAGATAGATCACAAAAATTGTTGGCCTAAGTCAGAGTACATACATAGACAAAGTTCTAAGACGCTTTAATATGCATAATTACAAGAAAAGGATTTATACATATGCAACATTGCACGTGTCTATCAAAAGCATAATCCTCTTCAAATAAGGAAGAAATGGATCATATGAATAAGATTCCATATTCATCTACAATAGGATCTATCATGTATGCCATGTTATGTACTCAACCAAATGTCTCATATACTTTAATATCAATGAGTATGTACCAATCTGATCGGTGATGCTCATTGGGTGGCTGTCAAGAATATCCTTAAGTACTTCAGAAGAATTAATGACTCATTCTTGATATATAGAGGTCAAGAAGAGCTCGCTATAATTGGATACACCGATGCTAGCTTCTAGACAGATAATGATGGCTTTAGATCGTAATCTAGGCATGTGTTCTTCTTAAATGTTGGCGTTGTGAGCTCGAAAAGTTCAAAGCAAGACATATTTGATGATTCTACAATCGAAGCCAAGTATATTATTGTCTCAAATGAGACAAAGGAAGTTGTTTGGATCATGAAGTTTATTAATGAACTTGGCATAATCCCTAGCATTGTGGGTCCCATTTATCTCTATTGTGATAATAATGGTGTTATCTCACAAGCTAAGGAGCCTAGATCTCACCAAAGATCCAAACAAATACCTAGGCCATATCACCTTATTCGAGAGATGAGTATATGAGAGATATGAAGATATGCAGAGTACTTACACTTGACAATGTTGTTGACCCACTAACAAAGTCTCTTACACAACAGAAGCATGATGGACATACTAGATCTATGGATATTATATGTATGCCTGATTGGCTCTAGTTCTAGTGGGAGATTGTTGGTGTAAGCCCTAAAGGCTAATAGTTTTGGTACTTGTATCGAATTGTTTATTAATAATTAAAAGGAATTTCTTTATTATGTTTATTTTTCCAAAATATTAAAGTCCCTAGAATAGCTAGTCCATTTAATGAAATGTTAAATTTGACTTAATCATGAGATCTCATTAAACATAAGGACACTACTCTTAAAGTATATGTAGTTGAGCTTTATTGTAAAGTGGAATAACATGAAAACATCATGACTATTATGCGGATAGACTGATGATCACATCTCATGGATCATGGATAAAGAGTTATCAAGTCTTCACATAGGTATGGATATTAGGATTAGTATTTATACTAGATTGACCCGCTATGAGAATACCTAGAAAGTTATGCAGAGTGTCATAAGTTATTCTCATGGTGATATTGGTGTATACCGCCCTTTGACTTGAAACCACTATGGACCTTAGATGTGATATTGAGTACTTTATTGTTGATCAAACATTGTCTGTAACTGGATGACCATAAAAATAGTTGATGGGTACACTACAAAGCATGTTGAGGAACATGAGTGACTTAGATGTAATTTTCCCATCATGTGTAACTGGATAAACGTCTAAGGGTCCAATATTGAACTGGACAAGGGTGATACGGGCTACAACTTTTGTTCAATACAAACATGAGGGCAAAAGGCTAATTGTACACAATAATATTATCACGAAAATATTTTTGTTAGATCACATAACATTTTCATGACTTGGTAGCAGTGATGTGTTGCTAGATACAACTCTATTTATCATATTAAATGTGTGATTTAATATAATTACCAACATCACGAGAACCTACAGGGTCACGTAATAATTACATATTGATGAGAGATAGAATAAATAAGAAACATTGTAAGATACAATGTACTTGAGAAATATATGGAACACCGTAAGGTATAGTGTACTTAAGTGGAATATGAAACATTATATAATATAATAATAGTTATTATTATTATAGTTATTAAATATAATAATAATAATAATGTGTATATAATAATAATTATTATAATAATATGATATTATTATACGATGAACTTAAGCTGGGCATTTTAGTTTGCAGTCCACACAAGTGGTTCTATAAATAAAACCCTTGTGCACAAGCTTTCTCACATGATGAAATTCGGTTTGTGAGGCTCTGGTTGTAGTTTTTCTCTTTCTCACTCACTCAAAGTCTTCATTCATAGCAGCTAACACTTAGATTGAATACACTATTCGTATGAACTGAGTAGAGGCGTTGATCATTGTTCATCGCTTGTAATAGTTCATCCTAATCTGCATCAAATTATTAATCACCATAACATGGAATTATTCTATCATTGATGATGCATCATTCTTAAAGATCAGCTAAGGGGAAATTTTTTGTTTTTCCACTGTGTTTGAATCGCAATTTCCCTTCAATACAGGCTTCGAATCCCAGTGCTACTAATTTTCCCTTTTTTGGTTACAAAATGGGCGTGTCACATTTATTTAAGTGAAATTTTTCTCATTTAAGATAGAACACAACCTTCTCTCTCAAATTGAAACCCTAACTCTCTCTTACACCTCATTCTAACTCTATGAATGTTTTCATACCACTTTTTCACAAGATTCTGACATACCTTATTCATCTCTTTTGGATCAAGGAAAGGTGTTACTAAAAACTCAATTCTTTCATTTTTCTCATCACGTTTATGATACATGAGACATTTCCATATTTTATGTTGTTGATTTTGTTTTTGTTGATATATGTGTTATGTTGTTTAAGGTATCTTGTTGATGATTTTGTTTTTGTTTATATATGTTGTATGTTTTTAATGATTTTATTTTTGTTTATATATGTTGTATGCTTTTGTTAATGTATGTTGTTATTGATAAAAATTGTATGTTGTTGGTAATAAAAGTTGTATGTTGTATGTTAGGTATGTTGTTGATGATTTTGTTTGTTGATATATGTTGTATATTGTTGTTGATAAAAGTTGTATGTTGTAAGTTGTTTATGGTATGTTGTATGTTGTTTAAGGTATGTTATTGTTGATAAAATTTGTATGTTGTTAGTAATAAAAGTTGTATGTTGTATGTCGTTTAAGGTATGTTGCTGATGATTTTATTTTTGTTAATAAAAATTTTATGTTGTTAAGGTATGTTATTGTTAATAAAAGTTGTATGTTGTTAAGGTATGTTATTGTTGATAAAAGTTGTATGTTGTTGTTAATAAAAGTTATATGTTGTATGTTGTTTAAGGAATGTTGTTGATGATTTTGTTTTTGTTAATAAAAGTAGTATGTTGTATTTTGTATGTTGTTTAAGGTTTGTTGTTGATGTATGTAGTTGTCAAGGTTTGTTTAATGACATACCTTTACAATTACAGCTTCTTTACATTCAGTCAACATGTCATAGAAGATGATTTTATTATATCGTATGTGGTTTGAGTGTTTTTTCAATCCCTTACCGAATATATAACCTTTCGAATTGAATTAGAAAATTATAATATGAGATATTAAATTATATTAGAAAAAAAATTACACTTATCAATGTTATACAAGATTTCTTCAGCCCGTTATCTACATTTCTCTCTTTAACGGTTAGAACTTGGTTTAATACTTCTAGATCTTGAACTACACATTCCTTTACCTCTAATTTTTCTTGTAAAGTAAATAATATTTTGCAAATTGAACTAGAGGTTAAGGAAGGGGGTTGAAGAACTAGGAGCATTGAAACAAAATCTAACCGTTAAAGAGTGAAATGTGGATTTTGGGCTTCAAAAAGCTTGTACAACATTAATTAGTGAAACTTGTTCTTCTAATATAACTTTATATCTCATATTATATTTTTTTAAATCTGATTGAAAGTTTATATATTTAGTGAGAAATTTGTGAAATAAGCATTCCACATAAGTTATAACAAACTCAAATAAACATATCACCATAGTTGTAATCAAGGACCGTGGTGATATATTATACATTAAGTATTTCACCACGGTTGGTTTCTATGACCATGGTGAAATGTGTTGAAATTTGAAAAAAAAAATATAGGCTTTGGGATTCGAACCCTAGACCACAACCATTTAATACGGTTGTTTAAAACAACTGCAGTGGTGTATTATACAATACAACCTTTTTACCATAACTAGTCGCACATGGTTGTAAACATGGAACATACAACTACAAGCTACCTTACCACATACCACCATCCATAGTGGAATCTTTCTACCAACCATGGTTATATATGTATTCCATAGTCATGAATATAGAATCCCTTATGGAAAGAATATTCAACCAAGAGAAAATACTCCTTATTAATTTTATAATATTATCCTTTTTAGAATTACAAGAAAAGCCTTGCTAAACAAAATAACTTTTTCGGAGTGTTGTGGCTAAATTCAAGTGAAAGGAAATAAAGAAAATATTTTAGAGAGAGATAGTGAGGAGTGTGGTATGAAGACTCACGATTCTAGATGTGGAAATATGAAGGGAAGGGCCTCTATTTATAGGCTAGAGGATGGCACAGAAAAGGAAATTTTTTGGGCCAAATTTGATGAGTCAATCGATTGACATCTTACTTTGATCAATTGGTTGGCCTAAAAATAATTGTTTAGGTTGTTTTAAAAGGAAATAAATGATATATAGCTGTTTCTGATCATTAAGACGTTGTCCTAAACATTTGAGGACCATTTTGTCACTAACCCAATCGATTGGGTAAAGGTTCCAATCAATTAGACAGTGTAAATTTTTTCCAAAATAGTCCATACAATTTGTGATTCACCTGGCACAAATCCATACCATTTTTAGGAATATTTATGTGAGAAAAATATTTTTAAAACTTGTTTTAGTATGTGTACGTGTATGTGTGTATGTGTGTATGATTTATATGTATAACTTAAAAAAAGCCCTTGTGTTTTTACAACACTCGGATCACTCATACGTGACTTGGAAAGCTTTCACACGTCCTTTCTTTCACACTTTGAAGCTTCAATACTTGTCAAACAATTAACTTATATAAATACTTGCTTGAATTCTTCTTGAAGATGAGGCTTGATATGTATTCTTGTTGAGTGTCATCATTAGAGGATCTTTGCAGTGATCATTAAACCTTAGCTTATTCTTCTTGCATATTTTACCACTTGTTATGAATGGACTTTAGTTGTTATTATCAAAAGCTAGTTTTCATCATAAAAATCATGTTCATTCCCAAGAGCGTGTTTTCTTGAGCTTCTAAACCTACACAACATGGTTCCACGTTCTCCCCTTTTAATGATGACAATGTTGGAACAAAATTGTTTATATCCATTAAGTTTTAATAATAACAAAGTATTTAAAGAACAATAAGGTATACTAACATTTGCTCAAGTGTGTAGGATCATAAGCTAAAACTTAACTTGGTTCTGACCCTGAAAGAGCATATAAAGATAAGCTAAAGACTTTGATTCTTAAGGTTCAGAATCTCATGACTCAGATTCTAAAGACCAAGACTTGGGAACTCAGCTTCTGAAGAACACTCAAACTCTGAAGAAAATATACTTTGTCAAAAACAAATTACAATGAATGTCAATTAGAGCTTTATAGCACAAGGCTCAAGAAGAGTTGACTTGTCTCCTTGTGTCTGCTCCAAAAACTTAGTAGATACCTGGTATGAAAAAGGTGCTTTGGATAAATTTGTTACCAAAAGGACTATAACGTTTTTGATAACAACTTTCAATGTATATTTTGAAAATCTTTTCAACAAAGACCACTTTTGCCAGTTATCCTCCAACGTCTCTTTTTATCCTTATAAAAAGAGATGAATATTTGAAGGAAGATGTCAACATATTACATAACATTATTGAGCTAATGTGAACATAGTTGTTTCTTTTCATAAGTCCTTAAGAGTTATTATCTTTGTATATCTTAGAAGTCTTAAGTGTTAAAAGTCTTTGTCAGTGTTGTATCACTTTTGCACCTCTGATTGTATATCTATGGTAGTTGTTTTTCTATTCTTCTAAACTGTTTGTTTAGAGTCGAGGAAGCAACTTTCTAGTTTGCTTGAGAAGTTGAAGCCTCTTACCTGTGTGCTTGAGAAAAAGTCTCTTTCTAGTGTGATTGAGCAGTTGAAGTCTCTTTCTAGTTTGTCGGAGCAAGTTGTAATCTGATTTATTATAGTGAAAATCTCTTGTAGTACAAGGGGACTGTACTACTCTCAGTTTTTGGGAGGAACCAGGATAACTCTGTGTGTCATCCTTGATTTCTTCCTTGCTTCTGAACCTTAACATTTCTCCGCTAACATCTCTATGATCATATTTTGAACTTTTTCAGACTCTGAAGTTAGTTTTTCATAGAAGTTGAAATAATTATCTATACATAATTCGACCCCCTTCTTGTGTATTTTTCTCACCTTCAGACAACGCATCTCTCAACGAGATGGTAAAAGAAATAAATGAATATATGTTTGGAGTAATTAAACCCCCCTATATTAAGTAAGGAGTATACTCTACTCCCACTGAGAATATAATTCTCCCCCTTTATCAAAATAAAAAAGGCAGGTAAAGATGCATTGAGAAAATTTAAATAAGCAAACACATTGGCACTTAAGCATTTAGAAAAAGGTAAAGACATCACATTTTTATTAATTTAAAACTAGAGTACAAAAAGCAAGGAAAGTTTAAAAACTAAAACTAGTACGGGAAATAAGAAATTACAGAACAGGAAATAACATAGGTAAACAGACTTAGACACACATAAGTGAGACTATTCATTGCCATAAGTATCATCATCCCTTGTGATGAATTTATTGATCTTCCCCGTATCTTTGGCTAAGTTTTGACGTATCTCTAGAACTTGGTTGATCTTTGTGTCTTCTAATTCTTTTGGATCTTTTTCTTACTTGATTATTGGATCATCCTATGATTCTACATATTTGATGATAATCTTCATCTCTTTGAGAGAGGTATAGATACACTTGCTAATTATAACATTGGCAAAATTAGTACAACATTGGCTCTTCCTCGAGATCGATATTACAGGATTTACTGATATTACAATATTGACAAAACTAGTACACTTGCTAATTTATCAATCAATTGTGAACATCAAAGTAAAGTCAACATATTGTTGCAGTCTTCATACCTGAAAGCACATAGATCTAATTTTTTATTTATAAAATCACCTAAAATGTTTTAAATGCTTAAGAAATTGATTAAGGAATTGTCTAGTAAGTTAAGAACATGTTTTGCAAGGTAATAATCGATTAGGCCTTGAAAGTAGTCAATTATTTCACTTTGTAATGATTAAAATAGATTTGAGAGGTCTCTTAAATGATTGGCAACAACTTGGAATTAAAACCTTCCATTTTTGTGTGGCATAATCGATTATTCCTTTAACATAATTGGATATGAGGCTTAATTAGCCCACACATTGTTTCCAAATTACATCATATTTTTTCCTATAAATAAAAGACTCCTCTATCATTTCAAATCATCCAAAAAACAAGTTTTTATTTTTCTTTCTCACTCTCCACTCTTTTTCTACAACTCTCTTATTTCCTCATTTTAGTTTTTCCTTAATACTTTGAGAGTGACTTTGTCCTTTGTGAGGATCATCATTTCTAGAGAGGGGAAACTTTATAAATTTATTAAGAGTGTATTATCTCTTGTGCAATATTTCTTTATAATAAGAGGTTGTTTTGTAGTGAGATAAACCATTAAAAAGCTCTTTTGGTTATTGAGGCAAACTAGTGAAAATTTCGTATTGGTTATAGAGGTATCCTTAGCTAAAAATCTTAGTTGGTTTATGAGCTTAGCCTATTGTTAAAAATCTCTCACTTGGTTATAGAGGTCTCCATACTTAAACCTGGTCTTGGTAGGTGTCATATCCCAAATTTTTCCGCCCTTTATCATTACGGTCGAAATTAATTTCAAATTTAGATTTTTATAAAATTCTTTTGATTTACATTATTATTTTGGGCTTCTATAAATATTCATTCTCAAGTCCAATTAAAAATATAATAATTTATTTTAAATTATTTGTATTTTTAAAATAGCAAATATTTGCACGTCTTTCATATACTTTCAATTGAGTTTATTTACAAATTAGTAACATATCACAATTGGTAAAGAAAGAAGCTCTCAAATATGAGGTTGTTACTAATTTTCTACTTTAAATATTTTTTCTAATTTTTTGTTACTAATTTTCTTTGCTTTTGTGGAGATCAAACTTTTGACTTCTCTTAGGTTTTTGGATAACTTATTCCATAAATTTTTTTTAACCTAATTCAAGTTTATAAATAGGACTTTAGTTTGTCCTAATTTGACACACACAATTCACCAACGATCCACATATCCGCAATTTATCAAACGAATCAACAAATGACCAATGATTTTTATAGGAGGTCTTTCTATTGTTTTCACTTTTTTCTTTAAATACTGTTTTTCGTCAAATAATAAATATCTATTTTTTAAAATTCATATTTTTTCTTCGTATTAACAACTTTTATTCAAGCGTATTCTATCAATATCTACATTCACAAAAACTTCTTTCTTTCTATTCTTCATAAACACCGTGCGTATTCCATAAAATATACGGACTTTTATTTTTTTTAACTCAAACTAATTCAAAGAAAAAAACAGTGGCATTAAAATACCAAAACACCAAAACCAGGACACGTGCTTCACGTTTCAAAGCCATGTGAATTTTCAACATAATAAACCATAGTTCTCACACTCTTTCAAACCAAAACCAATATCATTCCACCAAAACCTTATTCACCAATCACTAGCCCCTCTTCAATATAAACCATGAACAAAGACAAGCCAACCCTCTGAAGTTTTACACTACACACCTTGTGGATAATACTTTTGCAGCATAATTGTTTTTTTCTGATTGCAGAAGCTTGCTGGAATTATGATACAACGTCGCCATATTATATCAATTATTATTTCTCTCTTTTGTGTGTATTGAAGTAAGTGAAAAAATGGATAAGAAAAGTGTAGAAAGTTGAGAAGAAGATACAGATGCAATTTGGGTCTTTCCTGTTACTGAATCGTGCAAGTATATGTGCTTTTGCTTTAATTGTTATTTTTTACTTTAAACACCATGTGTCCACCTACAATTGGTCGTGGGTTGTAAATATAAAAAACCATTTTCTTTTTACGGTAGTTTTTTTTCCATTATTATTATTATTATTATGTTTTATCAATTGTTTAATTAATTAATTAATTGTTAATTCTAAATTCTGGTTTTTGTAATAATTTGGGCCTTGGGTCATAGTTTCTATCTTTTTACTAACTCACACCCTTATTTCCAGTTTTACACTTCCTCAGCTTATTTCATTTTTATTGTTAATTTGTAATTAAGTTGGTGTCACTAGTTTATTTTAATATCGAGAATCACAAAATGATTTAGATCATTAGTTTTTAGATTATTTGACTTATAAATTATATATACCATTAGCCTATACATTAATACAAATACTTCTTAAAATAATTAATTCAAACATTCTATAAATAATAGGATGTCCAATATTTGACCATGTGATGAGGATACTATATCAGACTCCCTGCTCTACGTCTCAAAACAGCTAACCAACGATCAAACATTTTTCTACTGACATAACAAAAACTACAAGATTATCTTCAAAAAAGGATTAAGGAGAATTATTTTCAAATTAACAGCGAAATGCGTCTACGATCACTCAACTTACAACACAGACAAAGTTCAAGGATAAATTCGAAAGCAATTCTACGCAATCCATAAAAAAATACCAACCAACCGCGAACTACGAAATGAGACTCTGATTCCTCATAAGAGAATACGTAGGCATACGACTAAAATCGTGGCGAGTTTCCCTAATAAAACATTAAAACCCTCTTTCTCAAAAATTGCGCTTCTAACCCTAATATCCTTGTGAACAAGGTAGATGAGGGGTGCCTAACACCTTCCATTTGTCTAGAACCGAGTCAAGAACTTAGAATCTCTGTCCACGTTAGAGTTATCCTTTATATTCCCTTTCTTAGGATAAAAATTAAGTGTGGTGACTCTCATTTTAAAACCAGTTACAACAGCTGGCGATTCTGCTAGGGACTCAACCCTAGGTTTAGAAGCCTTATCTTTTGGTTTTAGTGTTTTTAGGTTTTTTTTTTAGTTTTTATTTCTTGTTAATTTAATTATTTATTTCTTCTCATTATATTATTTATATTATTCATTATATTATACTCATCTATGGTGGGATATTATTGTTTCAAAAACTATTTTCAAAAATAAAAACCTTAGAGAGAAGGTTCGTCTATTAGCCAAGGGGATACATCAGTCCTATGAGTTTATGTGACGACTTCGTCTAGAGTCGGTGGAATTCCACGAAAGGAATACCTCTCATAAGACATCCTCTAGGGAAGTAGGACTTTGGAATGACACCTATGAGTCTTTGTACAACCCTTAAACCAAAATCTCATAACGAGACCTTTCATGACCTAAAGACGAAAGTTTTAGTTTATAAAGAGGATCCACTTAAGGGAGACCCTTGTGCTTTTCCCTCTAGTGTTATTTATGATACCCTTAAGGAAACCACCTAATGGGGAAGGTATAATATTCGTAGGCCAATACTAGGAACCTACCAACTAAGGATACCTTTCACAAATCCCACTATAATCCCTAAACCCGCAAGGGTTATTTTTTCTTTCACTACTATCTTTAACTCGTAGGGCTTTCATCTTTTTATGATATAACCCCTAGCCAGCAGGGATTTTCTTATGAAAATCTCAATCCCTATCTGGTAGGGATCCCTTTCACCCGACATTATCCTTAAAGCTCTTATACATAGGTTCATAGGTTCATAGGTTCATAGTTTATTCCCATGCTTTCTTCAACAAAGCTTCAGTGAGATTTAAGCTTCACCTTTGTGTGTGTTTCTAGATAATATGATTTCAAAGCCTACTATTTCTCATCTTAATCTACTTTGTTAAGGAAAGTCAGGGGATGCAAGAATGATCAAGAAGTTTGACCTAATTTGACAAGTTCTTGATTCTTTGATTACAAGTGCATAACTTTCTCAATTTTAAATATTTGGAAGTGATTATTTTTGCTATGGGTTTTTATTATCATCCAAAACAACTTATCTTCACATAGAAAAAGCAATTGTGCAAGAAAGATTGTCAAAAGTTAAAAGGGGTCCTAAGTTATTTTGATGCTTTAAGAGATAGAGTTTTGAACTTATAAGGGTTATATCTTGTTCATCTTTTGAGATTTTTGAGTGATTCCAAAGACATGTTTCTCTTTAAATGTTTATTAACAAATCACTTCAAGAGTTTCAAGCGAATTTTATATGGAAGATCACGGATAATTGAGAAAGATTACAAGTCCTCTAGATAGACCATCAAATTCTTTTATGTGACTTCAAGGGGTCATAACTTGGTTAATTTTTATCATCTTGAGCTCATTATTTTTTTCACAATGATCTTAAGGATGTTAAATTTAACTCTCTTTTTGGTGTTAAGCTTGTAAATGATTACAAGATGATTTTTGAGTTCAAAAGATTATAGGTCACTTCATGGATTTTCATCAATTTCACAAGATCATAACTTGTTCAATATTTGGAATTTTTTAGTGATATAAGTTTCACAGGACTCTTTAGGGTTCCACTTCAAGCTAGCATCAATGATCAAAGCTCAATTTTTAAGGAAGACCTTGTTTGGAATCAAAACATTATAGGTCATTTTTGAAGAAAAAACTTAGAATGTTTCTAAGTATAAAAGTCAGTGCATTTTTCTCGATTTTGAACAAGCATAACTTTCAGCTCAAGCATCCAAATGAATTCTTTCTTGGCCCATTATAAAGAGTGTTACATGATATTTCCAATGCTTCAAGAATCATCCCATAAGGGTCCCTCATTAATGAGTTATACATTGTTGAAGTTTGCTCCATGAAATCTGTTTTTGTTTCAAGTCAGAAGTTTTACCACGAGTAAACTTGGATTACATGGAAAATTACTAAAGATTTATTAGCTAAACACATTTAACTAATTGTCCAGATGCGTTTTAACAAGAATTGCACTTGGTATGAGGTCGTTTTGGGGCATATCAAGTCACACGTTAAGCATGATCACAGTTGGCTTAGTTTACACGATTTTCTCACAATTTCCCTTGCTTCTCATAATCATTCACTTATCTATAAATAGAGGGTGCTATCTCTCTCATTTCTCAAGCTTGGACAACCAAAATCACCCTGCCAAACTCTCTTCAAAACTCACTTTTCTGAGTTTTCGAATTCATCTTTTCTCCACTTTTCAATCAATTTCTTTGTTGATTCTTCATCCTTGAACTTCACTGAAGATAACAGAATAAGAACCAAGCCTTGAGGTGCCCTAAATCGTGTTAGCCAAGTCCAATTGCAGAGAAAATTCATCTGACTTCGTTCAGGTAGTTTAAGGCACCAAATCTTCTAACTCAAATTACTTAAATGGTTTATGATGTTCACTGATGCTTGTTATTAACTCAATTTTGGTGAATCAATGCATTTGATGCTTCTGTTTTAGATTTCAAAATTTTCAAAACATCTATGGTTTTTTCCAAATCGAGTAAGTTGTATTTTAGATAAATTTGGCGCGAGGATATGGTTGTGATCGTCTTGAAGAGACGCGTCTAATGATACCACTATGAGCGTCTAAATTTAAAAATTTAAGAATCATGATCTCGCCCTAGTTGCAGGATAGCGGGAGGTTGAAGAAGACCTATGTGGCTTCTTCAACCAATGAGAGCAGGGCAATTGAAATGTTGTGATTTGTCTGACTATCGTGACTTCTGTGCGTGCTTGTTGATCGTGGATCACCATACATCATCACTATTGAGCCACTAGATGTGCCAACATGTTTTAATGAACCAGATCCAACGCCTCATATTATTTCTAATTTATTTATTTTTACAAAATTTGTTTTAAATTTGTTTTAATTTCAAAAATTCATAACTCTCTTATTTTTTTATCCAAAAATTATGAAAAAAAATATACAAAAATACTTTGAATTATTTCTGAATTTGTGAATATTTTTCATATTTTCATTTTGATGTTTGATATTTTTCATAATTTTTGTATTATGTGCCTTACTTTAATTGTTTTAAAAATACTTTCTGGTCTTTCTAAATTTTGGAAAAATTATGGAATGATCCAATGACCTCTTGACAAATATTGGTGACCTCATTTTATTTTTATTTCTAATTTAACTATTTTTAAATTTTTTTTAGTTTGCTTATTTCTTTAAATTTTAAAAATGGTTTCTGACTTTAAAAAAATTTGTAAATTTTTGTCAACTATTATTGACTCATGTTTGAACTATGACGATTTTTTTAGAATTTTTATTTGGTGTTTTAATATACTTTGTGTATTTTACCAATTATTTCCTTTTATTAACCATTTAAATATTGTTTTAATAAATATTATTTTATTATTTTTGTTTGGTCCTGACTTGGATTTAATTTAATGACAAATTCCTCAACTTCATTGGATCTTAGGTGTTGAAAGGTTTAAAAAACAAATTCACTAAAATGGATGAATGATGTTGATGATATTTGCAACCCTAATTTCATCTAATAAATTCCCTTCCTCTTCATCTTATCCCTTTCTTATTTGTGCTATATGTTGTTGTAGAATGATCTACATATCATTTATCTAAGCATATGGTACATAGATTACTATTGACCGACCTCAAAATAGGTGTGACTTCTATATAAGTCCACTTACGATTGCTTAACATAGCGCTAAATTTTATCCCGATTCGAGAAATGATCATTCGTGGCTCAAACCCGTATTTGCAAACCCAAGTATGTTTAATTTGAAACCTTTGATCCAATAACCTTGAGGTTCATTGTTAGGAGGCTTTGGTCTTATCAATCCTCTTATGAATCATCATAAACTTTGGTCTATGTGAATTATTTAAACATCGTTGATCATATGTTGTCGCCTCAAGAATTTGAAATGAATGATATACTAGACAAAAAGAAAATGAAACATGTTGTTGAGAAGTGTTGTACCCCAAAATATTCCCTCCCATATTTCTCAAAACATTTCAAGAAAGATCTTTAAATTGCTCAAGGAAGTCCAAGGGTTGACCAGACAAGCTCCCTCCTAAGGCAGTCTACCTCAAATTAGGGTTTCATGTTGCATCAATATACTTGAGTCCAAGGGATCCCAAATGCTCACCATTGTCCTAATATGTTCTCAAGATCATCCATGTCAAGTTTCAATCCCTACAGAGAAAATTTGATCAGTCAATTGCTCAAAGGCCTGAAAATCGATTGTGCTAGGGCAAAAGTCAACTGTGGCCTACATACAGTCAAACTTCAAGATTTTTTTTCAACATCCTCATTTTGAAGTATATTTCATAATTTTATCAAGGGTTGATCATGATTCATCAAGGATTGCTCATAATTCATCAAGAATCAAAAGTTGCTAAATTAGGGTTTTGTAGGAAAAGTCAACTTAACTTTGACCAAGCATAAATTTCTCATAATTTATGAGAAATGATCCATCCAAAGCTCATTTTTAAGAAGATTACATTCTCTACAATTCATATTTATCTCCCAAGTTCAAAATATGCACTCACAAGAAGTTATGAATTTGGACATTATAGGTCATTTTGAAAAGTCAACAAAAACACTTTTTTTGTCAATGCTTCATACATGAGCACGGAATATCAAATTGAGATGAGACCACAAGGGTTTCTTATAGGACATATCAAGCTTTCTAAAAAGTCCAATAACACCTTCAAATAGTCAAAATTGAGGAAGTTATGCATTGGTGAAGTTGACCTTTTTTGTAAAATTGCCAAAAGTCAACTATGCTTAAAACTTCAATTTTTGCCAAATGGGCCCAATCTTTTGCACTTGTTTTGAGTTGGCAACATGGTCCATGAGCCCTAGCCTTTTCCACTTGTCATTATCTTATTTATATTTTTTATTTTTATTTTTATTTTAATTAAATCATTTTAAATTAAAACAAATCATATAAAATCCAAAACATTGAAATTCAAAGATTTTTTACATGATTCAGGTCTTAATATCCAGCTATCATCAAATCAAATTCGTGTAAAAGCATGGTGTGCACAAAAAGATTGAATTAGGCCATTTTTGGAAAGATATTCAAGGTGTATCAAATCAAAATCAAATTCATAGATGGAGGAAGAATGAGATCAGTTTTGAAACCCTAAATCACTCCTCAATACATATAGAACGTGTGCAAACCCAAAACTAGGTTAGAAGGAGGCGTATGAACCAGAACCAAACTTGAAAAAATACCAAGAAAGTGCAAACACGAATTCATACTTCCAGGCATCCTCAAGGCCTTCTAGCTATCCCAATCGATTCCTGGGAGTGTAGGCAAGCGAAAGCAATCAAGAACAAGCATTCCCAAGCCATATACCTCACTGTAAGTCTATCACGACATTGCTTATTTCTTGAATTTGGTTTGCATGATTTAGGCATTGATAGCATGAATTAATCATATATTGTTGATCCATAGAACATTTGCAAGCTTTCTGTATCGTTTAATTTCATTTTCATGGCATGTATGAAGTTTCACCATTGCTAGGGTTTGTAGCTTCAAATTGGGATCTTGGTGTACAGGTGAAATTGGGCCACGATTAGGGTACCATGAAGTTTATGAGACTGAGACGAATGGATTGGTACCATCACCATTGATTTATTGTGCTTGTACATGATTTTTTGACATGGACAGGGTTTTAGCTACGGAGAATGTCCATTGGTATAGGTCTGTTGTCTAAAACAACAGATCCTTGGAGAAGATGAAGACGTGGCGGACAACCATTCGCGTATTTAAATTTTTGCACGTTTTGAATTTAGTGTTTTTGCTTTTCATATATTATCATTATTATTTATTGTATATACAAACAGAAGCAAGTGGCGCAGTGGTAGTGGAGTGGTTGGATAGTGCATCAGGACCTGGGTTCGAATCCCAGGTCCCCCAAATTTCTTCATATTTTTTCCTTTCAGGTAATCCAGCGCGCTTACAAGTCCAAGGCCTATCATACTCCCTCAAGATCCAGTCTGCCAAGTGGCTAGATGGCCAGATCCAAAAGCCATCCATGAGGGAGCACCAAATGCCTAGTCAAACGCATGGCATGGGATTACAAGGAGTCAACGTGGGGCTTCTCTTTTGGACCCAGAAATCTGATTTTTGCACCCCCCAATTGTTATTTTCAGGCCCATTTTCTTATTCCTTTTCTTTTTATATTTTACTTAATTTATTTATTTATTTTATTTACTAACAGAATTAATTATTTCTTTTTATCAAAAAATCACAAAAATAATACTTTTCAAAAATTAGGTTTAGATTTTTTTTTCTCAAAAAATTAATTAATTTAATTAGGTTATTAATTTTAGATAACTTTAATTCTTTTTGCAAATAAATTAACAAACAATTAGAAAATTAGGGTTTTGTCTAAACCTAATTATATTTTCTTTTCTTAAAAATAACCAAAAACCACAAAATAGGCCATGTAATTATTTTCATTAATTAATTTAATTAATTTAATTAACTAATTAATTATGTAATTAATTTTGAGACCTAATTCTTTTCTTAAAAAATAATTAAAAACAACAAAAAATTTTTTTTCTTTTAATTAGGTTAGAAGGGTCAAAACCCTAATTTCTTCCCGATCTACTTTTCTTCGCGCGCGCTTTTATTATTTATTTTTACCATATTGATGTAATTGCCTATAAGTTGTAATAGTTAATTAGGACCTTTTATTTTCATTTATCATTTTATTATTTAAGGGTTTGTTTTTTGCTATGTAAATACTCGAAGCCTTGTAATAGCTTAGTTTAATTTCCGCATTTTAAATTCTGCAAAATATTAAACTGTTAGATGTATGATATTAGGATGCATGACAAGAATGTATGTAAAACTTTAAAACGGTTAGATAACCCTAAAATGTGCAAAAATAAATAATCTGAAATTGAATCATTCGCACATGCGCACTCCTAGGTTACACTCTCACTTGGTTGCCTTCGGTAAACGGTCATTGAGTATAGGATATTTTAGTGGTCGTCCTTTTGTCTAAAGATCAAAGTTTCCTCGGAAAGGTTGCCTCGGATATTGTTGCCTCGGATAATTGATCTAAGACATTAGGGTTATTACTAAGACGTCCTAACATTGCTTTAGTGATCGTACGTCTCTTTCAAATTGACCCTCAAACTCTAACGACGGTGCTACCTACTCACTAATAGTGGGATAGCGCTATCTAAAGGAAACGAACATAGAATGATTCTTTTTTCGAGTAGGTAGATTAGCTCTTAAGTACTTGCTCAAACAAAACAAACTTTCTCACACTTACACTCCTTTTCAAACAAAGTTTTCAAAAACACTTCATTACACTCTTGAAGACAGAAGCTAGAGTTACATCGAAGTCAAAACAAAAACTTTTCAAAACACACAAAGCACACAAAGAAGCAATTTTGAAAATTATGAGCAAGTACCTAAGAGCCCGTAGATAACTACGGATAGAAAGGGTGCTAATACCTTCCCTTTCTATAATCTACCCCCGTACTCAGAAATATCTCGAAAAAAGGAATTTTTCTGTGCTTTTTTCCTTTCCTTGTTGGATAAAATAAAAGTCGGTAGCGACTCTTGCTTACCACGACATTTTGCAAACACAAATGCAAAACGCAAACCAGCATTCCTAAAAAACAATTCCGGTTCTGGCCACCGTATCACAGAACTGGCGACTCTGCTGGGGAATTAATAAGTGGGGTGTACCTTAGGATTAGTTCATCATATTGTTTTCTAATGTTTGATTTGATTGCTTTATCTTTATGGGCTTTGTATCGGAGTTACTATAGATCCTAACCCGGATCTGGGGACACCTTTTAGGTAAGTAGCAATAGACTGTGAGGGAACTGTACGGCGTAGACCGGTACGGTTGAAGCAGTAGCTATGCTGATGTGGCATATTAGTTGGTACCGATATCCCTTGTGGAGGAACAAGGAGAGTATGGGGCTGCTATATGGGTCATTAAGCATCAACTGACCTTAGAACCTATAATTGACCAACTTGGCCATAGAAAGTAGCAGAATGCTACACTCATTGAGACCATACTCTCGCGATGGTTCCGGCCGCAAGAAAAGATTGTGTGAGCTAAAACTATGACCGATGGAGGATGGTCAGTGATATTGAGAACCTCTAGAACCCGGTTACTATTATTAGGACAGGTTGAACCAACTAAACTTCAAGAGGGTAGTACCTAAACTTCATGCCAGCTTGAAATTTAAGGGCTATTGTGTGACTTGTTTGCCCTTACCATGTTTGCTATTTGTGATACCTGTGGTGTGTTTTTATCATGACATCATGCATCATGACATAGCATGCATATTTCATTAGACTAACCATTTCAAAGACCGAGGGGATTCATCTTTGTTCTGTTTTGCAGATTATGGCTTCTATGCGTAGAAATACCATTCGAGTCAACTTCGTGCGAGTTCCTGCTCAGCTTAGAGAGTTGGTTTCAAAAGTTCATGATACTTCTTCCTTTGTTAAAAGACATTGTCATCTCCTTAGACTGGTCACTTCAAAGTTGGATGAGCAAATGATGAGTGTGTTGTTCCAGTTCTTTGACCCGTTGCATCACTGTTTCACCTTCCCGGACTATTAGTTAGTCCCTACTTTAGAGGAGTTTTCTGATTTAATGGGTATATCTATTCTTGAGCAGACACCCTTTACAGGTTTGGAAATAGCTCCTAGGCCAGAGGATATTGCTTCGGCCCTACATCTAAAAATGGCTGATGTAGTATCTAACTGGGAGATTCGGAGTGGGGTTAAAGGTTTCTTGGCTAAGTTCTTGATCGATCAAGCTCAACAGTTTTGGGATAGTTTGGACTTTCAAGCATTTGAAGACATCCTGGCTCTCCTCATCTATGGCTTGGTTCTGTTCCCGAATCCAGATTCTTTCGTCGATGTGAACGCAATCAAGATCTTCATGTCTCGTAACCCAGTGCCTACTCTCTTGGGTGATATTCTGCATGCTCTTTATACCCATACTGTTCGGAGAAGGGGAACTCTCGTGTGTTGTACACCGCTGCTGGCGAGGTGGTTTATTTATCACCTCCCCAAATCTATATTGAAGAATGAGGAAGGTGTAGGTTGGGCTTACAGAATCATGTCCCTTGCTCATACGGACATCCTTTGGATTTCTAAAGATATGGAAAGGGTAGTTGTCATTGATCGGTGTGGGGAATACCCCAATGTTCCATTGCTTGGAATTAGAGGAGGAATAACCTATAATCCTTGTTTGGCCTTACGACAGTTTGGACGAGCTCGGAGAGACGGTCCTCATGAGCTGTTGCTTACAGACATTGTCTTTGACTTCAAGGGGGATGTTGAGGGACATCGCCGCAGATTTATACGAGCCTGGGACAGGGTGAATAGGTCTGACCCACATGAGCTAGGAATGAAGACTTCTCTCCCAATGCAACCGTATCTCCAGTGGGTTTGAGCCCGTGCTCAAAAGCTGGGGATGCCATATGAAGCTGTTTTGCCGGTGATTATAGAGCATATTGATGAAGAAGGGATTCCTTATACAATCCTCCATCCCTATATGCCTACTGATCTGGGGGCATTGAAGAGATCTTGGATCCAGCTAAAGGAAGAAAGGGATACCTACAGAGAGAAGTATCATGAGCAGGAACGGAAGATCCTGAAGCTTACAAGGCAGCTTGAGAATGAAAGGACCATCAATGATTATGTTAGCATGAAAGGAAAATGACCATTGGATTTCTGATGTCTTTTATTGTTTCTAGTTTAGATTTTCTTTTCAGTATTTCTTTTGTAACGCCTTAAAGGCATTTGTTAAACATTGTTTCAAGTTTTAATCTAATGAAGTGTGTTTTATTTTGGTTTACAAATTTGAATCTCCCTAAGTCTTTGAAATCATTTCATACGCATTCCATCACCATGCACCTCATTACAGATACCCTTACAGGTTTCTTATCTTCTTCGCTGTTTATTTCAGCATAACATGTCTTCTAAAACACCTACTGATCAAGCTATTAAGGCTCTTCAAGCTCAGAATGCTCAGTTTCAGGAGATGTTATTGAACTTGGCCAAGAGTCAACAGGATTTGAAGACTCCCATCTTGAAGGACAAGAAGAAGAAGAAGAAAGTGGTTCTGTTGAATATGGGTCGCAGATTCGGGAACACTTTACGACAGGAAACTGATTTATCCCATTCATCTGAAGGGGGAGAGAATCAAGAGGAAAGGAAGGGTCCTAGCCCTGTGGTTTCTGGAAATGACACTGATTTTGATGATGACCAGTATCCTCCTGCTGAGGATAGGTATAAGCAACTTGAAGACCTTCTGAGTGCCATGGAGGTTCAGAAGGTTCCCGGTTTGGATTTTGGGGATCTGGGATTGGCATCTGGGGTGGTGATCCCACACAAGTTTAAAGCTCCTGTCTTTGCTAAGTATGACGAGGTGTTGTACCCCAAAATTTTCCCTCCCAAATTCTTCAAAGTTTTGACAAGCATCATCTCAATTTGCTCAAGTCTACTCAAGGGTTGCACAGTTCAAACACCCTCCTAAGCCAGTCAAATTAGGGTTTTGGTTCTTGCAAGGAAGTTGAGGTTTTCAAGGGCTCAATCAAGTCCCATATGCTCATATACATTGTCAAGCACCTACATGTCAAGTTTCAAGGCTCACAAGGTCAAGTTGCACAGTCAAAAACCCTAATTGCTTCACAATCAACTGTAGGGGTAAAATGGTCATTTGGCAGTCAAAAGTCAAAAAATTTGGTCAACATCTTATTTTGAAGCCACAATCATCATTTGATCAAGTCTTGATCATGATTCTACAAGAATGGCTCAAAAATCATCAAGATGCAAAAGTTTCCATTTTTGGACAGTTGAAAAGTCAATTGTAACTTGACCAAAGCATAACTTTTTCATGGTTCATCAGAAAAATCCCATCCAATGCTCATTTTGAAGGGGAGGACATTTCCTACAACTCATCTTCACATTCCAAGTCCAAGAAATGCTCTCACAAAAAGTTACCAATTTCAACATTATAGGTCATTTTCAAAAGTCAACAAAAAGGCATTTTAAGTCAAAGACCATAAATTTATATTGGTCAATTCAAATGACATGGGACCAAAGGCATTGGTCAGAGGACTTCAAGACCTTTCCAAAATGTCCAAGAACATGTTCATATGATCAAAATTGAGCAAGATATGCATTGGAGAAGTTGGGAAATTTTTGTGAAATGGCAAAAGTCAACTATCCTTGAAACTTCAATTTTTGACAAAAGGGCCCACTTTTTTCCACTTGATTCAGCCTTGTCATGCCACCCACGTGTCCCATGATCAATTTCAAGACCAAATAATTATTTTTCTATTTTTATTTAATTTTTATGGATTTAATTCATTTTAATCCATAATAATTCAAGTAAATCTAAAAAAATTAATTAAATGGTATCTTATGGTTTGAATAGCCTTCATGAAGCATTTGCAACCTACCAATTTCGTGCTAAACTCATTTAGGCATGAAAATTCAAATTTTGAACAAGCTTTGAAAGGCCTTTAATGGTGGTTAAGACAAAATCCAAAGCTTAATTGCAATGGTTAAAGGCTCCTAAATGTGACTTATTCTCACTCATTACTATATATACAAGCCTTGCAAGCCTCATTCACAACCTGAACTTTACACAAAACGGCCAGAGCAAAATCCAAAATGTGTCAAAAAAAGTGTGAGATCAAAAGGAGTATTGCAAGCATTTTCAGGCCAAAAGGAGAACGTGACTCTCTTCTTTGCCATCCCCTGAAGCTAAAGAAACCCTTGCCACGTCCTAAGATCCATCATACCGCGCTGTAAGTTCTTCCCAGGTCCCCCAAAATTTCTATACATTTTTTTCTTTACATGCTTGTGTGTAGGTTCCAAAAGAAGGTTCATCATACACCTTCCTCATCCAGACGCCAAGTGTCCTCAAGCGTCCATCCAGTGGCCTAAAGATGACGCACACCATGCTCCTGGTCAACCTTGTGCATAGGCAAGTAAGAAAGTCAACGTGGCTTGGCTGGTTAATGGGTCTAAATTTCGAGATTCACCTCCTTAAGGGTCCAACACCCCCCTTGGTTCACTCTTTTTTCTTTTTGTTTTATATTTTCTAATTTAGTTATTAATTGTTTTTTTTAATTATTATTATTACCACCAAAATTAACATAATTTATATTTTTTCATAAAAATTAAAAAAAAACTAAAAAATGTAAATATTTTTTATTATTCACTATTAATTATTTTTGTAAATAAAACACTAATAAATTGATTTAGTTTAATTAGGTAATTTTAATTTCCCTTTCCAATAAATAAAAATGAATTAGACTTAGGTTTTTTTCTTTTAACTTTAAATTTCTTATTTTTATTTTTATTTTCATTAAAAACATAAAAACACAAAAAATACTTTTTCTTGTAAATAAATTAATTAATAATTAGGCATAATTTCATTAATTGCAAAAAGGGGACAAAAATTCAATTCTTATTCAAAAAAGGGTCAACACCCTTAGGATGTTCCCGATTAAATTTCCATTCGCGCGTATTTATTTATTCTGATTATATTTATGTATCTGTACAGAGGATGTAATAGTAATTAGGATTTTATTGCTTTCTTTAATTTTCTGCATTTACTTTTCAAAAATGGGTTTTTGTTTTTGGCGATGTATAGACCCGCGCCTTGTACTAGTTAGATTTACATTTTCGCAATTTATTTTCCGCACTCCTAACTGTTAATATGCCTGCAAGAATGTATGTAAATAAAATCAATTTGTAGCTCACAAATAACATGTACAAAGACAATTAACTGAAAAACAACGCACAAAGCACATGCCACTCCTAGGATATGCCTCACTGGTTGCCTCGAACGTGGTCATCAAGTATAGGGTGTCTTAGAGGTCGCCCTTCTGTCTAAAGATCCAGTTGCCTCGAAACGGTTGCCTCGGATAAAAGGATCTAGGACATTAGGGTTACCACTAAGATGTCCTACCATTGCTTTGGTCACCACACTGTCCCGATAATCGAATTGACCCGAATACCTCCAACGACGGTGCTACCTACCTCTCAATGGTGGGATGGCACTATCTAAAGGACTCTTACACAGACTAATTCCTTAGAGTAGGTAGATATCATGGGTACTTGCTCTTTTCAAAACTAAAAAAACAACTTTTCACACCTCACACTTTCAAAAGGTTTTCAAACAAATTTTTCATACACTCTTGAGGACTGATACAAGAGTTACTTAGAAATTTTTCAAACGAAACTTTTTTCAAAAACCACACACACTTGAAAAGCAAACAAATTTTGAAAACATAAGAGCAAGTACCTAAGAGCCCGTGGATAACCACGGATAGAAAGGGTGCTAACACCTTCCCTTTCTATAAATCTACCTCCCGAACCGAGAAACATTCTCGAATAAGGAATTTTGCTGTGCTTTTGTCCTTTCCATGTTGGAGAACATAAAAGACGGTGGCGACTCTTGCTTACCGCGACATTTCGCGAAACCAGCTAAAAAACAGTCAGTTCTATTTCCACCGATCACAGAACTGGCGACTCTGCTGGGGAAACTTTATAAGTGGGGTGTACCTTAGGAATAGTTCATCATCATGTTTTCAATTGCTTGCCTTGCTTGATTTAATATTGTGGGCCTGTTTTGGGAGTTTCATAGATCCTAACCCGGATCTGGGGGATACCTTTTAGAAAGTAGCAACAAACAGTGAGGGAACTGTGCAGGGTATACCGACACGGTTGAAGCAGTTTGCTACGTTGATGTGGCACTTTGGTGAGTACTGGTAACCCTTGAGTCAAGTCAAGGAGAGTACGGGGCCACCGCGTGGTGTCGTGAAGCATCAACTGACCTTAGGAACCTTACTTGACCATCCTGTCCTCTTTAGGGGTAGTGAGATGACCGACTTTGGTGCAGTCCGAAGTTGGTAGATACTCGATACTACACTCATTGAGGGTTGTTTTCTTGGAATATTTTGATCGCCAGTTCAGTGGCTAAATTAAAACAATGAACACAGAAAACAACCCAATGATATTGAGCTCCTTAGAACCCGGTTAGTTTTGATAGGACAGGTTTGAGCCCACCAACTTCAAAGAGGGTAGTACCCAAAATTCATGTTGGCCTAAACTCTAAGGGCTCTTTTGTGTGACTTATGTGCCTTCATACTTGAACTACTTGCATACTTGTTATCTAACAACACGGGTTCCTTACAGGTTTTGTTTACAGTCCTTAATTGGGACTCATTACAGGGCCTACTTACATCACTCCATGCATAGCATAACACCATACCATTGCATGCATCTTGCATAAAAACTAATCCATTTCAAGGATCTCAAGGGCTTGTGATGCAGGTCATGATGAATCAAAGTGTCTAGCAAAGGGCAAAGGGGATTTATTTTCCTCTAGCCGAGGTTGTCAGGGGCTATGACCCACTCGATATGGTGAGCCTTGACTCTTGAAGAAGGACTCTCATCAACATGAAGTTCCTTCCATCAAGCTACATAATTCAAATTCTAACAATTTTCTTGTTTACCCCGCGAGATCCTTGAAAACATTGCATGCATACATACATATCATTGCATTACAGGTACCCTTGGTACAGGTCTCTTACCTTCTTCGTTGTTTATTTCAGCAATGGCTTCCCAACAAGACAACCGGGATCTTCATGCTCAAGAGACTCGGTTCAGGGAGATCCTCCTAAATCTATCCAAGGGGCAGGAAGAGCTGAGAACACTCCTCATGGGGACTTTGGTCAGGAACAGTCCAGAAGACGATAAATACGAACGGCTGAAACATCTGCAAGCTGAGGTAGATACAATGAGAACCCAGATGCTGGAGCAGATGGCTCTCTTCCAAGACTTAGCTCAAAGACAAGAAGAGCTCAAGGTTCTCGTCAACCAACTGCTTCGGGATAACCAACTGGGGCAAACATCTAAGGTTGGAGAGCCAGTCACCATCAAATTCCCTTTGAGACAAGAAGACAAGGGAAAAGCTCCTCAACTTGCTTCAGGGTCACAAATCCAGCATCAACCTCACCAGCTTTAGCAAGACATTATGAAGCAAGTAGTCAGGGTTGGAGACCAAACCGGTAATCAGCCTCCAAGAAGTCAAAGATCTGGTTCAATGAATAGGCCTCTCCAGGTTGCTGCTACTTCACAGGTCCAACCACAACCTCGCCAAGAACAACGGGTTGATCAGAGCAAGCCAGACAAGCCCAGGAGGCAATTCACCCAGCTCAACACGTCGTTTTCCCAAGCTTTGTAACACCTGTTGAAGTTGAATCTGGTGACGTTGATAGGACCTCACCCTAATCCTAAGACTTCTTCACCCAACTATAATCCTGGGGTCAGGTGCGCATACCACTCTAACAGCCCGGGGCATGATACTGACAACTGTTGGAAGTTGAGGTACAAAATCCAAAACCTGATTGATGAAGGAGCAGTGGAATTCACCCAAGATGGTCAGGTCGAGTTCTTCTACTATCCCTGCGAGATTCACCATTTGAAGTGATAAGTCCTGAGACTAGAAGACTTTTATTCATTCGAATGTTCAAGTTGTATTTTCTTTGCTTATACAAAAAATTATTGTCATAGCAAACTTTATTACTTTATCAATGCATCGCATATGTCTGTTTTGAATCAATATATTCGCATTCGCTATATTTAAATTGCTTTCATTTTTTGTGATGTTCAAACTCTCAATTAATAATTCTAAGCCTCTTGAGGGAGGATGACGAAAACGATACCACAATCTACAGTATGCTTTTGAACAGACCCCACTGATGAGGTACATGCATTGTTTCAATTCCTAAACACTGGAGTTATAAGGAAGATAATCCCTCGTCAACCCCTTTGAGCCAAAGAAGTAGGAGTTTTTTCTTTGCGAAAATTAAAACCCTTAATCATAACCTGGGGCAGGGTAGTTCTCTCAGCTGATCCAAGTGCACAACGAATGGCACCAAAGGAATCCTTACAAAACAAAAGACAGTGATGGCTCCGAATAATCATAAAGACAGGCAGTTATTATCTCTCAAAACTAAAGCCCAACAAGTCAAAACCTATGAAGGAGACTTACAAAACTGGGACATCCCGCTGACTGTAATCAACAAAAGAAACAGTTCAGGCAAAAAACAGGGATAATAAAATAAAAAAAGAAAGAGGTCCTACAAACCCTTAACAACAACAAAAAAAGAAATGACTGCCTATTCAAAATAAACTGTCAATATCTGAACCATCACTGGTATATCAAAGCAAAGACTCAAACAAGGTCTAACGCATGATCAGCTGAGTTTAGGTTTGAAGAACATCACGAAGAGCGGGTGGGTACAGATAAATTTGAGCCTTTATCCTTTGTTTCTTAAACTGTGAACCTGGCCACGTTATAACCCTCAAAAGTCCTAGCTGAAGCATGGGTTAATTCGAAAGCATACTGTTACAAAGGTATCCTGACTCCTTAAGGCTCGCTGTAAAACCTTGAGTTGACATCACATGTTACATAATTTGCTTGTTTTACTGGAAAAAAATGCATTTTCAAAAACTTCAAGACAGACATAAGCTTTGCATTTTTAATATAACATTGCTTGCATATGACTATTTGTTTGAACAACATAGAAGTTCGCACGACGAATGTCTAATGAACAAAAGTACTTCCAACCAAGGGGCAAACATGATCATGGTCTATCATCTGGGGCAGTTAAGTCAAGATTCGGAGAATCTCTCAAAAGGCCAACCAGCTTGGGGAAAATCTCCGTCTGAGTCACTTGGGGCATTGGACGATCAAACGAAGATCTTCTGGTGGTATGACGACACAACACTACTAACAGTGGCACCTCCCTACATCCTGAGAGCATGGACATAGTCTAAAAAAATACTACGCATAATCAAAGACCCGCTAGGTTGACACACCTAGGCAAAAATAAGGGCTTCCCGGTGAACCAAAAGGGTTCGGGCAAAATAAGGGATGAAAATGAAAAAATCTGTACACCCGGCAAGTCGAAAACCTGAAAAGGCGGCTTGGGCAAAAATGGGTATCCCGGTGGACTGAAAACCCGAAAAGGCGGTCCAGGCAAAAGTTAGGGATCAAAGCGTACGACTATGTCCCGGTATCTCGTCACTTGCCTACCAGAAGAAGGTTCATCAATCAGCAGTTATCAAGCACCTCCTAGGTCTTTTTTCTCCCGCAGAAACAAGGGCAATAATGAGTTGTTTGAGCGATCTAGTTGCTCTGTCCGCCAAGGTACCAAGGTAGGTTCAGCTGAAGAACGTGACCAAGATACCTTCACTCCCCGCAGAGTAAGATAAGATTCAGCAATACTCTCTCCCGAGCAGAGTTGGTCTCTCATCAGCCCTGAAAAGGCACAATATCTCCAGCAAGTCAACAACACTCTCCCCAAGCAGAGTTAATCTACTGTCAACCTTAAGGAAGTTGGGTATCCCCAGAAAATCTCAATATTCCCCAGCGGAGTATACAGATATTCCTAAGCAAGCATCCCCGGCCGTCTTAATATAAGATTATTCCCCGGCGGAATACCAGACACCCCAGTGGAGCTATTCCCCAGTACAGTTCAAAAGTCTTCCCAGGAGAGTTGAACCAATCTCCCCAGTAGATTCTGGGAGCTCATCCCCAGTAGATTCTGGAAGCTTATCCCTGCAGAGTACGAACGCATCTCCCCGACTTTATTCAAAGATTATTCCTCACCAGAACTTATAACTGGGCTATCCTCAGCTAATTACCACGGAAAGATCGTCCTCGGCGAAGCTCTTCCTATCCCCAGTGGAGTTCATCAAATCTTCCAACAGAGCTTATCAACGGAATCCCCAGCAGAGTTATCATCAAAACCTCAGCAAGGTATCTCTTCCCACAGAGTAATTCCCCGCAGAGTAATCTGCTCAACAAGTTTATTCCCCAACGGAGTCATCTTCTCCTACCAGTTTATTCTTACAACCATCATCCCCAGCGGAAACGAAGAACTCTACTCTTCAACATCAGCCCAGGATTCAACAAATTCCCGGCATTCGTCAAGGATTTATTTTCCTAGACGAAAATACATTCATAAACATCACATCTTCATACATTATACAACACAAATATCATTTACTCTTAAGAACATCTTAATATCATGCAGTTCATGCACCATGACATTGCATACGACTAATACTTTGCCTTTTCAGAAAAAAGTCAATCAAAAGATGATTACCATCTACCTTTACAGTTCCAGATCAACACCGGTAACAAGCCAGGAAAATTCTGTGGACGACTGATTGTGGGTTAATATCCGAAACCAAACAGGACAATTATCTACTTTATCATCCTCAGGCAACCCTACACCGGTTCCTTTTCTTTCAGAAGAAGTCTTACACGGGCTCATGAATAGGAAACCCTACACCGGTTCCTTCTCAACCTCAGATGTAGTTTTACACGAACTCATCATCAGGCAACCCTACACCGGTTCCTTCTCAATTTTCAGACGTAGTCTTACATGGACTTATCATCAAAGTAACCCTACGCCGGTTCCTTTTCTTTCAGAAGAAGTCTTACACGGACTTATCTCAAGATGACCTTACCCCGGTTCATCAAGAAGTTTTACACGAACTTATCCTGCAGTAACCTTACCCCGGTTCCTCCAGAAGTCTTACACGGACTTATCTCAAGATGACCTTACCCCGGTTCATCCAAAAGTTTTACACGAACTTATCCTGCAGTAACCTTACCCCGGTTCCTCCAGAAGTCTTACACGGACTTATCTCAAGATGACCTTACCCCGGTTCATCCAGAAGTTTTACACTAACTTATCCTGAAGTAACCTTACCCCGATTCCTCCAGAAGTTTTACACGAACTTATCCCGAAGAAACCCTACACAGGTTCTCTCTCTCTAGACGTAGTTTTACACGGGCTCGTCGTCAAAGAAACCCTACACAGGTTCTCTCTTCCCGAAGATGCAGTTTTACACGGACTCGTCATCAGAAACCATACCCAGGTTTTACTTCTTCCAAGATACAGTCTTACACGGACTTATACCAAAGTAACCTTACCCCGGTTCCTCCAGAAGTCTTGCACGGACTTATCCCGAAGTAACCTTACCCCGGTTCCTCCAGAAGTCTTACACGGACTTATCTCAAGATGACCTTACCCCGGTTCATCCAGAAGTTTTACACGAACTTATCCTGCAATAACCTTACCCCGGTTCCTCCAGAAGTCTTACACGGACTTATCTCAAGATGACCTTACCCCGGTTCATCCAGAAGTTTTACACGGACTTATCTCAAGATGACCTTACCCCGGTTCATCCAGAAGTTTTACACGAACTTATCCTGCAGTAACCTTACCCCGGTTCCTCCAGAAGTCTTACACGGACTTATCTCAAGATGACCTTACCCCGGTTCATCCAGAAGTTTTACACGGACTTATCTCAAGATGACCTTACCCCGGTTCCTCCAGAAGTCTTACACGTACTTATCCCGAAGTAACCTTACCCTGGTTCCTCCAGAAGTCTTACACGGACTTATCCCGAAGTAACCTTACCCCGGTTCCTCCAGAAGTCTTACACGGACTTATCTCAAGATGACCTTACCCCGTTTCATCCAGAAGTTTTACACGGACTTATCCCGAAGTAACCTTACCACGGTTCCTCCAGAAGTTTTACACGAACTTATCCCGAAGAAACCCTACACAGGTTCTCTCTCTCCAGACGTAGTTTTACACGGGCTCATCGTCAAAGAAACCCTACACAGGTTCTCTCTTCCCAAAGATGCAGTTTTACACGGACTCGTCATCAGAAACCCTACCCAGGTTTTACTTCTTCCAGGATGCAGTTTTACACGGGCTCATCATCAAAGTAACCCCACACAGGTTCCCTTCTCAAACTCCAGACGTAGTTTTACACGGACTCGTCATCTGAAACCCTACACAGGTTTCCTTCTCAGCTCTAGATGCGGTTTCACACGGACTCGTCATCAAAGTAACCCTACACAGGTTCCTTCTCCATTTCAGATGCAGTCTTATACGGACTCATTATCAGTAAACCCTACGCAGGTTTCCTTCCTTCAAAGATGCAGTTTTACACAAGCTCATCATCAGTCAACCCTACACAGGTGTCTTTCTTTCCAAGATGCAGTTTTACACGAGCTCATCATCAGGAAACCCTACACAGGTTCCCTCTTTCAACTTACAAAAATTACAATTCAACAGACCACCTCCAGATGGCATCTATAAGCCCATCCACCTATCAACAGTCCCCAAATGGCATCTATAAGCCCATTCCCGACAAGTTTTTGTCACACTTCCAAATGGAATCTATAAGCCCATCCCCCTATCCACCATCTCTCCAAATGGAATCTGTAATCCCATTCCCGACATCACATTGCTGATACCTCACTATGTGAGTGCAAATTTCTGGGCACTCTAGTGTTCAATCATCTTCCACCTTCGGATCACGAAAAGCACGCAAGCCAATCTACGTCCTCAGGTATAAGAAGATTGAACAAGGGAAACTGTTGTACCCCAAAATTTTCCCTCCCATATTCTTTAAAGTTTTGACAAGCATCATCTCATTTTTGCTCAAGTCTACTCAAGGGCTGCACAGTTCAAACACCCTCATAAGCCAGTCAAATTAGGGTTTTGGTTCTTGCAAGGAAGTTGAGGTTTTCAAGGGCTCAATCAAGTCCCATATGCTTATATACATTGTCAAGCACCTACATGTCAAGTTTCAAGGCTCACGAGGTCAAGTTGCACAGTCAAAAACCCTAATTGCTTCACAATCAACTGTAGGGGTAAAATGGTCATTTGGCAGTCAAAAGTCAAAAAATTTGGTCAACATCTTATTTTGAAGCCACAATCATCATTTTATCAAGTCTTGATCATGATTCTACAAGAATGGCTCAAAAATCATCAAGATGCAAAAGTTTCCATTTTTGGACAGCTGAAAAGTCAACTGTAACTTGACCAAAGCATAACTTTTTCATGGTTCATCATAAAAATCCCATCCAATGCTCATTTTGAAGGGGAGGACATTTCCTACAACTCATCTTCACATTCCAAGTCCAAGAAATGCTCTCACAAAAAGTTACCAATTTCAACATTATAGGTCATTTTCAAAAGTCAACAAAAAGGCATTTTAAGTCAAAGACCATAACTTGAGATTGGTAAATTCAAATGACATGGGACCAAAGGCATTGGTTAGAGGACTTCAAGACCTTTCCAAAATGTCCAAGAACATGTTCATATGATCAAAATGGAGCAAGATATGCATTAGAGAAGTTGGGAAATTTTTGTGAAATGGCAAAAGTCAACTATCCTTGAAACTTCAATTTTTGACAAAAGGGCCCACTTTTTTCCACTTGATTCAGCCTTGTCATGCCACCCACGTGTCCCATGATCAATTTCAAGACCAAATAATTATTTTTCTATTTTTATTTAATTTTTATCGATTTAATTCATTTTAATCCATAATAATTCAAGTAAATCTAAAAAAATTAATTAAATGGTATCTTATGGTTTGAATAGCCTTCATGAAGCATTTGAAACCTACCAATTTCGTGCTAAGCTCATTTAGACATGAAAATTCAAATTTTGAACAAGCTTTGAAAGGCCTTTAATGGTGGTTAAGACAAAATCCAAAGCTTAATTGCAATGGTTAAAGGCTCCTAAATGTGACTTATTCTCACTCATTACTATATATACAAGCCTTGCAAGCCTCATTCACAACCTGAACTTTACACAAAACGGCCAAAGCAAAATCCAAAAAGTGTCAAAAAAAGTGTGAGATCAAAAGGAGTATTGCAAGCATTTTCAGGCCAAAACGAGAACGTGACTCTCTTCTTTGCCATCCCCTGAAGCTAAAGCAACCCTTGCCACGTCCTAATATCCATCATACTGCGCTGTAAGTTCTTCCCAGGTCCCCTAAAATTTCTATACATTTTTTTCTTTACATGCTTGTGTGTAGGTTCCAAAAGAAGGTTCATCATACACCTTCCTCATCCAAACGCCAAGTGTCCTCAAGCGTCCATCCAGTGGCCTAAAGATGACGCACACCATGCTCCTGGTCAACCTTGTGCATAGGCAAGCAAGAAAGTCAACGTGGCTTGGCTGGTTAATGGGCCTAAATTTCCAGATTCACCTCCTTAAGGGTCCAACACCCCCCTTGGTTCACTCTTTTTTCTTTTTGTTTTATATTTTCTAATTTAGTTATTAATTGTTTTTTTTTAATTATTATTATTACCACCAAAATTAACATAATTAATATTTTTTCATAAAAATTCAAAAAAAACTAAAAAATGTAAATATTTTTTATTATTCACTATTAATTAATTTTGTAAATAAAACACTAATAAATTGATTTAGTTTAATTAGGTAATTTTAATTTCCTTTTCCAATAAATAAAAATGAATTAGACTTAGGTTTTTTTCTTTTAACTTTAAATTTCTTATTTTTATTTTTATTTTCATTAAAAACATAAAAACACAAAAAATACTTTTTCTTGTAAATAAATAAATAAATAAATTAATAATTAGGCATAATTTCATTAATTGCAAAAAGGGGACAAAAATTCAATTCTTATTCAAAAAAGGGTCAACACCCTTAGGACGTTCCCGATTTAATTTCCATTCGCACGTATTTATTTATTCTGATTATATTTATGTATTTGTATAGAGGATGTAATAGTAATTAGGATTTTATTGCTTTCTTTAATTTTCTGCATTTACTTTTCAAAAACGGGTTTTTGTTTTTGGCGATGTATAGACCCACGCCTTGTAATAGTTAGATTTACATTTTCGCAATTTATTTTCCGCACTCCTAACTGTTAATATGCCTGCAAGAATGTATGTAAATAAAATCAATCTGTAGCTCACAAATAACATGTACAAAGACAATTAACTGAAAAACAACGCACAAAGCACATGCCACTCCTAGGGTACGCCTCACTGGTTGCCTCGAACGTGGTCATCAAGTATAGGGTGTCTTAGAGGTCGCCCTTCTGTCTAAAGATCCAGTTGCCTCGAAACGGTTGCCTCAAATCGGTTGCCTCGGATAAAAGGATCTAGGACATTAGGGTTACCACTAAGATGTCCTACCATTGCTTTGGTGACCACACTGTCCCGATAATCGAATTGACCCGAATACCTCCAACGACGGTGCTACCTACCTCTCAATGGTGGGATGACACTATCTAAAGGACTCTTACACAGCCTAATTCCTTAGAGTAGGTAGATCTCATGGGTACTTGCTCTTTTCAAAACAAACAAAACAACTTTTCACACCTCACACTTTCAAAAGGTTTTCAAACAAATTTTTCATACACTCTTGAGGACTGATACAAGAGTTACTTAGAAATTTTTCAAACGAAACTTTTTTCAAAAACCACACACACTTGAAAAGCAAACAAATTTTGAAAACATAAGAGCAAGTACCTAAGAGCCCGTGGATAACCACGGATAGAAAGGGTGCTAACACCTTCCCTTTCTATAAATCTACCTCCCGAACCGAGAAACATTCTCGAATAAGGAATTTTGCTGTGCTTTTGTCCTTTCCATGTTGGAGAACATAAAAGACGGTGGCGACTCTTGCTTACTGCGATATTTCGCGAAACCAGCTAAAAAACAGTCAGTTCTATTTCCACCGATCACACGAGGTATCCTGCCCAAAGCTACGCCTCCGCTCATACGTCAGAAAGATTCAACCATATACTGTTGATAGGAACCTCTGGGTTCATTTCTTTCAGGATAGTCTGTCAAGGACTCAACTTGAATGGTTCTATCAACTGGAAGGAGCTAATATCCGCAACTGGGAGGACCTTGCTGCTGCTTTTTACAAGCAATACCAGTATAATGCTGACCTTACCCCTACACGTACTCAACTTCAGGGTATGTCTATGGGTGTGAGCGAAGGTTTTAAGGACTACGCTCAGAAGTGGAGAGATTTGGCAGGAAGAGTACAACCCCCTCTGTCTGATAGGGAGTTGGTGAATATGTTTCTTGGGACTTTGTCTGGTCCATATTTCAATCATTTGATCGGTAGTTTATCGTCTAGGTTCACTGAATTGATTATGACTGGGGAAAGAGTCGAAGATGGTATCAGAAGTGGAAAGATACAGAAAGGTGCTTCATCAAGTTCAGAGAAGAAGCCTTTCAAGAAATAATCTAGTGCAGTTTACAGCTCGAGGAGCCAAAATCGACCTGAGCGCCGCCAAACAGTGAATGCGGTGGTAATATCAAGACCCACTGTTGCCCCACAATGCAATAATCAGCAAAGAGTAGAGAGACCGTAAAGACAGTATACTCAACTCAGTATGACCTTATCTCAAATTTTACCTCAATTATTGAAGACCAACCTGGTAACTCTGAGGGAAGCTCTGAAGAATCCCTGTACCAAATCTCCGCTGTATAATCTGAACACCCGTTGTGCCTATCACTCTGATAGCCCAGGGCATGATACCAACAATTGCTGGGCCTTAAGGAATAAGGTGCAAGATTTGATTGAAGCTAAAGAAATTGAGTTTGACGCACCAGAAAAACCTAATGTCATGACTGCTCCTATGCCCAAGCATGGAGTAAATGCTGTGGATGAGGATTCATTTGTGACCTCTGTGGGATACATTTCTACTCCGTTGTTGACCGTTAAGAAGAACCTATTGTTGGTCGGTTTATTTCCAGGTTGTGGCGAAGGTTGCCACCTGTGTTCCATCCTACCTGCTGGTTTCCATCTATTAAAATCTGGTGTTCAGCGCCTGATGGATAACAAAGAGATCTTGTTCGAGAAAACTTTGATTCCGTTGATTCTTGTTGAAGATGTTTCCATAATTACCATTTCCGCCAATCCTTCCAAGGCTTCCTCGAGAAAGCCTGTTAGGATTACATCTGTTCCGAGAGTTGCTCCATTGATCATTACTACTCCTGGACCTATCCCTTACACTTCGGACAAGGCTGTCCCGTGGTACTATGAGGCCGATGTGTATTATCATGGGATTAAACAAGACTTGAAGGTTGAAGAGGCTGATACTGATGTCAACAATATTGTCGAGCTAGCAAGGTCACCTGAAGCGGAAGACTTTTCTCTCCTGAGATTTCTCCTCCGACTGTTCAAAAACCTGTCGTCGTTCCATCTTCCAGTACATATGTTGATGTTCTGATTCTTACTCCAGTTATCACCCTTGTCGCCGAGTCATCTGACACTCGGGGCAAAGAAGTTACAGGTGGGCCTGCCCGGATGGAGGCACCTAAAAAAGTCATTGTTGAAACCTCTAGGCAGGAGATAGAGGAAATTCTGAAGATTATCAAGAAAAGCGACTACAACATAGTCGAACAGCTGGGGAAAACCCCGTCGAAGATCCCCATGTTATCTTTATTGTTGTGCTCAGAAGCCCATGCTAAGGCTTTAATTGCTTTCCTTAAAACTGCGCATGTGCCACAGGAAACATCTGCTGATCAATTCAAAGACTGTGTGGCTAGTTTGACCACTGACAACGGGTTGGGTTTCTCCAACGCAGATCTGACTGCCAAAGGAAAGAATCACAATGATGCTCTGCACGTCTCGATCGAGTGCAGGGGCACTACTTTGTCCCACGTGCTGGTGGATATTGGGTCTTCCTTAAATGTTTTACCCAAGAAAGCATTAGATCGGTTGGATTGTGAAGGGTTGGTTTTGAAGCTAAGTAATATTGTGGTTAGGGCCTTTGACGGGTCCAAAAGGATGGTACATGGAGAGGTGGATGTCTCTGTTAAGGTTGGCTCTCAGACTTTTGCGTCTATGTTCTATGTGATGGACATTCGACCATCTTATTCTTGTTTGCTGGGTCGCCCGTGGATTCATAAAGCTGGGGCAGTAACTTCTACGCTCCATCAGATGTTAAAGTATCCAGTGAAGGGGAAGATAGTTACGGTGCAGAGTGAAGAGGAATACATGGTGAGTCACCTTAACTCTTTCCGGTATGTGGAGATGGATGGAGAGTTCATTGAAACCCCATGCCAGAACTTTGAAGAAGTCCCCCAGACTCTAGCATCGACTGAAACTATAGCTGAAGATCCTCCAATGAAGATGGCTTCCCTCAAGGATGCCAGGGATGTTATTGAAAAAGGTGGGTGTGTGAATTTGGGCCAACTCCCTGACTTTGCACACAAGACTGACAAGTTTGGTTTGGGTTTTATTGCAGAAGCTCAAAGGGCGGTTCGGCGTGCGCAGATTGGAAGACCTCCCTTGCGTATCAGTAATCCGGAAGTAAATGCAATTGAAGATGATGATGAAGAGTCAGATTTCGACAGCTGGATTTACCCGACTACCGATGATGGCTTGAGCAATTGGACGGCGAAGGACTTCGTGCCAGTTTCTTTTATTACACAGTAATAAACTTTTGTTTTGAGACTTGTAACAGACAATTTGAAACTTTTATGGCCCGGTGCCTTGCCCGAGACACCGTGGCTCTGTTTGTAAGGTGTGATCGGTGGATCTGGAACTGACTGTTTAACGCTGGTTCGCGAAATGTCGCGGAAGCAAGAGTCGCCACCGTCTTTTATTTTCTCCAAATGGAAAGGACAAAAGCACAGAAAAATTCCTTAAAGAGATTGCTCTCGGTTCGGGAGGTAGATTATAGAAAGGGAAGGTGTTAGCACCCTTTCTATCCATGGTTATCCATGGGCTCTTAGATACTTGCTCATTTGTGTTTTCAAAATGTTTTGTTTGCTTTTCAACTGTGGGTTTTAAAAAGTTTCTTTGAAAATTCCAGTTCGACTCTTGTATCGGTCCTCAAGAGTGTTTGAAAAGTTGCTTTCGAAAGCTTTTGAAAAGGTGTCGGTGTGAAAAGTATTTTGTTTTTGAAATTAGAGCAAGTATCTATGAGAACCTACCTACCCTAAGGAATTCGTCTGTGTAAATGTCCTTTAAAGTAGTGCTATCCCACCATTGAGAGGTAGGTAGCACCACCGTTGGAGGTGTTCGGGTCAATTCGAAGGTTCGAGACGTGGTGATCACCGGAGCAATGGGAAGACACCTTAGAAGCTACCCTCATGCCAGGTTCCCGGATCATGAGGACTTACTAAGACATCCTCTACTCGACGATCACCTTTCGAGGCAAGGCAACAGTGAGGCGTACCCTAGGGGTGACGTGTGATTTGTGTGTCAGATTCAGATATTTTATCTTGTCATGTTGTTAGTGATCTATGCGCTTGTTTTTATTTTTGTCCATTCATTCTTGCATGCCATTATTTAACAGTTAAAATATTGCGAGAAATAAAAGTTCTAAAGCTATTACAAAAGGCGCGGGTCCACATCGCCAAAATTTCCAGAACCCGATTTGACAGAAAGTAAATAGAGATAAAGTGCGAGAAATTAAATTGTCTGAGTTTACAAGGCCTTGGGAGAGGTACATAAAAATTATACGAAAAAGAAATAAACACGCGAATTAAATAAGAATTAAAAACGAGGGCGTTGGACCCTTTTTGCAAAATTAAATTAAATGATTAAATTAATTAAAATTAAAAAGAAAAAGAAATTATTTTTTTAGTTTTTTGTATTTATGAGAATTTAATGAGATTAATTGGAATTAAAATGCTAACCCTAATTCTAATTGTTTTTTTAGTTTATTAAGAAAGAATTAAATTTTAACCTAAACTTAATCTAATTATTTACATGCAATTTAATTACAAAAATAAATAATAGTAAATATTTAATTATTATGAAAGAAAAGAAAAAGGGATAAGAATTATTATAAACCCTAATTCTACCAATTTTAGATTTTATTAAAAAAGTTAAGGTTAAAACCTAAATTAAAAACTAAGTTAATTAATGAACTTTATTTATAAAAATACTAATTAAATAAATATATTTAATTTTGTCTTTTTCTGATTTTTTTATTGTTTTTTATATTATTGTGAAAATAATTAAATTAAAAGAATTAATTAAAAAGAATAATAATTGAAATAAAAAAGAATGAAAAAATAATATAAGAGATAGCAAACCTAGGGGGTTTTCCGTCCCCAAAGTGGAGGTTGGATCTTAGCAATTTGGGCCCAATGGCCTTTGGCCTGGCTGACTTTTCCACTAGCGTGCCCAGGCGTTGACTAGAGTTTACCCTGTTCTTCAGATCCTGGCCCTTGATTGAGTGCAATAGTACGCGTGGACGGCTTGATTGAGCAGCGTATGGTGGACTTTATCACTGAAACTGCACATGAGCATTAGGAGAAAAATAACATGAAAGGGGTAGGGACCTGGGGTTCGAACCCAGGTCCGGTGGTTTACCAACGTATATGCCTGGCCACTGGAGCACTTCACGCGTTTTGTAAGTATTATGGAAAACAAACAATATAATGTAAAAATAATGGTTAGTGGATTTTGCGCGCAAAAATTCAAATGAACCAGTTATGCCTCGCCACCTAAGCGTCTTCTTCTTCGTTCTATTTTTTCCTGAAACAAGAACACAATCAGCAACGGTTTTGAACCGTCCCTATAGACACCCTATTGGAAAATAGCGATTAGCCCCTGGGCATGTATAAATTTTTCGGACTAGGGCCATTAGAATCGTCTCTCTCTCACGATTCCAATGATGTATCTCTCATGGCCTAATTGTTCAAGGTTTGGAAACCCCTAAATCAATTTTCACGAAACCCTAATATGCTCTCATGGTGGATCCTTCGTTTTAGCATGAAACTCCAATCAAATTATGCAGGTAGCTTGCAAACATCATTCTAAACACAAAAACAACAATGAAATATGTTAAAAGCGCATGAATGATGGAAAACGATTTTGGAATTTTTCTCACCAACTTCAATGGTGATTTTGTGTTCTCTTGAGTATGGGACTTAGTGAATGATTGGAAAACGTTCTATGATCCTCAAGGAAGGCGTTTGAAAAGCTCTTGCACCTTGAATTCACCTGTAAAACCAAAATCGAATTTTTAAAAATATGTGAGTTTCTTGAGTTCTTGTATGGCTTGGTTATGCCGCTTGGAGTTTCTTGGAATAGGGTTTGCATATGTATACGTCTGTGAAGGATTAGGGTTGGAAAAGAGGTCCAAAAACCTTTGCAATTATGGAATGGATCTTTGATTTTCATGGCCATAATTTTCCAATCTTTTCATGCATGTTTGCTACCAAATCATGTCCAATTATCTTCAATTCTTTCCTAATCTGATTTGCACGAAATCTTGGAGATATTATATGCATAAAAAGATTTAAAAACCTAGGTTTAGTATTTTTTTAAATATTTTAATTAATTAAATGAATTTCTAGCATTTAAAAATTCAAATAAATAAAATAAAAATGATAAAAACTTCCCTTTGGGCCAAATGGTCGTGCACATGCCTTGGATAATGAATTGTGGAAGAAAAAGAGGCCCATTAGCAATTTTAGGTCATTTGAAGCAATGTTGACTTTTCAAAATATCCAAAAATTTCCCAACTTCCACAAGGCATAACTTGCTCAATATTTAAGCTTTGCTCATGTTCTTGGACATTTTGGAAAGGTCTTTGAGTCCTCTAACCAATGTATTTAGTCCCATGTCATTTTGATTTACCAATCTCAAGTTATGGCCTTTTACTTAAAGTCCCTTTTCGTGTACTTTTGAAAATGACCTATAATGTTGAAATTGATAACTTTTTGTGAGAGCATTTCTTGGACTTGAAGTATGAAGAGGAGTTGTAGGAAATGTCTTTCTCTTCAAAATGAGCTTTGAATGGAATTTTTTTGATAATCCATGTGAAAGTTATGCCCTGGTCAAGTTACAGTTGACTTTTTCAACTGTCCAAATAAGGAAACTTTTGCATCTTGATGATTTTTGAGCCTAGCTTTGAGAATCATGATCAAGCATTGATCAAATGATGTTTGTGGCTTCAAAATGAGATGTTGACCAAAAATTTGAACTTTTGACTGCCAAATGACCATTTTGCCCCTACAGTTGACTGTAGTGCAATTAGGGTTTTGACTGTGCAATTTTGTGCTGAAAGTCTTGAAACTTAGTATGAGGATGCTTGACCATATTTATAGGCATATGGGACTTGATTGGACCCTTGGAAACTTCATTTTCTTTGTCAGAACCAAAACCCTAATTTTGACTGTTAGGAGGCCCTTGAACTATGCAACCCTTGTGGAATTTTGAAGCTTGACTTGGCAATTTCTTGAAGAATATGGGAGGGCAAATTTTGGGGTACAACAGTTGCCCCTGTTCAATCTTCTTAGACCTGAGGATGCAGATTGGCTGACGTGCCTTTCGTAATCCGAGGGTGGAAGATGATTGAACACTAGAGTGCCCAGAAATTTGCGCTCACATAGTAGCAGTGTGATGGTGGAATGGGCTTATAGATGCCATTTGGAGATTGATGGATAGGAAGATGGGCTTATAGATGCCATGCTAAGAGATGATGGAAGGTGGATGGGCTTATAGATGCCATCTGGATGTTGATCGCGTAAGAGATTCCTTAGCGAGAACCTGCGTACCTGCAAAAGAAAAATGATTACCTGACCTGTTACAGGAGCTGGTCTTCAGATGCTTGGTATAGATGTGTCCTGACTGGTTACAGGAGCTGGATCTGGATCTTCAAACGGTGATGAATGAACCAGGGATGGTTACTACCTCAACAGGAACGGTGAGAGAACCTTGGATGATTTTAACCTCAACAGCAATCGTTGAGAAAATCTTGGGATGATTACTACCTCCGCAGTATCGGGGAGAAAACCTAGGGCGACTACAACCTCAACAGCAAACATTGAGAGAATCTTGGATAACTTCAACTTCAACAGCAATCGTTGAGCGAATCTTGGGATTACCACCTCCGCAGGATCGGGGAGAGAACCATAGGCGACTACAACCTCAACAGCAAACATTGAGAGAATCTTGGTGGGAATTATCATCTCCACAGTATCGGGGAGAGAACCATAGGCGATTACAATCTCAATAGCAATCATTGAGAAAACCTTGGATGGAATTATCATCTCCGCAGTATCAGGGAGAGAACCATAGGCGATTACAATCTCAATAGCAATCATTGAGAAAACCTTGGATGGAATTATCATCTCCGCAGTATCGGGGAGAGAACCATAGGCGATTACAATCTCAATAGCAATCATTGAGAAAACCTTGGATGGAATTATCATCTCCGCAGTATCGGGGAGAGAACCATAGGCGATTACAATCTCAATAGCAATCATTGAGAAAACCTTGGATAACTTCTACTGAGTCTTTATCAGGAAAATCTGTTTGGGATCGATTTAACTGGACTAGAGAAGGCCTTGGGCTGGATAAGAAACAGAGAATCTTAGGGTCGATTAACTGAACCGGTCTAGGTCTTGGAATGTCTTCAACTGGGTCTTTATCAGAAAAATCTGTTTGGGGTCGATTTAACTGGACCAGAGAAGGCCTTGGACTGGATAAGAAATCTTTGGAGTCGATTTAACTGACCGGTCTAGGTCTTGAAATATGATTGAGAATTTAACTGAATCTTTCCTGAAAGGTAAAGGTCAGTCATATGCAATGCATGATATGGGTCAAGCAATGATGTTCTCGACATAAATGAGATTAGTAAGATATGATGCGTATATGCATGCTATAATGATGTATGTATGTTTGTTGTCTAGGAAAGTAAGTCATTGATGGATGCCGGGAAGTCACTCCTGGGCTGATGTTGGAGAATATATTTTTGCCTCCGCTGGGGATGATAGTTGCAAGAATACCGGTAGGAGAAGATGACTCTGTTGGGGAATAAACTTGGCGAATGGATTACTCTGCGGGGAGAAAAGTACTCTAACGATCTTGCTGGGGAGCAATACTCTGTGGGGAGAAAAGTACTCTAATGATCTTGCTGGGGAACAATACTCTGTGGGGAGATAGATACTTTGCTGAAATGTTGATGGTAACTTCGCTGGGGATACCACTGTTCTTTTGGAAGTGTTAATAGACTTCGCTAGGGATAAGGAGACTTTGTCGGGGACGATCTTTTCGTGGCTTTTGGCTGAGGATAACCCAGTTATATCCTGGTAAGGAAATAACTCTTTAAATAAAGTCGGGAGACGCGTTCGTGCTCTGCGAGGATAAGCTTCCAAAATCTACTGGGGATAAGCTTACTGCTTGGGGAGATGGATTCCAACTTTCCTGGGGGAGCTGGATTGGACTCTCTTGGGGAATAATTGAACTGCATGGGAAAGTGACTCCATTGAATGTTTGATGTACCGCCGGGGAACAATATTTAGACCAAGACTGCCGGGGATGCTTGTTAAGAATATATGCTGCTGGGGAATGTTGATATCTGCTGGAGGATACCCAACTTCCTTAAGATTTGATAACTTTGCTTGAGGAGAGTGTACTGACTTGCTGACTCACTCTCTGGGGAATTACGATATCTGGCTATGTTCTTCAGCTGAACCTACCTTGGTACCTTAGAGGATAGAACAATTAGATTGCTTAGACAACTCTTTATTGCCCCTGTTTCTAACGTTACCTGTAATTAATCCTTTGTTTCGTATGCAAATATTCATGAGTTAGCAAATTATTGTCAATGCATATATCACAAATTGAACCTTGGACGTTCTTCGCAAGACAAAACAGAAAAGGAAAAACAATTGGCACTTTTTAACTGAAAAGTATATTTGTATTGATTTTTGAATGGCCTGAAAATAGGCGTTTATGTACAAGAGGCTGACGTCCTAGTAAGAGAACGCCGCCGAGCAAAAGAGTTTATACAAATTTTGTACAAGAGAAAATAAAACAGCTGTGTGAAATGAATGATCCCACTGGGTTTCAATTCTGCTATTGTCTTTATAACTCCGAGCATCTCATCACTTGATGACCTTGGTTGAAGATGAAGCTGACTGATCAATGCCGTCTGAACTTGATGTAGATACCGGATTCTGGATGCAAGGTGATCCAATGAGACATAGTATTACGCTTTATCCCTAACTTTTGCCTGGACCGCCCTTTCGGGTTTTCAGTCCACCGGGATACCCATTTTTGCCCAAGCCGCCTTTTCAGGTTTTCGACTTGCCGGGTGTACAAATTTTTTCATTTCATCCCTTCATTTTGTCCGAACCCTTTTGGTTCGCCGGGAAGCCCTAATTTTTGCCTAGGCATGTCAGCCTAGCGGGTCTTTTTTCATGCGTAGTATCTTTTTACTATGTCTGCATTAGCGGGGTGAGGAAGTTCGTCACCATCCATATTGGTTAGAATCATGGCTCCTCCTGAGAACACATGTTTAACCACAAATGGCCCTTCATACGTAGGGGTCCATTTGCCCCTTGGATCACTCTGAGGAAGGATGATTCGCTTGATTACCAGATCCCCAACTTGATATTCTTGTGGTCTGACCTTTTTGTTAAATGCCCGGATCATCCGTTTCTGATACGTCTGACCATGACAGATAGCAGCAAGTCTCTTTTCATCAATAAGATTTAACTGATCAAGTCGTGTTGGATCCAATCATCCTCGTTCAGATTTGCATCCTTCATTATCCGGAGAGAGGGTATCTGCACTTCGATCGGTAGGACTGCCTCCATACCATAAACCAAAGAGAAAGGAGTTGCCCCGGTTGACGTCCTGGCTGAGGTACGGTACCCATGTAGAGCGAACGGTAACATCTCGTGCCAATCTTTATAAGTCACTGTCATCTTCTGCACAATTTTCTTGATATTTTTATTTGCTGCTTCTACAGCCCCATTCATCTTCGGTCTGTAAGGAGAACAATTGTGGTGCTGTATTTTGATTTGCTCGCAGAGCTCAGTGATCATCTTATTATTCAGATTGGTACCGTTGTCTGTAATAATCCTTTCTGGGACGCCGTATCGACAGATCAGATTATGCCGAATGAACCGTGCCACAACCGTCTTGGTTACCGTAGCGTAGGAAGCTGCTTCAACCCACTTTGTAAAATAATCAATCGCCACTAAGATGAAGCGATGTCCGTTGGATGTCGTAGGTTTAATCTCACCGATCATGTCTATGCCCCACATTGCAAACGGCCAAGGCGCAGTCAGAACATTCAAAGGAACTGGAGGAACATGCACCTTGTCTGCGTATATCTGGCACTTGTGGCATGTCCTGGAATGTTGGTAGCAGTCAGCTTCCATTATGGACCAGTAATACCCTGCCCGAAGGATCTTCTTCGCCATAGTATGTCCACTGGAATATGTACCAAAGGTCCCTTCATGTAGCTCTTCCATGATCCTTTCTGCTTCAGTCTTATCCACACAACGCAATAAGGTGGAATCATGGTTCCGCTTGTATAAGATGCCGTTGCTAAGGAAGAACTTTGATGCGAACCTTCTCAGGAATTTCTTATCATTGACAGAGGCACCTTCAGGGTATTCCTGAGCTTCCAAATATCTCTTCACCTCATGGTACCAAGGCTTCTCAGTCACCAATTCAGTCTCGATATCACAACAGTATGCCGGTTCATCCAGTTTCTAGATGATGATCTGGGGAGCCTCATTATCCCATTTGACCTTAAACATAGAAGACATTGTAGCTAACGCGTCCGCCAGCTGATTCTCTTCTCTTGGAAAGTGTTCAAAGGTTATCTTCGTGAAGTGGGGGATCAAGGTCAACACACATTCTCTGTAAGGAATAAGATTCGGATGTTTCGTATCCCACTCTCCTTTGATCTGATTGATCACGAGAGAGGAATCTCCGAAGACACTCAGAAACTTGATCCTTAAGTCGATCGCAGCTTGAAGACCCATGATGCACGCCTCGTACTCCGCCATGTTGTTGGTACAGTTGAAACATAGTCGGGCGGTGATCGGAGTATGAGTGCCTTGAGGTGATATGATTACAGCGCCGATACCGTTTCCCAAAGCGTTGGAGGCTCCATCAAAGTGCATAGACCATCGGGATCCTTCCTCAGGTCCTTCATCCGGAAACTCGAAGTTCATTGACTGATAGTCATCTACGGCCTGATGTGCCAAGTGGTCTGCCAATACACTTCCCTTGATGGCTTTCTGGGTTGTATACTGAATGTCGTATTCCGTCAAGATCATTTGCCATCTTGCTATTCTCCCAGACAGAGCAGACTTTTCGAATATATACTTTATAAGATCCATCTTTGAGATCAACAAGGTAGTGTGAGTCAGCATATACTGTCTCAGACGGCGAGCAGCCCATACCAAATCGCAGCAAGTTTTCTCGAGCAGTGAGTATCGGGTCTCACAGTCGGTAAACTTTTTGCTAAGGTAATAAATGGCATGCTCTTTTCGGCCAGACTCGTCATGCTGCCCCAGCACACACCCCATTGAGTTATCAAGTACTGTCAGGTATAATATCAGAGGTCTCCCTTCGACCGGTGGCATAAGGATGGGTGGTTCTTGGAGATACTCTTTGATTCTGCCGAAAGCAGCCTGACATTCATCGTTCCAACGTACTACCTGATCTTTCTTCAGCAGCTTGAAGATTGGCTCACAGGTAGCAGTCAGGTGTGAGATGAACCGAGCAATGTAATTCAGGCGTCCTAAAAAGCCTCTGACTTTCTTCTCTATCTTAGGAACTGGCATCTCTTGAATAGCTTTAACCTTGGCAGGGTCCACTTGAATGCCCTTGTCACTTACCACGAAGCCCAGCAACTTCCCAGATCTAACCCCGAAGGTGCACTTGTTCGGGTTCAACCTCAACTTGTACAGTTTCAGACGGTCAAACAACTTCTGCAGATGATCTAGGTGCTCTTCCTCAGTCTGGGACCTTGCGATCATGTCGTCAACATACACTTCTATCTCATGATGGATCATGTCATGAAATAAAGCAACCATGGCACGTTGGTAGGTTGCCCCAGCGTTCTTCAGTCCAAAGGGCATGACCTTGTAGCAGAAGGTGCCCCACTGAGTAACAAATGTAGTCTTTTCCATGTCTTCGGGTGCCATCTTGATCTGATTGTAACCTGAAAAGCCATCCATGAAAGAGAACACCTTATGTTGAGCTGTATTGTCAACAAGGACATCAATGTGAGGTAGAGGGAAGTCATCTTTGGGGCTGGCCCTGTTCAGATCCCTGTAGTCGACACACATTCTGACCTTTCCATCCTTCTTTGGTACCGGCACCACATTAGCAACCCACTGGGGGTAAGAAGTCACTGCAAGGAACCCAGCATCAAACTGTTTCATTACCTCGGCTTTGATCTTCTCAGACATCTCTGGACGCATACGGCAGACCTTTTGCTTAACTGGAGGGCAGTCTTCCTTAGTTGGCAAGTGATGGACCACAATATCGGTATCCAACCCGGGCATGTCTTCGTAGAACCAGGAAAATATCTCCACATAATCATGTAGCATCTTAGTCAACCGTTGCTTCACGCTGAGCTCTAGGTTGGCACCAATCTTTACCTCTTTTCTGTCTACCTCAGTACCCAGATTTATTATCTCTACTGGCTCTTCATGTGGTTGAATTGCCCTCTCTTCCTGAAGTAACAGTCTTGCAAGCTCGCCAGGCACTTCGCAATCATCTTCACCTTCGTCTTCGGCTAAGTTGATCGGATTTTCGAAGTCATAACTGGCAGTAGCAGAGTCGTTACCAGTCAGATCCAGAGTGGATTGAAACCTGTATGAGTGAGTGTGTGTAAATACAACTGTTTTGAAAAATATGTAAAGGGAGGAAAGACAGAAAAGGAGCATAAGATTTGAAATGCGAGAAAACGTCCAAGATTTTCATTTATGATATATGAAATGACAATTTATATGCCCTCACAAATGAAACCACGGTGCCTCGGGTAAGACACCGGGCCAAAGAGTTTTAATTGTTTATTACAAATAACAAAACAAAGAAGTTTATTACTGCGTAACAAAAGTAACAGGAGTATGGTCTTTGACAATCCAATTGGTCAATCCGCCTTCGGTCGTCGGGTAGATCCAGCTATTGAATTCTGCTTCATCCACTTCATTGTCCTCCCCAACAACATTCACTCCTAGATTTGTAATGAGCACAGGAGGTCTTCTGGTCTTTGCCTTCCGCATAGCTTTCTGACCCTCTGCCGTAAAACCCAGTCCAAATTTGTCAGTTTTCTGTGTAAAGTCGGGAAGCCTGCCCCAGCTAGCACATTCACCTTTTTGAACCACAGCCCGGGCATCCTTCAGGGAAGCCATCTTCAAGGGAACATCCCCTTCGACCGCTGTTTCTGCTGCTGCTGAAATTGGAAGCACCTCCTCGAAATGCTGAAAGGGGGTTTCAATAAACTCCCCATCCATCTCAATGTACCTGAAGGAATTCAGATGGCTCACCATATACTCCTCCTCTCCTTGCACAATGACGATCTTCCCTCTGACGGGGTATTTCAGCTTCTGGTGCAAGGTAGAAGTCACTGCCCCAGCTTTATGGATCCAAGGTCGACCCAGTAGACAAGAGTACGATGGGCGGATATCCATCACATAAAAAGTAGAGTCAAACACCTGAGAGCCCACACGAATGGGAATGTCAACCTCTCCATGAACCATCCTTTTTGAACCATCAAAGGCCCTGACGATGATATTGCTGGGTTTTAATTCTAGGCCTTCACAATCCAAACGGTCTAAAGCCTTCTTTGGTAGAACATTCAAGGAGGAACCAATGTCCACCAACACATGCGCCAGAGTAGTGCCCCTGCATTCAATAGAGACATGCAGGGCGTCATTGTGGTTTCTTCCCTTCGCAGTTAGGTCAGCATCTGAGAAACCCAAGCCATTGTCCGCTGTCAGATTTGCTACGCAATCAGTGAACTGGACCGCAGATGTCTCCTGTGGCACATGGGCCGTCTTGAGAAATGAGATTAAGGCCTTAGCATGGGCCTCTGAGCATAGTAACAAGGAGATCATGGAGATCTTGGAGGGCGTATGCCCCAGCTGTTCCACAACATTGAAGTCACTCTTCTTTATTATTTTCAGTATTTCCTCCATTTCTTGTTGGGAGGCCTCAGCATTTATATGTATCGGTGCCTCCATCCGGGAAGGCTCATCTTCAATTCCTTTGCCCCGAGCATTGGATGACTCGGCAGCAGGGGAAACAACTTGGTCAGTAACAGGAACAGGTACACTTGTAGGTGTTATAAGGAGGGGTCTTCGAGTAGCGGGCGGTGCAATGTCAGGCGAGAAGAGCCTGCCACTGCGGGTGACCTTGGCTGGACCAGTGATATCGCAGATACTGGCGCCAGTGTTGAATTCTTGTTTGATCCCATTCACATACACATCTGCCCCATAATGCCAGGGGACAACTTTATCAGATACGTAGGGAAGAGGCCCCGGAACAGTGATAACCACAGGTGCGACAATCATGATTTGGACAGGCTTCTTCGGGAGAGCCTTGATTGGATTATTGAAGATGGTAACCATAGAAACTTCTTCTACCGGAACCAACTGAACAGCAGACTTCTTAAACAGAATCTCCTTGCTATCCATTAGGCTTTGGATGCCTAACTTCAGCAAGGGACAACCAGATAGGGAAACAGCACAGAACAGGCAACCCTCACTGCAACCCGGAAATAAACCGGCCAGCAGCAGGTTCCTCTTGACAGTCTTCAGAGGAGTAGCCAGATCATCCACAGAAACAGCGTACACTTCTTCATCAACAGCATTTACCCCATGCTGAGGCATAGGAGCAGTCACCACATTCGGCCTCTCAGGCGCTTCGAACTGTATCTCCTTCGCGTCGATAAGGTCTTGCACCTTATTCCTTAATGCCCAACAGTCATCAGTGGAATGCCCCGGGCTATCAGAATGGTACGCACAGCGGGCATTTGGATTGTATTTCGGAGAGGCAGTGTTTACACCTTTGGGGGCCTCTCTGACAGTCACTAGGTTGGTCGATAGCAACTGTGGCAGGATCTGCGATAAAGTCATACTTAACTGGGTAAACTCTCTCCGGGGTCTTTCAGCCCTTTGAGGATTGGTTGGCCGAGGAGCGGCGGCAGGCTTGGCAATCATTACCGCACTGACAGATTGGCGGCGCTCAGATTTCTCTGGTCTCCTAGAGCCATATACAACACTAGCCTCCTTCTTGAAGGGTTTCTTCTCTGAACTAGACGATGCACCCTTCGGAATCTTTCCAGACTTCAACCCAACCTCAATTCTTTCTCCAGTCAGAATCAGATCAGTGAACCCTGCAGACGAATTCCCGATAAGATGATTGAAAAATGGCCCAGATAGGGTCCCCAAGAACATGTCTACCAACTCCCGATCAGTCAACGGAGGCTGCACCCTGCCAGCCAGATCCCTCCACTTCTGAGCGTACTCCTTAAAACCTTCACTTGAACCTAACGACATACCCTGGAGTTGGGTACGTGTAGGGGCAAGGTCGGCATTATATTGATACTGCTTATAGAAAGCAGTAGCCAACTCCTCCCAATTATGAACCTTGGTCCCATCCAGCTGATAGAACCATTCGAGATGAGTCCCTGAAAGACTCTCCTGGAAGAAGTGGATCCACAAATTCTTATCCACTGAGTACGGTTGAATCTTCCGAACATAGGACCTGAGATGTAGCTTGGGACAAGACGCCCCATCATATTTAGTGAAGGATGGTGCTTTGAACTTACGAGGAATGATCACACCAGTAGACAAACCCAGATCTCCAAAATCCAGCCCAGGTACCTGCTGTATCTCCATAGCATTCAACCTGTCCTCCAACTGCTTGTAGCGGTCTTCTGCAGGAGGATACTGCTCTTCATCAAAATCGGTCTCGTTGTCAGAGACTACCGGACTAGGACCTTTTTCCGCTTGAGGAGTACCCTTGCCAATGGAAGAACCAGCCTCTTCATTTTGAAAAGTATTGCCAAACCTTCGGCCCGAGCTAAACAGAACAGTCCTTCTCTTCTTCTTCTTTTCCTTCTTCAGGAGCAGAGCCTTCAGCTCTTCTTGGCCCTGAGCCAAACCCATGATTAATTCCTGAAATTGCGCATTCTGCGCCTGAAGAGCCTTGATGGACATCTCAGTTGATGATGAGTCAGGATTCATGATGCTGAAATAAACAGCGAAGAACTGTAAGCAACCTGAAAAGAGGAAAACCTGCTATGCACATGATGAATGATATGTGTTTATGCAATGCATTCAAGGGTTCGAAAGTTCAAATTTGTTGTAGACAAAAAGGAACACACGTTATCATCAAGGAAATAATTGTTCGGTACATCAAAGCCTCATGGGCAAAATAATACAAAAGCAAATCAATCCCAAAATATACTACGCATCCTCTTTGGAGCTATGTAAGCGTTGAGATTCCTCTCCTCATGCAACAGGCAGGTGAGCTCCAAGACCTTCTTTTCACTGGCATGTAGACTGGTCTCAAGAGAATTCCGTTCTTCCTTAAGCTGGATCCAGCTCTTCTGCATCTCTTCCCAGGATGTGGGCATATCAAGGTGCTGAATAGTGCAGGACACTTCTCCTTCCAAGATTGGCTCTTTGATCACAGGGAGCATATGGGGATAAGGCATCACTAACTTCTGGGAGCGGGCTCGTACCCACTTGAGATAAGGTTCCAACGGGATGGAGTTCCTGTGCCCCAGTGTCTTACTATCTATCCTACTTGGCATCCTCCAGGCTCTGATAAATCTCTGGCGAAGTCCTTGAGTATCGTTGTCGAAGTCAAAGACTATGTCAGGAATTAACATGTCATGAGGACCATCCCTCCGAGCATAACCAAACTGTCTCCAAGCCAGGCATGGGTTGTAAGTAATACCTCCTCTGATTCCAAGTAAAGGAACATTAGGGTACTCTCCGCAACGATCAATGACAGTGACATCCTCCCTAGACCTAGGGCACCAATGTATATTCGCATGTGTAAGAGTCATCAACCGTTGTGACCATCTCAAACCCCGCTCGTTCTTCAAAACTGATTGTGGAAGGTGCGAAATAAACCACCTTCCCAGGAGAGGAGTGCAACACATAAGGACACCTCTTTTTCTCATGGTTCGAGTGTAACATGAGTGAAGGATGTCCCCCAGCAACGTAGGTATAGGATTCCTGGACATAAAGATCTGAACGGCACTGATATCAATAAGCTGATCTGGGTTAGGGAACAACACCAAACCATAGACGAGGAGGGCCACAACTTCTTCAAAAGCTTGTAAGTCAAGGGAGTTCCAACATTCATGGGCCTTTTCAAACAGAAACCTGGCTAAGAACCCTTTGATACCACTTCTAACTTCCCAATGCCCCTTGAGGTCGGATGACTGTAGGTGCAAGGCTTTAGCAATCTCTTCAAGCTTAGGTTCCTTTTCTGTACCGTTGTAGGGTAGTTGATCAAGGATAGGGATCTTCAGGAGCCGGGAGAACTCCTCCAATGTAGGTACCAGCTGATAGTCCAAGAAGGTGAAACAGTGATGCAGAGGGTCAAAGAACTGGAACAGGACCTTGATCATATCTTCCTCAATGTTGGTATTGACCAAGCTGATGAGACTTCCATGTCTTTCACTGAATGAAGAGCTCTCGGGAATCTTGGATATAAGTTCCTTAAGCTGAGGTGGGATCCTTACAAGACTGATTTGAATTGTCTTTCTACGAACAGTTTCCATGTCCTACAAAACAAGAACAAAGATGAAGATTCGAACCCCTGAAATGGTTAGTCAATGCATATGATGCTGGATGATGTCATGATGCCATGATTAAACACACCACAGATATTTACAAAGACAAACATGTAAGGCACACAAGGCACACAAGACAAGCCCTTAGGGTTTAAGGCCAGCATGGGGTCTGGGTATTACCCTCTTGAAGTTGGTGGGTTCAACCTGTCCTATTAGAAGTAACCGGGTTCTAAGGGTCCCAATATCACGGGATTGCTTTCGTTGTTCATCGTTTCGATTTAACCACTGAACTGGCGACCGAAATATTCCAGGAAAACAACCCTCAATTGAGTGTAGTATCGAGTATCAACCAACCTCGGACTGCACCAAAGTCAGTTATCTCACTACCCTAAAGAGGCCAAGATTGTTCAATTAAGGTTCCTAAGGTCTGTTGATGCTTCACGACACCACGCGGAGGCCCCGTACTCTCCTTGACTGAACTCAAGGGTTACCGGTACACACCAAAGTGCCACCTCAACGTAGCAGACTGTTTCAACCATGTCGGTATACCCCGCACAGTTCCCTCACAGCCTTGTTGCTACTTTCTAAGAAGGTATCCCCCAGATCCGGGTTAGGATATATAGAACTCCCAAGACAGTCCCACAATTTTAAAGCAAGCAAAGAATACAATTGAAAACACAGTTATGAACTAACCCTAAGGTACACCTCACTTTAAGTATAGTCCCCAGCAGAGTCGCCAGTTCTGTGATCGGTGGATCTGGAACTGACTGTTTAACGCTGGTTCGCGAAATGTCGCGGAAGCAAGAGTCGCCACCGTCTTTTATTTTCTCCAAATGGAAAGGACAAAAGCACAGAAAAATTCCTTAAAGAGATTGCTCTCGGTTCGGGAGGTAGATTATAGAAAGGGAAGGTGTTAGCACCCTTTCTATCCATGGTTATCCATGGGCTCTTAGATACTTGCTCATTTGTGTTTTCAAAATGTTTTATTTGCTTTTCAACTGTGGGTTTTAAAAAGTTTCTTTGAAAATTCCAGTTCGACTCTTGTATCGGTCCTCAAGAGTGTTTGAAAAGTTGCTTTCGAAAGCTTTTGAAAAGGTGTCGGTGTGAAAAGTATTTTGTTTTTGAAATTAGAGCAAGTATCTACGAGAACCTACCTACCCTAAGGAATTCGTCTGTGTAAATGTCCTTTAAAGTAGTGCTATCCCACCATTGAGAGGTAGGTAGCACCACCGTTGGAGGTGTTCGGGTCAATTCGAAGGTTCGGGACGTGGTGATCACCGGAGCAATGGGAAGACACCTTAGAAGCTACCCTCATGCCAGGTTCCCGGATCATGAGGACTTACTAAGACATCCTCTACTCGACGATCACCTTTCGAGGCAAGGCAACAGTGAGGCGTACCCTAGGGGTGACGTGTGATTTGTGTGTCAGATTCAGATATTTTATCTTGTCATGTTGTTAGTGATCTATGCGCTTGTTTTTATTTTTGTCCATTCATTCTTGCATGCCATTATTTAACAGTTAAAATATTGCGAGAAATAAAAGTTCTAAAGCTATTACAAAAGGCGCGGGTCCACATCGCCAAAATTTCCAGAACCCGATTTGACAGAAAGTAAATAGAGATAAAGTGCGAGAAATTAAATTGTCCGAGTTTACAAGGCCTTGGGAGAGGTACATAAAAATTATACGAAAAAGAAATAAACACGCGAATTAAATAAGAATTAAAAACGAGGGCGTTGGACCCTTTTTGCAAAATTAAATTAAATGATTAAATTAATTAAAATTAAAAAGAAAAAGAAATTATTTTTTTAGTTTTTTGTATTTATGAGAATTTAATGAGATTAATTGGAATTAAAATGCTAACCCTAATTCTAATTGTTTTTTTAGTTTATTAAGAAAGAATTAAATTTTAACCTAAACTTAATCTAATTATTTACATGCAATTTAATTACAAAAATAAATAATAGTAAATATTTAATTATTATGAAAGAAAATAAAAAGGGATAAGAATTATTATAAACCCTAATTCTACCAATTTTAGATTTTATTAAAAAAGTTAAGGTTAAAACCTAAATTAAAAACTAAGTTAATTAATGAACTTTATTTATAAAAATACTAATTACATAAATATATTTAATTTTGTCTTTTTCTGATTTTTTTATTGTTTTTTATATTATTGTGAAAATAATTAAATTAAAAGAATTAATTAAAAAGAATAATAATTGAAATAAAAAAGAATGAAAAAATAATATAAGAGATAGCAAACCTAGGGGGTTTTCCGTCCCCAAAGTGGAGGTTGGATCTTAGCAATTTGGGCCCAATGGCCTTTGGCCTGGCTGACTTTTCCACTAGCGTGCCCAGGCGTTGACTAGAGTTTACCCTGTTCTTCAGATCCTGGCCCTTGATTGAGTGCAATGGTACGCGTGGACGGCTTGATTGAGCAGCGTATGGTGGACTTTATCACTGAAACTGCACATGAGCATTAGGAGAAAAATAACATGAAAGGGGTAGGGACCTGGGGTTCGAACCCAGGTCCGGTGGTTTACCAACGTATATGCCTGGCCACTGGAGCACTTCACGCGTTTTGTAAGTATTATGGAAAACAAACAATATAATGTAAAAATAATGGTTAGTGGATTTTGCGCGCAAAAATTCAAATGAACCAGTTATGCCTCGCCACCTAAGCGTCTTCTTCTTCGTTCTATTTTTTCCTGAAACAAGAACACAATCAGCAACGGTTTTGAACCGTCCCTATAGACACCCTATTGGAAAATAGCGATTAGCCCCTGGGCATGTATAAATTTTTCGGACTAGGGCCATTAGAATCGTCTCTCTCTCACGATTCCAATGATGTATCTCTCATGGCCTAATTGTTCAAGGTTTGGAAACCCCTAAATCAATTTTCACGAAACCCTAATATGCTCTCATGGTGGATCCTTCGTTTTAGCATGAAACTCCAATCAAATTATGCAGGTAGCTTGCAAACATCATTCTAAACACAAAAACAACAATGAAATATGTTAAAAGCGCATGAATGATGGAAAACGATTTTGGAATTTTTCTCACCAACTTCAATGGTGATTTTGTGTTCTCTTGAGTATGGGACTTAGTGAATGATTGGAAAACGTTCTATGATCCTCAAGGAAGGCGTTTGAAAAGCTCTTGCACCTTGAATTCACCTGTAAAACCAAAATCGAATTTTTAAAAATATGTGAGTTTCTTGAGTTCTTGTATGGCTTGGTTATGCCGCTTGGAGTTTCTTGGAATATGGTTTGCATATGTATACGTCTGTGAAGGATTAGGGTTGGAAAAGAGGTCCAAAAACCTTTGCAATTATGGAATGGATCTTTGATTTTCATGGCCATAATTTTCCAATCTTTTCATGCATGTTTGCTACCAAATCATGTCCAATTATCTTCAATTCTTTCCTAATCTGATTTGCACGAAATCTTGGAGATATTATATGCATAAAAAGATTTAAAAACCTAGGTTTAGTATTTTTTATATATTTTAATTAATTAAATGAATTTCTAGCATTTAAAAATTCAAATAAATAAAATAAAAATGATAAAAACTTCCCTTTGGGCCAAATGGTCGTGCACATGCCTTGGATAATGAATTGTGGAAGAAAAAGAGGCCCATTAGCAATTTTAGGTCATTTGAAGCAATGTTGACTTTTCAAAATATCCAAAAATTTCCCAACTTCCACAAGGCATAACTTGCTCAATTTTTAAGCTTTGCTCATGTTCTTGGACATTTTGGAAAGGTCTTTGAGTCCTCTAACCAATGTATTTTGTCCCATGTCATTTTGATTTACCAATCTCAAGTTATGGCCTTTGACTTAAAGTCCCTTTTTGTTGACTTTTGAAAATGACCTATAATGTTGAAATTGATAACTTTTTGTGAGAGCATTTCTTGGACTTGAAGTATGAAGAGGAGTTGTAGGAAATGTCTTTCTCTTCAAAATGAGCTTTGGATGGAATTTGTTTGATAATCCATGTGAAAGTTATGCCCTGGTCAAGTTACAGTTGACTTTTTCAACTGTCCAAATAAGGAAACTTTTGCATCTTGATGATTTTTGAGCCTAGCTTTGAGAATCATGATCAAGCATTGATCAAATGATGTTTGTGGCTTCAAAATGAGATGTTGACCAAAAATTTGAACTTTTGACTGCCAAATGACCATTTTGCCCCTACAGTTGACTGTAGTGCAATTAGGGTTTTGACTGTGCAATTTTGTGCTGAAAGTCTTGAAACTTGGTATGAGGATGCTTGACCATATTTGTAGGCATATGGGACTTGATTGGACCCTTGGAAACTTCATTTTCTTTGTCAGAACCAAAACCCTAATTTTGACTGTTAGGAGGCCATTGAACTATGCAACCCTTGGGGAATTTTGAAGCTTGACTTGGCAATTTCTTGAAGAATATGGGAGGGCAAATTTTGGGGTACAACATAAGGGCTTACTATGTGTCATTTCCATATATCATCAATAAAACATTGGACGTTTTCTTGCATTACAAATTTTGCGCTCCTTGTTTTTCTTTTCTATCTTGCAAAACAGTTATTTGTCTTACACACACTCACATATCATAATACTGGTCCACATCCACTCTGGATCCCACTGATAATGACTCTGCTACTGCCAGTTATGACTTCGAAATTCCGATCAACCAAGACGAGGACGAAGGTGAGGATGATTGTGAAGTGCCTGGGGAACTTGCCATATTGTTGCTTCAGGAAGAGAGGGCCATACAGCCACATGAAGAGCCAGTGGAAACAGTAAATATGGGTACCGAGGAAGACAAGAAAGAGGTCAAGATCGGTGCAAATCTGGAGACTAGTGTCAGCAACGGTTGATACAGATGCTGCGTGACTATGTTGAGATCTTCGCTTGGTCTTATGAAGATATGCTTGGGTTGGATACCGATATTGTGGTTCACCGCTTGCCAACCAAAGAAGACTGTCCTCCAGTGAAACAGAAAGTTCGCCGAATGCTCCCAGAGATGTCTGAGAAAATCAAGGCTGAGGTTATGAAATAGTTTGATGCCGGTTTTCTAGCAGTTACTTCCTACCCACAGTGGGTTGCCAACGTGGTTCCGGTGCCGAAGAAAGATGGTAAAGTCCGTATGTGTGTGGACTATAGGGATCTGAATAGGGCGAGTCCCAAGGATGATTTCTCTCTGCCTCATATCGATGTTCTGGTTGACAACACTGCGCAGCATAAGGTCTTCTCCTTTATGGATGGTTTTTCCGGTTACAATCAGATTAAGATGGCTCCTGAAGACATGGAGAAGACAACCTTCATTACGCAATGGGGTACCTTTTGCTACAAAGTCACGCCTTTCGGATTGAACAATGCTGGGGCAACGTATCAGCGCGCCATGGTTGCTTTGTTCCACAACATGATTCACCATGAGATTGAGGTATACGTTGATGACATGATTGCAAGGTCCCAGACTGAGAAAGAACACCTCGACCATCTTCAGAAGTTGTTTGACAGGTTGAAGTTGTACAAGCTGAGGTTAAACCCGAACAAGTGCACCTTCGGGGTGAGGTCTGGTAAGCTGCTGGGTTTCGTCGTTAGTGATAAAGGTATTCAAGTGGATCCTGCAAAGGTGAAGGCTATACAGGAGATGCCAGCTCCCCGAACGGAAAAGGAAGTCAGAGGCTTTTTAGGACGGTTGAATTACATTACCTGATTCATTTCACACCTGACTGCTACTTGTGAGCCAATCTTCAAGTTACTGAAGAAAGATCAAGTGGTAAGATGGAATGATGAATGTCATGCCGCTTTCGAAAGGATCAAAGAATATCTCCAAGAGCCACCTATTTTGATGCCTCCAGTTGAAGGGAGACCTTTGATCTTATACTTGACAGTACTCGATAATTCAATGGGGTGCGTGCTGGGGCAGCATGACGAGTCTGGCCGAAAAGAGCATGTTATTTATTACCTTAGCAAAAAGTTTACCGACTGCGAGACCCGATACTCGTTGCTTGAGAAAACTTGTTGCGCTTTGGCATGGGCTGCTCGCCGGCTGAGACAGTATATATTGACTCACACTACTCTATTGATATCGAAGATGGATCCAATCAAGTATATCTTCAAGAAGCCTGCCTTGTCCGGAAGAATAGCAAGATGGCAGATGATCTTGACTGAGTATGACGTCCAATACACAACCCAAAAAGCAATCAAGGGAAGTGTGTTGGCAGATCATTTGGCACATCAGGCAGTGGATGATTACCAGTCTATGAACTTCGAATTTTCGGATGAGAACATCATGTTGGTGACTGACTATGAGAAACCTGGACCGGATGAAGGACCTGAGGAAGGATCCCGATGGTCTATGTACTTTGATGGTGCTTCAAATGCGTTGGGTAATGGCATTGGCACCGTGATCATATCTCCTGAAGGCTGTCATACTCCGTTCACCGCCCGATTATATTTTAACTGCACCAATAATATGGCGGAGTATGAAGCGTGCATCATGGGCCTTCGAGCAGCTATTGACCTAAGGATTAAGTTCTTAAGTGTATTCGGAGATTCCGCTCTCGTGATCAGTCAAATCAAAGGCGAGTGGGATACGAAACACCCAAATCTTATTCCTTACAAAGAGTATGTACTGACGTTGCTTCCACACTTCGAGGAGATAACCTTTGAACGCTTCCCAAGAGAGGAGAACCAGTTGGCGGACGCGCTAGCTACCATGTCTTCTATGTTCAAGGTTAGGTGGGACAATGAGGCTCCCCGGATTACCATCGAGAGGTTGGATGAACCTGCACATTGCTGTGACATCGAGACTGAAGAGGTAACAGATAAACCCTGGTTTCATGAGGTAAAGAGGTATCTTGAGGCTCAGGAATACCCCGAGGGTGCATCTGTTAATGATAAGAAGTTTCTGAGGAGGTTCACTGCGAAGTTCTTCATCAGTAATGGTATCCTTTACAAGCGTAACCATGATTCGACCTTACTGCGATGTGTGGATAAGAACGAGGCAGAAAAGATCATGGCGGAGTTACAGGAAGGTACCTTTGGGACTCATTCCAGTAGATATACCATGGAAAAGAAAATCCTACGGGCAGGATACTATTGGTCTACCATGGAAGCCGATTGTTATCATCATTCTCGGACCTGTCATAAGTGCCAAGTTTATGCTGATAAAGTGCATGTACCTCCAGTTCCTCTGAATGTTTTGACATCTCCTTGGCCTTTTGCAATGTGGGGCATCGACATGATCGGCAAGATCATACCTATTGCGTCCAACGGGCATCATTTCATTCTGGTGGCTATTGATTACTTTACAAAGTGGGTTGAAGCAGCTTCATTTGCTACAGTAACCAAGAACATCGTGGCACAGTTTATTCGGCACAATCTGATCTGTCGATATGGTGTACCAGAGAGGATCATTACGGATAATGGTACAAATCTCAACAATACCATGATCACCGAGCTCTGCAAGCAGTTTAAGATACAACATCACAACTCTTCTCCCTACCAGCCGAAGATGAATGGGGTTGTTGAAGCGGCCAATAAGAACATCAAGAAGATTGTGCAGAAGATGACGGTGACATACAAAGATTGGCACGAGATGTTACCATTTGCTCTTCATGGGTACCATACCTCAGCGCGGACGTCAACAGGGGAAACACCCTACTCCCTGGTATATGGTATGGAGGAAGTCTTGCCCATTGAAGTTCAGATACCCTCTCTTTGGATTATGAAAGATGCAGGTTTGAACGAAGACGACTAGATTCAGACCCGGCTTGATTAGATGAACTTAATCGACAAAAAGAGACTTACTGCTATTTGTCATGGTCAGACGTATCAAAAGCGAATGATCAAGGCATTTAACAAGAAAGTTAGACGACAGGAGTATCAAGTTGGGGATCTAGTAATCAAGCGCATCATACTGCCACAAGGTGATCCCAGGGGCAAATGGACCCCTACTTACGAAGGGCCATTTGTGGTTAAGAACATCTTCTCAGGAGGAGCTATGATTCTAACCACCATGGATAGTGACGACCTTCCTCACCCTGTCAATGCAGACATAGTGAAAAAATACTACGCATAATCAAAGACCCGCTAGGTCGACTGGCCTAGGCAAAAATAAGGGCTTCCCGGCGAACCAAAAGGGTTCGGGCAAAAATAAGGGATGAAAATGAAAAAAACTGTACACCCGGCAAGTCGAAAACCTGAAAGGGAGGCTTGGGAAAAAAAGGGTATCCCGGTGGACTGAAAACCCAAAAGGGAGGTCCAGGAAAAAATTAGGGAACAAAGCGTAACACTATGTCTCATTCGATCACCCTGCAACTAGACTTCGGTATCAACTATCAAGCTCGGACGACACTAATCGATCTGATCAACCTTCAACCAAGTAGCAAAGTGATGAGACGCTCAAAGACATAGGGGCAATAGCAGAGTTGGAACCCAGTGAGATTGTTCACATAGCTGTTTTTTCTTTATTTTTCACAAATTGTATAAACTCATTTCGGCGGCGTTCTCTTACTAGGACGTCAGCCTCTTGTACAAAAACGCCTATTTACAGGCCAAACTTCAAAATCAATACGATTCATTTTCACAAAGAAATTTCAAATTATTTTCCTTTTTCTGTTTTGTTTTGCAAGAACGTCCAATGTTCATTTTTGATATATGCATTTGACAATAATTGATGCTCATAAATATTTACGTGCGAAACAAAAGACGATTACTCGTAATATCAGAAACAGGGGCAAAAAAAAAATGTCCAGACCTTACAGTTGCTCTATTCACCAGGTACAGGGATAGACCTAGTTGGAGAGAAAAATTAAAGGTACATTCACTCCTCGCAGAGTAAGAAAATACAGTATTATCAACTCTCCCCAGCTGAGGCTCGCAACCGCGAATGAGTCGGTAAGAGTCTCCCCAAGCAGAGTTTATCTATCACCAGCACTGGAAGATTGTCCCCAGTGGAGTCTGGAAGGTTATCCCCAACGGAGTCTAGAAGACCATCCTCAGTGGAGTCTGGAAGATTATCCCCATTGAAGTCACCACTAAAAGATTATCCCCAGCGGAGTTCATTTCTTCCACAAACAGGAAATTCATCCCCAATAGAGTTTATCATCGCCAGCAACGGTAATTCGTCCACAGCCGAGGGTATTTCTCCAAATTAGCAAATCCTCAGCAGAGCATCTCTTCCCCACAGAGTCATTATCTCACCAATATATTCTCCAGCAGGATTATTCTCCCAATCATCTTCGATCGTTATCCACAGCGAGCGAAACTCTTCATATTCTCCAGCAGTAGTCCGAAATTTATTTTTCCCCAGCCATAGAACATCACATTTCCATACATCATGATGCATGCATATGCATCATACAACACAATCTCATTTATTTTGAGAACATCATTGCCTGATACATATCATGCATTACATACGACTAACATTTACCTTTCAGGAAAGATACAATCAAATTCTCACAAAACTCAAGTTATGAAGCCCGGGTATGACTGGATAGTATCTTGATTTCTACATCATATTGTGAAGCCCGGATTACGAATGGATAACAGTATCAGACTACCGCGAAGCCTGGGTTACGACCAGATAGCGGTATCTCTTAAAAGCAAGCTATGAAGCCCGGATTCGACCGGATAATAGTTTAATCCCCAGTAAGCCGTGAAGCCCGGATTACGACCGGATAGCAGCTCAGCAAGTTACCATGAAGCTTGGATTCGACCAGATAGTGGTATATCATAAACACAAGCCGTGAAGCCAGGATTACGACCGGATAGCAGCTCAACAAGTTATTGTGAAGCCTGGATTACGACCAGATAGCAATACAAGACCATGAATCCTGGATTACGACCAGATAGTGGTATATCTTTAATTCAAGTTATGAAGCCCGAATTCGACCGGATAGTATCTTGATTCCTCCGAACACCATGAAGCCTGGATTTTGACCAGATAGTGGTATGATACATCATGAAGCCTGGATTACGACCATATAGCGGTAAGGTACATTGTGAAGCCTGGATTACGACCAGATAGCAGTATAGAACACCATGAAGCCTGGATTCGACCAGATAATGGTATAATACATCGTGAAGCCTGGATTATGACCAGATAGCGGTACAAGATACTGTGAAGCTTGGATTTCGACCAAATAGCAGTTTACATGGACAATTACTAAGAAGCCCGGAGTCGACCGGATATTAGTGTGCCTTAAATTCAAGTTGAAGCCCGGAGGCGACCGGATAACAACTGAATTCATTCTGAAGCCCGGATTATGAATAAATAAGAATTGAGAAATTGCGAAGCCTGGATCACGACCGGATAGCAAGTATAATCTCATCTCCCCAGTAAGTCACTGTAAAGCCTAGATCATGACCAGATAACAGCCGATCTTATCACTATGAAGCCTGGATTACGATCAGATAGTAGTTCATTCTCACCTCCTCGACTAAGAGACGGTTCCTCAGTAGAATAACGGACGACCGAAGTTCCTAAAATTCAACAGAGATGATTCCCCAGTAGAATAACAGACGACCGAATCTCCTAAAATTCTATTACTCTCAAAGACAAAGAACGACATTCCCCAGCGGAATCCTCCTCAACAACAGGTACACAAGCTCTCGCTAAGGAATCTCTTATGCGATCGACACTCCTTCGGATGGCATCTTTAAGCCCATCTCCCATCGGCAATTTCCAAACGGCATCTGTAATCCCATTCCCAACATCACAAGACAAGTACCACTTCATGCGAGTGCAAATTTCTGGGCACTCTAGTGTTCAATCATCTTCCACCTTCAAATCACGAAAGGCAGACAAGCCAATCTAAATCTTCAGGTTTAAGAAGATTGAACAGGGGCAGATGTTGTACCCCAAAATTTTACCTCCCATATTTCTCAAAACATTTCAAGAAAGATCTTCAAATTGCTCAAGGAAGTCCAAGGGTTGACCAGACAAGCTCCCTCCTAAGGCAGTCTACCTCAAATTAGGGTTTCATGTTGCATCAAGATACTTGAGTCCAAGGGATCCCAAATTCTCACCATTGTCCTAATATTTTCTCAAGATCATCCATGTCAAGTTTCAAGCCCTACAGAGAAAATTTGATCAGTCAATTGCTCAAAGACCTGAAAATCGACTGTGTTAGGGCAAAAGTCAAATGTGTCCTACATACAGTCAAACTTAAAGATTTTTTGTCAACATCCTCATTTTTAAGTATATTTCATCATTTGATCAAGGGTTTATCATGATTCATCAAGGATTTCTCATAATTCATCAAGAATCAAAAGTTGCTAAATTAGGGTTTTGTAAGAAAAGTCAACTCAACTTTGACCAAGCATAACTTTCTCATAATTTATGATAAATGACCCATCCAAAGCTCATGTTGAAGGGGATTCCATGCTCTACGATTCATCTTCATCTCCCAAGTTCAAAATATGCACTCACAAGAAGTTATGAATTTGCACATTATAGGTCATTTTGAAAAGTCAACAAAAACACCTTTTTCTTTCAAAGCTTCACACATGCGCATGGAATATCAAATTGAGATGAGACCAAAAGGTTTGCTTAGAGGACATCTCAAGATTTCTAAAAAGTCCAAGAACACCTTCAAAGAGTCAAAATTGAGGAAGTTATGCATTGGTAAAGTTGACCTTTTTTGTAAAATTGCCAAAAGTCAATTATGCCTAAAACTTCAATTTTTGCCAAATGGGCCCAGTCTTTTACACTTGTTTTGAGTTGGCAACATGGTCCACAAGCCCTACCCTTTTCCACTTGTCATTATCTTATTTATATTATTTATTTTGATTTTTATTTGAATTAAATCATTTTAAATCAAAACAAATCATATAAAATCCAAAACATTGAAATTCAAAGATTTTTTACATGATTCAGGTCTTAATATCCAGGTAGCATCAAATCAAATTCGTGTAAAAGCTTGGTGTGCACAAAAAGATTGAATTAGGCCATTTTTGGAAAGATATTCAAGGTGTATCAAATCAAAATCAAATTCATTGATGGAGGAAGATTGAGATCAGTTTTGAAACCCTAAATCACTCCTCAATACATATAGAATGTATGCAGACCCAAAACTAAGTTAGAAGGAGGCGTATGAACCATAACCAAACTTGAAAAAATACCAAGAAAGTGCAAACACGAATTCATACTTCCAGGAATCCTCAAGGCCTTCTAGCTATCCCAATCGATTCCTGTGAGTGTAGGCAAGCGAAAGCAATTAAGAACAAGCGTTCCCAAGTCCTATACCTCATTGTAAGTCCATCACAACATTGCTTATTTCTTGAATTCGGTTTGCATGATTTAGGCATTGATAGCATGAATTAATCATATATTGTTTGATCCATAGAACATTTGCAAGCTTTCTGTATCATTTAATTTCATTTTCATGGCCTGTATGAAGTTTCACCATTGCTAGGGTTTGTAGCTTCAAATTGGGATCTTGGTGTACAGGTGATATTGGGCCACGATTAGGGTACCATGAAGTTCGTGAGACTGAGACGAATGGATTGGTACCATCACCATTGATTTATTGTGCTTGTACATGATTTTTGACATGGCCAGGGTTTTAGATACGGAGAATGTCCATTGGTATAGGTCTGTTGTCTAAAACAACAGATCCTTGGAGAAGATGAAGACGTGGCGGCCAACCACTCGCGCGCGTTTTGAATTCAGTGTTTTTGCTTTTCATATATTATCATTATTATTTATTGTATATACAAACAGAAGCAAGTGGCGCAGTGGTAGTGGAGTGGTTGGATAGTGCATCAGGACCTGGGTTTGAATCCCAGGTCCCCCAAATTTCTTCATATTTTTTCCTTTCAGGTAATCCAGCACACTTACAAGTCCAAGGCCTATCATACTCCCTCAAGATCCAGTCTGCCAAGTGGCTAGATGGCCAGATCCAAAGGCCATCTATGAGGGAGCACCAAATGCCTAGTCAAACGCATGGCATGGGATTACAAGGAGTCAACGTGAGGCTTCTCTTTTGGGCCCAGAAATCTGATTTTTGCACCCCCCAAATTGCTATTTTCAGGCCCATTTTCTTATTCCTTTACTTTTTATATTTTACTTAATTTATTTATTTATTTTATTTACTAACACAATTAATTATTTATTTTTATCAAAAAATCACAAAAATAATACTTTTCACAAATTAGGTTTAGATTTTATTTTTTTTTCTCAAAAAATTAATTAATTAAATTAGGTTATTAATTTTAGATAACTTTAATTCTTTTTGCAAATAAATTAACAAACAATTAGAAAATTAGGGTTTTGTCTAAACCTAATTATATTTTCTTTTCTTAAAAATAACCAAAAACCACAAAATAGGCCATGTAGTTATTTTCATTAATTAATTTAATTAACTAATTAATTATGTAATTAATTTTGAGACCTAATTCTTTTCTTAAAAAATAATTAAAAACAACAAAAACAATTTTTTCTTTTAATTAGGTTAGAAGGGTCAAAACCCTAATTTCTTCCCGATCTAATTTTCTTCGCGCGCGCTTTTATTATTTATTTTTACCATATTGATGTAACTGCCTACAAGTTGTAATAGTTAATTAGGACCTTTTATTTTCATTTATCGCTTTATTATTTAAGGGTTTGTTTTTGGCTATGTAAATACTCGAAGCCTTGTAATAGCTTAGTTTAATTTCCGCATTTTAAATTCCGCAAAATATTAAACTGTTAGATGTATGATATTAGGATGCATGACAAGAATGTATGTAAAACTTTAAAACGGTTAGATAACCCTAAAATGTGTAAAGATAAATAATCTGAAATTGAATCACTCGCACATGCGCACTCCTAGGGTACACTCCAACTTGGTTGCCTTCGGTAAACGGTCATTGAGTATAGGATATTTTAGTGGTTGTCCTTTTGTCTAAAGATCAAAGTTGCCTCGGAAAGGTTGCCTCGGATATTGTTGCCTCGGATAATTGATCTAAGACATTAGGGTTATTACTAAGATGTCCTAACATTGCTTTAGTGACCGTACCTCCCTTTCAAATTGACCCTCAAAGTCCAACGACAGTGCTACCTACTTACTAATAGTGGGATAGCGCTGTCTAAAGGAAACGAATATAGAATGATTCTTTTTTCGAGTAGGTAGATTAGCTCTTAAGTACTTGCTCAAACAAAACAAACTTTCTCACACTTACACTCCTTTTCAAACAAAGTTTTCAAAAACACTTCATTACACTCTTGAAGACAGAAGCAAGAGTTAAATCAAAGTCAAAACAAAAACTTTTCAAAACACACAAAGCACACAAAGAAGCAATTTTGAAAATGATGAGCAAGTACCTAAGAGCCCGTAGATAACTACGGATAGAAAGGGTGATAATACCTTCCCTTTCTATAATCTACCCCCCGTACTCAGAAATATCTCGAAAAAAGGAATTTTTCTATGCTTTTTTCCTTTCCTTGTTGGATAAAATAAAAGTCGGTGGCGAATCTTGCTTACCGCGATATTTTGCGAACACAAACGCAAAACAAAAACCAACATTCCTAAAAAACAGTTCCGGTTCTAGCCACCGTATCATAAGAAGCTTTGATTTTTTCAATGTTCTAATAAATTTTCAAATGCAAGTTTCAAGATGGTCATTCAACTAACCTTTAATTTCTAACTCACTAACAATTGACTTTTACTTTATGCCTTTACTTTCATCTACCATTTATTTTGGCATTTGCATTTCATGTCATTTTTATCTTTGCTCACTTGAGAATTTATCTTTATAACATTTTGATTTTTGCTCACTTGAGCTTTTCATTTTCTTTTTGAAGATACTTAATAACTAACTTGAACAATAAAAAACTTTAAGGTTACTTGGACTATTTTGTTACTATCCTTGACATAATGGAGTTGTGGATCTCTTGGACTTAGGATTAAAAGACTTGATACCTTTGGGACCTTGTGACTCTGTTCTTATTTTGTCTGGAGTTATTGGGGTTTACCTACAGACATTGGCTAGATTTTCTTTATGTGCAGGTTATTCTGATTATGTGCTTTGTCTGTGATTAAGAATTCCTCTGTATTCAGCTATTACTCTGCCTAATTTTTGAGAAGACTTAATTCATCCAAAGCTTGGTATTCTTAAGAGGTTTAGTATCTTTTCTTGCTTTGTTTCAATCTAAAGGATGAGAATTCTACATTTACTCATTGTGTCAAGTATTGACGTCTTGTTGGTTAGACGGTTTTTTCCATAACTTTTATCTTATGCTTTAGGATAGTCCCTTCATCTCCTCTTATCTTCTTTAATTTCAAAAACCTTCTCCCTCCTTTTAAAAACTCTTCTTGTTTTCTAACTTGAACCGTTTTCATAATAAACTTGGACTTAGGTCCATGCATTTTCAAAAATATTTTCTTAATCAAACCTTAACCAACTTAATCATACTTTGATATTTTTTTGTGATAAGACTAAAAGTCAATTAACCTCATTCAAACCATTTTTTTCCACTTTGGCTTTTTACCTTAACATTTTCTTAAAAAGATTAGACTCTTGTCAATCCTTGTAGTGATGCGAGCTATATACTTCTACGATATGTAGTGAAGCGAGATATTTTCCACTTGGGTGTCGAGTGAGGCTTTGTTGATTTTAAAATCCAAGCTATATCCTCCACTTTGAAATGATTCAAATTCTCCTTTCTCATAGTCATGGGTAGTAAGTGATAACACACAAATATATGATATTTTTGGCTTGATATACATAAATTATTTCTCTTATTTTATTTTAAATTATATTATTTTATAGGTATTACGCAGGTGTTCATCTATTTTTGCATATAAATATTAAGCTAAAACACTTTGGAAGAAATGAAGAAAAAAAGGTGCAAAGATAGCAAAAAGGGCCAAAGAAGAATAGAAGAAACCAGCTTAAGCCCATCACAAGGTGAGAGACCACGTGGCCCACTATAGCAAAGACCTTGACGATCGTCAAGGTACGCTGCTGTTCGTCACGGGCATAATGGACCAAGTGACCATCGTCACTTGGACTTGGCGAACGTCACAAGCCCACTTTCTTCCTATTTGACCATGCACTACCAAATCCAACGGAAGAAAACTATTTCAAACGCAAATCCAACGTCCATCCTACTTCTCCGATCCACTCAGTCAATGCATGGAAACGTAACCGTCTCAGTAGTCCTATTATTTCTCAAAGGAACACAAAGTGCTCCTACATTATCGAGAACCAACATATCACACAGAGGGCTATAAATAGGACCCTGGACACAACGAGCAGGGGTCGGACTTTTGATATATTTTGGAGAATTCATTTTTTCTAAGGCAATTTTCTTTAAGCATTATTCTTTTTCCTGCAAATTTTATACTTCTCTAGCAATTATTTTTCTGTACGATTGTCTCTGTTCCCGACCGAAGCAAAGCCTACAGTTTGTGCAGGAGTGCTTCTAGTCAAGAATTAGAAGTGATTATACCCGTATCCAGAATTATTACCAGGTTTATTTTTATGAATTGTTATTATTTTTAATTAATATAATCATGTTTATTCTGTTTTGTCTCTGGAATTGTTCTGTGATTTGGTATGATATTATGCTAGGCTAGAATTCGTATACCGGTATGTAAGGTCACATAACCAAGGGATCGAGTGACTCAGTTGGGATAATTTTTACTACAAAACCTTTTTCTAGTCTAAGTTACTATTTTTAATCGTTAAATTGTTTTGTTATGAAAGTAAAGAACAGATAGAGGTTAGGGTTAACAAAGAGGAAGTTTGAGATCTTTTAACTCGGCAGTAGTAATTAGGCATTGGCTTAAAATACAGCGGAAGCACTTTAAAGTTAATTAAGATTTTATTTCGTTTTCAAAAGGTGTTTTAACTCCTGCGAGATGGCGGAAGCGTACGTTAGGACTTAACTGCATAGCCTAGATCAATAAAACGACAGTTTGAGATGAGGGCTTTTAAACTAAATAGGTTTTGCTGAAAGTTGTTTTGAAAATATAAAGACACCCAACTAGTTGCTAGCTCCCGAGGTTCGACTATCACATACTGGTAGTTCCGCTTATTGATAATTAAAATTAAACTTAATTTAGTATTTAGTTTCCCTACAACCCAATCAAACATTCATTAGCTTTAGATTTGCAAAGTAACAATAGAAGACGGTAGTTCAATTCATCAGTCTCTGGTTCGATATCTTTTAAAACTACACGAAAAGACTGTACACTTGTAGTCCGAATCATTAGATACCTCATTGTAATCCGATCATGTTTTTGGCGCCGTTGTCGGGGACTGATTTAAGTCGATATCACTACTCTTTTGTTATGCAGTAGAGACTAGAGCAAAACCTCTCTAATTATTTTCTTTTTCTTTTCTTATTTGTATGCCAAACACTCGTTCGCAAGGCGAGCCGTTATACATACAAATCAATGATATCGAGCGGTATCTCAGACTTAGACGCCGCATTCAAGAGTATCATCTCTTGCATAACATTCCACCTCGTGAATCACTCGAATCTCCTGTTCCTCAACCAACTGAAGAAATGGCCGCACAACCTGCTCCACGCCCACTCAAATCCTATGATATTCCCTCGCAAGATGAACTGCATAATAGCATTGCTGCTCCTCCAATTGAGGCTAACAACTTTGAACTAAAACCTTCTTTGTTGTCTGCTGTACAACAGAACCAGTTTTCTGGTGGGTCAATGAAAGACCCCAATCTTCATCTATCAATATTTCTACAGTACAGAGATACGATTAAGAACAATGGGGTCAGTCAAGAGGCAATAAGACTTTGTCTTTTCCCTTTTTCTCTAAGAGACAGAGCCCGAGCTTGGCTCCAATCTCTACCCGCAAACTCTGTTACCACATGGGATGAGCTGAAGAAAGTTTTTCTTGCAAGGTATTTCCCGCCAAGCAAAACAGCTATGCTAAGATCTCAAATAAGTGATTTTAGACAAAAGGACAACGAGTCCCTTTTCGATGCTTGGGAACGATACAAGGATCTTATGAGACTATGCCCACATCATGGCTTGGAAGAATGGTTAATTATCCATACCTTCTATAATGGTCTCCTTTACAATACAAGATTAACGATATACGCTGCCGCAGGAGGTGCGCTTATGGATAAATCCTACACCGCTGCTTATGCTCTCATAGAAAGTATGGCCCAAAACCACTATCAGTGGGGAAGTGAAAGGGGACAAGTAGACAAAGGTACCGCAGAGAAAACACCAACGAAAGGAGGCATGTACGAGATAAGCGATCTAGACAGCGTCCATGCTAAGGTAGACACCTTCACCCTTAAGATTGATAATTTAACCGCAATACCTCCAGCCACCGTGGCTGCTATAACTCCTAATTGTGAAATATGCGGAGTTCCTGGACATGCAGTTGCCGAATGTAAGATCTTAGCAAGAACTCCAACCGACCAAGTGAGTTATGCTCAAGGAAACCCCTACTCGAACACATACAACCCTGGATGGAAGAATCATCCAAATTTCTTGTATAAAAACCCCAATGCGTTGTATGCTCCAAACCAAGCACCTGCTGTGCCACCCGGATATCAGAAACCTCCTGCAAACGCTCCTAATGTGCCTAGAAAATCAAACTTAGAATTGATGATGGAAAACTTCATAGCTACCCAAGCGCAAATAAACAAAGACATCCAAAATCAAAACATACACACTAACGAGCAGATAAAACAATTAGCAAACAAAATAGATGCTTTGGCCACCCACAATAAAATGTTAGAAACCCAAATCTCTCAAGTGGATCAACAACAAGCACCTATAGCTGCACCGGCTGATACATTTCCTGGTCAACCACAACCTAACCCGAAGGGGCATGCTCATGCCATCATATTAAGAAGTGGAACTGAGTTAGATGGACCGACTGACCCAAGACTTTCAAATCCAGGTATGTACCAAAGATCCGAAATACTGGCTGAGAAGGAGAATCAACCTGAGAAACCAGAGGAGGATAAATAAGATAAAGGAGGAGAGACCGAAGAAAAAGAAAAACTTTATGTGCCTCCACCTCCTTATAAACCCCAAATCCCATTTCCTAGAAGACTAGCTAAACCTAAGAATGTAGGGCAATTTAAAAAATTCGTAGAACTTTTGAAACAACTTAATATAGCAATTCCTTTTACAGAAGCCATAAATCAAATGCCCTCCTATGCCAAATTCCTCAAGGAAATCTTATCTAACAAGAAAAAGCTAGAAGATAACGAAACAGTGACACTTACTGCAGAATGTAGCGCAATTATCCAAAACAAGATTCCTCCTAAGCTGAAAGATCCTGGAAGCTTCTCTATACTATGTCATATAGGAAAGTTTGTCATAGACAAAGCCCTGTGCGATTTAGGAGCTAGTATTAGCGTTATGCCTTTGTCCATATGCAACAGACTTGAAATGGGAGAACTAAGACCAACAAAGATGTACGTTCAATTGGTAGACCGCTCTGTTAAATACCCAGTAGGAATCTTAGAAAATGTTCCTGTACGAATATGTCAGTTCTACATCCCTACAAATTTCATAATCATGGACATTAGAGAAGACGAAAGTACACCTATCATTTTAGGAAGACCATTCTTAGCTACCGCTAGAACCATCATAGATGTAAAAAAGGGCAAACTAACTTTTGAAGTAGGTGAAGAGAAAGTCGAATTTATTCTGACACAATTCCTACAAGTGCCTGCCATAGACGACACATGATCTGGTAGACATCGTGTACGAATGCGTGAGGGAAATTGAATGGGAACCGATACCCTGTTCTGAAACCATGAAGATTCCCACACCTCTTATATTCGAAGATAACGAATGGTGTCCCGAATACCGAGACGACAATCTAAGAGAATGCTTGGCTCTGACACCTGACCACATGCCTTGTCCAAGAAAACTAGCCTTGGATCTTAAGCCATTACCTAAGACCCTTAGATGTGAATTTCTCGACGCCGAGCTTAAACGACCTGTAATTGTCAATGCAGACTTAGGACAACAAGAAACAGACAAATTATTACAAGTATTAAGAAAATACCCATCTGCCTTGGGATATAACATTACGGATCTCAAAGGAATAAGTCCTTCCATTTGCATGCATTGTATTATAATGGAAAACAACTGCAAATCTTCTAGAGAACATTAACGAAGAATTAACCCAATATGGAGTACTGTAGTTAAAGACGAAGTAAAAAAAATTCTGAACACAAGAATCATATACCCAATCTCCGATAGTTAATGGGTAAGCCCAGTCTACTGTGTACCAAAGAAAGGAGGTATAATAGTCACGACAAACAAAGCAGGCAAAGCTGTAGTGGAATAAACTGTAAGCAGAGCTAGAATGTGCATTGATTATAGGAAGCTAAACAAAGCCACTCATAAAGACCATTTTCCTCTACCGTTCATCGACCAAATGCTTGAGCGATTGGCTAAGCACTCTCATTACTGTTATCTAGACGGTTACTCGGGATTTTTCCAAATTCTTATTCACCTTGATGACCAAGAGAAAACAACATTCACATGTCCTTATGGAACTTTCGCCTACAGACGAATGTCGTTTGGATTATGTAACGCTCCCGCCACATTTCAGAGATGCATGATGGAAATCTTTGCTGATTTCATAGACAATATCATGGAGGTCTTTATGGACTAATTCTCTGTATGTGGAGAGAGTTTTGAAGATTGTCTAATAAATTTAGAGAAAGTTTTGGAGAGATGCGTAAAAGTGAACCTCCTTCTGAATTGGGAAAAATGTCACTTCATGGTCAAACAAGGAATTATGCTAGGACACGTTGTGTCTGAGAAGGGGATTGAAGTCGATAAAGCAAAGATCGAAGTCATAAAAAACTTACAACCCCCTAAAACAGTAAGAGAAATACGCAGTTTCTTAGGACACGCCAGTTTTTACCGATGATTCATAAAAGATTTCTCGCAAATTTCCAAACCTCTAACTACCCTCCTTATGAAAGACGTTGAATTCGATTTCAATGACAAATGCCTAAGGGAATTTAACCAATTAAAAACAGCTCTTATATCCGCACCAATCATGTAACCACTCAATTGGAGACTACCATTTGAAATCATGTGCGATGCACGTGATTATGCCGTAGGTGCAGTCCTGGGACAAAGAAGAGATAAGAAGCTTCATGCGATATACTATGCAAGTAGAACCCTGGACCCTGCACAGATGAATTACGCAACCACAGAAAAGGAACTTCTAGCTGTAGTATTTGCGCTGGACAAATTTTCGCTCCTACCTCGTGGGCGCGAAAATAATCATTTATACAGACCATGCAGTTATTAGATACCTGCTAACCAAGCAAGATTCAAAACCGAGACTATTGAGATGGATTCTACTTCTACAAGAGTTTGATTTAGAGATTAAAGACAAGAAAGGTACCGAGAACGTAGTAGTCGACCATTTATCTCGAATGGGGAGGCTGAAACCAGAAGAGGTACCCATTAACGATGACTTCCCGTATGAACGTCTGTTAGCTCAGATGGACTTAGGAGATGCCAACATAGAACCACCTGAATTAAATCCAAACCAATTACTTTTAAAACTTGACACACATGCCGTTAGCCGTGATTTACAAGAAAGCCAAGTCGCAATAGATAATGATATGAACGAAACTGTGGACTCTGTCCGAACTAATCAGACCTTACCATGGTATGCAGATATAGAAAATTACTTAGCGGCTAAAATCTTACCCCCTGATTTGACCTATCAACAGAAGAAAAAATTATTTCACGATCTGAAACATTACTTTTGGGATGAACCTTTACTATTCAAGAGAAGTGCCGACGGTATTTTCCGAAGATGCGTCCCAGAGAGTGAAATTGAAAACATTATTTCTCATTGTCATGACGCCCCTTATGGAGGCCATACAAGCACATCTAAGACGTGCGCTAAAATTCTGCAGTCTGGTTTCTATTGGCCAAATCTATGGAAAGATGTGCACATAGCCATTTTTAACTGCGATCGATGCCAACGCACTGGAAACATATCCAGACGCGATGAGATGCCTCAGACTGGAATTCTACAAGTCGAAGTCTTTAATGTGTGGGGAATAGACTTCATGGGACCATTTCCGTCATCATTCGGAAATAAATACATACTTGTGGTTGTAGATTACGTTTCAAAATGGATCGAAGCAATAGCTTCTCCAACAAACGGCACTCGAGTCGTGATTAAACTCTTCAAGAATATTACATTCCCAAGATTTAGTGTACCCAAACAAGTCATAAGCGACGGTGGCTCCCACTTCATATCCAAAATCTTCGACAAACTCCTAACCAAATATGGGGTGAAACACCGCGTAACAACACCATACCACCCCTAAACAAGCGAACAGGTGGAAGTCTCAAATCGGGAAATAAAACAAATATTGGAAAAAATTGTCGCCACGTCAAGAAAGGACTGGTCAGCCAAGTTACCTGAATCACTATGGGCTTATAGGACAGCATTCAAGACGCCAATCGGAACAACACCCTTTAAACTCATCTATGGTAAGTCATGTCACCTGCCAGTGGAAATAGAACATAAAGCTTATTGGGCAATTAAAACTATAAACCTAAGCTACACTGCGGCAGGTGAGAAAAGGATCCTTGACATAAATGAACTGGAAGAGATAAGGTTAGACGCATATGAAAATGCGAGGATCTACAAAGAAAGGACGAAAAAGTGGCATGACAAACGAATCTCAAGGAAGGAGTTCAATGAAGGAGATGTAGTTCTCTTATTCAAATCCCGTTTAAAACTCTTTCTCGGGAAACTCCATTCAAGATGGTCTGGACCCTTAGAAGTGACAAAAGTCTTTCCAAGTGGTCCCATCGAGATCAAAGGAAAGTCCACAAACCCATTCATAGTAAATGGCCAACATTTAAAACATTATCACAACATTGAAAACAAAGACTACGCTGCGAGCTTAACGCTTATAGAGCTACCGCCCGAAATAGGAGACTAATTCACGTCTGAAACGATGTCAAGCTAACGACATTAAACAAGCGTTGTGTGGGAGGCAACCCACAAGTTTTTCATTTAATTTCTTTTAAAATCCCTTTATTTTTTATTTTTTTATATTCTGGTTATTATTTTGATTCCTAGATTATTATCATTGCATATTTTGTTTGTTTTCTTCCTCTTTATTTACTAATTTTAGTATCAACTCACATGCATTAACTAGCTAGACTAACTTATGGATACTGTCACCTTCGCTACGGGGACCCAGCAGAGGCGTTATGAGATACTAGCTCAACGCCAGATGAATTTTACGACTTATGTGCATGATCCCACGTTAACAGTTCTAGCTATTCGGGAGAGTGTTTATTTTTTGTTCAACCAGATAGGTTGGGAAGGATTCCTTGCCCATAAGTACCCCACCTATCGAAACCTTACCCTAGAGTTCCTGAGCTCACTCCATTATAAACCTTCCCAAGGATTAGGGCGTAATAGAGGACAAATGTCCTTCAGACTATTCGACTTTACCCACCATTTCGCCGTTCGTTATCTTACTGAGCTGCTAGGATTTCCAAGTTCCATAGATGCTTACATGGAGACCCAGGAAGAAGACTACCTTGATTTTGAGCTAAACCATTTTTGGAGGGATATAGCTGGCCAATACCCTGAGGACCCTGACCACCTGGATGTGACTGATATCCATAACCCAGCAATTAGGTATTTCCACCATATCTTAGCTTTTACCCTGTTCAGAAAACCTATAAACTGACACTCAGTTTCTAGGGATGAGTTATTTATTATATATTGTGCTTTCCAGTCTAGACCCGTAGTTGGTGCATCATTTATAATTGCCAATATGTTTGCTATAGCCCAGTGTACCTATGGACCTATCTGTGTCGGTGGGCTAGTCATTATGATAGCCGAGGCATTATCCCTGAGATCATCATTATCACGCCTTACACCATATGGAAGATACTATACCATGGACATACCATTCTGTTTTAACATTACTCTCATAGGTAACCTCAACCCACCTCACTTTCAGCTCCTAGTACAGAATGATCCCGTCTACTGTTTCCTCTTGCCTAGCCCAGAGAACACGAGTGTCCATAACAAGAAAAACTGGTTGTATAACCTCGAGAAGACAAATGAGCATGACCCTGAGAGAGAGGAGACCGACCCGTCCACACCTCCTGGTTACCATGAGTATACTCCACTAGACGACCCCACACCTCCCCCTGTTACCGAAGCTGTCGACATTCTTATGGTAGATCATGCACATACTATCGAGACACTGCATTCTGATGTTACTGCACTCCGAGGAGAGCTCACCACTGTTAGAGACAACATCAACACACTTTGCAGTGACTTCTTTTATTTCATGGATGTCGTCACTGAGCAGTTCGACCATATCTATCAGCATTTGCACTCTACTGCTCCACCCCCAGGAGGCCCACGTAATCGCTAGCTTTGTTTCTATGCCTTCCCAGTGAGGACACTGTTTGTTCTCAGTATGGGGGAGTTACATTATTATTTTTATACATTATTATTATTTTTAATGCTCATATTTTTCGAATATTTTATTACAATCGGTTCTAAATGTTTCGAATATTTATTTTATTCAATAGTATTTATTTATTTCATCTCGTATTTCATATTTTTCGTTTTTGGTTAATTTCTATCTTTAAATTAATTTTTTTTCTATTTCTATTCGATTATCATTCCTCCGATTCTACAAATTATGTGCCACTCACTATTCATATATATATATATATATATATATATATATATATATATATATATATATATATATATATATATATATATATATATATATATATATATATATATATATATATATATATATATATATATATATATATATATATATCCCATGTAACATCACTTAAACTATATGAATAAATAAATAATTAAACAATTTTTGCTTTAACAATGCACGCGGTCAAACAAGTGGTCAGACAATCCTGCACGCGCCATTAAACCCTGACGAACGTCAGGAAGCATGTGACGAGTGTCAGAAGCTTGTCTCTTTGACCCCGACGAACGTCAGGAAATGCGTGACGACCTCCAGTGCCTATCCCCCACGATTCCTTCCTGTGACCATTGAACCATTGAACAAAAATCTGTCTTAAAAACCCCCCATTACTCCATTCATCCATAACTTCTATAACCTCCCATATTCATAATTATCTCATAAACCTAACTCATTTACCACTCATAAAATCTATCTATTTAAACCCTTTTTCCATTCCTTAGTTTTCACCACTACCACCCACCTTCCTTCCATTTCTTTATCACCATTACATTTTTTTCTTTGTCAAAATCAAAATCATGGCCGCCCGAAGGAATCCACCAAACCAAGAAGAACCCAACATGCGCCATCTCGTGTTCCAGCAAGGAGAAATAGGCGAATTTCAAAAGGAAAGGTACATAAAATTCTATCGTCGAGGTTTAACATCCACTTGGTTTGTCGACAACAACTGCTTGCATGAATTGGGGTTACGAAACAATATGCAAGGCTTGCTCGACAAAGCCGGCCTGAGCTTTATAAGCACGTTGAACACACCAACCTACGAGGCTCTAACATTGGAATTCTTGAGTTCCTACGCCTACCACACTGGCGACGATGCTGATGCACACCTAACTGGAGCCGCTCAATTTCGGATGTTCAACCAAGAATACACGCTTAGCCATGAAAATTTTAGCAAAATGTTTCATTTTCCCCATGGAAATGATGTGCAATATCATATTCCCCCGGAGATAGACTGGAATGGAAGTGAATATGCACTATGGGAAAGAATAACCGGTGAACCCAATGTTATTTTTGAAGCACGCTATGCCTATCACATTCAAAACCCAAATATCCGCTTCTTACACTGCATTATGGCCAACACGGTGTTTGGAAGGGCAACCAACAACAAAGTCAACACTAAAGAGTTGTATGCTCTTCACTGCGCCTTTTCACAAGACCTCCGTCTTAATACCGTTACATTAATGATGGCCCATATTCAAAACCTTGTTACGAGAGATGGGACTACGCCTTTTTTTTATCGGAGGCATTGTTACCACAATCGCAGTTCACCTAAACTGGGGGGAAAGGATTCAACTCCTACCTCTGCTGCCAGCAGTTTATATGGACATTGATAACTGTAGAGCTGGCCACCTGATCAAAGTGAGAGAAGCTGGAGGTTACTATCTAATGGTGAAGAATGCAAAAGTTCGTAGCGTCATCTTGCCGAATCACAATCGCATAAATTTGGGCAATCTTGATAATTGGCTTTACAACCTGAACGCACCAGAACCTGGAGTAAATGAGCAAGGAAATCAAGGTGAGGCAAAAAATGCCGTTGTTGATCAAATTGAAGAAGAATTAGAGCAGCAAGAGCCCTAACCACAGCACGCCAACAATCCTGCCACCATTGATGCAATCTATGCCGCAATAATGTAGCAGAACCAACTGTCCACTCAACTCTACCATAGCCTCGAGACACGCCAAATTGAGATGTTGAATCTCATGCAACAAATGCAGAAAGACCAAAGCGACTATGCTCACAGGCACGATCAAAGTATGTTGGAATTCACCGCAGGAATGACGGAAGATATGCGAGCCTTAACACTTCGTGTTGAAGACTTGCATAACGTCATTTATTATGGGAATGGAGGAGAATCTTCCAGAAGCGGTGAGCAAGCACGTAGAAGAGCAAGGACGCGTGGCAGATTTCGAAGACAAGAGGAGGAAGAATAATTGTCTAGTTTCCACTTCCCTTTTCCATCTTCTGTCAATACATTGAGGACAATGTATGATTCAAGTATGGGGGAGGAAGTATTTTCCCTTCAGTAATTTTTATTTTTCTTTGTAATTTCCCTTATGTTATCTCTAATTCAATAAAAAATTTATTATCAAGTTATCTATTGAAGCATTTTGTGCTGCTTTTCCGATTCCCCTATTTTTTTTAGCCCTATCAAAAATTTTATGCATAACTTGACTCACTTGACAAGTACATAGGCTGCAAGATCTTTAATAGTTAGGAATTGTGGCAAGATCAAGAGAAATTACTACCGTCTAGACATTTTACAACCCCATAGTATGATATACTAGTTCAAGTACCTGTTATTCCAACACCCTAAGTTTTAGTTTTTGTAGTAACCCTGAGTAGTTTATATTAGCAGTCAGCACCGTCTTAAACACAAACTACGCAGGAAGTCGATGAATATAAGTGGATGATCTAATTTATTATTTCAGAAAAATGTTACAAGGTTTAAAAAAAGAGAGGTAACACGGCAATTAAATTGGGCGATCCTTACCCGATCGTTTAATCCAAAGGATGTAAGCCTTACATTAAAAATCCTTTGGTAGATGGTTCAGGAGCGTCTGGTACCGAACTTGGTAGGGAAGATTACGGTCTGATCCCCCGCATCCCGCCATGGATAGAAAAAGGTTGCCACATTATTGTGCCAGAAACCTCTAAGGTATAAAAGAGATCATAACCACTAACCGGTTGTTCTGCTATGTGCGTGCAAAGATAAAGGGCTTAATGTGATTGTGCTAGAATGAAAGGGACGAAACGAGACAAATACTCGAGGTAGGCTATGATAGCACCTGTAACTAGTTTACGTAAAATGGGATTATCTAGTGTCATTACCGTAGTAGTGGAGCATGAATCAAGCTTTCAATTTTCTGACAAAAACACAACGCAACCATATATGAGTTGATTTGAGTCATGTATGCGCATCTGACCATGTTTAAAAAAACATCGTACTGAGCATTTGCTTGAGGACAAGCAAAGTTCAAGTATGGGGGAGTTTGATAACACACAAATATATGATATTTTTGGCTTGATATACATAAATTATTTCTCTTATTTTATTTTGAATTATATTATTTTATAGGTATTACGCAGGTGTTCATCTATTTTTGCAGATAAATATTAAGCTAAAACACTTTGGAAGAAATGAAGAAAAAAGGGTGCAAAGATAGCAAAAAAGGCCAAAGAAGAATAGTAGAAACCGGCTTAAGCCCATCACAAGGCGAGCGAGCATGTGGCCCACTATAGCAAAGACCTTGACGATCGTCAAGGTACGTTGCCATTCGTCACGGGTGTAATGGACCAAGTGACCATCGTCACTTGGACTTGACGAACGTCACAAGCCCACTTTCTTCCTCTTTAACCACGCATTGCCAAATCCAACGGAAGAAAACTATTTCAAACGCAAATCCAACGTCCATCCTACTTCTCCGATCCACTCAGTCAATGCATGGAAACATAACCGTCTCAGTAGTCCTATTATTTCTCAAAGGAACACAAAGTGCTCCTACATTATCGAGAACCAACATATCACACAGAGGGCTATAAATAGAACCCTGGACACAATGAACAGGGGTCGGACTTTTGATATATTTTGGAGAATTCATTTTTTCTAAGGCAATTTTCTTTAATAAATATTCTTTTTCCTGCAAATTTTATACTTCTCTAGCAATTATTTTTCTGTACGATTGTCTCTGTTTCCGAACAAAGTGAAGCCTACAGTTTGTGCAGGAGTGCTTCTAGTCAAGAATTAGAAGTGATTATACCCGTATCCATAATTATTACCAGGTTTATTTTTATGAATTTTTATTATTTTTAATTAATATAATCATGTTTATTCTCTTTTGTCTCTGGAATTGTTCTGTGATTTGGTCTGATATTATGTTAGGCTAGAATTTGTATACCGGTATGTAAGGTCACATAACCAAGGGATCGAGTGACTCAGTTGGGATGATTTTTACTACAAAGCCTTTTTTTGGTCTAAGTTACTATTTTTAATCGTTAAATTATTTTGTTACGAAAGTAAAGAACAGATAGAGGTTAGGGTCAACAAAGCGGAAGTTTGAGATCTTTTAACTGGACAGTAATAATTAGGCATTGGCTTAAAATACAGCGGAAGCACTTTAAAGTTAATTAAGATTTTATTTCGTTTTCAAAAGGTGTTTTAACTCCTGCGGGATGGCGGAAGCGTATGTTAGGACTTAACTGCATAGCCTAGATCGATAAAACGACAGTGTGAGACGAGGGCTTTTAAACTAAATAGGTTTTGCTGAAAGTTGTTTTGAAAATATAAAGACACCCAACTAGTTGCTAGCTCCTGAGGTTCGACTATCACATACTGGTAGTTCCGCTTATTGATAATTAAAATTAAACTTAATTTAGTATTTAGTTTCCCTACAACCCAATAAAATATTCATTAGCTTTAGATTTGCAAAGTAACAATAGAAGACGGTGGTTCGATTCATCAGTCTCTGTGGTTCGATATCTTTTAAAACTACACGAAAAGACTGTGCACTTGCAGTCTGAATCATTAGATACCTCAGTGTAATCTGATCAGTAAGTATGTTCTTCCACTCAAATAAGATGTTGATGTCTCGTCTCTTAAAATTAACCAACACACTTATTTTTAAAAAATTTTAAAGGATAATTACGAGTACCCTGGCCCCCTTTTGCATGGAAGATGGTACGTAGGCACTAAAGATTCAAAACCGCGGCGAGTTCAAAGATTGCAAAATAATACGTCACTTCTCACCTCCACCATCTATTTATATATACAACACTTATAACAAAAATACACAAATTTTCAAAGAGGTTCTTGCGAAGTACCGTAGATGTTTAGGGTGCTAATACCTTCCCTTTACACAACCAACCCCCGTACCTAGAATCTCCCCCCCTCTTTTTTTTTGGTTATTCGCTCTTTCCTATTTCCTTTGGAAACAATAAAGTGCGGTGGAGATTTTATTGGATCTGTGCGAGTTAAGTTAATCCAATGGCTTAGTCTCAACATTTCTATCGCTACAATGAGAATCTATTAGGTTCTAAATTCTAGAAATAGATTTAGGTCTAATATTCAACGTGGATATCTATTCTTAATGATTATGTGTTGTTTAGTTGCGCGAGACATCAATGATGAGACAAACCCAACACATTTAAAAGTAATTTTCAATTTCATTAGATACCTCCAAAGGTTTCTCAAATTTCATTTTCTACCTTTGCCTTTCTAAATTTAACTACTAGGATTTCCACCTCTTCTCTTTGTCTTTGAGACTACATTCCGAAGATTGTTATGACAAAAATGATAGAGACAAAACCAACAAATTCAACATATGCATAACAAATCCAAAACATGACCCATTAATAAAGGGGTCCACAAACCTAAACGATAAAACCCACTACTCGGGAACTATGCAAATTTGACTCGTCGCCGACCTAACTCGGTCTATCATTGTCGGCCCTACTTCGCCACCCCTTCACTTCACGACTCCTACATTCTCCACTAACTTTTCATCTATTTTTTGTGTGTTCTGATGTCTCTAGTTTTCTGATAGCCACAAAACATATTTTTTTTCTCTTTATTATTTGAGATTTTAATATATATATATATATATATATATATATATATATATATATATATATATATATATATATATATATATATATATATATATATATATATATATATATATATATATATATATATATATATATATATATATATATATATATATATATATATATATATATATATATATATATATATATATATATATATATATATATATATATATTATTCAAAAGAAATATGAAGTAAATAGAAATATTTATAAAAAAATGTAATTGATGTAAAAACTCAAAGATAATATTAAAAAAATTGATAAAAATTTCTCAAAAAATCTAATATTTAGAAACTGAAATAGTATAGTAGTATATGGATAAAAGTTCATCCAAAAATCCCAATCTCTAGGCACCATCCATCAAAGTAAAATTATATACTATTATGCAAATTAATCAATCAATTTAGTTTTTAAAGCATCTCTCTCTTTTTAATTTAGTTTTTGACTATAAAAAGATAATATTTAAAAATGAAAGTATATAAAATTTGTTAATTTAGTCTCTAAAGTACATAAAAATATTTCGATTGGGTCCACAATATCTTAATCGAAGAGACAAAATTTAAGATTTTTATATACTTTAATAAGAACGGGTTACAATTAGTTTATAAATTAAATTGAATTAATGATAGTTTAAAAGTTAAGTTGATGTTTTAATGACTAATAATATCTGATCTATTAACATGGGTTTGTTTTTATCTAAAATAATGCTCGTAAAAAAAGAAAACAATCCTCATTGTTGATTTTTTATTGCAATTTTAGCAAGTTCTAAATCATCGCAAGTGATAAAAATAATAAAGTTTAAGTTATTGACTAAAAGGTTTTGCGATGAAGGGATAGATATAGAAAAAAATAACTTAATACTCCCTCTGTTTTTTTTAAGTATCATTTTAGCATAAACCTCTTCAATCAAGATAATAAATTATTAGAGTTATTTTTTCTATTATATCCTCATTTATTTTCTCTTTTCAAATAAATTCAATCATACACCATCTCTCTTTTTCCAATAACTAATTGAGAAAATAATTAATTTTATGGAAAATGTGAAGTGGAGTTTTTGAGAAAGTAGGGATATAATTGACAAATGATAACATTAAACTATAAAAACGACACTTAAATAGAAACAAATTTTTTCTTCTAAAACGACACTTAAAAAGGAACGGAGGGAGTAATAAAGTTCTATGGTTAAAAATATAGTAAAATATTTTTTTTAGTCTCTTAACTTTACTTCGAGATCTATTTTGGTCATTTATCTTTAAATTTTTTTAAAATAATCTTTTAATTGTTCAAAAAGCACCATATTTATCCTTTCCGTCTGGACTGTTAGTCAAAATCAATAGTAGTTATGTGGCATTGCACGTGTTTATATTTCTGTCTAGGTGAATTAAAATATCTTAAAACTAATGGGTTAAAGCATGGGTTAAAGTACCAGAACACATCTCCAACACTTTGAAGCTAACCATAACGCAACCATTGTTGGTAGCTCTGTTATGCAAAGAATCTGCGAGCAAAGCAAAGGCGCATTCCGTTCTTGAAGGTGAAAGCGACCACAACACTGTTCATTGTAGGTAAGTTTCTGCAAAATTATAATTTTCGTAGTTAGGGTTTTTTGAAATTAATATTTCTGAAATCTAATATGTTCCAGGCCATTTAGGAAATAGTCTGAAATGGATGAATATATGAACATTACAATACATCATAGTGGTGAATTTGTTACTGAGGACATGAGTGTTTACGAAGGAGGTGAGATTGCCGATTTGAGAGTAGATGCTGATAAGTGGAGCTATTTTGAATTGATAGGTGCTACTAAAGAGCTAGGTTACGCAGACGTAGAGAATATATATTATAGGGATCCTACTGTTGGGATGAATATGTTGGTTGATGACAAGGGGGCATTAGAGATTGTTGATCTATATATGGTTCATCTTAGTGTTGAAGTCTTTATTTACCATACGTTGTCAAAGCCTGATTATGCTGATGAGACTGAAGTTATGTTAGATGAGGTACCCCTTAATGTGATAGTTGATGAGGCAGAAGTTGTGCTTGAGGAGATGTTGAATGAAACTGATGTAAGGGAAGATAGTGTTAGGGAAGATGATGTTAGCATGAATGGTATTGGGGAAGATGATGTTAGGGAAGATGGTGTTCATGCAGTAGGAACTGATGATAATGTGCCAATGGTTGGTGAGGTCGAAAGTGATGATGTTGGACATAGGGCTGGTGAGGTTGATGATGTTATAAGACTGACTGATGATGATGATAGTTCTGATGATAACACCTTCAATTATGATAGTGCAATGAAGGTAGTATTTGATGATGACTCTGATGAGTATGACACTGAATTGGAAGAGGAAGAGGGTAACCTAATTGACTATGAACAAGTGGAAATCAAAAAAGGTAAAGAAAAGTGTGAAGCAAACAAAGAAGATAGCAAAGGAAGTGATAATGAAAGTTATGATCTAGGAATTGACTGTGATAGTGATGATAACAGTAGAGTTAGAAAATCAAGTCATCATTAAAAAAAATTCTAACAAAGACGCAATGATCTGAAGTAGTCTTCTGGTATTCTTGATCACACATAACAGACTCAAACTTCTTGTACCATTGCCTTGGAGCTTGGTTCAACCCATATAGATTTTTTCTCAATCTACAAACATGATCTTCTTTGCCTTTAAATTGAAAACCATCAGGTTGTTTCATGTATATTTTTTCCTCCAAATCACCATGAAGGAAAACCGTTTTCACATTCATTTTCTCAACCTCCAAAACAAGAGTAGCAACTAAACTTAACATGGTTCTGATTGATGACATCTTTACAACATGTGAGAAAATCACATTAAAATCAACACAATTTATTTGATGGAAACCTTTCACCACTAATCTGGATTTATATATTGGAGACTTAGAATTGTTCTCATGTTTAACTCTATAAATCCACCTGTTTTTTAAGGCCCTTTTACCTTTAGGCAACTTCACTAAATCATAAGTGTGATTATCATGCAATGATTTTATCTCGCCATGCGTTGCATCCAACCACTTTTGATTTTCATCACTTTCCATGGCCTTTTGAAAACAATCAGATTCACCCTAATCAGTCAATGTCACATACTCATCAGAATTATATTTCGTAGAAGGTTGTCTCTGTCTGATAGACCTCCTAAGTTAAACATGAGATGATTATGGAGCTTCACCAAGATTATCACCTTGTGATATATCACTCTACCTTTCATCATCATTATTAGTTGGAATATTTAATTCATCTCCAAGTTGTTGATCATCAACATAATCGTATGGATCACCATTTTGATCATTACTACCAATAGCATCTAGATTATGACTAGGTAACCGAACTGGATCAACATTAGACAAACTGATATCTTTCTTGGGTGTAGTCTTCTTTGTGTTATCAATGTCTTTAATATTATGGTCGTCAATGAATACTACATCGCGACTTCGGATAAGATTTCTCCCTACAGGATCATACAACCTGTAACCAAACTCATCTTGCCCATAGCCGATGAATATACATTATTTTGACTTTGCATCCAACTTGGATATTTCATCCTTTGGAATATGCACAAAATCCTTACAACCTCTCAAATGATCATACTTGACATTATTCCCAAACCAAGTTTTGTCTGGAACTTCACTGTTCAAAGCAACAGTAGGAGTAACATTAAGAACATGCACCACTATGTAAAGTACCTCACCCAAATAATGATTTGGCAACTTAGATTCAAAGAGCATACACCTTCCTCTCTCAATTAGTGTTCGATTCATATTCTCTACTAAACCATTCAATTGAGGAGTTTTAGTAGGGGTCTTTTTATGTTTAGTACCATGCTACTTACAATAGGAATAAAATGGTCTACAATACTCACCACCATTATCAGAACGAACACATTTCAGCTTCTCTCATGTCTGCCTCTCTACCAAAGCATGGAATTCTTTGAACTTATCCAACATTTGGTATTTTGTCTTAAAGGCATAAACCCACAGTTTCCTGAAACAATCATCAATAAAGATAACAAAATGAAGTGCACCACTAAGAGATTTTACCTTTAATGGCCCACAAACATCAAAATGTACCAATTGAAACAACTTTGAATTCCTTGAGGGAGGATGTATCTCGAAAGATACTCTAGTTTGTTTACCAATCATGCAATGAGAAGACATATCCAAATATGCATTCTTTAATCCTTGAAGAACATGTTTTTTGGCCAAAATATTCATCCCTTTTTCACTAATATGACTAAGTCTTCGGTGCCAAAAGATGCTTCCATGTCGATAGCAGTCACATTTTCCATAGCAACCAAAGTTTTTGTTCAATACGGTTTAGAAAGCTTTTCCACTCTAGTCACAATCAAGTTACCTTTGTTGAGTTTCCACTTTCCAGAATCAAAGTGATTGTCATAACCACAATCATCAAGCATAATCATAGAGATCAAATTAAAACGAACATCTGGAGCATGTTTGACACCTTTAAGCAACAATTGCATTCCCATATTGGTTTGCAAGCAAACATCGCCAACACCAATTACCTTAGATACACCATCATTACCCATCTTCAACACTCCAAAATCACCAGAAGTATAAGATGTAAAGAAATCATTCCTTGGTGTAACATGTAATGTAGTACCATTGTCAACTATCCATATGCTCTAGTCTGATACGAGATTATTAGACGCATGACTACATAGAATAACAAGATCATTATTAGTAGGAGTAGTAACACAATCATCATCATGATCTTCATGATCTATTTGTTTAGACTTACCTTTCTTGCCCTTGTTATCCCTTTTCCACTGATAATAATACTTTTGCATGTGTCCTGTTTTGTGACAATAACTACACTCCAAATTCGTGTATCGTGGCTTGGACTTGCTTCTGCTATTCTCTCTACCATTCTTCAGATCTTTTTTTACTTCTCCCCCTAATTTCAGTGACAAGTACCTTGGGTTGAGATGAAGAACCTTGTGCCTTCCTTCTCATATCTTCATTAAGAATACCACCCTTAGGCGTTTCCAAAGAAACAACACATCTAGGAGCAGAACTTGTAATAGAAACCCGAAACGTCTCTCAAGACTATGGTAAAGATATCAATAGGAATAATCCCAAAAGTTCATCATCAAACTTGATACTCATTCCTGACATCTGATCAAGAAGCCCTTGAAATTCACTTAAGTGATATGAAATAGAAGTCCCCTCCTTATACTTTAAAGTTATGAAGTTATTCAACAAGAGCATTTTATTATTTCCTGATTTAGAGGCACGCAAGGACTTTATCTTATTCCACAAAGTTTTTGCATGTGTCTTATTAGCAATATGATTATAAACATCATTTTCTACATATTGTCGAATAAAACCACATACCTGTTGATGTTCAAACTCACATTCTTCATCAGACACGTAATCCGACTTTACGCAACTAAAAATCGATAAATTCAATTTCTTCACAAATAGTAAGTCTTTCATCTTTCCCTTCCATAAATGGTAATTAGAACCATTCAACAATATCATCTTCATCTTTGTATTTGACTCCATCATTCAAACAAGTAAAATAATCCTTAACCAAGAGATCTGATGCCACTCTGATGAGAAATTAAGATACAATAATAGACTAATACATAACAGGTATAATATTTCTCAAACTTGTAGGAACCTTAAGGATCAACAAAAAATATAAGACACCAACCGAACAATAAAGGCACAAAAGACCATTAATATTTTTGACGTGGAAAACTCCTCAATATGAGAGTAAACACCACGAGTCTTCTAGACCAAAGAAAAAACTCCACTATAATCAATTGAGGATACAAGATAGTCTTAAAGTGATCACAAAATAGTGATAACAACCGCAAATCACAAAGCAAACTAACTTATAAATAAGAATTAAAAAGCTGAAAAATTTCCCAAATCTACAGCTTCAGTGAGAAGTCAATATCTCTCAACTCATACCTTGTTTTGAAGATTCCAACGGTCAAAAGTTAGATATATGTGCTTCAAATAAGTCCATCAAATTTCAGTTCAATTCGACGGTGAATGAATCGGGGATCGTCATTTTAATGAGACTGATGCAGAAAAAACGAGAACGAGTTTCTCTTCTCTTTTCTTTCTTTTTGAATCCTTATTTTCTCTCCATCTCTCTTAACCCTAAATTGACACTCTCCACTTATATAAGTGATAAAAATGAACTATTTATATTTGATTCTTTCTCCACATAGGAATGAAGTCCAAACCCAACAAGTTGGTAGGAAAAAGCTCCAACTCTAAAGTGAAGTTTACTTTCCCTATTCGGCTTCGACGATGCTCTAATCTTTGACTCTTGTATTTTATTCTTTAAAATTGAATATCAAAACATTTTTTTTTGTTTTTCTTTAAATAGTAATTAATAGTGGACTTCTAAGGATGAGAGAATATTACAAATATTTCAATATTAAGTTCAACATTGTAACATTATCCTAATCATACTCGCTATTTTTTGCCTTATATAACCTGAATTAGACTTCGAATTCTTTTTGAAAATTATAGCCATGAATATTAGATTTCATTTCCACTGGTTTCACCTAACTCATACCTATGAAACTCCAAACATGGTCATTTGCTACACTCTCGCCTTAACTAGCAGTGGTGTCTTGTCTTCCGCGTCGCATTTTGGGAAGTCGTGTTGATATGGAAGCTGTGATGACTGCACAACATGCCATTATCCTTGTCTTATATTCTGAGTTGTGGCAGTTATATTGATGTGGAAAATTTGATGATTGCACTACTTGCCACACTACCTTCTACTACGCACGACATTTCGTAGTTAATCGAAGAATTTTTGCTATTTCTCGAGATTTCATCATTTGTTCAATATTTCCATTTTTCTAATTATTGTGTCTGAATATTCTCCACTATTTGTCATCGAAACTTCTATAGTGAAAACACTATAATTTTTTTCTAATTAAGACACTTTCTTTCGTCGGATCAGTTTTTTTCATAATTCTTTAAAATTTTTATTAAAAACTTGCAAAAAATTAAATGATTAAAAGTAGAAACACTCAAAATTAATATAAAATATGCTTGAAAATATTTAATGACAGACAACCGTCAACTTTCTAGGTGATAGAATCACACAACCACCCTTCTATAATGGGTGCCTCTTATAGTACCTTTTTACCTTTGATTTCCTCAAAGGAGAGAATCTCATGTCCATCCAATAGTTGAATATTTTTATACTTAAGCAAATGGATGAATTTGTTGCAAACTTTGATATTTTAAAATGCATCATAACATTACCTTTTAATGTATTGTTGTGTTCTTCTCCTTTCCAGTTCTTGAGGAAGTATATACTTAAATTTTTGTTGATTTCAATATATTTAAAGGCTAAGAAACAATACCAGATGAAAGTTGTTTATGCAAAAGATAAAGAAGAAACTTGTGACATGTGTATTTCATTTTGATTATCTTAATTCACGAGACATCCCAATATAATGCATAGTCAATTTGACATCTTCTTTTGAAAATATGCAAAATTATCATTATTATAACCTCTAGACAAATGTTTCATTTTATCCATCCATTAAGGATAAATTTTCTCATACATAATTTTAACTTTACATTTTAAATATATCATAGAGCACCTTTTTATGGTATTGGCTACTAGGTTAAAATCCATCAATTTTTTTCAAGGAGGTCTAGCCTCAAATACAAGTAATTGGTGCTATATATTCTCTAGAAGATTTTAAAAACCCTAATGATATTTAAATTTAGGTGAATTATTTCTAAATTATTGTTTTAGTTCATTTTGATTAGATTTATCACGAGCGCGTTACTAATTTTATTGTAGCATTATATTTGTAGGGTAGATTTATAATTTTTTTCGGCTTATTATTATAACCACCTATTTACTGTAAAATTAGGTAAACATTACTATTCTCTTATTAAAGGTTACTTGTAATACCGACTAGAGAATCTTAGAACAATGTGCGTAAAGTTTTCTAAATAATGTGTAAATGTTGAGAATATAAATGATTTCGATAGCGGACGAAGTCACGTTATGAAAGTAAAAACAAGTTGAAGTGAAACTTGATTGAAAAAATAAAGAGTTTGACAATGAAAGGAATGGAACATGAACGTAAATTCAAAAGTAAAACTTTACATAAATGTAAACTGGTGATTAAACGTGCACTGTACTATACTCTTGGAATTCATTTCTCTCTTCTTTTGGTACTCTGAGTCTTTGTGACTTTGGTAGTAAATTTGACACCCTTAATTCTATTATTAGAACTACTATTTATACTGAAATCTAAATAACTCCTAAAGGCTAACTTTTCTCCATTGAGTGCCACGTTCTCCATTGCATGTCTTTTGCTTCGAAAACTGTTTCCACATGTTCTTTTAATATGTACAAGGGAAAAAAAGTAGTTATTCAACCACGTCGTACATTTCTACTGTCTTGATAGAAATGTCTACACTTGCTGCTTGGAAAATTACTAAGTTCATAACTCTTTCTCCAGTCTAGATTTTGACATCCTAGTTCACCACCTTTATGTCGAAATGTTGTCATCATGTATGTCAACCATGCTTCTGAACATCACCAAAATCTTCACTAAAAGTTTCCTTATCTTCTCATTTGTTATGCTGAGACTCGAGGCTTGTCGAAAATCGTAGCCTACAAATTGCCCCCCAAAATGTTTCTTTCGACTGGAGGAAGATGGAGACATTTTCGATCTTTCTTCCATACTATTTGATTTAGTGCGCTGGCGTCATTGTCATCATGACATTCCCATCAATCGTCATTTCGAAGACCTGCAACCACCACTACTTTATTTGCTAGCTCCAACTTTCTAGGACCCACAAAATCAAAACTGCTTAATTCCACTTAATTAGCGCTCGCCACATGCCCTAAAGTTTGGCTCTAACTGTATAAATTGTAAAAAGTAAAGGGTTTATCCTCACAGTTATAAATACCCTTTCTTACTTTATTTTTTTCCTCTTTGTTTTCACACCTTGCAAGCTCAAATTTTCTTCTAAAAGATTTCTACCTTCAAACCCATCAACTTCAACAATGGCTTCATCTCTAAAAACCAAGAACCAGAAGAAATCTAAAGAGACTTTGCCTCTCGTTATCAAGCTCAGTGCTCCCATGGTGGTTGGAAATCATGAATATGTTCTTGAACCACCATTAAAAGAAGGAAAAGAAGAAAATTTCCAAATCATGAAATGAAGAAATAACAACGTCATCGTATAAAAGTTATTCTTATATTCATACCAATACTTGAAAACTCTTCCATAAGTACAACTATAGATGATTGAGAACCCCAACTTCAAAGTCATTGAAGGGAATTTTGAACCACATCCTTAAAAAATAATGTAGAGGTAACTTATACATTTCATATCAGTTACATAATCACTTATTTTTTCTCGGGTGGGTTACTTATCAATCTAAAGACAAATCAACTTCTGGGTGGAAAACCTCAATCCTATAATCATTTGTGTACCACGATCTCTTCATCTACCCATGGATATTTCTAAATATCCTTATGAAGATTAAGATTCAATGGATTCCTTTTCCTCGTACATGTTTCACTATCAAAAATAAAAATGTCTACCATGAATTCTACATATTGATTGATTCATAGTTACCTAATTCACAATTCGCTTTGGTACGTAGTACGGGTTCGGATTCGCGTTTCACAACTCTTGAAGAATTGGATACGTGAGGGTATACTTAATCGATATGTTACCGGTACGGTATCAATTATTTTTTACCTAGCCTATTTAAAAAAATAATAAGCACAATATAAAATATATTACAAAACTAAAATTTACTAATGTTACATAGTGTTGAGTAAAGCTTTTAACAAACCCACGTGTAAAAACACTCCCACATTGGGTAGTTCATAAACATTAGAGTGGAGAATTTTCTATAAAATAATTATTGGAGCACAAGGGAGAGATAAAAAGGCAAAAGAATTATATTTACTAAAAGCTTCAAAATAAGGATTTACAATGAATTACAATTACCTACTCCACTAGGCTATTTATACACAAAATTATATCTTCTAACAAAGATATAAAACGATATAATAGTATCCTCTAAAAAGATATTCCTAAATATAAATCAATATATAAAATATAAATTAAATCTAACACCATCCCTTAATTTATATTTACCCAAAACTGACAACACCAATTCCATCCCTCAAACAAAGAAATTGATCAGTCTTGATAGCCTTTATCAGAACATCTGCCATCTGCTTCTGAGTACTACAGTGCACAACTTCTAATATTCTGCTATGAACTTGATTCCTCAAAAAATGATATTTGGTCTCAATATGGTTGCTTCTCCCATCCAACACTGGGTTCTTTGATTGCAGACTTGTTATCAATCATCAGCTTCAGAGGTTTGTCTACTTTAATCTTCAGATCTTGCAGCAAGTTCAGAATCCACACAGCTTTACATGTAGTCAGAGCACCTACAATATATTCAACTTCACAGGTTGACAGTGCAACAACAGTTTGCTTCTTGGAACACCAAGAAATAGGACCTCCCAAAAATTTGAATAAGTACCAAAAAGTACTTCTTTTGTCCACTCTATCTCTGCACCAATCAGAGTCTGAATAACTCAGCAGTTCTTATTCCATCTTTCTTCCAGACGGAAATAACACTCCATACTTCAGAGTTCCCTTCACATGCCTCAGAATCCTGACAGCAGCTTGGTAATAAAACCACTTTGGTTTAGTCATAAATCTGCTGACCGTTCCAACTGCATGGCAAATATCAGGTCTGGTATTACATAAATACCTCAGAGAACCAACCATCTGTTTGAAGGTTGTAGCATCCACATCCTCTCCATCAGAATCATAGTCCAACTTCTGATTCGTATCAGCAGGTGTGATAGCAACTTTGCAATTTTCTAGCTCAAATATCTTCAGAAGCTCTAGTTCACACTTCATCTAATGCAAAACAATTCCTTTCTCATAGTACATAAATTCCATCCCTAGAAAGAAACTCATTTTCCCAAGATCTATCATCTCAAACGCATTCATCAGAACTTTCTTGAACTCAACTATCTCTTGTTCAGAACTTCCTGTGAGTAATATGTCATCAACATAAAAGAATACCAGAATCATATTACCTTTTGAAGTGTGCCGAACATAAAAACCATACTCCATCTCACACTTCTGAAATCCTTGTTCCTTGAAAAATGAATCAATCTTCAAATTCCAAGCTCTGGGTGCTTGCTTCAATCCATACAAAGCTTTGTGTAATTTGAACACCATTCCTTCCTGATTCTTTTTCTCAAATCCAGGAGGTTGTGATACATATACATCTTCTTCTAATGGACCATTCAGAAATGCAAATTTTACATCTAAGTGCATCAGAGGCCAATTCCTGTTAGCAGCTATTGCAATCACTAGTCTGATTGTTTCATGTCTCACTACAGGTGTAAACACTTCAAATTAATCCAGCCCAGGTTTCTGTAGAAAGCCTCTTACTGCTAATCTTGCTTTGTGTTTTCCAATTGATCCATATGACTTTAGCTTCTGCTTGAAAATCCATCTGATGCTGATGGATTTCTTACCTTTTGGAAGTTATGTTAGCTTCCAAGTCTTGTTTCTCTCTATAGCATCAAGTTCTTCTTTCATGTCCTGTAACCAAACTTGCTGCTTAAGAGCCTCTTTCGTACTCACGGGTTCAGAGTCTACTAACATTGCACACTGAATAACTTTTCCTTCAAAGTCTACTTCCGTGTCTTGCAACATGTCAAACTCTGCAAATCTTCTTGGGATGCTTCTGACTCTTTGTTGCCTCTGAACTGGACCTTCAGAACTTTGGACACCAGAACTTTCCTCTTCAGAAGCACTTGCTTCAAAAATTTGACTTTCTCTAGAACCTTGACTGTCTTCAGATTTTGGATCACCATCGGAGTCAGAGTAATAATCATCTTCTCATTTTGTATCTTCTTCAGAGTCAGAGTCTTTACCAGCTTCAGAAACATATGTTTCTGACTTTTCTTCAGGAGTTTTCTCATCAGAGTCAGGACGAGACCTTTCCCAATTCCAAACTTCTGATTCCTTTACAATGATGTCTTTGCTAAACTCAACTGTGTTAGTTTATGGACAATAAAGTTTGTACGAACCTGTACTATGGTACCCCACCAGCAACAACACTTTACTTCTATCATCCAACTTCTGTCTTCTGGCTTCTGGGACACATTTATAACATATAGAACCAAACACCTTCAGATGACTAACACTTTGCTTATCTCCAGTCCACTTCTGAATAGGAACTATTTCCTTCAATTTCTTCGTTGGACATCTGTTGACCATATAACATGCAGTGGCAACAGTTTCTCCCCACAGAGCATGAGGAAGCTTCTTCTCTTTCAGCATGCTTCTCACCATATCAAGTAAAGTATAATTTCTTCGTTCAGCAAGACCATTGTGTTGGGGAGTATAGGGAGCAGTAACCTCATGCTCAATTCCATTCTCATTACAGAATATTCTGAATTCTGTGGAGTTATTGTTCATAGTGATTTCTGGTAAAACCGCTAGTCTTCCAAACTATCGAATAAACTTAATTACTGTTATTCAATTTCTCTGGTAACTTGCAGGATCGACTAGATTGATCCTATGGTGCATAGTTGTTTGGCTAAGTCTAATTGTAAAACTGGTATCCATATTTAGGACTTCTAATTAAAGTGTTTCGAAGACATCCAATCCACTTCGATTACTATGCTAAATGATTCAAAGGATAATTTCTATATGGTATAAGAAATGTTCATTAGAAAAGTAAACAGACTTAAGATTGGGTAAATGGCAGGATTAAGTGAGTGAATATAAAATTTGCTGAATGTTTAAAGGATTCGAACCTAAGAAAAGCGTCTAAATGCGGAAAGAAATAAATGACTCTGAATGTAGAAGCTCTAATGTAAAGGCATGAACGTAAAAATGTTTGAAGCACAAACGAAATGGAAATGAAAGACAAAACTGGAAAATACAAAGAGTTTTCATTGAATTGTAAATGTTGGTGTTATCATACGTACATCTTTCGAGCATTCGTTTCCCTATCCATGCGGTATTTTGAATGTTTACTGAATTTGTACAACAGATATGACACCCTGAAATCCTAACACTAAGACCTCTATTTATACTATTTCGACCATAACGGTCTTGCTATCAGAGTCTGCCACGTTTGAAGCATGCAGAGCATTACTTCCCTCTAGCCTCCACGCGTCCTCGAACGCTCCGGCGCTTATGTATTCGAATTTCAAATATCCCGCTCACGTTTGAATTTCAAATGCCTTGGAACCTTCGTTTCGAATTCGTTTCAAAGGTTAATCTCATCATTATTTCGAACATTCTTTAGACATTTATACTCCACAACTATCATTCGAAACCTTGAACTTTTATTATTTCCATTCGAAAAAACAGTCTCTCTTATTCCAAACCATAAAACTTGCTTTATTCAAACAAAACCCAATCGTTTCATTTCGAATCACAATATCAAAATCTTCAGCCAACAAAATGCCCCTTTAAAATATGTATTTCGAACCCTTTGAGAAATATTTATTTTAAATAGATTCACAAGATTTTGATAGGTCTTTTGAAGAATCATGACATTTATTGTGCATGACTTTACCCATGTCAATCAAGACGCCTTTTTGAGTACCTAACCGTCTTGGACCAGTTACCATAACATGGTGTGGTTTAAAAATAATGATTACTATTAATCACACTCATTACCAACACTAGATCTTACGCCACCTCTCTCTGAATCCAACCAACGACTTCCACGTACCCCTAGTCTTATTTAGTGGGTGTTTTACACTCACTCTTCCATACTCTCTATAAAACTCATCAGTTTAGTCTTTTCTTCTTTTTCTCCAAAATTCTGAAACCCTCCTCTTTTTCACTAAACCCTAAAATTTCCAGAAATCTTAACAATGTCTTCATCAACATCATCACAATTGAAGAAATCATCAAAGAGGAAGAACAAGAACACTAACACGGAAACTGTCATGGAGAGCAAGGTGGGTATTTATCAGAATCAATCTGTGCTCAATCCTCAAGCGATCTCCAAAGAGAAAGAAATGTTGTATGCTTCTCAGGTATTAATCCCTACCATTGTTGCTGGAAAAAGGTTTGCCCTAATGGGTCCTTTAACCGTTTTTGAAATTCTGAAAGATACTAGGAAATTTTTTCCCGTTTGCTATAAATTCAAACCCCTATTCAACAAGATGGATGCCCCTAAGGCAGGAACTGAAGATATAAGCGAATCATCTGATTCAAGAACAACTGAAACTCCAGTCTTACCCCCAAAAGATCCTTTTATTTTAGATTACATCAAAAGCAATTTCAAACCATTTCGATCCTGCCCCACTTCAGATGTAGCATATCAAAACTGGCTCACTAAAGTAGAATCCAAAAAATCCCAGCAATGGGAAGAATTAGGAATTCATAATTTAATCAAACTGTCGAAACCAGGCTTTACTTACAGCCACCCATTGCTATTTGCTTCATTGTACTTCTGGGACAACACTTATAACACTTTCCACCTTCCGGGAGGAATGATAACACCCACCTTCTTTGATATAGCTGCCATCACTGGTCTCTCACCAGTGGGGGAAACTTATATTCCTGATAACGAAGAACATTCTAACATCATTGACTTCGATCTCAAACTAGCTAGCTTTTCAAAATTCATCAGCCATTATCATACTGAAGGGGATGATGTCTTAGACGTAGAACATATCGCTTTCCTTACCTTGTGGCTATCACGATATGTATTTTGCAGAAGATCCTTGCAAGTGGAGAGTAGGTTCATTCCCCTAGCCAGGGATTTCCATGAAAATAGGAAAGTTTGCCTGAGTGAACTGCTGCTTGTTGATCTTTATGAGAGCTTAAGGTCAACAGTTTCTGGTTTAAAATCCCATGCTCCAAAGAACATTCTTCTGGCTGGACCCTTTTGGTTGCTTCAACTATGGCTTAACGCCATGTTCGAATCTTCTTTATCAACTGCTGATACTATCATCAAACAAGATCCAGAAATAGCTGACAGGATCATCGAAGGCACAAGGCTTCGAAAGCTTACTCCAAATGATGACAAGGATGATTTCAATGTCCATTTTTCTAAATACATCATGATTTTTTCAAAAAGACACAAATTCTAAGAGTCCATGGCTCCTTTTGCTCAAAGGACTTGTGGACCATCATGGTTCACAACGTCTCTCTCAGAAGCTGTCAAGAGCAGAGAGATGCAGGACATTTGGAAAGCTTTTCTTCTTCCTAGGCTAATTTTCTCAAGAATTACTCCAACAAAGAATCAGATTTTCCTCCTGGCTTATCAGCCCAATTTCGTTTCTCGACAATTTGGCCTGTGCCAATTAATTCCTGAACCTTTGTTCCAAACACAAAGTGCCATAACCTCAGGCAAAACGTTCAAAGCAAGAGAGGCCAAATTACAACAGGAGCAATATCAACATTTTGCTCAGTTTGAGCTTTTACCTTTCGAACCAACATACTTCACAGCAAAAGGATTTCTTGAATGGTGGACTAAGTTCTACCAGAAATATATGTTTGACACGCTCACCATTCAACAAAAGCTAACTGGCGCGTTCAATGTGCAGGTACACTCCAAGAAAGGTATGTTCACTCATGTCAAAGAAATTAGGGCTTTTCAAAATTATTTCGAAACCACTTATGATCCCACACACTTGGGAACCACTGTGCATCAAGCAGCCGAGACCTTGAAGGAAAAATTTAAAGAAAAAATTTCTAAGCTCAAACTTCCTTCAGGGTTGTCACCTGGGGATAGGTATAGGTTGGCACTCGAAATGCATCCACCTAAATTTCCTAGGTTGCCTACCTCAGAACTGGCTCTGGCTTGGTTTCCTCCATACCCTTAGTGGTTTACTTGCAAAGAAATGTTCAAATACCAATCTCGAAAGAAACTAAAGCCATCTGAGACTGTGACATGGGCTCGTTACTGGCTTCATAATTTCCCAGGACAACTTCGCTATGACCTTCCTTCCATTTCGATTACATCTAATCAAGGCACAGGTGCGAATGCTTGGGAAAATTACAAATGTATCCTAATTCCCTTATCCTTAACATTTTACCTCAATTGTTTCACTTTTCAGCTATTAGGATAAAAAACGTTACTCCGAAGCCTAAGGAAGGGAACACTTCTCAACAAGCTATTGAAGTTAGCGATGATGTAACTCCAACCATACCAACAACAACAACAACTACTACAACAACAACAACAGCAACAGACACTTCAATTCCAAAGGTAATCAACTAACCCTATTGTTTCGACTAAACTGAAGTTTATGATTTAGATCTAATTTATGTTTAAACCTTTTCAGACTAGCAAACTTCCACCAACTACTCCTAAGAAAAGGAAACAAGGCCCCACTGAAAAGAACCTCAAGACTAGTGAAAATTCTCCAACAGCTTCTAAGAAGAGGCAAAAGAAAGAAAGTTCCAAAGGCCCTGAGCCTACTAACGTTCCTGGACTTGATTCCAAAGACGTTGCCCCCTCAACAACATCCAAAATTTCACCTTCGACCTCCAATGTAATATTAGAACATATTGACAGCAACATTTCTTCTGATAATCCACAGGTAATTCAAATTCGAATTCCTAACAAAAATAGTTACTCATACCTTGGTACATATTCTTAATTTTTCTTTGTTCAATGCATGACACTTTGAACACGAATCCTACTGCTTCAACTCCTCCACCCGGAACCATTGTTCCAATCACTTCCTCTCTCCATGGGGACTCCAGCAACTTCGTGCAAAACAAAGGGTCTTCCAACATGGTGGCCCTAACTGGGACTTCAGAGACACACGATGATCAAGGCACCTCACCTCCCTTGAAGGAAGCAAACGAAGAATCACCCACCAAGTCTAAAGAAAATCCACCAGAAACTTCCCTTCTGAAATCTCCTCTTGGAACTCTTCAAGAGAGTCCAACAATCACTCACGCTGAAAAGGACAAGAATGATTCTCCTCAAGAGAGTGAAGAAACTGCAGAAGAAAGTTCTAGTGAAGACGAAACCCAAAGCGGTTCGGCTGATGAAACGAAGTCTGATGCTAATAGCAGCAAGACCAATACTGTCGATGTGGTGGATCTGTGTGACGAAGGAGAAAGTAATGAGCAAGGCAAGGATGAAGATAATGGTGGTAAGACTAAAGAAACTATGAAGGTCGAAATGGACGTGACTCCTTTGAACAAGGAACTTTCCTCAACTTCCCAGCCTCGACTGACTGAAGAGGAACTAGCTCTCTTAAAACACAACGACCCAATTAGGTACATGAAAACCAAATTGGCCCAAAAGGACATCCCTTTCACTAGGGTTGGCACTGTTTCAACTAACAACACATTGTCCCCAGATGCTAGAGCTATACTTCTTAACAAAGTCAGGAAAACAATCCTTGATGTAGACTTGTTCGAAGTTCTTAAAAAGGATAGCACTGCTTGCTATACCATGAAGGAACTTCTCACTCAAGTTAACTTCGCAACTTGCTCCTTGCCAGTCAGCACTATACTGTTCGACCTCCAAGTATTATTGGACGATGTGACTGGATGTCTCCTACAAGATGAATTAGTTGCTGCTAAAGTTCAGGAGAAACGGAACGCCATGGATGCTGCTTATGAGCGTGCTTCGAAACTTTCTAAAGAGGCTGAAGACCAAGCAACGCGTTTTAAACAGGCGAAGGCTGACTATGAAGTTCGAGCACGGTCTATTCTCTTTTGGGAAGGACAAATTCAAGAGCTCCAGCAAAAGGTCAAAGAAGCTCAACAACAGCACCTGGCTTACGAAACTGACACCGTTAATAACCAATTCGAAGAACTTCTTAGCAGGGGCCTTTCTGAAATAGAAGCAGCAGAGCGCATCAAAGGAGAATTAGATACTCTGGAAGGAGCGAGACGTTATACCCATCAAAGACTTGAGTCCTTTAAAAGCACCTTCGCAAGATTGAGAAACAACGCTTATTTTTAAATCTTTGCTTATTTGAATTAACTTGAGTCTCGGTTTTGTAATATTTGACCAACGCCGTTTTGGCAACATATGGCACCATTTTGGCATCTCCTTATAATATCTCGACTATGTTGCTATTATTCGAATCTCCTGCAGGCAAGGTCTATATTTTTTCAAATATTTCCCGTTAACCTTTAAGATTCGTTTGTCATCAGTTAACTCTTCGATTTCATACGCATTGTTTAAAAATTTCTTCAGTATTCGAAAGGGTCCTTCCCAATGAGGTGACCATTTACCTAATGTTTTATTCTTCTTGTCCATGGGCAATATGACTTTCCAGACTAAGTCATTATCAGTGAATGTTTTACCTTTCACCCTTTTGTTGTATGCCCTGGCTACCCTTTCTTTTTGCCTCATTAGGATTTCCAATGCATGCAATCTAACTTCGTCTAACTCAACTAACTCATTCATCATCATCTCCCAATATAATGCTGATGGGATCTCATTTTGCCTTTGAATTCGAACTGATTGCAGATGAATTTCCACTGGTAAAACTGCATCATGGCCAAATGTTAGTTAGAAAGGCATGGTGTTAGTAGCTTCTTTAGGAGATGTTCTACAAGCCCAGAGTATTTGGTCCAAAGTCTTATGCCAATTCTTTGGCTTCTTACCAACATGTTTTTTAATTAACCCTATTATCACTTTGTTTGCTGCTTCGACCTGACCATTTGCTTGAGCATAATATGGTGTTGATGTTAATAATTTAAAACCCATCTCCTGAGCAAATTCTTGCATCTTTCTACCAGTAAACACATAACCCTGGTCTGTGGTTATACTCTCTGGTAATCCGAACCTATAAATTATCTGTTTCTGTATGAACCCAATAATAACCTCTTGATCAGCAACTATTAATGGTATTGCTTCGATCCACTTGGTAAAATAATCAATTCCTACTAAGATATATTTCTGTCCTTTAGACGAAGCAGGATTGATCTCTCCTATTAAATCTAATGCCCATCCTCTAAAGGGCCATGGTTTAATGACCGAATGTAACTCACTTGCAGGAGCATGTTGAATTCCTGCATGTTTCTGGCATTCTTCACACCCTTTAGCAAAATCTATACAATCTTTGAGCATGCTGGGCCAATACATACCATATCGGAATAACAACCATTTCATTTTATGGCCTGCTTGATGTGCCCCACATGCCCCATTGTGGACCTCTGATAATGCTAAGTATGCCTCACCTTCTCCTAGGCACTTCAGTAATATGCCTTCTTGGGTCTTCTTGAACAATTCATTTCCCATGAGGACGTATGATAACACTCTATATTTTATCTTCCTACCCACATTCAATGCCGGGTCTTTTAAATAATTCACAATTGGACTTCGCCAATCTGCATCTGACAAGGTGTCTGTGGCTAATACTTCGAATTCCTGCTTGTCAGCATAACCTAACCTTATATTTTTTAAGTCTGATGGTATGAGTCTAGTAGCCATAGCTCTTCCTCTTAATTCAATCAAATCTTCAAATTCTTTGGTGGAAACTTTATACCCTGAAGCCAACTGTGCTAGGTCATTCGCCTCTTGATTTTCTATTCTTGGTATATGTTTAATATCCATGTATTCGAATTTTTGAGTAGCCTATTAACTATGACGAAATACGTAATCAAATTGTCCTTTATGCATTTGTATTCCTTTGTTATTTGCTTGACCACTAGCTCCGAATCTCCTCTAATTTCGACTCTAGTTGCCCCCAATTCCAACAAAGCTTGAAGTCCAACGATAAGCGCTTCGTACTCAGCTTCGTTGTTCGAGCAACGAGGACCATCTAACTTATACTTGAATGTTGTTGTAATTCCTTCGGGAGAAATTATAAGAAATCCAACACCACTACCATCTTTATGGGTCGAACCATCAAAGTATAGTTTCCAAGGTTGCATTTCAACGTAACCCGTGACAGTCTCTTCATTCAATGAATGATCAACAATGAAATCAGAAATTACTTGACCTTTCACAGCTCTTAAAGGCATGAAAGTCAAAGAATACTTTGTCAAGGCTAAAGCCCATTTACCAATTCTGCTATGCATTATTGGTTTCGAAAGCATGTATTTGATAACATCGAAATGAGATGAAACATAAACATCAACAGGCTTTATATAATATTTAAGTTTCATACAAGAGAAATACAAACAGAGACATAGCTTTTCTATGTTGCTATATCTGGTTTCCGCATCATTCAGCACCTTACTTAAATAGTATACGGCTCTTTCGATGCCATTCCTATCTTCTTGTGCTAACATACTACCTATGGTAACTTCAGAGGCGGATATGTACAATCTCATGGGTTTTCCCCATGAAGGTGGGGCCAAGATAGGAGGATGAGTGAGATATCCTTTTATATTGTCAAACGCCTCCTGATGTGCTTCATTCCATTCGAAAGCTTGTCCTTGCTTCAAACGAAGTAACAGAGAGAAAGTCTGGGTTCTTCCACTTAAATTCGAAATGAACCTTCTTAAAAAGTTAATTTTACCTAGCAAAGATTGCAACTCCTTTTTTGATGTAGGTGCTTTCGTTTCTACAATGACTTTGGTCTTGTTTTGGTTAATTTTGATGCCTTTCTTATGAACCACAAAACCAAGGAAATCTCCAGCCTGCACGAAAAATGCACACTTAAGGGGGTTCATTTTTAAGCCATGCTTTCTCATTCTTTCGAATGATTGGCTCAAATGATGCAAATGAGTTTCTGCAGATACTGATTTGATGACTATATCATTAATGTACACCTGCATAAAAGTCTCAATGAAATCATGAAAAATTGAATTCATTGCCCTTTGATAAGTTGCTCCAGCGTTCTTTAAACCAAAAGGCATTACTACCCATTCGTAGGTGCCTAAGGCTCCTGGACAACGAAATGATGTCTTAGCAACATCTTCTTCAGCAATAAAGATCTGGTTATACCCAGAGTATCCATCTAACATACTTAAATATTCAAATCCTGTAGCAGAATCTACTAACATTTCTGCCACAGGCATGGAATACTCATCTTTGGGGGTAGCAGTATTTAAATCTCTAAAATCTATGCAAATTCTCAGAGAGCCATTCTTCTTAATAATAGGTACTATATTTGCTAACCATTCGACATACCTTGTGGTCCTGATGAAATTGCAGTGCAACAACCTTTCAATTTCAGCTTTAATCTTCGTGAGAACTGCTGGTGCGAACCTTCTAGGGGTCTGCTTGATAGGCTTCTTTCCATCCTTGATTGGAAGTCTGTGTCCCACTAGCTCCCTCTTTAAACCAGGCATTTCATCATAGTCCCACGCGAAACAATCTTTGTTTCTTCTAAGAACTTCGATCACTTTCTGCTTGAGGTTTGAATTGAGTTTTGTGCTCACGTAAGTTATTCTTTTTGTGTTTTCATCTCCCAAGTTCACCTCTTCGAGTGGATCCTGCGCTAACATTTTAGCACCTGAGTCTGTGGGGTCCTTCTCGAAGCCTAAAGGTTCTTTATCATAAATGGCATCTAGCCTTTGATCTATTTCAACTATTTCTTGTTCTTCAAAGGGTGAGCCTTTTGAGCCATCCCCACCTGTTTTGTTTACTTCTGCAACCATACTATCTACTTCAGCTTTTAAGGTCGCCTTCCATTCGTTCTCAGCCATGTAGGACGAAATCTTTTCGAAGAAGGAGGACTCAATCATGAGCAGGACTATCAAATTCCCAGCCTGCTGGCCGTCTTTGTGCAGCGCCTTCGACTTCTCCATCTCCCTTGATTATCCTTCGATCCCAATACATTCCATCATGGCGAAGGGTCATGTAATAATGCACATTCCTGGTCTCATTGATCTCGTCGTTAGGGGTACACGGAGCAATTTTGGCTAAGTGTTTGTCATAGTTTCTCTTATCAACTAGGTTGACTGCTGTCATGAAATAGCTTTGGTCAGCTTCGATGTTTTCAACAATGCCATCTTCTCTCCATAATACTAACCTCTGATGCATCAACGAAGGGACTGCTCCAACGCCATGGATCCATTCTCTGCCCAACAACAAATTGTAGTTGGCTTTAGCTTCGATTACCATGAACATAATGGGTCTGCAGCTTGATCCCACTGTCAAATCCACTTGGATCACCCCCAATGTCTGGCCTACTTTACCTTCATAGTTCGAGAGTACCATGTTGTATGGTTTTATGTCAACATCCAGTATCCCTAACTTCTTCAGCATGAAATGAGGCATCAAGTTCACCGCGGCGCCTCCATCCACCAGGACTTTGTTTACGCCATGTGTACCAACTTTGGCTCGAATGAACAATGGCTTTAGGTGATTTTGCATGGCTGGTTCTGGGTACTTGAAAAAGGCATTCTGCTCTTCGACAGCCCCATTATCCATCACATAATAGCATACTGGCCTATGTTTCGTCAGGTCTATTGCATCATCCTCCTCGTGCTCTCCGACTTCAGTCTCTTGCTCAAATTCGCAAGGAAACACAGATACTACATTGCAGTTGATGTTGAGTGAAGATTCCCCTTCTGATTCAAAATTGTCAGTCAGCATCTCCTCATCCTCCTCTGGACCTGGCGTATATTCCTTCGATTCGTCTTGCTTTGTTTCAGAGAAAAGTTTCCTGCTAACTGGAGGTTTGCCCCCAGGTTGATTGTTTGGTGCAGGTTTGTTGGTACTCGATTCCTCTTTGTCCCTGCTCGAAGCCACTCCTTTGTCTAACATAGCTTCTCTCTCAGCTTTTCGAACTCTTTTTTGCCTGCGCCATTGTGACCTTAACATAGGGTTCTTTCCCTTGTAGTTTTCCAACCTTACTTCTTCCCTTTTCGCTATATTGAACTGCCTTCTGTACACCATGGCATGGTGTGATCGGTGGATCTGGAACTGACTGTTTAACGCTGGTTCGCGAAATGTCGCGGTAAGCAAGAGTCGCCACCGTCTTTTATTTTCTCCAAATGGAAAGGACAAAAGCACAGAAAAATTCCTTAAAGAGATTGCTCTCGGTTCGGGAGGTAGATTATAGAAAGGGAAGGTGTTAGCACCCTTTCTATCCATGGTTATCCATGGGCTCTTAGATACTTGCTCATTGTGTTTTCAAAAAATGGTTTGTTTGCTTTTCAACTGTGGGTTTTAAAAAGTTTCTTTGAAAATTCCAGTTCGACTCTTGTATCAGTCCTCAAGAGTGTTTGAAAAATTTGCTTTCGAAAGCTTTTTGAAAAGGTGTCGGTGTGAAAAGTATTTTTGAATTTGTTTTGAAATTTAGAGCAAGTATCCATGAGTCATCTACCTACCCTAAGGAATTCGTCTGTGTAAATGTCCTTTAAAGTAGTGCCATCCCACCATTGAGAGGTAGGTAACACCACCGTTGGAGGTGTTCGGGTCAATTCGAGGTTCGGGACATGGTGATCACCAGAGCAATGGGAAGATACCTTAGAAGCTACCCTCATGCCAGGTTCCCGGATCATGAGGACTTACTAAGACATCCTCTACTCGACGACCACCTTTCGAGGTAAGGCAACAGTGAGGCGTACCCTAGGGGTGGTGTGTGCGATTCGTGTGCCGTTTTCATTTGCATTTATCTTGTCATGTTATTGGTGTTCTACGCTTGTTTTTATTTTATCCATACATTCTTTCATGTCATTTGATTAACAGTTAAAAGTTGCAAGGAAAGTAAATTCTAAGCTATTACAAACGGCGCGGGTCCATATCGCCAAAATTAACCAGGACCCGATTTGACAGAAAATAAAGAAATCAAAAGTGCGAGAAGTAATTACAAGGCCTTGGGAGAGATACATAAATATTTAAGCGAAATAAAAGAAATATGCGAATTAATAAGGAATTAAGAACGAAACGAGGGCGTTGGACCCTTTTGCAAAAATCAAATTAATGATGAAGTTAATTAATTAAAAAAAGAAAGGACTTATTTTTTTTGGTATTTTATGATTTTTGGATTTAATATGAAAAAGAGAATTAATTAAAATTTAAATAAGATGCAAACCCTAATTCTAATTATTTTTTAATTTATTAAGAAATATTGAAGTTTTTTGACCTAAATTAACCCTAAGTTATTTTCATGCAATTTAATTAAAAAATAGAATATTTAATTATTTAATATATTTATGAAAGAAAAATAAAAAGGATGAAAAATTATTAATTAAACCTATTTCTACATTTTTTAGATTTTTTTGCTAAAAGTATTAAAATTACAACTTAAATTAAAACCAAATAATTACATGCAAATTTATTTATGAAAACATTAGAAATAAAATATTTATTATTTTAATCCTTTTCTGATTTTTTTATGGCATTTTTATATTTTGTGAAAATAATTAATTAAATTGGACAAAACAATTATTAAAAGAAATAGAATTAAATTAAATAAAGAAAAGATATGGCAAACCTAGGGGGTTCAGACCCCAAATGGGAGGTGTTTTCTTGATGATTCAGGCCCATTAATCTGGGTCCATTTGACTTTTCCAATTAGCGTGCTGGCACATTGACTCACGTGTATGGTGTTCCTCCAATCTACGCCTTTGAATTCCTGAAGCTGAACGCGTGGCATGCTGGATTTGGACGTGTACCACGGTATTCAACGTTGGCGCTGCATGTGAATATGAAGTGAAAAATAATATTGAGAGTGTGAAGACCTGGGGCTCGAACCCAGGTCACATACCTTGCCAATCCTTATGCTCACCAACTGTGCCAGTTTACGCGTTTGATATATTAATAACGAACAAATAATATAAAAGAAAACAAAAGAGTTAGTGGACACTGCGCGCGAAATTCAAACGGCCCTATCACCTCTCGCCACTTCATCGTCTCCTTCGTGGGGTTTTTTATTTTTCTGAAACAAACACATTAAGCCACGGTTTTCCAACTGTTCTCCTAGGCACGCTTTGGAAAAATAGCGATTAGGCCTAGGAGGTCCATAAATTAGGCGCGAGGGTATCCTTGTAACCGTCTGAACGTGATGATTTGAATGGTGGTGGTCTTGAGGGCCAATTTTTCCTTGTTGCAAAAGCCCTAATTTCCAATCCTGTAAACCCTAGAAAACGAACATGGTACTTTGGCATATAACGCGTAAATCTTCAATTAAAGCACATGATTAGTTTGCAAACATCATTAGAAACATAAACATAACAACAAAATACATTGAGAATGCATGAATGTTAGAAACCGATTCAAGATTTTTCTTCACCAATTTCCATGGTGATCTTACGTTTTCTTGAGTATGAGGCTTGGAGAATGATTGGAATATGTCCTATGAACCTTCAGCAAGCTAATGGAAAGGAAATCTTGGCTTGAATCCCTTTAGAATTAGGTTTTCTGTTTTTCTTTTTCAAGCAAAAATTCCAAGTTCTTTTGATGCCTTTCTGCGCAGCCCTGTGGTTAGCATGATTAGGTTTATGTTTATGCTTATGCAATGGATCAATTAGGTTAACAAATTTGATCAGAATCTCTTGTATTCATGATTTTGAGATTTGATTTCCAAGCTTTATTTTTTCAAATATTTTTCATGCAATTTTGTATCAATTAAGATCAATTCAATCCAAATCTTTCTATATTGAGTCATGCACGAAATCTTGAGGACAAAACATGCACAAAAAGATTTGTTAGGTTAGGTTAAATATTTTTCACATATTTAATTGATTTAAGTGAATTATTTTAAATAAAAATTCAAATAAATAAATAAAAAGTGAAAAAATACTTCCCTTTGGGCCAAGTGGTCGTGCACATGCCATGGATGATGATTTGTGGAAGAAACATGAGCCCATTAGCAATTTTAGGTCATTTGAATCAATGTTGACTTTTCAAAATATCCAAAAATTTCCCAACTTCTACAAGGCACAACTTGCTCACTTTTTAAGCTTTTTTCATGTTCTTGGACATTTTGGAAAGGTATTTGAGTCCTCTAACCAATGCCTTTGGTCCCATGTCATTTTGATTTACCAATCTCAAGTTATGGCCTTTGACTTAAAGTCCCTTTTTGTTGACTTTTGAAAATGACCTATAATGTTGAAATTGATAACTTTTTGTGAGAGCATTTCTTGGACTTTAAGTATGAAGATGAGTTGTAGGAAATGTCTTTCTCTTCAAAATGAGCTTTGGATGGAATTTTTCTGATAATCCATGTGAAAGTTATGCCCTGGTCAATTTCAGTTGACTTTTTCAACTGTCCAAATAAGGAAACTTTTGCATTTTGATGATTTCTGAGCCAAATTTTGAGAATCATGATCAAGCATTGATCAAATGATGTTTGTGGCTTCAAAATGATATGTTGACCAAAAATTTGAACTTTTGACTGTCAAATGACCATTTTGCCCCTACAGTTGACTGTAGTGCAATTAGGGTTTTTGACTGTGCAATTTTGAGCTGAATGCCTTGAAACTTGATATAAGGATGCTTGACCATATTTGTAGGCATATGAGACTTGATTGGGCCCTTGAAAACTTCCTTTTCTTGATCAGAACACAAACCCTAGTTTTGACTGTATGGGAGACCTTTGCACTGTGCAACCCTTGGGGAATTTTGCAGCTTTGATTTGGCAACTTCTTGAAGAATATGGGAGGGCAAATTTTGGGGTACAACAGTTGCCCCTGTTCAATATTCTTAGACCTGAGGATGCAGATTGGCTGACGTGCCTTTCGTAATCCGAGGGTGGAAGATGATTGAACACTAGAGTGCCCAGAAATTTGCGCTCACATAGTAGCAGTGATGGTGGAATGGGCTTATAGATGCCATTTGGAGGTTGATGAATAGGATGATGGGCTTATAGATGCCATCTGGATGTTGATCGCGTAAGAGATTCCTTAGCGAGAACCTGCATACCTACAAAAGAAAAATGAGTACCTGGCACGTTGCAGGAGCTGATTTTCAGATGCTTGGTACAGATGTGTCCTGACTGGTTACGGGAGCTGGGTCTGGAGCTTCACAAGATGATGAATGAACCAGGGATGGTTGCTACCTTAGCATGAATGGTAAGAGAACCCTGGGTGACTTTAACTTCAACAACGCTCGTTGAGAAAATCTTGGTGGGAATTACCATCTTCGCAGTATCGGGAAGAGAACCAATAAGCAATTATAATCTGAAAGGAATTATCACCTCACTCACCGTCGGAGAGGGAACCATAGGAAATTATAATCTGAAAGGAATTATCACCTCACACACCGTCGGAGAGTGAACCCTAGGGGATTATAATCTGAAAGGAATTATCACCTCACTCACCGTCGGAGAGGGAACCATCTGAAAAGGAATTATCACCTCACTCACCGTCGGAGAGGGAACCATAGGAAAAGGAATTATCACCTCACTCACCGTCGGAGAGGGAACCATCTGAAAAGGAATTATCACCTCACTCACCGCCGGAGAGGGAACCATAGGAAAAGGAATTATCACCTCACTCACCGTCGGAGAGGGAACCATCTGAAAAGGAATTATCACCTCACTCACCGTCGGAGAGGGAACCATCTGAAAAGGAATTATCACCTTACTCACCGTCGGAGAGGGAACCATCTGAAAAGGAATTATCACCTCACTCACCGTCGGAGAGGGAACCATCTGAAAAGGAATTATCACCTCACTCACCGTCGGAGAGGGAACCACCTGAAAAGGAATTATCACCTCACTCACCGTCGGAGAGGGAACCATCTGAAAAGGAATTATCACCTCACTCACCGTCGGAGAGGGAACCCTCTGAAATTATAACCTGGGATAACTTCTACTGAGTCTTTATCAGAAAAATCTGTTGGGAGTCGATTTAGCTGGACTAGAGAAGGCCTGGGACTGGATAAGAAATCTTTGGAGTTGATTAACTGAACCGATCTAGGTCTTGAAATATGATTGAGAATTTCAACTGCATCTTTCCTGAAAGGTAAAGGTCAGTCATATGCAATGCATGATATGGATCAAGCAATGACGTTCTCAACATAAATGAGATTTGTATGATATAATGCGTCTATGCATGCTATAATGATGTATGTGATGTTTTATGAATGTATGTTTTCGTCTAGGAAAGTAAATCCTTGACGGGTGCCGGGAAGTCATATCCTGGGCTGATGTTGAAGAATAGATTTTGCTTCCGCTGGGGATGATAACTGCAAGAATACCGGTAGGAGAAGATGACCCCGTTGCGGAATAAACTTGGCAAATGGAAGATTCTGCGGGGAGAAAAGATACTCTAGCGACCATGCTGGGAAGCAATACTCTGTGGGAAGAGGGATGCCTTGCTGAGTGTTGATAATAATTTGCTGGGGATACCCTTGTTGTTGGAAGTGTTGATGGACTTCGCTGGGGTAAGAAGACTTCGTCGAGGACGCTCTTTCCGTGGCTTTTGGCTGAGGATAACCCAGTTATATCCTGTTAAGGAAATAACTCTTTAAATAAAGCCGGACGACGCGTTCGTGCTTTTGCGAGGGTAAGCTTCCAGAATCTACTGGGGATAAGCTTACTGCTTGGGGAGATAAATTCCAATTTTCCCAGGGAAACTGGATTGGACTTTCCTGGGGAAGTTTTGACTGCGAGGAAGTGATTCCTTTGAATGTTGATATGCCGCCGGGGAACAATCTTAAATCAAGACTGCCGGGGATGCTTGTTGTGAGTATGCTGCTGGGGAATGTTGAGATCTGCTGGAGTATACTCAACTTCCTTAAGGCCTGATAATATAACTTGGAGAGAGTGTACTGACTACTTACTCTCTGGGGAATTGAGATATGCCAGTTATGTTCTTTAGTTGAACCTACCTTGGTACCTTGGAGGATGGAACAGTTAGATTGCTTAGACCACTCTTTATTGCCCCTGTTTCTGAGGTATGAGAGGAAGACCTGTGAGGTGCTGATAGTTGTTGATGGACAAACCTTCTTCTGGTAGGCAGATGATAAGATGACAGGACATAGTCGTACGCTTTGATCCCTAACTTTTGCCTGGACCGCCCTTTCGAGTTTTCGGTCCACCGGGATACCCATTTTTGCCCAAGCCGCCTTTTCAGGTTTTCGACTTGCCGGGTGTACAGATTTTTTCATTTCATCCCTTATTTTGCCCGAACCCTTTTGGTTCGCCGGGAAGCCCTTATTTTTTCCTAGGTATGTCGACCTAGCGGGTCTTTGATGATGCGTAGTATTTTTTCCGACTATGTCCATGCTTTCAGGATGTAGGGAGGTGCCCCTATTAGAAGTGTTTTGCCATGCCATCAGAAGGTGTTTGATCAGACAAGATTCGTTGTTGGGATGCCCCAAGTGACTCAGGCGGAGATTTGCTCCAGGCTATCTGGCCCTTTTGAGAGATTCTCCGAATCTTGATTGGACTGCCCCAGATAATGGACCATGGTCATGTCTGCCCCTTGATTGGAGGTACTTCTGTTCATTAGGCATTCGCCGTGCGAATTTTCATGCTGTTCAAACAAAAGTCATATGCAAACAAAGTTATGTTAAAAATGCAAATCTTATGTCTGTCTTGAAGATTTTGAAAATGCATTCTTTTTCATAAAACAAGTGAATGTTTGTAAAACGTGATATTAACTCCGTATTTACCGTAAGCCTTAAGGAGTCAGGATACCTTTTCGTAACAGTATGCTTTCGAACTAACCCATGCTTCAGCTAGGACTTTTAAGGGTTATAACGTGGCTTGGTTCACGGTTTAAGAAACAAAGGATAAAGGCTCAAATTACTTATACCCACCCGCTCTTCGTGGTGTTCTCCAAACCTAAACTCAGTTGATCATACGTTAGACCTTGTTTGAGTCTTTGCTCTGATGTTCCAGTGATGATTCGGATATTGAATGTTTATTTGAATAGGCAGTCATTCCTTTTTATTGAGGGTTTGTATGACCTCTTTCTTTTTGATTTTTGTTATCCCTTTCTTTTTTGCCTGACCTGTTCCCTTTTTTGGAATCACAGCCAGCGGGATGCCCCAGTTTTGTAAGTCTCCTTCATGGGTTCTGACTTAACGGGTTCTTTATTTTTTGAGATAATGACTGCCTTTCTTTATTGATTATTCGGAACCATCACTGTCTTTCTTTGTTTTGTAAGGACTTCTTCGGTGCCATTCGTTATGCACTTGGATCAACTGAGAGAACTACCCTGCCCCAGGTTATGATAAAGGGTTTTAATTTTCGAAAAGAAAAACTCCTACTTCTTTGGCTCAGAGGGGTTGACGAGGGATTATCATCCTTATAACTCCAGTGTTTGGGGATTGAAACAATGCCTGTACCTCATCAGCGGGGTCTGTTCGAAAGCATACTGTAGATTATGGTATCGTTTTCGTCATCCTCCCTCAAGAGGCTTAGAATTATTAATCGAGAGTTGACATCAGAAAAAATATGAAAATAATTTGCGTTTAGTGAATACGAATATATTGATTCAGCAAAATAGACATAAGCGATGCATTAATGTGGTAACAATGTTTAACATGAATAAATGTTTGAACAAAAGAAAATTGCAATCTTGAACATTCGAATGAACAAAAATTTTCTAATCTCGGGGCTTGTCACTTCAAGTGGTGCCTCCTGCAGGGATGGTAGAACCACTCAGCCTGACCATCTCGGGTGAATTCCACAGCTCCCTCCTCGATCAGATCCTGGATCTTATTTTTCAGAGTCCAACAATCCTCTGTAGCATGCCCCGGGCTGTCAGAATGATAAGCGCAGTGAGCGTTGGGGTTATACCTTGAAGGTGTCCTGTTGGGATTCTTAGGAGGATCCTTTAGAGTTACCAAATTCAACCTCAACAGTTGTTGTAAGGCTTGAGGCAGTGACACGTTGAGCTTGGTGAATTGCCTTTTGGGCTTGTCTGACTGAAGCTGGTGAGGTTGTTACTGAATTGGTGATACTGAAGCCATATGGGGAGCTTTCTCCTTGCCTCTCTGTCTCAAAGATGGTCGAACGATGACTGGCTCTTTACCCTTAGACGTTTGCCCCAGTTGGTTACCCTGAAGCAGTTGGTTGACGAGAAACCGGAGCTCATCTTGTCTTTGAGCTAACCCTTGAATGGCATTCCTCTGCCCCAGCATTTGGGCTTTCATTGCATCCATCTCAGCTTGTAGGTGTTTCAGCCCTTCATCCTCAGCACTGTTCCTGACAAAGGTCCCCATGAGAAGTGTCCTTAGCTCTTCCTGCCCCTTGGATAGATTCAGGAGAATTTCCCCAAACCGGGTCTCTTGAGCGAGAAGGTCCTGGTTATCTGGTTGGAAGGCCATTGCTGAAATAAACAGCGAGAAAGGTAAGTGACCTGCAACAAAGATACCTGTTATGCAATGATGTGTATGTATGCGTAAGCAATGTTTCCAAGGATCCCGTGGGGTAAACAAGAAAATTTGTTAGAACTCGGGTCTGGTAGTTTGATTGAAGGAACTACATGTTGTTGAGAGTCCTTCTTCAAAGGGTCAAAGGCTCACCATATCCAGTGGGTCATAGCCCCTGACTTTAATCATCATGTCTGGTTTTGATTTCCAAACAACCTTGGTTAGGGGAACCTTCTTCAGGAGTCAAGGCTCACCATATCAAGTGGGTCATAGCCCCTGACTACTTTGTCTAGAGGAAAATAAATCCTCTTTGCCCCTTGCTGGGATAGTTGATTCACCGTGACCTGCATCACAAGCCCTTGAGATCCTTGAAATGGATTAGTTTTTTATGCAGGATGTATGCAATGGTATGATGTCATGGTATGCATGGGGTGATGTTAGTAACCCTGTTATGAGTCCCAATTAAGGACTGCAAACAAAACCTGCAAGAAACTCAAGTAAAACCTGTTATGAGTCCTAATCAAGGACTATAAACGAAACCTGCAAGAAACTTAGTAAACCTTGTTATGAGTCCTAATTAAGGACTAAAACAAGACCTGCAAGGAATTCAATAAACCCTGTTATAAGTCCTAATTAAGGACTATAAACAAAACCTGCAAGAAACTTAGTAAACCTTGTTTTGAGTCCTAGTTAAGGACTAAAACAAGACCTGCAAGGAATTCAATAAACCCTGTTATAAGTCCTAATTAAGGACTATAAACAGAACCTGCAGGAAACTCAAGTGTCAGACAACAAGTACACAAATAGTCAAGTACGAAGGCACACAAGTCACACAAGAGAAGCCCTTAGAGTTTAGGCCAGCATGAGGTCTAGGTAGTACCCTCTTGAAGTTGGTGGGTTCAACCTGTCCTATTAGAAGTAACCGGGTTCTAAGGGTCCCAATATCACGGGATTGCTTTCATTGTTCATCGTTTCGATTTAGCCACTGAACTGGCGACCGAAATATTCCAGGAAAGCAACCCTCAATTGAGCGTAGTATCGAGTATCAACCAACCTCGGACTGCACCAAAGTCAGTTATCTCACTACCCTAAAGAGGCCAAGATAGTTCAATTAAGGTTCCTAAGGTCTGTTGATGCTTCACGACACCACGCGGAGGCCCCGTACTCTCCTTGACTGAACTCAAGGGTTACCGGTACACACCAAAGTGCCACATCAACGTAGCAGACTGTTTCAACCATGTCGGTATACCCCCGCACAGTTCCCTCACAGCCTTGTTGCTACTTTCTAAGAAGGTATCCCCCAGATCCGGGTTAGGATCTATAGAACTCCCAAGCAACCCACAATTTAAAGCACACAAGGAAAGCAATTGAAAACACAGTCATCTTAGTCCTAAGGTACACCTCACTTTAAGTTTATTTCCCCAGCAGAGTCGCCAGTTCTGTGATCGGTGGATCTGGAGTTGACTGTTTAACGCTGGTTCGCGAAATGTCGCGGTAAGCAAGAGTCGCCACCGTCTTTTATTTTCTCCAAATGGAAAGGACAAAAGCACAGAAAAATTCCTTAAAGAGATTGCTCTCGGTTCGGGAGGTAGATTATAGAAAGGGAAGGTGTTAGCACCCTTTCTATCCATGGTTATCCATGGGCTCTTAGATACTTGCTCATTGTGTTTTCAAAAAATGGTTTGTTTGCTTTTCAACTGTGGGTTTTAAAAAGTTTCTTTGAAAATTCCAGTTCGACTCTTGTATCAGTCCTCAAGAGTGTTTGAAAAATTTGCTTTCGAAAGCTTTTTGAAAAGGTGTCGGTGTGAAAAGTATTTTTGAATTTGTTTTGAAATTTAGAGCAAGTATCCATGAGTCATCTACCTACCCTAAGGAATTCGTCTGTGTAAATGTCCTTTAAAGTAGTGCCATCCCACCATTGAGAGGTAGGTAGCACCACCGTTGGAGGTGTTCGGGTCAATTCGAGGTTCGGGACATGGTGATCACCAGAGCAATGGGAAGATACCTTAGAAGCTACCCTCATGCCAGGTTCCCGGATCATGAGGACTTACTAAGACATCCTCTACTCGACGACCACCTTTCGAGGTAAGGCAACAGTGAGGCGTACCCTAGGGGTGGTGTGTGCGATTCGTGTGCCGTTTTCATTTGCATTTATCTTGTCATGTTATTGGTGTTCTACGCTTGTTTTTATTTTATCCATACATTCTTTCATGTCATTTGATTAACAGTTAAAAGTTGCAAGGAAAGTAAATTCTAAGCTATTACAAACGGCGCGGGTCCACATCGCCAAAATTAACCAGGACCCAATTTGACAGAAAATAAAGAAATCAAAAGTGCGAGAAGTAATTACAAGGCCTTGGGAGAGATACATAAATATTTAAGCGAAATAAAAGAAATATGCGAATTAATAAGGAATTAAGAACGAAACGAGGGCGTTGGACCCTTTTGCAAAAATCAAATTAATGATGAAGTTAATTAATTAAAAAAAGAAAGGACTTGTTTTTTTTGGTATTTTATGATTTTTGGATTTAATATGAAAAAGAGAATTAATTAAAATTTAAATAAGATGCAAACCCTAATTCTAATTATTTTTTAATTTATTAAGAAATATTGAAGTTTTTTGACCTAAATTAACCCTAAGTTATTTTCATGCAATTTAATTAAAAAATAGAATATTTAATTATTTAATATATTTATGAAAGAAAAATAAAAAGGATGAAAAATTATTAATTAAACCTATTTCTACATTTTTTAGAATTTTTTGCTAAAAGTATTAAAATTACAACTTAAATTAAAACCAAATAATTACATGCAAATTTATTTATGAAAACATTAGAAATAAAATATTTATTATTTTAATCCTTTTCTGATTTTTTTATGGCATTTTTATATTTTGTGAAAATAATTAATTAAATTGGACAAAACAATTATTAAAAGAAATAGAATTAAATTAAATAAAGAAAAGATATGGCAAACTAGGGGGTTCAGACCCCAAATGGGAGGTGTTTTCTTGATGATTCAGGCCCATTAATCTGGGTCCATTTGACTTTTCCAATTAGCGTGCTGGCACATTGACTCACGTGTATGGTGTTCCTCCAATCTACGCCTTTGAATTCCTGAAGCTGAACGCGTGGCATGCTGGATTTGGACGTGTACCACGGTATTCAACGTTGGCGCTGCATGTGAATATGAAGTGAAAATAATATTGAGAGTGTGAAGACCTGGGGCTCGAACCCAGGTCACATACCTTGCCAATCCTTATGCTCACCAACCGTGCCCGTTTACGCATTTGATATATTAATAACGAATAAATAATATAAAAGAAAACAAAAGAGTTAGTGGACACTGCGCGCGAAATTCAAACGGCCCTATCACCTCTCGCCACTTCATCGTCTCCTTCGTGGGGTTTTTTATTTTTCTGAAACAAACACATTAAGCCACGGTTTTCCAACTGTTCTCCTAGGCACGCTTTGGAAAAATAGCGATTAGGCCTAGGAGGTCCATAAATTAGGCGCGAGGGTATCCTTGTAACCGTCTGAACGTGATGATTTGAATGGTGGTGGTCTTGAGGGCCAATTTTTCCTTGTTGCAAAAGCCCTAATTTCCAATCCTGTAAACCCTAGAAAACAAACATGGTACTTTGGCATATAACGCGTAAATCTTCAATTAAAGCACATGATTAGTTTGCAAACATCATTAGAAACATAAACATAACAACAAAATACGTTGAGAACGCATGAATGTTAGAAACCGATTCAAGATTTTTCTTCACCAATTTCCATGGTGATCTTACGTTTTCTTGAGTATGAGGCTTGGAGAATGATTGGAATATGTCCTATGAACCTTCAGCAAGCTAATGGAAAGGAAATCTTGGCTTGAATCCCTTTAGAATTAGGTTTTCTGTTTTTCTTTTTCAAGCAAAAATTCCAAGTTCTTTTGATGCCTTTCTGCGCAGCCCCGTGGTTAGCATGATTAGGTTTATGTTTATGCTTATGTAATGGATCAATTAGGTTAACAAATTTGATCAGAATCTCTTGTATTCATGATTTTGAGATTTGATTTCCAAGCTTTATTTTTTCAAATATTTTTCATGCAATTTTGTATCAATTAAGATCAATTCAATCCAAATCTTTCTATATTGAGTCATGCACGAAATCTTGAGGACAAAACATGCACAAAAAGATTTGTTAGGTTAGGTTAAATATTTTTCACATATTTAATTGATTTAAGTGAATTATTATAAATAAAAATTCAAATAAATAAATAAAAAGTGAAAAAATACTTCCCTTTGGGCCAAGTGGTCGTGCACATGCCATGGATGATGATTTGTGGAAGAAACATGAGCCCATTAGCAATTTTAGGTCATTTGAATCAATGTTGACTTTTCAAAATATCCAAAAATTTCCCAACTTCTACAAGGCACAACTTGCTCAATTTTTAAGCTTGTCTCATGTTCTTGGACATTTTGGAAAGGTCTTTGAGTCCGCTAACCAATGCCTTTGGTCCCATGTCATTTTGATTTACCAATCTCAAGTTATGGCCTTTGACTTAAAGTCCCTTTTTGTTGACTTTTGAAAATGACCTATAATGTTGAAATTGATAACTTTTTGTGAGAGCATTTCTTGGACTTTAAGTATGAAGATGAGTTGTAGGAAATGTCTTTCTCTTCAAAATGAGCTTTGGATGGAATTTTTCTGATAATCCATGTGAAAGTTATGCCCTGGTCAATTTCAGTTGACTTTTTCAGCTGTCCAAATAAGGAAACTTTTGCATTTTGATGATTTCTGAGCCAAATTTTGAGAATCATGATCAAGCATTGATCAAATGATGTTTGTGGCTTCAAAATGATATGTTGACCAAAAATTTGAACTTTTGACTGTCAAATGACCATTTTGCCCCTACAGTTGACTGTAGTGCAATTAGGGTTTTTGACTGTGCAATTTTGAGCTGAATGCCTTGAAACTTGATATAAGGATGCTTGACCATATTTGTAGGCATATGAGACTTGATTGGGCCCTTGAAAACTTCCTTTTCTTGATCAGAACACAAACCCTAGTTTTGACTGTATGGGAGACCTTTGCACTGTGCAACCCTTGGGGAATTTTGCAGCTTTGATTTGGCAACTTCTTGAAGAATATGGGAGGGAAAATTTTGGGGTACAACACATGGCGTGCATTTCGTTCATTATTCCTCCACTTGTCTTTCCCCTTGTCAGCCCTAACTTGTAGCCACTTGTCCGTTGGTACCTCAATAGGAACTTTGAATGTTACCCTTCGAGCGCCTCTAGGATAAGGGCTGTCAGGCCTCCGTTGGGCGTAGTTGCTTTCGAAATGTTGGCCCATCTGACCAGTTTCTCTGTGGTTCCAACATGGGGAGAAAGGGGTTGTTTCGAAGGTTTCGGCCACTTTCTGATCATATACTGCAGAACATCTTGGACACACTAAGCATTTGGTTGCCCCCTTGTGACAACGAACTAAGAAACCCAAAAGACTTTCTCCAGCCTTAGGGTAGCATCTGAACAACTGGTTATTCTGGCGCCAGTTGACGCCTGTTCGTGCCCTTTGTCTTCTCTCAAAGTCTGCAACAACTCTCTGATTACAAATGATGCTGCATCTGGGACATAACATCATTACAACATTCTCTTTGTGGCATAGCATAAGGTAGTCCTTGAGACTAGCATCCCTAGCATAACTATCCTCCACCTTGTACTTTTCTTTTCTCTAATTACCTTTCCATTTCCTTCATTTCGGAACAAGGTTGCTCCATATTTACCATGTTAACATCTACATATTCTCCTTTGATATCAGTATCTCCCCATCCTGTAGGATTGATGTCTTCAATTGGGATCTTTGCGCTTTCTGGGGAGGAATACCTCACCATGTAATCGAACTTTCCACTGGGCTCCCCCAAGGTATCCCGTATTCCTTTCTGAGGAAGAACTGGCAGTGTGATCTGTACTTTCTCCAACCTTCGCCTCAGGCTTTCAGTAGCCTGTGTCAAGTTTTGCTTTTGGTTCTCCTGGCCTTCAGTAGCCTGGATTTCTTTCGAAGTAACCAAAGGAACTGCTTCGATCAAAGCTCCTGGTTCCTTATGGAAACCCTTAGTAACTCCCTTTTTGATTTCAACTAACACGTAGTTTTCATCTTCAGTGTTTTCCTCTTCTGATGGAGTGTCACCTTCATTTGCTCCAACCATATGTATCTCTCCAATGTATGCAGGTTCAGAGTAATTGGTGTCAGCAACATCTAAAGGGTCATCATCCACTTTCATCTTTGGCTTGTCAGCGAACCTTAATCTACCATCCTTGATTGCATTTTGAATTAGATCCCTGAAAAGAAAACATTGTGAGGTTTTGTGGCCTAAGAAACTGTGATACTTACAAAACCCTCTTTTCTTTCTTTGATCTAAAGGTGGTAATTTGACATTCGATGGCACTATTAGTTGGCCATCTTTGACAAGCAGATCAAAAATTTCATCACATTTTGTTACGTCGAAGGTATACACCTTCTTTGGGAACTTATCACTTTTCTCATTTTCAATAATGTCTTTCCCTTTTGTGGGAACTAGCAATTTACAAGAGTAAGGTGGAGCCTGTTTCAATTCAGCGAGATCAATTTCGACCTCTTCGAATTCAGGGTAATCTTCTGCTTCTCCAGTTTCGACATAGGAAACCCTTTCTTTCTTGTTATTTTTAAAAACCCTGGCTTTCTCGGCCTTTAGTCTTTCGACTTGTCGAACCCTGTCCTCTAATTGGGCCATATCCCTCAAGTATTGTATATCTAATTTCTTTCAAATGGAGTAGTCTAGGCCACCAGCAGCCATTTCGACTAACTCATGTTCAGGAACTACTGTGAAACATCTAGACTTCAAGAGTCTGAACCTATTCAGATAATCATCTATGGGCTCAGTAAACTTCCTCTTGACACTGGCTAGTTCTTTCAGACGTATTTTAGATTGTCCCATGTAGAATTGTTCATGAAATAATCTCTCCAAAAAGGTCCAAGTATTTATGGATCCAGGAGACAATGTGGTGAACCATGTGAAAGCATTCTTAGTTAGGGAACTTGGGAAATATTTAATCCTAAGGTTCTCATTGTTTGTTATGTCTCCTGCTTTGGTCAGATACCTGGCTATGTGTTCGACTGTTGACTCATTGGTGTCTCCAGCGAACTTTGTAAATTTAGGGACCTTATATCCCCTTGGTAAATCAGTGTGCATCACATAATCTACTATGGGATAGGAATAGTTTGGCCTTCTAATTCCTGTATTGAGACCGTTTTGAGCCATAATCCTTTCTATCATGGTGGTTAAATTATTTTCTGCCAAGATGTTGTCATTTCTAATCCTGTGAACGACTTCATCAGCATCTTGGTGTCGACCCACCATGACAACTCCTCTAGGTTGTTCTTCTCGAAACTCTGGGACTTCTAACCTTTCGACCCTTGCCCCTGGTTCTATCACTCCCCTTTGTGGTTCCTCTCGAATCACTGGGGCTTCTTGTCTTTGTGCCCTTGCCCCGAAGTTAACCCCATCTCTGGCTGGTCTATAGGGTGGGTCATCAGCAATTTGTTCTATGATGGGTATGTTTGCTCGAACCAACGCCTGATTCTGCCTACGCCTTTCTGGCAGAGTGAAAAAATCTGCTATTCGACTCATGTTGTCCGCGTTTTCTCTGTTGGTTACAGTTACATTTTGTACTATTGGGGCAAAGATTTCTTGCATAGTCTGTGCTAACACTCCTATCATATTATGGTTACTATCATCCATTAATTGTCTAAAAGCCATCTGATTTTCTGTGGTTAAGATAGGTAGTGTATTATGACCTACTAAACCTTGGGTATTTGTCACAAATTGGTTGGCCCCAGATCCGGACCCAAATTGTGGTGACGAATTTGATGTGGAATTATGCAAACCCGCCATAAAAGATGTTGACATCCCATAAGAGGGATTTCTGAGTCTATTGCCATCAAAACCGGGTGGTCTAATTGGTGGTGGGGTAGCGAAATGGGTTTGTGTCCCTGATGGTGGGACAAATCCCGCAAGATAACCAGTGGTCCCTGTATTTCCTAGGGTCGAACTGTTGGTTGTCGTGCCACTTGCTCCATTTGTGGCCACACTACTGGTAGAAGATGCAACGAACTGTGCGTTCGTAGGGATCGCATTAGACGTCCCCGTCGAAACAGACGTATTGGTGCCTGTTCCATGTGGGGCATTTGGTTCCCCTTGTTGATTGTTTGGATTAGACATCCTACTACTACGTTTTCTTCTGGGTAAGGGTTGGTTACTATTAATTGTTTTACCACTTCTAAGGTTCATATAACAGCGAAATTGATACTCAGGAAAGAACTTACACAACAAGATTATATCCTAAAACTCTTTACTTTCGACTTTCTTAACAACGTGTCCCACCGGGTGTGCCAATTTGTTCACAGTGAATTCTGGTAAACAAACGCTAGTCTTCCAAACTATCGAATAAACTTAATTACTGTTATTCAATTTCTCTGGTAACTTGCAGGATCGACTAGATTGATCCTATGGTGCATAGTTGTTTGGCTAAGTTTAATTGTAAAACTGGTATTCATATTTAGGACTTCTAATTAAAGTGTTTCGAAGACATCCAATCCACTTCGATTACTATGCTAAATGATTCGAAGGATAATTTCTATATGGTATAAGAAATGTTCATTAGAAAAGTAAACAGACTTAAGATTGGGTAAATGGCAGGATTAAGTGAGTGAATATAAAAGTTGCTGAATGTTTAAAGGATCTGAATCTAAGAAAAGCGTCTAAATGCGGAAAGAAATAAATGACTCTGAATGTAGAAGCTCTAATGTAAAGGCATGAACGTAAAAATGTTTGAAGCACAAACGAAATGGAAATGAAAGACAAAACTGGAAAATACAAAGAGTTTTCATTGAATTGTAAATGTTGGTGTTATCGTACATACATCTTTCGAGCATTCGTTTCCCTATCCATGTGGTATTTTGAATGTTTACTGAATTTGTACAACAGATATGACACCCTGAAATCCTAACACTAAGACCTCTATTTATACTATTTCGACCATAACGGTCTTGCTATCAGAGTCTGCCACGTTCGAAGCATGCAAAGCATTACTTCCCTCTAGCCTCCACGCGTCCTCGAACTCTCCAGCGCTTATGTATTCGAATTTCAAATATCCCGCTCACGTTTGAATTTCAAATGCCTTGGAACCTTCGTTTCGAATTCTTTTCAAAGGTTAATCTCATCATTATTTTGAACATTCTTTAGACATTTATACTCCACAACTATCATTCGAAACCTTGAACTTTTATTATTTCCATTCGAAAAAATAGTCTCTCTTATTCCAAACCATAAAACTTGCTTTATTCAAACAAAACCCAATCGTTTCATTTCGAATAACAATATCAAAATCTTCAGCCAACAGTTATACTCACCACCACCATCAGTTCTAAGAATCTTTAGAGTCTGGCCACTCTAATTCTCAGCCTTCAGTCTAAACTTCTTGAATTCAGTAAACACCTTGTGTTTGAACTTTATGAGAGATACCCATGTCATTCTGGTGAACTCATCAACAAATGACATAAAATATTTATTCCCTCCAGTTGATGCTACTGGAAAAGGACCGCACACATCAAAATGCACTACTCCCAAGACATGTTTTGCTCTTGAAGCTACTTCTGATGCAAATGGTAATCTTGGTTGCTTCCCTTCCATGAACACCTTGCATGAATTCTCAGGCTTCTTGATTGTAGGAATTCCATGTACCAGATTCTTTGATTTCAGACGCCCTAAACTTCTGAAATTAAGATGGCCAAATCTTCTGACCACAACTCACTCTCCTTGACAACACTTGTTGCACTAAGACATTCAGAGTCTGCAGTTCTAACATTCACCTTGAATATTCTGTTCCTTCCTTGTTCTGACTCCATAATCAGCTTCTGATTACAGTCATACAGCTTCAGAAGATTGTCCTTCATGGTAACTGAAAAACCTTTCTCAACCAGTTGTCCCACACTCATCATATTGCTTTTCATGCCAGGTATATACCATACATTCTGGATCACTGCTGCTTTCCCATTATTTAGAATGATTCTGACATTTCCCATACCTTCTGCATTGAGGTATTTATCATCAGCACATCTGATCTTTGTACTCTTTCCAGAGTAAAAATCAACCATCCATTTATTGTTTCCAGTAAGATGGTTTGAACACCCTGTGTCCATATACCACCATTCTGATGAATTCAGATCATGGGGTTCAGAAGCCAACAATAGCACAAGTTCATCACCAGACTCTCCTCTTTCTATATTTTCTTCTTCTGACTTCCTTTCTTTATTGGACCAGCAATCTCTGACATAGTGACCAAAGTTCTTGCAATAGTAACACTGAACATTCTTCTTGTCAGACCTCTCCTTTCCCTTCTGGACATTCTTCTGCTTATCAGGGTTTGAAGCTTCTGACCTTTGACCACCAATAGTTTTCTTCCTGGCTTCTGACCAAGTCTGCTTCTGATGCTTCTTACCAGAAGTTACTTTCAGAGTCTGCTGCTCTACTTCTCTCTCAGAAGTTCTCGCAGTCATACGCAACTCATGCGCTTCTAGACTACTTTACAGCTCTTCAACTCTCATGGTGCTAAGATCTTTGGAATATTCAATTGCTACCACAATGTAATCAAACTGAGAAGTTAAATATCTCAAAATCTTCTCAATGATTGTTTGTTCATAAAGGGTTTCTCCACAAGCTTTCATCTCATTAGTGATCAGAGTCATTCTAGAGATGTACTCAGAAACCTTCTCGTTGTCCTTCATATTGAGATTCTCATATTTCTTTCTGAGAGGCTAAAGCTTCACCTTCTTCACTGATGCGTCACCACCGTAACATTTGACCAGTGTGTCCCACGCAGCGTTCGCTGTTTCAAAATCAACAATCTTCTCAAACACATTTACATCCACATATTGATGGATGTAGAACAACACCTTCTGATCTTTCTTCCTCAACGCCTTCTGTGCTACCTTCTGTGCCTCTATTGCGTTTGCTTATAACAGATTATAGTCATCGGTGACAAGATCTAACACATCTTGAGAACCAAATAATATGCGCATCTAGATCTTCCAACGATTCCAATTTTTGCCATCAAATATTGGAAGCTTGGAATGAATATCGTCGTTGTTTTCGTTCATCTTCTACCTTGTGCAATTTACGCAGAAACTCAATGAAAACAATATTTCCCAAATCCCAAAATTTCTATCAATGTAACAATATTTCCCGAATTCCAAAGTTTCTAACCAAGAGCTCTAGATACCAATTTTTAGAGCAAAAGAGAGAGATAAAAAGGTAAAAAAATTATATTTATTGTCATCTTCAAAATAAAGATTTACAATGAATTACAATAACCTATTCCACTAAACTATTTATACACAAAATTATATCTTCTAATAAAGATATAAAAAAATATAATAATATCCTCTAAAAAGATATTTTTAAATATAAATCAATATCTAAAATATAAATTAAATCTAACAAAAATACGCACATCACTCTTCAAAGGTAAAGTGGTAGTAAATAAAGCACGTTGGGTAAATCCTACTATGCAACTTAATTGTTACTACCATTTTCATCAGTGGTCTTGAGGCCAATTAAGTGAATAGTATATGGTTCTTTGAAAACGTGGCATTTTACGAACTTCATACGAATTTTCATGTATTGGGACGTAAAAGAACCGCATTTTGGTACTTATGAATTGGTTCGCGGTTCGTAGCCACATGGACGAATTATGTGACTATATTGATCTTCTGGCCACCATCTTTTCTCACCCTTAATGGGTTCACGATTGAATTAACTCCTTATACACTTGGCAATATCTTCATCCTCTATTCCTACACGATGTTCCCTACAAGCACCAGAGGATCCATCAGAATTTTGCCAAAGGTAAACTCACGACCAACAACCCTTATATTTATCCTAGTAGGAGTATGTTCTCTAATTTCATGGTTAATCACTTCGAGATTTTCCACCTCTAGTTTTATCACATATGGGTCATTTACCTCTTCCTAAGTTCGATATGACACATAACTTTTATCTACTTTTCTATTTTGCTAGATAATGCTAATACCTATTTTTTTGGTTTCCTAGATGGGACATCATTAACGAAATAGCTAAACACGAAGAAAAGAAAATATAAGAAAATAATTACCTTTTTACTTTAGTGTAAGCTCTGAAGATCCAATAAAGGAAACGATTTGACTGAAGAAAAATAAATTGAATCCTAGGAAAACATCAATAACAATGGAAAGAATTACAAGAAGAAGAAAGAGGTTTCTATTGTTAGAAATAAAGAAAATCAGAAAAGTGAAACTAAATCTCAAAGTCCCCAATTTATAGGCACTGTAGAGCAAAAAGATTAATGAACATGAACACAATTCAACTGAAGAACAAAAACCAAGTCCAACAATAAAAATGAAGCCTCACCTCTACAACTGTTAGAATTAATTTAGATTTAATTAGATATTAATTTATATTTAGGAATACCTTTTAGATTGTTTATATCTTTGTTATAAGATATATATTTTAGATCTTCTTATATCTTTGTAGAAGATATATTTTAGATTTAATTTGTGTGTATAAATAGTTTAGTGGAGTAGGTTATTGTAATTCATTTGTAAATCCTTATTTTGAAGCTATCAGTAAATATTCTTTTTGTTTTTTATCTTCCTTGTGCACCAACAATTGTTATCTAGAGCTCTTGGTTAGAAACTCTAGAATTTGGGAAACATTGTTTTTTCATTGATTTTCTGCGTAAATTGCACAAGGTAGAAGATGAACGGAAACGACGATGATATTCATTCCAAGCTTCAAGTATTTGATGGAAAAAACTGGAATCGTTGTAAGATCCAGATGCGCGTGTTATTTGGTTCTCAAGATGTGTTAGATCTTGTCACTGATGACTATAATCTGTTAGAAGAAGACGCAACAAAGGCCCAAAAGATAGCACAGAAGGCGCTGGAGAAGAAAGATCAGAAAGCGTTGTTCTACATCCATCAATGTGTGGATGTGAATGTGTTTGAGAAGATTGCTGATTCTGAAACAGCAAAGGCTGTGTAGGACACACTGGTCAGATGTTACGGTGGTGACGCATCAGTGAAGAAGGTAAAGCTTTAGTCTCTCAAAAAGCAATATGAGAATCTCAACATGAAGGACAACGAGAAGGTTTCTGAGTACATCTCTTGAGTGATTCTAATCACTAATGATATGAAAGCTTATGGAGAAACCCTTTCTGAACAAGTAATCATTGAGAAGATCTTGAGATCTTTAACTTCTCAGTTTGATTACATTGTGGTAGCAATTAAATATTCCAAAGATCTGAGCACCATGAGAGTTGAAGAGCTGCAAAGTAGTCTAGAGGCGCATGAGTTGCATATGACTGCGAGAACTTCTGAGAGGGAAGTAGAGCAACATGCTCTGAAAGTAACTTCTGGTAAGAAACATCAGAAGAAAACTTGGTCAGAAGCCAAGAAGAGAACTAATGGTGGTCAAAAGTCAAAAGCTTCAAACTCTGATAGGCAGAAGAATGTCCAGAAGGGAAAGGAGAAGTCTGACAAGAAGAATGTTTAGTGCTACTATTGCAAGAACTTTGGTCACTATGCCAGAGATTGCTGGTCCAACAAAGAAAGGAAGTCAGAAGAAGGAAATATAGCAAGAGGAGACTCTGATGATGAACCTGTGCTATTGTTAGCTTCTGAACCTGATGATCTGAATTCATGAGATGGTGGTATGTGGACACAGGGTGTTCAAACCATCTTACTGGAAACAAGAAATGGTTGGTTGACTTTGACTCTGGGAAGAGTACAAAGATCAGATGTGCTGATGATAAATACCTCAATGTAGAAGGTATGGGAAATGTCAGAATCATTCTAAATAATGGGAAAGCAGCAATGATCCAGAATGTTTGGTATGTACCTGGCATGAAAAGCAATCTGATGAGTGTGGGACAACTGGTTGAGAAAGGTTTTTCAGTTACCATGAAGGACAATCTTCTGAATCTGTATGACTGTAATCAGAAGCTGATTATGGAGTAAGAACATAGAAGGAACATAATATTCAAGGTGAGTGTTAGAACTACAGACTCTGAATGTCTTAGTGCAACAAGTGTTGTCAAGGAGAGTGAGCTGTGGCACATAAGATTTGGTCATCTGAATTTCAGAAGTTTAGGGCATCTGAAATCAAAGAATCTGATACATGGAATTCCTACAATCAAGAAGCCTGAAAAGTCATGCAAGGTGTGCATGGAAGGGAAGCAACCAAGATTACCATTTGCATCAGAAGTAGCTCCAAGAGCAAAACATGCCTTGAGAGTAGTATATTCTGATGTGTGCGGTTCGTTTCCAGTAGCATCGATTGGAGGGAATAAATACTTTGTGTCATTTGTTGATGAGTTCACCAGAATGACACGGGTATCTGTCATAAAGTTCAAACACGAGGTGTTTGCTAAATTCAAAAAGTTCAGACTGAAGGCTGAGAATCAGAGTGGCCAGACTCTGAAGATTCTTAGAACTAATGGTGGTGGTGATTATAACTACAAAATTCAGAAGTTTCTGTGAGGAGAATGGAATTGAGCATGATTTTACTGCTCCCTATACTCCTCAACACAATGGTCTTGCTGAAAGAAGAAATCGTACTTTACTAGATATGGTGAGAAGCTTGCAGAAAGAGAAGAAGCTTCCTCATACTCTGTGGGGAGAAGATGTTGCAACTGCATGTTATGTGCTCAACAAATGTCCAACAAAGAAATTAAAGGAAATAGTTCCTATTCATAAGTGTACTGGAGATAAGCAAATTGTTAGTCATCTGAAGGTATTTGGTTCTGTATGTTACAAACATGTCCCAGAAGCCAGAAGACAGAAGCTGGATGATAGAAGTAAAGTGATGTTGCTGGTGGGGTATCACAGTACAGGTTCGTACAAACTTTATTGTCCAGAAACTAACAAAGTTGAGTTCAGCAGAGACGTCACTGTAGAGGAATCAGAAGTTTGGAATTGGGAAAAGTCTCGTCCTGACTCTGATGACAGAAATTCTGAAGAAAGGTCAGAAATACATGTTTCTGAAGCTGGTAAAGACTCTGACTCTGAAGAAGATACAGAAGGAGAAGATGATTATAACTCTGACTCTGATGGTGGTCCATACTCTGAAGACAGTCAAGGTTCTGGAGAAAGCCCAATTTCTGAAGCAAGTGCTTCTGAAGGGGAAAGTTTTGGTGTCCAAAGTTATGAAGGTCCAGTTCAGAAGCATCAAAGAGTCAGAAGCATCCCAAGAAGATTTGCAGAGTTTGACATGTTGTAAGACACTGAAGTAGACTTTGAAGGAGAAGTTATTCAATGTGCAATGTTAGTAGACTCTGAATCCATGAGTACGGAAGAGGCTCTTAAGCATCAAGTTTGGTTACAGACCATGAAAGAAGAACTTGATGCTATAGAGAGAAACAAGACTTGGAAGCTGACAGAACTTCCAAAAGGCAAGAAAGCCATCAACGTCAGATGGGTTTTCAAGAAGAAGCTAAAGCCAGATGGATCAATTAGCAAACACAAAGAGAGATTAGTAGTAAGAGGCTTCCTACAGAAGTCTGTGCTGGATTACTTTGAAGTGTTTGCACCTGTAGCGAGACATGAAACAATCAGACTAGTGATTGCAATAGCATCTAACAAGAATTGGTCTCTGATGCATTTAGATGTAAAATCTTCATTTCTGAATGGTCCATTACAAGAAGAGGTGTACGTTTCACAACCTCCTGGATTTGAGAAAAAAAATCAGGAAGGGGTGGTGTTCAAATTTCATCAAAGCATTGTATGGATTGAAGCAAGCGCCCAGAGCTTGGAATTTGAAGATTGATTCGTTTTTCAAGGAACAAGGGTTTCAGAAGTGTGATATGGAGTATGGTGTTTATGTTCAACATACTTCAGAAGATAATATGATTTTGGTCTGTTTGTACGTTGATGACATACTACTTACAGGAAGTTCTAAACAAGAGATAATTAAATTCAAGAAAGTTCTGATGAATGCATTTGAGATGACAGGTCTTGGAAAAATGAGTTTCTTTTTAGGGATGAAATTTATGTACTCTGAGAAAAGAATCATTTTACATCAGATGAAGTATGAACTAGAGCTTCTGAAGAGATTTAAGCTAGAAAATGCAAGGTTGCTATCACACCTGCTGATACAAATCTGAAGTTGGACTCTGATTCTGATGGAGAGGATGTGAATGCTACAACCTTCAAACAGATGGTTGGTTTTCTAAGGTATTTGTATAATACCAGACCTAATATTTGCTATGCAGTTGGAATGGTTAGCAGATTTATGAGAAAACCAAAGTGATCCCATTACCAAGCTGCAGTCAGGATTCTGAGGTATGTGAATGGAACTCTGAAATATGGAGTGTTATTTCCGTCTGAAAGAAAGATCGAATCAGAACTTCTGAGTTATTCTGATTCTGATTGGTGCGGAGATAGAGTTGACAGAAGAAGTACTTCTAGGCACTTATTCAAATTTCTGGGAGGTCCTATTTCTTGGTGTTCCAAGAAGCAACCCGTTGTTGCTCTGTCAACTTGTGAAGTTGAATATATTGCAGGTGCTCTGACTGCATGTTAAGCTGTGTAGATTCCGAACTTGCTAAAAGATCCGAAGATTGAGGTAAATAAACCTCTGAAGCTGATGATTGATAACAAGTTTGCAATCAATCTTGCCAAGAATCCAGTGTTGCATGGGAGAAGCAAGCATATTGAGACCAAGTATCATTTTCTGAGGAATAAAGTTCAGAATGGAATATTAGAGGTTGTGCACTGTAGCACTCAGAAGCAGCTGGCAGATGTTCTGACAAAGGCTATCAAAACTGATCAATTTCTTGGTTTAAGGGATGGAATTGGTGTTGTCAGTTTTGGGTAAATATAAATTAAGGGATGGTGTTAGAATTAATTTAGATTTAATTAGATATTAATTTATATTTAGGAATATCTTCTAGATTGTTTATATCTTTGTTATAAGATATATATCTTAGATCTTCTTATATCTTTGTAGAAGACATATTTTAGATTTAATTTGTGTGTATAAATAGCCTAGTGGAGTAGGTTATTGTAATTCATTTGTAAATCCTTATTTTGAAGCTATCAGTAAATATTCCTTTTGCCTTTTATCTTCCTTGTGCACCAACAACAACGACACTCAAGTAGGCTTAGGCGAGTCACCTTCCCACCCAAGGCACGTGGGCATGCATAGATGCCTTCCCCGATGAAACCTTTCGGATATACAATGGACATTAAATGCACATGTTTCTAATTTTACTACTCCCAATCAATGCTACAACCGTCATACTTTCTCAAAAGAACATGTGCTTAGACTCATCTTAAAACATCTAATTCAACATTCATTACTTCATTACTAATATCCAAAACTGGGGGAGGGCGACAACTTCAGTATCATCAAAGGCTCTATAATACCGAATTAATACAACTTCTGAATACAAGAGTCCTATCTAGTCAAAGCTCTCCACTAACTAATGTGTAGCTGGACACTCACTCTAAAGTATCACATAAGAGCATACCTCTGGTTATTATATCCGTTGTTGATATATCCAATGGTCCTCTGTATCCTATGTTGAGCCAACTGCGAATAAATCTTACCATCTCCCATGGTGGTTGAAAATCATGAATATGTTCTTGAACCACCATTGAAAGAAGGAAAAGAAGAAAAATTTTCAAATCATGAAATGAAGAAAGAACAACGTCATTGTATAAATGTTATTCTTATATTCACACCAATATTGGAAAACTCTTCCATAATTCCAACTATAGATGATTGAGAACCCTAACTTCAAAGTCATTGAAGAGAATTTTGAACTCCACCCTTAAAAAAATAATGTAGAGGAAACTCACACATTTCATATCAGCTACATAATCACTTACTTTTTCTCGGGTGGATTACTTATCAATCTAAAGACAAATCAACTTCTGGGTGGAAAACCTCAATCCTATAATCATTTGTGTACCACGATCTCTTCATCTACCCACATATATTTCTAAATATCCTTATGAATATTAAGATTCAATGGATTCCTTCTCCACGTTCATACTTCAGTATCAAAAATAAAAATGTCTACCATAAATTCTACATATTGATTGATCGATAGTCACCTAATTCACAATTGACTAATTAAATAATGGTCCTAACACATTAATTTATTATATGTATGATCCAAAAAATTCTTACATTATGTACTAGAATATAGAATGTATGAGATGTAGAAGATGACCATTGTGGAAAGGCTTCAAGTATATGGTGTTAAGGTCTAAGTGATTAGAGAGTGGAGTACCTGCAATGATGGTACTCTAACATTCAAGTAATTGTTTAAGAGAGATGAAACTACACAAGTGTGAATGTGAATAATACATGGGTGGTCCATCTTGGTGAGAATTTTATCCTTATGCGATGAATTGGATTTTTGTGCGTGTTACTAAACTAAAAAAAGTAAAGATGAAGTAGAAATATAAATGATAAATTTGTAAAAATATACTTGTTAGATTAATTGTGTATTTTCAAATGAATTTTTTCAATAATGTGTTACTTTGACTGGTGTGCATAGGAACGACTACAATTTGTATAATACCCCAAATTTTCTCTACGGATTTCCAATCTTTTTTTATCCAACTCTATAGTTATCATTTTCCTATTAGAGAATTAGTGAGCTTTTCTAAATCAAAGAAGCCCATATAAGATTTCAAGTCATGAAGGATTTATTTTATTACGAGCTCTTGGACCTCTCTAGATTAGAAAGGCCCATATGAAATTAAAAACCCACTTGGTTTCTCTCACAGAAAGGGGGGTTTGTTAGTTTTTATTTTAGGCCCATTTAGGAAGGGAGGTATGCTGAGGTTTTTGTTGAATTGACCGGCCCATTAGAATGTGGGGGAGGCTTGTTTTAATTAAAAGTGAAAGGTGTTTTTTAATCAAAGGGGTATACAAGCAATTTATTTTCAGGTGGCCCAATAAATCAAAACTAGTTAAGTCCATTACATGTTGCAGATGTCTTAAAAGAAAAAACTGTTTTTGCAGTTTACATTATTGTTACAAACATTACTGAAATTATATTATTAACTTAACTTGGTTGTTTTGTTTTATTATTTAAAAAAAGACTGATAAGCAAAAAGGCTTTTAAATTGTGTGGTTCAACCCTAATCAGCTCAAGCCCAAAATAGGGAAATAGTTAAGGCCCAAAGTCTCATAACACTTATTGTATGAATCAAGAGTAAAATAACGCATGCTTCATTGTTTATACCAGTGTGCAAATCATTTGAAAAGATAACACTTGTTTTTAATTTTACAACAAGTATTATGCGAATCAAAAGCCCAAACAAAATTAAATCTTGATATTTATTACAAATCAAATCTTACTTTTAACATAACAGAACAAAACATAAACAAATCTTCATATCCAGGACTAAATCAAGATATAATGTACAAGCTAGAACAAAGCTGTATCAATTACAATCAAAATAAATCAAAATTAAAACTACAAAAATCCCTAATCTGCTAATAGTAACGTCAATTACAAGACTTGCCTAGAATAATCTAAATCAAAAAGCTATAAAAACCTAAAATCAAAAACAAAATTAAAAAGGGGGGGGGGGGGAGGAAAGAAATTATTACAGGAGCGGAAAATTTACAGAAAAATTGTGACAGAGGAGATTGTCTTTACAAAAAGAAAAATGAAAGGAGGTGGAGCCTCACCGCTGATCTTCATACATCGCCCCATGTGAGCTAGGGTTTCAATATCTGAAACCCTAGATCTAGTCATCATGTTGTTGCCGCCCTCAAATCATCGCCTTAATCATCATCACCGTCTTCCACATGCGAATCGAAAAGAGAGAACTTAGAAAGGGAACCGAAACAAAGAAACTTAAGGTGCTGGAAGGTAATTTCTAACTTAGCTTGATGGTTAATTGATGCTTTTCACGATGTGATTTGGGGGTTTAAGTCAAGGACTAAGGGTGGTTTAAGGCTTGTGGCGCACTGGAACCTGGGTTTTGTGGGTTTGGCCGCTGCCGGTTGGGGTCAATGTGTTGTTAGGGCTTCTGTGGGTGGGAGAAGAGAGTGAGGCTGAGAGAAAAAGGAAAAAGGAAATGGGTGAAACGATATAAAAATGAAAACATATAAACTATATTGAAATCCCATGCCTGCATGTCCATGAACAACTATTGTGCGCCCTACTTATCAGCCACACAATCTCAATCGAACGATTTGAATCACCGGGTACCCACCGTAAGCCCAAAACCCTCGCGTACATTGCCCAAACGGACTCCCCCTCACTTGTCGTTTTGGGCCTATCCCATATCTATACATACCCTCTTGTTTTTGTTTTTACTAGCCATGCTTAAAATTTACCCCCTGGCCAAATAGGCCCAATCCAAAATCTGGACTTGGGCCCCCTACTGTTCACACCCCCTAATTTAGCTGCATAGGCCAGAAACATACCTCCCTGTCTTTTGGGGCTGAATTCAATATCTGAATTCAGGCTCATCCTGTTAACACCTCCCTATTTTACTACCTCAACCTAATTTACACCCCTTGCATTTTATTTAATTTTCTTTATTATTTTTATTTTATAATTTTTATATTATATATTTCCTATTTTATAATTTTAATATTATATTAATTATTACTATTATTAAATCAAATAATATTTTTCCAAAACTCATTCAAATATATTTTATTTATTGCATTAAATTATTTTTAATCATGCATTTAAATAAATATATTTTTCACAATTAATGCATAAAAAATATTTAACCAACAATACATTATTTTTCATAATAAATTAATTCAACAATTAAATTTTCGAAAAGGATTACGAAGTATATTCTAATTAACTGCACACTTGATTTTTGAACAGGCTGACCACGAACCACTGAGATTTTATATCGGGCTTATCTCGAACCAAGAAATGATTTTAAATTGGCATAGCTTATGAACCAAACACGGTTTTTTAATAGGATAACCACAAATCAATTTTGAGATTTTTTGCATGTCTGATCTCGAACCGAAGCAAGCTTTTACATGGGCTAAGCTTACGAACAGAAAATGACAATTAGTAATTAAATCCCCAAACCAAAACTTTTAAAGCGTTTAGAATCAAACCCAAACAAACAATCCTTTATGGATAAATTATCCAACCAAGGTAATATGTTCCTTGGTGAATTTACAACAATTCCTTTCCAGAATTATAAAGAATTCATCACTAAACAAAAGGACTTTCTCAGAAGTGCTACAACTAAATATAAGTGAGAGAATGTTAAAAAATATTTATAGAGAGAGATAGTGAGGTGTGAGATAGAGTGCTCACGATTCTTGATGTGAAAATATGAAGGAAGTGAACTCTATTTATAGGCTAGATGGTGGCCCGAAAAAGGAACATTTATTGGGCCAAAATTAATGTGTTTATCGATTGGAAGGCCTTAAATTAATCATTTAGGATGCTTAAAAGAAAGTAAAGGATGTATAGCTGTTGTTGTTCATTAAGACGTTGTCTTAAACATTTGAGGACCAATTTTGAAGTAACTCAATCAATTAAGTATAAGTGCCAATCGATTGGACAATGTAAAGTTTGTCCAAAAAAATTTAGACAGTTCCTGATTTAACTAGCACGAGTTCAAACCATTTTTAGGAATAATTATTTACGAAAAATAGGCTTGAAAACATATTTTAGTGCGTGTGATTAATTTAACTATATAACTTTATGAAAAATCCCTTGTGTTTTTACAACACTTAGATCAGATGGTACTTGAAGAGCTTTACACCTCCTCTCTTTCACACATTAAAGCTTTAAGACTTGTCAAATAATTAGGTCATACAAAAACTTGCTTGAGTTATTCTTGAGGATGAGACTTGAGGATTATTTAGTTTGAGTGCCATCATCAGATGACCTTTGTAGTGATCGTCAAACCGTAGCATGGTCTGTGTTGTACCCCAAAATTTTCCCTCTCATTTTACTCAACAAATGTCAATTGAGGTCCCCCAAGTTACTCAAGGAAGTCCAAGAGTTGACTAAACTAACTCTCTCCTAAGGCAGTATACCTCAAATTAGGGTTTCATCTTTCATCAAGATGGGTGGACCACAAAGGGATAAATTTCTTTCCAAGGTTTTAATATGTTCTCAAGACCCTACATGTCAAGTTTTATGCATTGCACAAGAAGTTTGCTCAGTCAACTGCTCAGATGCTTGAGAATCGACTGTACTAGGTCAAAAGTCAACTGTGGCTCACATACAGTCAAACCTCAAGATTTTGGGTCAACATCAACATTTTGAAGTTATATCCATCATTTTATCAAGGGTTGATCATGATTCCTCAAGGGATGCTCCAAATTCATCAAAACCAAAAGTTGCTAAATTAGGGTTTCTTAGTAAAAGTCAACCCAACTTTGACCAAGCATAACTTCTTCATACTTTATCAGAAATTTTCCATCCAAAGCTCATTTTGAATAGGATGCAATTACCTACAACTCATATTCATATAAAGTTCAAAATATGCATTAATAAAAAGATATGAATTTTGACATTATAGGTCCTTTTGGAAAGTCAACAAAAACACATTTTGGGTTAAAGATTCATACATGAACATGGAAGACTCAATTGAGATGAGACCAAAACGGATGCTTAGCGGACATCCCAAGCTTTATAAAAAGTCAAAGAACATCCTCCTAGGGTCAAAATTGAGAGAGTTATGCCTTGTCAAAGTTGACTTTTTTTGTAAAATTGTCAAAAGTCAACATTGATCAAATTTGCATTTTTTCCAAAGGGGCCCATGTTTTCTTGCTTGAAACATGTTTGTAATAGGACCCACGACCCCTGAGCTTTTCCACCTATTTTTTATATTACTTTTATCATTTATTTTGATTTTTTATTCAATTAAATCAAAATAAATCAATTTAAATGGCAAAAAAATGAAAACAATTCAAATCTTTAGATTTTATGCATATTCTGAGTCCATGTACAGCTAGCATGCCAACCAAATTGTGCAAGTTTCATTAGTGATGAAAAAGATTGGATTGAAGCAAGTTTTGGAAAGAAATTATACATGAGGAAATCAAATCCAATCTTCCTAATTTGCCAAGATTTGAATACTTTTTGTTGACCTAATTCAGTGCACTACATATACATAACAATTCCAATGCACAAAAACAAGGGTTGGTCGTGTGAAATAGCAAGGGCAAGTTGCAACTTTTTGTCAAAAAATCTCAAATCGGATTCCATACTACAACCATCCTCAAGGAGATTTAAGGATTGCAACACGTTCCTGGACACCTCCAGAAGCTTTTCCAACCCTTGCCAAACTCTGAAGCATCCAGAATCACGTTCCATATACATCACGATTTGACACTTTTTTGATTTTGGTTCTGACTATACGCGCATGATTAATGATTTTTAAGCATACCTCCATGTTTGTATCATCATTTAGAATGAATTGGCATGCTTAATTATGAGTTTTGACGCATGTATGGACATCTGCCATTGTTAGTTTTTAAGCTTGTGTTTTAGGGCTTTTTGATACAGGTAAAATCAGGGCAAAAGATGGGTACCATCATACTCACGAGGTCAAACCTAGTTAATCTGTATGCTTGGATTTAATTTATCTTACTTGTATTGGATTTTTGAGATTTACAGGTTTACAACTACAGACGTTGAACCGTAGGTAAAAACCTTTACCCAAAAACGATAGTTTCTGGGAAGAAGACAGTGAGGTGGCAACGTCCCACTGGCTAGTTTGAATGTTGGCGCATTTATGTTCTGGGCATAATGCATTTTTTATCATATTATATTTTGTTTATTTTTGTTAACAAAAGGCCAGATGGCCCAGTGGCGTGCAGGAAGGTTGATAAGGCATTGTGTATGAGAGGTCAGGGGTTCGACCCATTCCTCCAACATCTTCTATTTTTCTTCCAATTTACTTGCAGGTTCCATACACCTCACCTTCTGAGGATCATCATCTCCTGGATCCATCTCCAGCCAGATCCAGCACACCTCACCTTCTGAGGATCATCATCTTCTGGATCCGTCTCCAGCCAGATCCAGCACACTTCACCTTCTGTGGATCATCATCTTCTGGATCTGTCTCCAGCCAGATCCATACACCTCACCTTCTGAGGATCGTCATCTTCTGGATCCATCTCCAGCCAGATCCACACACCTCACCTTTTGAGGATCATCATCCTCTGGATCCATCTTCAGTTGGATCATCATCCTCTGGATCCATCTTCAGCCAGATCATCATCCTCTGGATCCATCTCCAGCCAGATCCAGCACCAGCATACACAGGTCCACCATGAGCCCCCAAAAGATGGTCTCATTGGATCAGGCGCCAGACTCTGGGCCATCCTTCTGGGGTTCAGAAGTTCAGCATACACCCCCGTCTGCTTCATCACTCAAGGCCCATTCTTTTTCTCTTCTTTATTTATTTCTCTTGTTTTAATTATTTTTCACCAAAAACTAATTATTTTTTAATTAATCATAAAACCAACAAATCACAAAAATCACAAAAAGACTTATTTCCTTAATAGATATTTTCCTTGAATTAATTAATTTAATTAAATTAGGGTAATTAAATTTTATTTTTGTAATTAAAATCAATTAGAAATTAGGGTTTGCTTTTGTATGATAATTAATTTCTTCTTCAAAAATAACTTAAATATTTTATCAAATTAGATTTTTTAGGTTTTATAATCGTCCTCGTATTTAATTCGTTGCGCGTATTTTAATTACGTTTTATTATTATTGTAATTGCTCCGAGGTTGTAATAGACTTAATTAAGTTCTAATTCCGCATTTTATTTTCAGTCAAAAATAATTATGTATCTGCGAAAGCCTTGTAATAGCTAGGTTTTACTTCCTCGCACTTTTAATTTCCACAAGAATGCATGAAAAATTAAAACAGTTAGAAAACCCTAATGTACAAAGATAACATTAACTGAAAAAGCACACTTGCACATGCTCACTCTTAGGGTATACTCTCACTCCGGTTGCCTTCGGTAAACAGTCATGAAGCATAGGATGTTTTAGAGGCTATCCTCTATGTCCGAAAAGATCAAATTGTCCCACTCGAATGTTGCCTCGGAAATGTTGCCTCGGAAAAGATCTTTAGGACTCTAGGATGGTCACTAAGGTGTCCTAACATTGCTTTTGTGACTGTATGTCCCTTTCGAATGTCCCTTACAACTCCAACGGCGGTGCTACCTACTCCTTAATAGTGGGATAACACTGTCTAAAGGAAATAGAACATAATCGATCTTTTTTCGAGTAGGTAGATGCTAGTAGGTACTTTCTCAAAACAAATCTTTTTACACCAACACTTTTCAAAAACAATTTTCAAAACAACTTCGTCACATCCTTGAGGACTGATTCAAGGGTTATCACGAAGTAAAAACATTTCAATACAAACACACACACACAAGCAATTTTAAAAAATGAGCAAGTACCTAAGAGCCCGTAGATAACTACGGATAGAAAGGGTGCTAACACCTTCCCTTTCTATAATCTACCCCCCGTACTCAGAAATATCTCGAAAAAAGGTTTTTTCTGTTCTTTTTCCTTTTCCATGATTGGATGAAATAAAAGTCGGTGGCGACTCTTGCTTACCGCGACATTTTGCGAACAAAAAAAATGTAAACCAGTATTAAACAGTCGGTTCTGCCACCGTATCACAACCTGCTTGCATCTTTTGTTATTATTATCAAAAGATAGTTATCATCATCAAAAGCATGGTCATTCCCAAGAACATGTTGTGAGAGAAACTCTAACTCTTACTTTTCCTACATCTCTCTACTAGCATTATTTATGGCCATGCTCCTTTTCGTCACGTGAATTTATTATGAGAGAAACTCTAACTCTTTGAGACTGCACCATCTCGAAATTCACATGGGTGAATTCCTTATTATACCTACTTTACTTGAGATGCATATTCTCAACATTGAACTTCATTAAGAGTTTTAAAAAACTCAACCCTCCAAATGCAATAGTCAAGATTATTACATAATGTTGCACTAACATTAAAATTAATGGTTTGCTGGTACCCATTGAATATAAGGTTAGTGTTTTCTTAAAGTTATATTGGGTTGCTACCATTGTTGGAACTCTTACTTAAGAAATTTCAATATCATACCTCTTGAGGTAGTATTTTCTAAGTCTCTAACCGATTGTTTAGTAAATGGATCAACTAAATTATGGCTTGAACATTTATATGTGAGTGAAATGATTCCATCCTTAATCAATTTTCTCATGGAGGAATATATAAGACCTACGTGCCTATACTTTATATTATACACTTTGTTGTATGCTCTAGCTATAGTGGCTTGACTAATGAAATGTATCAACACCTTTAAAACATTATCTTTAGCTAATGGAACTTAAAATAGAAGGTTCCTTAACCATTCAACTTCTTGACCTTCAGAAGAAAGAGCCACAAACTCTAATTTCATGGTTGAGAGAGTGATGCAAGTTTATTCCTTGATCTTCCAAGAAACTACACCCACTAACTAGTGTAAATATCTATCCATTTGTAGATTAATGATCTCCAAAACTCGATATCTAACTCAAATCCTTATATCCTTCTAATATGGCAAGAAACCTACCATACTAGAGGCCATAATTTTTGGTTTTTAATAGATAACCAGAAATCCTTGTGATGGCCTTCCAATGTTCACCATTTGGATTACTAGTAATTCTACTCATTTTACTAACTGAAAATGCTATGTCAGGTATAATACATTGCATCAAATATATTAGACAGCCAATTGCACTTTCATGTTCCCATTGAGCTATAAGTCTTCCATCATTCTTGTGAAGCTTGACACTACGATCAAATGGAGTACCCACTTCCTTGAAACATAAGTGTTTAAACTTATCAAACACTTTCTCCATATAGTGTGCTTGAATAAGTTCATAACCCCCGTTGTTTTTATTTACTTTGAACTCCAAAATAGTTTCATCTATTATAAGATCTTTCATCTTAAATGTGTAAATTGGAAACCTTTTTATTTATAAAATTCCATTCATCTTGTTCCTAATTATTAACATGTTATAAACAGAGACGAAAGAATATCACAATGTTCTCACACACCTTTGTGTAAAAACACTTATCACAAGTATTAAGAACAAATCCATTTTAAAGTATGATAGTGTCAAACTTTTGATTTCATAATTTTAGTTCTTGTGTTAATCCGTACACGGATTTGACAAGCTTGCACACCTCTTGTTCCTTACCAGAAAACACATAATGTTCTCCATGTAAATATTCTCATTGAGATCTCCATTTAGGAATTCCATTTTGACATCCATTTGATGAACTATAAGGTCATGCGAAGAAGCTAATGCAAATAATATTGGGTGAGAATATGGAGTAAGAAAATAGTCTAGAGGGGGTGAATCGACTTAAAACAAAATTCAACCAGTTTTTCAAAAATGAATTATCATAGGTTTTCATAGTTTGCACACAGAATATTTAGAGCAAAAATATGAAAATTATACTTGTTTACAAATTATATCACGTAAGCATTTAATCATTTCACAAATATCAATGATGATCTAATGATGTTACACAAGGTATTTAATTGATCCAGTTGTATACTTCACGAGGTGTGTTTATACAATGATTCAATTTACCGAATTCAAAACTCAACAAGTTTCTGAAATTTTAATCACCACTAAAGCTCGATTAGATACCAATTACAACAAAATCTAACCTTAAGCAATAAATCGCTGCCAATTGAATAAACGATAAACTACTCTAAGAACTGAAAACCTAAGCATGCAATATCCTACAAAAATTGAATGTGCGCGTGCGCGCGAGAGAGAGAGAGAGAGAGTGAGAGAGAGAGAGAGAGAGAGAGAGAGAGAGAGAGAGAGAGAGAGAGAGAGAGAGAGAGAGAGAGAGAGAGAGAGAGAGACAGAGAGAGACAGAGAGAGAGAGAGATAGATAGATAGAGAGAGAGAGAGAGAGAGAGAGAGAGAGAGAGAGAGAGAGAGAGAGAGAGAGAGAGAGAGAGAGAGAGAGAGAGAGAGAGAGAGAAGACACATGGATTTATAGAGCTTCGACGTTTCTACTCGCTTTTCCTATGTGAACTCTTCAATGGTTTTCCATTGTAACCCGCATAACACCTTTTTATTTTGAAAAATATTCCAAGAGTTCATAAAATCACTAGTCCACTATAATGTTGAAGAAAAGAAACCTTCTATCTGAATCTTAACTTGTATACAACTTAATTCCAGACTCTTTTGGGTAATCTTTACTCAATTAACACTTCTAAATCTTTCAATATCACCAATCTTCTATAAATAAGCCTTCATGTGAATATGTGTCAAAATAATCAACACTTGCAGCTTCAAACAATTTTCTAATTATTTTCGTCCTTTCAACATGTGCATATGTGTCAAAATAATCAACACTTTCCTTTTGTCTACAACCATTGGCTACTAATCTAGCCTTGTAGGTGTTTAATGTATCATCACTATGAAACTTCCTTCTAAACACCCATTCGCATCCAATAATGTTAGATTTATTTATCCAGCATCATTAGTGTGATTCACCGGGCTTAACATCCTAACCTATGGCGCCTACAAAGTGTTAGGCATAGCCCATTGAGGGCTCTTTGCTATAAGGAAATATAGTTTCACCCTCACTAACAAAAATTTCTTTTAGTGCAATGGTAGAAGCTTGATCCAAAAATTGGTATCAGAGCAAGGTCATGGGTTTGAATTCCCTCGACTGTCAGTTAGGGGGAGATTACTGGATTTATTTATCCAAGTTTACCAATGCGATTTGATGGGCTTAACATCCCAACCTATGGTGTCTACGATGTGTTAGGCGTAGCTCGTTGAGGGCTCTTTGCTATAAGGAAATATAATTGCGCCATCACTAACAACAATTGCTTTTAGTACATTTGTAGGAGCTTGATCCAAAGTCATGATCCTTTATGTAGATTGACAAGCTTCCAAGTATAGTTTGACATTATTAAATCCTTTTCGTCTTGGATAACATCCTTATAACTCATAGGATCATCTTCCACTTGAAGAATAATATGAATCTTACAAACAAAATTCTCATTATTTCCTTCTATTAGATAAAAAGAAATAAGTTGGGAATCAATTTCGTTTGGTCCTAGATCCTTTACCTTTCAGTCTTTCTTTCTTATCATACGCTTGGGTTGTGTTTCAACAATCCATGGAGAAACTCATCACAAATTTCTTCATTTTTGGGAATCTCAGATTCCTTATCCTTCGTGATAGGGTTCACAAATAATTCTACATCTCGGGACTCAATAATTACATTATAATTGAAATTTATAAGTCTATATGCTTTACTGTTAGGTTCACAACCTAATAAAGCACATTTGATCTCTCGAGGACCCCAAATTTTCCCTACCTCGATGACTATGTTTTTAATATTTAAAATAGAAGAAATATTTAATTTAAGGATGGTACGGAAATATCTGATGGCCCATTCTTAAATCTAAGTCAATTAGGGGGTGTACTTTAATTCAGGAGAATGGGGATTTCTAAATCAGAAAGACCCATGTATCCGTAGGCCCATTTATGAAGCATGTTGGCCAATGGCCCATGCGATTCGAAAATAGAAGATTACTTCAAATAATTACTAAGTTTTTAATTACGTCATCCCATTTAAGAATAGTAGTTGTTAGTAAGAAGGGGGTGTTACTTCACAATTAGAAGTCCATTTCATTTTTAGTTAATAAAAGTAGAGGTGAGAATGCAATTATATTGGCCCATTTCTTTTAAATAGCAAACAGTAAGGAGGGGGTATGATTCTAAATCATAGGCCCAATTAGCGTTTTTGGCACTTACTATTTCATCTCAAAAAAAGAAAACTTTTTCATTAGAATGGTTTTGTTTAGAGTTAGTTTGGGCCCAATCTGAATTAAAAAAGGAAAAGAAACTGTATTAACATTTTCTATTAAATCCTTTTATATTTATTTTGTTGTTGTTTTTAAAAGATACTATCAATTATTAAGGGTTTTTTCTTCTTACAAAGGGCCTGGACAATAACGGACCAGTTAGGCTCGGTCTGTATAAAAATTGTTGTTATTTGTAGTAAACATGTTGGGCTGATTGTTAAGGCCCAAATTTATTAAGTGCTAGCTGGACAGTAGATGCCCAATTTTAGAACACAGGGACAGTAATTAAAACAGCGCTGGCCCAATGAATAAAAAAAACAACAACTGTACCAATTCAAGCCCAAATTAAGCACATGTTTTGGCCAATTACACATACTGTAGAAATTAAAATCAAACAAAATTAATTATTGAATCAATTAAATCTTACAAAACAGTCCAAGCCCAGAAAATATACTAAAAACGAAATCTAGAAATTCAATTATATAGAAAAAAATAAGTTACATTCAATGTTACAAAATCTGGAAATTACAGTGCATCTCGATATCAAACCAAATCAAAATTACAATACAAAATCTGCAATCAATAAACAATCAATTAAATCCCTAATTCCAATCCCTAAATCTATACAAATTATAACAACAAAGTTCCAAAACCCTAAAATTGCTAAAACCTATAAATACAAAAAAAAAATTGATACTAAAAAAAAGAGGAGATATACAGTGAAAAAAGAAGAAGGAATCTTGCATACAAAACAAGGGTTGCAAAGACGGAGGAGGCCGTGATACTGAGATGAAGAGTTGAAGGAGAACAAGCCAGCGACCCTTGTTCTTTGAAGATCAAACACAAGGGACGGTTAGGGTTTCAACTTCTAAAACCCTAACCGTGTGAGCCATTGTCTCCGTGCCGCTTCTACCACCACTGCAACCTACAAAAACTAAGAAGAGAGAAGGGATTAAACCTAAAAGTTCAAGAATCAGACGAAGAACAATCGCGGAGAGGGTAACAATCATTAGCTTTTTTTCTTTCTTTCTGTTTGGGTGTTTGGGGGTGGATTCACGGTAGGAAGGGGATGCGATTTGTTACACCGCCGCAATGGTTGTAGGCTAGGGTTAGGAGGGATGAAGAGGAAAGTGTTGGAAATAGAGAGACGGAAGATTAAACTGTAAACAAATAATGAAGAAATGAGTTAAAACAAATTATAATCTCCATTCAATCGAATGCACGCGCGCCCATAATAATAAATTTGTTCCCTCATCATCATCCATTCGATTTTGATCTGACTTCCATGGGCCAAGTCACACGTTAGGTAGCATACTCCCTCACCCACACAATCTCCCTGAACCTTTCCATAACATGTTTGGGCCTAAGCCCATTGTTATTCGCATCCCCATTCCATTGTTTTACTAAAATCCAAAAAAAATTACACCCCCTGGTCTGAACTGTTCTGGGCCCATCCAGATTTCTTTTAGCACCCCTCTTATTTTCTGGTTAATTAGAAACTACACCCCCTCTGATTAATTTATTATTCTTATATTTTCTTCTATTTTTATTATTTATAATATTTATTTCCTTTTAATAATTAATAATAATTATTAATTACTATTTCATTATTATTTATTATAGTTTTATTATTTATTTATCATGTAAATAAATTATTTTTATTCAAAACTCATGTGTGATCGGTATATCTGGAACTGACTGTTTAACGCTGGTTTCGTGAAATGTCGCGGAAGCAAGAGTCGCCATCGTCTTTTATTTTCTCCAACAAGGAAAGGACAAAAGCACAGAAAAATTACTTATGAGATTATCTCTCGGTTCAGGAGGTAGATTTATAGAAAGGGAAGGTGTTAGCACCCTTTCTATCCATGGTTATCCATGGGCTCTTAGATACTTGCTCATTTGTGTTTTCAAAAGTGTTTGCTTTTCAGAGTGAGTGGGTTTGAAAAAGTTTCTTTGAAAGTTTCAGATCGACTCTTTTATCAGTCCTCAAGAGTGTTTGAAAAGTTGTTTTGAAAGCTTTTTGAAAAGTGTCAGTGTGAAAAGAGTTTTTGATTTGTTTTGAATTAGAGAAAGTATCTACGAGTAATCTACCTACCCTAAGGAATTCTGCTATGTAAATGTCCTTAAGGTAGTGCCATCCCACCATTGAGAGGTAGGTAGCACCACCGTTGGAGGTGTTCGGGTCAATTCGAGTTTAGGGACAGTGTGGCCACCGAGCAACAATAAGACACCTTAGAAGCTACCCTTATGCCATTGATCTTTTTATTCCGAGGCCACTTGTTTCGAGGCAACCGTTTTGAGGCAACTAGATCAATGGAACATAAGGACTCACTAAGACATCCTATACTCGACGACCACGTTTCGAGGGGCAAGGCAACAGTGAGGCGTACCCTAGGAGTGGTGTGTGAATTGTGTGTCATTTTCAGTTATATTTTATCTTGTCATGCATTGGGTGAGATACGCTTGATTTTATTTGGGCATTCATTCTTTCATGTGATTAGCAGTTAAAAGGTGCGAAAATTAAAATACGGAAAATAAAGTCCTACGCTATTACAAGGCGCGGGTCTATACATCGCCAAATTAACAAAGACCCGATTTTGAATAAAAGTGCGGAAAGTAAATGGCCTAATTATTATTACAAAGCTTTGGGGAAAATAAATAATATTTAAAATGAAAAATAGAAGCAAACGCGCGAAAAGAAATTATAATTGAAGGTGCGAGGGCGTTGGACCCTTTAAAGAGATTAAATTGAAATTACAAATTAATTAAATTATTAAATAATGAAAAGAAGTTATTTTTGATGCTTTTGTATTTATGAAAATAAAGGAAATAGATTAAAATTAAATAAAACCCTAATTCTAAATTGTTTTTAATTATTAAAGAAAATATTTAAGTTTAAACCTAATTTACTAATTATTTAGTTGCATGAGTATTTACAAAATTAATTAATAGTTAATAATAATTATAATAAGAAAAATTTATTTATTGAGAAAAAAGAATGAAAATGCTAAACCTAATTTTTATGTATTTTATTTATTTAAAAAAAAAACATTAAAGTTGAAGACCTAAAATTAAACTAATTTGGTTATTGCAATTTATTTACAAAACTATTTATGAATTAAAAATTAAATAAACATATTTTATTTTTGACTTTTCTGATTTTTTTTTGTGTTATAAAAATTATTTTATGAATTAAATAAAACAAAAGGAAAAAACAATTAAAATAAATAATAGAGAAAAAAATGAGAGAAAGGAAATACAAACAAGGGGGGTATTCAGGCCCTTTTGGAGGTTAATGCAAAGGAATTGGCCCATTGAACCAGGCCTTTTTGACCTTCTGGCGCTTGTGTGTGGGACGTTTGACTAGGGTACATGGTGGATTGCTTGTGATGGCCATTAGATTGATCTTCAGGGACATGTGGCAGGCACTGGCATGAGGCTTCATGATGGTCCTTGGAATGGAGGCTGCACAGAAGCACGTTAAGAAAAAATATATGAATAAGTGGGGGGACCTGGGAATCGAACCCAGGTCCCAATACCTGAAGGACAACACACCAACCAGCTGAGCCAACGCGTTATCTTGATATTATAGTGGGACGTGAATATTATGAGAGAGAATAAGCGCTATTGGTAAACACAAAAAAACACGCGCGAATGTTTGAATTGCCCAGTCTGGTTGAGACAACTCAGCGTCTTCTCCATTGTGTCTTCGTTTTTGCCTGCAAATAAGAATAGATAGCGGGGGTTTTAAACCCCCACTAAGTGCAGAACCTGAAAATAGCGATTAGGTCATATGCAAATATAAAAAGGGCGCGATGGGGGGAATTGATTCGTTTGGACGTTCTGAATCCAGTGGTATAGGTCTCGTGGCCTAATTTTTCCAGATGAGGAAAGCCCCAAATTCAGACTTCTGAAACCCTAGAACGCTTTCATGGTAACTTTGCATACAGGCAGCCATTCTTCAATTGAATTGTGCCATTAGCTTTAGAATCATCATGTTAGTATAAATCACACATTAAAAGTCATGAATAACGTATGAAAATGCAAATACGAATATGAAAATTTTAAAGAAAAGTCAGGCTTCTATCTACCAATTTCTTGAGTATGGAGGCGTGATTTTGATTGGAAAAGCTCCCTGGGTAGTCCAGCAACGTATTGGAATGCTTTTGAGGTCTTGAAAGGAGCTCTGGCTATGAAAACAATTTTGAGGTTTTTGTGAAAAAAAGTGCAAGTTTGATCTTGATGCTTATGCGCAGCTTCTGTGTTCTTATGCCTTCAGTTATGTTTGCATATGTATGTAGTATGATTAGGTCAAACAAAACAAGCCCATAATCCATGTATTCAATGCTTTTGAATTTTTGATTTTGCATATCTTTTCTTCAAACTTTTTGCCATGAAAACTTGCCTATTTTGGAAGATCTTGCCTATTGATGTGGTACACGAAATATTTAGGCCTTAATGAGAGAATATGCTGCACAAAAAGATTTGGAAAACATGATTTGCTATTTTTGTAATATTTAATTTAAATTAAGTGAATTAATAATAATAATAATTCAAATAATTAATCAAAAATGATAAAATAACTCCCTTGGATGTCAATGGGTCGTGCATAGCCTTTGGGTAATGATTCATGGAATAAATTGAGGCCCATTAGCAATTTTGAGACATTTGAAGCAAGGTTGACTTTTCAAAATTCCCAAATATTTCCCAACTTCCACAAGGCATATCTTGCTCAATTTTTAAGATTTGATCATGTTCTTGGACATTTTGGAAAGGTATTGAAGTCCTATAACCAATGCCTTTGTTTCCATGTCATTTTGATTTACCAATCTCAAGTTATGGTCTTTGACTTAAAGTGCCTTTTTGTTGACTTTTGAAAATGACCTATAATGTTGAGATTGATAACTTTTTATGAGAGCATCTCTTGGACTTGAAGTATGAATATGAGTTGTAGGAAATGTCATTCTCTTAAAAATGAGCTTTGGATGGAATTTTTATGATAAACCATGTGGAAGTTATGCCCTGGTCAATTTGCAGTTGACTTTTTAACTGTCCAAAAATGGAAACTTTTGCATCTTGAGACTTTTTGAGCCATGCCTTGAGAATCATGATCAAGAATTGATCAAATGATGTTTGTGGCTTCAAAATAAGATGTTTGACCAAATTTTTTGACTTTTGACTGTCAAATGACCATTTTGCCCCTGCAGTTGACTGTAGGGCAATTAGGGTTTTTGACTGTGCAATTTTGTGCTGTGAGTCTTGAAACTTGGCATGAGGATGCTTGACAATGTTTATAGGCATGTGGGACTTGTTTGGACCTTTGGAAACTTCAATTTCTTTGCCAGCACCAAAATCTTAATTTTTGACTGTTAGGAGGCCATTGGACTGTGCAACCTTTGGGGAGATTTTGAAGCATGCTCTTAGCAAATCTTGAAGAATATGGGAGGGAAAATTTTGGGGTACAACAGTTGCCCCTGTTCAATCTTCTTAGACCTGAGGGTGTAGATTGGCTGGCGTGCCTTTCGTAATCCGAAGGTGGAAGATGATTGAACACTAGAGTGCCTAGAAATTTGCGCTCACATGGTAGAGTGCCAGCAGTATGATGCGGGGAATGGGCTTACAGATGCCATTTGGAGATTGATGGATAGGAAGATGAGCTTATAGATGCCATGTTGAGAGGTGATGGATAGGTGGATGGGCTTATAGATGCCATCTGGGTGTCAATCGCGTAAGAGTTTCCTTAGCGAGAACTTGTGTACCTGAAAAAGAAAGATAATTACCTGGCCTGTTACAGGAGTTTAGACTTTAAAATTCTTTATATAGATGTGCCCTGGCTGGATACAGGTATCGAATCTTTGAACTCTTTTGACGTGCCCTGGCGAGATACAGGAATCGAGTCGGGAGCTTCAAAAGGTTATGAATGAATCAGGGATGGTTACTACCTCAACGGGACGGTGAGAGAACCTTGGATGATTACTACCTCAACAGTAACGATGAGAGAACCTTGGGAGATTACTACCTCAACAGTAACGATGAGAGAACCTTGGGCAATTACTACCTCAACAGTAACGATGAGAGAACCTTGGGCGATTACTACCTCAACAGTAACGATGAGAGAACCTTGGGAGATTACTACCTCAACAGTAACGATGAGAGAACCTTGGGCGATTACTACCTCAACAGTAACGATGAGAGAATCTTTCAGACGCACCCTGGCAAGATACAAGAATCGGGTCTGGTAATGTTAGTCTTCAACGGATACACCCTGGCAAGATACAGGAATCGGATCCTCAAACTCTTCACGCACACCCTGGCAAGATACAGGAATCGGATCTGGTAATGTTAGTCTTCAACGGATACACCCTGGCAAGATACAGGCATCGGATCCTCGAACTCTTCAGACACACCCTGGAAAGATACAGGAATCGGATCTAGTAATGCTAGTCTTCAACGGATACACCCTGGCAAGATACAGGCATCGGATCCTTGAACTCTTCAGACACGCCCTGGCAAGATACAGGAATCGGATCTGGTAATGCTAGTCTTCAACGGATACACCCTGGCAAGATACATGCATCGGATCCTCGAACTCTTCAGACACACCCTGGCAAGATATAGGAATTGGATCTGGTAATGCTAGTCTTCAACGAATACACCCTGGGAAGATACAGGCATCGGATCCTCGAACTCTTCAGACACACCCTGGCAAGACACAGGAATCGGGTCTGGAATCGATCGTCAACAGATACACCCTAGCGAGATACAGGAATTGGATCTTTAGTTGCGACCGTTGATAGTAATCATCTTTGTATTAACTTTTGTCCTGAAAAGACAAAACGTTAGTTGTATGTGATGTCATGATGTATGACATGCGTGATGAGATTTATATGTTCATGATGCGTATATGCATGCTATAATGTATGGAAATGCGGTGTTTATGTATGTTTTCGTCTTAGGAAAATAAATCCTTGACGGATGCCGGGAAGTTAAATCCTGGGCTGATGTAGAGCTTTTGTTTCCACTGGGGATGATGGTTGCAAGAATACCGGTAGGGGAAGATGACTCCGTTGGGGAATAAACTTGGCGAATGGATTATTCTGCGGGGAGAAAATTACTCTAGCGACCTTGCTGGGGAATAAGACTCTGTGGGAAGAGAGGTACTCTGTTGAGATGTTGATGGTAACTTCGCTGGGGATAACGTTGTTATGTTGGAAGCTTTAATAGACTCCGCTGGGGATAAGAAGACTTTGCCGAAGACGCTCTTTCCGTGGCTTTTGGCTAAGGATAACCCAGTTATATCCTGGTAGGGAAATAACCTTTGAATAAAGCCGGGAGTTGCGTTCGTGCTCTGTGGAGGAGAAGCTTCCAGAATCTACTGGGGATAAGCTTCCTGCTGGGGAGATGGATTCAAACTTTCCTGGGGAAATCTTTGGACTGGACTCTCCTGGGGAAATTAATTTGATATGTACTGGGGAAGTGGCTCCACTGAATGTCTGGTATACCGCCGGGGAACAATCTTAGATCAAGATTGCCGGGGATGTTTGCTTTGAGATCTGCTGGAGGATACCCAACTTCCTTAAGGTTGACAGGATAATTCTGCTTGGGGAGAGTGCACTGACTTGTTGGCTCACTCTCTGGGGAATTAAGGTATATTGGTTATGTTCTTCGGCTGAACTTACCTTGGTACCTTGGTGGACAGAGCAATTAGATCGCTTAGACAACTTACTATTGCCCCTGTTTCTAATGTTACCTGTAATTAATCCTTTGTTTCGTATGCAAATATTTATGAGTTAACAATTAGCGTCAAATGCATATATCACAAATTGAACCTTGGACGTTCTTCGCAAAACAAAACAGAAAAGGAAAAACAATTGACAATTTTAGCTGGAAAGTGAATTTATATTGATTTTTGAATTTGCCTGAAAATAGGCGTTTATGTACAAGAGGCTGACGTCCTGGTAGGAGAACGCCGCCGAATAAAAGAGTTTATACAAATTTGTACAAAGGGAAAACAAAACAGCTGTGTGAAAAGAATAATCCAACTGGGTTCCAACTCTGCTATCGCCTTTATGTCTTCGAGCGTCTCATCACTTGATGACCTAACTGAAGACGAAGCTGACTGATTGATGCCCTTTGAACTTGACAGTTGATACCGGATTCTGGATGCAAAGTGATCCAATGAGACATAGTATTACGCTTTATCCCAAACTTTTGCCTGGACCGCCCTTTCGGGTTTTCAGTCCACCGGGATACCCATTTTTGCCCAAGCCGCCTTTTCAGGTTTTCGACTTGCCGGGTGTACATATTTTTTCATTTCATCCCTTCATTTTGCCCGAACCCTTTTGGTTCGCCGGGAAGCCCTAATTTTTGCCTAGGTATGTCAACCTAGCGGGTCTTTTATCATGCGTAGTATCTTTTTACTATGTCTGCATTGACGGGGTGAGGAAGGTCGTCACCATCCATGGTGGTTAGAATCATGGATCCTCCTGAGAACACATGTTTAACCACAAATGGCCCTTCATATGTGGGGGTCCATTTTCCCCTTGGATCACTCTGAGGAAGGATGATGCGCTTGATTACCAGATCCCCAACTTGATATTCTTGTGGTCTGACCTTTTTGTTAAATGCCCTGATCATCCGTTTTTGATACGTCTGACCATGACAAATAGCAGTAAGTCTCTTTTCATCAATAAGGTTTAACTGATCAAGTCGTGTCTGGATCCAATCATCTTCGCTCAGATCTGCATCCTTCATTATCCGGAGAGAGGGTATTTGTACTTCGATCGGTAAGACTGCCTCCATACCATAGACCAAGGAAAAAGGAGTTGCCCCGTTTAACGTCCTTGCTGAGGTACGGTACCCATGTAGAGCAAATGGTAACATCTCGTGCCAATATTTATAAGTCACTGTCATCTTCTGCACGATTTTCTTGATATTCTTATTCGCTGCTTCTACAGCCCCATTCATCTTCGGCCGGTAGGGCGAAGAGTTATGGTGCTGTATCTTAAATTGCTCGCAGAGCTCAGTGATCATCTTGTTATTGAGATTGGTACCATTGTCTGTAATGATCCTTTCTGGGACGCCGTATCGACAGATCAGGTTATGCCGAATGAACCGTGCCACGACATTCTTGGTTACTGTAGCGTAGGAAGTTGTTTCAACCCACTTCGTGAAGTAATCAATCGCCACCAGGATGAAGAGATGCCCATTGGATGCCGTAGGTTTAATCTCGCCGATCATATCTATGCCCCACATTGCAAAAGGCCAAGGTGCAGTCAGGACATTCAGAGGAACTGGAGGAACATGCACCTTATCTGCATAAATCTGGCATTTATGACATGTCCGAGAATGTTGGTAACAGTCGGCTTCCATTGTGGACCAGAAATACCCTGCCCGAAGGATTTTCTTTGCCATAATGTGTCCACTGGAATGTGTTCCAAAAGTACCTTCATGTAGTTCTTCCATGATCCTTTCTGCTTCAGTCTTATCCACACAACGCAGTAAGGTCGAATCATGGTTTCGCTTGTACAGGATGCCGTTGCTAAGGAAGAACTTTGCTACGAATCTTCTCAGAAACTTTTTATCATTGACAGATGCACCTTCAGGGTATTCCTGAGCTTCCAAGTATCTCTTCACCTCATGGTACCAGGGTTTCTCAGTCACTGTTTCAGCCTCAAGATCACAACAGTATGCCGGTTCGTCCAGTTTCCAGATGATGACCCGGGGAGCCTCATTGTCCCACTTGACTTTGAACATGGACGACATCGTAGCCAACACATCCGCCAACTGATTCTCCTCTCTTGGGAAGTGTTCAAAGGTTATCTCTGTGAAATGGGGGATCAATGTCAACACACATTCTTTGTAAGGAATAAGGTTCGAATGTTTCGTATCCCACTCGCCTTTGATCTGATTGATCACGAGAGCGGAATCTCCGAAGACACTCAGAAACTTAATCCTCAAGTCAATCGCAGCTTGAAGACCTATGATGCATGCCTCATACTCCGCCATGTTGTTGGTGCAGTTGAAACATAGCCGGGCAGTGAGTGGAGTATGAGTGCCTTGAGGGGATATGATCACAGCGCCAATGCCGTTACCCAAAGCGTTGGAGGCTCCGTCAAAGTGCATAGACCATCGGGATCCTTCCTCAGGTCCTTCATCCGGTCCAGGTACTTCACAATCAGTCACAATCATGATGCTCTCGTCAGGAAATTCAAAGTTCATTGACTGATAGTCGTCTACTGCCTGATGTGCCAAGTGGTCTGCCAATACACTTCCCTTGATGGATTTCTGAGTCGTGTATTGTATGTCGTATTCCGTCAAGATAATTTGCCATCTTGCTATTCTCCCAGACAGAGCAGGCTTTTCAAATATGTACTTTATAGGATCCATCTTTGAAATCAACAAGGTAGTGTGAGTCAGCATATACTGTCTCAGCCGGCGAGCAGCCCATACCAAAGCGCAACAAGTTTTCTCGAGCAGTGAGTATCGGGTCTCACAGTCGGTAAACTTTTTGCTAAGGTAATAAATGGTATGCTCTTTTCGGCCAGACTCGTCATGCTGCCCCAGCACACACCCCATCGAGTTATCAAGTACTGTCAGGTATAATATCAGAGGTCTCCCTTCAACCGGTGGCATAAGGATGGGTGGTTCTTGGAGATACTCTTTAATTCTGTCAAAAGCGGCCTGACATTCATCGTTCCAACGTACCACCTGATCTTTCTTCAGCAGCTTGAAGATTGGTTCACAGGTGGCAGTTAGATGGGAGATGAATCGAGCAATGTAATTCAGACGTCCTAGAAAGCCTCTGACTTCTTTCTCTGTCTTAGGAACTGGCATCTCTTGAATGGATTTAACCTTGGCAGGGTCCACTTGAATACCCTTATCGCTTACAACAAAGCCTAGCAACTTTCCAGATCTTACCCCGAAGGTGCACTTGTTCGGGTTCAACCTCAGCTTGTACAGTTTCAGACGGTCAAACAACTTCTGCAGATGGTCAAGGTGTTCCTCCTCAGTTTGAGACCTTGCAATCATATCGTCGACATATACCTCGATCTCATGATGGATCATGTCGTGAAATAAAGCAACCATGGCACGTTGGTAGGTTGCCCCAGCATTTTTCAACCCGAATGGCATGACCTTGTAGCAGAAGGTGCCCCACTGAGTAACAAAGGTAGTCTTTTCCATGTCTTCAGGATCCATCTTGATCTGATTATACCCTGAAAAACCATCCATGAAGGAGAACACCTTATGCTGAGCAGTATTGTCAACCAGAACATCAATGTGAAGTAGGGGAAAGTCATCTTTGGGGCTGGCCCTGTTCAGATCCCTGTAATTGACACACATTCTGACCTTACCATCTTTCTTTGGTACCGGCACCACATTAGCAACCCACTGAGGGTAAGAAGTCACTGCAAGAAACCCGGCATCGAATTGCTTCATAACCTCAGCTTTGATCTTCTCAGACATCTCTGGACGCATACGGTGGACCTTTTGCTTAACCGGATGGAAGTCTTCCTTGGTAGGCAAATGATGGACCACAATGTTGGTATCCAACCCAGGCATGTCTTCGTAGGACCAGGCAAAGATCTCCACATAATCATGTAACATCTGAGTCAACCGTTGCTTCACGCTGAGCTCTAGGTTGGCACCAATCTTGACCTCCTTTCTGTCTGCCTCAGTACCCAGATTTATCGTTTCCACTGGCTCTTCATATGGTTGAATTGCCCTCTCTTCTTGGAGTAACAGTCTTGCAAGCTCTCCAGGCACTTCACAATCATCTTCACCTTCGTCTTCGGCTAAGTTGATCGGATTTTCGAAGTCATAACTGGCAGTAGCAGAGTCGTTACCAGTGAGATCCAGAGTGGATTGAAACCTGTATGGGTGAGTGTGTGTAAATACAGCTGTTTTGCAATATAAAGAAAGAAAGAAAGAAAAGGAGCACAAGATTTGAAATGCAGAAAAACGTCCAAGATCTTTATTCATGATATATGTAAATGACAGTTATAAGCCCTCACAAATGAAGCCAACGGTGCCCCGGGTAAGACACCGGGCCATAAAGTTTCAATTCATTGTTTATTACAAATAACAAAAACAAAGGAATTCATTACTGCGTAACAAAAGTAACAGGTAGGTTGTCCTTTGCAGTCCAATTGCTAGGTCCACTGTCGGCCGTCGGATAAATCCAGCTGTCGAACTCAGATTCTTCCACCTCGTCATCATCCTTGATAGCATTCACTCCATGAGCAGGCAGGGGAGCTGTCCCTACATTGGGCTTCTCAGGTGCCTCAAACTGTACCTCCTTTGCATCAATAAGGTCTTGCACCTTGTTCCTTAGGGCCCAGTAATCATCAGCAGAATGCCCCGGGCTATCGGAGTGATAAGCACAACAGGCATTTGGGTTATACTTAGGAGAGGTAGTATTCACAACCTTCGGGGCCTCTCTAACAGTCACCAAGTTGGTTGATAGCAGCTGCGGCAAGATTTGTGACAAGGTCATGCTCAGCCGGGTAAATTCTCTTCTAGGTCTTTCAGCCCTGGGTTGATTAGTTTGCCGAGGAGCGGCAGCAGGTTTAGCAATCACTACCGCGTTGACAGATTGGCGGCGTTCTGGTTTATCTTTCCTCCTAGGCCCATACACATCACTGGCCTCCTTCTTAAAAGGTTTCTTCTCAGCACTTGAAGACGCACCTTTCTGAATCTTACTGGACTTCATGCCAGCCTCTATCCTTTCCCCAGTCAAAATAAGGTCAGTGAATCCTACAGATGAATTGCCAATAAGATGATTAAAGAACGGCCCAGATAGGGTCCCAAAGAACATATCCACTAGCTCACAGTCTGTTAACAGAGGCTGCACCCTGCCAGCCAGGTCCCTCCACTTCTGTGCATACTCTTTAAAACCTTCGCCTGATCCTAGCGACATACCCTGGAGTTGGGTACGTGTAGGAGCAAGGTCAGCATTATATTGATACTGCTTGTAAAAAGCAGTAGCCAACTCCTCCCAGTTACGAACTTTGGTCCCATCCAGCTGATAGAACCATTCAAGATGAGTCCCTGAAAGACTCTCCTGGAAGAAGTGGATCCACAAGTTCTTGTCCACTGTATACGGCTGAATCTTCCGCACATAAGATCCGAGGTGTAGCTTAGGGCAAGACGCCCCGTCATACTTGGTGAAGGATGGTGCTTTAAACTTGTGAGGGATGATCACACCAGTAGATAAACCCAAGTCTCCGAAATCCAAACCAGGCACTTGTTGAATTTCCATGGCGTTCAGTCGGTCTTCCAACTGCTTGTATCTGTCTCCAGCCGGAGGATACTGTTCCTCATTAAAATCAGTCTCATTGTCAGAGACCACCGCACTTGGAGCCCTTCCCCCCTGGGGTCTGTCTTTGCCTACAGAAGAACCAGCTTCCTCATTCTGTAGAGTGTTACCAAACCTCCGACCTGAGTTGAAAAGAACAGTTCTCTTCTTCTTCTTCTCCTTCTTCAGGAGCAAAGCCTTCAGCTCTTCTTGACCTTGAGCCAAACCCATGATCAGCTCCTGAAATTGTGCGTTCTGCGCCTGAAGGGCCTTGATAGACATCTCGGTAGATGATTCAGGGTTCATGATGCTGAAATAAACAGCGAAGAACGGTAAGCAACCTGAAAAGAAGAGTACCTGCTATGCACATGATGAATGATATGTGTTCATGCAATGCATTCAAGGGTTCGAAAGTTCAAATTTGTTGTAGACAAAAAGGAACACACGTTATCATTAAGGAAATAATTGTTCAGTACATCAAAGCCTCATGGGAACAACATTACAAAAGCAAATCAATCCCAAAAGACACTACGCATCCTTTTCGGGGCAATGTAGGTGTTGAGATTCCTCTCCTTGTGCAATAGGCGGGTGAGCTCCAAGACCTTCTTTTCACTAGCATGTAGACTGGTCTCAAGAGAATTTCATTCTTCATTAAGCTGGATCCAGCTCTTCTGCATCTCTTCCCAGGATGTGGGCATGTCAGGATGTTGAATGGTGTAGGACACCTCTCCTTCCAAGACTGGCTCTTTGATCACAGGGAGAACATGAGGATATGGCATCACTAACTTCTGGGAGCGGGCTCGTACCCACTTGAGATAAGGTTCCAATGGGATGGAATTCCTGTGCCCCAGGGTCTTGCTGTCTATCCTACTTGGCATCCTCCAAGCTCTGAGAAATCTCTGGCGAAGTCCTTGTGCATCGTTGTCGAAGTTAAAAACTATGTCAGGAATTAACATGTCATGAGGGCCATCCCTCCGAGCATCACCAAACTGTCTCCAAGCCAAGCATGGGTTGTAAGTAATACCTCCTATGATTCCAAGTAAAGGAACATTAGGGTACTCCCCGCAACGATCAATGATAGTGACCTCCTCTCTGGACCGAGAGCACCAATGTATATCAGCATGTGTAAGAGTCATCAATCGCTGTGACCATCTCAAACCTCGCTCATTCTTCAAAACTGATTGTGGAAGGTGCGAAATAAACCACCTTCCCAAGAGAGGAGTACAACACATAAGGACACCTCTTTTTCTCATGGTTCGAGTGTAACATGAGTGAAGGATGTCCCCCAGCAACATAGGTATAGGATTCCTGGACATGAAGATCTGGACAACACTGATATCTATAAGCTGATATGGATTAGGAAACAACACCAAACCATAGACAAGGAGGGCTATAACTTCTTCAAAAGCTTGTAGGTCAAGGGAGTTCCAACATTCTTGGGCCTTCTCAAACAGAAACCTGGCTAAGAACCCTTTGATAGCACTTCTAACTTCCCAGTGTCCCTTGAGGTCAGATGATTGTAGGTGTAAGGCTTTAGCAATCTCTTCAAGCCTGGGTTCCTTTTCCGTACTGTTGTAGGGTAGTTGATCAAGGATATGGATCTTCAGAAGCCGGGAGAACTCCTCCAATGTAGGTACCAGTTGATAATCCAGGAAAGTGAAACAGTGATGCAGAGGGTCAAAGAACTGGAGCAGGACCTTTATCATATCTTCCTCAATGTTGGTGTTGACCAAGCTGATGAGTCTTCCATGCCTCTCACTGAAAGAAGAGCTCTCGGGAATCCTGGATATAAGCTCCTTAAGCTGAGGAGGGATCCTTACAAGGCTGATCTGAATTATCTTTCTGCGAACAGTTTCCATGTCCTACAAAACAAGAACAAAGATGAAAATTCGAACCCCTGAAATGGTTAGCCAATGCATATGATGTTGTATGATGTCATGATGCAATGATTAAACACACCACAAATATTTATAAAGGCAAACATGATAAGGCACACAAGTCACACCACAGCCCTTAGAGTTTAGGCCTGCATGGGGTCTGTGTATTACCCTCTTGAAGTTGGTGGGCTCAACTTGTCCTATCAGAAGTAACCGGGTTCTAAGGGTCCCAATATCACTGGATTGCTTTCATTGTTCATCGTTTCGATTTAGCCACTGAACTGGCGACCGAAATATTCCAGGAAAGCAACCCTCAATTGAGTGTAGTATCGAGTATCAACCAACCTCGGACTGTACCAAAGTCAGTTATCTCACTACCCTAAAGAGGCCAAGATAGTTCAATTAAGGTTCCTAAGGTCAGTTGATGCTTCACGACACCACGCGGAGGCCCCGTACTCTCCTTGACCGAACTCAAGGGTTACCGGTACACACCAAAGTGCCACATCAACGTAGCAGATTGCTTCAACCATGTCGGTATACCCCGCACAGTTCCCTCACAGCCTTGTTTCTACTTTCTAAGAAGGTATCCCCAGATCCGGGTTAGGATCTATAGAACTCCCAAGACAGTCCCACAATAATAAAGCAAACAAGTTAAAGCAATTGAAAACACAGTTATGAACTATCCTAAGGTACACCTCACTTCATAAGGGTCCCCAGCAGAGTCGCCAGTTCTGTGATCGGTGGATCTGGAACTGACTGTTTAACGCTGGTTTCGTGAAATGTCGCGGAAGCAAGAGTCGCCACCGTCTTTCATTTTCTCCAACAAGGAAAGGACAAAAGCACAGAAAAATTCCTTATGAGATTATCTCTCGGTTCGGGAGGTAGATTTATAGAAAGGGAAGGTGTTAACACCCTTTCTATCCATGGTTATCCATGGGCTCTTAGATACTTGCTCATTTGTGTTTTCAAAAGTGTTTGCTTTTCAGAGTGAGTGGGTTTGAAAAAGTTTCTTTGAAAGTTTCAGATCGACTCTTGTATCAGTCCTCAAGAGTGTTTGAAAAGTTGTTTTGAAAGCTTTTTGAAAAGTGTCAGTGTGAAAAGAGTTTTTGATTTGTTTTGAATTAGAGCAAGTATCTATGAGTAATCTACCTACCCTAAGGAATTCTGCTGTGTAAATGTCCTTAAGGTAGTGCCATCCCACCATTGAGAGGTAGGTAGCACCACCGTTGGAGGTGTTCGGGTCAATTCGAGTTTAGGGACAGTGTGGCCACCGAGCAACAGTAAGACACCTTAGAAGCTACCCTTATGCCATTGATCTTTTTATTCCGAGGCAACTATTTCGAGGCCACTTGTTTCGAGGCAACCGTTTCGAGGCAACTAGATCAATGGAACATAAGGACTCACTAAGACATCCTATACTCGACGACCACGTTTCGAGGGGCAAGGCAACAGTGAGGCGTACCCTAGGAGTGGTGTGTGAATTGTGTGTCATTTTCAGTTATATTTTATCTTGTCATGCATTGGGTGAGCTACGCTTGATTTTATTTTGGCATTCATTCTTTCATGTGATTAGCAGTTAAAAGGTGCGAAAATTAAAATGCGGAAAATAAAGTCCTACGCTATTACAAGGCGCGGGTCTATACATCGCCAAATTAACAAAGACCCGATTTTGAATAAAAGTGCGGAAAGTAAATGTCCTAATTATTATTACAAAGCTTTGGGGCAAATACATAATATTTAAAATGAAAAATAGAAGCAAACGCGCGAAAAGAAATTATAATTGAAGGTGCGAGGGCGTTGGACCCTTTAAAGAGATTAAATTAAAATTACAAATTAATTAAATTATTAAATAATGAAAAGAAGTTATTTTTGATGCTTTTGTATTTATGAAAATAAAGGAAATAGATTAAAATTAAATAAAACCCTAATTCTAAATTGTTTTTAATTATTAAAGAAAATATTTAAGTTTAAACCTAATTTACTAATTATTTAGTTGCATGAGTATTTACAAAATTAATTAATAGTTAATAATAATTATAATAAGAAAAATTTATTTATTGAGAAAAAAGAATGAAAATGCTAAACCTAATTTTTATGTATTTTATTTATTAAAAAAAAAACATTAAAGTTGAAAACCTAAAATTAAACTAATTTGGTTATTGCAATTTATTTACAAAACTATTTGTGAATTAAAAATTAAATAAACATATTTTATTTTTGACTTTTCTAATTTTTTTTGTGTTATAAAAATTATTTTATGAATTAAATAAAACAAAAGGAAAAAACAATTAAAATAAATAATAGAGAAAAAAATGAGAGAAAGGAAATACAAACAAGGGGGGTATTCAGGCCCTTTTGGAGGTTAATGCAAAGGAATTTGGCCCATTGAACCAGGCCTTTTTGACCTTCTGGCGCTTGTGTGTGGGACGTTTGACTAGGGTACATGGTGGATTGCTTGTGATGGCCATTGGATTGATCTTCAGGGACATGTGGCAGGCACTGGCGTGAGGCTTCATGATGGTCCTTGGAATGGAGGCTGCACAGAAGCACGTTAAGAAAAAATATATGAATAAGTGGGGGGACCTGGGAATCGAACCCAGGTCCCAATACCTGAAGGACAACGCACCAACCAGCTGAGCCAACGCGTTATCTTGATATTATAGTGGGACGTGAATATTATGAGAGAGACTAAGCGCTATTGGTAAACACAAAAAAACACGCGCGAATGTTTGAATTGCCCAGTCTGGTTGAGACAACTCAACGTCTTCTCCATTGTGTCTTCGTTTTTGCCTGCAAATAAGAATAGATAGCGGGGGTTTTAAACCCCCACTAAGTGCAGAACCTGAAAATAGCGATTAGGTCATATGCAAATATAAAAAGGGCACGATGGGGGGAATTGATTCGTTTGGACGTTCTGAATCCAGTGGTATAGGTCTCGTGGCCTAATTTTTCCAGATGAGGAAAGCCCCAAATTCAGACTTCTGAAACCCTAGAATGCTTTCATGGTAACTTTGCATACAGGCAGCCATTCTTCAATTGAAATGTGCCATTAGCTTTAGAATCATCATGTTAGTATAAATCACACATTAAAAGTCATGAATAACGTATGAAAATGCAAATACGAATATGAAAATTTTAAAGAAAAGTCAGGCTTCTATCTACCAATTCCTTGAGTATGGAGGCGTGATTTTGATTGGAAAAGCTCCCTGGGTAGTCCAACAACGTATTGGAATGCTTTTGAGGTCTTGAAAGGAGCTCTGGCTATGAAAACAGTTTTGAGGTTTTTGTGAAAAAAAGTGCAAGTTTGATCTTGATGCTTATGCGCAGCTTCTGTGTTCTTATGCCTTCAGTTATGTTTGCATATGTATGTAGTATGATTAGGTCAAACAAAACAAGCCCATAATCCATGTATTAAATGCTTTTGAATTTTTAATTTTGCATATCTTTTCTTCAAACTTTTTGCCATGAAAACTTGCCTATTTTGGAAGATCTTGCCTCTTGATGTGGTACACGAAATATTTAGGCCTTAATGAGAGAATATGCTGCACAAAAAGATTTGGAAAACATGATTTGCTATTTTTGTCATATTTAATTTAAATTAAGTGAATTAATAATAATAATAATTCAAATAATTAATCAAAAATGATAAAATAACTCCCTTGGATGTCAATGGGTCGTGCATAGCCTTTGGGTAATGATTCATGGAAGAAATTGAGGCCCATTAGAAATTTTGAGGCATTTGAAGCAAGGTTGACTTTTCAAAATTCCCAAACATTTCCCAACTTCCACAAGGCATATCTTGCTCAATTTTTAAGCTTTGATCATGTTCTTGGACATTTTGGAAAGGTCTTGAAGTCCTATAACCAATGCCTTTGGTCCCATGTCATTTTGATTTACCAATCGCAAGTTATGGTCTTTGACTTAAAGTGCCTTTTTGTTGACTTTTGAAAATGACCTATAATGTTGAGATTGATAACTTTTTGTGAGAGCATCTCTTGGACTTGAAGTGTGAAGATGAGTTGTAGGAAATGTCATTCTCTTAAAAATGAGCTTTGGATGGAATTTTTCTGATAAACCATGTGGAAGTTATGCCCTGGTCAATTTGCAGTTGACTTTTCAACTGTCCAAAAATGGAAACTTTTGCATCTTGAGACTTTTTGAGCCATGCCTTGAGAATCATGATCAAGAATTGATCAAATGATGTTTGTGGCTTCAAAATAAGATGTTTGACCAAATTTTTTGACTTTTGACTGTCAAATGACCATTTTGCCCCTGCAGTTGACTGTAGGGCAATTAGGGTTTTTGACTGTGCAATTTTATGCAATGAGTCTTGAAACTTGGCATGAGGATGCTTGACAATGTTTATAGGCATGTGGGACTTGTTTGTACCTTTGGAAACTTCAATTTCTTTGCCAGCACCAAAACCCTAATTTTTGACTGTTAGGAGGCCATTGGACTGTGCAACCTTTGGGGAGATTTTGAAGCATGCTCTTAGCAAATCTTGAAGAATATGGGAGGGAAAATTTTGGGGTACAACATCATGCATATATTTTCTTATATTATTTGCGTTAAATTTTTTATATCATGCATTAATCAAGAATTTCACAGTCAATACGATTAAAAAACACTAACAAATCTCAAACTATTTTTCGCAACAGACAAAGCTAATCAATTGTTTTTGCAAAAAGGTTTCAAACGGATTTTGACTAACCGCGCATTTAGCCAAAATCTCCGCCATCACTACTCCCTACCAAAATGCGAGGTGATTCAAAGTACGTTTATGACCCCTAAAAAACCACCAACCCTATACGAACTTAAATTGGGACTCTGATTCCTCATAAGATGATATGTAGGCATACTATCGGAAATCGTAGTGAGTTCTCCTATAAAAAAATTAAACCATTTCCTCCTAATTAAAATTTAAAACCCTATTTTACCCAACTCAAACCTAAAACCTAGTATCCTTGTGAACAAGGTAGATGAAAGGTGCCTAACACCTTCCTTTCATTTAATGAAGTCTGAAACCTATAATCTCTGTCTGCGAATTAGGGTTTTCTGTTAGATTCCCTTCCCTAGGATAAAAACTAATAGTGGTGACTCTTAATTTAAAAACCAGTTTCTACAAGGCGCAACCAAGCAAGGATATTTAGGGACCGTGCAAATTTGATTTGGTTTCCAAAAAAGGACCATGGAGACTTTTTAGAAACATGAAGATTTGTTCCTATTTTTAGGGAATAGATTCTGCAGGTGATTTACAACTGGAAGATTGCATTTGATTGAAGATTCCAAGCCTATACTGTAAGAGTCTATATAAAGGGACTTACTAAACCTAGAAACGTAAGCATTATCATTGAAAAAAACCGTGTGTAGTTGAATAAGGGTTTAGAGTTTCGAGAGTACTTTAGGTGCTTTGTTTTTTTTTTTGTATGTCACTCATGTATCTTCTGATACATTGAGGTAGACTGATTGTTCATTGTTACTTGGCAATCACATGTTGCACTTGACTGGGTTAACAATTAACCGTGTCTTTTACATTTTGCAATTTAATTCTACATATTTTCTATTTTGGTAAAATTGTTTTGTCATCAAATGATGTCTTAACACTTGTCTTGACATTGTGTTTTGGTGTTGGGTCATCAGTCTTGACATCTGTTTTAAAGTTCCAGAATTTCAATTGGCATTTGAGCAAGCACCCTGTTCTGTCTATTGAGTGAGCTTCAGGGAGAATAATTTCTGGTGCTATGGACAAGGAAGGAGGATACAACCACAAACTACCTCTGTTAGATGGTTCAAATTATGACTGGTGGACGGTTAGATTGGTGGATTTTCTGAAATCCATTTACAAAATAAATTGTAGAAGGCTATTTTGAAAGGATGGATTCATTATGTTGTGAAGGACAAAGATGAGAATGATTCCTTGAAGCCAGAGGAAGAATGGTCTGAAGAAGATGGTAAATTAGATCTTGGAAACTCCAAGGCTTTGAATGCTCTATATTTACTGGAGTGGACAAGAACATTTACAATTTAATAAATTCATGTACTGTACCTAAAGATGCTTGGGAAATTCTTAAGATAACTCATGAAGGCACATTCAAAGTGAATATGTCCAGACTTCAACTTCTCACTACCAAATTTGAGAACCTAAAGATGAATGATGATGAAAGCATTCAATAATTTCACATGAATGTTCTTAAAATAGCAAATGCATCTAGTGCATTGGAAGAGAATATGTCATAAGAAAATCTTGTTAGAAAGATTCTCAAGTCTCTACCTAAGAGATTTGAAATGAAGGTGACAACCATTGAAGAAGCTCATGACATTAGTGTAGCGGTAGAAATATTGAGACTAAACCATCAGAATAACTTAACTCGCAAAATCAGTGATAGTCGCCACTGCACTTTTATTTTATTAAAAGGAATGGCATAAGAGTGAATAAACCCAAAGTGAAATATAGATCAAGGTAAGGGGGTTGGTTATGCAAAGGGAAAATATTAGCACCCTAAACATCTACGGTACTCCTCATGGACCTCTTTGAAAATCTATGTATTTTGGCTATAAATAAAATATTTACAAAATGAGATTGTGGAGATGAGAAAAGAAGTGTTTCTTACAATTTTTGCACCCGTCGCAGTTGCAAACCTTTTGTGCCAACGTACCATCTTTTATGCAATAGGGGATCAAGGCACTCATAGTTCTTCTCAAAGTTTTTGAAAGGTTTTATGTGTTGGTTAATTTTAAGAAAAAGGTTTTAAAGATAAAAGCCAAAGCGATAAAAAGGGTTGAATTTGTTTTGTACTTTTTAAGTGTTGAAGAAATAAGTCTTATCTTGATTAAGATTTATTGATGACTTTATTAAGAAAAGAATTTTGAAAATGCATGTACCTAAGTCCAAGTTTTTTATGAAAGCAGTTCAAGTTAGACAACAAGAATCCTTTGAAAAAGGGAGGAGATTTTGAAAATTAAAGAAGAATGGGAGGAGATCAAGAGACTATTCTAAAGCACAAAGTAAAAGCTAAGGTAAGGAAATATCTAACCAAACAAGAAGCCAAAATTTGACATTATGAAGTCAATGTAGAATTTCCATCCTTTGGATTAAAAGCCACAAGTACCAAATAGACCAAGAGCATACCAATCATCCATGTGAAAATAAATCACAAGAAAAGAAGTATCAAATAAACCCTAAGGTTTTAAAACCCAAAGCAAGGTCTTCAATATTGATCCATGTGCCATATATATTACTTAAGGTCAACATAGTAACATATGCACACAAAAGGTTTCCCAATACAAGCAAAATAACAATGAAATAACACAAGGTTCGAAGTCTCAAGGTTTCAAAGTATCAGGGAAAGGCTTCTAATCCTAAGTCCAAGAGGTCCACAACTCCAAAATGCCAAGGATAGTAACCAATAGTCCAAGGAAGATCCTTAAGTATTTTAATGTTAAAGTTGTTTATTAAGTTTCTTAATAAGAAAAGGAAAAGCTCAAGTGATAAAAGATAAAATGACATAAAAATAGATGCTCAAGTGAGCAAAATGAAAATATCACGAGATGTAAATGCTAAAGATAAATGTGCATAAAAGTAAATGCATACAATAAAAGGCATAAAGATAAAGGCATAAAGTAAAGTTAATTGTTAATGGTTAGTAAGTTAGTTGTTAATAATCACAAATTATGATGAACGATGATTGAATGATGATCTTAGACCAAGGATAATGAAAACTCATTAGAGGATTGATAAAATCAAAGCCTCCTAACAACAAGTTTCATAGGTATTGGAAAAAAGATAACCAATAAACCATACTTGGGCTTACAAACATAAAGTTTGGGCCACTAATGATCATTTTTCAAATTGGGACAAATTTAGCACTATGTTAAGCAATCGTAAGTGGACTTATGTAGAAGTCACACCTATTTTGAGGCCGGTCAATAGTAATGTATGTACCATACACGTTAGAGACATGGTAGAAACCAAGCTCCTAAAACATGTAGCACAAGTAACAACAAAGATAAAGAAGAAGAAGGGAGATGAAGAAGAGATGAAGTCCATAATAAATGATCAATTATGATTGAAGATTGAACTTAGATTAAAGTTGATGAAGACTTGTTAGAGGATTGATAAAATCAAATCCTCCCAACAACAAGCTTCAAACATTTTGAACTAAAGATCAATAATCAATCATACTTGGACAATTTCAAGCATAAAGCTTGGGCCACTAATGATCACTTAAAAAGGAAATAAGAAGGCGATGAAATGAAGAGGGAAAAAGTAATGAAGTAGAGATAGACGAAGGTTAAATACCACATTTGAACCAAGGGATTAATCAAGCTATCATTAAAATCATTCATTCATTTTGGTGGAGTTAAACTCAACACCCAAGATCCAATGATGTTAATGAAGCTTATGACTAAAATTCACATGCTCCAAGATCAGCCAGAATACATACAAAAATAAAATTGCAATTTAAACAAAATATAGTAAGAAAAATGATTTTAAATTGAAAATAAAAAGGTAAATACCAAACCACAATCAACACTTAAAACAAATGGAATTTAAAGGCATGGAAAAAAATCATAAATACCTCAAAGTATATTCACAATTTTTTTAAAAGTCAGAAACTATTTTAAAAAATTGAATAATTAATTGAAATACACTAAAAATCGCAAAAAATAGAAAAATTAAAAATAAAAATCAAATGAGGTCACTGTTGTACCCTAAAATTTGCCCTCTCATTTTTCAAGGCTTTCCTCACAAAGATTCTCAAAATTCAAGCTTGCACAAGTACATTGGGGTCTTCCAACACCAGAATTAAAAGGAAACTGTCAAAAAGGGGGAAAACAGATAAAAATAACATTTTGACGAATTTGGAAGAAAATGGGTCTCCTTTGATTGGACTTTGCACCTCCTTCGACTTCTCAAAAGTTGTTGCTAGCACGCCTCTTTCATCTGGGCATGTGACTCCAAAAAGGCTTCCTTCGACTCAGAAGGAAATGATCTTCATACAAAGCTTCAATTGAGTTTTTGTTTCCCTCCGAAGCAGTGTCTTTCGACTCAGGAATGTCCTTCGACTTAGGAAGTAAAGGCTTACTTTTGGTTTTCTTCAATTCAAAAAGTCAATAATCTTTTGAAAGCTTCCTCCGATTCAGAAATTAATAACCTTCTGAAAAGTGTCATTCGACTGCACCATTCGCCCCTCACCTTTTTGCCTTGGATGCATAAGTTTTCGATTGGATGAATGACTACCTTCTTGTGACTTTCAAATTCATATCCATGTGTGATTCGAATGCGCCTTCATATCACTTTCGAATCCATCTGTAAACCCTTCGAAACGCCATAGTCATGCATTATGACACACAACTGGTGAAAACGAACGCTGTGTTGTTCTAGTCTGGTCGAAAGGTGTAGAAGGATGGAGGGTTCGACTCAAAAAGATCAAGTTGAACATTTAGACCCATAGGCTAGGCTACGTGTTTTCCCTTTTCAGGCCTCAAACCTATGACTCACCCTATACTTATTTGTTTATGCAAGCTAAAATAGGCCTTTACCCATTTGTTGTCTAAGACCACTTGCACTTAAAAGCATAATACTACCTTTTAGAAAGGTTTGTCTTGAGCCTTGCGCCTGTTTTCCTTCAGAAGGAAGCAACCCCATCTGAACCATTCATTTTACTTTTATGGCACAAGTGGGCACTTACTTACCAACTGAGCCTTATTTTATTATATTTGCTCACCAAGCTTCCCAAAAGCCTTTCTCTATAAATAGAGAGTTCATTTGCACAGAGAAAGAGAGGATCTTTGGACCTGAGGAACGAATCCCCCAAATTCTCTCAAACACAACAAAAAATTCTCAAACACTTCAACACTTGAGAAATCACAAAAAAGCCCAGAATCACATTCATCTCCTTCAAATCTGAAGAACAACCACACATTCCATTTTCCTTCGACTCAAGGAACATCCCATTTGTTCTTTCCATCGAATCCAGCAGAAAAGTATATTTCACCTGTTTTTCTCTTTCGAATCCAGTGTCAAAGGACTACCCAGGGCCTTTTCCTTCGAATCCAGAGGCATTCAAAGCAACCACTTCAAAGTCCAGAACACGTTCCAACCTCCAGAAAGGAGACAAAAAAGTTAGAAACGAAGCCTCTGGCTTCCATACTGGCTTCCAGACCCCAGTCGAAAGGCACAACATGCTGGCCTCCAGACCCCCAGTCGAAACTCATTCCTTCACCCCTTTTCAGGTAAGGTCTAAGAAGGCCAAAAATGGTAGAGTCGAAGGGTTTGCTGCCCTATCGAAAGATCCATTTTTCTTGCTTTTACCTTATTTTTGTCTTTATATTTTCATGCAATTCAATATGGTTGTAATAGTGTAGGATATTTATTTCCTGCATTTTTATTGCTTTGAACAAATGTTAAGTAATTAGGTGTATGGCAAGATAAAATCAACAAGTAGACAACCCAAAAATCAAAGACAAAATGCATGCAATCAAACACACATGCACACATGCACACTTAAAGAAATTCCACTTGTTGCCTTACAAAAATGGCCATGTTATGCATGTGGGATGTCTTAGTACAAACAAATCGAAAAAAGATCATAGTCCCTCAATGACGCTATCAAAGTTGCCTTTCAAAATGATCTTAGTCCCTACAAAAAAGTGCTAAGTCGTTTCACAACATTGCTATCATGGTCATACGATGACCCAATGCTCGTCCCTTCACATCCAATGATGGGGCTTCTTATCAAATCAATGGTAAGGTAGCAACATCTAAACGAGGAGGAAAAACACATCTAAAACCTTTTGAGTGGGTAGATTAATTTTAGTTGGTTCCTCAATTTCAAAACAAACATCCTTGCTATTTTCAAAACAATCACATACACTTTCCAAAACATCTTCAAAACACTTTCCAAACATTGAAATATTTTCAAAAGCTCAACACTTTGCATACATTCTTACGAACGAGAATCATTGCAAAGTTCTCCTAAACGATGGCACCTTTTCAAAATACTTTCAAAACCACACAAAAGCATAATTTTCAAAACAAAAGCAAGTGATCTAACAAGTAACTAAGAGCCCATGGAAAACCATGGATGAAAAGGGTGTTAATACATTCCCTTTTCATAATCTACCCCCGAACTCAAGAAAATATCTCAAAAGGTCTTTCCTGTGATTTTTTTCACCTTTCCTTATTGGATAAAAGAAAATTCGGTGGCGACTCTTGCTAAACCGCAACATTTGCAAACACAAACGCAAAACCCTCAAGTCAGTTCTCCCACCATATCACAGAACTGGCGACTCTGCTGAGGAATTTCTTAAAAGTGGAGTTACCTTAGGGTTAGATCATATTTACTTGCTTACATTGTTTGATTTTCCTGCTTTATATTTTGGTTCCTTGTTTGGGTTACTGTTAAAAAAATCCTACACCCGGATTTGGGGGATACATTTTAGGTAAGTAGCAATAAACTGTGAGGGAACTGTGCGGGGTATACCGACACAGTTGAAGCAGTAGCTATGTTGATATGGCACTTTGGTTGGTACCGGTAACCCTTGAGTCAATCAAGGAGAGTATGGGGCCGCCGCGTGGTGTCATAAAGCATCAACTGGCCTTAGAACCTTACTTGACCAACTTGGCCATTAGGACGTAGTGAGATGACCGGCTTTGGTGCAGTCCGAAGTTGGTTGATACTCGACGCTACATTCATTGAGGTTAGACTCTCGAGTTTTGTTTGGTTACGAGTCAATCACTTATCGAACGAAACTTGGGGGAAAGATCAGTGATATTGAGATCCCTTAGAACCCGGTTACTTTTAACTAGGACATGTTGAGCCAACTAAAACTTCAAGAGGGTACTTACCTAAAACCCCATGCAAGCCTAAACTAAGGACTTATTTGATTTGCTTGTATATGCACTGGTACATAAACATCATAACATCATAACATCATAAACATCATAAACATCACTAACCATTTCAAGGATTTTTGGATTTATCTTTGTTCTATTTTGTAGGACATGGCCTCCGCTCGTAGGAACACTATCCAAGTCAGTCTTGTGAGGGTACCTCCACAACTCAAGGATTTAGTATCAAGGGTCCCTGAAGATTCCTCTTTCACCAAAAGACATGGACGACTCCTTAGTTTGGTTATCTCAAGTATTGAAGAAGAGATGATAAAGGTGTTTGTCCAATTCTTCGACCCTTTGCATCACTGCTTCAATTTTCCTGATTACCAACTTGTGCCCACTTTGGAGGAATTTTCTCAACTTGTAGGGATCCCTATTCTCAATCAGTCACCTTTCAATGGTATTGAAAGAGACCCTAAACCTGAGGAAATTGCTCGAGCTCTACATTTGCAACCATCTGACTTAGTAGCAAATTGGGTAACAAGGAGTGGTGTTAAAGGGTTACTAGCAAAGTTTTTGTTGGAGAAGGCTCAAGAGTGTTGGAATATTTTGGATCTACAAGCCTTTGCGGAAATTCTGGCTCTTCTCATCTATGGATTGGTACTATTTCCAAATCCTGACCAATTTATAGATGTGAATGCGATTAAGGTTTTCATATCTCGTAATCCGGTGCCTACATTGCTTGGAGACATATTTCATTCTCTTCACTCTCGCACTTTGAAGAAAAGGGGGGATTTGATGTGTTGCACTCCTCTGTTGGCTAGGTGGTTTATTTCGCACTACCTCGATCAGTGGTGAAGAATGAACAAGGTATGAGATGGTCTAAAAGATTGATGTCACTTTCACATGCTGATATCCGTTGGTATTATCGCTCCTTAGAAGACATTACCATCATTGACCACTGTGGGGAATTCCCTAATGTCCCTCTACTTGGCATTAGGGGAGACATTACTTACAATCCTTGTTTAGATTTGTGATAATTTGGATATGCCGGAAGAGATGGCCCTCATGAGGTACTCATCCAAGGAATTGCATTTGATTACGAAAGCGATAACCAAGGTTACCATCAAAGATGTATACGAGCTTGTGGTATGGTTAACAAAGTTGATAACAAGACATTGGGGCGTAAGAATTCCATTCCTTTGGAACCTTATCTTAAATGGGTAAGGGCTCACGCTCAAAGTCTCAAGATGCCTTATGAAGCCGTCTTACCTGTTATCATGGAGCCAGTAGTCGAGGGAGACATTCCACATATGATCCTCTATCCTGATATGCCTACTTCTCTTGAAGACTTGCGAAATGCTTGGATTCAGTTAAAAGGAGAACGAGACACCTTCGAAGCCAAGTTCTATGAAAGCGAGACGGAGATATTGGAGCTTACAAGGGAACTTCATGAAGAAAGGAGCTTAAACACCTACATTGCGCCAAAGAAGATGCGCACAACTTTTCTGTCTTAGGAGTTTACTTTATGCTTATTTCTGTTGTTGTAAGCCCAAAAGGCATGTTTGTATTCAAATCAAGATTTATTTAATGCAAGTTAACGTTTGTTCACTCTTTGTCTATACAAATTTAAATTCTTTAATCCTTGAAATCATTTGCATACTGCATATTCATGCATCATGACATGACATGCGTCCGCATAACAGGTTTCCTCATCTCTCCGCTGTTTATTTCAGCAAGAAAGCAAGCAAGCAAGCAAGATGGATCTAGAGAAAACTGTGACGGAACTCCAGGCTCAGAATTCTCAATTCCAAGAAGCTTTACTCGCCCTGGCCAAGGGGCAGCAGGATATGATGACCTTGTTGGCCGCTAAGAAAAAGCCAAAGAAGAAAGCTCAGCTCAACATGGGAAGAAGGTTCAAAGAGACAATCCGTCAAATTCCAATAGAGGAAGATTCATCCGAAGAGGACGAGAACCAAATTGGTGAAGTCAAGAGTACTCAGGCCGACTGTATCAATGACCAAGAATCTGATGATGATTATTTCAATGAACAATACCCACCCCCAGATATCAAATACAAGCAGCTAGAAGACAGATTGAAATCAGTTGAAATCCAAGCTATTCCCGGTTTAAATTTTGATGATTTGGGCTTAATCTCTGGGGTAGTCATTCCCCACAAGTTCAAAATACCGACCTTCGCAAAGTACGACGGGGTTTCTTGACCAAAGCTCCATTTGAAGTCCTATGTACGCAAGATACAACCACACACTACTGATAAAAACTCTAGATTCACTTTTTCCAAGAGAGTCTGGCTGGAACACAACTTGAATGGTTTTATCAGTTGTGTGATACGGTGGGAAGAACTGACTGTTTTTGGAATGCTAGTTCGCATTTTGCATTTGTATTCGCAAAATGTCGCGGTAAGAAAGAGTCGCCACCAACTTTTATTTTATCCAACAAGGAAAGGAAAAAAGCACAGAAAAATTCCTTTTTTTGAGATATTTCTAAGTACGGGGGGGTATATTATAGAAAGGGAAGGTATTAGCACCCTTTCTATCCGTAGTTATCTACGGGCTCTTAGGTACTTGTTCATCATTTTTCAAAATGTTTTCTTTATGCTTGTGGGTTTTGAAAAGTTTTTGTTTTAACTTCGATTTAACTCTTGCGTCTGTCTTCAAGAGTGTAACAAAGTGTTTTGAAAACTTGTTTGTAAAAGAGTGTAAGTGTGAGAGTTTTGTTTTGGATGAGCAAGTATCTAAGAACTAATATACCTACTCGAAAAAGGAATCGTTCTATGCTAATTTCCTTTAGACAATGCTATCCCACTATTAGTGAGTAGGTAGCATCGTCGTTGGAGTTTGAGGGTCAATTCGAAAGAGGGACATACGGTCACTAAAGCAATGTTAGGATGTCTTAGCGGTAACCCTAATGTCTTAGATCATGTATTCGAGGCAACAATATCCGAGGCAACCATTTTGAGGCAACTATGATCTTTTAGACAAGAGGGCGACCACTAAAACAACCTATACTCAATGACCGTGTACGAAGGCAACCAAGTGAGGTATACCCAAGGAGTGCGCATGTGCGAGTGTGTTGATTTCAGTTTTTTTTATCTTTGCACATGTTTAGGGTGATCTAATTGATTTTAACTCAAACATTTATTCTTGTCATGCAAGCCCTATTATCAAACATCTAGCAGTTGTATATTTGCAGAAATTAGAGGTGCGGAAATTAAACTAAATTATTACAAGGCGTCGGGAATTTACATCGCCAAAAGCAACCCTTTGAAAATAAAATAAAAGCGGAAAAATAAATGTCCTAATTAATTATTAGAATCCAGAAGCAGATACATAAATTGAATAAATAAAGAATAAAGCGCGCGAGGTGAAAATGAATCGAATGCGAGTTTAGGGTTTTGACCCTTTTAAAGAAACTGCTTTTTTGTTGTTTTTATTTATTTTTAAGAAAATAAATTAATCCTAAAATTAAACGCTAAATTAATTATTAAATAAATTAATTAATGAAAAATATTAAATGACATATTTTTGGAGTTTTTGATATTTAGGAAAGAAAATAAATAATTAAACTAATGATTAAAACCTATTAATTCTAATTAGTTTTAAATATTTACAAAATTAATTAAAGTTATCTAGAATTAATAACCTAATTAATTAAATTAATATTTATTAAAAAAAAATAAAGTTCTGAATTTAATTGGGCAAAAAAGTATTTTTGTGATTTTTTTGATAAAAAGAAAATTGTGTTATTGGTTAATAATTAATTAAACAAAATTAAATGAAAATAAATAAATATAGAAAGTTAGAGGAATGGGCCTGATTTGGAGGTGTCAAAAGCAATTTTGTTGGCCCAATTGATGGAGATCCGTTTGACTTTGCTGATCCAGCGTATGCGTGTTGACTTGGCCCTTTGGTGCTCCTTCAATATTAGCCACCAGATCTGGCCATCTGGCCATCTGGCATGTTGATTGGTGAGGGAGTATGATGGAACTCCTGCTTAGGCGCATACTGGATTGCCTGAAAATAAACAAGAAAATGCAAATTGCTGAAGGCAGGGATCGAACCCCTGACCTCCAGCCTTTGAACGCCTTAAGGCCAACGTGGCTACCACTGGAGCACTTGTGTTTATTTGTTATAATATTAAAGGAAAATAATGAAATACAAAAGCGAGCATTAGTGGACAGAAACAAAAAAAATGCGCGGACGTTTGAACGGACGAATGGGGAAGCGACAACTCATCGTCCCCTTCCTTGAACCGTAGCTAAAAATCAAACGAGCTATACCCAGAGACAGATGTCCGTCACTACAAACCAGGCATCTCTAAAATCTTGCACAAGCCATGTAAATGCATTCTAATACCATGGTTAGATTCGTCATCTTCTGCTGATCACAACCATGCCCATTATTAGGGATAATTGTTCCTAAAACGAAAAACCCCAAAAACAAAGACGAAACCCTAACAATGGTTGATCTCGTTACAGGTCATGTAAATGCAATTGAATAATACCAAAAGCTTGCAAATGATTTGTAGATTCAGACTATGCTATCAATTCATGCTAACTATGCCTAAATTTAAAAATACAAAATCAAGAAAAGGGTGAGTTTGTGAGTGACTTACAGTGCTCTGGAGGGATTGGAAACGCGTGGTTTTGATTGGTTCAGGTTGTGGAAGCTACCAGGAAACGATTGAGACAATTTCCAAGCCTTGAAACTGCTCATAAGCCTTGTTTTGATCTCACACTTTTTTGGTATTTTTGCAAATTTTGTTCTTGCTCTCTTTCTGATCTCTAACCCTTATTTTGGTCTGCACACGACCCTTATGTATTGCACAATGTATTAGGTTTGAAAACTCAGTCCAAATCTCTCTCTTTCAATGCTTGGATATTTGATTTGATTTTCTTTTACAACCTTCCAAATTTGGCTTGATTTGAATCTTTTTGTACACAACTTGCCTTTATTTGAGTTTCAATGCCTTGCTAGCTATGATTAAAGCCTGAAACAATCAAAATATCCATTGTTATCAATGCTTTGGATTTTATTTGATTTAAATCAAATAAATTCAAATAAAAATCAAAATAATTAATAAAAATATGATATGGACACATGGCCAAGGCTAGAGCACGTGGGCAATAATGCCAACCCAAAACAAGTGAAAAAGAATGGGCCCATTTGGCAAAATTTGAAGTTTTGGGGATAGTTGACTTTTGGCAATTTTGCAAAAAAGTCCAACTTCAACAATGCATAACTTCCTCAATTTTGAACTTTTGGAGGTGTTATTAGACTTTTTTAGAAATATTGATATGTCCTATAAAAAAATCTTTTGGTCTCATCTCAATTTGATGTTCCATGCTCAAGTATGAAGCTTTGACAAAAAAGGTGTTTTTGTTGACTTTTCAAAATGACCTACAATGTCCAAATTCATAACTTCTTGTGAGTGAATATTTTGATCTTTGGATATGAATATGGATTGTAGGGAATTTCATCCTCTTCAAAATGAGATTTGGATGGGTCATTTCTCATAAAATATGAGAAAGTTATGCTTGGTCAAAGTTGAGTTGACTTTTCCTACAAAACCCTAATTTAGCAACTTTTGGATCTTGATGAATTGTGAGCAATCCTTGATGAATCATTATCAAAACTTGATAAAATGATGAAATATATTTCAAAATGAGGATGTTGACAAAAAATATTGAAGTTTGACTATATATAGGTCACAGTTGACTTTTGCCCTAGCATAGTCGATTTTTGGACCTTTGAGCAATTGATTGAGCAAAATTCCCCTGCAAGGCTTGAAACTTGACATGGTGTTGGCTCCTAAATTCGACACCCTTGTTTTATTAATGTCAGCCATTAAAGCTGAAGGATGTTTTCGACTAGCTAGGTCCGTCGAAATGCCCATCGAAAGATGGCAAGGTACTTAAAAGATTTCTTCCAAGGGAGAAGTTGGTTGCCTTCGACGTCGAGAGAGTTTCTCGTCGAAGATGCTTCTCGATGAAGGTGTTCGATGGTTCAGAGTGGAGCAGTTTGAAATTCAAGTGTTTGGAGGGAAAACGGTTTCCAGCGGTTACCAAGTGCGACGTGCGAAGATCTAGAGCGTCGAACATTGAGAACGTGCCAAGTGGAATCATCTCGAAGCAGTGTAACTGCCCGACGGTTACTTGGGATGTTTTAGTATAAATAGTAGTAGTCATGTAGTTTCTCGCGTGTGTTCACAATTCTATACAAAGTCACTCATATAGATTCGAGTACCCAGCGTGTGAGAAAGAATTGTTGAGAAATGTATGTGTGAAACACCAACTTTATTAATCAAAGTCATTTACTTTCCCAGAAATTTATTTGCTTTCTTCTTTACTTTCCTGTCGAACCCTTTCATTTAAAGCCTTATTTATTTTACCAAGTCCTTTCTTCATGCAATTTACTTAAAGCCTCTTTATTTTATTGTCATTTAACCAATATCCAATTTAATCAAACTTCAAAATCAACCTATGTCCTAGGATCAATCTGATCGATCCTGCGAGTAACCAAATAAGTAACCATTTGGAGGATCAGCGGTTGTTTACCAAATACCAAGGTAAACAAATTGGCACACCTGGTGGGACTGTGTGTTGATTGTTGAAAATAATCTCATCTTTTCGAGGAGTGTTGTATGTTATTGAGAAGTGGTAGAATATACGCTAACAATAACAATACTGCCAGAAGAAGGGAAGAGATGGCGAATCCGCCAAACAATAACGAAATCCCACAAACGAATGTGGGAGCAACGGTTAGTACGACCGTAAGTGAAGCGACAACTGTTGGTTCGACACCAGCAGTAACGGTCACAGCAACGGGGCCATTACTTTCGTTCACGGGCCCCAGGATGCCTTTGGGAACTCCCCCACCCAGGGGAAATTCAGGCACAAGGCCTTTTGCGCCACCAGGATTTATGCCACTCTATGGTATGCCAACTTCTGAAGTGGCTAGCCTGACGAATGCTGCGTCCACTTTTTCAGACCCTTTAGTGAGTGCCTCTTCGCCACTCCAAGGTTCTGGAGTAGGCATGGCGAATAGAAATAGGACCCAACTCTTAGGAGGAACGTCCCAAGTAGCTCATGGCCTTACAAATGCCTCGACAGCAGTCTTGAGGCAACAAATGGACGAAAGCAACCATGATATGGTGCAAATGTTGGCACAAACTTTGAGTACAGTGCTAAACCCTCTAATACAAAACACTACTCAATCGAATCAGCAAGTGACAGCGCAAATGACGCGTTTGACTGATTTCTTTGGAGTACCCCAACCTGTTCGACAGCCCCAAAGGGCGCAAATAAGGGGAAACCAGGGGATATTCTTAGAGGAAGAAACCACCATCAACCAGGCTCAACAGCCTGTCGAAGAAAACCTTAGGGCACGATTGGAGCAACCCGTCGAGGAACCTAGGGTGATAACCCCAGAGGTAAGGTTAATTCACAGAAACCAAAATGCTGACGAAGTAGTCCAGCATATCCAATACCAGAATACGGGTTTGGAAAATAATCTGGCAACCATGATCGAAAGGATCATGACTCAAAATGGGATGAACATGGGCTTTCGAAGGCCCAACTTTACATCTCCATTGTCAGAGTACGTGTTACAGACAGACTTACCTCCTAGATGCAAAGTCCCCAAATTTACTAAGTTCTCTGGGGACACGACAGAATCTACTGTCGAGCATGTGGCGAGATACTTGATCGAAGCAGGTGACATTTCGAATAACGAAAACCTGAGGATCAAGTACTTCCCAAGTTCTTTAACAAAGAACGCTTTTACTTGGTTTACAACTCTGCCCCCCAATTCGATCCATCATTGGACCCAGTTGGAAAGATTGTTCCATGAACAATTCTACATGGGGCAAACCAAGATAAGCTTGAAAGAATTGGCCAGTGTGAAGAGACGTTTCACTGAACCTATAGACGAATATCTAAATAGGTTTAGGTTGCTTAAGGCGAGATACTTTACACAAGTGCCAGAGCATGAGTTAGTCGAAATAGCCGCAGGCGGTTTAGATTATTCCATTAGGAAGAAGCTAGACACCCAATACCTGAGAGACATGGCCCAACTGGCCGATAGAGTTTGACAGGTAGAACGCCTCAAAGCTGAAAAAGCAAAGGCAACGAAAACTCACAAGAGAGAGAGGATAGCGTACGTTGAGATGGATGACGAAGATCCGGAATCCTTCGACGATACTTTAGCTGTCGAAGAAGGAGAAGTCGATTTAGCAGAACTGAAACAAGGGCCACCATACTCTTGTAAACTGTTAGTCCACTCAAGTGGGAAAAATCCCATTGGTCCAGAAAGGACCAACGATAGGTTCCCCAAAAAGACTTATAGTTTTTACATCACAAAATGTGATGAAATATTTGAATTGCTGGTTAAAGATGGCCAAATGATAGTACCCCCAGGGGTAAAAGTGCCTCCTCTTGATCAAAGAAAGAAGAGAGGTTTTTGCAAATATCACAACTTTTTGGGCCATAAAACTTCTCAATGTTTTCTTTTCAGGAATCTTGTGCAAGACGCTATCGAAGAAGGGAGGTTGAAGTTTGCTGACAAAACCCCCATGGCTGTCGACTCAAATCCATTGCAGGCTGAAGCCCACTATGCTGAGCCCTCTGAGGTGAACGTGATAGAGGCAACCAGGAGCCAGTCGAAGAAGCCAGGAATCACAATGGTCGAAGTCTCAAAGGACCACATCAACATGCCAATCTTTGGCAGTTTTTCTGGAACTTTATCCAGGAAGACAATTGAAGCAGTTCAGAAAGCGGTCGAAAGCCCGAAGTTGGAGACCGCTGAAGCACAAAAAACTGGACCAAAACCCAGTTCCCACTTGGCCACAGTTCAAGGCCAGACGGAGAATCTGGAGATACAAATGAAGCAGTTAACTCTTGCTAACAAAGATACAATGAATATCAACATGGTCGAACTTTCTGACCCAAAAGCATCAGAAGAGGCCATGAGGCAAGAACAAGCTAATAAGACTGCTTTCCCTCGGGAAAATGAAAATTTGGCAGATTTTCTACAAAGATGCCAGAAAAAGAAATCAGAGGTGATGCTGTGTCCAAGATGCAGTTCGATATTTGACAAAAAAGCTGCTGAGCACATTCAAGGCGTAAGAGCAGCGAATAAGAGAAGGGAAAATGTTGATCTTCGACATGATCCCAGAAGAGCCTCCCAAAGAGGTTCAAACCAAGAAAAGAGGCCATTGACTTTTAGGCCTCCCACAAATGTGCCAGTAGATACTTGGTACAAAACCTCTGGTCGAAAAAGGCCAAGTGAGGAGAGATGGCACTCTTTCGACGTGCCAAGGGGTTCCTCTTTGACTCAGAAGAAAGAGCCTCAGGTTGCTGCACCTAAAGTTGCACAAGTGTCAAGCAACTACAAAGGTAAAAATCCCATGTCTCGATCTCAATGGAGGAGATACCAAAGGAGACGAAAAGCTGAAAGGGAGGATGCCAACGAACCAAAGGCAGAAACCAGTTCGAACGTTCCTCAAAGGAAGCAAAGGAAACCTCTAGAAAGAGAGCCAGTAACCAACAGGCTAGTTTGGCCTAACCAAAGTGAAGTCGAAGACGAAGACGATTCTGAGTCTGATGATACTTTGGACATAATGGTGAATATAGTCTCAGTGCTGCCCAGAGAATTCAACCGACAGGTGGAGGTCGAAGTAAGTGACTGGGAAGTGGAGCAAGAAATGGCCAAACACAGGCCAGTGTGCTATTTCGTCATGGACAATGGCACCACTGAGGAATAAAATGGGTTCTTCGAGCCACCTACAGAGGCGATGAAAAATCACCTCAAGCCTTTATTTATAAGGGCTAAACTCGAAGAAACTACTGTGAATAAAATTTTGGTGGATTGCGGGGCGACCATCAATATTATTCCTCACTCTATGCTAAGGAAAATTGGCAAAAGGGATGAGGACATTAAGCCTCACAACATGGTCCTGTCGAACTATGAGGGCGGCATAGGGACCACTATGGGAGTGATCCAGCTGGATATCAAAGTAGGATCTATCCTTCGACCAACGATGTTTATGGTCATATCGGCCAAACCTAACTACAATCTTTTGTTGGGCCGTGAATGGATTCATGGTGTTGGAGCTGTGCCATCATCAATGCACCAGAGGCTGCTCCTATGGCGTCCAGATGGGATGGTCGAAAACATAGAGGCAGATCAAAGCTACTACCTGGGCAAAGTGAATCACCTGGGGTTGGAAGATTTCGACAAGAACTTGGCTCACATAGGGCCATGTCCAACACCTGACTTCGACATGGCGCCAGCGCCAAACACTTTTTGTTCCCTATTCCTGCATCCTGAGCATGGTTTCCAATGGGACAGAGAAGACTTGTCCCACATAGACTTCAGTGGGTTAACTGATATCTAACCAACTGGTTGGGGAAGTGAATTCAGTGATAATGACTGAGTCACAATCTTTGAAGCGAATTTCGGCTTATGTAGCTGAAACTAAGATGATAACGGCTCTCGAAGCCGAAGTAAAGTACATGGCCACACAGGCCAATGATCAACAGTTATCTGCTGCAGGTCCAAGAAAGGATTTCGACCCAAGACCCCCTGATATCATGCCAGAAGAAATGCAGGAACAGAGGCTCGACGCCATCTATGACGATGAGCCTTTGGGCTTCGAAAAGGACCCCTTGGCGAACAACATTAAAATGTTAGCGCAAGATCCTTTAGAAGAAATCAACTTAGGCGAAGGGTCAGAGAAAAGGCCAACTTACATCAGCTCCAAAATTGATCCAGAACTTAGGTTGGAAGTAATCCAATTGCTGAAAGAGTTCAAAGACTGTTTTGCATGGGATTATGACGAAATGCCTGGTCTCGACAGAGGATTGGTAGAACTTCAGTTGCCAATCAAACCTGGGAAGAAGCCAATTAAGCAAAATCCAAGGCGCTTCGCTCCAAAAATACTGTCGAAGATCAAGACGGAAGTCGAAAGACTGCTGAAATGCAAATTCATACGTGTTACAAGGTATGTCGAATGGATTGCAAACATTGTGCCAGTAATTAAGAAAAATGGTACGTTAAGGGTGTGCATAGATTTCAGAGATTTGAATGCTGCTACACCCAAAGATGAATATCCTATGCCTGTGGCGGAAATGCTAGTCGATTCTGCCGCTGGCTATGAATACCTGAGTATGCTCGATGGTTATTCAGGATATAATCAAATATTCATTGCTGAAGAGGATGTGTCGAAAACAGCTTTTCGATGCCCTGGGGCCTTAGGCACTTACGAATGGGTAGTGATGCCTTTTGGCCTAAAGAACGCTGGGGCAACGTACCAGCGAGCAATGAATACTATCTTCCATGATTTTATTAACACTTTTATGCAAGTATATATTGATGACATTGTTATAAAGTCTGTTTCCAAGAAGAATCATATTGACCACCTTCGACAATCATTCGAAAGAATGAGAGAACATGGTCTGAAGATGAACCCTTTGAAGTGTGCATTCTGTGTGAAAGCTGGAGATTTCTTGGGCTTCGTTGTCCACAAGAAAGGAATCGAAATCAACCAGAACAAGACAAAGGCAATTCTGGAAGCGAAAGCGCCATCGAATAAGAAGGAACTGCAATCTCTGTTAGGCAAGATAAATTTCTTAAGGAGATTCATATCTAATCTAAGTGGGAAAGCTCAGGCCTTTTCACCCTTACTTCGACTGAATAAAGAAGGGTTCGAATGGGGGCAAGAGCAACAAGAAGCCTTCGACAAAATCAAAGGGTACCTCACTAAGCCACCTATTTTGGTGCCTCCTTATAGCAATAGGAGTATGAGATTGTACATAGCTGCATCCGACAAAACTTTGGGAAGCATGTTAGCCCAAGAAGATGAGAATGGAGTCGAAAGACCCATTTACTATCTCAGTAGAGTTTTGAACGATGCAGAAACTAGATATAGTGAAGTTGAAAAATTGTGTCTATGTCTGTATTTCTCTTGTACAAAACTCAAGCAATATATAAAACCAGTTGATGTGTATGTTTCGTCTCATTTTGATGTTTTCAAGTATATGTTGTCGAAACCTATCTTGCACAGTCGAATTGGCAAGTGGGCATTAGCATTAACTGAATACTCCTTGACCTTTATGCCTCTTAAGGCAGTAAAAGGACAAGTGGTTGCAGACTTCATAGTCGACCACTCAATTCAAGTTGAGGATATTAATTATGTGGAGATAGAGCCTTGGAAATTCTACTTCGATGGTTCCAGCCATAAAGATGGAACAGGGGTAGGAGTCTTGATTATTTCTCCAGATAAAATTCCAACAACATTCAAGTACAAAATATCAGGTTCTTGCTCGAACAATGAGGCTGAGTATGAAGCTCTAATTACTGGCCTTGAGATATTGTTGGAATTGGGGGCAACTCGAGTCGAAATAATGGGAGACTCAGAGTTAGTCATTAAGCAAGTCACAAAGGAATATAAATGCATAAGAGAGAATATCATTATGTACTTTGTGATAGCAAATCGTTTATTGAAAAAATTTGAAACGATCAATATTCGACACATACCCAGAGTCGAAAATCAAATAGCCAACGACTTGGCACAGATTGCATCTGGGTATAAGATTTCAAAAACGAGATTGCAAAGAGCAATCGAAGTTCGAGAAAAGATAAAAGCAACTTGTCTATCACCAAAAGACTTGGAATCGACGAGACTAGGATATGCTGATCAAAGTAACTTCGAAATTTCGTTCATAGATAATTTATCAGAGCAAGATTGGAGGAAACCCATTGTGGACTATCTTCAAAATCCAGGAGCTTTGACAGAACGAAAAACAAAGTACAGGGCGTTGAGTTATGTACTCATGGGTAATGAGTTATTCAAGAAAACGCCTGAAGGGGTATTGCTAAAATGCTTAAGTGAAACTGAGGCATACATAGCCCTTTCGACTACGCACGCTGGAGCATGTGGGGCTCACCAAGCAGGCCATAAGATGAAATGGTTGTTGTTTCGACAAGGACTATATTGGCCCACTATGCTGAAAGATTGTGTTGAGTTCGCCAAAGGTTGTCAAGAGTGTCAAGTCCATACAGGCATCCAACATGTACCAGCAAGTGAACTTCACTCGATAGTGAAGCCTTGGCCCTTTAGAGGATGGGCGTTGGACCTCATTGGAGAGATTCGACCAACATCATCAAAGAGTCAGAAATACATACTGGTAGGCATTGATTACTTTACTAAGTGGATCGAAGCCATCCCTTTAGTCAATGTAGACCAAGAAAATGTCATTGAATTTATTCAAAAGAACATTATCTTTAGGTATGGAATCCCTGAGACGATAACAACTGATCAAGGATCAGTTTTCACTGGTCGAAAGATGCAGGAATTTTCTCAGGAAACAGGTTTCAAACTCCTAAGATCAACGCCTTATTATGCACAGGCAAATGGTCAAGTCGAAGCAGCAAACAAAGTAGTGATTGGCTTGATAAAAAAGCATGTTGGGAAGAAACCAAAGAATTGGCATAAGACGTTAGACCAGATTCTGTGGGCTTGTCGAACGTCCCCAAAAGAAGCCACAGGTACAACACCATATAGGCTAACTTTTGGCCATGATGCAGTGTTGCCAGCAGAAATTTGTCTTCAATCTGCAAGGGTTCAGAGGCATTATGATATTCCCTCTGAAATTTATTGGAACATGATGTTAGACGAACTGGTGGATTTAGACGAAGAGAGATTGCGCGCTCTTGACCTACTCAGGCTTCAGAAGAAAAGAGTAGAAGACTCTTATAATAAAAAGGTGAAACCTAAGGTATTTTTGCCTGAAGAACTAGTTTGGAAGGTAATTCTTCCCATGGATCGAAGGGATCGAAGCATGGGGAAATGGTCACCCAAATGGGAAGGACCATTCAGAGTTATCCAAACTTTTTCTGGTGGAGCCTATGAAGTCGAAGAGTTAGGTGAAGATAAAAGGCTCTTGAGAGTAAATGGTAAATATTTGAAAAAATACAAACCTACACTCCAAGAGATAAAAATAAAATAATAAAATAACAAGACTAAATTAACCATAAAAAGCCAAAATGGAAATTTTTTATAATTTTAGCCAAGATGGCAATGTTGTCGAATATAGATTACAAAATATGGTTACAAAAGCTGAATCAATCAGAAGGGAACAGAGTCCTTGAGTCGAAGGTATTTGACTTGCTGCAGCTCCAATCTTTTCTTGCACCAGGCATTCGCCTGCACAAGCTTGGCAATCTGATCGTCGAAGCCTTGGGCCTTCTCAGCAAATTCCAGGCCCTGTTTGATTTCAGTTTGACTCTCGGTGTCTGGGACGGTCGAAAGAAGTTCCTCCTTGAGTTTAGTGTTGGCATTTATCTTAGCCTCTATTTCTTCGATTTGTGCCCTGAAGGAAGCATTCTCTCGATCGATGGCATCGACTTCTTCCTGCGTAGATGCTTTTTGCTTCGACAACTCCGCAATTCGAGAAGTCGTCTCCGAAACAGCAGTCCATGCAGAAGAGCTTTTGCCATATAACACCTCAAGCTGACTATTAAAGCCCCTTTGGCGCCTATAATCTGCTGAGACTTGATCAATAATGGAGTGTAACTCCATGGTCAAGCCTGAAACTTCTGGAGCTACAGCTAACAAGTCGACAGCATTCAAAACATCCCTCAAGTATGATGGAGCAGTGGGGTCCCCCTCTAAAGCCTTCATCAAGTCCTTCTTGAAAAACTGGGCCTTAACCTTCGCTAAAGCTTCATCAAGAGGAGAGGTTTCAGTGGACTTCCCCGACAGGGTAGGAACCTCCTGACTAGCATCGGACGAACTCTTGCTCTCGATGATTGCGTTGAGATAGCTAACAGGGTCAGTTTGTTTCAAGAGTTCTAAGTCCTCTTTCGACCTGTGCTTCGTTGAGGTAACAGCCCTTGCAACAACATTGTCTTGGGTTTGAGGCTGTTGAGTGTTAAGTGTCTCGACTTGTTTCCCTTCGACTCGGACTGGGGCAGTACCAGCGTCATCTTGGTGCCCTTCGCCAGCGTCACCTTGGTGCCCTTCGCCAGTGTCACCTTGGTTCTCTTCGCCAGCGGCACCTTGGTTTTCTTCGCCAGCATTGCCATGGTCCCCTTTGTCACGATTCTCTTCCGACAGATCCACCACCTGAACCTCTTTTGGCTGTTGTTCTTCCGTTTGAGGATCTTCTGTGGGTTTTTCTACCGTCTCAGCATTGGCCTCATTTATTTCAGTATGGGCTTCGTCATTTTCCAAGCCTTTTTCTTGTGGCCTGCTGAGTTCAGCAGACTCCAGTGTTTCAGAGGTCCTTGGCGGTGAGCTTTCAGTGGTGTCCTGATAAAGGAAAGAGGAAGAATCTTCAGAAATCGAAAGAGACATAATCGAATGTAGGTATCTACACCTAAGTTACAAAAATGTCTAAGAGATTACCTGTAAATTAGCTTCAGCCCCAGGGCTGGAATTGTCGCTTTCGACAAGCTTATTGAGAAGAACGTTTAGTTCCTCCTCCGTTGGCTCCTCAATGATCACTGGAGGTGGCCTGGGCTTTCTCCCAGCAAACTTTATTCTAATTGTTCGACCCTCAGGAGCAGAAGCAGGAGCAGGAGTGTCCTTCGTCAGCTTTCGCCTTTTTAGAGGAGCAGGAGGAGAATCACCTTCTTCATCGCTCCCAGATTCGACCACCAGTGCTGGCCGTTTCTTGGGCGAAGGTGCCTAAAAAACCAATAGGAATTCGACTTAGCAATTGCATCGAAAGTCAAAAATCGAAAGCCAGAAGAAAATAATGAAAGTCTGGTTACCGATACAGAAGGCTTCTTCGAAGGGCCTTCCCCCTGTTGGTTGGTTGTGGTCTTCGCCGGCGCTGTAGTCTTCGCCGGAGGTGGAGGTTTTGTTGAGGGGCCTCCTCCCTGTTGGCTTTCTGCAGCCTTCTTGGCTACAGGCTTTCGAACAACTGAAATCAAATAAATAGTTAACAGGCTAGCAGTCGAAAGAGAAAGACAAAGTAATGCGAAAGGATGAACTTACATTTCTTTATTTTGTCCAACACAAGGACAAAAGATTTCTGAAGCTCATCCACGAAGTCCTTCTCGTCGAAAAACTCCTCAGCGTAATAACTTTTCCACCACTCCTCGAAAGATGGTGAACAAAGAAAGTTGAGCTGGTAGTCAAACAACGAGAGGACTGTTCGACCAGCATATCTTCCGATATGTTTAGTGGCAGCTTCTTCGGTGTAATCATTGCAGAAGTACAACATAGACTTCTCTCTTGGAAAAATTGGAGAAGGTAGGGTTTGAATAATACCAAACTGGCGAGATACCAGGTTTGGTTGGTATGCAATCAGACTCAAGTGAGTCTTAGAGCTCCTGAATCGAAGAGGCATGATCCTTGGTGTGAGGAACGCCTCCCACATTGTTGTATGTTCGTCAACTTGAGGACCACTCGACGTCCTTGGATGTGGCCTTGTGAACCATGCTGGGCCTACCTTCCGTCGAGCAAACAGAGCCATAGTCGAAACAAACTCTTTCCTTCGAGCAAACATCAGAACGAAGTTGGTGAAAGTTTGCTGAAGCTCCAGTCCATCTTCCATAGGCGTCAACAGAGCCAGTCTGGTTCCTTCGACGCGTCTGTTCGCTATCTCTGGAGCCTGCTCATTTATTTGAACCTTCTTCGGCAAGAAAGATTCGAAGGTGGCATTGAGCCACAGTTGGAGCAGCCAAAAAGGCCCAGCAAGTAGCAAACTGGCCCTGTTCTCGATAATTTTTAGAAGAGTTGCCCCATTACTAATCGAATCATAGAGGCTAGCCAAAATCAATTCTGCCAAACAGATATTTTGGCCATGATGGAGTTGAGTGGCGAGAGTGACCATCTTCTTGGTCACCTGTAAGGACTTCGAGCAAAATACAAATCGAGTCAGCCATAAGGCTAGAAACGCTATGTGTTCGACATCCGACACAGCATCTGTCGACCTGTCGTGGTAGTGATTGATGAAGGTGGTATAGGTTGGTTTGGTGGCAGAGAATCCAATTTGATCCTCCGACATCTCCTCCGGATCGAAGTAGTCCCCGGTGGGTCGAAGGCCAGTGATAGCGGCCACATCGAAGAGTGTAGGAGTCAGCATCCCACAGGGAAGATGGAAAGTAAAGTGGGAGTAGTCCCAGAAAAGTAGAGAAGCTATCAACATCTCCGGAGAATAGTTCAAACCTGTCTTCGACAACATCACCAGGTCGAAAATCCCCATATCTTTCCAGATCGAAGCTTGGCGTTTCTCCATCTTTTCCAGCCAAGCAACGTAATCAGGAGTAAGGCTAGGGCCAGACCTGAAAGCCCTAACACCTTTGTTGAAGAAACGAAGGTCGATTTTCTCTTTAGCAGGCTCTTCATTATCCTCTGCATCTTTCTTGGCGCATGCAACCGGTTTGAGTTTCTCAACTACCGGAAAATAACTCTTGATCTTCATGGCCTCAGCAATACTTGGATACAAGGGGCCAGACATAGCAAAGATCTGGTTGGAATATCCAACCGGGATCATAAGGTGGTGTGAGTAATCATCACGTACAGCGATGTCCAAGGGTTCAGGGACCCTTCGTTGGCCCGTAGAAGTTACTACTGGAGCGGTGACGAAAACCTTAGGTTTGACGTTTCCAGATGGTACGGTAGCGCTAGGAGCATTGGAACCAGATGCCATTGTTAATGGTGAGGTTGAAGACGAAGTGAAGAAAGAAAGGGTTTTGCAAAGATGACAAGTTTGTATGAAAATAGAGAAGTATGAAGGCTAGATGGCGTAAAAAGTCCCACAATGGGGTACTTACTGCTATTTATAGTAGTGGGGAAAATCCCCAAAACCGAGGACATTAAATGCCATTTAATGTTGCAGGAGATAGTGGGACACGTGGCATCCCCCTGTTGTTTTAGCCGTTCTGCAGAAATAGAGGGACGCAGCGTGCGTCCTCGTTTTTGGGAATTGTCATAATGACAAATTCTGAAATGACGTTTGGCACTGCACGCCGTACTGAAGTGACGTCTTAGGTACGGATAAATGATGGTTTTCTTGGGATTGCCAGTGGTTGGTAGAAGACAACAAAAAGTGCACAATTTAATTTGTGACTAAGCGTGAAAAGACAGGTGTCGAATGGCGTTTCAAAGAATGCCTTTTTCTTTCAGAGTCGAAGTAAGGCATTCTTGGGGGGCAATTTGTTGGCTCCTAAATTCGACACCCTTGTTTTATTAATGTCAGCCATTAAAGCTGAAGGATGTTTTCGACTAGCTAGGTCCGTCGAAATGCCCATCGAAAGATGGCAAGGTACTTAAAAGATTTCTTCCAAGGGAGAAGTTGGTTGCCTTCGACGTCGAGAGAGTTTCTCGTCGAAGATGCTTCTCGACGAAGGTGTTCGATGGTTCAGAGTGGAGCAGTTTGAAATTCAAGTGTTTGGAGGGAAAACGGTTTCCAGCGGTTACCAAGTGCGACGTGCGAAGATCTGGAGCGTCGAACGTTGAGAACGTGCCAAGTGGAATCATCTCGAAGCAGTGTAACTGCCCGACGGTTACTTGGGATGTTTTAGTATAAATAGTAGTAGTCATGTAGTTTCTCGCGTGTGTTCACAATTCTATACAAAGTCACTCATATAGATTCGAGTACCCAGCGTGTGAGAAAGAATTGTTGAGAAATGTATGTGTGAAACACCAACTTTATTAATCAAAGTCATTTACTTTCCCAGAAATTTATTTGCTTTCTTCTTTACTTTCCTGTCGAACCCTTTCATTTAAAGCCTTATTTATTTTACCAAGTCCTTTCTTCATGCAATTTACTTAAAGCCTCTTTATTTTATTGTCATTTAACCAATATCCAATTTAATCAAACTTCAAAATCAACCTATGTCCTAGGATCAATCTGATCGATCCTGCGAGTAACCAAATAAGTAACCATTTGGAGGATCAGCGGTTGTTTACCAAATACCAAGGTAAACACATGGATGATCTCAAGAACATATTAAGACATTGGTGAGCACTTGGGGTCACTTGGACTCAAGGATCTTGATGCAATGTGAAACCCTAGTTTGGGGAAGACTGCCTTAGGAGAGAGCTTGCCTGACCAACTCTTGGGCTATCTTGAGCAACTTAGAGATTTTTCTTGACATATTTTGAGAAATATGGGAGGTAAAATTTTGGGGTACAACAGATGCCCCTGTTCAATCTTCTTAAACCTGAGGATGTAGATTGGCTTTCGTGCCTTTCGTAATCCGATGGTGGAAGTGGATTGAACACTAGAGTGCCCAGAAATTTGCACTCGCATGAAATGATAATTGTCTTGTGATGTCATGGATGGGCTTACAGATGCCATTTGGAGGAGTGTCGATCGCATAAGAGATTCCTTAGCGAGAGCTTGTATACCCTTTGTTTGAGGAAGATTCCGCTGGGGAAGTCTGATCTTTGTTGGGAGAAGTAGAATTTTAGGAGCTTTGTCGTCCGTCATTCTACTGGTGAGTCGTCTTTGTTGATATTTAGGAACTTCAATCGTCCGTACTCAACTGAGGGAACAACTTTTGCTGAGGTTTAGGAGCTCGTCCGTAATTCAACTGGCTTTGTCGAGATTTAGGAGCTTGTCCGTAATTCAACTGATTTTGTCGAGATTTAGGAGCTTGTCCGTAATTCAACTGATTTTGTCGAGATTTAGGAGCTTGTCCGTAATTCAACTGATTTTGTCAAGATTTAGGAGCTTGTCCGTGATTCAAATGAGCTTGTCGAGATTTAGGAGCTTGTCCATAATTCAACTGATTTTGTCGAGATTTAGGAGCTCGTCCGTAATTCAACTGATTTTGTCGAGATTTAGGAGCTCGTCCGTAATTCAACAACTTTGCTGAGATTTAGGAACATCGTCCATAATTCAACCGAGGAACATATCTGTCGAGATTTAGGATCTCGTCCGTAATTCAAAAACTTTGCTGAGATTTAGGAACTTGTTCGTAATTCAACTGGGGGAAATAACTTCGCTGAGATTTAGGAACTCATCCGTAATTCAACTGAGGTACATATCTGTCGAGATTTAGGAACTCGTTCGTAATTCGAACGTGGAAGCATCTCTACTGAGATTTAAGAACATCGTCCGTAATTCAACTGAGGTGATATCTTCTGAGATTTAGGAGCTCGTCCTTAATTCAACAACTTCACTGAGATTTAGGAGCATGTCCGTAATTCAACAACTTCACTGAGATTTAGGAGCCTGTCCGTAATTCAACTAAGAAAATAACTTCGTTGAGATTTAGGAGCTTGTCCGTAATTCAACTACTTTGCTGAGATTTAGGAACATCGTCCGTAATTTAACTGGATAAAAGCTTTGTTGAGATTTAGGAACTTGTCCGTAGTTCAACTGGGGTAATAACTCTGCTGAGATTTAGGAACTCGCCCGTAATTCAACTGAGGAAATATCTGTCGAGATTTAGGAACTCATCCGTAATTCTACTGAGGTAGAAGCTTCATAGCTTGAACTTTGTGAGAATTTAACCGTATCCTTCCTGAAAGATAAAGGTTAGTTGTATGCAATGCATGATATGTATCAAGCAGTGATGCTCTCAAAGTAAATGAGATTGTGTTTGTATGATGCGTATATGCATGTGTCATGATGTATGAAAATGTGATGTTTTTAGCTAGGGAAAACAAATCCCGGACCACTGCTGGGGAAAATAATTGGATTCTTCGTTTCCGCTGGGGATAATGAATGAAGATGATTGTGAGAATAAACCTGCATGAGAGGATAACTCCGATGGGGAATAAACTGATGATAGAATGACTCTGTGGGGAAGAGATGCTCTGTTGGAGGATTCCGTTGATAAATTTAGCCGGGGATGTATTACCGTTGTTGGTGATAATTAACCTGTTGGGGATTGAATTCCTGTTTTGTGAAAGGAAAGAACTCTGCTGGGGATGATTTTCCAGTAGCAACCTTACTGGGGATAGCCCTTTTAGATTCTACTGGGGATAATCTTCCGGAGTCTACTAGGGACAATTCTTCAAACTCCATTGGGGAAAAAATTTGTTCAAACTCCACTAGGGATATTTTTTTTATACTCCGTCGGGGATGATAAGAATTTTTAATGCTGATGGTAGATAAACTCTGCTTGGGGAGAATATTACCGATTCATTCACAGTTACAAGTCTCAGTTGGGGAGAGTTAACACCACTGTCTTTTCTCTTGCTCTGCGGGGAATGAATGTACTTTCAATTGTTTCTTCCATCTAGGTCTATCCCTATACCTGGTGGACAGAGCAACTGTATGGCTTGGACATTTCTCTTTTGCCCCGGTTTCTGATATTACAAGTAATCGTCTTTTGTTTCGCATGTAAATATTTATGAGCAAAAATCAATGTCAAGTGCATATATCAAAAACTGAACATTGGACGTTCTTTGCAAAACAAAACAGAAAAAGGAAAACAGTTTGAAATTTATTTGTAAAAATGACTTGTATTGATTTTGAAGTTAGCCTGTAAATAGGAGTTTTTTGTACAAGAGGCTGACGTCTTGGTAAGAGAATGCCGCCGATCAAATAGAATTTATAAAACTTGTGAAAAACGAATAAAAACAGCTATGTGAACAATCCCACTGGGTTCCAACTCTGCTATTTCCTTTATGTCCTCGAGCATCTCATCACTTTGCTGCTTGGTTGAAGGTAGATCAGATTGTGTGGTGCCGTCCGAGCTTGATAGTCGATACCGAAGTCTGGTTGCAAGGTGATCCAATGAGACATAGTGTTACGCTTTAATCCCTAATTTTTGCCTGGACCGTCCTTTCGGATTTTAAGTCAACCAGGATACCCTTTTTTGCCCAAGCCTCCTTTTCAGGTTTTTGACTTGCCGGGTGTACATATTTTTCATTTTCATCCCTTAATTTTGCCCGAACTCTTTTGGTTCGCCGGGAAGCCCTTATTTTTTCCTAGGCCAGTCAACCTAGCGGGTCTTTGATTATGCGTAGTATCTTTTCACTATGTCTGCATTGACGGGATGAGGAAGGTCGTCACATCCATGGTGGTTAGAATCATCGCTCCTCTTGAGAAAATGTTCTTAACCACAAATGGCCGTTCGTACGTAGGAGTCCATTTGCCCCTGGGATCACCTTAAGGTAGAATTATGCGCTTGATAACCAGGTCCCCAACTTGATACTCTTGGCGTCTGACTTTCTTGTTAAATGCCTTGATCATCCGCTTTTGATACGTCTGACCATGACAAATAGCAGTAAGCCTTTTATCGTCGATTAAGTTCAGCTGATCAAGCCGGGTCTGGATCCAGTCATCTTCGCTCAAACCTGCATCCTTCATAATCCGAAGAGAGGGTATCTGAACCTCGATGGGCAAGACGGCCTCCATGCCATATACCAAGGAATAGGGTGTTGCCCCTGTTGACGTTCGTGTTGAGGTACGGTACCCATGAAGAGCAAAAGGTAACATCTCGTGCCAATCTTTGTATGTCACCGTCATCTTCTGCACAATCTTCTTGATATTTTTATTAGCTGCTTCTACAGCCCCATTCATCTTCGGCCGGTAAGGAGAAGAGTTGTGATGTTGTATCTTGAACTGCTTGCAGAGCTCGGTGATCATCTTATTGTTGAGATTTGTACCATTGTCCGTAATGATCCTCTCTGGTACACCATATCGACATATCAGATTGTGCTGAATGAACCGTGCCACGGTGTTCTTGGTTACAGTAGCAAAGGAAGCTACTTCAACCCACTTCATAAAGTAATAAATTGCTACTAGGATGAAACGATGCCCGTTAGACGCAGTAGGTCTGATCTCACCAATCATGTCAATGCCCCACATTGCAAAAGGCCACAGAGCTGTCAAGACGTTCAGAGGAACTAGAGGTATGTGCACCTTATCAGCATAGACTTGGCACTTATGACAAGTCCGAGAATGCCGATAACAGTCGGCTTCCATAGTGGACCAATAATATCCTGTCCGTAGGATTTTCTTTGCCATGGTGTGTCCACTGGAATGAGTCCCGAAAGTACCTTCATGTAACTCTACCATAATCCTTTATGCTTCGTTCTTATCCACACAACGCAGCAAGGTTGAGTCATGGTTACACTTGTAAAGGATGCCATTACTGATGAAGAACTTCGCGGCGAACCTCCTCAGACACTTTTTATCATTAACAGATGCACCCTCGGAGTACTCTTGAGCTTCAAGATACCTCCTTACCTCATGAAACCAGGGTTTATCTGCTACCTCTTCGGTCTCAATGTCACAACAATGTGCAGGTTCATCCAACCTCTCAGTGGTAATCTGGGGAGCTTCATTGTCCCATCTGACCTTGAACATAGAAGACATCGTAGCTAGCGCATCCGCCAACTGATTATCCTCTCTAGGGAAGTGTTCAAAGGTTATCTCCTCGAAGTGTGGAAGCAATGTCAACACATACTCCTTGTAAGGAATAAGATTAGGGTATTTCGTATCCCACTCGCCTTTGATCTGACTGATCATGAGAGCGGAATCTATGAATACACTTAAGAACTTAATCCTTAGGTCAATAGCTGCTCGAAGACCCATAATGCACGCTTCATACTCTGCCATGTTGTTGGTGTAGTTGAAACATAGTTGGGCGGTGAACGGAGTATGAGAGCCTTCAGGAGATATGATCACGGCGCTAATACCATTACCCCAAGCGTTTGAAGCTCCGTCAAAGTACATAGACCATCGGGATCCCTCCTCAGGTCCTTCATCCGGTCCAGGTGTCTCACAGTCGGTCACCAACATAATGTTCTCATCCGGGAATTCAAAGTTCATAGACTGGTAATCATCTACTGCCTGTTGTGCCAAATGATCTGCCAACACACTTCCCTTGATTGATTTTTGGGTTGTATATTGGATGTCATACTCAATCAAGATCATCTGCCATCTCGCTATTCTTCTAGATAAGGCAGGCTTTTCGAAGATATACTTGATTGGATCCATCTTTGATATCAATAGAGTAGTGTGAGTCAGCATATACTGTCTCAGCCGACGAGCAGCCCATGCCAAAGAGCAACAAGTTTTCTCGAGCAACGAGTATCGGGTCTCGTAGTCAGTAAACTTTTTTCTAAGGTAATAAATAGCATGCTCTTTTCTGCCAGACTCGTCATGCTTCCCCAGCATACACCCCATTGAATTATCGAGTACTGTCAAGTATATATCAGAGGTCTCCCTTCAACTGGAGGCATCAGAATATGTGGCTCTTGGAGATACTCTTTGATTCTTTCGAAAGCGGCTTGACATTCATCGTTCCATCTTACCACTTGATCTTTCTTCAGTAACTTGAAGATTGACTCACAAGTAGCAGTTAGGTGCGAGATGAATCGGGCAATATATTTCTGACGTCCCAGAAAGCCTCTGACTTCTTTTTCTGTTCGGGGAGATGGCATTTCCTGTATAGCCTTCACCTTTGCAGGATCCACTTGAATACCTTTGTCACTTACGATGAAACCCAGCAGCTTACCAGATCTCACCCCGAAGGTGCACTTGTTCGGGTTTAACCTCAGCCTGTACAACTTCAACCTGTCAAATAGCTTCTGAAGATGGTCAAGATGTTCTTCCTCAATCTGGGATCTTGCAATCATGTCGTCAACGTATACCTCAATCTCATAATGGATCATGTCATGGAACAAAGCGACCATGGTGCACTGATACGTTGCTCCAACATTCTTCAATCCGAAAGGCATGACCTCGTAGCAAAAGGTACCCCGTTGAGTAACAAAGGTCGTCTTCTCCATGTCTTCGGGAGCCATTTTAATCTGATTGTAACTGGAGAAACCATCCATAAAGGAGAAGACCTTATGTTGTGTGGTGTTGTCAACCAGAACGTCTATATGAGGCAGAGGGAAATCATCCTTGAGGCTTGCCCTGTTCAGATCCCTATAGTCAACACACATCCGAACCTTACCATCCTTCTTCGGCACTGGAGCCACGTTGGACACCCACTGCGGGTAGGAAGTAACTGCTAGAAAACCGGCATCAAACTGTTTCATAACTTCGGCCTTGATTTTCTCAGACATCTCTGGGCGTATTCAGCGAACTTTCTGTTTCACTAGAGGACAGTCTTCCTTGGTAGGCAAGCGGTGAACCACGATATCAGTATCCAACCCAGGCATATCCTTATAAGACCAGGAAAATATCTCAACATAGTCACGCAGCATCTAAATCAACCGTTGTTCGACACTAGACTCCAGATTTTCACCGATCTTGACCTCTTTCTTGTCTACCTCTGTACCCAGATTTACTGTTTCTACCGGATCTTCATGCGGCTGTATGGCCCTCTCTTCCTGGAGTAACAGTCTAGTAATTTCACCAGGCACTTCGCAATCATCCTCACCTTCGTCCTCGGCTTGGTTGATCAAACTTTCGAAGTCATAATTGGTAGTAGCAGATTCGTTATTAGTGGGATCCAGAGTGGATGTAGACTTGTATATGTGAGTGTGTGTAAAATAGCTGTATTGTAAGATAAAAAGAAAAACAAGGAGCGCAAAATTCGAAATGCAAGAAAACGTCCAATGCTTTTATTAATGATATATGAAAATGACACACATAAAGCCCTCACAAACAAAGCCACAGTGTCTTGGGTAAGGCACCGGGCCGTAAAGTTTTAAAAATTGTCTGTTACAAACTCAAAACAAAAGTCTCATTACTGGGTAATAAAAGAAATTGGCACGAAGTCCTTTTCCGTCCAATTTCTTAGTCCGCCGTCGGTAGTTGGGTAGATACAGCTATCAAACTCAGACTCTTCATCATCGTCTTCAATGGCATTTACTCCCGAACTGCCGATAAACAGGGGAAGTCCTCTGATCCGTGCACGCCGAACAACCCTTTGAGCTTCTACAGTGAAACCCAAACAAAACTTGTTAGTCTTATGTGCAAAATCAGGGAGTTGGCCCCAATTCGCACACCCACCTTTCTCAATAACAGCCCGGGCATCCTTTAGGGAAGCCATCTTCATTGGAGGATCTTCAGTAACAATTTCAGTTGAGGCCAGCGTCTGGGGGACTTCTTCAAAATGTTGAAAAGGGGTCTCAATGAACTCCCCGTCCATCTCCACATACCGGAAATAGTTGAGGTGGCTCACCATGTACTCCTCTTCTCCTCGTACCGTAACAATTTTCCCTTTCATTGGGTATTTCAGCATCTGGTGGAGCGTAGAAGTTACTTCCCCAGCTTTATGGATCCACGGGCGACGCAGCAAACAAGAATAAGATGGCCGAATATCCATCACATAGAATGTAGACGCGAAGATCTGAGAACCAACCTTAGTCGGAATATCCACTTCTCCATGTACCATCCTTTTGGACCCGTCAATGGCCCTAACCACAATGTTACTTGGCTTTAGCACCAACCCTTCACAGTCTAATCGGTCTAACGCTTTCTTGGGTAGAACGTTCAACGAGAATCCAGTATCCACCAGCACATGAGCTAAAGTAGTGCCCCTGCATTCGATGGAGACATGTAGGGCGTCATTGTGATTCTTCCCCTTAGCAGTCAAGTCTGCATCGGAGAAACCCAACCCATTATCTGCCGTCAGATTAGCCACGCAATCTTTGAACTGATCAGCTGATTTCTCCCGCGGCACGTGCACAGTCTTCAGTAAAGCAATCAGAGCCTTAGCATGGGCCTCTGAACACAACAATAAAGACAACATAGAGATCTTCGACGGGGGTTTTCCCCAGCTGTTCGACTACATTTTAGTCGCGTTTCTTGATGATCTTTAAGATTTCCTCTATCTCTTGCCTAGAGGCTTCAACAGTAATCTTCCTCGGTGCCTCCGTCCGGGCAGGCTCACTTGTAATCCCTTTTCTCCGAGTGTCGGCTAACTCGGTGACAGGGGTAAGAATTGGAACATGAACAGGGACAGTAGCAGACGTAATGGCAGGTGTAATAACAATAGGCTTCTAGATAACTGGTGGAGAGATCTCAGGGGAGAAAAGTCTTCTGCCTCGAGTGACTTTACTAGATCCAACAATGTTGCTGACATCAGTATCAGCCTCTTCATCCTTCAAGTCTTGCTTCACCCCGTGATAATATAGATCAGCCCCGTAGTGCCACGGGACAGCCTTATCCGACGTATAGGGGATAGGTCCAGGAACAATGATGATCAATGGTGCGATTCTCGGAACAAATATAATTCTAACAGGCTTTCTCGAGGAAGCCTTGGAAGAATTGGCGAAAATGGTGATTATAGAAACCTCTTCAACATGAACCAAAGGAACAAAAGTCTTCTCAAACAGAATTTCTTTATTATCCATCAGGCGTTGAACACCTGACTTCAAAAGATGGCAAACAGTAGGTAGGACAGAACACAGACGACAACCTTTTCCGCAACCCTAAAATAAACCGGCTAACAGAAGGTTCTTCTTCACAGTCATTAATGGAGTAGCAATGTCTTTCACAAAAGATACAAACACATTATCATCCACAGCATTTACTCCATGATTTGGCATATAAGCAGTCATAACATTAGGCTTTTCTGGTGCTTCGAACTCAATTTCCTTAGCGTCAATCAGATCTTGTACCTTATTCTTCAAGGCCCAGCAATTATTGGTATCATGCCCCGGGCTATCAGAGTGATAAGCACAACGAGCGTTTGGATTGTATAGCGGTGAGGTGGTGTTGGGATTCTTCGGAGCTTCCCTCGGAATCACCAAGTTATTCTTCAATAACTGTGGCAAAATTTGAGATAAATACATGCTGATCCGAGTAAACTGCCTTTGAGGCCTCTCTGCCCTTGGCTGATTGTTGCGTTGTGCGACAACAGTTGGTCTTGAAATAACTACTGTATTAACTGATTGGCGGTGTTCGTGTCGACTTTGGTAAACTGCACTAGGCTTCTTCTTGAACGACTTCTTCTCGGTACTTGACGAAGCACCTTTCTGTAACTTGCCACTCTTGATACCGACTTCAATTCTCTCCCCAGTCATTATTAACTCAGTAAAACCTGACGATGAACTTCCGATCAAATTGTCGAAAAACGGACCAGACAGGGTCCCCAGAAACATATCCACCAACTCCCTGTCAGCCAGAGGGGGTTGGACTCTACCTGCAAGATCTCTCCACTTCTGAGTGTAATCTTTAAAACCTTCGCTCGCACCCATAGACATACCCTGAAGTTGGGTACGCGTAGGAGCGAGGTCGGCATTATATTGGTACTGCTTGTAAAAAGCAGCAACAAGGTCTTCCTAATTACGGACACTAGCTCCTTCTAGCTGATAGAACCACTCAAGTTGAGTCCCTGAGAGACTATCTTGAAAAAGTGGATCTAGAGGTTCCTATCAGCGGTATATGGCTGGATCTTTCTAACATACGAACGAAGGTGTAGTTTTGGGCAGAAGACCCCGTCGTATTTAGCAAAGACTGGCGCTTTAAATTTATGGGGAATCACCACCCCAGATGCCAGACCCAAGTCACCAAAGTCCAATCTAGGTATCTTCTGGATCTCCATCGCACTTAACCAGTCTTCGAGCTGTTTATACCTATCCTCAGCAGGAGGATACTGGTCTTCGTCAAAGTCAGTCTCATTGTCAGAAACCACAGGGCTAGGAGCCCTCCTTTCTTCTTGATTCACTCCCCCTCCAGATGAGTGGGATAAATCAACTTCCTCTCGTAACCTGTTTCCAAACCTGTGACCCATGTTCAGGAGGACCGTCTTCTTCTTCTTCTTCTTCTTCTTCTTCTTCTTCTTCTTCTTCTTATCCTTCAAGATAAGAGTCTTCAGATCTTTCTGCCCCTTGGCCAGGTTCATGAACATTTCCCGGAACTAAGCGTTATGAGCTTGTAGAGCCTTAATAGCTTGATCAGTGGATGTTTCAGCATACATGATGAGCGCTGAAATAAACAGCGAAGAAGATAAGAGACCTGTAAGGGTACCTGTGATGAGGTGCATGGGAATGGAATGCATATGATATGATTTCAAAGACTTTAGGGAATAAAATTCGTAAACCAAAATGAAACACACTTTTATTAGATTAAAAACTTGAAATAATGTTTGACAAATGCCTTTAAGGCGTTACAAAGGGAAAAACCGAAAAGTAAATCAAAACTAGAAATAACAAAAGACATCAGCGCTCCCATGGTCGTCTTCCGTTGGTGCTGACATAGTCATTGAGGACCTTCTCATTCTCCAGCTGCCTTGTAAGCTTTAGAATCTTCTACTCCTGCTCATGATACTTTTCTCTGTAAGTATCCCGCTCTTCTCTCAACTGGATCCATGACCTCTTTAATGCCCCAATGTCAATTGGCATGTATGGATGTAGGACAGTAGGAGGAACCCCTTCTTCATCAACATTCTCAATAATTACTGGTAAGACAAATTCGTACGACATCCCTAGCTTTTGGGCACGGGCCCGAACCCACCGGAGATACAGTTCCATCGAAAGAGAAGTCTTTGCTCCCAGCTCATGCGGATCAGACCTGTTAACCCTATTCCAAGCTCGTATGAACCTGCGGCGATGTCCCTCACTATCTCCTTGGAAGTCAAAGACAATACTCAGAATCAACAACTCACGAGGACCGTCCTTTCTAGCTCGCCCAAACTTTTGCAAGGCCAGACAAGGATTATAGGTGATCCCTCCTCTAATTCCTAACAAAGGAACATTGGGGTATTCTCCGCACCGGTCAATAACAGCTACTTTTTCCATGTCTTTAGTGCTCCAAATGATGTCTGTGTGAGCAAGGGACATAATCCTGTAGGCCTATCCCATACCTTCCTTGTTCTTCAAAACAGATTTGGGGAGGTGAGAAATAAACCACCTCTCCAACAATGGTGCACAACACATAAGAGTTCCCCATTTCTGAGAAGTACGGGCATAAAGAGCATGCAGAATGTCACCTAAGAGAGTGGGCACCAGATTACGGGACATGAAGATCTTCACTGCATTCACGTCGACGAAAGTATCTGAATTAGGGAACAAAACTAGACCATATATGAGAAGAGCCAGGATGTCTTCGAATGCTTGGAAATCTAAACTGTCCCAAAAGTGATTAGCCTGATCAATCAAGAACTTAGCCAAGAAGCCTTTTGTCCCACTCCGGGTCTCCCAGTTAGACATTACCTCAGCCTTTGTCAGATGTAGGGCTGTAGCAACATCTTCTGGCCTAAGAGCTTTCTCCCAACCTGTAAACGACGTCTGCTCTAGAATAGAAATACATAGCAAATCAGAGAACTCCTCCAAAGTAGGGACCAACTGGTAGTCCGGGAAGGTGAAGCAGTGGTGCAACGGGTCAAAGAACTGGCACAAGACACTCAACATCTGCCCATCCATCTTAGAAGTGACCAAACCAAGGAGGTGACCATGTCTTCTGATAAAGGAGGAAGTATCAGAAACCTTTGCAACCAAATCTCTAAGTTGAGTAGGAATCTGTACAAAGCTGATGCGAATAGTGTTTCTACGCATAGAGGCCGTGACCTATAAAACAGAACAAAGATGAATCCCCTCTGTCTTTGAAATGGGTTAGTATGATGCAAGATGCATGCAATGTCATGATGCATGATGTTATGATACAAACACACCACAAGTATTCACAGATAGAAAACATGGTAAGGGCAAGCAAGTCACACAGTAGCCCCTAGATTTCAGGCTGGCATGGAGTTTAGGTATTACCCTCTTTCAGTTTAGTTGGTTCAACCTGTCCTAGTAATAGTAACCGGGTTCTAAAGGATCTCAATATCACTGACCACCCTCGATCGGTCATAATTCCAGTTTGGCAACCTTTTCTTGCAGCCGGAATCATCACGAGAGTTTGGTCTCAATGAGTGTAGTATACTGCTACTTTTCTATGGCCAAGTTGGTTAATTATAGGTTCTAAGGTCAGTTAGTGCTTAATGACCCCTTAGCTGACCCATATTCTCCTTGTTCCACCACAAGGGATATCGGTACAAACTAAAGTGCCACACCAATGTAGCTACTGCTTCAACCGTATCGGTCTATGCTGCACAGTTCCCTCACAGTCTATTGCTACTTACCTAAAAGGTATCCCCAGATCCGGGTTAGGATCTATAGTAACTCCGATTCAAACCCACAAAGATAAATCATACAAATCAAGCAATTGAAAACATTATGATGAACTATTCCTAAGGTACACCCCACTTATTAACTCCCAACAGAGTCGCCAGTTCTGTGATACGGTGGGAAGAACTGACTGTTTTTGGAATGCTAGTTCGTGTTTTGCATTTGTATTCGCAAAATGTCGCGGTAAGCAAGAGTCGCCACCGACTTTTATTTTATCCAACAAGGAAAAGAAAAAAAGCACAGAAAAATTCCTTTTTTTGAGATATTTCTGAGTACGGGGGGTAGATTATAGAAAGGGAAGGTATTAGCACCCTTTTTATCCGTAGTTATCTACGGGCTCTTAGGTACTTGCTCATCATTTTTCAAAATGTTTTCTTTGTGCTTGTGGGTTTTGAAAAGTTTTTGTTTTAACTTCGATTTAACTCTTGCGTCTGTCTTCAAGAGTGTAATGAAGTGTTTTGAAAACTTGTTTGTAAAAGAGTGTAAGTGTGAAAGTTTTGTTTTGGATGAGCAAGTATCTAAGAACTAATCTACCTACTCGAAAAAGGAATCGTTCTATGATAATTTCCTTTAGACAATGCTATCCCACTATTAGTGAGTAGGTAGCATCATCGTTGGAGTTTGAGGGTGTTGTACCCCAAAATTTGCCCTCCCATATTCTCCAAGAAATTGCCAAGTCAAGCTTCAAAATTCCCCAAGGGTTGCACAGTTCAAGGGCCTCCTAAACAGTCAAAATTAGGGTTTTGGTTCTGATCAAGAAAATGAAGTTTCCAAGGGTCCAATCAAGTCCCACATGCTTATAAATATGGTCAAGTGTCCTCATATCAAGTTTCAAGACTTTCAGCACAAAATTGCACAGTCAAAACCCTAATTGCACTACAGTCAACTGTAGGGGCAAAATGGTCATTTGACAGTCAAAAGTTCAAATTTTTGGTCAACATCTCATTTTGAAGCCACAAACATCATTTGATCAATGCTTGATCATGATTCTCAAAGTATGGCTCAAAAATCATCAAGATGCAAAAGTTTCTATTTTTGAATAGTTGAAAAGTCAACTGTAACTTGACCAGGGCATAACTTTCACATGGATTATCAGAAAAATTCCATCCAAATCTCATTTTGAAGAGAAAGACATTTCCTACAACTCATCTTCATACTTCAAGTCCAAGAAATGCTCTCACAAAAAGTTATCAATTTCAACATTATAGGTCATTTTCAAAAGTCAACAAAAAGGGACTTTAAGTCAAAGGCCATAACTTGAGATTGGTAAATCAAAATGACATGGGACCAAAGAAATTGGTTAGAGGACTTCAAGACCTTTCTAAAATGTCCAAGAACATGATCAAAGCTTAAAAATTGAGCAAGATATGCATTGGAGAAGTTGGGAAATTTTTGTGAAATGGCCAAAGGCAATTATCCTTGAAAATTCATTTTTGACAAAAGGGGCCCACTTTTTCCACTTGAATCAGCTTGGACATGCTTCCCACGTGTCCCACAAATTATTTCAAAATTTAAAATTAATTTTTTCATTTTTATTTAATTTTATTGGATTTAATGCATTTTAAATCTTTTAAAATCAAATAAAAATTAAAAAGGTTAATTAAAGGGAATATTGTGTATTGAATAACTTTGAACCACCATTATGCACATCCCAAATTTGTACCAAGGCCTAATCAAGCAGGAATTCAAATTTTGGTGCAAAGATGGAAAGTTTGTTAATGGAGGTTATGGCAAAATCTCAAACATAAGTGCAAGGGTTAAAGGTGCATTATATTGTTTTGATTCTCATTCAAGGATACATATGCAAGCTTTCCCAATACATTACAAAGGGGGAGAGACACCAAAAACGAAAAAAGAAGATTCAAAAAAATTGGAAGAAAAGTGAAAAATGTTTTCAACCTTCCAGTGCAATTCAAGCATCTCTCAAACGGCCAAACCAATTCCAAAAAATTCAAAAGAAATTTGATCACAAATCCACATTCTAATACATCTTTTTCTGATTTCTAAATTTTTGATTTACCCTTTTTCACCAATTTCTCAAATAGTCTTGTACATAGAAAAGGCTGAATTTTCACCACAGTTTCTATTCACTGTATAATTCTCATTCATTACACATATCCCTTCAATCTAACCTTCAAACCTTGACATATGCAACTTGTATCTTTTCTTGAAAATCATTACCCTTTTAATAACACATTACATAGATTCATTTAACAATTTGTACGAAGTTTTTTTTTTCCAGGAAATATGGAAGACAAGAGCAAATCAGATCCGCCGCAAAATTCAAAAATTCACAAGAATTGCTGTTTCATTTTGTAGAAAGAATAGGAAAGAAGAAAAAAAACTCCTCGAGAGACCGAGTCACTCACAGCAGCACCGCGACCATACAACAACCTTCTCAATAGCCACCGACAACCTCTCCATCGATGCTGAGAATTGGACACCCTCTGAATGCACCCTCACAATTCCAGATATACCTCCAGTTTGGGTCAACCACCCCCCCATGTTTGCATTTTTCTCTCTTTTTGTTCTTTCTTTTACTTATTTTAATTATGTTAATTATTTTCTTTTAATTCACCCAATTAATTTTAATAATATAAAAATACAAAAATCAGAAAGTCAAAAATAAAATATTTTCATTATTTAATTCACTAAATGTTTTATTTTGTAAATAAATCCCATAATTAATTTAGATTTAATTTTAGGTTGTTAATTTAATTCTTTTTCACAATAACCAAAAATAATAAAAATAGACCTTTAGCATTTCTTTTTTTATTAAATATTTTTATTATAAGTATCATTAACCATTAATTTTGTAAATAAATTTTATAATTAATTTAGTTTTAATTCTAGGTTTTAACTTTAATGCATTTTCTTTAATAAATTAAAAACAATTAGAATTAGAATTAATTATTTGACTTTTAATTAATTTAATTTTCTTTAACGTCATAAATACAAAAACATAAAAAATAAGTTCTTTCTTTTTATTTAACTTAATTATTTTAATAATTTTATTTTAATTCCTTCAAAGGGTTCAACGCCCTCGCATTCGATTATATTCTCTTTTCGCGCGTTTTATTTATTTCTTTGATGTAAGTATAATGTACTTGTTCCAAAGCCCTGTAATAGTTAATTAGGCATTTATTTTCTGCACTTTATTTTAAATCGGGTCTGGATTAATTTGGCGTTGTAGACCCGCGCCTTTGTAATAGCGTAGGACCTTTATTTTTTCCGCACTTTAAATTCCCGCACCTTTAACTGTTAAACAATAACATGAAAGAATGAATGCCCAAAAATAAAATCGAAACGTAGATCACCAATGCATGACAAGACAAACAATAAACTGAAAATGACACACAATTCACACACCACCCCTAGGGTACGCCTCACTGTTGCCTTGCCCCTCGAAAGGTGATCGTCGAGTAGAGGATGTCTTAGTAAGTCCTCATGATCCGGGAACCTGGCATGAGGGTAGCTTCTAAGGTGTCTTCCCATTGCTCTGGTGATCATCATGTCCCGAACCTCGAATTGACCCGAACACCTCCAACGGTGGTGCTACCTACTTCTCAATGGTGGGATGGCACTACTTTAAAGGACATTTACACAGACGAATTCCTTAGGGTAGGTAGATTCTCATAGATACTTGCTCTTTTCAAAAACAAACAAAATACTTTTCACACCTACACTTTCTAAAAGTTTTTCAAACAAATTTTTCATACACTCTTGAGGACAGATACAAGAGTTACTTAGAGATTTTTCAAACGAAACTTTTTCAAAACCCACTCACCTTGAAAAGCAAACGAACACTTTTGAAAACACAATGAGCAAGTATCTAAGAGCCCATGGATAACCATGGATAGAAAGGGTGCTAACACCTTCCCTTTCTATAATCTACCTCCCGAACCGAGAGCAATCTCATAAGGAATTTTTCTGTGCTTTTGTCCTTTCCATATTGGAGAAAATAAAAGACGGTGGCGACTCTTGCTTACCGCGACATTTCGCGAAACCAGCTAAAAAACAGTCAGTTCCAGATCCACCGATCACAGAACTGGCGACTCTGCTGGGGATAATACTCTTTAAAGTGAGGTGTACCTTAGGACTAAGATCATTGTGTTTTCAATTGCTTTGATTTGTTTGCTTCAAATTGTGGGACTGTCTTGGGAGTTCTATAGATCCTAACCCGGGTCTGGGGATACCTTATTAGAAAGTAGCAACAAGGCTGTGAGGGAACTGTGCGGGGTATACCGACATGGTTGAAGCAGTCTGCTACGTTGATGTGGCACTTTGGTGTGTACCGGTAACCCTTGAGTCAATCAAGGAGAGTACGGGGCCTCCGCGTGGTGTCGTGAAGCATCAACAGACCTTAGGAACCTTAATTGAACCCTCTTGGCCTCTTTAGGGTAGTGAGATAACTACTTTGGTGTACTCCAAAGTCGGTTGATACTCGATACTACACTCAATTGAGGGTTGTTTTCTTGGGATATTTTGATCGCCAGTCAGTGGCTAAATTGAAACGATGAACAATGAAAGCAATCCAATGATATTGAGATCCTTAGAACCCGGTTACTTTTGATTAGGACAGGTATGAACCCACCAACTTCAAAAGGGTAATACCCAGACCTCATGCTGGCCTTAAACTCTAAGGGCTTCTCTTGTGGGACTTGTGTGCCTTCCAACTTGACTACTTGCATGCTTGTTATCTGACATTTGAGTTTCTTGCAGGTTTTGTTTACAGTCCTTAAATGGGACTCATAACAGGGTTTACCTATATTACCCCACGCATAGCATAACATCATGACATCATGCCATTGCATGCATCCTACATAAGGACTAATCCATTTCAAGGATCTCAAGGGTCTGTGGTGCAGGTCACGATGGACCAAACTGCCTAGCCAGGGGCAAAGGGGATTTATTTTCCTCTAAGCCAAGGTTGTCAGAGGCTATGACCCACTGGATATGGTGAGCCTTTGACCCTTGAAGAAGGACTCTCAACAACATGCAGTTCCTTCAACCAAGCTACGAAATTCAACTCTAACAATTTTTCTTGTCTACCCTGCGAGATCCTAGAAAACATCGCATGCATATCATACATATCATTTCATTACAGGTACACTTGTTGCAGGTCACTTACCTTCTTTGCTGTTTATTACAGCCGTCATCATGAATCCTGAATCATCTGATGGACAAGATATCAAGGCCCTCCAGGCCCAGAATGCCCAGTTCCAGGAGTTGATTATGAGCCTAGCCCAAGGTCAAAAGGAATTGAAGACTCTGATTCAGAAGAAGAAGAGGACTGTTTTGTTCAACCCTAGACGCAGATCTGGGAACACACTGCAGAATGAAGCTGAGAGGACTACTCCATCTGTGGGGGAAGGCAGTCACCAAGGGAGAGAGGTTCCTAGCTCTATGGTCTCCGACACCGAGACAGACTTCAATGATGAACAGTACCCCCCTGCTGAGGACCGGTACAAGCAACTAGAGGATCGTCTGAATGCCATGGAAATTCAACAAGTGCCTGGGTTGGATTTCGGGGACCTGGGTCTATCTTCTGGTGTGGTGATCCCACACAAATTCAAGGTTCCTTCTTTTGCTAAGTATGATGGGGCATCCTGTCCCAGGCTGCATCTCAGATCTTATGTGCGGAAGATTCAACCATACACTGTAGACAAGAACTTGTGGATCCACTTCTTCCAGGAGAGTCTTTCAGGGACTCACCTCGAATGGTTCTATCAGCTGGATGGGACCAAGGTTCGTAATTGGGAGGAGTTGGCTACTGCTTTTTACAAGCAGTATCAGTATAATGCCGACCTCGCTCCTACACGTACCCAACTCCAGGGTATGTCGTTAGGATCGGGAGAAGGTTTCAAAGAATATGCGCAGAGATGGAGGGACCTTGCTGGGAGGGTACAACCACCTTTGACCGACCGGGAACTCGTTGATATGTTCTTAGGGACCCTATCCGGGCCGTTCTTCAATTATCTCATTGGTAATTCATTTGCAGGGTTTACCGACCTCATTCTGACTGGGGAAAGAATCGAAGCTGGTATCAAGAGTGGGAAGATTCAGGAGGCCACACCTTCGGATACTCACCAAAAGCCTTACATGGGCAAGAAAGAGTCTAATGCTGCATACGGTCAAAAGAGTCGTCGTGACCAACAGGCAGGGGCAGTCATGATCTCTGGTTCTGCACCACACCGCCAACCACAAAAGGGAAATCAGCAAAGGCCGGACGAGCCTAAAAGACAATTCACCAACATCAACATGCCATGGTCACAAGCATTACAGCACATGTTGAAAATGAACCTGATTGCGGTGATCAACCCTCCTGCAAATCCCAAGACCTCCTCTCCAAACTACAATCCAGAAGCGAGGTGTGCTTATCATTCTGATAGCCCGGGGCACGATACTGAGGACTGTTGGGCGCTGAAGTATAAGATCCAGAATATGATCGACGCTAAGGAGATCGAGTTCGAGCCTGCTGAGACTCCCGTTGTGACCACTGCTCCTTTGCCAAAACATGGCTAGGATTGAGAGATTTTTGTTCATTTGAATTCAAGTTGTATTTTTCTTTTCTTGTTCAAACAAACAATTATCATGTTAAACTCTTTTATTTCATGAATGCATTACACATGTCTGTCTTGAATTAATTATGTTTACTGTACTTAAAACTGCTTTCCTATTTTTGTGATGATCAACTCTTGACTGAAAATTCTAAGCCTCTTGAGGGAGGATGACGAAAACGATACCACGATCTTTACAGTATGCTTTTGAACAGACCCCGCTGATGAGGTACAGGCATTGTTTCAATCCCTAAACACTGGAGTTATAAGGAAGATAATCCCTCGTCGACCCCTTTGAGCCAAAGAAGTAGGAGTTTTTCTTTTCGAAAATTAAAACCCTTAATCATAACCCGGGGCAGGGTAGTTCTCTCAGCTGATCCAAGTGCACAACGAATGGCATCAAAAGAAGTCCTTCTGAAACAAAAGACAGTGATGGTTCTAAATAACCATAAAGATAGGAAGTCATTATATCTCAAAAATAAAAAACCAATAAGTCAAAACCTATGAAGGAGACTTACAAAACTGGGGCATCCCGCTGACTGTAATCACAAAAGAAACAGTTCAGGCAAAATTTAGGGATAGCAAAATAAAAAAGAAAGAGGTCGCACAAACCCTCAACAAAAACAAAAAAAAAGACTGCCTATTCAGAATGAATCATCAATATCTGAATCATCATTGGAACATCAAGGCAAAGACTCAAACAAAGTCTAGCGCACGATCGGCTGAGTTTAGGATTGAAGAACATCACGAAGAGCGGGTGGGTACAAATAATTTGAGCCTTTATCCTTTGTATCTTGAACCATGAACCAGGCCACGTTATAACCCTTAAAAGTCCTAGCTGAAGCATGGGTTAGTTCGAAAGCATACTGTTACGAAAAGTATCTTGACTCCTTAAGGCTTGTGGTAAAATAACGAGTTGACATCACATTTTACAAAATTTGCTGTTTTTATTGAAAAAATGCATTTTTCAAAAAAACTTCAAGACAGACATAAGCCTTTGCATTCTTAAAATAACCTTGTTTGCATATGACTATTTGTTTGAACAGCAGAGAAATTTGCACGACGAACATCTAATGAACAAAAGTCCTCTCAACAAAGAGATCACCTCAAGTGGAAGAAACACTTCCAATCAAGGGGCATGGCATGATCAGTGTCTATCATCTGGGGCAGTCCAGTCAAGATTCGAGGAATCTCTCAAGGCCAACTAGCTTGGGGAAAACCTCCGCCCGAGTCACTGGTGGTATTCCAGCAACGAATCTTGCACGATCGGACATCTTCTGGTAGCAGGGCAACACAACACTATCAACAGGGGCACCCCCCTACACCCTGAGAGCGTGGACATAGTCAAAAAAGAATACTACGCGTAATCAAAGACCCGCTAGGTTGACACACCTAGGCAAAAATAAGGGCTTCCCGGCGAACCAAAAGGGTTCGGGCAAAATAAGGGATGAAAAAGAAAAATTTGTACACCCGGCAAGTCGAAAACCTGAAAAGGCGGCTTGGGCAAAAATGGTTATCCCGGTGGACTGAAAACCCGAAAGGGAGGTCCAGGCAAAAGTTAGGGATCAAAGCGTACGACTATGTCCCGGCATCTCATCACTTGCCTACCAAAAGGAAGATTTGTCAATCGGCAGTCATCCAACACCTCCACAAGATATCTTTTACCCTCACCTCAGAAACAGGGGCAATAATGAGTCGTCCAGGAGATCCAGTTGCTCTGTCAACCAAAGTACCCAGGAAAGGTTAATACAAAGATGATTACCATCTACCTTTACAAATTCCAGATCAAGGGTTAACATCCGAAACCAAACAGGACGATCATCCACTTGATCATCATCAGGCAACCCTACACCGGTTCCTTCTCAACTTTCAGACAAAGTCTTACACGGACTCATCCACAAGTAACCCTACACCGGTTCCTTTTCTTTCAGAAAAAGTCTTACATGGACTTATCATCAAAGTAACCCTACACCGGTTCCTTCTCAGCTTTCAGACAAAGTCTTACACGGACTCATCCACAAGTAACCCTACACCGGTTCCTTTTCTTTCAGAAAAGTCTTACACGGACTTATCATCAAAGTAACCCTACACCGGTTCCTTCTCAATTTTCAGACGAAGTCTCACACGGACTCATCTTAAGATAACCTTACCCCGGTTCATCACGAAGTCTTACACGGACTCACCCTCCACAAGTAACCTTACCCCGGTTTCCTCCAGGAGTCTTACACAGACTTACCTCAAAGATAACCTTACACCGGTTCATCCGGAAGTCTTACACGGACTTACCTCAAAGATAACCTTACCCCGGTTCATCAAGAAGTTTTATACGGACTTATCCTGAAATAACCCTACACAGGTTATCTCTTTCCAGACGTAGTTTTACACGGACTCGTCATCAGTAAACCTTACACAGGTTTCCTTCTCAAAACTCCAGATGTAGTTTTACACAGACTCGTCACCCAGAAACCCTACACAGGTTCTCTATTTTTAAGGATGCAGTTTTACACGGACTCGTCATCAGTAAACCCTACACAGGTTTCCTTCTCAGCTCTAGATACAGTCTTATACGGACTCATTGTCAGTAAACCCTACACAGGTTTCCTCCCTCCAAAGATGCAGTTTTACACGAACTCGCCATCAAGAAACCCTACACAGGTCCTCTCTTTCCAAAGATGAAGTTTTACACGAACTCGTCATCAAGAAACCCTACACAGGTTTCCTTCAACTCCAAATGCAGCCTCACGCGAGCCCAACCTCAAAGTAACCCTACATAGGTTCCCTCTTTCAACTTACAAAAAGTACATCTCAAAAATTTCCCCAGTAGATTCTGGAAGCTTCTTCCCCGCAGAGCACGAACGCGTCTCCCGGCTTTCTTCAAAGGTTATTTCCCTACCAGGATATAACTGGGTTATCCTCAGCCAAAAGCCACAGAAAGATTGTCCTCGGCGAAGTCTCCCCATCCCCAGCGGAGTTCATCACACTTCCAACATAACAATGGTATCCCCAGCGAAGTTACCATCAATATCCGAGCAAAGTACCTCTCTCCCCACAGAGTATTGTTCCCCAGCAAGATCGTCAGAGTGATTTTCTCCCCGCAGAGTAATCCATTCGCCAAGTTTATCCCCCAACGGAGTTATCTTCTCCTACCGGTATGCTTGCAACCATTATCCCCAGCGGAAACAAGAAGCTCTTTTCTTCCACGTCAGCCCAGGAGTGACTTCCCGGCACCCGTCAAGGATTTACTTTCCTAGACGAAAACATATACTCCTAAATATTCTCATACATCATTTTAGCATGCATATACGCATCATATCTTACAAATCTCATTTATGTTGAGAACATCATCGCTTGATCCATATCATGCATTGCATATGACTGACCTTTACCTTTCAGGAAAGATTCAGCTAAGTTCTCAATCATATTTCAAGACCTAGACCGGTTCAGTTAATCGACTCCAAAGATTTCTTATCCAGTCCAAGGCCTTCTCTAGTCCAGCTAAATCGACCCCAAATAGATTTTTCTGATGAAGACTCAGTAGAAGTTAACCCAGGTTTTTCTCAAACGTCCGCTTTTGAGATTATAATTTCCTATGGTTCTCTCCTCAATCCTGCGGAGACGATAATTCCAACCCAGGTTTTTCTCAAACGTCCGCTTTTGAGATTATAATTTCCTATGGTTCTCTCCCCGATGCTGCGGAGACGATAATTCCATCCCAGGTTTTTCTCAAACGTCCGCTTTTGAGATTATAATTTCCTATGGTTCTCTCCCCGATGCTGCGGAGATGATAATTCCAACCCAGGTTTTTCTCAAACGTCCGCTGTTGAGATTATAATTTCCTATGGTTCTCTCCCCAATCCTGCAGAGACGATAATTCCAATCCAGGTTTTTCTCAAAACGTCCGCTTTTGAGATTATAATTGCCTATGGTTCTCTTCCCGATCCTGCGGAGGTGGTAATCCCAAGATTTTGCTCAATGATTGCTGTTGAAGTTAAAGTCACCCAAGGTTCTCTCACCGTTCCTGTTGAGGTAGTAACCATCCCTGGTTCATTCATCGCTGTTTGAAGCTCCAGACTCAGCTCCTGTAACCAGTCGGGACACATCTATACAAAGCATCTGAAAACCAGCTCCTGCAACATGTCAGGTACTCATTTTTCTTTTGCAGGTATGCAGGTTCTCGCTAAGTAATCTCTTACACGATCAACATCCAGATGGCATCTATAAGCCCATCCACCTTCTAGCATCTCTCAGCATGGCATCTATAAGCCCGTTCCCACCATCACACTATGTGAGCGCAAATTTCTGGGCACTCTAGTGTTCAATCATCTTCCACCTTCGGATTACGAAAGGCACGTCAGCCAATCTGCATCCTCAGGTTTAAGAAGATTGAACAGGGGCAACTGTTGTACCCCAAAATTTTCCCTCCCATATTCTCCAAGAAATTGCCAAGTCAAGCTTCAAAATTCCCCAAGGGTTGCACAGTTCAAGGGCCTCCTAAACAGTCAAAATTAGGGTTTTGGTTCTGATCAAGAAAATGAAGTTTCCAAGGGTCCAATCAAGTCCCACATGCTTATAAATATGGTCAAGTGTCCTCATATCAAGTTTCAAGACTTTCAGCACAAAATTGCACAGTCAAAACCCTAATTGCACTACAGTCAACTGTAGGGGCAAAATGGTCATTTGACAGTCAAAAGTTCAAATTTTTGGTCAACATCTCATTTTGAAGCCACAAACATCATTTGATCAATGCTTGATCATGATTCTCAAAGTATGGCTCAAAAATCATCAAGATGCAAAAGTTTCTATTTTTGAACAGCTGAAAAGTCAACTGTAACTTGACCAGGGCATAACTTTCACATGGATTATCAGAAAAATTCCATCCAAAGCTCATTTTGAAGAGAAAGACATTTCCTACAACTCATCTTCATACTTCAAGTCCAAGAAATGCTCTCACAAAAAGTTATCAATTTCAACATTATAGGTCATTTTCAAAAGTCAACAAAAAGGGACTTTAAGTCAAAGGCCATAACTTGAGATTGGTAAATCAAAATGACATGGGACCAAAGAAATTGGTCAGAGGACTTCAAGACCTTTCTAAAATGTCCAAGAACATGATCAAAGCTTAAAAATTGAGCAAGATATGCATTGGAGAAGTTGGGAAATTTGTGTGAAATGGCCAAAGGCAATTATCCTTGAAAATTCATTTTTGACAAAAGGGGCCCACTTTTTCCACTTGAATCAGCTTGGACATTCTTCCCACGTGTCCCACAAATTATTTCAAAATTTAAAATTAATTTTTTCATTTTTATTTAATTTTATTGGATTTAATGCATTTTAAATCTTTTAAAATCAAATAAAAATTAAAAAGGTTAATTAAAGGGAATATTGTGTATTGAATAACTTTGAACCACCATTATGCACATCCCAAATTTGTACCAAGGCCTAATCAAGCAGGAATTCAAATTTTGGTGCAAAGATGGAAAGTTTGTTAATGGAGGTTATGGCAAAATCTCAAACATAAGTGCAAGGGTTAAAGGTGCATTATATTGTTTTGATTCTCATTCAAGGATACATATGCAAGCTTTCCCAATACATTACAAAGGGGGAGAGACACCAAAAACGAAAAAAGAAGATTCAAAAAAATTGGAAGAAAAGTGAAAACTGTTTTCAACCTTCCAGTGCAATTCAAGCATCTCTCAAACGGCCAAACCAATTCCAAAAAATTCAAAAGAAATTTGATCACAAATCCACATTCTAATACATCTTTTTCCGATTTCTAAATTTTTGATTTACCCTTTTTCACCAATTTCTCCAATAGTCTTGTACATAGAAAAGGCTGAATTTTCACCACAGTTTCTATTCACTGTATAATTCTCATTCATTACACATATCCCTTCAATCTAACCTTCAAACCTTGACATATGCAACTTGTATCTTTTCTTGAAAATCATTACCCTTTTAATAACACATTACATAGATTCATTTAACAATTTGTACGAAGTTTTTTTTTTCCAGGAAATATGGAAGACAAGAGCAAATCAGATCCGCCGCAAAATTCAAAAATTCACAAGAATTGCTGTTTCATTTTGTAGAAAGAATAGGAAAGAAGAAAAAAAACTCCTCGAGAGACCGAGTCACTCACAGCAGCACCGCGACCATACAACAACCTTCTCAATAGCCACCGACAACCTCTCCATCGATGCTGAGAATTGGACACCCTCTGAATGCACCCTCACAATTCCAGATATACCTCCAGTTTGGGTCAACCACCCCCCCATGTTTGCATTTTTCTCTCTTTTTGTTCTTTCTTTTACTTATTTTAATTATGTTAATTATTTTCTTTTAATTCACCCAATTAATTTTAATAATATAAAAATACAAAAATCAGAAAGTCAAAAATAAAATATTTTCATTATTTAATTCACTAAATGTTTTATTTTGTAAATAAATCCCATAATTAATTTAGATTTAATTTTAGGTTGTTAATTTAATTCTTTTTCACAATAACCAAAAATAATAAAAATAGACCTTTAGCATTTCTTTTTTTATTAAATATTTTTATTATAAGTATCATTAACCATTAATTTTGTAAATAAATTTTATAATTAATTTAGTTTTAATTCTAGGTTTTAACTTTAATGCATTTTCTTTAATAAATTAAAAACAATTAGAATTAGAATTAATTATTTGACTTTTAATTAATTTAATTTTCTTTAACGTCATAAATACAAAAACATAAAAAATAAGTTCTTTCTTTTTATTTAACTTAATTATTTTAATAATTTTATTTTAATTCCTTCAAAGGGTTCAACGCCCTCGCATTCGATTATATTCTCTTTTCGCGCGTTTTATTTATTTCTTTGATGTAAGTATAATGTACTTGTTCCAAAGCCCTGTAATAGTTAATTAGGCATTTATTTTCTGCACTTTATTTTAAATCGGGTCTGGATTAATTTGGCGTTGTAGACCCGCGCCTTTGTAATAGCGTAGGACCTTTATTTTTTCCGCACTTTAAATTCCCGCACCTTTAACTGTTAAACAATAACATGAAAGAATGAATGCCCAAAAATAAAATCGAAACGTAGATCACCAATGCATGACAAGACAAACAATAAACTGAAAATGACACACAATTCACACACCACCCCTAGGGTACGCCTCACTGTTGCCTTGCCCCTCGAAAGGTGATCGTCGAGTAGAGGATGTCTTAGTAAGTCCTCATGATCCGGGAACCTGGCATGAGGGTAGCTTCTAAGGTGTCTTCCCATTGCTCTGGTGATCATCATGTCCCGAACCTCGAATTGACCCGAACACCTCCAACGGTGGTGCTACCTACTTCTCAATGGTGGGATGGCACTACTTTAAAGGACATTTACACAGACGAATTCCTTAGGGTAGGTAGATTCTCATAGATACTTGCTCTTTTCAAAAACAAACAAAATACTTTTCACACCTACACTTTCTAAAAGTTTTTCAAACAAATTTTTCATACACTCTTGAGGACAGATACAAGAGTTACTTAGAGATTTTTCAAACGAAACTTTTTCAAAACCCACTCACCTTGAAAAGCAAACGAACACTTTTGAAAACACAATGAGCAAGTATCTAAGAGCCCATGGATAACCATGGATAGAAAGGGTGCTAACACCTTCCCTTTCTATAATCTACCTCCCGAACCGAGAGCAATCTCATAAGGAATTTTTCTGTGCTTTTGTCCTTTCCATATTGGAGAAAATAAAAGACGGTGGCGACTCTTGCTTACCGCGACATTTCGCGAAACCAGCTAAAAAACAGTCAGTTCCAGATCCACCGATCACAGAACTGGCGACTCTGCTGGGGATAATACTCTTTAAAGTGAGGTGTACCTTAGGACTAAGATCATTGTGTTTTCAATTTCTTTGATTTGTTTGCTTCAAATTGTGGGACTGTCTTGGGAGTTCTATAGATCCTAACCCGGGTCTGGGGATACCTTATTAGAAAGTAGCAACAAGGCTGTGAGGGAACTGTGCGGGGTATACCGACATGGTTGAAGCAGTCTGCTACGTTGATGTGGCACTTTGGTGTGTACCGGTAACCCTTGAGTCAATCAAGGAGAGTACGGGGCCTCCGCATGGTGTCGTGAAGCATCAACAGACCTTAGGAACCTTAATTGAACCCTCTTGGCCTCTTTAGGGTAGTGAGATAACTACTTTGGTGTACTCCAAAGTCGGTTGATACTCGATACTACACTCAATTGAGGGTTGTTTTCTTGGGATATTTTGATCGCCAGTCAGTGGCTAAATTGAAACGATGAACAATGAAAGCAATCCAATGATATTGAGATCCTTAGAACCCGGTTACTTTTGATTAGGACAGGTATGAACCCACCAACTTCAAGAGGGTAATACCCAGACCTCATGCTGGCCTTAAACTCTAAGGGCTTCTCTTGTGGGACTTGTGTGCCTTCCAACTTGACTACTTGCATGCTTGTTATCTGACATTTGAGTTTCTTGCAGGTTTTGTTTACAGTCCTTAAATGGGACTCATAACAGGGTTTACCTATATTACCCCACGCATAGCATAACATCATGACATCATGCCATTGCATGCATCCTACATAAGGACTAATCCATTTCAAGGATCTCAAGGGTCTGTGGTGCAGGTCACGATGGACCAAACTGCCTAGCCAGGGGCAAAGGGGATTTATTTTCCTCTAAGCCAAGGTTGTCAGAGGCTATGACCCACTGGATATGGTGAGCCTTTGACCCTTGAAGAAGGACTCTCAACAACATGCAGTTCCTTCAACCAAGCTACGAAATTCAACTCTAACAATTTTTCTTGTCTACCCTGCGAGATCCTAGAAAACATCGCATGCATATCATACATATCATTTCATTACAGGTACACTTGTTGCAGGTCACTTACCTTCTTCGCTGTTTATTACAGCCGTCATCATGAATCCTGAATCATCTGATGGACAAGATATCAAGGCCCTCCAGGCCCAGAATGCCCAGTTCCAGGAGTTGATTATGAGCCTAGCCCAAGGTCAAAAGGAATTGAAGACTCTGATTCAGAAGAAGAAGAGGACTGTTTTGTTCAACCCTAGACGCAGATCTGGGAACACACTGCAGAATGAAGCTGAGAGGACTACTCCATCTGTGGGGGAAGGCAGTCACCAAGGGAGAGAGGTTCCTAGCTCTATGGTCTCCGACACCGAGACAGACTTCAATGATGAACAGTACCCCCCTGCTGAGGACCGGTACAAGCAACTAGAGGATCGTCTGAATGCCATGGAAATTCAACAAGTGCCTGGGTTGGATTTCGGGGACCTGGGTCTATCTTCTGGTGTGGTGATCCCACACAAATTCAAGGTTCCTTCTTTTGCTAAGTATGATGGGGCATCCTGTCCCAGGCTGCATCTCAGATCTTATGTGCGGAAGATTCAACCATACACTGTAGACAAGAACTTGTGGATCCACTTCTTCTAGGAGAGTCTTTCAGGGACTCACCTCGAATGGTTCTATCAGCTGGATGGGACCAAGGTTCGTAATTGGGAGGAGTTGGCTACTGCTTTTTACAAGCAGTATCAGTATAATGCCGACCTCGCTCCTACACGTACCCAACTCCAGGGTATGTCGTTAGGATCGGGAGAAGGTTTCAAAGAATATGCGCAGAGATGGAGGGACCTTGCTGGGAGGGTACAACCACCTTTGACCGACCGGGAACTCGTTGATATGTTCTTAGGGACCCTATCCGGGCCGTTCTTCAATTATCTCATTGGTAATTCATTTGCAGGGTTTACCGACCTCATTCTGACTGGGGAAAGAATCGAAGCTGGTATCAAGAGTGGGAAGATTCAGGAGGCCACACCTTCGGATACTCACCAAAAGCCTTACATGGGCAAGAAAGAGTCTAATGCTGCATACGGTCAAAAGAGTCGTCGTGACCAACAGGCAGGGGCAGTCATGATCTCTGGTTCTGCACCACACCGCCAACCACAAAAGGGAAATCAGCAAAGGCCGGACGAGCCTAAAAGACAATTCACCAACATCAACATGCCATGTTCACAAGCATTACAGCACATGTTGAAAATGAACCTGATTGCGGTGATCAACCCTCCTGCAAATCCCAAGACCTCCTCTCCAAACTATAATCCAGAAGCGAGGTGTGCTTATCATTCTGATAGCCCGGGGCACGATACTGAGGACTGTTGGGCGCTGAAGTATAAGATCCAGAATATGATCGACGCTAAGGAGATCGAGTTCGAGCCTGCTGAGACTCCCGTTGTGACCACTGCTCCTTTGCCAAAACATGGCTAGGATTGAGAGATTTTTGTTCATTTGAATTCAAGTTGTATTTTTCTTTTCTTGTTCAAACAAACAATTATCATGTTAAACTCTTTTATTTCATGAATGCATTACACATGTCTGTCTTGAATTAATTATGTTTACTGTACTTAAAACTGCTTTCCTATTTTTGTGATGATCAACTCTTGACTGAAAATTCTAAGCCTCTTGAGGGAGGATGACGAAAACGATACCACGATCTTTACAGTATGCTTTTGAACAGACCCCGCTGATGAGGTACAAGCATTGTTTCAATCCCTAAACACTGGAGTTATAAGGAAGATAATCCCTCGTCGACCCCTTTGAGCCAAAGAAGTAGGAGTTTTTCTTTTCGAAAATTAAAACCCTTAATCATAACCTGGGGCAGGGTAGTTCTCTCAGCTGATCCAAGTGCACAACGAATGGCATCAAAAGAAGTCCTTCTGAAACAAAAGACAGTGATGGTTCTAAATAACCATAAAGATAGGAAGTCATTATATCTCAAAAATAAAAAACCAATAAGTCAAAACCTATGAAGGAGACTTACAAAACTGGGGCATCCCGCTGACTGTAATCACAAAAGAAACAGTTCAGGCAAAATTTAGGGATAGCAAAATAAAAAAGAAAGAGGTCGCACAAACCCTCAACAAAAACAAAAAAAAAGACTGCCTATTCAGAATGAATCATCAATATCTGAATCATCATTGGAACATCAAGGCAAAGACTCAAACAAAGTCTAGCGCACGATCGGCTGAGTTTAGGATTGAAGAACATCACGAAGAGCGGGTGGGTACAAATAATTTGAGCCTTTATCCTTTGTTTCTTGAACCATGAACCAGGCCACGTTATAACCCTTAAAAGTCCTAGCTGAAGCATGGGTTAGTTCGAAAGCATACTGTTACGAAAAGTATCTTGACTCCTTAAGGCTTGCGGTAAAATAACGAGTTGACATCACATTTTACAAAATTTGCTGTTTTTATTGAAAAAATGCATTTTTCAAAAAATCTTCAAGACAGACATAAGCCTTTGCATTCTTAAAATAACCTTGTTTGCATATGACTATTTGTTTGAACAATAGAGAAATTTGCACGACGAACATCTAATGAACAAAAGTCCTCTCAACAAAGAGATCACCTCAAGTGGAAGAAACACTTCCAATCAAGGGGCATGGCATGATCAGTGTCTATCATCTGGGGCAGTCCAGTCAAGATTCGAGGAATCTCTCAAGGCCAACTAGCTTGGGGAAAACCTCCGCCCGAGTCACTGGTGGTATTCCAGCAACGAATCTTGCACGATCGGACATCTTCTGGTAGCAGGGCAACACAACACTATCAACAGGGGCACCCCCCTACACCCTGAGAGCGTGGACATAGTCGAAAAAGAATACTACGCGTAATCAAAGACCCGCTAGGTTGACACACCTAGGCAAAAATAAGGGCTTCCCGGCGAACCAAAAGGGTTCGGGCAAAATAAGGGATGAAAAAGAAAAATTTGTACACCCGGCAAGTCGAAAACCTGAAAAGGCGGCTTGGGCAAAAATGGTTATCCCGGTGGACTGAAAACCCGAAAGGGAGGTCCAGGCAAAAGTTAGGGATCAAAGCGTACGACTATGTCCCGGCATCTCATCACTTGCCTACCAAAAGGAAGATTTGTCAATCGGCAATCATCCAACACCTCCACAAGATATCTTTTCCCCTCACCTCAGAAACAGGGGCAATAATGAGTCGTCCAGGAGATCCAGTTGCTCTGTCAACCAAAGTACCCAGGAAAGGTTAATACAAAGATGATTACCATCTACCTTTACAAATTCCAGATCAAGGGTTAACATCCGAAACCAAACAGGACGATCATCCACTTGATCATCATCAGGCAACCCTACACCGGTTCCTTCTCAACTTTCAGACAAAGTCTTACACGGACTCATCCACAAGTAACCCTACACCGGTTCCTTTTCTTTCAGAAAAAGTCTTACATGGACTTATCATCAAAGTAACCCTACACCGGTTCCTTCTCAGCTTTCAGACAAAGTCTTACACGGACTCATCCACAAGTAACCCTACACCGGTTCCTTTTCTTTCAAAAAAGTCTTACACGGACTTATCATCAAAGTAACCCTACACCGGTTCCTTCTCAATTTTCAGACGAAGTCTCACACGGACTCATCTTAAGATAACCTTACCCCGGTTCATCACGAAGTCTTACACGGACTCACCCTCCACAAGTAACCTTACCCAGGTTTCCTCCAGTAGTCTTACACAGACTTACCTCAAAGATAACCTTACACCGGTTCATCCGGAAGTCTTACACGGACTTACCTCAAAGATAACCTTACCCCGGTTCATCAAGAAGTTTTATACGGACTTATCCTGAAATAACCCTACACAGGTTATCTCTTTCCAGACGTAGTTTTACACGGACTCGTCATCAGTAAACCTTACACAGGTTTCCTTCTCAAAACTCCAGATGTAGTTTTACACAGACTCGTCACCCAGAAACCCTACACAGGTTCTCTATTTTTAAGGATGCAGTTTTACACGGACTCGTCATCAGTAAACCCTACACAGGTTTCCTTCTCAGCTCTAGATACAGTCTTATACGGACTCATTGTCAGTAAACCCTACACAGGTTTCCTCCCTCCAAAGATGCAGTTTTACACGAACTCGCCATCAAGAAACCCTACACAGGTCCTCTCTTTCCAAAGATGAAGTTTTACACGAACTCGTCATCAAGAAACCCTACACAGGTTTCCTTCAACTCCAAATGCAGCCTCACGCGAGCCCAACCTCAAAGTAACCCTACATAGGTTCCCTCTTTCAACTTACAAAAAGTACATCTCAAAAATTTCCCCAGTAGATTCTGGAAGCTTCTTCCCCGCAGAGCACGAACGCGTCTCCCGGCTTTCTTCAAAGGTTATTTCCCTACCAGGATATAACTGGGTTATCCTCAGCCAAAAGCCACAGAAAGATTGTCCTCGGCGAAGTCTCCCCATCCCCAGCGGAGTTCATCACACTTCCAACATAACAATGGTATCCCCAGCGAAGTTACCATCAATATCCGAGCAAAGTACCTCTCTCCCCACAGAGTATTGTTCCCCAGCAAGATCGTCAGAGTGATTTTCTCCCCGCAGAGTAATCCATTCGCCAAGTTTATCCCCCAACGGAGTTATCTTCTCCTACCGGTATGCTTGCAACCATTATCCCCAGCGGAAACAAGAAGCTCTTTTCTTCCACGTCAGCCCAGGAGTGACTTCCCGGCACCCGTCAAGGATTTACTTTCCTAGACGAAAACATATACTCCTAAATATTCTCATACATCATTTTAGCATGCATATACGCATCATATCTTACAAATCTCATTTATGTTGAGAACATCATCGCTTGATCCATATCATGCATTGCATATGACTGACCTTTACCTTTCAGGAAAGATTCAGCTAAGTTCTCAATCATATTTCAAGACCTAGACCGGTTCAGTTAATCGACTCCAAAGATTTCTTATCCAGTCCAAGGCCTTCTCTAGTCCAGCTAAATCGACCCGAAATAGATTTTTCTGATGAAGACTCAGTAGAAGTTAACCCAGGTTTTTCTCAAACGTCCGCTTTTGAGATTATAATTTCCTATGGTTCTCTCCTCAATCCTGCGGAGACGATAATTCCAACCCAGGTTTTTCTCAAACGTCCGCTTTTGAGATTATAATTTCCTATGGTTCTCTCCCCGATGCTGCGGAGACGATAATTCCATCCCAGGTTTTTCTCAAACGTCCGCTTTTGAGATTATAATTTCCTATGGTTCTCTCCCCGATGCTGCGGAGATGATAATTCCAACCCAGGTTTTTCTCAAACGTCCGCTGTTGAGATTATAATTTCCTATGGTTCTCTCCCCAATCCTGCGGAGACGATAATTCCAATCCAGGTTTTTCTCAAAACGTCCGCTTTTGAGATTATAATTGCCTATGGTTCTCTTCCCGATCCCGCGGAGGTGGTAATCCCAAGATTTTGCTCAATGATTGCTGTTGAAGTTAAAGTCACCCAAGGTTCTCTCACCGTTCCTGTTGAGGTAGTAACCATCCCTGGTTCATTCATCGCTGTTTGAAGCTCCAGACTCAGCTCCTGTAACCAGTCGGGACACATCTATACAAAGCATCTGAAAACCAGCTCCTGCAACATGTCAGGTACTCATTTTTCTTTTGCAGGTATGCAGGTTCTCGCTAAGTAATCTCTTACACGATCAACATCCAGATGGCATCTATAAGCCCATCCACCTTCTAGCATCTCTCAGCATGGCATCTATAAGCCCGTTCCCACCATCACACTATGTGAGCGCAAATTTCTGGGCACTCTAGTGTTCAATCATCTTCCACCTTCGGATTACGAAAGGCACGTCAGCCAATCTTCATCCTCAGGTTTAAGAAGATTGAACAGGGGCAACTGTTGTACCCCAAAATTTTCCCTCCCATATTCTCCAAGAAATTGCCAAGTCAAGCTTCAAAATTCCCCAAGGGTTGCACAGTTCAAGGGCCTCCTAAACAGTCAAAATTAGGGTTTTGGTTCTGATCAAGAAAATGAATTTTCCAAGGGTCCAATCAAGTCCCACATGCTTATAAATATGGTCAAGTGTCCTCATATCAAGTTTCAAGACTTTCAGCATAAAATTGCACAGTCAAAACCCTAATTGCACTACAGTCAACTGTAGGGGCAAAATGGTCATTTGACAGTCAAAAGTTCAAATTTTTGGTCAACATCTCATTTTGAAGCCACAAACATCATTTGATCAATGCTTGATCATGATTCTCAAAGTATGGCTCAAAAATCATCAAGATGCAAAAGTTTCTATTTTTGACTAGCTGAAAAGTCAACTGTAACTTGACCAGGGCATAACTTTCACATGGATTATCAGAAAAATTCCATCCAAAGCTCATTTTGAAGAGAAAGACATTTCCTACAACTCATCTTCATACTTCAAGTCCAAGAAATGCTCTCACAAAAAGTTATCAATTTCAACATTATAGGTCATTTTCAAAAGTCAACAAAAAGGGACTTTAAGTCAAAGGCCATAACTTGAGATTGGTAAATCAAAATGACATGGGACTAAAGAAATTGGTTAGAGGACTTCAAGACCTTTCTAAAATGTCCAAGAACATGATCAAATCTTAAACATTGAGCAAGATATGCATTGGAGAAGTTGGGAAATGTTTGTGAAATGGCCAAAGGCAATTATCCTTGAAAATTCATTTTTGACAAAAGGGGCCCACTTTTTCCACTTGAATCAGCTTGGCCATGCTTCCCACGTGTCCCACAAATTATTTCAAAATTTAAAATTAATTTTTTCATTTTTATTTAATTTTATTGGATTTAATGCATTTTAAATCTTTTAAAATCAAATAAAAATTAAAAAGGTTAATTAAAGGGAATATTGTGTATTGAATAACTTTGAACCACCATTATGCACATCCCAAATTTGTACCAAGGCCTAATCAAGCAGGAATTCAAATTTTGGTGCAAAGATGGAAAGTTTGTTAATGGAGGTTATGGCAAAATCTCAAACATAAGTGCAAGGGTTAAAGGTGCATTATATTGTTTTGATTCTCATTCAAGGATACATATGCAAGCTTTCCCAATACATTACAAAGGGGGAGAGACACCAAAAACGAAAAAAGAAGATTAAAAAAAATTGGAAGAAAAGTGAAAACTGTTTTCAACCTTCCAGTGCAATTCAAGCATCTCTCAAACGGCCAAACCAATTCCAAAAAATTCAAAAGAAATTTGATCACAAATCCACATTCTAATACATCTTTTTCCGATTTCTAAATTTTTGATTTACCCTTTTTCACCAATTTCTCCAATAGTCTTGTACATAGAAAAGGCTGAATTTTCACCACAGTTTCTATTCACTGTATAATTCTCATTCATTACACATATCCCTTCAATCTAACCTTCAAACCTTGACATATGCAACTTGTATCTTTTCTTGAAAATCATTACCCTTTTAATAACACATTACATAGATTCATTTAACAATTTGTACGAAGTTTTTTTTTTCCAGGAAATATGGAAGACAAGAGCAAATCAGATCCGCCGCAAAATTCAAAAATTCACAAGAATTGCTGTTTCATTTTGTAGAAAGAATAGGAAAGAAGAAAAAAAACTCCTCGAGAGACCGAGTCACTCACAGCAGCACCGCGACCATACAACAACCTTCTCAACAGCCACCGACAACCTCTCCATCGATGCTGAGAATTGGACACCCTCTGAATGCACCCTCACAATTCCAGATATACCTCCAGTTTGGGTCAACCACCCCCCCATGTTTGCATTTTTCTCTCTTTTTGTTCTTTCTTTTACTTATTTTAATTATGTTAATTATTTTCTTTTAATTCACCCAATTAATTTTAATAATATAAAAATACAAAAATCAGAAAGTCAAAAATAAAATATTTTCATTATTTAATTCACTAAATGTTTTATTTTGTAAATAAATCCCATAATTAATTTAGATTTAATTTTAGGTTGTTAATTTAATTCTTTTTCACAATAACCAAAAATAATAAAAATATACCTTTAGCATTTCTTTTTTTATTAAATATTTTTATTATAAGTATCATTAACCATTAATTTTGTAAATAAATTTTATAATTAATTTAGTTTTAATTCTAGGTTTTAACTTTAATGCATTTTCTTTAATAAATTAAAAACAATTAGAATTAGAATTAATTATTTGACTTTTAATTAATTTAATTTTCTTTAACGTCATAAATACAAAAACATAAAAAATAAGTTCTTTCTTTTTATTTAACTTAATTATTTTAATAATTTTATTTTAATTCCTTCAAAGGGTTCAACGCCCTCGCATTCGATTATATTCTCTTTTCGCGCGTTTTATTTATTTCTTTGATGTAAGTATAATGTACTTGTTCCAAAGCCCTGTAATAGTTAATTAGGCATTTATTTTCTGCACTTTATTTTAAATCGGGTCTGGATTAATTTGGCGTTGTAGACCCGCGCCTTTGTAATAGCGTAGGGCCTTTATTTTTTCCGCACTTTAAATTCCCGCACCTTTAACTGTTAAACAATAACATGAAAGAATGAATGCCCAAAAATAAAATCGAAACGTAGATCACCAATGCATGACAAGACAAACAATAAACTGAAAATGACACACAATTCACACACCACCCCTAGGGTACGCCTCACTGTTGCCTTGCCCCTCGAAAGGTGATCGTCGAGTAGAGGATGTCTTAGTAAGTCCTCATGATCCGGGAACCTGGCATGAGGGTAGCTTCTAAGGTGTCTTCCCATTGCTCTGGTGATCATCATGTCCCGAACCTCGAATTGACCCGAACACCTCCAACGGTGGTGCTACCTACTTCTCAATGGTGGGATGGCACTACTTTAAAGGACATTTACACAGACGAATTCCTTAGGGTAGGTAGATTCTCATAGATACTTGCTCTTTTCAAAAACAAACAAAATACTTTTCACACCTACACTTTCTAAAAGTTTTTCAAACAAATTTTTCATACACTCTTAAGGACAGATACAAGAGTTACTTAGAGATTTTTCAAACGAAACTTTTTCAAAACCCACTCACCTTGAAAAGCAAACGAACACTTTTGAAAACACAATGAGCAAGTATCTAAGAGCCCACGGATAACCATGGATAGAAAGGGTGCTAACACCTTCCCTTTCTATAATCTACCTCCCGAACCGAGAGCAATCTCATAAGGAATTTTTCTGTGCTTTTGTCCTTTCCATATTGGAGAAAATAAAAGACGGTGGCGACTCTTGCTTACCGCGACATTTCGCGAAACCAGCTAAAAAACAGTCAGTTCCAGATCCACCGATCACAGAGGGTCAATTCGAAAGAGGGACATACGGTCACTAAAGCAATGTTAGGATGTCTTAGCGGTAACCCTAATGTCTTAGATCATGTATACGAGACAACAATATCCGAGGCAACCATTTTGAGGCAACTATGATCTTTTAGACAAGATGGAGACCTCTAAAACAACCTATACTCAATGACCGTGTACGAAGGCAACCAAGTGAGGTGTACCCTAGGAGTGCGCATGTGCGAGTGTGTTGATTTCAGTTATTTTTATATTTGCACATGTTTAGGGTGATCTAATTGATTTTAACTAAAACATTCATTCTTGTCATGCAAGCCCTATTATCAAACATCTAGCAGTTGTATATTTGCAGAAATTAGAGGTGCGGAAATTAAACTAAATTATTACAAGGCGTCGGGTATTTACATCGCCAAAAGCAACCCTTTGAAAATAAAATAAAAGCGGAAAAATAAATGTCCTAATTAATTATTACAATCCAGAAGCAGATACATAAATTGAATAAATAAAGAATAAAGCGCGCGAGGTGAAAATGAATCGAATGCGAGTTTAGGGTTTTGACCCTTTTAAAGAAAATGGTTTTTTGTTGTTTTTATTTATTTTTAAGAAAAGAAATTAATCCTAAAATTAAACGCTAAATTAATTATTAAATAAATTAATTAATGAAAAATATGAAATGACATATTTTTGGAGTTTTTTATATTTAGGAAAGAAAATAAAATAATTAAACTAATGATTAAAACCTATTAATTCTAATTAGTTTTAAATATTTACAAAATTAATTAAAGTTATCTAGAATTAATAACCTAATTAATTAAATTAATATTTATTAAAAAAAATAAAGTTCTAAATTTAATTGGGCAAAAAAGTATTTTTGTGATTTTTTTGATAAAAAGAAAATTGTGTTATTGGTTAATAATTAATTAAACAAAATTAAATGAAAATAAATAAATATAGAAAGTTAGAGGAATGGGCCTGATTTGGAGGTGTCAAAAGCAATTTTGTTGGCCCAATTGATGGAGATCCGTTTGACTTTGCTGATCCAGTGTATGCGCGTTGACTTGGCCCTTTGGTGCTCCTTCAATATTGGCCACCAGATCTGGCCATCTGGCATGTTGATTGGTGAGGGAGTATGATGGAACTCCTGCTTAGGCGCATACTGGATTGCCTGAAAATAAACAAGAAAATGCAAATTGCTGGAGGCAGGGATCGAACCCCCGACCTCCAGCCTCTGAACGCCTTAAGGCCAACGTGGCTACCACTGGAGCACTTGTGTTTATTTGTTATAATATTAAAGGAAAATAATGAAATACAAAAGCGAGCATTAGTGGATAGAAACAAAAAAAAAGCGCGGACGTTTGAACAGACGAATGGGGAAGCGACAACTCATCGTCCCCTTCCTTGAACCGTAGCTAAAAATCAAACGAGCTATACCCACGGACAGATGTCCGTCACTACAAACCAGGCATCTCTAAAATCTTTCACATGCCATGTAAATGCATTCTAACACCATGGTTAGATTCGTCATCTTCTGCTGATCACAACCATGCCCATTATTATGGCTAATTGTTCCTAAAACGAAAAACCCCAAAAACAAAGACGAAACCCTAACAATGGTGGATATCGTTACAGGTCATGTAAATGCAATTGAATAATACCAAAAGCTTGCAAATGATTTGTAGATTCAGAATATGCTATCAATTCATGCTAACTACGCCTAAATTTAAAAATACGAAATCAAGAAAAGGGTGAGTTTCTGAGTGACTTATAGTGCTCTGAAGGGCTTGGAAACGCGTGGTTTTGATTGGTTCAGGTTGTGGAAGCTACCAGGAAACGATTGAGACAATTGCCAAGCCTTGAAACTGCTCCTAAGCCTTGTTTCGATCTCACACTTTTATGGTATTTTTGCAAATTTTGTGAAATATCCCCACAGAGTTATCTCACCATCATTATCCCCACCCGGGCGTTGGCAATAAACCTTTCCCCAACGGAGTTGCCCGCAAAATATCCTAGCACGGGACAATCCTTGGCCTGAGTCTCAATCTCTTGACAACTTTTTCTAGCTAAAGCCTAGGATATCCCTTCTTAAAGGGAATCCATCTCCTCAGCATATTTTATTCCCCACAGAGGTATCTCGTCATCATTTTCCCTATAGGGACAACCCCAATGCATCATTTCCCCCGCGGAATTGCCTACAAAAAAATTCTTCACAAATGATAAACCCCCTACCAGAGCCTCAATCTCTCGACAACTTTTACAAATTTGAAGCCTAGAGGTCTCTGTCTAAAGGAAACTCATCTCCTCAGCAGGGTTTATTTCCCCAACAGAGCTATTTCCCTGGGCCGAGCATAAATTCCTCAATGTACAAGACACCCCGATTTCCCCAGTCAAGTAAGCACTCCCCGTTGAGTCCAAAATCGCCAGATAATCCCATCTTCCCTCAGTGGAGTATATCTCCCAACCAGGGTTTTCTGTCCTCAGTGGAGTATATCTCCCAACCAGGGTTTTTTGTCCCCAATGGAGTATATCTCCCAACCAGGAGTTTTCATCCCCAGTGGAGTATATCTCCCAACTAGGAGTTTTCATCCCCAGTGGAGTATATCTCCCAACCAGGAGTTTTCATCCCCGGTGGAGTATATCTCCCAGCCATGAGTTTTCATCCCTAGTAGAGTGTATCTTCCAACCGAGATTTTATTCTCCAAGCTGAGCCCAGCTGAATAAACACTCCCCACTGAGTCCATCTTCCCCAGCGGAGTATATCTTCCAACCAAGATTCTATTCCCCAGCGGAGTACAAATCCCTCAATCGAACCCAAAATTCCCCAGATGAGTCCTCATCCCCAGATGAGTACATTCTCACCAAGCTGAGTCTACCTTGCCTGACTGAGTCTATACTCTCCAGTTAGAATTTCCCCTTTAAAAGGATGCAAATCACATTGCCAAAACCCCTAATCCCTAGTAAAGTCTTCAATAAAGCCTTTATTATTACCAAGAAATGCTATGAAGCCTGGATCCGACCAGATATTAGCACAATGTTCAAATTATTCTGAAGCCTGGACCCGACCAGATAACAGTTTGATTTCTTTGATTACTAAAGCCTGGACCCGACCAGATAACAGTTTGACCTCTTGAGTTACTGAAGCCTTGACCCGACCAGATGGCAGTTGATCTCATTTCTCAAAGAGCTATGAAAACCTGGACACGACCAGCCCAACTCTTCCAAGATATAGAAGAATCTAAACTTAATCCAACCAAGGTTTTAACTACTGGTTCCCAATAGAGTTTCCTTTTTATTCCCTAGTGAAGTCGCCAGATATCATTCATCACTTCCATCTTTTCAAGAAAGTCATTGCGAAGCCTGGATCCGACCAGATAGCAATCATCCTCGGAGATTCGTTGTGAAGCCTGGACCCGACCAGATAATAACTAAATCCCCAAGCAGTTCATTGTGAAGCCTGGACCCGACCAGATAACGATTAACTTCATCAAAAATCTGCAAAGCCTGGACTCGACCAGATAACATTTTTTAACCAGTTCATTGTGAAGCCCGGACCTGACCAGATAACAATTAACCTCATCAGAAATCTACAAAGCCTGGACCCGACCAGATAACAGTTTTTCAAGAAGTTTATTGTGAAACCTAGACCCGACCAGATAACAATTGACTGCATCAACCTCAGAAATCTGCGAAGCCTAGACCCGACCATATAACAATTTTTCAAGCAATTTATTGTGAAACCTTGACCCGACCAAATAACAATTGACCGCATCGACCTCAGAAATCTGCGAAGCCTAGACCCAACCAGATAACAGTTTTTCCCGCGGTTTATTGTAAAACCTGGACCCGACCAGATAACAATTAACTATGATCCCCAGAAAGATGCTATGAAGCATGGACTCGACCAGGTAATAGTACAACTTTCCAAAAACCATGAAGCCTGGATCCGACCAGATAGTAGTTTCCATTCCAAGTTACTGCGAAGCCTGGACCCGACCAGATAACAGTTAACTTTTATATCCCCAACGAGTTGCTGTGAAGCCTGGGCCCAACCAGATAACAGTTAACTTTTGCATCCCCAACAAGTTGTTATGAAACCTGGACCCGACCAGAGGACTATTCAATTTAAAGGATTTTTTCTACAAAGCTTGGATCCGACCAGATAATATTTAATTCATCCATTCCCCCAGTAAGTTGCCATGAAACATGGACCCGACCAGATAGCAACCGACTAATTCATCCTCAACAACTGTAAAGCCGGGATCTAACCAGATAACAACTGATTCTTGAGTAATGTTCCCCAACAAAAGCATCTCTTCAATAGAATTTAAAGATAGGCATATTCTTCATTTTCAACAGACAATCAAGGATTCAACCTTCAAAGATTTCCTCAGCAGTAGTCATGGATTTATTTTCCCGGACGAAAACACATTTCACATTCATACATCATAGCATGTACATAACAATGCATTTAGCATGATAACACATCTGGTAAGCATCATGTAAGCATCTGCATTTTCCTAACCCCTTTCTCACAGGTAAAACAACAAGTTTAGTATGGATCAACAGGAGATTTGTGCTGATACTTCTTCCAGAGTTTACCAACATTCATCCCAATGGAATCTATAAGCCATTCACCGTCCATCTTCGAGTGCAAATTTATGGGCACTCTAGTGTTCAAACTTCTTTCACCATCAAGTCACGAATGACAGATTTACCAATCTAACTCTTCAGGCTCAAGAAGTTTGAACAGGGGCAGTTGTTGTACCCCAAAATTTGCCCTCTCATTTTTCAAGGCTTTCCTCACAAAGATTCTCAAAATTTAAGCTTGCACAAGTACATTGGGGTCTTCCAACACCAGAATTAAAAGGAAACTGTCAAAAAGGGAGAAAATAGATAAAAATAACATTTTGACGAATTTGGAAGAAAACGGGTCTCCTTCGATTTAGCCCCCTTCGATTGGACTTTGCACCTCCTTCGACTTCTCAAAAGTTGTTGCTAGCATGCCTCTTTCGTCTGGGCATGTGACTTCAAAAAGGCTTCCTTCGACTCAGAAGGAAATGATCTTCATACAAAGCTTCAATTGAGTTTTTGTTTCCCTCCGAAGCAGTGTCTTTCGACTCAAGAATGTCCTTCGACTCAGAAAGGACTCCTTTTGGTTTTCTTCAATTCAAAAAGTCAATAATCTTCTGAAAGCTTCCTCCGATTCAGAAGTTAATAACCTTCTGAAAAGTGTCATTCGACTGCACCATTCGCCCTTCACCTGTTTGCCTTGGATGCATAAGTTTTCGATTGGATGAATGGCTACCTTCTTGTGACTTTCAAATTCATCTCCATGTATGATTCGAATGCGCCTTCATATCACTTTCGAATCCATCTGTAAACCCTTCGACACGCCATAGTCCTGCATTATGACACACAACTGGTGAAAACGAACACTGTGTTATTCTAGTCTGGTCGAAAGGTGTAGAAAGATGGAGGGTTCGACTCAAAAAGATCAAGTTGAACATTTAGACCCATAGGCTAGGCTACGTGTTTTCCCTTTTCTGGCCTCAAACCTATGACTCACCCTATACTTATTTGTTTATGCAAGCTAAAATAGGCCTTTACCCATTTGTTGTCCAAGACCACTTGCACTTAACAGCATAATACTACCTTTTAGAAAGGTTTGTCTTGAGCCTTGCGCCTGTTTTCCTTCAGAAGGAAGCATCCCCATCTGAACCATTCATTTTACTTTTATGGCACAAGTGGGCACTTACTTTCCAGCTGAGCCTTATTTTATTATATTTGCTCACCAAGCTTCCCAAGAGCCTTTCTCTATAAATAGAGAGTTCATTTACACAGAGAAAGAGAGGATCTTTGGACCTGAGGAACGAATCTCCCAAATTCTCTCAAACACAACAAAAAATTCTCAAACACTTCAACACTTGAGAAATCACAAAAAAGCCCAGAATCACATTCATCTCCTTCAAATCTGAAGAACAACCACTCATTCCAGTTTCCTTCGACTCAAGGAACATCCCATTTGTTCTTTCCATCGAATCCAACAAAAAAGTATATTTCACCTGTTTTTCTCTTTCAAATCCAGTGTCAAAGGACTACCCAGGGCCATTTCCTTCGAATCCAGAGGCATTCAAAGCAACCGCTTCAAAGTCCAGAACACGTTCCAACCTTCAGCAAGGAGACAAAAAAGTTAGAAACGTAGCCTCTGGCTTCCATACTGGCCTCTAGGCCCCAGTCGAAAGGCACAACATGCTGGCCTCCAGACCCCCAGTCGAAACTCATTCCTTCACCCCTTTTCAGGTAAGGTCGAAGAAGGCCAAAAATGGAAAAGTCGAAGGGTTTGCTGCCCTAAGTCGAAAGATCCATTTTTCTTGATTTTACCTTATTTTTGTCTTTATATTTTCATGCAATTCAATATGGTTGTAATAGTGTAGGATATTTATTTCCTGCATTTTTATTGCTTTGAACAAATGTTAAGTAATTAGGTGTATGGCAAGATAAAATCAACAAGTAGACAACCCAAAAATCAAAGACAAAATGCATGCAATCAAATACACTTGCACACATGCACCCTTAAAGAAATTCCACTTGTTGCCTTACAAAAATGGCCATGTTATGCATGTGGGATGTCTTAGTACAAACAAATCGAAAAAAGATCATAGTCCCTCGATGACGCTATCAAAGTTGCCTTTCAAAATGATCTTAGTCCCTACATAAAAGTGCTAAGTCGTTTCACAACATTGCTATCATGGTCATACGATGACCCAATGCTCGTCCATTCACATCCAATGATGGGGCTTCTTATCAAATCAATGGTAAGGTAGCAACATCTAAAGGAGGAGGAAAAACACATCTAAAACCTTTTGAGTGGGTAGATTACTTTTAGTTGCTTGCTCAATTTCAAAACAAACATCCTTGCTATTTTCAAAACAATCACATACACTTTGCAAAACATCTTCAAAACACTTTCCAAATATTGAAATATTTTCAAAAGCTCAACACTTTACATACATTCTTACGAACGAGAATCATTGCAAAGTTCTCCTAAACGATGGCATCTTTTCAAAATACTTTCAAAACCACACAAAAGTACAATTTTCAATACAAAAGCAAGTGATCTAACAAATACCTAAGAGCCCATGGAAAACCATGGATGGAAAGGGTGATAATACCTTCCCTTTTCATAATCTACCCCCCGAACTCAAGAAAATATCTCAAAAGATCTTTCCTGTGCTTTTTTTCACCTTTCCTTATTGGATAAAAGAAAATTCGGTGGCGACTCTTGCTAAACCGCAACATTTGCGAACACAAATGCAAAACCCTCAAGTCAGTTCTCCCACCGTATCACAGTCACCATGACTTGCCAAAATATCACTGGATCTTTCCATAATTTTTTCAGAATCAGAAAAATCATAAAAAATATCAAATCATAAAATAAAATTATGAAAAAAATCAGAATCAGAAAGAAAATATTCAAAAATATTTTTCATAATTTTTTTCCATAATTTTTGAGCCTGAAATGAATTTTTTATGATTTTTAAAAGTTTAAAACAATTAAAAACAAACTATCAGAAAATAAAATGAAAACCAAAAATATATGGTGTGTTGGATGGAGTCAACTTATGCCAAGTAAGCAGATCCAAAGTCTATCAGTAAGTGTGCACCATGGACTTTAGTGTAAATAATGCACAAGATCCATTTTAAATGGACCAATCAAAAATGAACAAATGGCACACCCTCATTGATTGAGATGCCATGTCATCGTCTTTAACCTATGGAGGTCAGAATATAAAGAAAATGAAGGTGATGAAAATGGATCAAACTGGTATCATCTTATTCATCTTCTCAGCGCCATTACAACCATGTAATTGGTTTGAACTAACGCTCAAAGACGAAAGAGAAAAATGAAGAAATCCAGAGGATCGTGAAACTTCAAATCACAATTAAATGCTCATTTCTCAACAAAAATCAAAATTAGAAAAAGCACGAGCTTCAGGCATGAAAGTACTATAAGTCTATGTAAAGAAAACTCTCAAAAAATAAGAGAATATACCTGTTAAAATTCGCTCAAAGACCTCTGAAACTCGACTTAGTTTGAGCAGAATATGGCACTATTTTTCAATGTAATGTGATGAGAAGTTTTACTGAAGTGCAAGGATGATTTAATGATACTCAATTTGGCTTGTGGATAGGGTTGTTAGAACATAGTTTGATTCTACATCTTAGTAATAGTTTTGATGATACCAAATATATATATATATATATATATATATATATATATATATATATATATATATATATATATATATATATATATATATATATATATATATATATATATATATATATATATATATATATATATATATATATATATATATATATATATATATATATATATATATATATATATATATATATATATATATATATATATATATATATATATATATATATATATATGCTCTCTAATAATTTATTTGAATATGCAGAGAAGTTTTGATAAAGAAGCATAGAAGTTGGCGAACAAAATTATGCTAAAAGAAGTTCTAAATACTAAAACTTCTTAAACACCAAAGCTTCACACTAAAACTCAGATGAAGTAATACTCTGATGATCTAAAGTCTCAATGTTAACATTCTTATTCTGATCAGTTGTTAAAGAAGCAAGTTCTAATGCGTTACAATTCAATTATTGCAAATCAAAGAATAACGGCTGGTACCAGACAAGATCTTTTTTTTGGAAAGTAAATTAACAACGCTTTATCAAACTTCCAAAATAATCTTCTCATGTCTAATATTATTCACTTATTAACACTTGCACATACAAAGAAATATTCTCACAAGCTCTCGCTTATTCATTTATTGTGCTTTAACCTTGTGTATAAATCACAGTTGTGATATTAGTTTTTCTAGAAACACTATTGTACACATTTTTTATTCATATTTTGTAATACCTTGAGAAACCAAGTTGTGGTTTAGTCTTAAGAAGACATTGACAGTAGTCTTTGTGATTGTGTAATCAAAGTTCTTATTATTGGATTAAAATCTCGTTTGAGAGAGGTGAAATCACCTTGGTGGGTGGATTGGAGTAGTTTGAGTTCAAACGAACCAGGATAACCAAACGTGTCATATTTTTTAATTATTGAAAACCCCAATTCAAACCCCCTTTCTTGTGTTTTTCTATCCTTCAATTAGTATCAGAGCTCCTGGTTCTGGATGCTAACACTTAACCATGTCAGAAAAAGATCTTAGCAAGAAAAACACTATGGTGGAACTAAGTCAAATCAACAACAATGATAGCTATGATCAGTAAGACAATCAGTGGAAAACCTCCAATCTTTAATGATGAGAAATTCGATTACTGGAAAGACAAAATCCAAAGTTTTTTTCTAGCTCATGACGTTGATCTCTGGGATATGGTAACTGATGGCTACATTCACCCAATTGATGAAAATGGCCAGAAGACCGGACAAAAGAAAATGACATATCAACAAAAGAAAGAATTTAGACATAATCACAAAGCCAGAATAATACTTTTGAGTTCTATCTCGTACACCGGATATGAGAAGATCACGAACAGAGATTCAACTAAGAACATGTTTGACTCTCTAAGAATGACGTATGAAGGCAATGCGCAAGTCAAAGAGACCAAAGCTCTTGCACTCATCCAAAAGTATGAGGCCTTTAAAATGGAATAAGATGAAATAATGAGACAATATTCCCAAGGTTTCAAATTCTGGTTACTGGGCTAAAAGTTCTGGACAAAGGGTACTCAACAACAAATCATATAAAGAAAATCATCAGAAGCTTACCTAAGAAATGGAGACCCATGGTCACAGCCTTAAAACTAGCCAAAGATCTGAACAAAATATCTCTTGAAGAACTTATTAGCTCTTTGACAAGTCACGAGATAGAACTAGAGGAAGATGAGCCCCAGAAGAAAGGTAAGTCTCTTGCTCTTAAATCTAATAAAAAATATGAACCTAAAGCTTTTCAAGAAGAAGAAGAAAACTTTGGTGGGTCCTCTCCAGAAGAAGAGGAACTATCTCTTCTCTCCAGAAGAGTCCATCAGCTATGGAAGCACATACAAAGGAAATTCAGAAACCCCAAAAGAACAGGCATTTACTCTGAATCATCATCTGGATACATAAAATCTAGCAACAAAGGTGTTGTATGCTACGAACCCAAAGATCCAGGTCACTACAAAAGCGACTACCCAACTCTTAGGAAAGAAAAGACTAAGAAGAAGTTCTCCAAATAAAAGAAGAAAAATCTTATGGAAACATGGGATGACTCAAAATCTTCTAAATCTGAAACAAAATTAGAAGATGAACGAGCCAATATAACTTTAATGTCCAACATATTAGAAGACACAAATACATCAGAATCTGAATCAGATTCAGAAGAGGTATTTTCAAAATTCTCTAGATCTCAATTAGAAGAAAGTCTGTTTGAAATTCTTGAAAGATATCAGCAACTTCGAGTCAAATACAAGAACCAGAAACGCGTTCTTGTATCTGAAACTGAAGAAACTAGGAAACAAAAAACAGAAAACTCTGGGCTAAAAGAAATTAATTCTTAACTTCAAAATGAATTACAAAAGGCTCATAAAGAATCTGTTTCAGAATTTTCATATAGTTCTGATAACATCATAAAAAAATGATCATAACTTTCAAAAAATTCTAGCTAAAAACATAGATAGAAGCAAGATGGATTCAATGATCTATGGAGTTAGCAGAAACGGCAGAAAAGGCGTAGGATATTTGAAACCAAGAGGAGAAGAATCATACCAACCTAAGAAAGTTGATGATATGGTTATAAGACACACACCTTTAAACTCACACTTTACATATGGACACTCACATGATATAAAATATACTAGTGATTCTTATTCAGCAAAAATAAAATTCAATCAGAATTTTGGAAAATCTAACAAACAAGGACCCAAAAAGATATGGGTACCTAAAGATAAAATTATCTATGTTGCAGATATCTTTAACAACAAAGTTGAAACACCAATCTTGGTACCTGGACTCTGGATGCTCTCGACACATAACGGGAAGAAAGAATATGTTCCAAAGCCTGGAACTTAAATATGGAGGATATGTAGGTTTTGGAGGCAATCAGAAAGGAAAGATTATTGGCTCTGGAACCATTGGTAATGGTACACTTCCCTATATAACTAATGTTCTGTTAGTAGATGGATTAATTCATGACCTGTTATCCGTAAGCCAATTAAGTGATAACGGTTATGATATAATCTTTAATCAAAAGTCCTATAAAGTAGTTAGACAGGAAGATGGAACTATCCTTTTTAATGGTAAGAGAAAGAATAACATTGATAAAATAAAACTTTCTGAACTAAAAAGTCAGAATGTAAAATGCCTTATGTCTGTTAACAGTGAGCAATGCGCCTGGCACAAAAGATTGGGGCATGTTAGTATGAGAAGAATATCTTAGATTAACAAACTCATATGCTCTTTGTGAAGCATGTCAAAAAGGAAAGTTTGCAAAACCCTATTTCAAATCAAAAAATGTTGTTTCTACCTCTAGACCATTAGAACTTCTGCATATAGATCTGTTTGGACCAGTGAAAACTGCATCCATCAGCGACAAGAAGTATGTATTAGTGATCGTAGATGACTATAATAGATGGACATGGGTAAAGTTCTTAAGACACAAGGACGAGTCACACTTTGTGTTCTCTACTTTGTGTAACCAAGTTCAAAATGAAAAAGAGTTTAGAATTGTTAAAGTCAGAAGTGATTATGGTGAGGAATTCGAAAACAAAAGTTTTGAAAAACGGCGTTGTCTCAACAAAACAGTGTTGTAGAATGAAAGAATAGAACTTTACAAGAAATGGCCAGAACCATGCCCAACGAGACTATTGTTGCTAAAAAATTATGGGTAGAAGTAGTTAACACAACATGTCATATTTAGAATAGAATCTTAATAAGACCTATTATGGTAAAGATTCCATACGAAATATGGAAGAACAAAAACCAAACATCTCTTATTTCCAGCCATTTTGATGTACTTGTTTTATATTAAGCACTAAAGAAAATCTGAACAAGTTTGATTCTAAGGCACAAAAGTATTTCATGTTAGGATACTGTGAACGCTCAAAAGGTTGTAGAGTATATAACACAAACACAAATTGTGGAAGAATATATTAGTGTTAGATTTGATGATAAGTTTGGCTCTCAAAAGTCAAAGCATGGTGAATCTTTTGCAGATATAGAAGTTCAAATTACAGGTACTGAAGACAAATCTTCAGAATATAAAATTCAAAACTTCAGCCAAATATAGGAGAAGACATCACAAATATTACAACAGCTTCTGAAGAATCCATCCAGACAAAACTATCCAGAAGCAGCTTAGCACATCCTGAAAACATGATTCTGGGTAAGAAAGATGATCCAATCAGAACAAGATCTACATTCATAAATACTTAAGAATCTCTTATGGGATTAGTGTCTTTGATCGAACCAACTTCCATAGTCAAAGCACTTCTAGACAATGATTGGATACATACAATGCAGGAAGAACTAAATCAATTTACCAGAAACGATATATGAGATCTAGTTCCTAAACCAAAAGGCTTCAACATCATTGTAACTAAATGAGTCTTCAGAAAAAAGCTAAGTTAACAAGGAGAAGTTATCATAAACAAAACACGATTGATGGCACAAGGTTATAGTCATCAAGAAGGGATAGACTATACAAAAACCATTTCTCCATTTGCCAGGTTAGAATCTATGAGGCTCTTAATTTCACTTGTAGTAAAAATGACACCACTCTTTATCAGATGGATGTCAAAAGTGCCAATTTAATTGTTACAATGATGAAGAAGTTTATGTGCACCAACCCCCTGGTTTTGAAAACACAAAGCATCCAGGATATGTTTATAAACTTAAGAAATCGTTATATGGTCTGAAACAAGCTCCTAGAGCTTGGTATAAAAGACTAAGTAACTTTCTGTTAGAAAATGATTTTACCAGAGGGAAGGAGGACACAAATGTATTATGTAAACCATTTAAAAATGACATTCTGGTTTGTCAAATTTACGTGGATGATATAATTTTTGGATCTGCTAAAGCCTCCTTAGGGAATGAATTTTCTAAGACTATGCAGGAAGAATTTGAAATAAGATTGATGGGTGAACTCAAGTTCTTTCTGGGAATTCAAATCAATCAAACTCCAGAAGGAACCTACATACATCAAAGCAAGTATGTTAAAGAACTTCTGAAAAAATTTGAGATGTCAGAAAGTAAGCCATCCAAAACTCCTATGCATCCTACATGCATTCCATAAAAGGAAGAGGTAAGTAAGAAAGTAGAATAGAAGCTCTACAGAGGTATGATTAATTCTCTCTTATATTTAACAACTTCAAGAACTGATATTCTATATAGAATTTGTCTTTATGCCAGATTCCAATCAGATCCTAGAGAATCTCACTTAACAACAGCTAAGCTAATTTTCAAATATCTTAAAGTTACTACTAATCTTGGTCTTTGTTATAGAAAATTCAGATAATGTAAACTAGTAGGGTACTGTGATACTGATTTTGCTGGAGATAGAATAGAAATAAAAAGAACTTTTGAATCTACCAGTTTCTGGGAGATAAGCTAATCTCATGGTCCAGCAAAATAAAATCCACGATTGCACTATCAACTACTGAGGCTGAATAAATAGTTACAGCTGGATGCAGTACTCAGATGCTCTGGATGAAGAGTCTGCTTGAAGATTTTCATATTTATGAGAGTAACAATTCTATACTCTGCAATAATACTTCTATTATCTACCTTTCTATAAATCCTATTTTACATTCTAGGGATAAACATATAGAAATTAAACACCATTTCATTAGGGACTATATTCAGAAGGGAATTCTTTATTTAAAATTTATAGACACAGACCATCAATGGGCTGACGTTTTCACGAAACCCCTTGCTGAAGATAGATTTAATTTCATTCTTAAACACCTCAGTATGAAATCATGCCCAGAATAAAAGTGTAGTTTTTGTATATTTAATCCTTAGAACTTTTTAATTTGTTTTTGTGAGCATCTGAATAATAGTTCTTCAGAAGTGAGAAGGAAAACTGTATCAAAAACTATCCAGAAGATCTGAACATTTTCCAAAAATGCTTCATTTCTAAGATAGAAGCAAGTAGTTCACCATATAAACATTTGTTAACCCTAAACGCTAAGCCACTCACTAAGACTGAACACATGTTCAAAATCTGAAGGGTTGAAACAGTTGAGTTGGTGCATTGAGGCACGAGTCAAATTGGTAACTGTTCAAAATCTTCACACCATCTCTCATTTTTATAAATCATTAATGCAGTTAATCATTTTGTTTATTTTATTATTTGTTATTTAAATTCATGTTTTCTCCCCTTTGGCTATTTATACCTCACTTTCTCACAAACACTCTCACACCTCTACTCTCACTCACCCTATTCTCTCTATATTTGTTCTCCTCCCTTTTGTATGCTATCAAACCCAAAGTCTATGAACAATGGCTTTTTTTCAACAGAAGTCTCAAGATTCTCAAATCAATATTCCTGGTTCATCCTCTACTACAAACGAAGAAAGGTATCTTGAACCTTCAAGAACTCTCCTCACTCTGGTTGATTCTCTGGAAGTTCTCTGTGAACTCATAGTTGATTTTGAAAGAATGAAAGAAAATGGGTATGACCTTACGCATGATGTTGAATTTCAAGGGGGGAAAATATTTTGATCGACTAATTGGTCCAGTTTTCCCCAAACTAGTTAAAGAATTTTGGATTCGTGCTACTGCATCAAATCATCAAGTAAGCGCTTATGTTATGGGAAAGAAGATCGCCATCACCAAAGATCTCATTGGAAAGCTTATTGGTCACGACGGAAGTGACATAAGATGCAGTTAAATGACAAAAAAAGGTTCTGACCAAACCATTGTATCCAAAGAAAATCTTCTCCTTTGGACAACCCTCATACAAGATCAAAGATCTGAAGAACTATCTCAGAATTTGGTCTAGAATAATTATGGGGTGCATCAATCACAGAAAACCAACCAGCTCTCCTGACTACATCAATATTGATCAATAGTACATGTTGTACTTCATCGAAACTAAAGCCAAAGTCCACCTCCTCATATTCTATTCAATCATCTGAAGACAAGTGTCAAGGAAACAAGGGAATAAGAAAGAACCAAAAGATATTGGATTCCATTGGGAAGGCTTATCTCAGATATTCTAACAGAAAATAAACTGATAGAACATCTGAATGAGGCTCAACAAGCAAATGTTCTAGAATCATGTGCTGGAAAGCCTCTCAAAGCCAAGAACCTTAAGAAAATGAAGATTATAGAAACCATTAATAAGGATCTCACACTTACTGCAAAGGAAGTCATCACTACCAGAAGAGTCCCTCTGAAGGATTTTTCTCTCTTCACTCAAGCAGACTTCTTTTCAGAAATTGTCCTCAGATATCTGGAAGCCTGCAAGAGTGATGGAACAATTCCAGATGTAAATATCCTTGATCTCAGGTAACAACCTCTAGAAGTTGCTACCAAAAAGATAAAAAAGGAAAGATGCGGAGAAGTAACTTCTCAGAAAAATCTCAAAGGTGCTAAAAGAAAGGTGTGATACGGTGGGAGAACTGACTTGAAGGTTTTGAGTTTGATCACAAATATTGCGGTTAGCAAGAGTCGCCACCGACTTTTCTTTTATACAAAAGGAAAGCTGAAAAAGCACATGAAAGACCTTTGAGATTGTTTCTTGAGTTTGGGATTAGATTATGAAAAGGGAAGGTATTAGCACCCTTTTCAGCCATGGTTTTCCATGGGCTCTTAGTTACTTGCTAGATCACTTGATTTTTGTTTGAAATTGTGCTTGGTGTGGTTTTTGAATTTATTTTGTAAAGAGGCCTTTGTTTAGGCAATCTTTGTAATGATTCTTGTTTGTAAGAATGTATACGAAGATGTTTGATATTTTTGAATTTTTTTTCAAATTTGTAAGATGTTTTGAAAGTGTAGGTGTTTGTTTTGAAAATAGAAAGGATATTTGTTTGAAATTGAGCAAGTAATTAGGATCATTCTACCTACTCAAAAGTATTTCTTGTTCATTTTCATTTTTCTTTGACATTGTTATCTTACCATTGATTTGGTAAATAACCATATCTTTGGATGTAAACGGGATGGGCGTGGGTCATCGTATAACCATGATTAGCAATGTTGTAAGGTATCTTAGCATTCTTTTTAGGGACTACGGTCATTTGAAAGGCAACTTAGATAGCGTCATCGAGGGACTACGATCTTGTATTTTCTTATTTTTTGCTAAGATACCTTACATGCGTAATATGGCCATTTTATATAAGGCAACCAAGTAGAATAACCATAGGGGTGCTTATGTGCAATTTTATTATTTTTATGCTTGTTTTTGTCTTGAATTGGGTTTTCTAAGTATTGGTTTTAGTCTTTCCATACAAACCCTAATTACTAGCATGTGATATATAAAAGCGGTAAATTGTGAAATTTAAAGTTACTACGCTATTACAACATTTGTGGGGAGGGGTATACAAGTTGAATGGGGATTACAAAAATGTAAACCTAGTTAGTCTATTACAACCATATTGAATGGGTATCAATGTAGAAGGAATTTAAATGGATACAATGTATAAAATGAATAAATGTACAAAAATGCAAAAATGTGAAGAAAATGGATATTTGTTGGATATTTTTTTAGAGAAAAGGGATTTTGTCTTAATATAAATAATTAAAAGAAAAATAAATAATGAAAAGTAAAACCTAACTTTATCAAGAAAAGATTTTTAAACAAAACCCTTAATCTATTTATTAAAATAAAAGAAATTAAGTTTATAAGAAAAATGTTTTTTTTTGGTATTTTTGTCTTGAAAATATTCATAATATTATAAAATATTTTTAGCCTTTAATATTAAAATAATATATTTTAAATGGTGTGTAAGAAAATAAAAACATAGTATTAATTAAATTTACAAGAGAAATTAGTAAAAATAAATAAAGTATAAAAATATTTTTTTTATGAAAAGAAAAACTAAGTTAAAATAGAAATCTATTTTTTTAAAATATTTTTAACGATTTTTAATATTAGTAATTAAAAATATATAATTAAGAAAACAAAAGAAATAAAAATAAGAAAATAAAAATAAACTGGGCCAGGGGTGCCATTAGTCAACAGGGAGGTCAGCAATAAGAAAAAACATATAGGTCCAAAGGAAGACCCAACGCCTACAAAAATGAGAGTCAGAAATGCAAAATGTGTGAAAAAATGCAAAAGGGTACCACTGGGGCTCAAACCCAGGTCCCAAAGGTTATAGGCGCGCGCTTCTACCACTGGGGTGGCTATACATCCTTTAACTTAAGCAAAACAATAAATATACAAGGCAAAACGCGCCCTGATGACTTCATCTTCAACCTCCAGCCAGACCAACTATAACTTGCTCATTTCTCATCAAAAATGAAAATTGTAAACATGAAACTTGTAGCAAATTTTCTCACGGTTTCTGAAATGTAAAGTATTAAAACTATAGATCAAAGATAAGCATTAATTTTAATGGCCATAATCTGAACCCTAAAAATCTAAAAAATTTCAGTTTCAAAATTCTCTAAGTTCAAGCAAAATTAATGGAAACTATGGACATGGTTAGCTTCAGGGAAATGATATCTACATGTTTTGTTCACAAATAAACTATTGATGATGCCTGTATGAAGAGTTCAAAGTTGAGAAAACTTACCTCAAAACTGGAAATCGTGTTTTGAGTTTGAGCTTGTTTCTAGTGATGGTGATGATCAGGTTAACTTCCTTGAGGTCCCAGGAAGCTAATGCAATAATTAGCTTGAACAATGGATGGCTGAAATGGTCTGGAGAAGTCAATGTGCAGAGCTGAGTTTTTGAAAATGGAGGATGGTTTTAATGGTGTTACAGTTCTTTAACAGGGTGTGGGATCACTTCTATATGATGTTTAGAAACTTTAGAAACCAAAAGTCGAAGAAACGCACAAGTAGATTACAGGTTTTAAGTTTTTGGACAGTTTGTGAAAAAATCGAAGTGTCAAATGTGTTTCTGAGTTTTAGGTTCTTTCAAGGCTTGGGCATTCGTCTGTTTGTTTATAATGGTTTGTGTATGTATAAACAAAAGTGTTTGAGAGCTTTGGGTAATCAGAAGTACAAATTTCTAGCCTTTGTCTAGGTTACTTGATTTTGAAGAAAAGAGAGAAAAAAGTTTCAAGGAGAGGTACAAGCATGGGATGGGTGATTGTAAGTGTTTGAAACATTTCTCATGAGTTATATGACCTGTTTGATCAGAAGAGAACAAGTGCAAGGCTCAAGATCAAGTTTTGTACAAAAAGTCACTTTATCAAAATGGCAATGTAACCTTTCTTCCAAAAATGGATATAAAGCATGTCCATGCATTGAATGCTTGAAGTGAGGCCTCTAACAGCTGTGTAAACCATTAATTATGGAGTGCCTAACAAGTTTGAGGCCTGAAAAGTAGTGTTTATGCAGCATGGTTTGAATTTAAATTTTGTTCATCACTAAAATGACTTGTAATTAAAGTGATAAAACCCTAACTTCATCTCTTCGATTCTCCCTACTCAAGAATGATATCAAGGAGTTCTTTGAAATTTTGGAAAGCTTGCAGTGTGCTATAAAATCCATCTTTGAATTGATTTTGAATATTCCCCTTGGAACTATATGAAAAAGTGCCATAAAGTTGGGTCAAAATCCTGACCAAATTAGGGCAAAATTTCACTAAGTGTTTTGTTTCATGACCCTATGTTCATAAAATTATAACTTGAGATCCAAGCACTTTTGGAAGAAGTTGTATGAAGAAAATTTGTAGATATCATGGAGATATACAACTTTCACGTTGGAAGTTTCTCTTGAATCACTTTGAATCATGGTGAAAAATTTGCTCAAAGTTATGAAAAAATAAGAAATTTTCAACACTTAGAAAAATTTCTAAGTTTAGAAATTTTGACTTTTCAAAATGAAATCTTGACTTTTTGATTTCTTGATGAATAAGTTTCATATTTTAACATGTTTTGATGAATTATGATCTTTGGCACTTGAATTTGACCAAAAAGTCAAAGTTTGACTTTTCAGTATACAATTGACTTTTGATCAGTTGACTGAAAAATTCATCTGTCAATCCAATGGACTTGCAATGTTTTGAACCATGTCATTAGGTTAAAATGATGCAATTGGACTCTTGAGATCATGCCTTAATCCAATTTAGCATTTTCTAGGTAAAAAATCATAGAGTGCCCTCTCCCGTCAAAACCCTAATTTTGACCATTTTGCCCTTTTGGAGATTTGATCAAATTTCTTGAGGAATTGTGGTCCAAACTTGATCAAATGATACATATGAGTCTAAAATGATGATGTGGATCAACATTTATGAAGTTTGACTGTAAATTGGCCATAGTTGACTTTTTCCCCAATACAATTGATTTTTACGTCAACTGCTCAATTGACTGAGCAAAAGTGTGATCCAAAGCTTGAAACTTGTCATGAGTAATCCTGGGGATCCAGAATGATCCATGAAAGTCATATGGGGCATTGGAAGTTCAAAAATCCTTGTGAAAACTTAAACCCTAATTTTGGTCATCAGTGCTTAAGGAGGCATCTTAAGTTGATCAAACCCTAGTGCAGTCTTGAGTCAAGGAGATCTTGTGAGAAAATTCTTGATGAATGAGAGGGAAAATTTTGGGGTACAATAGCTGCCTCTGTTCAATCTTCTTAAACCTGAAGAGTTAGATTTGCGAGTTTTGCCATTCGTGACTCGAAGGTGGAAGATGATTGGTGTGATACGGTGGGAGAACTGACTTGATTGTTTTGCGTTTGATTGCAAATATTGGGGTTATTAAGAGTCGCCACCAACTTTTCTTTTATCCAAAAGGAAAGGTGAAAAAGAACAGGAAAGACCTTTGAGATTGTTTCTTGAGTTCGGGGGGTAGATTATGAAAAGGGAAGGTAATAACACCCTTTTCATCCATGGTTTTCCATGGACTCTTAGTTACTTGCTAGATCACTTGCTTTTTGTTTAAAATTGTGCTTTGTGTGGTTTTGAAAATATTTTGTAAAAGAGGCCATTGTTTAGGCAATCTTTGTAATGATTCTCGTTCGTAAGAATGTATACAAAGATGTTGATCTTTTTTGAAAATGTTTTCAATGTTTGTAAGATGTTTGCAAATGTGTGTGTTTGTTTTCGAAAATAGCAAGAATATTTGTTTTTAAATGGAGAAAGTAACTAAAAGTAATCTACCTACTCAAATGTCTTTCTTGTTCATTTTCTTCTCCTTTGACATTGTTGTCTTACCATTGATTTGGTAAGCAACCCTATCTTTGGATGTAAACGGGACGGGCGCGGGTCATCGTATATCCATGATTAGCAATGTTGCAAAGTATCTTAGCATTTTTGAGGGACTAAGATAATTTTTGTAAGGCAACTTTGAATAGCGTCATCGAGGGACTATGATCTTGTATTTGTTTGTTTTTGCTAAGACACTTTACATGCGTAATATGGCCATTTTGTATAAGGCAACCAAGTGGGATAACCCTAGGGGTGTTTTGTGTGCAAGTGTTTTATTTTCATGCTTAATTTTGTCTTGGATTAGGGTTTTATATTTGATTGATTTTATCTTGCCATACAAACCCTAATTACTAGCATATTATGTAAAAGCGATAAATTGTGAAATTTTAAGTTACTACGCTATTACAAATATTTGTGGGAGGGGGTGTATAATTTATTAATGGGGATTGCAATAATATAAACCTAATTAAGCTATTACAACCAAATTGAATATGTACAAATATTGGAACAAAAATATACAAGATGAACTAAATATGCAAAGATATGTAAATGCAAAGAAGATTTTTGTATGATTTTTTTATGTGAAAAAAAGTTTTAACCTAAACCTAATAAATAAATCAAGATTAACTTAAATCAATTAAGAAAAGAAATTATTTTTTAGAAAAGATTTTTGAATAAATCCTAATTCTATTTGATTAAAAGAAAATAAATTTCTTTAAGAAAAGTAAGTGTTTTGTATTTTTTTTGTCTTGAAAATAATACATGGCATTATGAGGTATTTTGGTCCTTTTATATTAAAATATATATTTAATGGATATAAAGAAAAAATAAATATTAAACTAGTTATAATTTAATTTACAAATTTAATTAATAAAAAATGGATAATATATATAACTAAATAAAATATTTTTTGTGAGAAAAATAAAATAAAATAAGCTAAAGTATAAATCTATCATTTTTATATTTTTTATGATTTTTAATATTAAGAAAAATATATTTAATAGAATAAAAATGAAAATAAAATGAATAATAAAAATATATTGGGTCAGGGGTATCACAAGCAGACAGGGGGTAGAAGGTTAGAAAAAATCAACAGGCCCATGAAACAAAAATCCCAGCGCTGCAAAGGGACAAAAAAATGACAAAAATGTGAGAAAATTGCAAAAGGCAGGCGCTAAGGCTCGAACCCGTGACCTATAGCATTTTTGTGCGCTGCCTTACCAATGGGGTGGATGTACATCCGTTTATATAAACACAATCATAAATATATATATTAGAAAATGCCCTCTAAAGACAACTTCATCTTCAACCTTGAGCCATGGCCGAACCACCTGCATCTCTCTCATTTCTCCATCAAAATAGAAAGTCCAAACATGAAAGTTATGGTGTTTCTTCCCGCAAATTCAACCATATAATTTATGTAAACTAAAAGTCAAATATCAAAGCTAATTTTACTTGCCCTAATTTGAAACCTAATTTTTACATAAATTTAAAATAAAAAATTCTCTATACACAATTAATATAAATGAAAACTATGAACATGGTTAGCTTTAGGGCAAGGATATCTACATTTTTCTTTCACAAATCAGGACCAAATGATGCTTGTATGAAGAGATAGAAGTTTGAGTTTTTACCTCTTTCAGTTGAGATCGTGAATGGAGTTTGGGCAACTTTTGAGAAGGCCTGAGGATCTGTTTAGCTTTCCTGGAACTCCCTGAGTGTATTCCAATCCTTACTTTGTCTTGAAAGTCCCTGAATCTCCCTAGTCAAGTCAACCTGCAAGCTCAAAATTTGAAAATGATGGATGATAGAAGAGGAGTTACAGTGAGAGAACACGAGTCTGGATCACTTAGGTGTGATGTATATTAAGAGTTTAGGTGGTTAAAACTCAAAACGCACGAGTGGATTTGGAGATGGCTGAGTAAGGTTCAAAATTTTCAAGCTATGGCATATTTTCAATGGCAAAGTGTTTGGGAGTGTTTATGAGTCTTAGAATTTGTGTCCTATGTTTCAATACATTTTTATATATGTATGGAAAAGGTTAGAGATCAACTCCACTCCAGGTTTCTGAGTTATAGCCTTTTGGCTCTATAACTTGCTTTTGAAGAAAAGTGGGGAGACAAGTCCCAAAGTTTGTACAAGCATGATCTGAGTTGGTAGAGGCTTTAGGCAAGTTGCTTTTTGTTTTGGCTTTACTTGTGTGCAGAGAAAACAATTGAGAGGCTCAAGAAATTGACAAACCCAAAATTAGTGCTTTATCAAAATAGAAATGGCACCTTTGTGCCAAAAATGGAATTGTTCTTGTACAATGCATTCAATGCTTGGCTTAAAGCTTCCAACATCTGTGAGAACATTTAATTTTGGAGTGAGAAACAAGTTTGAGGATTTCAAAGCAAATATTATGCAGCCTAGGCTTGGATTTGAATTTTTGTTCATCATGAAATGGCTTGAAATCAAAGTGATAAATCACCAACTTCATCTCTTCGATTCTCCCTACTCAAGAATGATATCAAGGAGTTCTTGGACATTTTGGAAAGCTTGAAATGTGCTCTATAACGCATATTTGAATTTATTTTGATAATTATCTTTGGAACTATGTGAAAAATTGCCATGAAGTTAGGTCAAAAATCTGCCTAACTAGGGCAAAATTTGACTAAGTTATTTTAGTTCATGAGCATGTATTCACAAAATTATATCTTGAGATCCAAGCATTTTTAGGAGAAATTGTGTGAAGCAAAGTTATAGATTTCATGTATATCTACAACTTTCATGTTGTAAGTTTCCTTTGAATCATCTTGCATCGTGGTGATAATTTGGCTCAAAGTTGAGAAAAAATAAGAAATTTTCTATACTTGGAAAATTTTCTAAGTTAAATTTTGAACTTTTTAAAACAAAAACTTAAACCCTTGATTTCTTGATGAACAAGTTTCTCATTTTGACATGTTTTGATGAATTATGATCTTTGGCATTTGATTTTGACCAAAAAGTCAAAGTTTGACTTTTCAGTATACAGTTGACTTTTGATCAGTTGACTGAAAAATTCATCTGTCAATCCAATGGATTTATAATGTTTTGAACCATGTCATTAGGTCAAGATGATGCAATTTAACTCTTGAATTAATACTTAAAACCAATTGATCATTTGCTAGGTCAAAAGTCAGAAATTGCCTCTTCTCAGTAAAAACCCTAATTTTGACCATTTTGCCCTTTTGATGATTTGATCAAATTTCTTGAGGAATTGTGGTCCAAACTTGATCAAATGATACATATGAGTCTAAGATGTTGATGTGGATAAAAATTATGAAGTTTGACTGTAAATTGGCCATGGTTGACTTTTCCCCCAATACAACTGATTTTTAGGTCAACTGTTCAATTGACTGATCAGAAGTGTGATTTAGGGCTTGAAACTTGACATGAGAAATATTGGGGGTCCATAATGATCCTTGAAAGTCATATGGAGAATTGATAGTCCAAAAATCCTTGTGCAAACTCAAACCCTAATTTTGGTCATCAGTGCATGAGGAGATGTCTTGAGCTGATCAAACCCTAATGCAGTCTTAAGTCAAAGAGATTTTGTGAGAGAAATCTTGACAAGTGAGAGGGAAAATTTTGGGGTAAAACAATTAGACACAGAGTTCCTAGAAATTTACACTCGGTGATATGACGGTAGAGGGAATGGGCTTAAAGATGCCATTTGGAGAGATGATAAAAAGTTGTTGGAGATGGGCTTGTAGATTCCATCCAAAAGTGATTGCTGAACTGAATCTGAGAGGGAAACTGAATGAGTATCAAAATGGAATCCGTGTTTGGAGCGTATCTGAACTGTATCTGGAAGTTGAATCTGAATGAGTATCAGAATGGCATCCGTGTCTGGAGCATATCTGAAAGCTGAACCTAAATGAGTATCAGAATGGCATCCGTGTCTGGAGCGTATCTGAACTGTATCTGAGAGTTGAACAAGTTTCAGGATGGCATCCGTGTCTGAAGCGTATCTGAACTATATCAAAACTTGAGTCTGAATGAGTATCAGGATGGCATCTGTGTCTTGGAGCGTATCTGAATTGTATCTGGGAATTGAATCTGAATGAGTATCAGAATGGCATCTATGACTTGGAGCGTATCTGAATTGTATCTGAAAACTTTGAACAATGTCAATGGTAGCTGTTAACCTTATCCTGAAAAGGGTAAAATGTTAGCAAAAATGCAAAGTCATGTTGTATGAAATGCATGGTATAATGCATTTGTGTTATCAATGTTTATGATATTTGGATGCAATGTGTGCGTATGTTAGCTAGTTACGCTATTTGTTGGATTTGGGGAAAATAAATCCCTGACTACTGCCGAGGATATGAAGTATAAGTTTTCATGTTGTGAAGTTGAAGTGCTGATGAATTTCCCCTTAGAGAAACAAACTATGTTGAAAGGGAAATGCCGTGTACTGCTTGTAAAATCCTGTTGGGAAATCCTGAGAAATTGAACGGCTTCTACTGGGGATTGATAACTGGAAGCTTTGTTCCGCTGGGAATTAAACTACGCACTGTGGGGAATTTATGGAAACAGTTTGGAAAGATTTCCCTATCCTTTAAGGCCATTAGAGATTGTCTTATATTTTGTTTATTTGTAAACAGTAATTATGTTCAAATGCATATGTTCAACAGTGGACCATTGGATGTTTTTGTAAACAAAACACAAGAGTAAAGAAAAACACATAGTTCTGCACTTTCAAAGGGATATCTTTGTATTGACTTTGAGTAAGTATTTTTGTAAAATGAGACAAACATTCTAGTAAGAGAATGTCGTCGTAAAAAAATGAAAATTTTGATACAAAGAAAAGATAGCTATGTGCAATAATCCCATGGGGTTCCCATTCTTCTATAGCCTTCGTATCTTTGAGCATCTTGTCTATTTGTTGCCTCGTTCGAAGATGATCAGAATCTCTGAGTTTGTCAGTGGAAGCCAAAGGTTGTCCGTAAGATGATCCAACGGGACATAGTCATACGCTTTAATTCCCTAACTTTTGCCTAGACCTCCCTTTCGGGTTTTCAGTCCACCGGGAAACCCTTTTTTGCCCAAGTTTCCCTTTCAGGTTTTTAACTTGCCGGGTGTACAATTTTTTTTGTTTTATCCCTAATTTTTTCCCGAACCTTTTTGGTTCGCCGGGATGCCCTTGTTTTGCCTAGGTGTGTCAACCTAGCGGGTCTCTTATGCGTAGTATCTTTTGACTATGTCTGCGTTCGCAGGGTGCGGTAGGTTTTCGTAATCCATGGTGGTCAAGATCATTTCTCCACCAGAGGATATGTTTTTCGATTACAAATGGTACTTCGTGTGTAGGAGTCTATTTTCCCCTGGGATCACCTCGCGGCAGTATGATACGTTTGATCACCAAATCTCCGACTTAATATACTTGGCGTCTGACCTTTTTGTTGAAAGCCTTGATCATTCGTTTTTGATACATTTGACCATGACAGACAACAATAAGCCTTTTCTCATTAATTAAGTTTAGTTAATCAAGTCGAGTCTGGATCCAATCTTCTTCATTCAGCCCTGCATCCTTCATAATTCTTAGAGAGGGGATCTCGACCTCAATAGGCAAGACAACCTCTATGCCGTATACCAGAGAATAGGATGTTGCCCTGGTTAATGTGCGAGCTGTGGTACGGCATCCATGGAGAGCGAATGGTAGCATTACATGCCAGTCTTTGTACGTGACTGTCATTTTCTGTATGATCTTTTTAATGTTCTTATTTGCGGTTTCGACAACACCATTCATCTTTGGCCGGTAAGGGGAAGAATTGTGATGCTGAATCTTGAATTGCTTGCACAAGGCGGTGATTATAGTATTGTTCAAGTTCGTACCATTGTATGTAATGATTCTCTCCGGGATGCCGTAACGACAGATGAGATTCTGCTTGATGAACCGGGCGACAACATTCTTAGTAACAAAAGCGAAAGAAGCTGCCTCAACCCACTTTGTAAAATAGTCAATGGCTACTAAAGTGAAGCGGTGTCCATTGGATGTTGTTGGATTGATTTCCCAAATCATATCAATCCCCCACATAGCCAAGGGCCAAGGAGCCGTCAAGACATTCAGAGGAACCGGGGATACGTGCACTTTGTCAGTGTAAATCTGACACTTGTGGCAAGTTCGAGAGTGTTGATAGCAATCTGCTTCCATGGTAGACCAGTAATAGCCTGCCCGTAGGATTTTCTTTGCCATCGTATACCCACTGGAATGGGTGCCAAAAGTGCCTTCATGTAACTCTGCCATGATCCTTTCAGCTTCAACCTTGTCTACGCACCGAAGTAATACAGAGTCATGGCTGCGTTTGTAAAGAATGCGATTACTAAGGAAGAATTTAGCACACAATCTCCTTAAGAACTTCTTATCATTTACTGAAGCTCCTTCTGGATATTCTTGGGTTTCGAGATACCTCTTGACTTCGTGAAACCAAGGCTTGTCCACTACTTCTTCAGTATTAATCTTGTGACAGTGTGCTGGTTCATCCCTCCGTTCAATAGTGATCTGGGGAGCCTCGTTATCCCATTTAAGTTTAAACATAGATGACATTGTGGATAGTGCATCTGCTAGCTGATTTTCTTCTCGCGGGAAGTGCTCGAAGGTAATCTTCTCAAAATGTGTGAGCAATGTCAAAACATGTTCTTTGTAAGGGATAAGGTTAGGGTATTTGGTGTCCCATTCCCATTTGATCTGGCTAATAACCAAAGCTGAATCTCTGAATACATTCAAAGATTTGATCCCCAAGTCTATGGAAGCTTTGAGACCAAAGATGCATGCTTCGTATTCCACCATGTTATTTGTACAATTGAAGCAGAGTCTTGTCGTAAAGGGAGTGTGACATCCTTCCGAAGATATGAGTACAACACCAATACCATTGCTGAGTGCGTTAGATGCCCCATCAAAAACCAGGGTCCATCGGGATCCTTGTTCAGGTCCGTCATATGGCCTAAATTCTTCACAGTTGTTTACCATCATGAAATCCTCATCTAGAAATTCGAACTTCATAGACTGATAGTCTTCTACAGCTTGGTGAGCAAGGTGATCAGCTAGTACACTTCCCTTTATTTCTTTTTGGGTAGTATACTGTATGTCATATTCTGTCAGGATCATCTGCCATCTCTCTATTCTCCCAGAGAGGGAAGGTTTCTCAAAGATGTATTTTATTGGATCCATTTTAGATATCAACAAGGTAGTATGGGTCAGCATATACTGTCTTAGCCGGTGAGCAGCCCATGCCAGAGCGCAACAACTTTTCTTGAGCAGTGAATATCTTGTTTCACAATTGGTAAACTTTTTGCTCAGGTAATAAATAGCATGCTCTTTTCTTCCAGGCTCGTCGTGCTTCCCCAACATACACCCCATTGAATTTTCCAAAATAGTCAGATACATGATCGGTGGTCTTCCCTCGACTGGTGGCATTAAAACAGGAAGCTCTTGTAAGTACTCTTAGATCTTGTCGAAAGCAGTTTGGCATTCATCATTCCATTTGACTACTTGATCTTTCTTCAGTAATTTGAAGATTGGTTCACAAGTAGCTGTCAGGTGAGAAATGAATCTGGAAATGTAGTTTAAACGTCCCAAGAATCCTCCGACTTCCTTTTCAGTACGAGGAGCAGGCATCTCTTATATCGCTTTCACCTTGGCAGGATCTACTTCAATACCTTTATTGCTGACGACAAAGCCTAGGAGCTTACCAGACCTTACTCCAAACGTGCATTTATTTGGGTTTAACCCCAGCTTGTACTTTTTTAGTCTCTCAAACAGTTTCTGTAAATGATCAAGATGCTCTTCTTCTGTTTGAGATCTAGCTATCATGTCGTCCATATAGACCTCTATTTCGTGATGTATCATGTCGTGAAATAGAGCTACCATGGCACGCTGATAGGTTGCCCCAACATTCTTCAGTCCGAACGGCATAACCTTGTAGCAGAATGTCCCCCATTGTGTGACAAAGGTTATCTTCTCCATGTCCTCAGGCGCCATTTTGATTTGGTTGTAGCCTGAGAAACCGTCCATGAAGGAAAACACTTTGTGCTGCGCTGTATTGTCAACTAGAATATCAATGTGGGGGAGTGGGAAATCATCCTTAGGGCTTGCCCTATATAAATATATGTAGTCCATGGACATTCATACCTTGCCGTCCTTTTTGGGAACGAGAACAACATTGGCAACCCATTGCGGGTAAGAGGTGACGACCAAAAATCCAGCATTGAATTGCTTCATGACTTCAGCTTTAATCTTCTCTGACATATCTGGTCGTATTCGAAGGACCTTTTCTTTTACTGGTGGGAAGTCCTCTTTTGCAGGTAGATGATGCACCATAATATCTGCATCAAGTCCTAGCATATCTTCATACGACCAGGCAAAGGCCTCAACATATTCGTGTAGCAACTGAATCAGATGTTCGTTGACACTGGGTTCCAGATTAGCACCCACCTTGACCTCTTTTTTGTCTTCTTTGGTACCTAGGTTGATTGTATCCACTGATTCCTTGTGGGTCTGAATGGTTCTCTCTTCTTGTAGTAGTAACCTGGCAAGTTCTCATGGTATTTCACAATCTTCCTCACCTTCGTCTTCGGCTTGGTAGATTAGATTTTCGGAGTCATAGAAGGCCATAGCAGAACCGTTACCCATGGGATCCCGAATGGATGTAGACCTGCATTGTGAGTGTGATTGTGTGTAAGAGTATAACTATCTTAGAAAGAAATGAAAATGTAAAACGAAAAACAATGAACACAAAGTTTGTATGCTAAAACGTCCATGATTCATTGATGTCATATGGAAATGAGATAATAACCCTTACAAATGGACCATGGTGCCTCGGGTAAAACACAAGGTTTTAAGAGTTTGAATTATTTTAATATTACAGATCCAACAAAATGTAAAGATAAATTACTGTGGGATAAAAGTGATCAGGATGAAATCTCTAGCCTCCCAGTTGTTGAGCCCTCCACTGACAGTTAGGAAAATCCAATCCTCCAGGTTGTAGCTGTCTTTATCATCTTCCACCGCATTGACTTTGCAGTTGCTGATCTTCAAGGGCGGTCCTCCGGCACGAGCACGGCGTACATCCTTCTGGGCACCTGAAGTGAAACCTAGGCCAAACTTGTCAGATTTGTATGGGATATCTGGGAGTTGTCCCCAAATAGTGCACCCACCTTCTTCTATCACTACCTTGGCATCCTTTAAAGATGACATCCTGAGTGGAGGCCTTGTGATCTTGGGAACTTAAGACACATCCTTAGTTACTTCCACATCTCGCGGGACTTCTTCAAAGTGCTGGAATTGAGTTTCAATAAATTCACCATATAACTCCACATATCTGAAGGAATTGAGATGGATGATCATATACTCTTCTTCTCCATGAACGGTGATGATTTTCCCTTGAATCAGATATTTCAGCATTTGGTGCAGCGTAGAGGTAACAACGCCAACATTGTGGATCCATCATCGGCCTAGCAAGTAGGAATATGAAGGGCGGATATCCATTACATAAAAAGTTGAATCAAATGTTTGGGTTCCAACCTTTATGGGGATATCCACTTCCCCATGCACCATCCTTTTTGAGTCGTCAAAGGCTCTCACTACTATGTTGCTTGGTTTCAATGTCAATCCCTCACAGTCAAGCCTATCAAGAGCCTTTTTAGGCAATACATTTAGAGACGAACCAGTGTCAACCAAGACATGAGCCAAGGTTGTGTCCCTACATTCTACTGAGACATGCAATGCCTCATTATGTTTCCTCCCACCTGGCGTTAAATCGGAATCCAAAAAACCTAAGCCATTATCTGCAGTCAAGCTGGCTACACAGTCTTGGAACTGATCGACAGATGTTTCTTGGGGTACATGAGCAGTTTTCAGGAATTTTACCAAGGCCTTTGCATGAGCCTCGGAACATAGTAATAGAGCCAGCATGGAAATTTTTGATGGATTTTGCCCCAGTTTCTCGACTACATTGTAGTCGCTTCTTTTTATAATCTTTATAATTTCCTCCATCTCTTTCCGGGAGGTCTCAGGGATAGCCAATGATTGTGCCTTCGTCCGGACATGCTTAATCATAATACTTTTACCTCGAGTCTCAGTTGACTCGGCAACAGGAACGTCAGTAGGAGTGATAACAGGGGTTGTATCAGCTTTGTCAGTTGGAGTATTAGTGGAGATGATTGTAGGAGTGGGAATAGCCTTCAGAGGAGCAACAATAACATGAATGATTACGGGTCCAGAAACTGCTTTGGGGGAGCAATTTCTGGAGAGAATATCCTTCCGCTTCGGGTAATCTTGCTAGTCCCTACAATATTACTGATATTGGAGTTAACTTTCTCAGAACTTGAATCTTCGGCAGCTGACCAATCTTGCTTGATACCGTGGTAGTAGACATCCCCTCCATAATTCCATGGTACGGTTTTATCTGATGAATATGGGACTGGTCCAGGCATTGTAATTATCAAAGGAGCTACTTTTAGAACTGATGTAATTCTAACGGGTCTTTTGGTGGAGACCCTGGAAGAATTGTCGAAAATGGTCACGATGGAAACATCATTATAAGAAACAGTTGGAATAGAAGTCTTTTCGAACAATATTTCATTGTTATCTATTAGGTACTGAACGCCTGCTTTCAACAAAGGAAAGCTGGTTGGTGAGGACAAACAAAAATGACAGCTTTCATCACAGCCCGGGAATACACCGACAATCAACAAGTTCTTTTTGATAGTCAGGAGTGGGGTCACAAGCTCATCAACTGAAGTAATAAACATATCTTCCTCAATGGCATTGGTATTATGGCCGTGTTTGGGCATAGGGGCAGAAATGACATTGGAATTTTCTGGCGCATCGAATTCAATCTCTTTGGCTTCAAGAAGGTCTTGTACTTTTTTCTTTCGATCCCAACAGTTATTAGTGTCATGGCCGGGACTCTCAGAGTGGTATGGACATCGGGCATTAGGATGATAGTGAGGAGAGGTTGTGTTAGGGTTCTTTGGAGCTTCTTTCAAAGTCACTAGGTTGGATCTTAACATATGTGGTAATACTTGAGATAGGGTCATGTTAATTCTGGTGAACTGTCTGACTGGTCTTTCCATTTTTGGTTGGTTGTTTCTTTTCTGATCAGGCGCAGGTTTATGAATCATAATAGCCCCCACCATTGGACGACGTTCGGCCCTATCTTCATTTCTCTGAGGATATACAATAACCACTTCTTTCTTTCTGATGAATGGCTTCCTTACAGCAGCGGAGGATGTATATTTTTGAATCTTTCCATTCTTTATCCTGACTTCTACCCTTTCTCCGGTCAATATCAATTCAGTAAAACCTGTCGATGAACTCCCAATTAAGTGATTGAAGAAATGACCAGACAAGGTGCCCAAAAACATGTCTACCAACTCTCTTTCAGATAGGGGAGGTTGAACTCTTCCGGCCAAGTCCCTCCATTTTTGCGCATAGTCCTTGAAGCCTTCATTTGAAACCATGGCCATACTCTGGAGTTGAGTACGGGTAGGCGCAAGATCAGCATTGTATTGGTATTGTTTGTAAAAGGCTGCAGTAATATCTTCCCAGCTATGAACATTGGCTCTTTCTAACTGATAAAACCAATCAAGTTGAGTTCCATACAGACTGTCTTGGAAGAAGTGTACCCATAAATCTTTGTCAGCGGTATGGAGCTGTAATTTCCTTACATAGGAGCGGAGATGCATTTTGGGGCATGAGACTCCGTCATATTTGGCAAACACAGGTGCTTTGAATTTTGGAGGAATGACAATCCCTAATACTAACCCCAACTCCTCAAAGTCCAAGCCAGGCACTTTTGGATTTCCATTGCACTCAACTGTTCTTCTAAATGCTTATACTTGTCGTCGGCTAGAGGGTATTGTTCTTCAGAATAGTCTTCCTCTTCCTCTCCCTCTTCTAAATCAGACTGAAAAACTGTTTCCTTGACTTTCTCGTCTTGATTGTCTTTCTCACCGGATGTCATTGCAAAGTCTAAGGCCCTTCTTGTTTGCCCTTGGAATCTTCTTCCCATGTTCAGAATTCCGGTTATTTTCTTCGTCTTCTTTTTCTTCTCCTCAACCAGCAAGGTCTTCAACTCTTCTTGTCCATTGGCCAGAGTTAAGAACAACTGTTGAAACTGTGAATTCTGAGCTTGGAGGTCCTTTACCGTTTTCTCGAGATCCATCTTACTGAAATAAACAGTAGAGCGATGAGGAGACTTGTTGCAAGAAACCTGCTTATGTTATGATGAATGGTAAATTCATATGCAATGATTTCAAGGATTTTAAGATTCAATTTTGTTTTAGACAAAAAGGAAACACACGTTATATTAATAAATTAAAGCTTTGAGTACATCAATGCCTTCTTGGGAAAAATAATACAAGAACTTTAAGATAAAAAGGTAGTACGCATCCTCTTTGGTGCAATGTAGTCATTCACAGTCTGCTCCTCATGAAGTAGCCTAGTGAGTTCCAAAACCTTCATCTCGCTTGCGTAGAATTGGGCTTCGAAAGCATCTCGCTCCCCCTTGATTTGTATCCAACCCCTTTGTAGGTCTTCAAGAGAGGTGGGAATGTCAGGATGTAGGATAGTATATGGAACATCTCCTTCCATGACAAGCTCAATGATTACTGAGAGAATGGAGGGATAAGGCATCATAAGACTCTGAGCACGAGTTCGTACCCATTTGAGGTAAGGCTCAAGAGGGATGGAATTTTTATGCCCCAAAGTCTTGCTATCTACCTTTTTCAACATCCTCCAAGCTCGGATAAATCTATGGCGAAGACCTTGATCATCGTTGTCATAGTCAAATACCAAACCTTGAATCAGCATCTCATACGGGCCATCCCTTCAGGCGTAACCAAACTGTCTGAAAGCTAAACAGGGGTTGTAGGTGATACCTCCCCTAATGCCAAGTAAAGGGACATTAGGAAATTCTCCATAACGGTCGACAATAGTAACATTCTCTATGGATCGGGAGAACCAATGAATGTTTGAATGTTTGAGCGTCATCAAACTTTGTGACCACCTTGAACCTTGCTCATTCTTCAATATAGATTGGGGAAGATGCGAAATAAACCATCTTGCCAAGAGAGGAGTACAACACATAAGAACACCTCTTTTCCTCATTGTGCGAGTGTGAAAAGAGTGTAGGATATCTCCTAGAAAAGTAGGCACCGGGTTGCGGGACATGAAGATTTTGACGGTGTTCACATCTATGAGTTGGTCAGGATTTGGAAACAAAACCATCCCATAGATGAGGAGAGCCACAATTTCCTCAAAGGCTTGCAAATCCAAGGAGTTCCGACAGTTTTGGGCTTTCTCGAACAAGAACTTTGCTAGGAAACCTTTGACACCACTCCTTGTTTCCCAATGAGTAGTGACATTAGATGAGTGCAAGTGTATGGCTTGAGCAATCTCTTCTGGCTTAGGGTCTCTTTCCGTACTGTTGAAAGGTAGTTGATTGAGAATGGGAATTCTCAAGAGTCGGGAGAATTCATCCAAAGTAGGCACAAGTTGATAGTTGGGAAATGTGAAGCAATGGTGTAAGGGGTCAAAGAACTGAAAGAGCACCTTCATCATGTCCTCATCTGTGTTGGAGGTGACCAAGTTTAGTAGGCGACCATGTCTCTCGGTGAATGGAGAGTTTTCATGAATCCTTGAAGCTAGTTCCTTAAGTTGTTGAGGGATCCTTACAAGGTTGACTTGAATAGTTTTCCTACGAATATAATCCATGTCCTACAAAACAAGAACAAAGATGAATCCCAAAATCCTTGAAATGGTTAGTGAATGTGTATGATGTTATGATGTTCATGATTTTATGTACAAGTATGTATATACAAACAAAGCAAACAAGTCCTTAGGTTTAGGCTTGTATGGAGTCTCATAGGTAAGTACCCTCTTGAAGTTTAGTTGGCTCAAACCTGTCCTAGTAATAGTAACCGGGTTCTAAGGAGCTCAATATCACTGGTTTGTTTCCTTGGTCATTGTTTCAGCACAAGCCTCTTTAATGGAAACCTAAATATCCCAAGAAACCAAACCTCAATGAGTGTAGTATCGAGTATCTACCAACTTCGGACTGCACCAAAGCCGGTCATCTCACTACATCCTAAAGGCTAAGTTGGTCAAGTAAAGGTTCTAAAAGTTCATTAGTGCTTCATGACATCACTCAGCGGTCCCGTATTCTCTTTGATTAACTCAAAAGCTACCGGTACCCACAAATATGTCGCACTAACGTAGATATTGCTTGGACCATGTCGGTATACCCCGCACAGTTTCCAAAATGCATTGCTACTTACCTATAATGTATCCCAAATCCGGGTAGAGGATTCAAACCCAAATAAAGAACCATAATGTAAAGCATACAAGTTAAACAATGCAAGCAAGTAAATATGATCTAACCCTAAGGTAACCCCACTTTCTATAAATTCCCCAGCAGAGTCGCCAGTTCTGTGATACGATGGGATAACTAACTTGAAGGTTTTGCGTTTGATTGCAAATTTTGCGGTTAGCAAGAGTCGCCACCGACTTTTCTTTTTTCCAAAAGGAAAGGTGAAAAAGCACAGGAAAGACCTTTGAGATTGTTTCTTGAGTTTGGGGGGTAGATTATGAAAAGGGAAGGTATTAGCACCCTTTTCATCCATGGTTTTCCATGGGCTCTTAGTTACTTGCTAGATCACTTGCTTTTTGTTTGAAATTGTGCTTGGTGTGGTTTTTGAAAGTATTTTGTAAAGAGGTCATTGTTTAGGCAATCTTTGTAATGATTCTTGTTTGTAAGAATGTATACGAAGATGTTTGATCTTTTTGAAAATATTTTCAAATTTGTAAAATGTTTTGAAAGTGTAGGTGTTTGTTTTGAAAATATCAAGGATATTTGTTTGAAATTGAGCAAGTAATTAAGAGCATTCTACCTACTCAAAATTCATTCTTGTTCATTTTCCTTTTCCTTTGACATTGTTATCTTACCATTGATTTGGTAAATAACCCTATCTTTGGATGTAAACGGGACGGGCGTGGGTCATCGTATAACCATGATTAGCAATGTTGTAAGGTATCTTAGCATTCTTTTTAGGGACTAAGATCATTTGAAAGGCAACTTAGATAGCGTCATCGAGGGACTATGATCTTGTATTTGCTTGTTTTTGCTAAGATACCTTACATGCGTAATATGGCCATTTTATATAAGGCAACCAACTGGAATAACCCTAGGGGTGCTTGTGTGCAAGTGTATTGTTTTCATGCTTGTTTTTGTCTTGAATTAGGGTTTTCTAAGTATTGGTTTTAGTCTTTCCATACAAACCCTAATTACTAGCATGTCATATATAAAAACGATAAATTGCGAAATTTAAAGTTACTACGCTATTACAACATTTATGGGAAGGGGGGTATACAAATTGAATGGGGATTGCAAAAATGTAAACCTAGTTAGTCTATTACAACCATATTGAATGGGTATCAATGTACAAGGAATTTAAATGGATACAATGTATAAAATGAATAAATGTACAAAAATGCAAAAATGTGAAGTAAATGGATATTTGTTGGATATTTTTTTTAGAGAAAAGGGATTTTGTCTTAATATAATTAATTAAAAGAAAAATAATTAATGAAAAGTAAAACCTAAATTTATCAAGAAAAGATTTTTAAACAAAACCCTAAATCTATTTATTAAAATAAAAGAAATTAAGTTTATAAGAAAAATGTTTTTTTTTGTATTTTTGTCTTGAAAATATTCATAATATTATAAAATATTTTTAGCCTTTAATATTAAAATAATATATTTTAAATGGTGTGAAAGAAAATAAAAACATAGTATTAATTAAATTTACAAGAGAAATTAGTAAAAATAAATAAAGTATAAAAATATTTTTTTTATGAGAAAAAATAAAATAAACTAAGTTAAAATAGAAATGTATTTTTTTAAAAAATATTTTTAATGATTTTTAATATTAGTAATAAAAAAAATATAATTAAGAAAACAAAAGAAATAAAAATAAGAAAATAAAAATAAACTGGGCCAGGGGTGCCATTAGTCAACAGGGAGGTTAGCAACAAGAAAAAACATATAGGCCCAAAAGAAGGCCCAACGCCTGCAAAAATGAGAGTCAGAAATGCAAAATGTGTAAAAAATGCAAAAGGGTACCACTGAGGCTCGAACCCAGGTCGCAAAGGTTACAGGCACACGCTTTTACCACTGGGGTGGCTATACATCTGTTAACTTAAGCAAAACAATAAATATACAAGGCAAAACGCATCCTGATGACTTCATCTTCAACCTCCAGCCAGACCAACTGTAACTTGCTCATTTCTCATCAAAAATGAAAACTGTAAACATGGAACTTGTAGCAAATTTCCTCACGATTTCAGAAATGTAAAGCATTAAAACTATAGATCAAAGATAAGCATGAATTTTAATGGCCCTAATCTGAACCCTAAAAATCTCATAAATTTCAGTTTCAAAATTCTCTAAGTTCAAGCCAAATTAATGGAAACTATGGACATGGTTAGCTTCAGGGCAATGATATCTACATGTTTTGTTCACAAATAAACTATTGATGATACCTGTATGAAGAGTTCAAAGTTGAGAAAACTTACCTCTAAAATGGAAATCGTGTTTTGAGTTTGAGCTTGTTTCAAGTGATGGTGATGATCAGGTTAGCTTCCTTGAGGTCCCAGGAAGCTAATGCAATGATTAGCTTGAACAATGGATGGCTGAAATGGTCTGGAGAAGTCAATGTGCAGAGCTGAGTTTTTGAAAATGGAGGATGGTGTTAATGGTGTTACAGTTTTGTAACAGGGTGTGGGATCACTTCTATATGATGTTTAGAAACTTTAGAAACCAAAAGGCCAAGAAACGCACGAGTAGATTATGGGTTTCAAGTTTTTGGTTAGTTTGTCAAAAAATGGAAGTGTCAAATGTGTTTGAGTTTTAGGTTCTTTCAAGGCTTGGGCATTCGTCTGTTTGTGTATAATGGTTTGTGTATGTATAAACAAAAGTGTTTGAGAGCTTTGGATAATCAGAAGTACAAATTTCTAGCCTTTGTCTAGGTTACTTGATTTTGAAGAAAAGAGGGAAACAAGTTTCAAGGAGAGGTACAAGTATGGGATGGGTGATTGTAAGTGTTTGAAACATTTCTCATGAGTTATAGGACCTGTTTAATCATAAGAGAACAAGTGCAAGGCTCAAGAACAAGTTTTGTACAAAAAGTTACTTTATCAAAATGGCAATGTAACCTTTCTTCCAAAAATGGATATAAAGCATGTCCATGCATTGAATGCTTGAAGTGAGGCATCTAACAGCTATGTAAACCATTAATTATGGAGTGCCTAACAAGTTTGAGGCCTGAAAAGTAGTGTTTATGCAGCATGGTTTGAATTTAAATTTTGTTCATCACTAAAATGACTTGTAATTAAAGTGATAAAACCCTAACTTCATCTCTTCGATTCTCCCTACTCAAGAATGATATCAAGGAGTTCTTTGACATTTTGGAAAGCTTGCAATGTTCTCTACAACCAATATTTGAATTGCTTTTGAATATTCCCCTTGGAACTATATGAAAAAGTGCCATGAAGTTGGGTCAAAATCCTGACCAAATTAGGGCAAAATTTCACTAAGTGTTTTGTTTCATGACCCTATGTTCATAAAATTATAACTTGAGATCCAAGCACTTTTGGAAGAATTTGTGTGAAGAAAAGTTGTATATTTCATGGAGATCTACAACTTTCATGTTGGAAGTTTATCTTGAATCACTTTGAATCATGGTGAAAATTTTGCTCAAAGTTATGAAAAAATAAGAAATTTTCAACACTTAGAAAAATTTCTAAGTTTGAAAATTTTGACTTTTCAAAATGAAATCTTGACTTTTTGATTTCTTGATGAATAAGTTTCATATTTTAACATTTTTTGATGAGTTATGATCTTTGGCACTTGAATTTGACCAAAAAGTCAAAGTTTGACTTTTAGTATATAGTTGACTTTTGATCAGTTGACTGGAAAATTCATCTGTCAATCCAATGGACTTGCAATGTTTTGAATCATGTAATTAGGTCAAAATGATGCAATTGGACTCTTGAGATCATGACTTAAACCAATTGACCATTTTCTAGGTCAAAAATCAGAGATTGCCCTCTCCTAGTCAAAACCCTAATTTTGACCATTTTGCCCTTTTGGAGATTTGATCAAATTTCTTGAGGAATTATGGTCCAAACTTGACCAAATGATACATATGTGTCTAAAATATTGATGTGGTCAAAATTTATGAAGTTTGACTGTAAATTGGCCATAGTTGACTTTTTCCACAATACAGTTGATTTTTAGGTCAACTGCTCAATTGACTGAGCAAAAGTGTGATCCAAAGCTTGAAACTTGTCATGAGTAATCTTGGGGGTCAATAATGATCCATGAAAGTCATATGGGGCATTGGAAGTTCAAAAATATTTGTGCAAACTCAAACCCTAATTTTGGTCATCAGTGCTTAAGGAGGTGTCTTGAGTTGATGAAACCCTAGTGTAGTCTTGAGTCAAGGAGATCTTGTGAGCAAATTCTTGATGAATGAGAGGGAAAATTTTGGGGTACAACAAAAGGTAACCCCTCTTTTGTTTCTGTTATCGAATTAGTTTTGTTATCAACATCTGAAACCTCCTCATCTCTAAAACCTGCTGAAAATCCTTCACCTCAAACCATTGATGACTCTGACATAGAAATTGATACCTCAATACCCACTAATCATCCTCTGATTAATCCACCTTCTACCCAATTTAATTAAACTCATCCAAAACTTGCACAAGGTCTTTCTGATATTGATCAATTTGATCCAATTTTTGAAGCTCCCCAAATAAAAAATCCAATTACTGCCTCTGAACAAATGCCAGAAATCACATCATCCATTCCAGGCTTCACTTGCCCACACAACACCTCTCAACCACCAAATATCTCCATCGTAACATCACAAGACTTCTCCCTTCCAGATATTCCATCTCCCTATAATTCAACACCACCTAATTCTCCTATAATTCTTTCCGACTCTCCCACTCCCACTGACTACTCAAAAGATCCCCTCAGAACCATAATTGATCTAGAAGCCCGGGACAATCTTGTCACAACTTCTAAAAAAATATCCATTCCAAAACCAACACCAAAACTATCCAAATCAGATGCTGGTAAATCTCTGCTAGTTTTTGAAACAGAAATACAGGAATAGGTTAACTCCTTGAAGAAAGCTTGCATGGATAATATTAACCCAATTGCTTCTGATTCCATCTGGACCCAGTTCAGAAAATGGTTTAATTCGAAATCTCTGAAGATGAAGGAACTCAGTTATGAAATTGCTCAACAAAACTTTTGCGATCACCTGAAAATCTTCAAGGATTAAGTTCTACGTCACTGGTTAAGGAAACCCCTTCTTCTCTTGGACAACACTTCTTTGGAAGCCTCACAGGAATTAGAATGTAATGGACCATCTCCTAAACCTCAACCTCTTCCTCTGGTCATTTTTAAAGACAAAGGAAAGTCGGTTGAAGAATCTCCTGAGAAAGAATCTATTACAGCAACTTCTGAGAATATGGGTTCTTCTGTTGAAACAACTTCATCTTCTCTTTTGTTGAAAACTCTAGATGAGTTAAATAAATAGAATTCCGCTGTTAAGGAAAGGATGTACAAACAGGATGAAACGAAAAAAGAAATTATGGGCATGATAAGAGATCAAGAAGAATCAAACAATCAAATCAAAAGTCTGTTGGAAGCCTTGTTCACATGACTTCCACCTCCTCCATAACTTTATTATGATCTTTTGTTTGTTTCTGCTATGTTTGTTTCTTATTTAAAAACTTATGTTCATCTGCTTCTATCTGTATTAATCTTTTTGAATACATAATCTATTATGTTCTCTTTACGTGTTCTTATTACTTTTTGATGTATGACAAAAAGGGGAGAACATAACATATTTTGAATATAACAATGACGAGACTTAGTCTCAAACATTTTGAATATCATAACCTCTATTTCACTTTTTGAAAGCAAATCAGGAAAAGTCTTTTGAAAGTAACTTATGTCGAGTGGACTTATAAGAACTTCAATCACAAGCTCTGATCAAACATCTTCAGGGAAATATCTATTTTTTCTTTATCTGAGTATTTAACTCAGAGGGAGACCCTAATTCTTTAGGTTGTTATGTGATTTATCAAAATATACAAGTTTTTTCATCATAAAAAAGGGGGAGATTGTTAGAACATAGTTTGGTTCTACATCTTAGTAATAGTTTTGATGATAACAAATACATGATATATATATATATATATATATATATATATATATATATATATATATAATAACAAATATGCTCTCTAATAATTTATTTGAATATGTAGAGAAGTTCTGATAAAAAAGCATATAGGTTGGTAAACAAAATTATTCTAAGAAGATCTGATAAGAATTTATGTAAAACTATTGATATATCACACTCAAAGAAGTTCTAAATGCTAAAAATTCTGAAGTACCAAATCTTCCCGCTAAAACTTAGATGAAGTAATACTCTGATGATTTAAAGTCTCAACATTAACATTCTTATTCTGATCAGTTGTTAAAGAAGCAAGTTCTGATGCGTTACAATTCAATCATTCAAATCAAAGAGTAACGGCTGGTACCAGACAAGATCTTTATTTTTGGAAAGTACATTAAAAACTCTTTATCAAACTTCCAAAATCATCTTCTCATGTCTCATATGCTTCGCTTAAATAAATGAGTCTTGAAGAATGATCAAATTAACACTTGCACATACAAAGAAATATTTTCACAAGCTCTCTCTTATGCATTCATTATGCTTTAACCTTGTGTCTAAATCACATTTGTAAAATATTTTTTCTAGAAACATTATTGTACACATTTTTTATTCATATTTTGTAATACCTTGAGAAACCAAGTTGTGGTTTAGTCTTAAGAAGACATTAACAATAGTCTTTGTGATTGTGTCATCAATGTTTTGATTAGTGGATTAAGACCTCATTGAGAGAAGTTAAATCACCTTGGCGGGTGGACTTGAGTAGTTTGAGTTCACACGAACCAGGATAACCAAGCATGTCCTATTGTTTTAAATATTGAAAACCCCAATTCAAACCCCCTTTCTTGTGTTGTTCTATCCTTCAAGGGTTTGGAGTGAAAAAGAGTTGGAGAAATTGGAGTGTGAGGTGAAGTTTTAAAAAGGATTCTTTGGCTATTAAAGCTTGCTAAAATTAGTGGGGAGCTTCCTTATTTATAGGGGAATTGATTAGTGATGAGAGTGAGAAGGAATTGTGACGAATTATGCCAAACAAGTGAACCCGAGTGTGTGTAAAGTGTGATCCTCACATGGTCAAAACACACTCAAACTTTGCATTTTAGGCACTAAAAATTTGCTGGAATCTCATTAGAAGTGATTAGTGAAAGAATTATGTGCAAAGATTGCTTAATTTGTGAATTAACTAGTTCAAAAATCTGATTCTCGAGCAAAGATGTCAATTCATGGTGCCAACTTTAACAATGCATAGGTCACTACTCAGGGACCTTTATGGTGCAATCTTGGATTATTTAAAAAGCTAAAGGATTGAGCTTGACAATATGCTTTGAAAGTTTCCTTTTATATACTTAGATCAAAAGTTATAGCCCTCCAAAGTTGATTGAAATTTTGCATATTTTACTTAGAAATTTTTTCATGTTCTTGAGGATAAAAGATGACCTATAATGTATTGCAAACACAAGACCTTCCCCTCAAAATTAGCTACTGATCCTTGAAGACAAAATGAAGTAGACTCCTTGAATGGAATTATGGAGTTGGAATCACTCAAAAATCATAAACAATAACAGAGTTATGGTTCTTGGAAGATGATAAAGTTTCTTGAGAAATCCACAAATGACCTATAAAGTTTCATTGAATTCCATAACTTTCCACACATTTTTAGATCTTGGTCTTTGAATCAAAGTTGTAGTAAACATACTTAAGTATATTGTGAAAAAATAATAAGCTCAAGGAGATAAAAATTGACCAAGTTATGATCTTTTGAAGTCAAATCAAAGAGTTCAATGGCTTTTTCAAAGGACTTGTAATCTTCTTCAAACTTAAATGATCTTCCTTGCACAATTGGCATTAGATCCTTGGAGAGAAGTTGTTAAGGACTCTTTGAATAAAATCATGGATTTGGAATCACTTCAAAATATCAAAAATTGAGCAAGATATGGTCTTGGGAAGTTGACAAACCCTCACTCAAAAATTACAAAAGTGACTTGTAACATTCTTCAACTTTTGATGATTTTACTTGCACAATTGGATCTTGTCATGTAAACATAAGTTGTTGGTAAGGATGATAATAGTCCATGGAAAAAAGAAACACTTCAAAATATTGAAAATTGAGATAATTATGCACTTGTTATCATAGAATCAAGGACTTTCCAAATTAGGTCAAATCACTTGGATCAAATTTTAATCTTTTGAACTTTTATTGCAAATTAAGGCATGATGGATCACATTAGACCTTGAAATGATATTATATTAAAGCACACTCGATGGAGAGGCTCAATGCTTGATTAAACTTTTTGAAGAAGGCATGGAAATAAACACATGAACCTATAAAGTTTCTTGATGAGTTCAACCACCAACTTTGAGACAATCTTGACCAAATAAAATTGTGAGAGTCCTCAAACCCTAGAACTTTGATGCCATAACCATAGTGTCATTCCCCAAAATTTTCCTACCCCTTTATAAAGTTGCATGCATCATTAATCTGTAAATGGTCATATGATCGAGGTATTTCTTTCTAGAAGCTACACAAAAAAAGATTGTCTAGTCGGGCAATATAACAAGGAAAAACTCTGGTTTTTCAAGGTTTAAAGGTATTTTGCATATTTCGCAAGTTATTAAAGAAATAATAAATCAAGCCATCATCATGTCAAGCCCTCATGTATTTCAACACACTCTGAATTATGGAGCAATCAGGTGCTTTGGTGAATTTGAGAGAGTGCGAATCAGAAACAACATTTTTGTTGGTTTGAGATTAGAAATTCATAACTTTCAATCACAATACTATTTTGAAATGGTTCCTCAGGCTTTAGAACCATATCAGTATTTTCTTCATTTCATCTGTTCAGACCGGAAGCCAATTTGTTGCACCCTAAAATTTTCCCTCTTCATATTACTTTTGTGGCTTATGTTTCGTCATACACATTCATGCATTTTAAAGACAAGATCAAGGTATCTTTTGTTTTCATGATCTTCTAGAAATTATGAAGTTGGTTGTTTCATAAATCATTGAGGAGATGAGCCTCGTACCCTCAATTTTTGGGTCACTCAAGCTACAAGAAGTTCTCATACTCCAGGATATCTCGAATGTCTCTTTAATTCATCAGGAGTTTGAATAGGGCACATTCAATCGTCAACTAAGAAGAGATTTTATTTGGTTCTAATATCAAGTGAATATTTGATTGCTTGAAGCATAAGTCGCTTATGGTTAGAAAGTTGGAGAAAGGTTCATCTGTAAATCGAGGACTGGGATGCATTTCTACCGCTTTCGGTATCATCAGATGACTCATGTTTTGATCCAGCAATTATCATCAGTTAAAGCGCCCCAGCTTTAAGGTTTCATTTGGTTCTTATGATATTTTGAAGGTTGATTCATCATTTGGGGTTTAAGTGATTTGTTTACTGGAAGAGAATTTTTTGTGAAATGTTTGGTTAAGTTTCATTCATGGCCATTTCCTTGAGATTAATGTATATTGTCATCATACACTTTAAAGGAAAACAAGGTGAGATGGAGAAATCTAATTAGAATTGGCTATCATTGGAATCCAAGTTCTACTCATTCATTTTTGGTACCCATTTCTACAAGTCTAACTTTATGCAAATTTCATCCATTGCTCACCAAAGTTCTTATACCACTGCTCATTGCAAAATATTCAAAATTCTCAAGATTTACAAGAATTTTCAAATTCCTATGAAAAGACACCAAAGTTTCAATTTCACAATAAAAGGAAGTTTGTTCAAGTTCAAGTTCCAAGTCTTACAAATTCTATCCTAAATTTTCTAAGCTTATAAAATTTACATTGAGGAAAATTCAAATTTGAATACAATGACAAATCAAGAGTTTCCTAAGTCTAAGTTCTTGGGTTTGACTTCTTCTTCTTCAAGCACCCTCTCCATGCTCATTTCGCTCCACTTTACATCTTCATTCTTCATGCTTTCACCATTGTTGTGTTCATAAAATAAAAAGAAGAAAAATAAATTGGTTAGAAAGCAATCAAACATTGAAACTTAAACAAACTTTTATAATGAGTTTCATCTTCAAATTCATCATGAGGGTTGGTATAGAGGAATCAGTTTAGAGGGTGATTTTTAAATCACATTCAAGCATCCACAAGGCCTCATAAAAATTAAATTGGAAGTTTCAATCATGGGCCATGAAGCGGAATTTTACCACAAATCTCAAAAAAATCCAAGAAAATGGTTTCGCCCGGTTCACACTAAAACAGGGAAAGCATTTTGTAAAACAGCAGGTGTAAATCAAATTTCAAGCCCTATAACAGATACAACAAGTAGCAAAACTCAACAGTACATCATCACAACATTGCAAGTAAAAATGAGAAAATGAAAACAAACTCAGGATTGCAACAGTCCAGTCCAGCAAACGGTTTGTTATCAGACATCAGAAACATCACAGATCCAACAGAATAAGTCACGGCCCAAAAAAAAGCAATAGGATCACACCTTAGTAAAGAAAATATCACAAATTATAAAAAAATAATAATAACAGATATCAGATGGATCAAAGCCCACGCCAAAATTCATTCAAAGCCTGATAACAAACCAAATCAGCAAGCCTGTCAAGAAAAATCACAACAGAAAAACCCTAAGTTATATCAGTATAAAAAGATTGATTGGCACTGAAATCAGGGGGGATTCATTGTACACACACAAGCAAACAACTTAGCAAACAACAATAAACGAGAAGCCCTAAAATCCATCATCATCTTCCATTTTTTTATAAAACCCTTCAGAAAATTTTCTTTTCAGAAATGGAAATTTCTGCTTATGGAGAAAGAGAAAAGAAGCAAATCGCAACTTCAAAAAGAAGAGAGATACAATTACCATCGAAAAAAGGAGAGAAGTAGGAATCTCAAACCATCACCTGAAGGAGAGCCACTATCGTTCTCCACCATTAAAATCTCCAATCTCACTTCAAAGAGGTTATTTAACCGTTTCGGAGAACAGACCCTTTGTCATCATCACAAAAATCTCAAAATTTGAGTGTCTAGGGTTCCAAACCCCTTTCAAGATCTACAACAAACGTGAAGCATCTGCAAAATTAAGTTGTGGATTTGCAATCAGAAGAGGGAGGCGAGCAAGAATATGTAAAGAAATCAAGGATCGGAGCAAGTTTGCCACTTGTCGCCGCCGCGAGGCAATTTCGGTGCGGTGGAAGTGTCTTCTTAGGCGATGCATCATGAAGATGAGATGAAGAGAAAGAATAGATAACTTAGAACGACAAAGGGAAAAGAAAGAGATTGTTTTATCTCAGTTCATAAAAAATGTTCATTAACCTTGGAGTTTTTAAATTAATTTTCTGATTAACAACATGCTCAACACTTGTCACCACCTGTTTGGTGAGTTTGTGTAATCATGCAGGTATCCTTGTGTTCACACCATGCGTTCACTTGCTCTCAGCCCTTGGATCGTCCCTCATCATCATCCAACGTTTCCGGATTTCTTTCTACGATGAGCCTCCTTCAGACACAACCATGAGATCACACTGGATCCAGCGTGTGACTCTTCATCAATCATACCACGCGCTCTCAGCTTTCAACCGTTAGATCTATCCAGATCTGATCTGGTGCCTCAGCATGCGCGTTCCACCGTGGACCTCCTGGAGCATTTCCACTAGATTACACACATCCTCTTCAGCATTTGGGCTCCATTCATGTTGGGCCTGAACGCCTAACTCCTTTCAGCACCCCCCATTTCTGTTTATTTCAAGCCCATCCTCTTTTTTCCTTTATTTTTGTTTATATTATATTATCTTGTTTAATTATTTTGATTTCTATCAATTAAAAAAATAATAATAATACAAAAATATATTTTCTTTTCCTAAATAAATAATTAAATAATTAAAAAAAATAGTATTTTCATATCATTAATTGTTTTTCTAATTAATTTTATTAAATAAATTGTTTTAGTTTAATTAGTTGTTTAATTAATTTCGATTGAGTTGTACTATTTGTTTATTTAGACTTTTTGTCGTATTATCAATTCGACTCATCCCCATTCGTAAACTTATATCCCCATTCCCATATCGTTTGTAATAGTCTAGAATTTTACTTCTTTTCTATTCTCTTTATATGTTTAAATTGTTGTCATGCATATTTTGTTAAAAGTAGAACACTTAGCCTCCTATTTGGCTCATCATCAATGAAAAGGTATCCACCTACAAATGCACACTTGCACACATTTCATAGTTTAGTCCTGGGCTTTTCTACAGTGATAACTACTCGATCAATTATTCTAATGGGTCGCTTAGAATACTAGTGCCACGCTAGTCCCACTTTCTAGGAGCATGCATATAGCCACCTTCTATGGGCTTTTGATTTTTATCTTATGTGTTGAAGAAACTCTCTTCTCTCCCCTTGGTCCACATACCAAGCATCTTCATAAAGGGTTTCATAGTTGAGTTTTGGCATGGCCATTCTCATGAGGTTAATTAAGTTTTGGCCTTGGTTAACCATAACCTAAATCAACCACTTTGGTCAATATACCAAGTGTTTCCATGCATAAAGGGTCTCATGATTGAGGGTATGAGCACCTAGTCTCACGAGATTAATCAAGTACACTCCTTGGTTAATCATAACCTGATTCAACTCCCATACCCCAATCATTCCCTTTATCTTGTGGACGTTTGTGTTATGACCTTGCGATTGATCTTCGACGCAACCCTGGTATGCCTAATTAATGGTTTATTGAGGGGGTTCAAGGAGATGTTCTGTAGAGTTTTCTTATCTCATGTGCTTCGAAGAGGCAACGGACCTACTCTGTTAGGTATCATTGTGACCTCATTCTTATCTCTGCATCTTAATGCTTCTAGAAACCATGTCAAACAGGAATAGAGATGCATGAAAAAGACTTCTGTTGCTGATATCTGTCAGGAATCCCTCTAGTTTATTTAAAGATTTGTTTAAGGAAATCCCAAACATGTCCCTTTTTTGCTACTCATATTTGTGTGCTTTTGCCGAAGCACTTGTTTGCTCGCTTGTTTCTTATTCACCATGCTCCCTTAGGATTGCTCGTGTAGGGTTAGTCCTCGAGCTAGACATTAGGATATTTACCCATGCATGCTAACATAGGTTAGAGACTTCCCTTTTCATCCTCAACCTCAATTTTAATCATTGTATGATAACATTAGGAGTAGTGCTAGGCTAGTCTACCTTAGTTATTTTTCCTTTCTTTGTATATTGCATCTTAAAACTAAAACTTCTTCTTGGCAAATCATAAAACCTCTCTATTGAACTTAAATCCTTCTTCAAAGTAAAAAATGCAAACCAATCTTAATTGTTTGTGCGCCTTTTGGCTTTGTTTTAAACCTTGTCAAATTGATGTTTTGCCATCCTTGCCATGATATTTTGTTATCTTTTCTCTGATGTTTTTCCATTGCACATGTTTATTATCCTACTTTGATTCTCAATATCATTGTTAGGTGTGATGTTTTATCATCTAAATTGTTGATGCCTCGCCATCTTTGCCATGTTACCTTGCTATCTTTTAGCCGATGTTTCACCATCACATATGTTTATTACTGATGTTTCACCATCGCATGTGTTTGTTATCCTACTTTGATTCTCAATATCATTGTTAGGTGTAAAGTTTTATCATCTGAATTTTGATATCTCACCATCTTTTCCATGTTATCTTGCCATCTTTTAGCCGATGTTTCGTCATCGCATATGTTTGTTGTCGATGTTTCACCATCGCGTATGTTTTTTATCCTACCTTGATTCTCAATATCATTGTTAGGTGTGATGTTTTATCATCTCGACTGTTGATGTCTCGTCATCTTTGCCATGTTGTCTTCCTATCTTTTTGCTGATGTTTTGCCATTGCATATGTTTGTTGTCGATGTTTCGCCATCGCGTATGTTTTTCATCCAACTTTGATTTTTAATATCATTGTTAGGTGTAATGTTTCATCGTCTTGTGTCTGATGTTTTGTTATCATGCTGACATTTTATCATCTTATTTGGGTTTGTGTTACCATGTGATGTCTTGTCATCCTTTTTTTGTTGCTTTATCATTGTTGTTGATGTTTTGTCGTTTTATGTGATATTTTCTATCTTGATTGTTGCTTTTGTCTTCTTAACTAAAAAAACACAAACCAACCAAAATATATGAGCCAAACTACGACTTCTCTGATTCGTTAAAAGGGATATGTAGGCATTGGGGTAGGGCCCAAGAGAGCACAAATTTTATTTTCCCTACATTATTTTCTTCTTTATTTTGCATGCATTCCCTCCTTGAATCTTCCTTTTTAGCTTTTAAGCCTTAGACATAGATTTTGCACACCCATTAGATTAGAACAACAAAAGTGGATACCATAGAGTACTACGGGCGTGTGGGGTGCTAATACCTTCCCCTCACGTAACAAAATCCCTTACCTGATCTCTATGATCGAAAGACCGTGATTTCTCCCTCTTCAGGTTTTCTCGATGTTTACCTTTCCCTTTCGGCGGGATAAAATACTTTCAGTGGCGACTTCATTGATTTTATATCAGATGACGGTTCGGCCGATTATTTCAGCTAGAGACTTTACTGGGGAATAGTTGACCAAATGCTGGTCCATCTCAGAGTCGATCCCAGCTCTTGTTTTATTTTCTTTGGGTGTTTATTTTCTATGCTTTCAGTTTATTCATTTATACATGTTTATCTGAGCATATGTTTGCATTGCATTTTATTGCTTTTCATATTGTTTATTTGTGGTGCTAGATTCTAGTTTTCTTTGTGGGTGGGTTATTCCATGAGGTAAAACGCCTGATACCAAGGCTATGAGTGAATTCCATAGGAACTAGGAATAAAGTGGCCATGGAGGCTATGAGGCGTATGTCTTGTAGACCCGACCATGAGACCCATGACTTCAGAGGAGGGTCATATAGGTGGTATGGTATGATGATACCAACAGATGAGCTCTTTGACTCTGATTTGGCCTTTGACCTTACTGCGGCCTAGTCTTCACCTGTGAGTGGGGAGGGAAAGTTTTTCTTACAGGTACAGGTACCGATGGTGACTTTTGGGTTATATTGTTGACTTGAGTTTTGTTGGTGACTTGAGCTTTGTTGGTGACTTGAGCTTTGTTGGTGACTTTGTTCCTATTGGTGACTACTTGATCTCCTGGTTTTTTCCAGACTTCTCACCTTGTCATGACCGTTTATTTTGGCAGATCAACAGTTCAACAATTATCTTTTATTATTGGGAGATTTTGGGCTCATGCAGTGGCTGATCCACTTGGTACTTGGTTCTTTTATGTTCCAAGATAGTGCCAGACCTTTGATCCGGTGATATTCATTATTCAGTTTAGAGACAGTGCAACCATTTTCCATGTTTATGAAACCTTGATCCCATGTTCTTGCACACATAATTTGTTAACACCATTTTGACATACATGTTCTTCCTATTTCCAAGGAATCGTGCTTGTGAGCTTGACGTTTCATTTTCCTCATCTCTTACTTACAAAAAAGAAGTCAAAACATGATGACTCCTTGGAAATGATCGAACATGGCATTGCATAAACTCACGTACCTCATGCATATTCATGCATTCATAACAGGTACTCAGAGTGGGGAATTCATATTTAGACTTGGTACTCTCTTCAGAGTTACATACTTGAACTCTTGTTGTCACATGTTCAGAAATCAATTATGGAATGACTTCGTGGGCGTATTGGCCGGGATGAAGATTCAGATGTGGTTGTTTATGGTATACATGCAAGCCTTGGCCTATGATCGAGAACTCTTTAAGAAGGAAGATAGTCAGTTGAAGACTCAGTGGAGCCGAATCATGGAAGTCTTGATGATAGTATCAGCAATCCTACACCGACTGTTGCAACATGAGTTATTCTCTTCTCCTCATCTTTTGGGTTTTCTTTCAAAACCATGAAGTTCCTTATGGATCTCGTCCACTATCTTGAGTGCTTGGAACATCTTATCAGCAGATGGTTCCCATTTACTAGTTAGATTCAAGAGTGGGTTAGGCTCTGTAATTCAATATCGTTAACAAATCCCCTCCCAAATCTTCTTATCAACACCATATATGGTTACCACTCCGAGGCACCTGATTATTCAATCAGGCGCACTCTCTACAACTTTGGGCCACCTGATCTTCTCTTCAGCAGTCAGTGTTTGTTCCCCAAGTGAGTTCATGGGTAAAATCTTTTAAGCAAATATAGAAGAAGACTGAGAAGTATGTTGATACCATCTCAATGCTTTACATCCTGGCACTTCCTCGTCTGTTGGGAATTCATTTGATTAAGCTTCATGCTTTGGAGACTTTTCAGTTGATTAATCTCTCTCCTGGTGAAAATACTAGGCGTATCTCTTATTCTGGGCCATTTGGCCATGAGGTTGAAGATTTCAAGAGGTTTAACCAAAATCCAGCTCCTACCTGGCGTCTTTCTCAAAGTCCAAATTCTAAGGTGACAGACAATTTCGAAATTTTCCCTTGGTACAATATCCACCCTCTCTTTTGAGAGAATCCTCTATGAACATTATTTTAGGGCACTCGGCTAGTCAGTTGAAAATGGTTTGTCATCCAGAGATAAAGTCCAAGCTTGGAGCAGTTCAGAGACTATTGTGTCCATATCATATGGGGAATCTCTTATCCAAGTGAGTCTTAAGGTTTGTGAAGATCGTTTGAAGCAATCAGTCCATACGGAGACTTGTCTCCTCAACGTGGAAATTTTAATTTTCATTTGCAATCTTAATTGTTTTGTTTAACACTTTCTTGTATGCAAACTTGCTCATCTTTTTGGATATTAAATCATAATTCTTTGAATATGTTTGTCTGGAATTAATCCATTCGTTATCACTCTTGTTTTAGTATGTTTTTGATATTAAACTCTTGTTAATAAAGCAATAACTATGGAGGGAGGATGACGAAAATTTACTTGGAATTCCAAAATGGTATGCTTTCGAGTAAAAACCTTGTTGACGATGTACAAGCCTTGTTTCAATCCACAAACACCTGAGATATAAGGGAGATAGACCATCGTTAGCCCCTCTGAGCCTTCGAAGTAGGATTTTCTTCTCTGTTCGAAAAAAAACCCTTATTTTTTAACCCAGGGCAGGGTAGATGTTCAGTTAATATGATCGAGCATTCAAATTTCAGAAGGAGTGTCCCATCTGAGGATCATTGCATTTTATCCCTTGCATTATGAGGACAGGAAAAGATCAAAACCACAATGGTTATTTCCTCACAAAATCCTGAGGTCGAGATCGAATAGATACAACAATGGTTATCCCTCGCTGACCAAGGAATGAGGCAGTCACTTTTCTTCCAAAAAGTTCAAAGACTTAGGGTCACACGACTTGTTCGAAATGGAAAATATGAATAAGAAAGAAACAAAAAAAAGAGCCCTGCTAAGTCGAAACTTGAAAACAAGTCGCTAAGGCAAAAGCTAGGGCATCCCGCAGGACTTCCAAATAGAAATTCAAAAGAATTGGTCCAGGAAAAAGTTAGGGAAAGAGAAAAAGAATTTGAAAAGCCCGAAAGGCAGAAAAGGATTATCCAATAAGAATCCTCATAAAAAAAAGTCGTGTGATCGAACACCCAAAAACCAAAGGTTAAGTGACTATTGTGTCCAAGAAATTGTTGTGGTTCCTAAACCATCATAAACTCTTTTGAGAGATGAGTGCTCGTATCGAATTAACTGGATGTAGGACTGGAGAATATCATGGAGAATGGGTGGGCACCAAATAGTTTTGAGCCTTAAAAACTTTTTAAAAAAACCGTGAACCAGACTACGTTACAACCCTTTAAATGTTCTAATTGAAGCATGGGTTAATTCGAAAGAAAAACTGTTACGAGAATACAGTAACCTGACTCCTAGGAGACTTTCTATTAAAAATTTCAGTTGGTATTACCCCCTATTTTATTTTCTTTGTACATAAATTTTTTCGATGTTTCGGCATCTTTTCAATAAAAGTTTTCTATCTTCAAGACAAGTATATGATTTGCATTAGAATTATCATTCATAGGATAAAACATTCTTTGCATATGAAAAGTGTTTAAACATCAAGCGGGCTTGCATAATGAGCATCAGATGAAGAGTTTGATTATCCCGAGGGAAGAATTGATTCAGGGATCTGTTGAAAAGAATAATCTTGATTTGGGGCATGCTTTCTAGTTACTCCTTTAAATTGAAGAAGACTAGTTTGAGAGATTGAGCACAGATTATTTTTCTGTTGATTATGTGGAAGTTTTGTATGCCCCCAAATATCTGGTTGAGCAGTGGTGCATCGTTTCTAGTTGGTCTTGAAGGACAATTTTCTTCAAGCATCTGCTTGCGCGGGAAGCAGTTTGAGTTGAGAAGTATGATTGTGTACTAGCTTGTTTCGAAGACGTAAGTCAATTATCCTGAGAAGGTGTTATCTTCCAAACTTTGTGAACTTTTCGTTCCTTTGTGAGCATGAAGTAGGGAAATGATTTGCTAATATTATGCTAAAATGGGGCAATCGAGTCAAGATCTATTGACTCTCAAAGTCTCGTTAGTTTGAGGTAGTTATGTAGAGATTCGACAAATCCCTCAAAGTGCCGAGTGATCAGGGTTCGTTACCCAAGATTCGTTGAAGCCACTTCTAGTATTGATTAGCCAGATGACGTGTTTCAATGTTTGTAACACTGGGGCAGTTTATATGGATGGTACAGATCTCAGGAAGTCCTTTCAAGGCACGTTCTTTAACAACTCTACAGACTGGGGTAAGACATTATACATGGACATTTCTTCACCTCAGGGTTGATAAGTTTAAGTCTGGTCGCAGGCTAAATAAATTATGAATGTGAAGAGCTTGACGGAAAGTCAGATTCATTATCCTCATCTCATCAGAATTTAAAGTCTATGAATTGTTGTTCCTTCGTAAAAAGTTGAGATCTTTATTTTTTACTGAAGTCACGACTGTTATTCTTATCACATATCTCAGGAATTCCTCTCGAGGCGAGTCTTTTCAAAGATTAGTCAACCTGAAGCAGATACGTCGAAATTCGACGAATCTCTCTGTGGACTTGGGTTGTTAGATAATTATCCAGGGCTCGAATAATCTGGGGAAGATTATCTCAAGTCAAAAGGACCCTTTCCAGCAAAGTTATCACACTATTCCTGGGGCACGATCACTGATTTGTTTTGCATGAGTTTTCATTTGCTTTGCTTATCTGTATAATTCACCATTATTAGAGTAATGTCTTTCAAGATGATTAAAGTATCCCTAATCTGTATCGTTTCATCCGAAGCAACACTGAAGTTTCTACTTCTCCCAAGTAAGTCTTCCCAAATGAGAAATTTTAAGAATGACCAACTGGAATTCTGGATTAAAAGAGTCTCGATCTCTGGATGCATAAAGCTTTATCTTCCGATATCACCTAGCAGAAAGTCTTTTAACTGAAAGTTGTGATCTTTTGATATGGAATTTCCATTTCCCAGTAAACCTAAAATGTTTGTGTTCGTAAGAGAATATCTATTCTTCAGAGCAGAGCATCTTTACTCTGATTGAAGATTTGGTCGAATATCTTCTTATTCCCCATTGAAGTCACTTCATGAAGACCAAATCTATTTGAGATCAGTCATGGGTTTCTACAGAGATCAGAAATTTCTATTGCTTCCTAGTAAATCTCCCCAAAGCGGAGAATTTTAAAGATCGACTAATTGTAATTTTAGATTAAGAGAGTCTTATTCTCCAAGTGCTTGAAGTATTATCTCCCCAGCATCACCTAACAAAAGAGAATTTCTATTCCCTGAAGTGGAGTGTTATCATTCCCAGCCGAAGTCGAGAGTTCCTTCAGAAATTTCTCCCGCTCCCCGGCGAAGTCACTTCATAAAGATTTCTTATTCAAGAATTATCTAATCTCCATAGCAGAAGCATGGTTTGAAGTTCGTTATGCTGAGAATCTTTTATCATCCCCAGTAAAGACTATTCATGTCTTTCCTGTTCTTTAGCAAAGTCGTGGGAGCATATTCTCACTTCCTCAGAGGAGGCTGTTTATGAGAATCTTTTGTCCAATATTTCTCGCTCCCCAATGGAGTTGCCTTATTGGAGAACTCGTTCTCGGTAATTTTCATTCCCCTAGTTGATTTGTGTTGAGGTTTATTTCATCTCTCCAGTGAAGACCTTTGTCTAAGATCTCTTATGCCAAATTTCTCCTTTCCCCCAGCGGAGCTGCCTTCAGAAATCTCTTATTCAAAATCCTCGTCTCCCCTATGAAGTTGCGTTATCAGGAAATCTCTTATTCAAGAATGCTCATTTCTCTAATACAGTTGTTTCATTGAAAGTACTTATTCACAAATTCTCTCTCCTTCCAGTGGATCTCAATCCTGGATGTTGATAAGTGTTGCTTCCCTAAAAGAGTACGCTATCATGGTTTCTAGCCCCAGGATAGAGCATCATAGCAGGATTTCATTCTGATTGAAGCATATTCTTATTCCCTAGTGGAGCTGAAGATCCTCATATTTCCAGCAATATCATATCTTCTAAGGCCGCTTACCCCAACATGGATCTTCATATCCTTGGTAGTATAAGGGCTCTTTATCCCTAGTGATAGAGTATGGCTGAAATATTTCCTCAGTCGAGTTCTGAACCTCAAGCTTATGGTTCAAAGATACACTCCTCTTCCCCAAGTAAAGATTGTTACTCCCCAATGGTAGTACCCCCGGGTTGGTCTGGTTAGAATTCTTTTGCCTAAGAATTTCTACAATTCCCTAGTCGAGGTCGGTTTCATTAAAGACTTACATCAGAAGGTCCCAGTTCCCAGCAAGGTTCTCTTTATCCGTGGAAGGAGATATTGGTTCTTTTCCCAGAAGGTTAAGAGGTGAAACATAAGTCAATATTTCTTCTGCACTGCAACTTATTTTTTGTAGTATTCTCCCCAGGAAGTTATCCCTAGTGAGAAATTGACAAGTTATCAAACAAAAGTCAGGTGGATTTTGATTTCCCACATACCCCATTTTATTAATGCTCTCTCCAGAAACGTCAAGTATCCATTTAACGTTTCCTCGTGGATGTTACAGTTTTGATCTGATCTTCTCTAGCGGAATTTGCAATTTATTTTTGTGAGTTTTATCAGGGTTCGGCCTGTGGTTATTTGTCTTTTCGTTTCTCCAATCTGGGGAAGTCAAGTTGAGGATCGATCTCTCAAAGTTCCACTACTCTGGGGAAACATATCAATGATGGTACGAATCCCATGAAGTCCTCTCAAGGAATTGTCGTTCACTATGTAAGTTGTAGCTTGTCAACACTCATGCAAGAGTCTTACCTATAACTTTTAAATGCTGGAACAGGGAATTCCCCGTAAAGTAAGTTCTCCTCAGCATTGTCATGTAAGGGATTCTTGAGGCGGATAAGGTTTTTGGATACTTTCATTCCCCAACCAAGTCTGGATGAGCATTATCTCGTTTCTCAATAAAGACTATTCTCAGCGGAGTTTACATTATGATCTGAATTTTCTTTAAAGTTTGCATTCAAAAATTCTCATTTTTCCATCTGAGTTATTTGTTGGGGCATTCAATATCAAAAGAACCTTTTATCATCCTCAGTAGGGTTGATTTCAATTGGGATTTCCATTTCCCCAGTAAAGTCGATGTTGTTTGACTATCTTCGTGGTCTATTTTATGACTGCATATCCAAGGTTCCTTTAATCCCTGGTAGTCGGGTTCTTTATGAAGAAACCCATGGCAGAAGCATTCCCAGTAGAGGTTGCCGCTTTTAGAGTTCTGTGTCTCTTATCCCCAACAAAATACTCCCGGGCGGAGTTTTGTATCCTCAGTGGAGTCTTGTTTCCTCAGTAGAGTTCTACTGCCCAGAAATATTTTTCAAGAGAAAGGCTTCATTATGAGACCTCAAGTTTGAAGACGTCTCATGTCCCCAACAGATTTGTTTAGATGAGAATTCACAGTCTGAAGAAGTTTGAATTCCTTAGCGGAGTTGCAAATCCGAGATTCCTCGTCAAGATCCCTCATTTATCATCTAATTTGTTGCTTGGGCATCCTTATTTAAGGATCTTTCCTTATCCCCAATAGAGTTGATGCTAGTCGATTAATTGAGATTTTGTTAATTTTTGGTAAGCAGTAAAGGACTTTTTTCGAAGAAAGTTTCCCCAGCGGGGCTTTAATTCCCATATTTGATCTTTTATTTTGGTGTCATTCTCAACACGATGGAACACCAATTTATCCAGAGATTACAGTCTTACCCTGATCTTCTCCTGTAACAACCGATTTCCATTTGGCATTCTCCTTCAGAAGCTACAGTCTTGCCATGATCTTCTCCCACAATGCCCAATGTTCATTTGGCATTCCTTCTTGGAGTTGATTAGTTTCGACCTGATCTTCTCCACCAGAGTTTGCAATTTATTTTTTGCAACTCATCTCAGTGTTTGTAGTCTGTTTCTATCGGTTACTCAGCTTTTTAATCCCCATAGAGTTTCAGCTCTTCAAGGCTTTCTTTCCAGCGGTTCCTTATATTTTCTCTTCTCCAGTAGATTTTGCATTTTTATTTTTGCAAGTCTTGTCAGATTTTGACATCTTGATTGGCCATTCCCCAGTGAAGCACTTAAACATGCATCATTACATTGCATCTACCAAAACGTGTAGCATTTCCATTATATGGAGTATTACGCTATATAAAAAAATTCAAACATGCATCAGAACATAAGCCATTACTGTTTCTGTTTCCCCCACTGAATTTGCTGATACTTCGTATTATATCCCCAGTGAGGTCTTCATTCTCATTATCTCAATTTCACCCCATACAAATATCCTTTTGATGTTAATCATTTGAAGGGTTGAGCGTCTACTCTTGATTGTAGTCCAGTTTTACCCTGGCGCTGTTTTCTCAAGTTTAGTCTTCACTACCCTCGTCGATTCATTTTAATATCTATTGATAAACCTTTTGAATACCAGTTTCATCCTGATATTCGCTTTCAGCAGGTTTTTAGTAGTACACCCTAATCACCTTGCTTTGGGTTAAGCTTTGAGTTTCGTCTCCTTACCCGCGCATGAAATCCAGTTTTCATTGTGGTACTCATCTAGTTTAGTTTTGTCTAACTAGTTATAATGAGTAGAGTTTCGTCTCATTTTGTTTTCATACCTTGGACTTCCATAAGTGTTTGTTTACTGAACCCTTTATCTCTTTTCGTTTACCGAGTCTCTTTACAGTGTTTGTAACTGCGTCCCTGGTTGAAATCAGTCTCCTTTGTTCCTTAGATTCTTCTATCAGTTTTCGTTACTGTTTGTCCATTGATCTGAGACCAGCAAGTGCTCTGAGAAACATGCACTCCCATCACTTTTGCTATGGGTCGAGTTTTTCCTCGTTACCCGTGCGTGAAATCCAGTTTTCGTCCTGGTAATCATCTAGTTTAGTTTTGTCTAACTAGTCATAATGAGTCGAGTTTCATCTCGTTTTATTTTTTATTCCCGGGATTCTTTCAGTTCCTTCATACTGTCTATCTTGGGTTGAAACTTGTCTCTTTTATAGCTTTTTGGATCTTTCAGTTCCATCTCACTGTCTTCCCTTGGTTCGAGACTAGCAGGTGGTCCTAGAATCACGCGCTCTAGCCACTTTGTTGTCGTACCTCAAATTTGCCCTACCTCGATGATTTATTTTAAAATAAAAAATATTTAATTAAATATGGTACAACAATATCTGATGGCCCATCTTTATCTAAGACTAGAGAGTGTATTTATATGGGACTTTCTAAATCAGAAAGATTCATAGACTTATTCGCGGAGCATGTTGGCCAATGGCCCATGCGTTTCGAAAATAGAAAATTATTTTAACAAAGAATGGTTGAGTTCTTATTTATTAAATGGTTGTTAGTAAAAAAAGGGTGTGATGTGCAATAACTAAGCTCATTAAGCTTTTAATTGGTCCATCTGCTGTTTTTGGGAAAAAGTATTGTTATTATTAAAAAGGAAAAACTGTTTATTATTATTATTGTTTTAATAAAGGAAATAAATAACATTTTTTATAAAAAATGTAACACATTTTTGTTGAACTTGTTTCTTTACCTGTTAAATATTTATGTTTCTATTTTAATACATAAGGGAAAGTATTACTATTATTGTATAAAAAAAATTTTAGTTAGGAATGTTGTTGTAATTGAAAGTCCTGTCAAAAATTATAGTTTGTTGGATTACGGAAAGGGCATTGGGGCCTAGAGATATTGAAATCCTTTCTTGCTCTAATAATAAAATATATTGGGATGAGCAAAAGAAAATATTGGCATTGGCCCAATTGTATTTAAAAAATGTTTTATTGCTGCAAAAAAAATGTTGTTGGGCTGATAATAAAATTAATAACACAAGCCCATAGAAACAAAAATAACAGCGCTGGCACAAAAACTTAGAAACACATACTGTACCAATCAATCCAAAATTTATGCGCATTTCTTGCAATTAACTGGTACTGTAGAAATTAAATCAAATATACAAGAAAAAAATCCAGAAAATCTCAATACAAACCATATCCAGAAAACCGAATACATTACAGAGATCGAATCTGCAGATATACCGAAAACAAATCTATTACAAGAATTTGAAAACTCTATTAACACTAAATCAAATACAGTAAAAATCCTACTAAATCAATTACAATCCCTAATTGATTCTAATTCTCCTAAATTAAAGCTAAAGCTGAAACAACTAATTCACAAACCCTAAAACTAAAAAACATATAAATAAAGGGCAGATTCTACTGAAAAAGAGGAACACAAAGAAGAAAGGGGGGGGGGGATTACTGTGGGGATTTTACAGTGAATAATCTAGCAGAAGAATAACCAGGATACGGAAGAACAGGGAGAAGTTGAAGAATAACGGTGCATCGATTGGGGTTTCGATCTCTGAAACCCTAATCGGCCTTACTAACCTCCCCGCCGCTGGCAATCACACACCATCATCTTCAACACTCCGCCTCTGCTACTCAAGCTCCATTGAAACCTACAATCAACGAAGGAGAAAGAGGAGATTAAATCAGACACGCTCAGAAATCAGACTCGGAATCTGAAATCGCGAAGTGGTAAATACACTTAACTTTTTTGATGTTCTTGTATTTGGGTTGTGGGGGGTTTTGATTTACGATGGGAAAGGGAAGTGAAGGAGATAAGCACCACAACTATGTTAATTTATGTTAGGGTTTGAAAAGGTCAAGGGCTTGTACTAGGTTAACGAGAGAGAGAGAGAGAGAGAGAGAGAGAGAGAGAGAGAGAGAGAGAGAGAGAGAGAGAGAGAGAGAGAGAGAGAGAGAGAGAGAGAGAGAGAGAAGGGTGAGGGGCTGTAAAATGAAAATGAAGGAAGTAATGTAAAAAGATACTTATTATCCAGTACACGCACGTGTATCATAATCACCATGCATCCTTTCATCTCAGCCGTATGATCGTAGTTGGACGGCCGCAAGGCCAAGTCCCATGGGAAACCATGCTCCCTCATACACCCAATCTATTAGGCCCTTTGCTAACCACGTTTGGGCCTAGCCCAATTGTTTTTTGCACCACCCTTTCATGAATAAATAAAGCTCAAAACAAATCGTACCCCCCTGCCAGCCTACATATTTGGGCCAACCCAGACTGTTTTCAGCACCACCCTGTTTTACTTAATAACTAGAAACTGCACCCCCCTCTGATTAATCTATTTTTTTTTTTTTTTATATTCTAATTTTTAATTCTATTTTCTTTCTTATTATTTATTGTTTTTTTTTAAATAATTAATAATATTGATTTTTTATATTTATATTATTATTATTTATTATATGAAAATATTATTTAAATTATTGTATGTTAAACTCATGAATATATTATTTTCTATATTTGCATTAAATATTTTTTTACTCATCCATTAATCAAGAATTTTTTGCAGTTAATATGATTAAAAACACTCAACAAACAACCAACTATTTTTTGCAATCAACTAAGCTAATCAACCGCTTTTGCAAAAGGGTTTCAAACGGATTTTGACTAACCGCGCATTTAGCCAAAATCTCCAGAATCACTACAACCGGCCAAAATGCGAGGTGATTCACAATATATTTGCAACCCCTAAAAAACACAAACCCCATACGAACTACGAATTGGGACTCTAATTCCTCATAAGAGGATATGTAGGCATACGACCAAAAATCGTAGCGAGTTCCCCTATTAAAAATTAAGACACTTTTCCTCTATTAAAACTTAAAACCCTGTTTTACCCGAACCTAAACCTAAATCCTAATATCCTTGTGAACAAGATAGATAAAAGGTGTCTAAGACCTTCCTTTCGTCTAATGAAGTCCGAAACCTAGAATCTATGTATGCGAATTAGGGTTTTCTGTTAGATTCCTTTCCCTAGGATAAAAACTAATAGTGGCGACTCTGATATTAAAATCGGTCGCAACAGCTGGCGACTCTGCTAGGGAATTCAACTTTAGGTTTTAGGGTTTTTTGCTTTGGGGTTTCTATTTCTTTATTTATTTATTTATTTCATTTATTTATTGTATTTATTTAATTATTGTCTATTGTTTATCATCATATATACTGCATGGCAGGATTTTTTATTTCTCAAAATATTTTCAATAACCCTTAGAAAGAAGGTCCGTCTATTAGCTTAGGGGGTACATCATCCCTACGAGTTTATGTGACGACTTCGCCTAGAGTCGGTGGACTTCCAAAAAAGGAATACTTATCGAGAGATATCCTCTTGACGAGTAGGACTTTGGAAGGTCATCCATGACTCTTTGTAATAACCTTAACCTAAAATCTCATGACGAGACCTTGCACGACTTTCAGACGAAAGTTTCGGTTCGTAAAGAGGATCTACCTAAGGGAGGCCCTTGTGCCTTGTCCATCTTGTGTTATTCATGATACCCTTAAGTAAGACACCTTTTGTAAGGGTAGATTAACCGTATGCCAAAATTAGGAGCCTAACTTCTGAGGATATCATTCACATAATCCCATTTCCACTATCGCTAAACCCGCCAGGGTTACTTCCGGTATACTACAATCCATAGCCTGTAGGGTCTATCATTCATAAGTCATAACCCATAGCATGTAGGGATTCTTCAATCTTCCATTAGTATATTACAATCCCTAGCTTGTAGAATTCTCGTCCCTCAATTACCATCTCTAGCTTGTAGGGATTCCCCTTCGTCTTCTATGGTTCTTAATCCTTAAGAAGTTCCTATCTGTCTCAATATCTGAGTCAGTGTAGGGTATCCCCATTTCCATGTCTATCATTATCTTCTCTCTTAAGAAATTTTTATTTGTCTCAATATCTGATTCAGTGTAGGGTACCTCCAAATCCATATCAAATTATTTTCGTCCTTAAGGAATTCATATTTGTTTCAATCTCTGAGACAGAGTAGGATATTATCATTTTCATATACACCATTAAACTTGTATAGGGTACCCCTACGTCTACCCTCATACTATGTCAGCGTCATACTGCATATCCATGAAACCTTTTTGCATCATACCCTAAAGCCAAAAACATTTTTTACATACCCATGCATTCACATACATTCATGCATTTGCATCTCATGCATTTCCACCTTCGCCCTTATCCAACTATTACCCACATGCTAGATGATTTTTTGGTACTCGCTTGAGGAAGTCCGAAAATATGGAAGGAGGAGATTAAACATTGGAGACTCAATTAAACTTGGCCCTACAAAGAAAGAAGGCAACCCTTCACAAGGTCAACAATAGGTCTACACAGCGCCTCAAATGCCACTACCATCGACGATTCCTCCACATCAAGAAAAACTGCCTTATCAACAAAATAGGTATGCCCAAGAAAAGTCAAGGGTCATCCCCATGCTCTGACAAGTCCAAGAACTACGAAGCATATCCTAAAGTTAGTGGATGAACTAAAAGTTCTTCCATAGGATCATTAGGCTTTATCAGTTTCAATTTTTAATTTCCAAGTTGCTATATTATATTTGGTATAAATTTGTATCTTTGGATCAGTAATTCTAATAAAATAAGCATGCATGTTTTTGAAATTGATTCAATCCACAAATATCAACAACTCTCTATTTTCACTCTTTTCCATTTTCAAATTAACAAACTTTGATGGAGAATGATGAAAATCAAATAACTGAATTTTGCTAAGCTATGCTTTCAATGTAAGACCGAGATGACGATGTAAGGCATTGTTTCAATTCCTAAATAATGGAGAAATAAGGAGTTAATCCGTAGTCAACCCCCTCGAGCCAGAAGTTGGAGTTGTTTCTATTTTCTAAAAAAAAAACTTAATTTCAACCAGGGGCAGGGTAGTCTTTCAATTAATTCAATGGCGTGTTCTATTATCAAGGGAAATGATTTATCTAAACAAAAGGTTCAAGCACATCTCTTTCCTCGATACATCATTGAGGAAATAATCTAAGCAAGGGTTCAAGCACACCCTTTACCTCGCATCTATCAAGAATGAGGAATCCATGAAGCTCTCGATATCTTCTTCCTCAATGCATCATTCAAAATTGAGAAAAACGATGAAGACAAAGCTTACAACAATCGGTGTGGAAGTCACGAATTTTCAAAATCGAAAAACAAAAAGAATCTCAAAAGGAAAAAAAAGAAGAAGGAGAAAGCCTTCTAAGTCAAAATAAATCAAAACTCAACTTAGGCAAAAGTTAGGGCATCCCGATAGACCGAAAAAATTCAAAAAAATAGGTCCATGCAAAAATAAGGGATTAACAACAAAATTGGGAGAAATCTTGTGACTTCCACCTCAAAGGCTTCTCATTAACGCTTGGATCTTATTTATGCTTCTCATCTGCGCAACTATGAAATTTCTCTCGGGGATTGAACGCATCTGTTAGATTAATTGAACTTAGGACTGGAGAATGTCAAGGAGAATGGGGTGGGCTAAATAAATTTCGAGCCTTATATCTTTTGTTTCTCAAACTACGAACCATGGACATGTAACAACATTCAAAAGTCCTAATTGACGCAAGGTTAACTATGAAAGCATAATAAGCAAAATTTGTGTTAAACTAACTCCTACGTTTGTTAAAATTATTTCTAATCACTTTGCTTCTTCGAATATCCATCTCTAACCATCCATTTCTATTCCATAATCAAACTTAGATTTCAAGAACTTGCATGTGAATCAAACATAATTACTTTTTCAAAATGTACAATTTAACTACGAATCAATACTTGGCATCAAAGAGATTTCAAAATTAGTATGATCAAAGGCAACATTTCCAGGAAGCTTCTAACTGGGGAAAAGCATCTAAGAGGACCCTTATAAACAGGGGAAAATACTAATGATCGTAGGGGTATATCACATGAAGACACTATTGACAGGGGGTGAGCATTCCGAGATTCAATCAACCCGAATCAAATTTTAAAGCATTATTCAATAAGGGGCATACCTTTCGAAGAAACATTCCTTAATTAAGTCATGTCACAATAAGGCATGACTCGATTTCCTCGTTTTAACAAACCTCTCAAGGCCTTAATAATCAGGGGCATCCTTCCAAGATTCAAATGTTGGGGCAATGCATATTAGCTTCATCCTACCGCCCGTAGGGTCCAAGTTCCTCTTCAAGTGACTTCAAGTACAAACTTTTCAAGCTCCAAACATCTGGGGTAATCTATGTCAAGTTCATGGTGAGATTTAAGGGTACTTCCTCTAGACCCTGGAGATTGGGGGGAACGTCTATTCAAAATTCTAATGTTAGAGTAAACCACTGTGAGGGTCGATCAAAAGGAGTTGATTCAAAATGGTTCATCAAAGCCAAACATTTTCAAGAGCCATTTGATCAGGGGCATAATGCAAAATAGTGGTGTCATTCACATTATGATCAGACTATTTCCAAACTCATATCCATGAGAATCTCCTCCAAGACCCTACCAACAAATTAGGGAAAGACATGCCACAAAAAGCAAGCTCTCCGCGCACTTTCATAATCTCCAATGGACCTCTCCTACATCAACAATCTTCAAAGTTCAAATCGAGTATCAGGAAATCATGCAAGCATAACATTCAACCATCATGTGACAAGTAACCTTATTACATATTCAAACCTTTACGCTTAATCATCAACGGCCCATCACAGGGGCACCATTCAATAAATCTTGCAGGTCATAATCATAAATTGGGACTTTGATTCCTCATAAGAGGATACATAGGCATACAATCAAAAATTGTAGCGAGTTCCCCTATTAAAAATTAAGACACTTTTCCCCTATTAAAACTTAAAACCCTGTTTTACCCGAACCTAAACCTAAAACCTAATATCCTTGTGAACAAGGTAGACAAAAGGTGCCTAACACCTTCCTTTCGTCTAATGAACTCCGAAACCTATAATCTCTGTCTGCGAATTAGGGGTTTCTGTTATATTCTTTTCTATAGGATAAAAAATAATAGTGGCGACTCTGATTTAAAAACCGGTCGCAAGATCTTCCCCGCGTACTTTTCAGAGTTTAGTTTCGCCTATTCTCTGTGGTTTGAGACTTATCTCACCCTTGTGTGATTCAGTTTTTTCCTGACACATTTTTCAGAATCTAGTTTTACCTAGTATTTTTTGGTTATGTTTAACTCATTATTGTAATTCATGATCTAGTTTTGTCCTGGCGCATCTTTCTGAAGCCTAGTATCATCTAGTCATCCTGGGTTGAGTTTCGTCTCAATTTTATGATTTTTATCCTAGTTTTTTCCAGACACTTTCCTTTTGAAACCTAGTCTTATCTAGTCTTCCTAGTTTGATTTTTTATCTCATAGTTAAGAGTTAATATATACGTTCCAATCTTGCCCTGGCCCGTTCTCCCAGAATTTATCATCACTATTTTCTCGTGTTTGGCGTCATCTTTGCAATATACACTTACCAGTGGTTTTGCGCTTCTATTTTATTCAGAGCATGAATTTTCAGGGTCTTTTAGTATTCAATCCTCTTCCACCTGAACGTTCAAAAGATGTCTCTTTTTATCACTTATCATGTTTAAGATGATTGAATAGGGGAAGTTGTTGCACCCCAAAATTTGCCCTCTTCATCTTGCTTTTGTGGCTTATGTTTCGTCATACACATTCATGCATTTTAAAGACAAGATGAAGGTATCTTTTGTTTTCATGATCTTCTAGAAATTATGAAGTTGTTTGTTTCATCAATCATTGGGGAGATGAGCCTCAGACCCTCAATTTTTGGGTCACTCAAGCTACAAGAGGTTCTCATACTTCAGGATATCTCGAATGTCTCTTTAATTCATCAGGAGTTTGAATAGGGCACGTTCAATCGTCAAATGAGAAGATACTTTATTTGATTCTAAGATCAAGTGAATATTTGATTGCTTGAAGCATAAGTCGCTTATGGTTAGAAAGTTGGAGAAAGTTTCATTTGTAAATTGAGTATTGAGATGCATTTCTACTGCTTTTGGTATCATCAGATGGCTCAGGTTTTGATCCAGCAATTATCATCAATTAAAGTGCCCTGACTTTATGGTTTCATTTGGTTCTTATGATCTTTTGAAGGTTGATTCATAATTTGGGGTTTGAGTGATTTTTTTACTGGAGGAGAATGTTTTTTTGAAATGTTTGGTTAAGTTTCTTTCATGTCCATTTACTTGAGATTAATGTCATACTGTCATCATACACTTCAAAGGAAAAAAAGGTGAGATGGAGAAAGCTAATTATAATTGGCTATCATTGGAATCCAAGTTATACTCATTTATTTTTGGTACCCATTTCTACAAGTCTAACTTTATACATATTTCATCCATTGCTCACCAAAGTTCATATACCATTTCTCATTGCAATATATTCAAATTTCTCAAAATTCTCAAGATTTACAAGAATTTTCAAACTCCTAAGAAAAGACACCAAAGTTTAAATTTAACAATAAAAGGAAGTTTATCCAATTTCAAGTTCCAAGTCTTACAAATCCTATCCTAAATTTTCTAAGCTTACAAAATTCACATTGAGGCAAATTCCAATTTGAATACAACGACAAATCAAGAGTTTTCTATGTCTAAGTTCTTGGGTTTGACTTCTTCTTCTTCGAGAACCCTCTCCATGCTCATTTCGGTCCACTTTACATCTTCATTCTTGATGCTTTCACCATTGTTGTGTTCATAAAACAAGAAGAAGAAAAAGAAATTGGTTAGAAAGCAATCAAACATTGAAACTTAAACAAAAGTTTACAATGAGTTTCATCTTCAAATTTATCATGAGGGTTGGTATAGAGGAATTAGTTTAGAGGGTGATTTTTAAATCACATTCAAGCATCCACAAGGCCTCATACAAATTAAATTGTAAGTTTCTATCATGGGCCAAGAAGCGGAATTTTACTGCAAATCTCAAACAAATCCAAGAAAATGGTTTCGTCCGGTTCACACTAAAATAGGGAAAGCATTTTGTAAAACAGCAGGTGTAAATCACATTTCAAGCCCAATAACAGATGCAACAAGCAACAAAACTCAGCAGTACATCATCACAGCTTTGCAAGGAAAATATGAGAAAAAGAAAACAAACTCAGGATTGCAACAGTTTAGTCCAGCAGACAGTTTGTTTTCACACATCAAAAACATCACATATCCAATAGAATAAGTCATGGACAAACAACAAGCAACAGGATCGCATATGAGAAAATAAAATATCACAAATGATCACAAAATCAAATAATAACAGATATAATATGGATCAAAGCCCACGTCAAAATTCATTCAAAGCCTGACAACAAACAAAATAAACAAGCCTGTCAAGAAAAATCACAGCAGAAAAACCCTAAGTTATATCAGTATAAAAAGATTGATTGGCACTGAAATCAGGGGGGGATTCATTGTACACACACAAGAAAAAAGATGAGCAAACAACAATAAACGAGAAGCCCTAAAAATCCATCATCATCTTCCATTTTTTTACAAAACCCTTCAGAAAATTTTCTTTTCACAAATGCCAATTTCTGCTTATGGAGAAAGATAAGAGAAGCAAATTGCAAGTTCGAAAAGAAGAGAGATACGATTACCGTTGCAAAAATGAGAGAAGGAGGAATCTCAAATAGTCACTGGAAGGAGAGCCACTATCATTCTCCATCGTTAAAATCTCCAATCTCACTTCAGAGAGGTTATTTTAATGTTTCTGAGAACAGATCCTTCGTCATCATCACAAAAATCACAAGATTTGAGCGTCTAGGGTTCCAAACCCTTTCAAGATCTACATGCAACCATCAAGCATCTGCAGAATTAAACTGTGTATTAGCAATCAGAAGAGGGAGGCGAGCAAGAATATGTAAAGAAATCAAGGATCAAAGCAATTTTCCACTCGCCATCGCTGCCGCCGCCGCGAGGCGATTTTCGGCGCGACGGAAGTGTCTTCTCAGGAGAATCATCATGAAGATGAGATGAAGAGAAAGAATAGAGAACTGAGAATGAAAAATGGAAGAGAAATATATTATTTTATCTCTGTTTTTAAAAACATGTCCATTAACCTTTGAATTTTGTTAAATTAATTTTCTGATTAACAACATGCTCAACACTTGTCACCACCTGTTTGGTGAGTTTGTGTAATCATGCAGGTATCCTTGTGTGCACACCATGGGTTCACGTGCTCTCAGCCCTTGTATCTCCTCTCATCATCATCCAACGTTTCCGGATGCGTGTCTACGGTTAGCCTCCTTCAGATGCAACCATGAGATCACACTTGATCCAGCGTGTGACTCTCTATCAATCTTACCATGCGCTCTCAGCTTTCAACCGTTAGATCTATCCACATCTGATCTGGCGCCTCAACATGTGTGTACCAACATGGACCTCCCAGAGCACTTCCACTGGATTACACACAACCTCTTCAGCATTTGGGCTCCCTACATGTTAGGCCTGAACACCCAACTCCTTTTAGCACCCCCAATTTCTGTTTATTTCAAGCCCATCCTCATTTTTCCTTTATATTTGTTTATATTATATTATCTTGTTTAATTATTTTGATTTCTATCAATTAAAAATAATAATAATACAAAAATATATTTTATTTTCCTAAATAAATAATTAAATAATTAAAAAAATATATTATTTTCATATCATTAATTGTTTTACTAATTAATTTTATTAAATAAATTGTTTTAGTTTAATTAGTTATTTAATTAATTTCGATTGGGTTGTATTATTTTATTTATTTATACTTTTTGTCGTATTATTGATTCGACTCATCTCCATTTGTAAACTTATATCCCCATTCCCATATGGTTTGTAATAATCTAGAATTTTACTTCTTTTCTATTCTCTTTATATGTTTAAATTGCTATCATGCATATTTTCTTCAAAGTAGAACACTTAGCCTCGTCTTGGGCTCATTATCAATGAAAAGGTATCCACCTACAAATGCACACTTGCACACATTTCATAGTTTGGTCCTGGGCTTTTCTACAACGATAACTACTCGATCAATTGTTCCAATGGGTCGTTTAGAATACTAGTGCCACACTAGTCCCACTTTCTAGGAGCATGCATATAGCCACCTTGTATGGCCTTTTTATTTTTATCTTATGCGTTGAAGCAACTCTCTTCTCTACCCTTGGTCCACATACCAAGCATCTTAATAAATGGTCTCATAGTTGAGTTTGGGTATGGCCATTCTCACGAGGTTAATAAAGTTTTGCCCTTGGTTAACCATAACCTGAATCAACCACTTTGGTCCATATACCAAGTGTTTCCATGCATAAAGGGTCTCATAGTTAATGTTAGGAGAACCTACTCTCACGAGATTAATCAAGTACACCCCTTGGTTAATCATAACCCGATTCAACTCCCATACCCCAAGTATTCCATTTATCCTGTGGAAGTTTGTGTTATGACCTTGCGATCGATCTTCGACCCAAACCGGGTATGCCTAATTAATGGTTGATTAAGGGGGTTCAAGGAGATGTTCTATAAAGTTATCTTATCTCGTGCGCTTCGAAGAGGCAATGGACCTACTCCGTTAGGTATCATTGTGACCTCATTCTTATCTCTGCATTTTAATGCTTTTTAGAGATCATGTCTAGCGGGAATAGAGATGCATGAAAGGGACTTCCGTTGCTGATATATGTCAGTAATGCCTCTTATTTATTTAAAGACCTGTTTAAGGAAATCTCGAACATGTCCCTTGTTTGCTACTCATATTTGTGTGCTTTCGCGGAAGCACTTGTTTGCTCGCTTGTTTGATATTCACCAAGCTCCCTTAGGATTGCTCGTGTAGGGTTAGTCCTCGAGCTAGACATTAGGATATTTACCCATGCATGCTAACATAGGTTAGAGACTTCCCTTTTCAACCTCAACCTTAGGGCCAATCATTGTATGATAACATTAGGAGTAGTGCTAGTCTAGTCTCCCTTAGTTATTTTTCCTTTCTTTGCATATTGCATCTTAAAACTAAAAATTCTTCTTGGAAAATCATAAAACGTCTCTAATGAACTTAAATCCTTATTCAAAGTAAAAAATACAAATCAATCTTAATTGTTTGTGCGCCTTTTGGCTTTATTTTAAACCTTGTCAAATTGATGTTTTGCCATCCTTGCCATGATATTTTGTTATCTTTTCGCCGATGTTTCACCATCGCACATGTTTATTATCCTACTTTGATTCTTAATATCATTGTTATATGTGATGTTTTATCATCTAAATTGTTGATGCCTCACCATCTTTGCCATGTTACCTTGCTATCTTTTAGCCGATGTTTCGCCATCGCATATGTTTATTGCCGATGTTTAACCATCGCATGTGTTTTTTATCCTACTTTGATTCTCAATATCATTGTTAGGTGTGATGTTTTATCATCTGAATTGTGATGTCTCACCATCTTTGCCATGTTATCTTTCCAACTTTTAGCCTATGTTTCTCCATCGCATATGTTTGTTATCGATGTTTCACCATCGCATATGTTTTGTTATCCTACCTTGATTCTCAATATCATTGTTAGGTGTGATGTTTTAACATCTCGATTGTTGATGTCTCATCATAATTTCCATCCTATCTTGCTATCTTTTTGCTAATGTTTCTCCATCACATATGTTTGTTGCCGATGTTTCGCCATCGCGTATGTTTGTCATCCTACTTTGATTTTCGATATCATTGTTAGGTGTAATGTTTCATCGTCTTGTCGGATATTTTGTTATCATGTTGACATTTTATCATCTTATCTGAGTTTGTGTTACCATCTGATGTCTTGTCATCCTTTTTTTTGTTGCTTTATCATCGTTGTTGATGTTTTGTCGTTTTATCTGATGTTTTTCCATCTTGATTATTTCTTTTGTCTTCTTAACTAAAAAGACATAAACCAACAAAAATATGAGCCGAACTACGACTGCTCTGATTCCTTAAAAGGGATACGTAGGCATTAGGGTAGAGCCCAAGCGAGCACAACTTTTATTTTCCCTACATTATTTCTCCTTTCTTTTGCACACATTCCCTCCTTGCATATTTCTTTTTAGCTTTTAAGCCTTAGACATAGATTTTACACATCCATTAGATTAGAATAAAAAGAGTGGATACCGCAAAGTACTATGGGCATGTGGGGTGCTAATACCTTCCCCTCACGTAACAAACTCCCTTACCCGATCTCTACGGTCAAAAGACCGTGATTTCTCCCTCTTCAGGTATTATCGATGTTTACCTTTCCCTTTCGGAGGGATAAAAAACGTTCGGTGGTGACTTCATTGATTTTATATCAGATGTCGGTTCGGCCGATTGTTTCACAATTCTGTGAAGAAAGTCTCCAAAGAATATAATTTCCTTGAAACAGTATTTTAATTTAATGACATGTTATCTGTTTCTCGGGTGTTCGGAAATTCATAAATTTCATCCGATTCGTGTTTTCGGTTGATTCTTCGAGCATTGAGATCGTCTTGATTTTCTTATCATTTCTCATGTTTGGATCGAAGGCTAATTTTGTGAAGAATATCTACACGAATTTTAATTCTTTGAAGAACGTGTACTGAATTTAGTTGTTGGTCCGCCGTTTCACGGGTAATAAAAAATTCATCACTTCTGATTGGAATACTGTTTTGAGCGGTTTTTGAGGCATTAAAACCTTCTTGATATCATCTTGAGTTTGCATGTTCAGCTTGGAAGCTGATTCGGTAAGAAATATCTCCGAATGTGCGGACACTTTGAAAAGATACAATGTAAATACGGTGAAAACGGTGTGCTGAACCATTATTTTTCAAACGTTCAAAAATTCATAACTTCCACCTGGTTCAATTTTTTCCAGTGGTTCTTTGGGAGAAAAATTCGTCTTGATGTCATATTCATTCCATATGTTTGGGTCGAGGACTGATTCTTTGAGAAAGACCCCTAGAAATGCGAACTACTAGAGAAAATATTGTGCTGAACGAGATTTTTGTTACTATTGAGTGAGCTTCAGGGAGTAATTTTTCTAGTACTATTGTTCCTTATGAAAGACTGGAATAATTCTATTCTGGTTATCAATGGACAACAAATTTTGAATAATTATCAAGATAGGAGAACCCTGGTTCTGAAGATATTCAAGAGTAGAGCATGAGTTGTCTCAATGTAACCTTGAAGTTTATTTTTCAGACTCATTATCGCTTATGGCCAAAGATACTTGGGAGATTATTAAGTCCACTCATAAAGGAGCATCTTAGTGTTTTGGGAGAAAAGAGTTCAGAATAAAGGTTAATCAAGAAGAAGATACTTAGGTCTGCATTCAAGAGATTTGACATTGAACTACAACTATTGAAGAATATCAAGAGCATGGCTTTTGTTTCCAACTTAGAAGCTTGTTTTCAGTTTTCTGATGAAGGGTTTCTTACTACTATTGTATTCCTTGGAAGGAAATCCAATCAGGTGTTAAAGAGATTAGACGGTATGTCGTGACACCATATCATTACATCTATGGTGACTTTAGCAAGTCTGTGATGCTAACATAAAGGACGGAATTGTTATATAGATCAATGTCTAGGGATTCATATGAGTGTGAAGACCTTGGATCTTTTTGGAGCAGAATGCCCTACATTTCTCAAGAACAACTGTACGGGTTTTCTATTTCTGTTTTTGACTGAAAGGTGGACTTCTAATGAAGATTTTTTTTTTGAAGATTTATCTCATAATGTGCTGACTATTTTATATGAGTGCCACTTGCCTTTAGATATGTTTTGCATGATGTCAAAACTATAAGAGCTTAGTGTTTAGGCATATTCAATGGTATTCCCGAGTTGTTGTGGCACCCCTTGCATTAGAGGTCTTAGGGAGCATTCAAAACAACTTTAAAATTGATCCAAATCATGAAAAATAATTTCTTGCACAAGAAATTCTTGCATGTGCTGGCTCATAACATTTTCAGGTTGACTCATAACAATTTTAGGCCGGTTCATGTACTGTCCTAAATAAGCAGTTTTCTTCTGTCTTGTACAGGCCGACTCATATAGCATTTTAGGTCGGCTCATACTATTTTGTGGGTCATTTTTGCATATGTTTTCATTCTGAAACTTCCCTCTTTTGCCTAAAAAGTTCCCAAATATAAATATATCATTCATGGATCATTCAAACTTGATAGTACCATAAAAATATCCTGGATTTGCTCTTCATCTTCGGCCTAGTGAAAGCCTTTGGATATAAAGAATGCAAAGGTCCCTTTGGAGATAAATAATGCAAAGGAAGTAGTGTGAAAACATCGAATCAAATTGAAGTCTTGTGTTTCAATAGGTGCAATTGATGGTGCATGAAATCTTTGGAGATAAAGAACGAAAAGGAGTAGAAAGATCCAGATAGTCAATTGGAAATTTATTGTGTGTTTGATCTTGTTGAATAATAAAAGAAGAGAAGGGTTTGAATCAACAAAAAACGGTTAAGGTTTGTAGGATTTCTATTAAACACTTGTCTTGTAGTCATACTTTTTGTGAAGTAAGAAAGTATCGTAATTCCACATTGGAATTAGGCGCAGTCGTACCCACACGCGAGGATGAAATTGGAGAATTGTGTAGACAAATCCTTGTGTCTCTTTTCTTATATCGTTTGACTTGCTTTAATTTTCATATATCAATTTGTCAAATAACATTGAGTAATCAAACGACTCGTAGGAATTTTCCGGGACTGTTTTTGTTTTAAATTCGGCGTTAATTTCCTTATAATCACTTTTTATTATAAGTGATTTTTCATATCAACACAACTCAAAGGAAAATTCGAAAAAAAATCGGTTGCACACCAAGTGTTCGACAAATTGTTTGATCGATTGACTCGTAAGAATTTTTCTGCTAATGTGTTAATTAAAGTGGCGTGTTGATTAGCTTATAATAACTTTAATAACTTTAATTACATATGGTTTGTGCATATCTGAGTTTACAATAACTAGGTTGTTTAGACTACTATTTTGATTTAGGCCAAAAATCTTCCGCTCAATATTTTTTTTCAAATAAGTTTTTAAGTAACCGTTTTGGAAAGGTTATTTTTAATTTGGGGATATATTCACCACCTCTAGACAAGTCGATATAGTCTAACAAGTGGTATAAGAGCTCTGGTTAATTCCATGCTTCAAAACTGTTATTAGAAAATGGCTTATGAACCTAAATGGGACTAAATAATAGCCCCAGTTTTTTGGAAGACAACTATAGTTATTGTAAAGCTTATATGCACATTCATGTTAATTTATATGACAAGTATACGTGTGATGATATTACTAAAAATAATGCTAATGGTGTTGTCACATATAAGTCAGAAGCACTATGGAATGATGATGATAAGAAAAATACATCAAATATCATTAATCGTTTAACTGCACAATGGTAATCCACTTTCTTACCAAATGTTTGGTTTCTTCGGAGGTATAAATACCCCTTTCTATACTTCATTTTATATTTACGCTTTCTTTGCATCCTAAGTCTTTTAGCTTCCAAACTCAGCAAACAAATCCACCTTCATTTTTACTCAAAGCTTCCAATCACCTTCCATGGTGTCTCCAAGACCAATTATTGAACACATCAACGCTCCTCACGCAGTTGAGTTAGTTTCCACCATGCATGATTTCCTTGCTATTTATGGACAAACCTTTGTGTTCGAACCAAACCCACCATGCAACATTGCTACTTTACGTTCTAACCTATTGCTCCCATTTATATATAAACAAATTATGTATGCTCTTATGGGACCTACCCCTGATGAGATTAGGGCACCAAAAAATCTAAAAAATTTCTTCCCTGTTCGCAGAAGCGCGAGGCCCCCCATCGCCCGGAAGTGTCTTTTAGATTTCTCCCACATCCACAGGACCTCAAAAAATTTTCTCTCCGCTCCTGCTATCAACAAGGATTACATTGTATGGTTAAATAAGGTGGAGAAAGTTAAAGGTGGTGTATAGAAATCCCAAGACATTTGTGACTTGATTCAACTTTCTAGGGTTGGCCCTAATTACTGCAATTATATGATGATTTATGCCCTCTACTTCTGGAAAAGTTCCATAAACACCTTCCATTTCGCGACGGGTATGCTAACTCCCACGTTGTTCGATGTTACAGTTATCACTGGCCTTCACCCTATAGGTGAAACTTTCATCCTTAATGCAACTGATGAAGATGTTATTCCTTTTGATAAGGATGTTGTTGGTTTCACTAAGTACATGGAGCATTTGCATGCTAAGGATGTCGATACTGTGTATGGTGAAGAGCACATCACATTCCTGGCCTTGTGGCTCTCTAGGTATATTATCTGCATCAGGTCTCTGAAGGTGGCCAAACATTTCATTGCGTTGGTGCGTCACCTTCACATGGGTCGAAACACTTGCTTGAGCAAACTCATCATGGGGTCGCTTTTTGAATCGCTCAGTGTGGGGGTCGATCATATGACCTCTCTTGCACCAACTTCCAGCTATCTACTTGGTGGTCCATTTTGGCTGCTATAATTGTGGCTAAATGCCATATCTGGGGATCAACTTAAATTGAAGCTTTCACAAGCACAACAGGAATTCTTTGCCAATCGTGCCATTGAAGGTCCTTATCTTGCTGTAATGACTCCGTCCAACAATGAACTGACTCGAGAGGAGGCACTTGAAATGTTCTTGAAGTTTTTCTTTAGGTGTACGTCTTTTCACCCCAGTATAGGGCCATTTTGTTCAAGACCATGTGGTCCTGAATGGTTTACTCAACCATTTCCCCCTACTGAGCCAACACAGGTTCCTGAATCCAAATCCATTTGGCAAGCTTTTCCCTAGGCTTATAGCGTCTAGGGTGGGTGCTAATGATGGGGTAACACTTCTGTGTTACCAACCCAATCTGGTGGCTAAGAAATTTGGTTTGTGCCAAGATTTTCCTTGTAGCTTTTATAAGCCATCAACACAATGTTCCTTTTGTCCTAAAGCTACAACAAAGCCGAGTGCACTCAACGCCTCCAACACTTTTTTATTGACACCCCCAACCTGAACTTCACCGCCTTCGAACCCCTTTTCTATACAACGATGGAGTTTTTTTATTGGTCGATTGTGAGGTTTGCAAAGAAGAATGGGAAGCTCAAATCTTTCAAGCATCGATTGGCCAGTGCTTTCGAAGCTATGAATAATCAATTTAAGAAAAGTATGACTTACTATTGTGAATGTCGATCACTTTATTCTCTTGATCACTTATTCGTGTTTCAACATTTAAATTTTGTCTTGTGCTTTTGTTTAATTTAGCAGTTGAGCACAAGAAGCATGTTAGGGGGGCTGTTAGTAGTGCAGTTATTTCTGCTTCTGCTAAAGAGGCTCCTGTAACTTCCTCTCAGGTAATCTGTTAATTTTGGTGTTCTCTTAATTGATTGCATCCCCTATCTAACACATGGATTATGTCGACACATTTGCAGGCTGTTAAAGCCCATGTTGTTGTCCCTTCTGGACCCTCTCCAAAGAGGTGAAAACACTCTTCCCATGAAGAGAAGCAAGTAGACAACACACCTTTTCCTTTTATCCCCTAAAAATTCAAAAAGTCTCGGTCAACTCGATCTAAAGACGTTTCAAAACAAACTACTTCTACCACTGTGCCTCCTTCAGTGGTAGAAAAAGTACAAGTCGTGCAACCAACTTTGACTCACCCAGAGAGCATCAATTCTAGCCCTGAAGGGGAATCTCATGTATCTTTTCTTTTCCCAAAAAATTATTTCTTCTCCAAGCTTACTTTCTCCCTTTTTTAATCTTTGTCCTTACTTGACTCGGTTGTTTCAGCGACCAGTCGCTAAATCCAAACTACACCCACCAAGCTCATTTTAAGGACATCAAAAGGGAAAAACTCCAGTGATTCTGTTAGATAGTGAATCTACTGATAGCGATCTTAATTCTCCCGTCGATCAGGGAGCCCTTGAGTATTCTCCCATCAGTGATGGAGTGGAAGATAATACGCAAAATGATATCTTAGAGGGGGATGCTGGAAATGATGAACTGGAGGGTCTTGAATATGCTGCTAAAATTGATGAGACTATCAACCAGCAACCTTCTCAAACATCTGAAGAGCCTCCTCAAACAAATGCTCCCTTTGGTGTCGTTACAACTCCTCCCAACGTGGTTCCTACCACTACCACCATGTCGCCTCAAGCCATTTCTACTTTAAAACAAAGTAGCCCTTTGGAATACTTGAATTTTTTGGTGTCTTCTAGAAATCGCTCGACTGGTGGGGGCTCTAGCACTTCGACTGTGTCTGGGAGCGTTCTTTCTCTTGGAACCCAAGGCGAAGTTCTCAATCGTTTGAAAATGTAGCTCTTTCATGTCGATCTGATCAATCATTTGGAGGCGTTTCCTGCTGATGGAAGTAAGGTTAAATAGGCATTGCAAAAGGTTGTCGTTCATACAACCATTCCTCAGGTCGTCACATTTGTGGCTGAAGTATCTTCTTTCCTTGACAATTTTTTGGTCGACTTGGCCAAATGCAAGGAGATCGTGGGGAAACGTCTTCCTAAAGCGAAGGAATGTAACCTCAAATTGGTCTTCGTGGAGTCCCCCATAACGAATAGTGAAGCGCTAAAGAAAGATCTTGACAAAGCCGAAGAAGACTTCAAAAAGAGGGCTGATAATATCTTTGTGGCAGCGAAAAATTGTTGTTTTGAAATAACAAATTAAAGAGCTAGAGAATAAGATCAATGAAACTGAAACCTCACAAGCCACTGGATTTGAGACGGCTGAAAAGGCGCTGAATGATGAAGCTTCTACCAGGGTTCTTCACTAGGAGCATGTTAAGGCGTTGGACATTGAGTTAATTGAACTGGATACCTCTCTTTCATTAACCAATGCTCGAATGTCTCTCGCTTAAGACCGCTATCTGACCCTCAAGGAAAACGTGCCTTTTTAGCCGACTTTGTAATTCCTATTGTATCTTGCAGGCATTTTAGTGGCCTTTTATTATGTAATGAATGGTTTTTTACTGTTTTCTTATTACAATTTATTGCAACATAGGTCTATATTTCTTTAAGTATCTACCATTTACTCTTAATATTCGACCTTCTGACGTGAGCTCTTTGATTTAATAAGCATTTTTTGAAAAATCTTGAACCACTCGAAACAGTCCTTCCTAAATTGGTGACCATTTTCCTAGAATTCTACCTCTTTGATCCATGGGTAAGATCACTTTCCAAACCAAATCTCTAATGAAAAATTCTTTTGCATTCACCCTTTTGTTGTAGGCCTTTGCTACTTGTTCTTTCTGCATGAATAAAGTGTCTAAAGCTGCTATCCTATGTTCATCAACATTTATTAGCACATCATGCATTATTCCCCAATAATACTCAGTAGGAATATTCGATTGCCTCTGTATTCTTGCTGATTGCAAATGAATTTTTAATGGAAAAACTGCTTCGTGTCCATAAACCAAATTGAAAGGTGTTGCGTTAGTCGACTCCTTTGGTGAGTTTCGACATGCCCACAATGCTTGGCCCAAAGGAGTATGCCAACTTCTAGGTTTTTGGCCAACATATTTCTTGATTAAACTTATAATGGTCTTATTCGCTGATTCGACTTCCCCATTTACCTGGGCATAATATGGTGTCAATGTTAACATTTTGAACCCCATTTCTGCAGCGAACTCATTTACCTTTCACTCTACGAACACATTTCCTTGATCAATTGTTATGATCTATGGTGTTGCAAACCAATATATGATTTGATTTTGAATGAAGGCCATGACTTCCTCTTGGTCTACTTTAACCAGAGAGACCACTTATACCCATTTTGAAAATAATCCATACCTACCAAGATGTATTTGTGGCCTTTTAATGATGTATGCTTAATTTCTCCAATAACATCCAAAGCTCATCCCCTGAAAGGCCAAGGTTTGATAACATAATGCAACTCACTAGCTGGTACATGTTGAATTCCAACATGTTTTTGGCATTCTTGGAAGCTTTTGGCAAAATCAATGCAATTTTTTAACATGGTCGGCTAATATACTCCTATTTGAAACAACAACCATTTCATCTTCTGGCCTGCTTGATGTGTTCCGCAAGCACCCCTATGTACTTCAAATGTTCCCACATATGCTTCATTCTCTCCTAAGCATTTTAACAACACTCCTTCAGGCATTTTTCTGAATAATTTGTCTCCCATTAATCTATAATTTAACACCCTATACTTAACCTTGCGCTCTGTCGACCCAACTGGATTTTTTAAGTAATCAACTATGGGTTTCCTCCAGTCGTGTTTGGATAATGCATCAATGGCGAAAACTTCTTCTACAATTTCAAAATTTCCAAAATACTCATAGTTCAAGAGATCAAGGATTACTTCAGGTGTTTCCCCCCAAGTTTTTGTCATTGGTGTGGTTTTGAACTCCAACTTCTCTTTTACCTTAATGAATTCGTATATGATTTCTTTGGGTATTTTGTATCCAGATGCCAACTGGGCCATGTCATTCGCTTCTTGATTGTCAATTCACCTTACACGACTAATCAACATGTTGTCAAACTTTTGAAGTAATGATAACGCTTTGGCCATATACAATACCAGATGATCTTTAACGCAATTGTATTCTTTGGTCAATTGTTTCACCACTACCTCTGAATCTCCTTTAATGTCAACATCTCTTATTCCAACGTCTAACATAATTTGAAGACCAATTATTAAGGCTTCATACTCAGTCTCATTGTTAGAGAATTCACCTTTGATTTTATAACCAAATCTAGTTGGAATGCCATCTCGTAATAAGATAAAAATCCACACCCCAGTTCCTTGTTTATTTTTATTGCCATCAAAATAACATTGCCAAGACTTAGTGCTTACATAAGCTTCAGTAGTGTCAACCACTGAATGGTCAACTATAAAGTCTGCAATAATTTTCCCCTTGATTGCTTTTAAAGGAACATATGTTAATGCATATTCAGTTAATGCAAGTGCCTATTTACCTATTCGACTGTGCAAAATGGGTTTACACAATATATGCTTGATGACATCAAAATGAGAATAAACAGAGCCTTTGACTGGTTTTATATAATGCTTGAGTTTAGTACATTAGAAATACAAATACAAACATAGTTTTTCAATTGCATTATATCTAGTTTCAGCGTGATTTAGTACTCGACTAAGGTAATAAATGGCTCTTTCGACCTCATTTTCGTCTTCTTTGGCCAACATGCTTCCCAGTGTCGACTTTGTTTCTGTTTGGAGGTGCTAGTATTGGAGGCTTCATCAAATAATCTTTCAGGAGATTTAATGCCTCTTGGTGTTCGTTTTCCCACTTGAATTCAGACTCTTTGCCTAATTTCAACAAAGGAGAGAATGCCAAAGTTTTGTCACTCATGTTTGACATGAACCGCCTTAGGAAATTTATCTTTCCCAACAAAGATTGGAGTTCTTTCTTCGTTGTTGGCGCTTTGGTATTTAAAATCGCCTTGGTTTTATTCTGATTGAGCTCTATGCCTTTCTTGTGCACTACAAAACCTAGAAAATCTCATGCACGCACACAAAAAGCACACTTTAATAAATTCATTTTTAATCCATATTCCCTCATTTTAATAAAAGACTGTCTAAGATGGTCTAAATGACCAGCTTTCTGAAGAAGTGAAAAACACAAGAAGGGGGGGAGGGGGGGGGGGGGGGGGTTGAATTGAAACTTAAAATCAAAAACAACAGACACTATATTTTTATCCTGGTTCGTTTAATCTCAAACTACTCCAGTCCACCCGCCAAGGTGATTTCGCATCTCTCCAACGAGTACTTAATTCACTAATCAAAACTTAATTACAATACTACTTTGACAACTGCCAAAGTCTTCTTGAGTACAACCACAACCCGGTTTATCTCAAGGAAAACTGGCTTAATCAAAAGAAACTGGTTTACTATGTACTGTTATTTTTCGTTACAAAAACTGTATCACAACTGTGATATATTACACAATTTGAGCGTATAAGTGAATATGAAAGATTGCAGCGTTTAAGATGTATGAGCAGTGGTAGTCAAAATCGTAAATGATTTGTCCTTTAGGATTGTTTATAAAGGCGTGGAAATCTTGTCCAACATAAAGCGTGATAATGGACACTCAATGCTATTTCCATATTGAGAAGATTCTTTTCTGAATGAAGTCGTTGCATATGATATTGTCTTAATTGAAAAATAAAACTTCAGAACTAGAATCTTGCATTCTGCTTTTACTTCAGAACATTGATGACTCAGAGATATGAGGATCTGATGGTATATTAGACTTCTGTTCAGAATCAGAGTATCCTTTACTTTAGCACAGATTCTGATCATCATTCTTCAGAACATTTTGATTGTCTCAGCTTGAAAGCTTCTGTAGCTTAACTTCTGATGTTGTTTCAGTCAGAACTTCTGCATACAAAATGACACAAATTTAGAGTGCATATTTATTCTATGTGTTTGTTATCATCAAAACTCTAATTGAGGGTTGTAGAATCAAACTATGTTCTAACAATCTCCCCCTTTTTGATGATGATAAAAACTAGGATTTTCAATGAAAATATAGAACAAAAAGCTTAAGAGAGTTTCCCTCTGAGTTGATTACTCAGATAGAGATGAGTTACTTCCCTGAAGTTCCTTCTCGTCAGAGCTTTTGATGCATCTCCTTCTGTCCTTATCAGAATATGTTCATGTTTAAGCTTTTCTGCAAACAAAGAGGTTAAGATATTTAGAACGTTTGAGACTTTGTCCCGGTATACTGTTATTGAAAATATCTTACTTTCTCCCAGTTTTTGTCAAGTATCAAAAAGAAATATAATCAGAGTCAAAAGGATGATTTATAGTGAAAACAGAATGCAATGACATTTTTCATAAACAAAGAGGATAAGATGAAAAAATACAGATAAACAGTTAAAGAAAAACTAAGAAGGAGGGGGAAGTCGTGTGAACAACGTTTCCAACAAGCTCTTTATCTGAGTGCTTGATTCTTCCTGCTTTCCCATAATGTCTTTGATTTCTTTTTTGTATCTTCTTGTTTATCCAATATATCCCTGATCTCTTTGTTTGTGTCTTCTTGCTTATCCAGTCTGACATGGATTAAGGCATTCTCCTTCTTCAACTCTTCCAGAGTTTGCATGACTAGAGACGAAGTTGGTGTATCTTCAGGGGTTGCATGTCGTTCAGAACACTCTACAGCCTCTTCTGATTGAACAACTTCTTATGTTGCAATCACCTTTTCTGGAGCAGTAGTCAGAGGGTGACTATCAGAATCTGGTTCAGTGGCTTCTGAAGGTTGGTGCTCTTTCCAGAGAGAATTTTCTAGCAAAATAATTTATTTCTTGTCCCAGTTACTCAAAACTTGATCTTTGAAGGCTTTCAGCTGATCACTGAAGTTCTGCTGAGCCCTTTTATAGCTCAATTCTTCCAGCTTCTAGGTTTCTAAGTTGAACCATTTTCAGAATCTTTCCTACAGAGAATCAGAAGCAGCAGGATTAGAATTCTATTGATTTGCTTGCTTCAAAGAAGTAACCCATTCCTGTATTTCTGTTTCAAAAATCAATAGATTCTTACCAACATCTTGTTTTGTTAAGGTTGGTTTAGGTTTGGGGAAGGCAATTTTGTGTGAGGAGGAAGCTAGATGGTCTAGTGCTTCTAGATCAATGACAATTCTGAGGGGGTCAGCTGGAAGGTTGATAGGTGAGGGAGTGAAGGAATCAGAAATCAGGATTGGTGAGTGAGGGGTGTTTGGTGGTGTGGATTCATATGGTGAAGGTATTTCTGAAATATCATGAATGGAGAGAGGTAACCGAACCGTAAGAGGTTCTGTTATCCCAGGAATTGGGGTAGAGTTATCAGAGTCTGAAAGGGAGTCTTCTCATTGGTTTGCGGTAGCGTGTTGAATTTCTGTTTCACGTATTTCAGAAGATGGATTTTCAGATTGAGGAGTGAGAGGGTTTTCATTTTATGGTTGGGGTGAGTGGAGGTTTTGATGTTCTGGTTGAGGAGAGTGTGGTTGTGGATTTTCTGGTTGTTGAGATTGAGTATTTGGATTTTTTGGGAGTGGTGAGGAAAAGTCTTGATCAAACAGTTCAATATCAGAGAGAACTCTTGCAAGTTCTGGTTGATGTTGTTCTGGATTTGGATTGGGGGAGTGAGGTTCATTTAAGAAATTTCCAAGAGTTATAGATGGGCCAAACTCTATGTCAAAATCCTCAAATGTTTGGGGTGAAGGATTTTCTGTTGGTTGAGGGGGAATGGTTTCAGATGTTGGAATAGCTATTGATTCTACAACAGAAACAAAAGATGTGTTACATTTCTTTTTTGCAGCTTTGCGTGTCCTCTGAGAGGATCCTTCTCTACTGCCTTCCTCTTTCTGGATTTCTTTAGCACAACCTCTGGAGCTGGCTTGTGCAGATCTTGGATGTTGATTTCTGGAATAGTCCCATCAGCCTTGCAAGCTTCAAGGTATCTGATTATAATCTCTGGAGAGGCATCTAACTCAGAGAATAGTGGAAAATCCTTCAGAGGGATTCTCCTAGAAGTGATGACCTCATGAGAAGAAATTGTTGGTTCCTTCTTAATGTTTTCAATAATCTTCATTTTCTTCAGATTCTTGGCATTCAAAGGTTTCCCAGCAGTTGCTTCCAGAGTACTGATTTCTTGAGCCTCTGTCAGATGTTCTATCAGCCTATTTTCCGTTAAAATATCTGAAATCAATCTTCCTAGAGGAATCCAGTCCCTCTTAGTTCTTTCTTCTTCTCTTGTCTCTTTTACACTTGTTATGAGATGGTTGAAGAGAAAATGTGGAAGGTTTATTTTGGTCTTCTTTGCAATGAAGTATATCAGAAACTGATAATCAATGTTGATGTAATCAGGAGAGCTTGTAGGCTTCCTGTGATTGATACATCCCAAAATTATTCTTGCCCAGATTCCGTAATGATCTTTCAAGTCTCTGATCTTGCTGGATGGTTTTCGAGAAGTGAAGATGACCCTAACAATGGATTTTAGGTCAGAACACTTATCATCCATATCAATGCATTTGACTCCTCCGCCATTGTATCCAATGAGTTTCCCAATCAACTCTTCTGTAATCACTATCTTCTTCCCCATAACATGAGATGTGACCTGGTGGTTGGATGAAGTAGAATGTATCCAAAACTCTTTAACAAGAATGGGAAAAGTTGGACCCAACAGACGATCAAAGTATCTGTTCCATCCATGTGCAGTTACATCTTCATATAGATTAAACCCGTTTTATTGTAAGCTTTCAAAATTGACGATCAATTCACAGAGAACTTCAAGGTTGTCGATTGGAGTGAGTAGTGTTCTAATGGGCTCCTCATATTGTTCAGTAGATGAAGAACCAGGAGCAATGTTGAGATTCTTGAGACTTGATGAGGATGCCATTGTTCACACGGATTCCTTGAAGAAAATTGATAGAAGGGGTTTTTGAAAAAAAAAACTTGAACAAGAGAGAATGTCTAAGATGGTAAGACGTGAATGAATGAAATAGTAAATTGAGTTTATATAAGTTCTTTAGAAAACGTAATCAGTAAGAAAGAGAAAATAAGTAATGATTATATTGAATTAATGAAACCTGAAATTGGGGGATTTGGAGAGATATTGGACAGTTACCAATGAAAAATGTCTCAATGCATCCAATCAGAGCCTTGGACCCTTCAGAATTTGAATGCGTGTTCAGCCTCAGAAGGTAGCTTGTGAGAGGATGACAGGTGTTTGATGGTGTGAACTGCATGTCTCTATCCTTGAAATTAAAAGTTCAAATCTTCATAGATAGATTCTAATGCAACTGTACTCCTAACTTTCTTAAATATGTTGAAGTCTTCAAGTTGATTTTTCATCGAGAGCATTTTAAAAGTTACATCCAGCAACTGCTATGTACTCAGCTTCTACTATTGACAATGCTATTATGGACTGTCTCTTGCTGGTCCATGAGATCAGGTTGTCTCCCAGAAACTGGCAGCTTCCAGAAGTGTTTTTACGCTCTACTCTGTCTCCAGCAAAGTCAGCATCACAGTATCCTACTAAGCTCTATTCATTGGATTTTCTATAAAACAAATCCAGATTAGTAGTACCTTTCAGATACTTGAAAATTCGCTTAACTGCTGTTAAGTGAGATTCTCTAGGATCTGATTGGAATCTAGCACATAAGCAAACACTGAATAAAATATCAGGCCTTGAAGCCGTCAGATAAAGGAGAGATCCAATCATACCTCTGTAGATTTTTTGTTCTACCTTTTTACTTACCTCTTCCTTTTCCAGAATGCACATGGGATGCATTGAAGTCTTTGAGGACTTACATTCTGAGAGGTCAAATTTCTTCAGAAGTTCTCTGACATATTTACTCTGATGAATGTAAGTTCCTTCTGGAGTTTGGTTTATCTGAATGCCCAGAAAGAATTTAAGTTCACCCATTAAGCTCATCTCAAACTCTGCCTGCATGCACTTAGCAAATTCTCATCCCAAAGAGGGTTTATTGGATCCAAAAATGATATTGTGATACAATGGGAAAACTGAATTGAGGTTTTGCGTTTGTGTTTGCAAATGTTGCGGTTTAGCAAGAGTCGCCACCGACTTTTATTTTATCCAAAAGGAAAGGTAAAAAAGCACAGGAAAGACCTTTGAGATTGTTTTTGGGTTCGGGGGGTAGATTATGAAAAGGGAAGGTGCTAGCACCCTTTTCATCCATGGTTTTCCATGGGCTCTTAGTTACTTGTTTTAGATCACTTGCTTTGCTTTTTCAATTGTTTGAAATGGTGCTTTGTGTGGTTTTAAAAGTATTTTGAAAAGAGGCCTTTGTTTAGGCAATCTTTGTAATGATTCTTGTTTGTAAGAATGTATACAAAGATATTTGTCTTTTGAAAAATGTTTCAATGTTTTGAAAGTTGTTTGGAAATGTTTTGAAATGTGTGTGTTTGTTTGAAAATAGGAAGGATGGTTTGAAAGTTTGATCAAGTAACTAAAAGCATTCTACCTACTCAAAAGTCTTTCTTGTACATTTTCGTTCCTTTGACATTGTTAACCTATCATTGTTTTGGTAGATAACCCTATCTTTGGATGTTAAACGGGACGGGCGTGGGTCATCGTATGACCATGATAGCAATATTGCCAAGTATCTTTAGCAAGTTTTGAGGGACTAAGATCATTTGTTTTTAGGAAATCAAGATAGCGTCATCGAGGGACTATGATCTTTTGTTTTGTTTTGTTTTGCCAAGATACCTAACATGCATACCATGGCCATTTTGTTTTAAGGCAACCAAGTGGATGAAACCCTAGGGGTGCTTGTGGGCAATGTGTTGTCATTTTCATGCATTTTTTCTTGTGTTAGGTCTTGCTATTTGTTTGATTTTGTCTTATCATACAAACCCTAGTTTTTTACTAAACATGCATATAATGCGATAAATTGCGTAAAGTAAATCTAAACTATTACAACAATATTATGGGAGGGGGGATACAAGTTTTGAATGGGTATATTTGCACAAAATAAAACCCTAATTCACTATTACAACCCAATTAAATTTATTGTACAATAAATAAATAAACAAATATTTAAATATGCAATAAAATGTAAATATGCAAAAAATGTTTTGTAATTGTTTTATGTCTGAGAAAATAATTATCTAAGTCCTAAAAATAAGAAAATATAATCTTATTATTTTTGAAAGGGGAAACCCTAGTTTTTTTTATTAAAAGAAAAATATTGTTTTCTATATTATTTATTTGTCCATTTTTGCTTAAGAAAAATAATAATAATATTATGTATAAATATTAAAAATTAAAATATGTGAGAAAATAATATTTTATGTGTATAATATAATAAAATAAAATATTTAAGTAATTTATTATTATTTACAAGTTTATTTAAGAAAATAAATTCTATAAACCTAATAAACCATTTTATGCCATAAAAAATAATAAAAATAATAAAATAAAATACAAAAAATTAAGAAAATATTTTAGAGATTTTTTAATGTTCAGAAAAAAAAAATAAAGTCAAAAATATAAAAATAATAAGAAAATATGAAAAATAACAAAATATGAATCAGGGGGGTGCAAAAGCAAAATGGGGGGTATGGGAAGTAAAACAAACAGGCCCAAACGCGCCAAGCCCAAGCCAACCTTCATCCCTAACCGTTGTCTCCTTCGCGTGCCTGGTTCAGTTCAACCTGCAACTCTCTATTCTTTGCACAAAAACAAAATCTTGCAACATAAAACTTGTAGAATTTTTTATCACGATTCCAATGATATAAAAAATGTGACCTAACTCTAAAAGACCAAGGAGAATTTTAATGGCCCTAATTTCTGACCTATTTTTTTCAGCATGTTCAACATCCAAATACTCTTAGCTCAGTTAATATAAATGGAAACTATGCATATGTACAACTTAAGCATGTTGAGGACTACATTTTTGCTTCACAAACCTAAGCTTAAGGATGCCTAAATAGAGAGATAGAAACTTGACAAATACCTTTTTCAGTTGAGTTTGGATATGGCAATGTGGGAACTTTGAGTGAGGCCTGAAGTTATTGTGAGCTTCCTTGAAGTTCCCTCAAGCTTCTCCAATGCTCAACTTGCCTTGAAGTTTCCTGAAACTTGCTGCACGAGTCAACCTGCAAACCTTCAAAATGAAAATGGTGAAGCTTGATACAGGGCACACAGTTGCAAGACACAGGCCTGGACAACTTAGGTGTGATATATGGAAGGTGTTTCAAGGGTTGAAAGGCAAAACGCATGAGCCAATTTTGAAATGGCTTGAGTTCTGCAAATGATGCCCTGTTTGGGCAGAAAAATGGGATTTTGGTGTTTGAGAGTGTTTGAGATGTTAGCAATCTGTGTATTGGCTTGTTACAATGTTCTGAGGTTGTTTGAAATGATACCTTAGGCTTGCCTTTATCAGATGGATGAGTTATATTGACTTTTGCATGTTTCTTGCTTTTGAAGAAAAGTTGGAAGTGACAATGCCAAAGCCTGTACAGGCTTGCTTGCTAGCTGCACATAGTTGGTACAAGTTGTCTGATATTTGTGGATATTGTTTGCAGCAAAAGATTAGATCTATGGCTCAAGATTTGCAAAGTTGGAAAAAGCAAGCTTTATCAAAATAGCAATGTGAACTTTATGCCATAAATGGATTAATTCAATGTACAATGCTCCAAAGATTAAAATAAAGCCACTGTCCACTGAATTAGCATTCAATTATGGAGTGTAGAAAGGATTAGGACCTGTAATACCAAGTACAAGCATGCTAGGACAGATTTGCAACTTGAACCATTGTGAAAAATGCCTTGGACAAAAGTGATAAATTGCCATTTTCATTTCTTCGATTCTCCCTAACCATAAATGATCTTGGAGAGTTATTTGACATTTTGGAAAGCTTGTAACATGCTCTAGAATCCATTTTTGAAATGAATTTTGAGATTCGGCTTGGAACTAGGTAAAAAGTTTAAGGACCCTTATTCACAAACTCATAACTTGATATCCAAGCATCTTTTGGGAAAACTTTGTGAATAAAAGTTGTATATTTCATGGAGGACTACAACTTTCATGTTGGAAGTTTTGTTTGAATCCAGTTGCATCATGGTGAAAAAGTTGTGGAAAGTTGGGAAAAAATAAGAAATTTTCATAATTTAGAAAAATTCTAAGTTATGAAAAATCAAATTAAAACCCTAATTTGCAATTTTAGGTTTCTTGGTCAACAAGTTTCACATTTTGACATATCTTGATGAATTATGACCCTTGGCACTTGATTTTGACCAAAAAGTCAAAGTTTGACTTTTTAGTGTACAGTTGATTTTTGATCAGTTGACTGAAAAATTCATCTATCAATCCTATGAATTTGAGATCTTTTGAACTATGTGATTAGGTCAATATGATGCCATTGAGTCCTTGAAATCATGCTTGAACCCAATTGGTCATTGGCTAGGTCAAAAATCAGAAATTGCCCTTTTCTCAGTCAAAACCCTAATTTTGACCATTTTGCCCTTTTGGTGATCTGATCAAATTTCTTGAGGAGTTATGGTCCAAACTTGATCAAATGGTACATAGGAGCCTAGAATGTTGATGTGGATCAAAAATTATGAAGTTTGACTGTAAATTGGCCATGGTTGACTTTTTCCCCAATACAGCTGATTTTTAGGTCAACTGTCCAATTGATTGGGAAAAAATGTGATTCAAGGCTTGAAACTTGGTATGAGAAATATTAGGGATCCAAGATGGTGTATGAAAGTCACATGAAGCAATGATGGTCCAAAAATCCCTGTGCAAACTCAAACCCTAATTTTAGGTCATCAGTGCAAGAGGAGGTCTTGAGCTGAGCAAACCCTAATCCTGTCTGGAGTCCAAGAGGTCTTGTGAGGAAAATCTTGATAATATGAGAGGGCAAATTTTGGGGTACAACAGCTGCCCCTGTTCAATCTTCTTGAACCTGAAGAGTTAGATTGGCGAGTATGTCGTTCGTGACTCGAAGGTAAAAGATGATTGGATACTAGAGTGCCCGTAAATTTGCACTCGTCAAAACGTAGTTGAGGAAATGGGCTTAAAGATGCCATTTGGAGATGTGATAGAATCTTGTTGGAGATGGGATTGTAGATGCCATCCAAGAATGTTTGTTGAGTTGTAAGTTGTAAGTAGAGACCGAATCTGAATGAGTAATAGAATAACATCCGTGTCTGGAGCGTCTCTGAGCTGGGGAAAAATCAGAATAAGGGACAGAATGGCAACCGTGTCTGGAGCGTATCTGGACTGTATCTGGAATTGAGGAATCTGAATAAGTGACAGAATGACTTCCATGTCTGGAGTGTATCTGGACTGTATCATGAACCTGGAATTTTGAATTAGTGACAGAATGACTTCCGTGTCTGGAGTGTATCTGAACTGAATCTGATAGTTGAAATCTAAATAAGTATCAGGATGGCATCCGCATCTGGAGCGTATCTGAAATCTGAATCTGAATGAGCAACAAAATGACTTCCTTGTCTGGAGTGTATCTATACTGTATCATGATTGTATACTGTTAAATTGTAGTTGTTAATCTTATCCTAAAAAGGGTAAAATGTTAGCTGAACACAAAGTTATATTGCGTGAAATGTATGATGCAATAAATGTGCTCTATCAATGTTTATGATATATGGATGTAATGTATGCGCATGTAAGCTGACTTGCTGTCTTGCTGAGGAAAATAAATCCTTGGGTTGGGGATAATGAAATCCTTGACTGTTGCCGGGGAAAATAAATCCTTGACCCTGTTTGAGATTCAAAATCTTTGATTGTTGAGGATGAGAAATCCTTGGGCGACTGTTGGAGATTAAAAATCCTTGACAACTTCTATGGGGATGTGAGGATCCTTCATGTCTTGAAGTGGGAGTATTGACAGAATCTGTTGTAAGAGTGATGCCAAACTGCTTGAGAAATCTGCTTGGGAAATCAAGAGAACTTGATGACTTCTACTGGGGGTTTACACAATGGGAATCCTTACTCGGCTGGGGAATAGGGAAAACTCTGATGATTTATGCAGGGGAATTAAGAATGAGAATCTTCATTCTGTTGGGAAGCAATGAAAACTTTGGTGACTTCACTGAGGAATTGAGAATGAGAATCTTCAATCTGTTGGGGAGCCCTTAAAACTTTAACGACTTCATGATGGGGAGTAATGAAGAATCTGTGGGGAAGAGTTTACTGCTGGGAGTAGGTTCAGGAGTTTTCGGTTGTCTTCCACTCTAATGGGGAGTTATCCTAGGTTGGAGAGAGACAAAAGTTAACTGTTATCTGGTTGATTTCCAGGCTTTAAGATAAACTTGCTGGGGAAATAGGGAAACGAGATGGTTTCCGCTGGGGATTAGAAGTCTTGACTCGACTGGGGGTGAAAGTTTCAGCTCCACTGGGGATCTGTAACTCAAAGTTTTTGCTCTGCTGGGGACCGGGAGTTTGAAGTTTTAACTTTGATGGGAATTAAGGGTTTGAAATTTAGCTCCGCTGGGGATATGTATTTCAAGGTTTTTTGGCTCCGCTGGGGATCCAGATGATGTACTGCAGGGGATTTCTCTTGGAATAGCCTAAAGACATTTTTCTATTCTTTCAGTTTGTCAGTAATTGTTCTTTTCCATCTTGTTTATTTGTAAACAATAATTATGTTCAAATGCATATGTTCATCAATGAATCATTAGACGTTTTTGCAAATAAAAACACAAGTGTAAAAAGACAAATAGTTTTTTGTACTTTGTAAGAGATATCTTTGTATTGACTTTTAGTAAGTGTTTTGTACAAAGGAGACAAACATCCTAGTAAGAGGATGATGTCATAAAAAGTGGGAAAAATTTATACAAAGAAAGATAGTTATGTGTGTAAAAATCCCATGGGGTTCCCATTCCTCTATAGCCTTCGTATCTCCGAATATCTTTTCCGTTCGTAGTTTCGTCCGAGGATGATTAGATTAATCAGAAGCTCAGAGTTTGTTAGTGAAGATATTGTCCTTAAAGTGATCCGACGAGACATAGTCATACGCTTTAATTCCCAAACTTTTGCCTGGACCGCCCTTTCGGGTTTTCAGTCCAATGGGAAACCCTTTTTTGCCCAAGTCGCCCTTTCAGGTTTTCAACTTGCCAGGTGTACAGATTGTTTTTCATTTATCCCTAACTTTTTCCTGAACCTCCCTTTCGGGTTTTCGATTCACCGGGATGCCCTTTTTTTGCCTACGTGTGTCAACCTAGTGGGTCATTTATGTGTAGTATCTTTTGACTATGTCTGCATTCGCAGGGTGCGGCAGATCGTCGCCGTCCATGGTGGTTAAGATCACTTCCCCACCAGAAAAGATGTTCTTGATCATAAATGATCGTTCGTAGGTAGGAGTCCATTTGCCCCTGGGATCACTTTGTGGCAAAATGATGCACTTGATTACCAGATCCCCGACTTGATATACGTGGTGTCTGACTTTCTTGTTGAAAGCTTTGATCATCCGCTTTTGATACGTCTGACCGTGGCAAATAGCTGTAAGTCACTTTTCATCAATCAAGTTAAGTTGATCAAGTCGGGTTTGAATCCAATCGTCTTCACTCAAACCAGCATCCTTCATGATTCTTAAGGAGGGAATTTGAACTTCGATAGGTAAAACAACTTCCATGCCATATACCAAGGAATAGGGTGTTGCCCCAGTTGATGTGAGTGCCGTGGTACGGTACCCGTGAAGAGCAAACGGTAGCATCTAATTCCAGTCTTTGTAGGTGACTGTCATATTTTGTATGATCTTCTTGATATTTTTGTTCGCAGCTTCGACATCACCATTCATCTTTGGCCGGTAGGGGGATGAATTATGATGTTGAATCCTGAACTGCTCGCATAAAGCAGTGATCATAGTATTGTTAAGGTTTGTACCGTTGTCAGTGATAATCCTTTCGGGGATACCATGCCGGCAAATAAGGTTCTGCTTGATGAAGCGGGCAACAACATTCTTTGTAACGAATGCGAAGGAAGCTGCTTCAACCCACTCGGTGAAATAGTCAATGGCCACCAGAATGAAGCGGTGTCCATTGGATGTTGTAGGCTTGATCTCTCCAGTCATATCGATTCCCCACATAGCGAATGGCCAAGGAGCTGTTAGGACATTTAGGGGAACTGGAGGCACGTGTATCTTGTCTGCATAGATTTGAAATTTGTGACAAGTGCGGGAGTGTTGATAACAGTCAGCTTCCATGGTAGACCAATAATAGCCTGCCCGTAGAACCTTCTTAGTCATCGTATGTCTGCTAGAGTGAGTGCCAAAGGTGCCTTCATGCAATTCAGCCATGATCTTTTCAGCTTCAATCTTGTCCACACAACGGAGCAGAATAGAATCATGATTGCGCTTGTACAGGATGCCATTACTTAAGAAGAACTTTGCCGAGAACCTCTTTAAGAACTTTTTGTCGTTGACTGGAGCTCCTTCAGGGTATTCCTGAGCCTCGAGATACCTTTTGACTTCATGAAATCACGGCTGGTCCACTACTTCTTCGGTATTAATCTCGTGACAATATGTCGTTTCGTCCATCCGTTCAATGGTGATTTGGGGGGCCTCATTATCCCATTTAAGTTTAAACATGGATGACATTGTAGCTAGAGCATCTGCTAGCTGATTTTCTTCTCGCGGGAAGTGCTCGAAGGTAATCTGCTCGAAATGTGGTAACAATGTCAAGACATGTTCTATGTAAGGGATGAGGTTTGGATGTTTAGTATCCCACTCTCCTTTGATCTGACTGATGACCAAAGCTGAGTCCCCAAACACATATAAGGATTTGATTCCCAAGTCTATGGTAGCCTTGAGTCCAAAGATGCAAGCTTCATACTCTGCCATGTTGTTCGTACAGTTGAAGCAAAGTCGGGCAGTGAAAGGAGTATGGAAACCTTCTAGGGAGATGAGTATCGCGCCGATACCGTTGCCAAGTGTATTGGAGGCCCCATCAAAGTACAGGGTCCATCGGGATCCTTGTTCAGGTCCGTCATATGGTCTAATATCTTCAATGTTGTCCAATGTCATGATGTATTTGTCAGGGAAGTTGAACCTCATGGATTGGTAATCTTCGACAGCTTGATGGGCCAGATGGTCGGCTAGCACACTCCCCTTTATAGCTTTTTGGGTCGTGTACTGTATATCGTATTCCGTTAAGATCATCTGCCATCTAGCAATCCTTCCAGATAGAGCAGGCTTCTCAAATATGTACTTGATAGGATCCATCTTAGATATCAGCAAAGTGGTATGAGTCAACATGTACTGCCTTTGCCGGTGAGTAGCCCATACCAAAGCGCAGCAAGTTTTCTTGAGCAGTGAGTATCGGGTCTCACATTCGGTAAACTTTTTGCTAAGGTAATAAATGGCATGCTCTTTTCGGCCAGACTCGTCATGTTGTCCCAGTACGCATCCCATTGAAATCTCTAAGACAGTCAGATACATGATTAGCGTTCTTCCTTCGACGGGTGGCTTCAAGATAGGAGGTTCTAGCAAATACTCCTTGATTTTATCGAAAGCAATTTGACAGTCATCATTCTATTTAACTACCTGATATTTCTTCAACAACTTGAATATTGGTTCACAGGTAGATGTTAGGTGAGAAATGAACCTTGCAATGTAGTTTAGGCGTCCCAAGAAACCTCTGACCTCCTTCTCAGTGCGAGGAGCAGGCATTTCTTGTATAGCTTTGACTTTGGCAGGATCAACCTCGATGCCTTTGTTGCTGATAATGAAACCTAAGATTTTACCGTATCGGACTCCGAATGTACACTTGTTTGGATTCAGTCTGAGCTTGTACTCCTTCAACCTGACAAATAGCTTTTGCAAGTGATCAAGGTGTTCTTCTTCAGTTTGTGATCGGGCTATCATATCATCTACGTAGACCTCTATCTCATGATGTATCATATCATGAAACAAAGCTACCATGGCGCATTGATAGGTTGCCCCGACATTCTTCAGTCCGAATGGCATCACTTTGAAGCAGAACGTACCCCATTGTGTAACAAAAGTAGTTTTCTACATGTCCTCAGGGCCCATTTTGATCTGGTTATAGCCTAAGAATCCGTCCATGAAAGAAAATACCTTGTGCTGAGCTGTGTTGTCGACCAGGATGTCAATGTGCGGTAGTGGAAAGTCATCTTTAGGGCTGGCCCTGTTTAAGTCTCTATAATCCACGCACATTCTGACTTTGCCGTCCTTTTTAGGCACGGGCACAATGTTAGCAACCCATTGTGGATAGGAAGTAACAGCCAGAAATCCAGAATTGAACTGCTTCATAACTTCTGCTTTGATCTTCTCGGACATGTCAGGTCTCATGCGGTGGACCTTTTGTTTCACTGGTGGATAGTCTTCTCTTGTGTCGAGATGGTGTACCATAATGTCTGTATCAAGTCCCGACATGTCTTCGTATGACCAGGCGAAGATTTCAACATAATCATGTAGTAGCTGAATTAGGCGCTCCTTGACACTCGGCTCTAGGCTGGAACCTATCTTGATTTCCTTTTTGTCATCCTCAGTACCCAAGTTAATTGTATCCAACTGCTCTTCATGAGGCTGAATTGCTCTTTCCTCTTGCTGTAGTAATCTGGCCATTTCCCCTGGCACCTCACAATCTTCCTCACCTTCGTATTCGGCTTGGTTGATCAGATCTTCGGAGTCACTGAAGGCTATAGCATTCTTGTTACCCATGGGTTCCGGAATAGAAGGGTACCTGCATTTGTGAGTGTGGGTGTGTGTAAGGACATAGCCATCTTAAAACAACAAAATGTAAAAAGAAAGACAATGAGCATAAGAGGTTTAAATATGAAAAGCATCCATGATTCATTAAAATGACATATGAAATGAAAATAAGAACCCTTACAAATGGACCTATGTGCCTCGGGTAAGACACACGGTTGAAAAAGTACGAATTGTTTGTGAATTATTACAGATCCAACATAAATGGAAAAGATAAATTACTGCGGTATGAAAGTAATCCGAACAAAGTCTTTTGCTTCCCAATTACACAGCCCTCCGTCAACAGTAGGGAAAATCCAGTCTTCCAAGTTGCCCTCTTCTTCGCTGTCCTCTAGCGCATTAACCCCTCGGTGGATGATCTTCACAGGTGGCCCTCCGGCACGGGAGCGACGCACGGCCTTCTGACCAGTTGAAGTAAATCCCAAGCCGAATTTGTCTGCTTTGAAAGGAAAGTCGGAAAGCTGCCCCAGATTATGGATCCGCCTTCTTCCATAACTACCCTAGCATCCTTGAGAGACGACATCTGAGGCGGAGGTCTTGTGATCACAGGAGTTGAGGATACCGCTTTAGTCACAGCTATCTCTTCAGAGACTTCTTCTAAGTGTTGGAAAGGGGTCTCGATGAATTCGCCATCCAATTCTACATAACGGAAAGAGTTAAGATGACTGATCATGTATTCCTCTTCGCCATGAACAATTATAATTTTCCCCTGGACAGGGTACTTTAGCTTTTGATGCAGAGTAGATGTGACAACTCCATCATGGTGAATCCAAGGTCTTCCCAACAGGCAAGAGTAGGAAGGACGGATGTCCATCACGTAGAACGTTGAATTGAACGTCTAGGTTCCCACCTTGATCGGGATATCCACCTCTCCATGGACCATCCTCTTAGAACTGTCAAAGGCTCTGACAATGATATTGCTGGGTTTCAGGGTTAAGCCTTCACAATCCAGTCTATCCAATGCTTCCTTTGGCAAGACATTTAGAGACAACCCAATATCAACCAAAACATGAGCTAGGGTGGTTCCCCTACACTCCACCGAGACATGTAGCGCGTCATTATGCTTTCTCCCTTTGGAGGTCAAGTCTGCATCGGAGAACCCTAGGCCATTGTCAGCTGTTAAGCTGGCCACACATTCCTGGAATTGATCAGCGGAGGTTTCTTGTGACACGTGGGCCATCTTCAAAAATCTTATCAGAGCCTTGGCATGAGCCTCTGAACAAAGCAATAGGGCCAACATGGAGATCTTTGAGGGGGTTTTCCCCAGTTGTTCCACCATATTATAATCACTTTTCTTGATTATTTTCAAAATTTCCTCCATTTCTTTTTGAGAGGTCTCAAGAATAACTAATGACTGAGCCTTCGTTAAGACCGGATCCTCTTGGACATTCTTTCCTTTATCAGCGGAAGCAGGGATGAGAATTGTATTTTCATTGTTGGAGGGTACACTTGCAGGTACAATTACAGGGGTAATCTTCGGGATGGCCGCGGGTCTAAAGACTGCTGTTGGAGGAGCAATCTCTAGAGAAAAGATTCTCCCACTACGAGTAATTTTGCTTGTTCCAGGAATGTTACTGATGTCGGGACTATCTTCCTCAGAGATTTCTTCTTCAATGGCCTGTTCAATCTATTTGACACCATGGTAGTAGATTTCTCCATCATAGTTCCATGGTACCATTTTATCAGTTTTGTAAGGGGTTGGCCCTGGCATTGTTATCTTCAAAGGAGTAATCATAAGAGCGGATGTAATCCTAACGGGTTTTTTAGGAACCCTGGAAGAATTGGCGTATATGGTTATTATTGAAACTTCTGGAACTGGAATGGGTGAGACAGGAGCTTTCTCAAACAAAATTTCTTTATTATCAATCAATTGTTGGATTCCTTTCTTCAGAAGAGGACAGTCAAATGGGGAGGACAAGCAAGCATGGAAATCTTGGTCACAACCTGGGAACACCCCAGCCTTCAACAAATTTAACTTGATGGTTAGGAGAGAAGTTGACAGTTCATCCACAGTGGAAACAAACAGATCTTCTTCCACAGCACTGGCATTGTGCCCATGCCTCGACATTGGGGCGGAGATAATATTTGGATTTTCGGGAGCTTCAAATTTAACTTCCTTGGCGTCAATTAAATCCTGAATCTTGTTCTTCAAGGCCCAACAGTTGTTGGTGTCGTGCCCTGGACTTTCTGAGTGGTACGCGCATCTGGCGTTGGGATGGTAGTGTGGAGAAGAAGTGTTAGGATTTTTAGGGGCCTCCTTTAGCATGACAAGGTTCAACTTCAAGGGATGGGGTAAGACTTGAGCAGGAGTCATGTTTATCTTGGTGAATTTCCTTACAGGCCTTTCCACCCTTTGCTGGTTATTCCTCGGCTGATCATTCCTCGACTGATCATTCCTCGACTGATTGTTTCTCGGTTGATCTGACGCAGACTTCTGAATCATGACGGCCCCCACAGTTGGTCGTCTTTCAGTTCTTCCCTGATTTCTCTGAGCATAGACAACAGACACCTCCTTCTTTCCAGTGAAGGGCTTTTTTGCAGCAGTAGAGATAGATGCATCTTTCTGAATTTTACCGCTTCTAATACCGACTTCCACCCTTTCGCCAGTTAGAATCAACTCAGTGAAACCTGCAGAGGAGCTTCCAATCAGGTGATTAAAGAAAGGACCTGACAGAGTCCCCAAGAACATGTTCACTAACTCTCTTTCAGATAAAGGTGGTTGCACCCTTCCGGCCAAATCCCTCCATTTTTGGGCGTAGTCTTTAAAGCCCTCATTGGTAGCCATAACCATACTCTGTAGCTGAGTACGGGTTGGCGCCAAGTCGACGTTGTATTGATACTGTTTATAGAATGCAGCTGCCAAATCTTTCCAATTATGCACATCAGACCTCTCCAATTGGTAAAACCAATCCAGTTGTGTCCCCAACAAACTGTCCTGGAAAAAATGGACCCACAGGTCTTTGTCAGAAGAATGTGGTTGAATTTTCCTGACATAAGATCGTAGGTGCATCTTGGGACAAGACACCCCATCGTACTTAGCAAACAGAGGTACTTTAAATTTAGGAGGGATTACAATTCCAGAAACAAGTCCTAACTCTTCAAAGTCCAGCCCAGGCACTCTCTGTATCTCCATAGCAGCTAGACGTTCTTCCAAGTTCTTATATTTGTCATCGGCCAGAGGATACTGCTGTTCAGAATAGTCTTCATCGTCTTCTTCTTCAGCTTCAGAATCAGATGGAACTACAGTTCCTTTTCCTTTTCCTTCACCCTCTTCAGATGTTGATGGGAATTCCAAAGTCCATCTGGCTTATCCTTCAAACCTTCTGCCCAAGATAGCCACACCAACTCTCTTCTTCTTCTTTTTCTCTTTTTCCTTCTCTAGTAGATTCTTGAGCTCCTCCTGCCCCTTATCCAAGGTCAAGAGTAGCTGTTGAAATTGTGAATTCTGAGCTTGTAAGTCTTTGACCGTTTGTTCAATATCCATCTTGCTGAAATAAACAGTAGAGAGATGAGGAAACTTGGTGTGAAGACCTGCTTATGCATATGATGAATGATATGTATCCATGTAATGCATTCAAGGATTCAGAAATTCAAATTTGTTTTAAACAAAAAGAAACACATGTCATATTAATAAGATAGAATTTGTTAGTACATCAATTCCCCATGGGCAAAATAATACAAAATTCTAGGGTAAAAAGACGTTGTGCATCCTCTTTGGTGCAATGTAGGTGTTAAGAGTCTGCTCTTTGTGAATTTGACGAGTGAGTTCCAAAACCTTCTTCTCGCTTGCATAGAATTGGGCTTCAAAAGTATCGCGCTCTCCCTTGAGATGCATCCAACTCCTTTGTAGATCTTCGAGTGATGTTGGCATGTCAGTATGTAGGAGGGTGTATGGAACCTCTCCTTCCATAACAGGCTCTATAATCACAGGGAGAATGTACGGGTAAGGCATCATAAGACTTTGGGCGCAGGTTCGTACCCACTTGAGGTAAGGCTCAAGAGGGATGGAATTCTTGTGTCCCAAGGTCTTACTGTCCACCTTGTTAGGCATTCTCCAAGCTCGGATGAACCTTTGTCAGAGTCCTTGATTGTCGTTGTCGAAGTCGAAAACCAAACCTTCAATCAGCATGTCATGTGGGCCATCCCTTCGGGCATACCCAAATTGTCTCAGAGCCAAGCAAGTGTAGTAGGTGATACCTCACCTAATTCCCAGTAGAGGGACATTAGGTAATTCTCCACAATGGTCAATGATGATGACATTCTCTTTTGATCGAGAACACCAATGGATATCTGAATGGGTAAGAGTCATCAATCATTGTGACCACCTCAAACCTTGCTCATTCTTTAAAACTGATTGGGGAAGATGAGAAATAAACCATCTTTCCAGTAGAGGAGTGCAACACATGAGAACACCTCTTTTCCTCATTGTACGAGTGTGAAAAGAGTGGAGGATATCCCCAAGGAATGTAGGCACTGGGTTACGAGTCATGAAGATTTTGACAGCACTCACGTCTATAAGTTGGTCAGGATTAGGGAACAAGACCATCCCATATATGAGAAGAGCTACAATCTCCTCAAAAGCTTGCAAGTCTAGAGAATTCCAGCAACTTTGGGCCTTCTCAAACAGAAACTTTAACAAGAAGCCTTTGACACCACTTCTAGTTTCCCAATGTGTTGTGACATCAGATGAGTGCAAGTGTAAGGCTTGAGCAATCTCTTCTGGCTTTGCATCTCTTTCCGTACCGTTGAAGGGTAGTTGATTGAGAATAGGAATCCTTAAGAGTTGAGAAAATTCCTCCAAAGTAGGCACAAGTTGGTAGTCGAGAAATGTGAAGCAATGATGCAAAGGGTCAAAGAACTGGAAGAGAACTTTCAGCATATCCTCCTTAGTGTTGGCAGTGACTAAGTTGAGTAGACGACCATGCCTCTCGGTGAATGGAGAATTCTCAAGAATCCTTGAAGCTAGCTCCTTGAGTTGTTGAGGAATTCTTACAAGGTTGATTTGGACAGTTTTCCTGCGAAGTGAATCCATTTCCTACAAAACAGGAACAAAGATAAAAATCCAAGATCCTTGAAATGGTTAGTGGATGCATATGATGCTTCATGATGTCCATGATGTTATGCACAAATATATATGTACAAAAAAATCACACAAGTTCCTAGTTTAGGCTTGCATGGGGTTTCATAGGTAAGTACCCTCTTGAAGTTTAGTTGGCTCAACCTGTCCTAGAAATAGTAACCGGGTTCTAAGGAGCTCAATATCACTGGATTGTTTCCTTGTTCATTATTTCAATTCAGCCTCTTTACTGGCGACCGAAATATTCTAAGGAATCAACCCTCAATGAGTGTAGTATCGAGTATTTACCAACTTCGAACTGCACCAAAGCTGATCATCTCACTACATCATAAAAGGCCAAGTTGGTCAAGTAAAGGTTCTAAAAGTCCATTAATGATTCATGACATCACTCAGCGGCCCCGTATTCTCTTTGATTGACTCAAAGGCTACCGGTACCCACAAATATGTCACACTAATATAGCTATTGCTTAGACCATGTCGGTATACCCCGCACAGTTTCCACAACGTATTGCTATTTACCTATGAATGTTTCCCAAAATCCGGGTAGAGGATTCAAACCCAAACAATAGAACCAAAGTGTAAAGCAAACAAGTCAAGCAAGATAAGCATGTAAATGTGATCTAAAACCCTAAGGTAACCCCACTTTTATTATTTTTCCCCAGCAAAGTCGCCAGTTCTGTGATACGGTGGGAGAACTGACTTGAGGTTTTGCGTTCGTGTTTGCAAATGTTGCGGTTTAGCAAGAGTTGCCACCGACTTTTATTTTATCCAAAATGAAAGGTAAAAAAGCACAGGAAAGACCTTTGAGATTGTTTTTGGGTTCGGGGGGTAGATTATGAAAAGGGAAGGTGCTAGCACCCTTTTCATCCATGGTTTTCCATGGGCTCTTAGTTACTTGTTTTAGATCACTTGCTTTGCTTTTTCAATTGTTTGAAATGATGCTTTGTGTGGTTTTGAAAGTATTTTGAAAAGAGGCCTTTGTTTAGGCAATCTTTGTAATGATTCTTGTTTGTAAGAATGTATACAAAGATGTTTGTCTTCTGAAAAATGTTTCAATGTTTTGAAAGTTGTATGGAAATGTTTTGAAATGTGTGTGTTTGTTTGAAAATAGCAAGGATGGTTTGCAAGTTTGATCAAGTAACTAGAAGCATTCTACCTACTCAAAAGTCTTTCTTGTACATTTCCATTCCTTTGACATTGTTAACCTACCATTGTTTTGGTAGATAACCCTATCTTTGGATGTTAAACGGGATGGGCGTGGGTCATCGTATGACCATGATAGCAATATTGCCAAGTATCTTTAGCAAGTTTTGAGGGACTAAGATCATTTTTTTTTAGGCAACTAAGATAGCGTCATCAAGGGACTATGATCTTTTGTTTTGTTTTGTTTTGCCAAGATACCTAGCATTCACACCATGTCCATTTTGTTTTAAGGCAACCAAGTGGATGAAACCCTAGGGGTGCTTGTGTGTAATGTGTTGTCATTTTCATGCATTTTATCTTGTGTTAGGTCTTGTTGTTTGTTTGATTTTGTCTTATCATACAAACCCTAGTTTTTTACTAAACATGCATATAATGCGATAAATTGCGTAAAGTAAATCTAAACTATTACAACAATATTATGGGAGGGGGGATACAAGTTTTGAGTGGGGATATTTGCACAAAATAAAACCCTAATTCAATATTACAACCCAATTGAATTTATTGTACAATAAATAAATAAACAAATATTTAAATACGCAATAAAATGTAAATATGCAAAAAATGTTTTGTAATTGTTTTATGTATGAGAAAATAATTATCTAAGTCCTAAAAATAATAAAATATAATCTCATTATTTTTGAAAGGGGAAACCCTAGTTTTTTTATTAAAAGAAAAATATTGTTTTCTATATTATTTATTTGTCCATTTTTGCTTAAGAAAAATAATAATAATATTATGTATAAATATTAAAAATTAAAATATGTGAGAAAATAATATTTTATGTGTATAATATAATAAAATAAAATACTTAAGTAATTTATTATTAATTACAAGTTTATTTAAGAAAATAAATTCTATAAACCTAATAAACCATTTTTATGCCATAAAAAATAATAAAAATAATAAAATAAAATGCAAAAAATTAAGAAAATATTTTTGAGATTTTTTAATGTTCAGAAAAAAAAATAAAGTCAAAAATATAAAAATAACAAGAAAATATGAAAAATAACAAAATATGAATCAGGGGGGTGCAAAAGAAAAATGGGGGGTATGGGAAGTAAAACAAACAGGCCCAAACGCGCCAAGCCTAAGCCAGCCTTCATCCCTGACCTTTGTCTCCTTCGCGCGCCTGGTTCAGTTCAACCTACAACTCTCTATTCTTTGCAAAAAAAAAAATCTTGCAACATAAAACTTGTAGCATTTTTTATCACGATTCCAATGATATAAAAAACGTGACCTAACTCTAAAATACCAAGGATAATTTTAATGGCCCTAATTTATGACCTAGTTTTTTTAGCATGTTCAACATCCAAATACTCTTAGCTCAGTTAATATAAATGGAAACTATGCTTATGTACAGCTTAAGCATGTTGAGGACTACATTTTTGCTTCACAAACCTAAGCTTAAGGATGCATAAATAGAGAGATAAAAACTTGACAAATACCTTGTTCAGTTGAGTTTGGATATGGCAATGTGGGAACTTTGAGTGAAGCCTGAAGTTCTTGTGAGCTTCCTTGAAGTTCCCTCAAGCTTCTCCAATGCTCAACTTGCCTTGAAGTTGCCTGAAACTTGCTGCACGAGTCAACCTGCAAACCTTCAAAATTAAAATGGTGAAGCTTGAAACAGGGCACACAGTTGCAAGACAAGGGCCTGGAAAGCTTAGGTGTGATGTATGGAAGGTGTTTCAAGGGTTGAAAGGAAAAACGCACAGGCCAATTTTGAAATGGCTTGAGTTCTGCAGATGATGCCTTGTTTTGGCAGAAAAATGGGATTTTGGTGTTTGAGAGTGTTTGAGATGTTAGAAATTCGTGTATTGGCTTGTTACAGTGTTCTGAGGTTTTTTGAAATGGTACCTTAGGCTTGCCTTTATCAGATGGATGAGTTATATTGACTTTTGCAAGTTTCTTGCTTTTGAAGAAAAGTTGGAAGTGATAATGCCAAAGCCTGTACAGGCTTGCTTGCTAGCTACACATAGTTGGTACAAGTTTCCTGATATTTGTGGATATTGTTTGCAGCAAAAGATTAGGTTCATGGCTCAAGATTTGCAAAGTTGGAAAAAGCAAGCTTTATCAAAATTACAATGTGAACTTTATGCCATAAATGGATTAATTCAATGTACAATGCTCCAAAGATTAAAATAAAGCCATTGTCCACTGAATTAGCATTCAATTATGGAGTGTAGAAAGGATTAGGACCTGTAATACCAAGTAGAAGCATGCTAGGACAAATTTGCAACTTGAACCATTGTGAAAAATGCCTTGGACAAAAGTGATAAATTGCCATTTTCATTTCTTTGATTCTCCATAACCATAAATGATCATGGAGAGTTCTATGACATTTTGGAAAGCTTGTAACATGCTTTACAATCCATATTTGAAATGCATTTTGAGATTCCTCTTGGAACTAGGTGAAAAGTTGACATGAAGTTAGGTCGAAAATCTGCCTAAACTAGGGCAAAATTTCACTAAGTTAAAAGTTTATGGACCCTTATTCACAAAATCATAACTTGATATCCAAGCATCTTTTGGGAAAACTTTGTGAATCAAATTACTATATTTCATGTAGTAATACAACTTTCATGTTGGAAGTTTTGTTTGAATCCAATTGCATCATGGTGAAAAAGTGGTGGAAAGTTGGGAAAAAATAAGAAATTTTCATAACTTAGAAAAATTCTAAGTTATGAAAAATTCAAATTAAAACCCTAATTTGCAATTTTAGGTTTATTGGTCAACAAGTTTCACATTTTGACATATCTTGATGAATTATGACCCTTGGCACTTGATTTTGACCACAAAGTCAAAGTTTGACTTTTCAGTGTACAGTTGATTTTTGATCAGTTGATTGAAAAATTCATCTGTCAATCCTATGCATTTGAGATCTTTTGAACTATGTGATTAGGTCAAGATGATGCCATTGAGTCCTTGAAATTATGCTTGAACCCAATTGGTCATTGGCTAGGTTAAAAATCAGAAATTCCCCTTTCTTAGTCAAAACCCTAATTTTGACCATTTTGCCCTTTTGGTGATATGATCAAATTTCTTGAGGATTTGTGGTCCAAACTTGACCAAATGGTACATAGGAGCCTAGAATGTTGATGTGGATAAAAAATTATGAAGTTTGACTATAAATTAGCCATGGTTAACTTTTTCCCCAATATAGCTGATTTTTAGGTCAACTGTCCAATTGACTGGGCAAAAATGTGATTCAAGGCTTGAAACTTGGTATAAACAATCTTAGGGATCCAAGATGGTGTATGAAAGTCACATGAAGCAATGATGGTCCAAAAATACATGTGCAAACTCAAACCCTAATTTCAGGTCATCAGTGCAAGAGGAGGTCTTGAGCTGAGCAAACCCTAATCCTGTCTGGAGTCCAAGAGGTCTTGTGAGGAAAATCTTGATAATATAAGAGGGAAAATTTTGGGGTACAACAGATATCGTCTACATAAATTTGACAAACTAAAATGTCATTCTTAAATGTCTTACAGAACAAGGTTGTGTCCATTTTCACTCTGGTGAATTCCTTTTCTAACAGGAAGTTACTTAGTCGTTCATACCAAGCTTTGGGAGCTTGTTTCAGACCATAAAGTGAGTTCTTTAGTTTGAAAACATATTCTGGGTGTTTGGAATTTTCAAACCCAGGGGGTTGGTGCACATATACCTCTTCATCTATGTAACCATTTAAGAATACACTTTTGACATCCATCTGATACAGAGTGATGCTATTATTTACAGCAAAGGAGATTAAGAGTCTGATAGATTCTAACCTGGTGAATGGAGAAAAGGTTTATGTATAGTCTATCCCCTCTTGCTGACTATAACCTTGTTCCACCAGTCGTGCCTTGTTTTTGATGGCTTCTCCTTGCTCATTCAGTTTGTTTCTGAACACCCACTTTGTTCCAATGACGTTGAATCCTTTTGGTTTGAGAACCAGATCCCATACGTCATTCCTAGTGAACTGGTTTAATTCCTCCTGCATTGCAATAATCCAGTCATTATCCAAAAGAGCTTCATCAATTGATGTTGGTTCAAGCAGTGAGACCAGTCCCATGAGGGATTCTTCAAAGTTTCTGAATGTTGATCTTGTTTTGATTGGATCATCCTTCTTTCCCTGGATCTTATCTTCTGGGTGAGATATGCTGCTTCTGGATAACCTTTTCTGGAGTTGATCAACATAGGGTACTGGAGCACTTGTAATATTTCTTTCTGAAGATGTTGGAGCGTCTCTGTTGGGAACTTCTGATGAGTTGTCTTCAGTACCTGTGAATTCAACTTCTATATCTGCAAAAGATTTATTTTGCTTTGACTTTTGAGGGAGAAGCTTATCATAAAATCTAACACTGATTGACTCTTCAACAATCTGTGTTTCTATATTGTATACTATGTACCCTCTTGAGCGTTCAGAGTATCCTAACATAATACACTTCTGTGCTTTAGAGTCAAACTTGTTCAGATGATCTTTAGTATTCTGAATAAAACATGTGCATCCAAAAGGATGGAAGTAAGAAATGTTGGGCTTTCTGTTCTTCCACAATTCATATGGAGTCTTTTTCAGAATAGGTCTTATGGAGATTCTATTCTGAATATAACATGCTTTGTTAATTGCTTCTTCCCAGAAGATCTTAGCAATGTTAGTCTCATTGATCATGGTTCTGGCTATTTCTTGCAATGTTCTGTTCTTTCGTTCTACAACTCCATTTTGTTGGGGAGTTCTAGGACAAGAGAAGTCATGTGAGATGCCTTTTTCATTAAAAAATGTTTCAAACTTTTTATTTTCAAATTCTCCACCATGATCACTTCTGACTTTGACAATTCTAAGATCCTTTTAATTCTGAACTTGGTTACAGAATGCAACGAACACGGAATGTGACTCGTCCTTGTGTCTTAAGAACTTTACCCATGTCCATCTGCTATAGTCATCTACGATCACTAACCTATACTTCTTGCCACTAACAGACGCAGTTTTCACTGGTCCAAATAAGTCTATATGCTGAAGTTTTAATGGCCTAGAGGTGGAAACAACATTTTTAGCTTTAAAGGAAGGTTTTGCAAATTTGCCTTTCTGACATGCTTCACACAAAGCATCTGAGTTCAACTTCAGATTAGGAAGTCCCCTGACCAGATTGAGTTTGTTAATCTGAGATATTCTTCTCATACTAACATGCCCCAATCTTCTGTGCTAGACCCATTACTCGTTGTTAACAGAGAGAAGGCATTTTACATTCTGACTTTTTAGTTCAGAAAGTTTTATCTTATAAATGTTATTTTTCCTCTTTCCATTGAAAAGGATAATTCCATCTTTCTGACTAACAACTTTGCATGAATTTTGATTAAAGATTATATCATAACCGTTATCACTTAATTGACGTATGGATAACAGGTTATGCATCAATCCATCAACTAAAAGAACATTATTGATAGAAGGAAGATTTATCATTACCTACTGTTCCAGAGCCAATGATCTTCCCTCTTTGGTTGCCTCCAAAGCTCACGTAGCCTCCAGTTTTAAGTTCCAGGCTTTGGAACATATGCTTTCTTCCCGTCATGTGTCGAGAGCATCCAGAGTCCAGGTACATGACTGGTGTTTTAGCCTTGCTGCTAAAGATATCTGCTACATATATAATTTTGTCCTTAGGGACCCATATCTTTTTTGGTCCTGGTTTGTTAGTTTTACCAAAATTATGTTTGAATTTTGGTTTGACATAGTAATCATTACTAGTGTATTTTAGGTCATGTGTGTGCCCGTATGTGAAGTGTGATTTTAGTGGTGTGCGTTTTATAATAAGGTCCATGACTTTCTTAGGTGGAGATAACTTGCCTTGGTATCCTATTCCTTTTCTGCCATTCCTGCTAACTCCATATATCATTGAAGCCATCTTGCTTCTATCTATGTTTTTAGCCAGAAACTTCTGAAAGCTGTGACCATACTCTTTGATGATCTTATCACCATTACTGGAAGTCTTTGAGATTATTTCTTTGAGAGTTTTGTAAATCATTTTCTAATTTTAAAATCTTTTCTTTTAACTCAGAATTTTCTATTCTAAGACTCTTAGTTCTTTCAGAGTCAGAGACAAGATCCCTTTTCAGGTTCTTGAATTTGACTCTGATCTACTGATACCTTTCCAGAATTTCATTCAGACTTTTTGCAAGTTCAGCCTTAGTAAAATTAATAGTGAAATTAGGGAATACCTCATCTGTGTCTGATTCTGAGTGTGAACCAGAAGCTTCGCTGTCTTCTGTCACATTTTCCATAAGAGCGATGTTGGCTCTTTCATCATCTGACTCTGAGTCAGCATCAGAAGTGTCTGAATCATCCCATGTTGCCATGAGGCTTTTCTTCTTCTCATTGAAGAACTTCTTTTTGGGCTTCTCCTTCTGAAGCCTTGGACAATCACTTTTGTAGTGCCCTTGTTCATTGCACTCATAGCAGATGATGTCTTTGTTATTTGACTTTCTGTGACTGAAGGAAGCTTCAGATCTTCTGTGTCCAGAGGAAGGCTCAGGCTTTCTGTATCTGGAGGAGGATTCATTCTGATTCTCTGATCTTCTCGGGTTTCTGAACTTTCTTTGTCTCTGCTTCCATAGTTGATTGAACCTTCTGGAGAGAAGAGACAATTCATCTTCTTCTGATGAGGATCCATCAGAGGTTTCTTCCATAGCCTGAAAAACCTTAGAATCATATTTTTTATTAGATTTTAATGCTAGAGGCTTACCTTGCTTCTGAGGCTCATCTTTTTCTAGCTCTATCTCATGACTTCTGAGGGAGCTAACAAGTTCCTCCAGAGATACCTTGTTGAGATCTTTAGCCAGCTTAAGTGCAGTGACCATTGGCCTCCATTGCTTTGGTAGACTTCTGATGATCTTCTTTACGTGATCAACAGTAAAATATCCTTTGTCAATAACTTTCAGCCCAACAACAAGAATCTGGAATCTTGAGAACATTGCTTCTATGGATTCACTTTCTTCCATCTTGAATGCTTCATATTTCTGAATGAGCGCAAGGGCCTTGGTTTCTTTGACTTGTATGTTGCCTTCATGTGTCATTCTCAGAGAGTCAAACATTTTTTTAGATGTCTCTCTGTTAGAGATCTTCTCATATTGTGAGTATGAGATGGAACTGAGAAGTATTGTTCTGGCTTTATGATGGTTTCTGAAATCGAGTTTTTGCTGGTCAGACATCCTTTTTCTATCTATCTTCTAACCACTTTCATCCACAAGATATGCGTATCCATCAATTACCATGTCCCATAGATCAGCATCATGAGGCAGAAAGAAGCTTTCAATTCTGTCTTTCCAGTAGTCAAAGTTTTCTCCATCAAAGACTGGAGGTTTGCTGCTGATTATGTCCTTGTCCTCATGATAGTCATTACTGATGTTTTGGCTTGGTCCCACCATAGTGTTTTTCTCAAGCTTGGATCTTGTACTGACACGGTTAAGTTTATGAACTCAGAACCAGGCGCTCTGATGCCAATTGAAGAAGTGAAAAACACAAGAAGGGGGGGTTTAATTGAAACTTAAAATCAAAAACAGCAGACACGATATTTTTATCCTGGTTCGTTTGATCTCAAACTACTTCAGTCCACCCGCCAAGGTGATTTCGCCTCTCTCCAACGAGGACTTAATTCACTAATCAAAACTTGATTACAATACTACTTTGACAACTGCCAAAGTCTTCTTGAGTAAAACCACAACCCGGTTTATCTCAAGGAAAATTGGCTTAATCAAAAGAAACTGGTTTACTATGTACTGTTGTTTTTTGTTACAAAAACTGTATCATAACTGTGATATATTACACAATTTGAGCGTATAAGTGAATATGAAAGATTGCAGCATTTAAGATGTATGAGAAGTGGTAGTCAAAAACATAAACAATTTGTCCTTTAGGCTTGTTTATAAAGGCGTGGAAATCTTGTCCAACATAAAGCGTGATAATGGACACTCAATGCTATTTCCATATTGAGAAGATTCTTGTCTGAATGAAGACGTTGCATATGATACTGTCTTAATTGAAAAGTAACGCTTCAGAACTAGAATCTTGCATGTTGTTGTTACTTCAGAACATTGATGACTCAGAGATATGAGGATCTGATGGTATATTAGACTTCTGTTCAGAATCAGAGTACCCTTTACTTTAGTGCATATTTTGATCATCATTCTTCAAAGCATTCTGACTGTCTCAGCTTGAAAGCTTCTGTAGCTTAACTTTTGATGTTGTTTCAGTCAGAACTTCTACATACAAAATGACACAAATTTAGAGTGCATATTTGTTCTTTGTGTTTGTTATCATCAAAACTCTAATTAAGGGTTGTAGAATCAAACTATGTTCTAACACTCTCGAGGGTGATTTGACTATAATGTCATCAATATACACTTGCATGAAGGTATTTATGAAATCATGAAACATTAAGTTCATTGCTCGTTGATAAGTCGCCCCTGCGTTTTTCAAACTAAAAGGCAAGACGACCAACTCATATGTTCCTAACGCCCCAGGGCATCGAAACACAGTTTTATGGGTATCATCTTCAGCGATGAAAATTATATTATAGCGTAAATATACATCCAAAAGACTTAAATATTCATACCTTTCGTGTATCGGTAGAAATGTTGAGACAAAGCCATTGGATTGACTTGACTCACACATATCAAATAAAAATCGCCACCGCGCTTTATTGTTTCCAAAGGAAGGGGAAAAGAGAGAATAATCCAAAAGAGGGGGAGAGAATCTAAGTTTGAGGGTTGGTTATGCAAAGGGAAGGTATTAGCACCCTAAACATATATGGTACTCCACATGAACCTCTTTGAAAATCTGTGTATTTTGGCTATAAAAGTTGTATACAAAAATACATTATGGGGATGAGAAAAGAAGTATTTTTTTATAACTTTTGCACCTGTCTCGGTTACGAACCTTTAGTTCCTATGTACCACCTTCCATGAAATAGGGGATCAGGGTACTTTTAGTTCACCTTTAAAATTTTAAAACACAAGTGTGTTGGTTAATTTTAAGAGATAAGACATCATCGTCATATCCGAGTGGAAATGTACTTACTATCCATGATTATGAGAAAGGAGAATTTACGTCATCTCAAAGTGGAGGATATGGCTTGGATTTTAAAATCAACAAAGTCTCGCTCAACACCCAAGTGGAAAATATCTCACTTCACTACATATCATAGAAGTATAGTAACTCGCATCACTACAAGGATTGACAAGAGTCTAAAATTTTGAGAAAAGTTTTAAGGTAAAAAGCCAAAGTGGCAAAATGGTTTGAATGAGATTGATTTACTTTTAGTCTTCTCACAAAAGGGAAAAGTATTCTTAAATTTTTTAAAGTTTGATTAAGAAAGTATTTTTGAAAATACATGGACCTAAGTCCAAGTTTATTGTGAAAGCGATTCAAGTTTAAAAACAAGAATAGTTCTGAAAGGAGGGAGAAGATTTTTTAAATTAAAGAAGGTGGGAGGAGATGAAGAGACTATTCTAGAGCACAAGGTAAAAGCTAGGGAAAAGAACCGTCTAACCAATAAGAATCCAACACTTTACACAATGAGTCAATGTAGAGTTCCCATCCTTTGGACTGAAACCAAGAAAGCAAAGAAAGAAAACCTCTTGAGAAAACCAAACTTCAAACGCATTAAGTCTTCTAAAAAATTGGGCACATTAATGGATGTATATAGATAAATCCTCAATCACAGACAAAGCACATAATCAGAATAACCTACACACAAAGAAAAGAAATAACCCAATGTCTTGGGGTAAACCCCAAGAAATCCAGACAAAATTGCAATAGAAGTCACAAGGTCTCAAGGTAGGTCAAGGTCTCTAATCCTAAGTCCAAGAATTCCATAACTCCAAAATGCCAAGGATAGTAACCAAATAGTCCAAGTAACATTAAAGTTTTTTATGGTTTAAGTTGATTATTAGGTATCTTCAAAAACAAATGAAAAGCTCAAGTGAGAAAAAATAAAAATGACATAAAGATAAATGCTCAAGTGAGCAAAGAGGAAAATAACATGAAATGAAAATGCTAAAATAAATGTGCTTAAAGTAAAAAGCATAAAGTAAAAGCATAAAATAAAGTCAATTTCTAGAAATTAGCGGTTAGTTGAACGACCATCTTCAAACTTCCATTAGAAAACTCATTTGAAGATTGATAAAATCAAAGCCTCTCAACAACAAGTTTCATTTGCTTTTTGTCAAGTGTATCATTCATTTCAAAATCTCAAGGCAACAATAAATGATCAACGATGTTTAAATGATTCACTTAGTCCAAAATTTATGATGATTCATTAGAGAATTGATAAGACCAAAGCCTCCTAACAATGAACCTCAAGGTTATGAGATCAAAGGTTTCCAATTAGACATACTCGGGCTTGCAAACATAGGTTTGGGCCACGAATAATCATTTCTCGAATCGGGACAAAATTTAGAGCTATGTTAAGCAATCGTAAATGGACTTATGTAGAAGTCACACCTATTTTGAGGCCGGTCAATAGCAATCTATGTGCCATATGTTTAAAGTGATAATATGTAAATCATCCTCTAACAACATGTAGCACAAAAGAGGAGAGGATGAGATGAAGAGGGATGGGATATATTTGAATAAAAAATTTAATCAAACTATCATTAAAATTATCCATCCATTTTAGTGAAGTTAAACTTAACACTCAAGATCCAATAATGTTAATGAAGTTCATGATCAACAAACACATAGCCAGAATATATTTAAAAAAATAAATTGCATTTAAGGAATAAAAAAAATAGACTTTTAAGTTGTTTTTAAAATGAAAATAAAAGGTAAAATAGCAAATTATATTCAAAGTATCAAAGATAAATTAAAAGAGACCATAGAAAAATCAGAAGTGACCCCAAATATTTTTATAAATTTTTTGGTAATTTTTTAAAACAGAAAAGTAGTTAAAAACTAATTAAAATCACTCAAATAAGTGAAGAAAAAGATAAAAAATAATAGAAGTCATGATAAAATTCTGGAAAAATTTGAGAAAGTCAGAAATGAGTAAAATGATTTTTATAAATTTTTTTAGAATTTAAAAACATCAAAAATATTTTTAAATAATTAAAAACAAGTTGAAATAAAGGAGAAATTATAAAAAAATATCAAATCTAAAAATAAAATTATGAAAAAAATAAAAATCAGGAAGAGAATATTTGAAAATTTTTTTGTGAAATTTTTCATAATTTTTTAGTCAAAAATTGATTTTGTATGATTATTTGAAGTTTAAAACAAATAAATATAAAAAGTTTTCAAAAAATAAAATAAACCCAAAAAAATGTGGGCCACTGGATCATTTTAAAAACGTATTAGTAAGCGGATCCAAGGGATCTGACACGTTGTGCATGATATGGTGACTATTAGAAATCACACCAAATCAATTATTAAATCAGATTTTAATAAAATAAAAGGAAAAATATAGTCCATTGGATGAAAAGTCAAAACGCGTTAGTAAACAGATCCAAAGGATCTGGCGTGTTGTGCATATCATGGACCCTCAGCCAAATCACGTTGAATCAAAAAACAAGTAACCAATGAAAATAAAACAAATGTCCAACATTCATTGGTTGAAGAACGACACGTAGGTCGTCTTCAACCTCTGGACACCCTACACGTGGGATTTTTTGAGATTCTTCAAATGGAAATGTTAGAATCTCATACTAATATCATTGGATTCGTCTCTTTCACACGATCCTAACCTTACCCTCGCAAAAAATTTATATAAACTGAGCATAGAGAAAAATGTAAAAAACCAAAAATATTAGCGATCACTTTAGGTTAGGATTTCTCACTCAATTCTCAATGATTTTAAAAATTGTAAGAAGCGCAAGGATCAGAAGGATGGGTAGAGTAGAATAGAATTTTATTTAAAACGATTTGGTTAAGAAAACTACCTAAACGAGGCTCACGAAAATAGCTCTGAAAGTGAACTTCTGTAACTCAAAATATGGCTTGATTTGCTTGGTTTATGTGTTGGAGAGTGTGATACGGTGGGAGAACTAACTTGAAGGTTTTGCGTTTGATCGCAAATGTTGCGGTTAGCAAGAGTCGCCACCGAATTTTCTTTTATCCAAAAGGAAAGGTGAAAAAGAACATGAAAGACCTTTGAGATTATTTCTTGAGTTCGGGGGATAGATTATGAAAAAGGAAGGTATTAGCACCCTTTTCATCCATAATTTTCCATGGGCTCTTAGTTACTTTCTAGATCACTTACTTTTTTTTGAAAATGTGATTTGTGTGGTTTTTGAAATTATTTTGTAAAGAGGCCATTGTTTAGGCAATCTTTGTAATGATTCTCGTTCGTAAGAATATATACAAAGATGTTTGATCTTTTGAAAATGTTTTCAAGTTTGTAAGAGGTTTTGAAAGTGAAGGTGTTTGTTTTTGAAAATAGCAAGGATGTTTTGAAGTTGAGCAAGTAATTAGGAGCATTCTACCTACTCAAAAGTCTTTCATGTTCATTTCCTTTTTCCTTTGACATTGTTATCTTGCCATTGATTTGGTAACTAACCCTATCTTTGGATGTAAACGGGACAGGCGTGGGTCATCGTATAACCATGATTAGCAATGTTGCAAGGTATCTTAGCATTCTTTTTTAGGGACTAAGATCATTTGAAAGGCAACTTAGATAGCATCATCGAGGGACTATGATCTTATATTTTGCTTGTTTTTTCTAAGATACCTCACACGCGTAATATGGCCATTTTGTAAAGGCAACCAAGTGGATTTACCCTAGGGGTGCTTGTGTTCAAGTGTATTATTTTTCATGCTTGATTTTGTCTTTGATTAGGGTTTTCTAGTTGATTGGTTTTAGGCTTTCCATACAAAACCCTAATTACTAGCATTTGTATATAAAGCAATAAATTACGGAATTTAAAAGTATACGCTATTACAATACTTGTGGGAGGGGGGGTGTACAAATTATAAATGGGGATTGCAAGAAAATATACCTAATTAATCTATTACAACCATATTGAATTTGTACAAGAATTGAAATAAATAATGTACATGATGAAGAAATGTACAAAAATGTGAAATGTAAAATAAATGGATATTTGTTTGGATTTTTATGAGAAAAGGGGTTTTGATTTTAACCTAATTAACTAGAAGAAAATAATGAATTAAACCTAAATTTACTAAGAAAAGATTTTAAATAAAACCCTAAATCTATTAATTGATTAAAAAGAAATTAAGTTTAAGAAAAGTATTTTTGGTATTTTTGTCTTGAAAACAATTATAGTGTTACAAAATATTTTTGGCTTTTTTTATATTAAAATACTATATTATAATTGGTGTAAAAGAAAATAACTAAAACCTATTTTTAATTAAATTTACAAAGATAATTAGTAAAATAAATAAATTATTGATTAAATGAAATAATTTTTGTGAGAAAAAATAAATAAACTATGTCAAATAAATAAAAAATAAGAAAAAGAAAATAAAACTGGGCCAGGGGTGTGTAAATGAAACAGGGGGGTTAGCAAGAAAAAACAAAAACAACAAGGCCCAAGGAGGCCCAGCGTCTGCCAAAAAAGAAGTCAGAATGCAAAGCAAGGTAAAAAAAATAAAAAGGGTACCGCTGGGGCTCGAACCCAGGTCCTTCTGGTTACAGACGCGCGCTTCTACCACTGGGGTGACTATACATCCGTTTATATATGGAAAGAACGTTCTTGAGGCCAACTTCATCTTCAACCTCACGCCCAGCCAGAACCTCTGTAACTCAATCAATCCTCAACAAAAATGAAAATTGTAAACATGAAACTTGTAGAAAATTTCCTCACGGTTTCAGATGTGTAAAGCATTAAAACCATGGATCAAAGACAAGCATGAATTTCATTGGCCCTAATCTGAATCCTAAAAATCGCAGAAATTTCAATCTTAAAATTCTCTAAGCTCAAACAAAATTAATGAAAACTATGAACATGGTTAGCTTTAGGGCAATGATATCTACATGTTTCATTCACAAATAAATCATTGATGATGCCTGTATGAAAAGTTCCAAAGTTAGAAAACTTACTTTGCAAGAGGGTATCGGGTTTGAAGTTTGAGCAGCTTTCAGTGAGTTCCAATTATTGGGTTAGCTTCCTCAAGTTCCCAGGAAGCTAAAAGGATGCTTAGCTTGAGCTAAAAGTGCTTGAGGAGTTCTGGAGAAGTCCAAGTGCAAAGCTCTGATTTTGAAAATGGTGGATGTTAATCAAGGTGTTACAGTGGTGCTACAGGGGTTGGGATTTTTTGTGTATGTTGTTTAGAAACTTTTGAAAGCAAAAGGCCAAGAAACGCACAAGTATATTTGAAGATTGGCTTCAAAACTCAGAAATGACAAGTTTTGAAGTGTTTTTGGTGATTTTGTGTTCTAGATGTTTTTAGGGCTTAAGCATTCGTGTATTTTGTGGAAAATGGTTTGCCTATGTATAAACAAAAGGTCTATAGTGGTTTGGCTAGTCAGAGGTACAAGTTTCAAGCTTTTTGCTATGTTACTTGATTTTCAAGAAAAGTGGGAAAGCAAGTTTCAATGTGAAGTACAAGCATGGGCTGGGAGATTGTAAGTGTCTAAACCATTTCTCTTGTGTTATGAGACATGTATGATCATAAGAGAACAAGTGCAAGGCTCAAGAACAAGTTTTGTGCAAAAAGTCACTTTATCAAAATGGCAATGTGCACTTTCTTCCCAAAATGGATATAAATCATGGCCTTGCATTGAATGCTTGAAATGAGACCTCTAACAACTATGCAAGAAATTAATTATGGAGTGCCTAACAAGTTTGATGCCTGTAAAGTAGAGTTTATGCAACATAACTTTGAATTTGAATTTTGTTCATCACAAAATGCCTTGTAATTCAAGTTATGAAACCCTAACTTCATCTCTTCGATTCTCCATACTAAAAAATGATATCAAGGAGTTCTTGAATATTTTTGAAAGCTTGAAATGTGCTATATAACCCATATTTGAATTGCTTTTGAAGATTCTCCTTGGAACTATATGAAAAAGTGCCATGAAGTTGGGTCAATATCCTGACCAAATTAGGGCAAAAATTTCACTAAGTGTTTTGTTTCATGACCATGTATTCTTAAAATTATAACTTGAGATCCAAGCACTTATGGAAAGAGTTGTGTAAAGAAAAGTTTTATATTTCATTGAGATCTACAACTTTCATGTTGGAAGTTTATCTTTAATCATCTTGCATCATGGTTAAAAGTTTGCTCAAAGTTGTGAAAAAATAAGAAATTTCCAACACTTAGAAAAATTTCTGTTTAGAAATTTTCACTTTTCAAAATGAAATTTTGAATTTTTGATTTCTTGATGAATAAGTTTCATATTTTTACATGCTTTGATGAATTATGATCTTTGGCATTTGATTTTGACCAAAAAGTCAAAGTTTGACTTTTCAGTATACAGTTGACTTTTGATCAGTTGACTGAGAATTCATCTGTCAATCCATTGGACTTGAGCAATGTTTTGAGCCATGTCATTAGGTAAAAATGATGAGGTTGTACTCTTGAGACCATGCCTTAAACCAATTGATCATTTTGTAGGTCAAAAAAAAAAAGCCCTTTCCCAATCAAAACCCTAATTTTGACCATTTTGCCCTTTTGAAGATTTGATCAAATTTCTTGAGGAATTATGGTCCAAACTTAATCAAATGATATATATGAGTTTAAAATTTTTATGTGGATCAAAATTTATGAATTTTGACTGTAAATTGGCCATAGTTGACTTTTTCCCTAATACAGTTGATTTTTAGGTCAACTGCTCAATTGACTGAGCAAAAGTGTGATCCAAGGCTTGAAACTTGACATGAGTGATCTTGGGGGTCCATAATGATCCATGAAAGTCATATGGGGCATTGTAAGTTCAAAAATTCTTGTGCAAACTCAAACCCTAATTTTGGTCATCAGTGCTTAAGGAGGTGTCTTGAACTGATCAACCCTAGTGCAGTCTTGAGTTAAAGAAGATCTTGTGAGAAAATTCTTGATAAATGAGAGGGAAAATTCTGGGGTACAACAAAGAGTTTATGTGTTTATGGAGGATGATGAATATGTAAAGAAATTATGAAGAAAGAGCTTGAAAATGTGGAATGGAATTTCAAAATTCTGAGTTACAAATGAACTTTGACAGGATGTATTTGGCTCTTAAAGCTTAAGGAAATGAATGTAATATGTACATTTATTTATAGGGAATTTAATGGGAATGAGAATTGAAATAATTAGTGGAGTTTGGAGGGAAATCGTGTGAAGCTGCAAGTATGAAAATTGTGCTTCGTATTTGCTCAAAACTCAACTAATTCTTGCGTTTCAAGGTGCTAACCACTTCTGGAAGATTGTTAAACATGATTAGAAGTAAAAACTCACAAAAATTTGGTGATTAGAAGTTGGATTACGGATTTCAAATTCTGACTTTGGAGGAAACTTCAGTTTCAAGGTACCAACTTTGAATCCATGGTGTTCATAGCTCAATGGGTCTTAGGGCATGATTCTTGAAGCATTTGAAAAATAAGGTTACAATATTTACAATGTTCATAGAATGGAATCAAATGGATGCTTGAGCTAAAAGTTGTGATGATTCAAAGTTTAAAAAAATGATGACTTTTTGTACTTAGAAAATTTCTAAGTTTTTCTTCAAAAATGATCTATAATGTTTTGCATCCAAACATGGCCTTCCACTCAAAATTTTCTTTTGACCAAAAAATATGGAATGAAGTAGATCTCTTAGATGACATTTTGAGGTTTGAACCACTTAAAAAATCCAAGAATTAAGAAAGTTATGACTTTGTGAAGTTGGTGAAAATTCATGATATGACCTATAATATTTTGCATTCTTAGGGCATCTTCCATCCATTTTCAAACTTTGCACATAAAATAAGACTTGAAGTTAACATCCTTAAGATTATTGTGGAAAAATAATGGGATTAAGGAGATAAAAATTGACCAAGTTATGATCTTTTGAAGTCACATAAGGGAATTTGATTCCCTATCTAGGGGACATGTAATCTTTCTTCATCATTAGGCATCTTCCACATAAAATTCTCTTGAAAATTTTGAATTGATTGGTTGATAACTCTTTAACGAGAAGCATTTCTTTGGAATCACTAAAAAATACCAAAATATGAGCAAGATATAGCCCTTAGAAGTTCAAAACCCTAGCTCTTACAACACCAAAATGGTTGGGAAACCCCTTCCAATTTTGACAATATTCGTTGCACAATAAATCTTGACATGTGAATAGAAGTCGTTGTGGATGATAATAATAAACCATAGCAACAATAACCACTTTAAAATATTAAGAAAATAGAGAATTATGCACTTGTGATCAAGAAATTAAGAAGTTGTCCAATTAGGTCAAACTTCTTCATACAACTCTTGCATCTTTTGATTTTCTTTGACAAATTGAGGCATGATAAATCATAGTAGACCTTTTCATGACATTAATTCAAAGCATCTTCAATGATGAAGCTTGAATCTCAATGAAACTTTATTGAAGAAGGCATGAAAATAAACTCATGAACCTATAGATCAAACTGATGAAATGTGTTGTGCCCTTACCTATAATATCATCAATTAGAGCAAACATTCATTGTATTTAATAGTTAAAATTTAGTCAATACAAAATATAAATGAATCAAGGTGCTTGGTGATTCCACATGAGAAAACCTAGAGATAGGTGGAAGAACCAAACCCAATTATGATCTTGATATGATTGAGTTGATATGAGATGATAGAGGAATCTTAGGGGGGGAAATTGCGGTACAACAGTTGCCTTTATTTAAGTTTCTTCTATCCGGAATTACGAAGGTTAAAATTTTTGGGTCGACGCGATTGAAGATACTTAAATATAAAACAAGCCCTTATTTTTGGCCCTAAGGTGTCATGCAATGCTTATGATTATGAATGCAAATGAATGGATCCAAAGGTGACATAGTACACCACTGGGAAGACAAGAAATAAAAACAAGGATCAAAAGAAAACCCGACCAGGAAAATAAATTACTGGTGAACAAAAGACTCAACCCTATTGGGGTAAGGCCAAAGGAGGAGATAAAGCAACATCATCTCAAATATTGAGGAGAGAAAGTAAAGGATAATAGTGATCGACAGATAACCACAAACTATCCATTCACTAATAAGATATCAAAAAAGGTAATTTCGACCGACATGGGGAAAGAAGTGGTAGGATAATACCAGCAAACATCAATATTAGGGTAAGCCACAAATGACCAACATCAGTACTTATGACTGGAGACAAATAAACTCTTCAGAGAAAAGTGAATCTCAATGACGAACTATCTCCCATAATGATGAGACTACCATTCATCGGAGTACCAAATCCCAACAACGAACTATCTCCCATAATGATGAGACTACCATCCATCAAAGTAACAGATCTCAACAATGAACTATCTCCCATAATGACGAGACTACCATCCATTGCAGTAACAAAATCTCAACAACGAACTATCTCCCATAATAATGAGACTACCACTCATCGGAGTAACAAATCTCAATGACAAACTATCTCCCATAATGACGAGACTACCCTCCACCGGAGTAACAGATCTCAACAACAAACTATCTCCCATAATGACGAGACTACCATCCATTGAAGTAACAAAATCTCAACAACAAACTATCTTCCATAATGACGAGACTACTATTCATCGGAGTAATAAATATCTATGACAAACTATCTCCCATAATGACGAGACTACCATCCATTGTAGTAACAAATCTCAACAACGAACTATCTCCCATAATGACGAGACTACCGTTCGTCAGAGTAACAAATCTCAATGACGAACTATCTCCCATAATGACAAGACTACCATTCATCAGAGTAACAAATCTCAACGACTGACTATCTCCCATAATGAAGAGACTACCATTCACCGAAGTAACAAATATCAACAACGAACTATCTCCCATAATGAAAAGACTATCATCCATTAGAGTAACAAATCTCAACAACAAACTATCTCGCATAATGACGAGACTACCATTCATCAGAGTAACAAATCTCAACAACAAACTATCTCCCATAATGACGAGACTACCATTCATTGGAGTAACAAATCTTGAATCTCCTCTGGGAACTAACAAACTTACTGGGGAAGTACAAGTTGTTCAAATAAAGAGACCTGCCACTTGCTATTATGAGAGAGAGTTGTAATAATGACTTCCTGGGGAAATGCCAATATATTCCTGTTGAGGAAGTGAAGTCTTCTCGTGAAAAATAAATGCACAATCTCAAATTAGGGCTCAAAGCTTGTAGAAATCAGAATAATAATGTTGTTAGGAACCACTGATTTAAACCAGAAATAAACCGGAATGAAACAGTCAACCAAGATAGCACCTAATGAGGACTAAGCTCAAAAGGGCACCATAAATCATCCAGATAATGAGCTGAAAAGGAAGGCTAAAACAAAATTCTTCCACGAGGGATAACTCAGTAGGAAAATCGAAAAAATATACACTTTCTGCTTAAGGTTAACACTCTATTGGAGAGAGGGTAACATAACTCTGCAAATGGGGTAATATGTCAAACAAAAATTATAATAAATTCAAATGAGCAATGAATTTTAAATAAGCTATGCATGATGTACATATGAATATTATTATGTATATGCTGAAAAAACAGACATACATCACTAGGAATAACCAGACAAAACCAGCTTGGGTAAAGTCAACACTCAGCTAAATCACATCTAGGAGGAAAAATTTAAAAGAAAGTAAGCATCAAATGAGAAAACAAATTCCTATTCCACGACTTAACTTCACTGGAAAAAACACAATCTGAAAGTAATCAAATCAAAACAATAAAATCAATGCAAATACAAGGATATAACATCCTCTTCCAGGCTTCACCGGGAAAATCACACAAACTTCAATGGGGAAAACGAATGTCTCAACGTCTATATTTCCACTGGAGATTATAATATTATCTTATCTAGGTAAGATGAAAACCATGTTGTCGAGATATCAACTGGGGATCCTACGCTGACCTCACTGGGGAGGACAATACCACATTGTCTAGGGGAGCCCAAAATACATTCTTCAATACCAAGAGTGATGATTACACAAACTTCCCTGGGGAGAAATTATGACATCATATGGGGATAACAACTTTCAGAGAGAAACATTATCTCAGCTTTACTTGGGGATTTAAGAAGTCAAACAAAACCACAAGAAGTCAAAATTAAGGGGATTTTAAATCAAACCCAACACTTGGCGGGAGAAAACCCAAAAAGTTGACAGCTGTTTCAACACTTCTTAGAAATGATATTGCTTTTGTCTAGTTTTCTGGGAAATAAACAACAACAATAATGCCAAGACTGCGAAAGGAGATGTTTTGCAAATGATTCTACCTCATCACATAAAGGGAGAAAGAACTTCCGTCAAATGAGTGAAGATCTCACTAGGGAATTTGGGTTAGAGGCCTCAGACCATGCAAACCCGAAATCAAAATGAACCAAGACTTGACTGGGGAAAATGGGATCAAAAACCCAACATCGCACCATACATCAATTGGTATCATCTCTAACTATTTGAGAAACACAAGAAGATCATATGCGTACCAGCAAAAATGACCCGGGGGAACCTTCCTAGGGAATACATACTTCTAAAATTTCAGAGTTCGTCCATTCTTGGAATCACCATTTTTTTTTCTTGAGTCACAAAATCTAAAGTAAAAAGTAATTTTTAAATTCTTTTCAAAAAAACAATTTTGTTGTTTAATCTTTTTGTTTTGAAAATTACTATCAATAATAAATGGAGTCTTTGTAAGTAAAATAAAATAATAATTGCAAAGAATTGGATAAAAGCTCAAACTTTATTAATAGAATGGTAGTCTGAGAATGGCGAGAATCCATAGATGATTACAAAGTTTGGAAAATGGTAATATATTGGAAAAGATACATTGAAATACAATGACCATTATTCTCCCTAAAAACTTTGAATTTCTGAGCAGCGACTTCTATTGAAGTATGGTGAGAGTCCAAGAAGATTGTTGCTTCAATGATCAAGTCTTGTCTGATGCAGTTACTTGCCAAGAAATCCCTAACTTTTGCCAAGGTTTCCCTTGTGGGTTTTCAACCTAGCGGGAAGAATTTATTCTGTTTATGTCTCTTATTTTTGCCTAGACTGCCCTTTCGGGTTTTCAGCCTGGCGAGACGCTCTTTTTTTTCCTAAGCCGCCCTTTCGGGTTTTCAACTTAGTGAGTTGTTCTTCTATTTCTTTAGGCAAAGTATTTCTGGACTGCATCATCATTCACAGGACGTGGGAACTCCTCGCCATCCATAGTTTCAAGAATCAATGCACCACCAGAGAAGGCTTTCTTGATAACATATGGGCCTTCAAAATTAGGAGTCCACTTTCCCCTAGAATCAGTGTTAAAAGACATGACCTTCCTGAGCACGAGGTCGACTTCTTTGAATTCATGAGGCTTGACCTTATTATCAAAAGCTTTCTTCATTCTCTTATGATATTACTTACCATGACACAAAGTTGTCATTCTCTTTTCTTCAATCAAATTCAATTGGTCAAACCTGTTTTGGATACATTCAGCCTCTGACAATTTGGTTCTCAATATCATACGTAAAAAGGGAATCTCAACCTCGACGCAGAGCACTGCTTCCATACCATACACAAGAGAGAAGGAGGTTGCCCCTGTTGAAGTGAAGACAGGTGTACGGAACCCATGTAAAGCAAAAGGGAGCATCTCGTGCCAGTATTTATAGGTAACAACCATCTTCTAGATGATCTTCTTGATGTTTTTATTAGCAGTTTCAACAGCCCCATTCATCTTTGGCCTGTAGGGAGATGAATTGTGATGGACAATCTTGAATTCTTCACAAAGTTCTGTCACCATCTTGTTATTTAGATTCGAGCCATTATCAGTGATAATCCTGCTTGGCACACCATACCAACATATAGATTGTTCTTGATAAAGCATACTACCACCTTCTTAGTAACATTAGAATATGAAGCTACTCCACCCATTTGGTGAAGTAGTCAATTGCCACCAAGATGAAACGATGTTCATTCGATGCCTTGGGTTCAATCATTTCAATCATGTCAATACCCCACATAAAGAAAGGACACGGGGAAAAAATAACATTAAGAAGTTTCAGAGGCACATGAATTTTGTCAATATAAATCTGCAATTTATGGCACTTCTTTGCAAATTTATAACAGTCATATTCCATTGTCAGCCAATAGTAACCTACCCTAAGCATCTTCTTTGCCATCAAATATCCATTGGCATGAGTACCAAAGGAACCTTCATCGATTTCATGCATTAACATGTATGCTTCGTATCTATCCACGCATCTGAGTAAGACCATGCCATAATTTATTTGTTATAGCACATATTTATTGAGGAAGAAGCTGTCTGCCAACCTTCTCAATACCTTTCTATCTTTGTTTGTCGTACCAAACGAGTATTCCTGAGTCTGGAGAAAATGCTTGATATCATAGTACCAAGGTTTTTCGTCTGACGTCTCTTCTGTTGCAAACCCATGAGCTGGTCTATCTAAACCTGCACTGTGATACGAGGCACATCGTTCTAGGTATTCATTTGATACATAAAATACAAAGTGGATAAAGCATCTGCCATTTGATTTTCATCTCAGGGAATATGACGGAATTCTACTTTATTAAAGAAAGGTAATAATCTTCTAGCATAGTTTTTGTAGGGAATCAAGTCAGGGTAACGAGTATCCCATTCTCCTTTAATCTGATTTATTACCAAAGCTGAATCGCCATACACATCTAGAATTTTGATTCCGAGATCTATAGCCTCCTGGATACCCATGATACAAGCTTCATATTTTGCCATATTATTTGTATAATAAAATACCAATCTTGTAGTAAATGGGATATGCGATCCATGAGGAATGATAATCACAACACCAATTCCTTTCCCATAAGCATTCATAGCTCCATCAAACATCATGCCCAAACGAGATTCAGGATCAGGACCTTCCTCAGGAAATGGTTCATCACAACCTTTTACTTTCAAAAACATAACATCCTCATCAAGGAAATCATATTTGATAGACTGATTATCATCAACTGGTTAGTGAGCAAGATAATCCACCAACACAGTGCTTTTTATAGCATTCTGAGTACGGTATTCAATATCATATCCAGACAACAGTATCTGCCAACAGGCAATTCTTCCAGTAAGAGCATGCTTTTCAAAAATATACTTAATTGGGTCCATTTTGGAAATCAACCAAGTAGTATGATTCAACATAGATTTCCGCAACCAGTTTTCCGCCTAGGCTAGAGCACAATAGGTTTTTCCCAGCATAGAATACCGTGATTCACAGTCGGTAAACTTCTTGCTGAGATAATAAATGGCATATTCTTTTCTCGGTGTCTCATCTTGTTGTCCTAGAATGTAGACCATAGAATTATCTAACACTGTCAAATACATGATCAATGGTCTTCCTTCAATAGGCGGGAGCAAGATAAGAGGTTCAAGAAAATACTCTTTAATACTTTCAAATGCTCTTTGGCAATCATCTGTCCACATACAACCTTGATCTTTCTTCAACAACTTAAAGATCGGTTCACACGTAGCAGTCATATGGGAGATTAATCTCGAAATGTAATTCAAACGTTCAAGGAAGCCTCTAACTTTATTTTCAGTTCTTGGTGCAGGCATTTCTTGTATTTCTTTGACTCTATCAGGGTCAACTTCAATTCCATTATGGCTAACAATGAATCCTAACAATTTTCTTGATCGGAACAAAAAGTGCATTTATTTGGATTCAAGCGGAGACGATACATCCTCAAACGCTGAAACAATTTCAACAAATCTTCTATATGCCCTTCTTCAGCCTGGGACTTAACAATTACATCATTAAAATATACCTCAATTTCCTTATGCATCAGATCATGGAATAGGGTTTTCAAAGCCCTCTGGTACGTTACACCAGTGTTCTTCAACCTGAAGGGCGTCTCTCTGTAACAGAATGTTCCCTAAGGTGTGATAAATGTTGTTTTTTCCATGTCATTAGGAGCCATTCTAATTTGATTATATCCGAAAAATCCGTCCATGAACGAGAATACTTTGAATTTTTCTCTACTATCCACCAACATATCAATATGTGGCAATGGAAAGTCATCTTTTGGACTAGATTTGTTTAAATCTTTATAATTTATGCACATGCAAACTTTTCCATATTTCTTTGGTACAGGGACAATATTGGCAATCCACTGAGGGTACACTGATGTCACAAGAAAACCGACATTAATCTGCTTTAAAACTTTTTCTTTAATTTTCTCTGCCATATCCGGGTGAGTTCTTCGTAATTTCTGCTTGATTGGCGGGCACTTTGGCTTTAGTGGCAAATGATGTTCTACAATATCAGTATCCAATCCTAGCATGTCTTGATAAGACCAAGCAAAAATATCCACATACTCTTTCAACAATTCAATCAACCTGCTCTTCACGTCGGGATGAAGTAATGCTCCAACCTTGACTTCTTTTGAATCTTTTTCTGTACCCAAATTGATTGTTTCTAACGACTCTTTATACGAATGAATGGAACTTTCCTCGCGTTCAAGAAACTGTGAAACCTCTTCTGGGATTTCATCATATTCTTCTTCTTCGGCCACATATGCTGGATATTCAAAGTTGGGAGAGGGTGCAGGGTCATTGTACTCAATGGGTTTTTTTAATTAATCTGCACATATGATTTATGATTGCTTTTAGAAGCTGACCCATATAATAAGTGATTATGCAGATTACAATTTTTATTTATTTTGAAAGGGATTTTTCTAATTACCATTTTCCAAGAAAAAGTAGAAAATAAAGACACAATTTGGGAATCAAGACAACTTTTTATTATTGATTTTAATGATCAAAGCAACATATATGCCCATACAATATCAATACTTTCACCTTGGGTAGAATGAAAGATTTTTGAAAAGATTAACAAAAAATAAATTACTTTGAAATATGAATGCAAGAGGGAACATCAATAGTCACCCAGTTCTGGACTCTGACTCCATGCGTCACGTAGTTCAGCATCTCTTTCTCTTCTTCACCTTCCAGAATAGCATTGATCCTAGGAACAATTGGATGAAGGTAACCTCTGCTTGAAAGATGTCTTGATATTTTCCCAAAGTAGACTTTGGCTTCATATTATCACCTTTATTATTCTTCATAGAAAATCCTAAACCAACTCTATTCTTTTTCACCGGCGGATTGACAATCTGCCCCTTTACCGTGCTAGGGCCATTATGCACTACTTGCTGAGCATCTTTAAACAAAGCTATATAATTCTTATTTTCCCTCACATTATCAATGGATAAAGCTTGGAACTGAGCTCCAACAGTAGATTCATCCGCTTCCATAACACTGAAAGAGGATAAATGAGATATTAACAAAGCATGTTCTCCATTTACGATGACCATATTTCCTTCACAAACAAACTTTAGCTTTTGGTGCAAAGTTGAGGTGACAGCTCCTGCCTCGTGTATCCACGATCGTCCCAGTAAACAGCTGTAAGCGGGCACAATATCCATAACTTAGAAAGTAATCTGAAATAAGTGCGGGCCTATATGAATAGGCAAATCTACTTCCCCGATAACAGACTTCCTTGATCCATCAAAAGCTTTCACAATTATGCCAATTGGGTGCATGGGAGTTCTTTGGTACTTCAGCTTCATGAGCGTGCTCCTCGGTATGACATTTAAAGCGGGCCCATTATCAATCAGCACACTGGACAATGAATCGTTCTTACAGTTCATGGAGATATGTGAAGCTACCATAAAAAAACACAGAGCCGCCACCGAACTTTACTTATCCCGAAGGAAGGGGAAATATCGAGAAAACCATAAGAGAATGGATAAGATGGTCTTGCGACCAAGAGAGAGGGTGAGGAAGTCGATTACGCAAGGGGAATGTATTAGCACCCATCACATCTGTTGTACTCAATGGGATCCATTTTATTTGTTTGCTTCTAAGGTCGTTTTTATCTATAACTATACTTGCTAAGGGGAAAGAAATGGTTTTTTATTAGTGCGTTCGTGAGGGTATCGCCACCCTTTTCCTACATATCCAGTGAAGGAATTAGAACATCGTAGTTCTTCTAGAAAATGTTGGTTTGTTGGTGTTTTTTAGTGGGATATGTTAATGCATGCATTCTAACAATAGGCACGGTCTGTATCGCGGTAGAACGAAGACAACATGCCCTTTGGGTGGAGTTTTGATTTGTTGAGTGTTTTGCGAGTTTTAAATGAGTTTAAATAATGTTTAAATGTTTTTGGATTTTTTATTTGTGAATGAGAAGTTTTAATTATTTACAAAAGAAAAGTCAAAGGGGAAAGTCTATCCTAATGCTGTCATGCATGGGTTCTAACCTAAGGTCTAATTTGTTCGCATCTTAAAGAAGAGGAAACTATTATCCAAAGGGAGCATGTTATAAGCATAAAGTAAAAGGAGACAATGTTGGTGAAGAGTGATCATGCATGGTGATCATGGCAAAAGTGACAACAAACTGAGTATATTAGGAAAGGCGTAAATGGAATGCTTAGTGTATGGGGATTAAACCGGGTTATAATCAACCAAGGGGTGTACTTGATTAATCTCGTGAGAGTAGGTTCTCTTACCCTCAACCATGAGACCCTTTGCGCATATAAACACTTGGTATATGGACCAAAGTGATTGATTTGGGTTATGGTTAATCAAGGGAAAGACTTGATTAACCTCGTAAGAATGGCCATGCCCAAACTCAACTATGAGACCCTTTAGGAAGATGCTTGGTATGTAAACCAAGGGGAGAGAAGTTGTTTCAATTTATAAGATAAAAATCAAAAGTCCATACAAGGTGTCTGTATGCATTCTCCTAGAAAGTGGGACTAGCGTGGCACTAGTATTCTAAACGACCAATTGAAACAATCGATCGAATAGTTGTCGCTGTAGAAAATCCCAGGACCAAATTATGAAATGTGTGCAAGTGTGTATTTGTAAGTAGATACCTTTTCATTAATGACGAGCCCAAGAGGAGGCCAAGTGTTCTAATTGGATAAAATATGCATCATTAGCAATTTAAACATATAAATAAATATCAAAGAAACTAAAATTCTAAGCTATTACAAACCATACGGGGATGGGGGTACAAGTTTATGAATGAGGATGAGTCAAATCGAAAGTTCAATTAAAATTCTAGTTAAACAAACAATACAACCAAATTGAAAAAAATTAATTAATAAACTAATTAAATTATTTACTTAATAATAAAATTAATTATTCAAAATAATTAATATATTAAATAAAAATTTTAGTTTGATAAGTTATTATTAAAAAAAGAGTAATCATATTTTTTGTATTTTTATATTAAAGAACATATTAAAAGAAAATTAACAAAATAATTATAAATATATACTTTGTGATTTTTTAATTAAAGAAAATATTAAGGAAAAAAATAAAATCTAATTCTAAATATATCCTTTTGTATTTTTAATTAAAGAAAATATTAAAAGAAACTAAAAAACTAATTCTAAATGTATCTTTTTATTATATTAGTATTATCTTCAATTAAATACGAAATAATAAAAACATGTAAAGAGAATAGTAAACAAAAAAAAATTAAATGGGCGAGAAAAATGAAGTAAACAGTGGGTAATGAAAGACAAAATTTACTAAGCCCAAATGTAGTCTGCTGGATCTGGTGTGTTGGCCTTGGAGGGGTACACCGTGGGGAAGCGTGGCTTGGAACGTTTGGTCTTCATCACAAGGATGTTGGAGGAGGTGTATGGTATGGCTGATGAGGAAGCTTCATGGAATCAAATAATCTTCCACCTGGCCAGTGACAAGTGTCCCTGTAGGGGGGCGACACTTGTCACCACCATATCGAATCAAACATAAAAATAGTAGGCAAAAGAGCAAAAATGCAAAAAAAGTTTATTTGTTGTTAACCTAAAAAACCAATATCATTTCCTTATCTCTCCCTCTCTCTAAACGAGCCAGCACTCTGTCTTCTCTCTAAACTTCTCCTTGCCGAAGAAGATCCATTAGCAGCACCGGAAATCGCCTTCCGGCAGCAGCGGTCAACGGCGGAAGAGCTCCGATCCTAATTTTTTTTACGCTTTCTGAATCCTCTTATTCTTCTCGTCTATAATATGTGATTATTTTTTGCAGATTCGTAACTGTGATGCGGTGGGAGAACTGACTTGAGGGTTTTGCGTTTGATCGCAAATGTTGCGGTTAGCAAGAGTCGCCACCGACTTTTCTTTTATCCAAAAGGAAAGGTTAAAAAGCACAGGAAAGACCTTTGAGATTGTTTCTTGAGTTCGGGGGGTAGATTATGAAAAGGGAAGGTATTAGCACATTTTTCATCCATGGTTATCCATGGGCTCTTAATTACTTGCTAGATAACTTGCTTTTGTTTGAAATTATGCTTTGTGTGGTTTTTGGAAGTATTTTGTAAAGAGGCCATTGTTTAGGCAATCTTTGTAATGATTCTTGTTCATAAGAATGTATACAAAGATGTTGATCTTTTGAAAATGTTTTCAATTTTGTAAGATGTTTTGAAAGTGTGTGTGATTGTTTTGAAAATAGCAAAGATATTTGTTTTGAAACCGAGCAAGTAATTAGGATCAATCTACCTACTTAAATGTCTTTCTTGTTCATTTTCTTTTCTTTTAATATTGTTGTCTTACCATTGATTTGGTAAGCAACCCTATCTTTGGATTTAAGCGGGACAAGTGTGGGTCATCGTATAGTCATGATTAGCAATGTTGCAAGGTATCTTAGCATTTTTTGAGGGACCAAGATCATTTTGTAAGGCAACTTTGAATAGCGTCATCTGGGGACTATGATCTTATATTTGTTTGTTTTGCTAAGATACCTTACATGCATAATATGACCTTTTTTGTATAAGGCAACCAAGTGGAGTAACCCTAGGGGTGTTTGTGTGCAAGTGTGTCATTTTCATGCTTGTTTTTGTCTTGAATTAGGGCTTTCTATTTGATTGATTTTCATCTTCCCATACAAACCCTAATTACTAGCATATTATGTAAAAGCGATAAATTGCGAAATTAAAAATTACTACGCTATTACAACACTTGTGGGAGGGGTATACAATTTATGAATGGGGATTGCAATAATATAAACCTAATTAATTTATTACAACTAAATTGAATATGTACAAATAATTGGAATAAATAGTATACTAGATGAATTAAATATGCAAGAATATGTAAATGCAAAAGAAGATTTTTGTTTGGTTTTTTATGTGAAAAAGTTTTAACCTAAACCTAATGAAAAAAGAAATAAATAAATTAAAATTAAATTAACTTAAATTAATTAAGAAAATAAATTAATTAAGAAAAGATTCTTTTTGACTAAAACCCTAATTCTATTTGATTGAAAGAACATGAGTTTTAAAGAAAAAGTATTTTTTTTTTGTATTTTTATTTTTTGTCTTAAAAAAAAGATTGTAGTATTATGAAATATTTTTGGTTCTTTTTAATATTAAAATAATATATTTAATGGGTATAAAGAAAAAATAAATATTAACCTAGTTCTAATTTAATTTACAAGGTTTAATAAATATAGATAATACATAACTAGATAAAAATATTTTTTTGTGAGAGAAATAAAATAAAATAAGCTAAAATATAGATCTATCATTTTTATATTTTGTATTTTTTTTATATTAAGAAAAATATATTTAAGAAAATAAAATGAGAATAAAAATAAATAAATAAAATGATAATGGGCCAGGGGTGTCACAAGTAAACAGGGTGTAAATATTAGAAAAAAATCCATAGGCCCATGAAACAGAAGCCCGGCGCTGCAAGGGAACAAAAAAAGTGAAAAAATGTGAGAAAATGCAAAAGGCAGCGCGCTGAGGCTCAAACCCATGACCTCTAGCAATTACGCGCGCTGCCTTACCACTGGGGTGGCTGTATATCCGTTTATATAAATAAAACCAAAAATATATATTAGAAACTGCTTCCTGAAGGCAACTTCATCTTCAACCTTAAGCCATGGCCGGACCACTTGTATATTCCTCATTTCTCCATAAAAATGGAAAGTCCAAACATGAAAGTTGTGGTATTTCTTCCCACGAATTCAACCATATAACTTATGTAAACTAAAAGTCAAAGATAAAATCTAATTTTACTGGCCCTAAATTGAAACCTAATTTTTAAAGAAATTTCAAATCCAAAATTCTCTATACACAATTAATATAAATGGAAACTATGAACATGTTTAACTTTAGAGCAAGGATATCTACATTTTGTTTTCACAAATCAGGATCTAATGATGCTTGTATGAAGAGATATAAGTTTGATTTTTTACCTCTTGCAGCTGGAATTATGAATGGAGTTTGAGCAAGTTTTGAGAAGGCCTGAGGATCTGTTTAGCTTGCCTGGACCTCCCTGAGTGTATTTTAACCCTTACTTTGTCTTGAAAGTCCCTGAATCTCTCTACTCAAGTCAACCTGCAAGCTTGATATTTGAAAATGGTGGATGGTGATGGAGGGGTTACAATGAGGGAATAAGGGTCTGGATCACTTTGGTGTGATGTATATTAAGTGTTTGGGTGGTTAAAACTTAATACGCATGAGTGGATTTGGAGATGGCTATGTGAGGTTCAAAACTGTCAAGTTATGGCAGATTCTGAGTTGCAAAGTGTTTGGGAGTGTTTGGAGTATTAACATTCGTTTTGTATCTTGCAAATAGTGTGTCTACTTATAAGCAAAAGGTCTTAAGTCTTGCAACAACTCAAATTTCAAAAACTCACATGTTTTGCTTGGTTACTTGTTTTTGAAGCAAGGCTAGCAAGCATGGTTTCAAGGTGTAGTACCAAGCTTGTAGGGGGGATGAGACCTTTAAAAATACTTGTTCAGATTGAGTGGAGTGTGTTTGTGCAGAAAAAACAAGTGCAAGGATCAATGCAAGCTGACTTTTCATAAAGCTTGCTTTTCCAAAATGGCAATGTTGCATTTCTCCTAAAAATGGAAGTATTCTTGTATAATGCATTCAATGCTTGGCTTAAAGCTTCCAAAATCTGTGAAAACATTTAATTATGGAGTTAAAGTCAAGTTAGAAGCCTGCAAAGTAGGATTTGTTCAGCATGCTTGAGGATTGGATCCAATGTTCTTCACAAAATGGCTTGAAATCTAAGTGACAAATTACCAACTTCATCTCTTTGATTCTCCATACTCAAGAATGATCTAAAGGAGTTCTTGGATATTTTAGAAATCTTGAAATTTGATCTACAACTCATCTTTGAATTGCTTTTGAAAATTTCTTTTGGAACCATTTGAAAAATTTCCATGAAGTTAGGTCAAAAATCTGCCTAACTAGGGCAAAATTTCACTAAGTTATTTTTAGTTCATGAGCATGTATTCACAAAATTATATCTTGAGATACAAGCATTTTTAGGAGAAATTGTGTGAACAAAAGTTGTATATTTCATGGAGATATACAACTTTCATGTTGGAAGTTTCCTTTGAATCATCTTGCATCATGGTGAAAATTTATCTCAAAGTTGAGAAAAAATAAGAAATTTTCTATACTTAGAAAAATTTCGAAGTTAAGAAATTTTAACTTTTCAAAACAAAATATTGAATTCTTGATTTCTTGATGAACAAGTTTCATGTTTTGACATATTTTGATGTATTATGATCTTTGGCATTTGATTTTGACCAAAAAGTCAAAGTTTGACTTTTCAGTATACAATTGACTTTTGATCAGATGACTGAAAAATTCATTTGTCAATCCAATGGACCTGTAGTGTTTTGAACCATGTCATTAGGTAAAAGTGATGCAATTGGACTCTTTAGATCATGCCTTAACTCAATTGTCCATTTACTAGGTCAAAAATCAGAAATTGCCCCTTCCCAGTCAAAACCCTAATTTTGACCATTTTGCCCTTTTGATGATTTGATCCAATTTCTTGAGGAATTATGGTCAAAACTTGATCAAATGATACATATGAGTCTAAGATGTTGATGTGGATAAAAAATTATGAAGTTTGATTGTAAATTGGCCATGGTTGACTTTTTCCCCAATACAACTGATTTTTAGGTTAACTGTTCAATTGACTGATCAAAAGTGTGATTCAAGGCTTGAAACTTGACATGAGTAATCTTGGGGGTCCGTAATGATCCATGAAAGTCATATGAAGCATTTATAGTCCAAAAAACCTTGTGCAAACTCAAACCCTAATTTTGTTCATCAGTGCATGAGGACGTGTCTTGAGCTGGTCAAACCCTACTGCAGTCTTGAGTCAAAGAGATCTTGTGAGAAAATTCTTGATAAGTGAGAGGGAAAATTTTAGGGTACAACAGCTGCCCCTGTTCAATCTTCTTAAACCTGAAGAGTTAGACTGGCGAGTTCTGCCATTCGTGACTTGAAGGTGGAAGATGATTGGACACTAGAGTGCCCAGAAATTTGCACTCGATAATGTGAAGGTTGAGGGAATGGGCTTAAAGATGCCATTTGGAGAGGTGATAGAACCTTTTTGGAGATGGGCTTGTAGATTCCATTCAAGAATGATTGTTGAATTGTAATTTGTAAGCTGGAAGAATGAGTATCAGAATGGCGTCTTTGTCTGGAGCGTATCTGTACTGTATCTGAAAGTTGAATTTGAATGAGTATCAGAATGGCATCCGTGTATGGAGCGTATCTGAACTGTATCTGAAAGTTGAGTCCGAATGAGTATCAAAAAAGCATCCGTGTTTGGAGTGTATCTATACTGTATCTGAAAATTGAATCTGAATGAGTATCAGAATGGCATCCGTGTCTGGAGCGTATCTGAACTGTATCAAAAGTTGAAATATGAATGAGTATCAGAATGGCATCCGTGTCTAGAGAATATCTATATTGTATCTGAAAATTGAATCTAAACGAGTATCAGAATGGCATCCGTGTTTGGAGCGTATTTGAACTGTATTTGAAGTTGTCTTTGAATGTTGTTAATGGTACCTGTTGATTAATCTTATCCTGAAGAAGGTAAAATTTCAGCTAATATGCAATGTTTATGTTGTATGAAATACATAGTCTAATGCATTTGTTTTATCAATGTTTATGATATATGGATGCGATGTATGCGTATGTGAGCTAATTTGCTGCACTGTTGTTAGATTGAGGAAAATAAATCTCTGACTGTTGTTGAGGATATGTAAGTCTTCACGTCTTGAAGTTGAAGTATTGGTGAGTTTCTGCCAAGAGAAATAAACTCTGTTGTAAGGGCAATGCCATGTACTGCTTATAAAATCCTATTGGGGAATCCTGAGAAATTTGACGATCTCTACTGGGGATCAACAATTTGAAACTTTGTTCCGCTGGGGATTTAGACGACGTACTGCAGGGGATTACTTATGGAATAACCTAGAGGTATTTCCCTACCCCTTTCACCTATCAGTAATTGCCTCCTTTCATTTTTATTTGTAAACAGTAATTATGTTCAAATGCATATGTTCAAAAATGAATCATTGGACGTTTTTGTAAACAAAACACAAGCGTAAGGAAAAGAAAAATAGTTTTTGCACTTTCCAAGGGATATCTTTTTATTGACTTTGAGTAAGTGTTTTTGTACAAGGGGACAATCATTCTAGTAAGAGAATGCTGTCATAAAAAAGAAAATTTTGATACAAAGAAAAGATAGCTATGTGTAGAAAAATCCTGTGGGGTTCCCATTCTGCTATAGCCTTCATATCTCTAAGCATCTTGTCTATTTGCTGCCTCGTCTGAAGATGATTGAATTGATCTGAACCTCTGAATTTTTCAGTGGAAGCCAAAGGTTGTTCATAAAGTTATCCAACAGGACATAGCCATACGCTTTACATTCCCTAACTTTTTCCCGGACCGCCCTTTTGGGTTTTCAGTCCACCGGGAAACCTTTTTTTGCCCAAGTCGCCCTTTCGGGTTTTCAACTTGTCGGGTGTACTGATTTTTTTTGTTTTATCCCTAATTTTTTCCCGAACCTTTTGGTTCGTCGGGATGCCCTTGTTTTTCCTAGGTATGTCAACCTAGCGGGTCTCTTATCCGTAGTATCTTTTGACTATGTCTGTGTTTGCAGGATGCGATAGGTCGTCACCATCCATGGTGGTCAAGATCATTGCCCCACCAGAAAAAATGTTTTTGATTAGAAATGGTCCTTCATATGTAGGAGTCTATTTTCCCCTAGGATCACCTTGTGGAAGTATTATGCGTTTGATTACCAGATCTCCAACTTGATACACTTGGCGTCTGACCTTTTTGTTGAAAGCCTTGATCATCCATTTTTGATACATTTGACCATGGCAAATAGCAGTAAGTCTGTTCTCATCAATCAAGTTCAGTTGATCAAGTCGGGTCTGGATCCAGTCATCTTCGTTCAGCCCTGCATCCTTCATAATCCTCAGAGGGGGGATCTGGACCTCGATAGGCAAGACAACTTCCATGCCATAAACCATAGAATAGGGTGTTACCTCGGTTGATGTGCGAGCCGTGGTACGATACCCGTGGAGAGTGAATAGCAGCATCTCATGCCAGTCTTTGTATGTGACTGCCATTTTCTGTATGATCTTTTTAATGTTTTTATTTGCAGCTTTGACAACACCATTCATCTTTAGCCGATAGGGAGAAGAATTGTGATGGTCAATCTTGAACTGCTCACACAAGGCGGTGATCATAGGGTTGTTGAGATTTGTTCCATTTTCAGTGATGATCCTTTCGGGGATACCGTAACGGTAAATGAGATTTTGCTTGATGAAGCGGGTAACAACATTCTTGGTAACAGAAGCGAAGGAAGCTGCTTCAACCCACTTTATAAAATAGTCAATGGCCACTAGAATGAAGCGGTGTCCATTGGAGGCTGTTGGTTTGATTTCCCAAATCACATCAATCCCCCACATAGCAAAAGGCTAAGGAGTTGTCAAGACATTCAGAGGAACCGGAGGTACATGCACCTTTTCAGCATAAATCTGACACTTATGGCAGGTTCGAGAGTGTTGATAGCAATCCGCTTCCATGGTCGACCAGTAATAGCCTACCCGTAGGATTTTCTTTGCCATCGTATGCTCACTGGAATGGGTACAAAAAGTGCCTTCGTGCAATTCAGCCATGATCCTTTCAGCTTCAGCTTTATCTACGCACCGAAGCAACGCAGAGTCATGATTGCGTTTATACAGGATGTCGTTACTAAGGAAGAACTTAGCAGAGAATCTCCTTAAGAACTTTTTTTCATTGACTAAAGCTCCTTCTGGATATTCTTGAGCCTCGAGATACTTCTTAACTTCGTGAAACCAAGGCGGGTCCACTACTTCTTTAGTATTAATCTCGTGATAGTGTGCTGGTTCATCGATTCGTTCAATGGTGACTTGGGGAGCCTCGTTATCCCAATTAAGTTTAAACATAGATGACATTTTGGCTAGTGCGTCTGCTAGCTAATTTTCTTCTCGCAAGAAATGCTCGAAGGTAATTTTCTCAAAATGTGGTAGCAATGTCAAAAAATGTTCTTTATAAGGGATAAAGTTAGGGTGTTTGGTGTCCCATTCCCCTTTGATCTGACTAATGACCAAAGCTAAATCTCCAAATACATCTAAGGATTTGATCCCCAAGTCTATGGCAGCTCTGAGACCAAAGATTCATGCTTCGTACTCCGCCATGTTGTTTGTACAATTGAAGCAAAGTCTAGCAGTAAAAGGAGTATGACACCCTTTCGGAGATGTGAGTACAACACCAATACCATTGCCGAGTGCATTAGATGCCCCATCAAAGAACAGGGTCCATCGGGATCCTTGTTCAGGTCTGTCATATGACCTGAATTCTTCACAGTCGTCTAATGTCATGATGTCTTCATCCGAGAATTCAAACTTCATGGACTGGTAGTCTTCTACAGCTTGGTGAGCAAGGTGATCGGCTAATACACTACCATTTATTGCTTTCTGGGTAGTATAATGTATGTCATATTCTGTCAGAATCATCTGCCATCTCGCTATTCTCCCAGAAAGAGTAGGCTTCTCGAAGATGTATTTTATTGGATCCATTTTAGATATCAACAAGGTAGTATGAGTCAGCATATACTGTCTTAGCCGGCGAGAAGCCCATGCTAGAACGTAGAAAGTTTTCTCGAGCAGTGAATATCTTGTTTCACAGTCGGTAAACTTTTTGCTCAGGTAGTAAATAGCATGCTCTTTTTGGCTAGACTCGTCATGCTGCCCCAATACACACCCCATTGAGTTTTCTAAAACAGTCAAACACATGATCAACGGTCTTCCCTTGACTGGTGGCATCAACATAGGAGGATATTGTAAGTATTCTTTGATTTTTTCAAAAGCAATTTGGCATTCATCATTCCATTTGACTACTTGATCTTTCTTCAATAGTTTGAAGATTGGCTCACAGGTAGCTGTCAAGTGAGAAATAAATCTGGAAATATAGTTCAAGCGTCCCAATAATCCTCTAACTTCCTTCTCAGTACGAGGAGAAGGCATCTCTTGTATCGCATTAACTTTGGCAGGATCGACCTCGATACCTTTGTTGCTGACGCTAAAGCCTAGGAGCTTACCAGACCCTACCCTAAACGTGCATTTGTTTGGATTTAACCTCAGCTTATACTTCTTCAGTCTCTCAAACAATTTTTGTAAGTGATCAAGATGCTCTTCTTCTATTTGAGATCTGGCTATCATATCGTCCACATAGACCTCTATTTCGTGATGTATCATGTCGTGAAATAGAGCTACCATGGAACGTTGATAGGTTGCCCCAGCATTCTTCAGTCCGAATGGCATAACCTTGTAGCAGAATGTGCACCACTATGTGACAAATGTTTTTTACTCCATGTCCTCAGGTGCCATTTTAATTTGGTTGTATCCTGAGAATCCGTCCATGAAGGAAAACACTTTATGTTGTGCCATATTGTCAACTAGGATATCAATGTGGGGGAGTGGAAAATCATCCTTAGGGCTTGCCCTATTCAAATCTCGGTAGTCCACACACATTCGCACTTTGCCATCCTTTTTGGGCACGGGAACAACATTGGCAACCCATTGGGGGTAAGAGGTGACAGCCAAGAATCCAGTGTTGAATTGCTTCATGACCTCTGCTTTAATCTTTTCTGACATATCTGGCCTCATTCGACGAACCTTTTGCTTTACTTGCGGACAATCCTCTCTTGAAGGCAGACAATGTACCACAATATCTTCATCAAGTCCTAGCATGTCTTTATATGACCAGACAAAGAGTTCAACATAATCGCGTAACAACTGAATCATACGTTCCTTGACCCTAGGTTCCAGATTGGCGCCCACTTTGACCTTCTTTTTGTCTTCTTCAATACCTAGGTTGATTGTATCCACGGGTTCCTCGTGAGGTTGAATGGTTCTCTCTCCTTGTTGTAGCAGTCTGGCAAGTTCCCCTGGTACTTCACAATCTTCCTCACCTTCGTCTTTGGCTTGGTAGATTATATTCTCAGAGTCACAAAGGGCCATAGCAGTATCGTTACCTATGGGATCCCGAATGGATGTATACCTACATTGTGAGTGTTGGTGTGTGTAAGGGTATAACTATCTTTGAAAGAAAGTAAAATGTAAAAGAGAAACAATGAGCACAAAAGTTTGCATGCGAAAACATCCATGATTCATTTATGTCATATGAAAAATGAGATAATAACCCTTACAAATGGACCATTGTGCCTCGGGTAAGACAAAAGGTTTTAAGAGTGCGAATTGTTTTGAATATTACAGATCCAACAAAATGTAAAGACATATTACTGAGGGATGAAAGTGATTGGGACAAAGTCTCTAGCCTTCCAATTGCTGAGCCCTCCATTGACACTTGGAAAGATCCAATCCTCTAGGTTGCATCCATCTTCACCATCTTCTACTGCATTGACTTCACGGTTGCTAATTTTCAAGGGTGGCCCTCCAACACGGGCACGGCGTACAGCCTTTTGAGCACTTGAAGTGAAGCCTAGGCCAAACTTGTCAGACTTATATGGGATATCTGGGAGTTATCCCCAGATAGTGCACCCTCCTTACTCTATTACTTCTTTGGCATCCTTTAGCGATGACATCCGGAGTGGAGGCCTTGTAATCTTGGGAACAGTCTTGGTTACCGCCACGTCTTGAGAGACCTCTTCAAAGGGTTGAAATTGAGTTTCAATGAATTCACCGTCTAATTCCACATATCTGAAGGAATTGAGATGGCTGATCATGTATTCTTCCTCTCCATGAACGGTGATAATCTTCCCTTGAACTGGATACTTCAACATTTGGTGCAACGTAGAAGTAACAGCGCCAGCATTGTTGATCCATGGTCGGCCTAGTAGGCAGGAGTATGAAGGGCGGATGTCCATCACATAAAAAGTTGTATTGAAAGTTTGGGTTCCAACCTTTATGGGAATGTCTACCTCCCCATGTACCATCCTCTTCGAACCGTCAAAAGCCCTTACCACTATGTTGCTTGGCTTCAAAGTCAACCCCTCACAGTCAAGTCGATCAAGAGCTTTTTTGGGTAATACATTCAGAGATGAGCCAGTATCCACCAAAACATGTTCCAGAGTTGTGCCCCTACATTCCACTGAGACATGCAATTCCTCATTATGCTTTCTTCCCCTCGGAGTCAGATCAGCATCTGAAAAACCTAAACCATTATCCGTAGTTAGCTGGCTACGCAGTCTTGAAATTTATCAGCAGATATCTCTTGAGGTACATGGGCGGTTTTTAATAACATCACCAAGGCTTTTGCATGTGCCTCGGAACATAGTAGTAACGCCAGCATGGAGATCTTAGAGGGAGTTTGCCCCAGTTGTTCAACTACATCGTAGTCGCTTCTCTTTATAATTTTCCAGATCTCCTCCATTTCTTTGTTGGAAGTCTCAGGGATAGTTAATGACTGAGCCTTCATCCGGACAAGCTCAATCATAACACCTTTTCCTCGAGTCTCGGTTAGTTTGGCAACAGGAGTGTCAGTCGGAATGATTACAGGGGTTGTAACAGCTTTGTCAATTGGAGCGTTTGCATAGATGATTATGGGTGTGGGAGTAACCTTTGGATCAGCCACGAGAATGATTACGGGTCCAGAAACTGCTTTTGTGGGAGCAATTTTTGGAGAAAGGATCCTACCACTTCGGGTAATTTTGCTAGTTCCTGCAATGTTACTGATGTCGGAGTTGACTTTCTCAGAGCTTGAATCTTTGGCGGCTGGCCAGTCTTGCTTGATACCATGGTAATAGACATCCCCTCCATAATTCCATGGTATGGTTTTTTCTGATGTATATGGGACTGGTCTAGGCATTGTGATTATTAAAGGACCTGCTTTCGGAACTGGTGTAATTCTAACAGGTCTTTTGGTGGAGACCCTGGAAGAATTGGTGGAAATGGTAATGATAGAAACATCTTCAAAAGGAATAGGTGGAACAGAAGTCTTCTCGAACAAATTTTTTGTTATCTATTAGGCACTGAACGCCTATTTTCAAAAAGGACATCCGGTTGGGGAGGACAAACAGAGATAGAAAACTTCACCACAACCCGGGAATACACCGGCGTTTAACAAATTCATTTTAACAGTCAGGAGTGGGGTCATGAGTTCATCAATTGAAGTAAAAAACAAATCTTCCTTAATGGCATTAGTATTGTGGCCATGTCTGGGCATAGGGGCAGAAATGACATTTGGCTTTTCAGGCGCATCGAACTCAATTTCTTTTGCTTTGATGAAGTCTTGTATTTTGTTCTTCAAGGCCCAACAATTATTAGTATCGTAACCGGGACTTTCAGAGTGATATGCGCAACGGGCATTGGGATGATAATGAGGAGATGTTGTATTAGGGTTTTTCGAAGCTTCTTTCAAGGTTACCAAATTGGATCTTAACAGATGCGGTAATACTTGAGACGGGGTCATGTTGATTCTGGTGAACTACCTGACTGGCCTTTCTACCCTTGGTTAAATATTTCTTTGCTGATCAGATGCAGGTTTTTAGATCATAACAGCCCCCACTATTGGTCAGCGTTCGGCCCTATCTTGGTTTCTCTGCGGATATACAATAACCACTTCTTTCTTCCTGATGAAAGGCTTCCTTACAACTGTAGAAGAAGATGTATCTTTCTGAATCTTTCCATTCTTTATACCGGCTTCTATCCTCTCTCCAGTCATTATTAGTTCAGTAAAACCTGCAGATGAACTTCCGATTAAATGATTGAAGAAGGGACCAGACAAGGTTCCCAAGAACATGTCTACCAATTCTCTCTCAGACAGAGGGGGTTGAACTCTTCCATCCAAATCTCTCCATTTTTGTGCATAGTCCTTGAAACCTTCATTGGAAACCATGACCATACTCTGGAGTTGAGTACAGGTATGCGCCAGATCAGCATTGTACTGATATTGTTTGTAGAAAGCTGCAACAAGATCTTCCCAATTGTGAATGTTGGATCTTTCTAATTGGTAAAACCAGTCAAGTTGAGTCCCAGACAGACTGTCTTGGAAGACGTATACCCATAAGTCTTTATAAGCGGTATGGGGTTGGATTTTTATCACATATGACCGGAGATTCATTTTAGGGCATGGAACTCCGTCATATTTGGAAAATATAGGTGCTTCGAAATTTGTAAAAATGACGATTCCTGATACCAGTTGTTTTACCCCGAAATTTGCTCTCTCATTTCACTCAAAACATACTCCTAGAGATCCTCAATTTGCTCAAGTTTGCTCAAGTTTGCCCAAGAGTTGACCAGACAAACTCTCTCCTAAGGTAGTGTACCTCAAATTAAGGTTTCTATTTTCATCAAGATGGGTGAACCACAAAGGCCTCATATGCTCTCCATGGTATTAATATGTTCTCAAGACCCTACATGTCAAGTTTCATGCCTTGCACAAGAAGTTTGCTCAGCCAACTGCTCAGAGGCTTGAGAATAGATTGTATTAGGTAAAAAGTCAATTGTGACCCACATACAGTCAAACTTTAAGATTTTTGGCCAACATTAACATTTTGAAGTGACTTTCATCATTTGAGCAAGGGTTGATCATGATTCCCCAGGGAATGCTCCAAATTCATCAAAACCCAAAAGTTGCTAAATTAGGGTTTCTCAGTAAAAGTCAACCCAACTTTGATAGAGCATAACTTCTTCATACTTTATCATAAATTTTACATCCAAAGATAATTTTTAAGAGGATTCCATTCCCTACAATTCATCTTCATCTTACAAGTTCAAAACATTCACCCACAAAAAGATATGAATTTCTACATTATGGGTCATTTTGAAAAATCAACAAAAACACCTTTTGGGTCAAAGCTTCATACATGAACATGGAAGATCCAATTGATATGAAACAAAAAGGGTTAGTTAGGGGACATCCTAAGATTTCTAAAAAGTCCAAGAACACCCTTCTAGGGTCAAAATTGAGAGAGTTGTGCATTGTCAAAGTTGGCAATTTTTGGAAAATTGTCAAAAGTCAACATTGATCAAATATGCATTTTTTTCCAAAGGGGCCCATGTTTTCTTGCTTGAAGCATGTTTATAATAGGATCCACTACCTCTGATCTCATTCACCTCTTATTTTATTATTTTTATCATTTATTTTGATTTTTTATTCATTTAAATCAAAATAAATCAAATTAAATGGTAAAATAATGAGAGAAAAAAATCAAATCTTGAGATTTTTGTGCACATTTGGAGACCATATACAGCTAGCATGATGATCAATTCGTGCAAGGCTCATTAGGGTTGAAAAAGATTTGATTGAAGCTTGTTTTAGAAAGATATCATACATGAAGCAAATCAAATCCAATTTTCATAATTATCAAAGATATGATACAATTTTGTTGACCTAATTTAGTCTACTATAAGTGCATAATAATTCCAGATCAAAAACACAAAGATTGGAGGTATGAAACAGCAAGAAGAAAACTAAAAAATTTGGACAAAAGTGTGAGATCAAAATCCATCTTAGAGCCATCCTCAAGGAATTTTAAGCCTAGCAATCGATTCCTGGACATCCCAGGAAGCTAACAACCTCATTTGCAAGCCTCAAAGCATCCAGAAATCGTCCTTAAAAGCATCACGGTTTGCCCTAAAACTCAAACTCAATTTCAAGGTTTTACGTATCCTAAACGCATGCTAACAATATATTTGTATTTATCATCTTGTTTACAAGCTACCTGTACCCTTTAATTGCATTTATCGCACATGAATCCATAGTTGCCATTGCTAGGGTTTCTGAGGTGTTTTTAGGGCTTTGTTATACAGGAACAATTAGGCCAAGAAAATGATACCATGATACTCGCGAGGCCAAGACGATTTGATTGGTATCATCACAATTGATTTATCATGCTTGTATGGAATTTTTGAAATTTTCAGGGGATGTAGTTACAGCCAACGTCCGTAGGTAAAAGTTCTTCACCTAAGACGACGGTTGTAGTGAAGAAGGTGATGCTTGGCAGTCCCTGACCGGTTGATTTGAATTTTCGCGCATTTTTTCTAGGCATAGTGAATTTTTTTATATTATATTTTGTTTACTTGTATTATCAAAAGAACCAGCAGCGCATATGGTTGGGGGACAATCCTTTGATGCACACGTCTTGGGTTCGATCCCAGGCATGTGCATTTTATTATTTTCCTAATTATTTCAGGAAAATCTAGTACAATGCTCCCTAACACGCCTATCATGTACCATCAATGTCCATCCACTGGATGCCCAGCTTGCCAGATCTCACGCTTTTCCCTTGAAGGTCCATGGTGCTCCTCAAGTCAAAGCTGGCACAAGATCCAAAGGTTGACCCGGCTTGGTGCTTAATTGGGCCAAAGAATTTCAATTATACACCCCATAATTGCTAGTATACAGGCCCATATTCTTCTTTTCTTTATTATTTTATTTTATTTTAATTGGTTTGTTTAATTATTTTTTTAACCAAATTAATTACTTTTTTTAAAATCATAAAATCAATAAATCACAAAATACAAAAAAAGTATTTTTTTATAAAATATTTATTTTAATTTCATTAGAAATATAGGTTAAGTTAATTTCTTTTATAATTAAAACCAAATAGAAACTGGGTTTTAATTTTATAATTAAATTTCTTTTTTCTCAAATACAAAACCAAAAATACACAAAATCTTGTTTTCTTTGTAAAATATTTTATTTTCATGAAATTATTTAATTTAGCTAGATTAGGTTAATTTCAATTTCTTTTTCATAATTAAAAAGATTAGAGTTAGGGTTTTAGGTGTACGTAATTTAATCAATCCTTTTCTCAAAAATACAACCCAAATTATTTCTCAATTAGATTTTAGGGTTTTCAATTTTCTCTCGTATTTAATTCTCCGCGTGCTCGTTGATTATTTTCCATTATTTTTGTAACTGCTCAGGGTTTGTAATATCTTTAAACTAGGGTTTTTTACTACTTAAATCCCCGATTTTTGGTTATGTAATTAATACCCCTCCCCGAAGCCTTGTAATAGCTAGGTTTTACTTCCTCGCACTTTTAATTTCCGCAATCTTTAACTGTCTAGATGTATGACTAATAGGATTGTATGGCAAGAATGTCTGGAAAATTAAAACGGTAGATCACCTAATGTGCACAAATTAAATAACTGAAAAAATTATATGCACATATTCACTCCTAGGGTTTACCTCACTTCGGTTGCCTTCGGTAAACAATCATTAAGCATAGGAGATTTTAGTGGTTGCCCTCCTGTCTAAAAGATCAAAATGTTTCCTCGGAAATGTTGCCTCGGGAAGGTCTTAAGACTCTAGAGTTACTACTAAAGTTTCCTAACTATTGCGTTAGTGATTGTCCCTTTCGAATGTCCCTTACAACTCCAACGATGGTGCTACCTACTCCTTAATAGTAGGATAGCATTGTCTAAAGGAAATAGAACAAACAATCTTTTTTTGAGTAGGTAGAATCTTAAGTACTTGCTCAATGAAAACTTTTCACACTTCAAAACAAATTTTCAAAACAAACTTCGTCACATCCTTGAGGACTGATACAAGGGTTATCACGAAGTAAAAAAAATTTCAAGACAAACACACACAAGTAATTTGAAAAATGAGCAAGTACCTAAGAGGCCGTAGATAACTACAGATAGAAAGGGTGCTAACACCTTCCCTTTCTATAACCTACCCCACCCCCCCCCCCCCCTCCCCGTACTCAGAATATCTCGAAAAAAGGTTTTTTCCATTCTTTTTCCTTTTCCATGATTGGATGAAATAAAAGTCAGTGACGACTCTTGCTTACCGTGACATTTTGCAAACACAAAAACGCAAAATGCAAAATAGTAAAAACAGTCGGTTCTGCCACCGTATCACAGAACTGGCGACTGTACTGGGGAGTAAGTAAGTGGGGGTATACCTTGGGATCTAGGTCATTAAAATTTCTTCTCTTGATTGTCTTGATTGCTTTACTTTTGAGGGTCTGTTTGGGGTTACTATAGATCCTACACCCGGTTCTGGGGGAACTCATTAGGTAAATAGCAATAGATCGTGGAAACTGTACGGTATAGACCGATATGGTTTAAGTGATGGTTGTGTTGGTGTGGCACTTGGGTTGGTACCGGTATCCTTCGTGGGGAAACGAGGAGAATACGGGGCCTCCGTGTGGTGTCGTGAAGCACCAACGGACCTTAGAACCTTAGTTGAACAACTTGGCAATTAGAAAGTAGTGAGATAGCCGGCCTTGGTGTAGAGCTGAGAACCGGTTAATACTCGATGCTACACTAATTGAGACCATACTTTCGGGATATTTTGGCCGCAAGAAAAGATTGAGAGCTGAAATAATGCCTGATAAAGGATGGTAAATGATATTGAGAATCTCTAGAACCGAATTACTTTTTAGGACAAGTTTAAACCAACTAAACTTCAAGAGGGTACTACCTTTGACCTCATGCAAGCCTTAAACCTAAGGACTTTGTGTGATTTGACTATGCTGGCTATACCTGTGTTTGCTATACCTGTGGGTTATCATGACATCATGCATCATAACATGGCATCCATTCTTATTGCACTAACCATTTCAAAGACCAAGGGAATTTATCTTTGTTCTATTTTGCAAATCACGGCTTCCGTTCGTAGAAACACTATCCGAATTAGCTTTGTGAAGATACCTTCCCAACTCAAAGAGCTAGCATCAAGGGTTTTTGAAACTTCTGCATTCACTAAGAGACATGGTCAACTTCTCAACCTGGTTACTTTAAACTTTGATGAAAAGATGATGAATGTAATTTTTCAGTTCTTCGATCCCAAGCACCACTGCTTCACCTTTCAAGACTATCAGTTGGTGCCTACCTTGGAAGAATTCTCTCAGCTATTGGATTTACCTATTCTTGAACAGGTACCCTTCACAGGTCTAGAAGAAGTTCCTAAGCCAGAAGTCATTGCCTCAACTTTACATCTGAAACGGGCCAACGTGGTATCCAATTGGGAAACTATAAGCGGAGTCAAGGGTTTTCTAGCTAATTTTCCGATAGACAAAGCCAAGTTGTTTTGGGATAATATGGATTTTCAGGCTTTTGAGGAGGTCTTGGCTCTTCTTATTTATGTTTTAGTTCTCTTTCCTAATCTGGACTCATTCATAGATGTGAATGCTATTAAGATCTTTCTCTCTCGCAACCCGATGCCTACTTTGCTCAGAGATATTTTGCACACTCTCCATACTCGTACCATGAGGAGAAGAGGGATTCTTGTGTGCTGCAAGCCATTGCTGTCGAGGTGGTTTATTTCTCACCTCCCTAAGTCCATACTGAAGAATGAAGAAGGTTTGGTTTGTTCACAAAGGATAATGTCACTCGCTCATACGGATATTCTTTGGTGTTCTCGATCTATGGAAAACATTGATATCATTGACCGCTGTAGGGAGTACCCTAATGTCCCACTGCTTGGTATCTGAGGGGGTATAACCTACAATCCTTGTTTATCTCTACGACAATTTGGTCACGCTCGAAGGGATGGTCCCCATGTGTTACTAATCAAAGGAATTATGTTCAACTATGAGGAGGATATTCAAGAGTATCGTCGGAGGTTCATACGAGCTTGGGGCATGGTAAACAGATCGAGCGTCAGGGATTTGGGGCCAAAGACTATCATTCCAATGGAACCTTATCTACAATGGGTACGAGCTCATGCTCATCAGCTTATGATGCCCTATGTGGCTGTTTTGCCAGTGATTGTGGAACCCACTACTGAAGAAGGCATTCCTTACACGGTTCTCTATCCTTACATGCCCACTGATCTTGGGGAATTACAGAGGTCTTGGATTAAGATGATGAAAGAGAGGGATACTTACAAGGATCAGTTCCATGCTCAGGAGAGGAAGGTTTTAGAGCTCACAAAGCAAATCCATGAGGAAAAAGGACTGAATGATTATCTCGACACAAAGAGGAAGCATCCATGGGACTTTTGATTTTTCTTTATAGTTTTAGATTTATTTTTAATTGTAACCCTTAAAAGGCATTTGAACTTCAAATTCAGGTAATAAAGTTTTTATTTATTTTGGTTTGCAAATTTAAATTTTCCGAAGTCTTTGAAATCATTGCATACGCATCCCATTATCATACACATTATTACAGGTACCATTACAAGTTTCTCATCTCCTTCGATGTTTATTTCAGCAAAAATGTCTTCCGAACAAAGCATTAAGGACCTGCAGGCACATAACACCCAATTCTAACAAATGTTCATTAGTCTGGAAAAGGGGCAGGAGGATCTGAAAGCCCTCGTCCTGAAAGAGGAGAAGAAAAAGAAGAAGGCTACTGGTATTCTGAACATGGGCCGAAGGTTTGGAGAGCGGTTGAAGCGACAAGTCGACCTGACCTCTTCATCTAAGGAAGGGGAGAACCAAGAAGTAGAGAAGGACCCTAGTCCTACAGTCTCTGACAATGATACTGATTATAATGATGAGAAATACCCTCCTGCTGATGATAGATACAAACAGTTGGAAGATCGTCTGAGTGCCATGGAAGTTCAGAGGATACATGGATTGGATTTTGAAGAATTGGGTTTGGTGCCGGGAGTGGTCATCTCGCAGAAGTTCAAAGCTCCAGTTTTTTCCAAGTATGATGGGGTGTCCTGCCCAAAGCTCCATCTCCGCTCTTACGCCAGGAAGATTCAGCCTCATACCGCTGATAGAAATTTGTGGGTGCATTTCTTTCAAGATAGTCTGTCAGGGACTCAGCTTGAATGGTTCTACCAGCTAGAGGGAACAAATATCCGAAACTGGCAAGATCTGGCTGCTGCTTTCTACAAGAAGTATCAGTATAATACCGACCTTGCCCCTACTCGTACTCAACTCTAGAGTATGTCCATGGGTGCAGGTGAAGGTTTTAAATATTATGCACAAAAATGGCGAGACTTGGCTGGGAGAGTCTAACCCCCTTTGTCTGATAGTGAGTTGGTTGATATGTTTCTGGGGACGCTATCTGGTCTATTTTTTAATCATCTGATCGGCAGTTCGTCAACTGGTTTCACCGAGCTGATTCTAATTGGAGAAAGAGTAGAAGCTGGGATTCTAAGCGGCAAAATACAGAAGGATGCCTCGTCGAGTTCAGTAAAGAAGCCTTTTGCTGGTAAGAAGTAAGCCAGTGCCGTCTATAGCCCGATGGGCCAAAACAGGGCTAAGCAACGTCAGACAGTAAGTGCCGTGATGATACCTAGACCTGCAGTTTCTCCACAATGCAACAATCAACAAAGAGTGGAAAGACCATAACGGTAGTTTACTCGCATCAACATGACATTGGCTGAAGTTCTACCTCATCTGCTGAGATCTAACTTGGCAACCTTGAGAGAGGCCCCCAAGAAACCAAATACTACATCTCCCCGATATAATCTGAATGCCCGGTGTGCTTATCATTCTAAGAGTCCTGGCCACGATACAAATGACTACTGGGCCCTGAGAAACAAAATACAAGACTTGATTGAAGCCAAGGAGACAGATTTTGATGCTCCAGAGAAGCCAAATGTCATAACTGCTCCCATGCCTAAGCACGGCCGTGGAGTTAATGCTATTGATACCGATTTGTTTGTTACCTCTGTTGATGAAGTGTCTACTACTATCACGACTGTTAAGAAGAACTTACTGTTGGCAAATTTATTTCCGGGTTATGGTGAAGATTGCCACATGTGTTCGCTTCTACCTTCTGGTTGTCGTTTGCTAAAGTTAGGTGTTCAACGCCTGATAGATAGAAAAGAGATTTTGTTCGAGAAGACTATGATTTCTATTATTCTAATTGAATACATTGCTATTATAACCATTTATGCCAATCCTTCCATGGTTTCCTCGAAAAGACCTGTTGGGATTACATCTGCTCCAAGAATTGCTCCGCTGATAATCAGTGTTCCTGGTCCTGTCCCGTATGTCTCGGACAAAGCTGTCCCCTGGAATTATGGTGCCGATGTATACTATCAAGGAATCAAACAAGATCTGAAAGATGAAGAAGCTAATCCTGATATTGTTAACATTGTCGGAACCAGCAAAATCACCCGAAGTGGAAGGGTCTTCTCTCCCGTGATTTCCCCTAAGACTGTCAACAAGCCAATTGTCATTCCATATGCGGTTCCTGCTAGTACATCAACTATTGTTCCTGTTCTTACTCCAGTCGGCAAATCATCTGATACTCGTGGTGATGAGGTTGTAGGTGAGCCTGCCCGGATGGAGGCACCTAAGAAAGTTGTTGTAGAAGCCTCTAAGCAAGAAATAGAGGAAATTTTGAAAATCATTAAGAAGAGCGACTACAATGTGGTCGAGAAGCTGGGGAAGACCCCATCGAAGATATCCATGTTGTCTTTGTTGTTGTGTTCTAAAGCCCATGCGAAGGCTTTGATTGCATTTCTCAAGACCGCGCATGTGCCGCAAGAAACTTCAGCTGATCAGTTTAAAGATTGTGTGGACAGCCTGAATGCTGATAATGGGCTGGGTTTTTCAGATGCAGATTTGACTCCAAAAGAAAGGAAGCATAATGATGCTCTTCATGTCTCGATTGAATGCAGGGGCACCACTATGGCTCATGTGATGGTAGATACTGGGTCTTCACTGAATGTTCTGCCGAAGAAGGCATTAGACCGGTTGGATTATGAGGGTTTAACTCTAAAGCCTAGTAACATTTTGGTAAGGGCTTTTGACGGATCGAAGAGAATGGTGCACGGGGAGGTGGACATCCCTGTCAAAGTGGGTTCTCAAATTTTTGGGGCCACCTTCTATGTGATGGATATTAGGCTGTCATATTCTTGTTTGTTGGGTCGTCCTTGGATCCACGAGGCCGGGGCAGTCACCTCTACACTCCACCAAATGCTGAAGTATCCAGTGAAAGGAAAGATTGTCACAGTGCAGGGTGAAGAAGAATATATGGTGAGTCACCTCAACTCCTTCCGCTACGTAGAGATGGACGGGGAATTCATCGAAACTCCTTGTCAGAATTTTGAAGAGGTACCTCAGATCTTAGCATCAACTGAAACTACTAGCAATGAACCTCCTTTGAAGATGGCTTCTCTCAAGGACGCCAGGTTCGTGGTTGAAGAAGGTGGGTGTGCCCATTGGGGTCAGCTCCCTGATTTCACTCATAAACCTGACAAATTTGGTTTAGGGTTTACTACAGGGGCTCAAAGGGCTGTTAGACACGCTCTGGCTGGAGGACCTCCCTTACGCATCAGCAATCGTGGGATAAACGCCATTGAAGATAGTGAAGAGGACGCGGACATTGACAGCTGGGTCTACCCGACTACAAACAATGGACCGAATAAATGGACGGCTAGGGACTTCATACCGGTTTCTTTTATTCCGCAGTAATTGCCTTATTTGTTTTAATATTTGTAATAAACAATTTGAAACTTTACGGTCTGGTGCCTTGCCCGAGGCACCTTGGCTTTGCTTGTGAGAGCTATTGTTTGTCATTTCATAATAATTAATAAAGCATTGGACGTTTTCTTGCATACAAATTTTGCGCTCTCTGTTTTTCTTTTCTATTTTCACTTTATTAAAACAGTTATTCTCTTACACACACTCACGTATCATAATGCAAATCCATATCCACTCTGGATCCTATTGATGACAGCTCTGTTATTGCCAATTATGACTTCAAAAATCCGATCAACCAAGCCGAGGACGAAGGTGAGGATGATTGTGAGGTGCCTGGAGAACTTTTTAGACTACTACAGCAGGAGAAAAAGGGCCATACAGCCTCATGAAGAGCCGGTTGAGACGGTGAATTTGGGTACTGAGGAAGACAGAAAGGAGGTTAAAATAGGTGCAAATCTGGAGCTTAGCGTCAAATAGAGGTTGGTACTGTTAGAACATAATTTGATTCTACAACCCTTGATTAGAGTTTTGATGATAACAAAATAGAAAGAATAAATTATTTCAAAGATATATACAAAGAACAATTATGCTCCTTATAATTATGTTTTGTATATGCAGAAGTTCTGATGGAATCAACATCAGAATGGAATCAACATCAGAAGATCAGCAATATGTGCTACATACTAAAGCTACCAGATTATACGCTGAAGCTTGATGACCAGAATCTGCGCCTAAACAAATAAACTCTGACTCTGATCAAAGACATATTTACCAAGTCATCAACACTCTGAAGCGTTATCAGCTGATACAACAAAGAAGACTCTGAAGCGTTATTGGTTATTCAAGACAGAATTAAATGCTAACGGCTTTCTTCAGACAAAGATCTTCTACAAAAGAAAAGTGCATTATTATCATTAAAACCTGCTTTAAGGACAACGTATCCTTGCTTGCCTATATAAACAGGTCTGCTTGTGAAAAGAAGCACGTACGTACGCACTCAACAATTTTCCAAGCTATCCAAAACACGCATATTCCAAGCTTTAGCAAATTCATTTTATTCCAAGCTTATTTTGTGTAATTATCACAATTGTGATATACAGTTTTGTAAGAAAACAACAACACACACTTGTTCAATCATTTGTAAAAGAAGTTCCTTGAGATTAACCGGATTGTGGTTGTACTCAAGAAGACTTTAACAGTTGTTAAAGTAGCTGTTGTAATCCTTTGAGAATAGTGGATTAAGACCTCGTTGGAGAGAGGCGAAATCACCTTGACGGGTGGACTGGAGTAGTTTGAGATCAAACGAACCAGGATAAAAATACTGTGTTGTTAAGCCTTTTGATTTAAGTTTTTCGATTCAACCCCCCCCCCCCCCCTTCTTGTGTTTTTCACATCTTTAATTGGTATCAGAGCGCCTGGTTCTGAGCTTTAACACTTAACCGTGTCAGTACAAGATCCAGCGTCAGAAAAACACAATGGTAGGACCAAGTCAAAACATCAGCAATGACAACAATGAAGAAAGGGACAGATTCAGTGGCAAACCTTCAGTTTTTTATGGAGAGAACTTTGACTACTGGAAAGACAGAATTGAGAGTTTCTTTCTGGACCATGATGCTAATCTGTGGGACATGGTGACTGATGGATACACGCACCCAGTGGATGGACGTGGTCAGAAGATTGACAGGAAAATGATGTCTGATCAGCAAAAGCGTGAGTTCAGAAATCATCACAAGGCCATAACAATTCTTCTCAGCGCCATCTCATATTTAGAATATGAGAAAATATCAAACAGAGAAACTGCCAAGAATATGTTTGATTCTCTGAGAATGACGCATGAAGGCAACATTCAAGTCAAAGAAACAAAAGCCCTTGCGCTCATTCAGAAGTATGAGGCATTCAAGATGGAAGACAATGAATTAATAGAAGCTATGTTTTCAAGATTCCAAATTCTTGTTGTTGGTCTAAAAGTTCTTGACAAAGGATATTCCACTGCTGATCATGTTAAGAAGATCATCAAAAGCTTGCCAAAACAGTGGAGGCCAATGGTTACAACCCTTAAGCTAGCCAAGGATCTCAACAAAATCTATCTGGAGGAACTTGTCAGCTCCCTCAGAAGTCACGAGATAGAGCTAGAAGCAGATGAACCTCAAAACCAAGGTAAGCCATTAGCTTTAAAATCTAACAGAAAATCTGACTCCAAAGTTTTGCAGGCTGTGGAAGAAACCTCTGATGGATCCTCATCAGAAGAAGATGAAATGTCTCTTCTCTATAGAAGGGTGAACCAACTATGGAAGCAAAGGCAAAGGAAGTTCAGGAATCCCAGAAGATCAGAAAATCAGAATGAATGTTCCTCCAGATACAGAAGGTCAGAATTCTCCTCTAGACACAAAAGATCTGAAGGCTCTTCAGGATACAGAAAGCCAAACAACAAAGACATCATCTGCTATGAGTGTAACGAGCAAGGGCACTACAAAAGTGATTGCCCAAAGCTTCAGAAGGAGAAGCCCAAAAAGAAGTTTGGCAAGGAAAAGAAGAAAAGTCTCATGGCTACATGGGATGATTCTGATACATCTGAAGCTGACTCAGAATCAGATGATGAAAGAGCAAACATAGCTCTCATGGAAAACGTATCTGAAGACAGTAAAGGTTCTGGTTCAGACTCAGAATCAGATAGAGAAGAGGTATTCCCTAACTTTACTATCAACTTTACTAAGGTTGAACTAGCTGAAAGCCTTAATGAAATTCTGGAAAGGTATCAGCAGATCAGAGTCAAATTCAGAAATCTAAAAAGGAATCCTGCTTCTGACTCTGATAAGACTGAGAGTCTCAAATTGGAGAATTCTGAGTTAAAAGATAAAATTTCAAAATTAGAAAACCAATTGCAAAACTCTCAGAAGGAAACAATCCCTGAAACTCCCAGCAATGCTGATGAGATCATAAAAGAGTATGATCACAACTTTCAGAAGTTTCTGGCTAAAAACATAGACAGAAGAAAAATGGCTTCAATGATCTATGGAGTTAGCAGAAATGGAAGAAAAGGGATAGGATATCAAGGTAAGGTTCCTACACCAAAAAATGCCATGGATTTAGTTATAAAACGTACTCCACTTGATTCACACTTTATATATGGGCACACACATGACATAAAATATACAAGTATTGATTACTCTGTCAAACCAAAATTCAACCAGAGTTTTGGTAAAACTAATAAATCAGGACCCAAGAAAATGTGGGTACCTAAGGATAAAATAATACATGTGGCAGATATCTTTAGCAGCAAAGCAAAGAAACCAGTCATGGTACCTGGACTCTGGCTGCTCACGACACATGAGGGGAAGAAGGCATATGTTCCAAAGCCTGGAACTTAAGCCTGGAGGCCACGTAGGCTTTGGAGGCAATCAGAGGGGAAAGATTATTGGCTCTGGAACAGTAGGTAATGGAAATTTTCCCTCTATAAGTAATGTTTTATTAGTTGATGTATTAATACATAACATGTTATCCATAAGTCAATTAAGTGAAAACGGTTATGATATAATCTTCAATCAAAATTCATGCAAAGCTGTTAGTCAGAAAGATGGGACTATCCTATTTAATGGAAAGAGGAAAAACAACATTTATAAAATCAAACTTTCTGAACTGAAAAGTCAGAATGTAAAATGTCTTCTGTCTATTAACAACGAGCAATGGATCTGGCACAGAAGATTGGGACATGTTAGTATGACAAGAATATCTCAGATTAACAAACTCAATCTGGTCATAGGACTTCCTAACTTGAAGTTCAATTCAGATGCTCTGTGTGAAGCATGTCAGAAAGGCAAGTTTGCAAAACCTGCTTTCAAATCCAAAAATGTTGTTTCCACCTCTAAGCCATTAGAACTTCTGCACATTGACTTATTTGGACCAGTAAAAACTTCTTCAGTCAGTGGCAAGAAGTATGGGTTAGTAATCATAGATGACTATAGCAGATGGACATGGGTAAAATTCTTAAGGCACAAGGACGAGTCACACTCTGTGTTTGTTACCTTCTGCAACCAAGTTCAGAATGAAAAAGATCTTAGAATCGTCAAAGTCAGAAGTGATCATGGTGGAGAATTTGAAAATAAAGATTTTGAATTATTCTTTAATGAAAAAGGCATTCTGCATGATTTCTCTTGTCCTAGAACTCCCCAGCAAAATGGAGTTGTAGAACGAAAGAACAGAACATTGCAAGAAATGGCCAAAACCATGATCAACGAGACTAACGTTGCTAAGATCTTCTGGGCAAAAGCAATAAACACAACGTGTTACATTCAGAATATAATCTCCATAAGACCTATTCTGGAAAAGACTCCATATGAATTGTGGTAGAACAGAAAGCCCAACATTTCTTATTTTCACACATTTGGATGTACATGTTTTATTTTGAATACAAAAAATTATTTGAACAAGTTTTACTCTAAAGCACAAAAGTGTATTATGTTAGGATACTCTGAACGCTCAAGAGGGTACAGAGTTTACAATACAGAAACACAGATTGTTGAAGAGTCAATCAGTGTTCGGTTTGATGATAGGATTGACTCTCCAAAGTCAAAGCATAATGAATTCCTTGCAGGTATGGAAGTTGAACTCACAGGTACTGAAGACAACTTAGAGGCTCTCAACAGAGACACTCCCTCAACATCAGAAAGAGTCACTGCAAGTAACCCAACACCTTCTGTTGATCACCTCTAGAAAATACCACCCAGAAGCAGCATTGATCACCCAGAAGAAACAATCTTAGGAAGGAAGGAAGATCCAATCAGAACAAGATCTACCTTCAGAAACTCTAAAGAATCCCTCATGGGACTGGTTTCTCTGATTGAACCAACAACAATTGTTAAAGCACTTCTAGAAAATGACTGGATTCTGGCAATGCAAGAGGAGCTAAATCAATTCACAAGAAATGACGTATGGGATCTGGTTCCCAAACCAAAAGGATTCAACGTCATTGGTACAAAATGGGTGTTTAGAAACAAACTGAACTAACAAGGTGAAGTCATCAGAAACAAAGCACGACTGGTAGAACAAGGTTATAGTTAGCAAGAGGGGATAGACTATACAAAAACCTTTTCTCCAATCGCTAGGTTAGAATCTATCAGACTTTTAATTTCATTTGCTGTTAATAAAGGCATCACTCTGTATCAGATGGATGTCAAGAGTGCATTCTTAAATGGCTATATAGAAAAATAGGTTTATGTGCACCAACCCCCTGGTTTTGAAAGTTCCAAAAATCCAAAATATGTTTTCAAACTAAAGAAGTCACTCTATGGTCTGAAACAAGCTCCCAGAGCTAGGTATGAAAGACTAAGTAACTTCCTGTTAGAAAAGGAATTCACCAGAGGGAAAGTGGACACAACCTTGTTCTGTAAGAAAGTTAAGAATAACATCTTAGTATGTCATATCTATGTTGATGACATTATATTTGGATCCACTAAACCCTCTATAGGAAGAGAGTTTTCTAAATGTATTCAGGCAGAATTTGAGATGAGCCTAATGGGGGAACTAAAATTCTTTCTGGGCATTCAGATTAATCAAACTCTAGAAGGAACTTACATTCATCAGAGCAAATATGTCAGAGAACTTCTGAAGAAATTTGATCTCTCAAAATGTAATCCATCAAGGATTCCAATGCATCCCACATGCATACTGGAAAAAAAAGAGGTAAGTAAAAAGGTAGAACAGAAGGTCTACAGAAGTATGATTGGTTCTCTTCTCTATCTGATGGCTTCAAGGTCTGACATTCTATTCGGTGTTTGCATTTGTGCTAGATTCCAATCAGATCCTAGAGAATCTCGCTTAACAGCAGTTAAGCGAATTTTCAAGTATCTGAAAGGTACTGCTAATCTGGGTTTGTTTTATAGAAAATCAAGTGATTACAACTTAGTAGGATACTGTGATGCTGATTTTACTGGAGACAGAGTAGAACGTAAAAGCACTTCTGGAAGCTGCCAGTTTCTAGGAGAAAATCTGATCTCATGGTCCAGCAAAAGACAATCCACAATAGCTCTATCAACAACAGAAGTTGAATACATAGCAGCAGCTGGATGTAGCACGCAAATGCTCTGGATGAAAAGTCAACTTGAGGACTTCAATATATTTGAGAGTAACATCCCTATCCTCTGTGACAATACTTCTGCTATTTGTCTCAGTAAAAATCCTATTTTGCTTTCTAGGGCTAAGCATATTGAAATAAAACATCATTTTATTAGGGACTATATTCAGAAAGGGATTCTCAATTTAAAATTCATTGACACAGACCATCAATGGGCTGATGTCTTTACAAAACCTCTTTCTGAAGATAGGTTTAACTTCATTCTGAAACATCTCAACATGAAGCTTTGCCCAGAATAAACTTATTTATTTACATATCTTAATCCTCAGAATTTTTGTTATTTTCTGTGAACTGCTGATCAACCTGCCTTCAGAATTTTAGAAGTACAGATTGTATCAGAATCTATCCATGAAGATCTGAGCGTTTCATTTCAAGGAGAGAAGTGTGTTGTTCACGTAAGCAAACAGTTGTCATCCATTCATCAGCTACCTTCTGAGGCTGAACACGCGTTCACTTTTCTGAAAGGTCAAAAGCGCTGATTAGATGCATTGAGACACATGTCATGGATAACCATTCCAATATCTTTCTGAATCCCCCAAAATCAGCTGTCATTAATGCTTATAATCATTACAATTTATTTCTCTCTCTTGCAGTTTACGTTTTCAAAATCTATTTAAACATATTTCTCATTCTTTACACTCTTTCACTTTCACTTTCTCTACAATCTAATTGTTCTCAGTTTGCATCTTTTTCAAAACCCTTTCATTTTCTTCTCAAATTTTCTGTGTGAACATGGCTTCCTCAAGCAACCTAACTTACAGTACTCAGAGAATAGAATCTCCAGAACAATATGAAGAACCATTCAGAACTCTCCTCACGCCCATTAACAACCTAGAAGTACTCTCAGAATTGATTGTGGACTTTAACAGTCTTCAAGAAAATGGGTTCAATCTTTCTGAAGAAGTAAAGGCTCAAGGATGGAACATGTATTTTTACCGTCTGGTAGGTCCAACGTTCCCAATCCTTGTGAAGGAATTTTGGATTCATGCTTCATCCTCCAACCATCAAGTTACTTCGTATATAATGGGGAAGAAGATAGTCATAACTGAAGACCTTATTGAAAGATTGATAGGTTACAATGGTGGTGGCGTAAGATGTATAGACATGGCTGAAAGATGTGCTGATGTCGCTTTAATTTCTAGAGAAATCTTCACTCTGGGTCTTCCCTCCAGCAAGATAAGGGATCTGAAAGACCATCACAGAATATGGGCTAAGATTATTCTGGGATGCATAAACCACAGGAAGCCAACCAGCTCTCCTGACTACATCAACATTGATCAGCGGTTTCTGATCTACTTCATCTCCCAGAAGACTAAGGTGAATCTGGCTCATTTGCTTTTCAATCATCTGAGGACTAGTGTTAAGGAGACTAGAGAAGAGGAGCGCACTAAAAGGGACTAGATACCCCTTGGAAGGCTCATATCAGATATTCTGACAGAGAATAGGCTAATAGAGAATCTAACAGAAGCACAGGAAATCAGCACTTTAGAGGCAACTGTTGGAAAGCCTTTAAATGCGAAGAATCTGAAGAAGATGAAGATTATTGAGAACATCAAGAAGGAACCCAGTGTTACTTATTTTGCAACAATCACCAGCAGAAGAATCCCTATGGATGACTTTCCCATGTTCTCAGAAATTGATTCCAAGCTTGAGATTATAGTCAGATATCTGGATGCATGCAAGGCAGATGGTACTGCACCAGATTTAAATATTCAAGACTTGCAACAGAAGGCTCCAGAAGTTGTGTTAAAGAAGAACAAGAAAAGGAAGGAAGCAACAGAAGGATCCTCCCAGCGGACTCCCAAAGCTGCTAAAAAGAGAGGTAATCCTTCTTTTGTAACTGTTTTAGATTCAGTATCTTTATCAACATCTGGCCCCTTACCTACCCATTCAGAAATTCCTACCCCTCAAACCTTTGATGATTTTGACATTGAGTTTGACCCCTCAGAAACTTTAACTCTTAGAGGATCTCACTCACTACCTATCAATCCAAATATTGAAACAACTCAACCAGAACTTGCAAAAGTTCTATCAGATATTGAAACCTTTGACCAGCATATCTCTTCTCCCATACCAGAAAATCCAAACTCTGAAACCACCTCAGAAGCACCACAACTAGAAATTCCACTCTCTCCATAACCAGAAATACCACTACCTCCATCTCCTCAACCATAAATTCATCCACCTTCTCCACAACCTGAACTATTACAACCAGAAGTTCAAATTTCTGAGATCCAATCTTCTGAGATCTGTGAATCAAAACCAAATAACACTCAATCCAACCAAATTGAAGAACCCACTTCAGATTCTGATACCATTCCCATTCCAGGTATCACTGAACCTCTGGCCATCCGTATACCCTTCACCATTCTGGACAGACCCCAAATTCCTTCTTCACTAGAATTAACTCCACCAAATTCCCCAACTAGTCCAATAATCATTCCAGACTCTCCCACTCCCTCACCAAAGAACAATCCAAATGACAACGCCAAAACTGTCATTGATTTAACTGTTTTTGAACGCCTTGCTGCCATAACCCACAAAACAGCCATTCCTAAACCAAAACCATCTAAACCTACACCAGATGTTGGTACTAGTTTATTGATATTTAAAACAGAAATGCAGAAGTGGATAACTTCCCTGAAGCAAGCTAGTCTTGAGATGATTAATCCTGCTGCTTCAGATTATCTTTGGACAAGTTTCAGAAAATGGGTAAATTCTGAAACTTATAAGATGCAAGAACAAAGCTACGGACAAGTTCAACAGAACTTCAGTAATCTGCTAAAAGTAATTGAAGATCAAGTTCTGAGCCAACTGCTCAAGGAAGAAGTTCTCCCTCTGGACAATTCTCCTTGGTCAGAACATTGTCCAGCAGACAAAGTTCTATCAGAGTCAGAAGATCTTACTCTGAATGCTGCTCAAGAATAGATGATTCTTGCAGAAGAACTGGGACAAAAAGATGACATTGAAGAATGCTCTGAGAAGCATCCAGTTACTGAAGATTCTCAAGCTTCCTCCTATGAAAGGCAGACTCTGGAAGAACTGAAGAGATCTGATATTATTATGCAGGAAAGGATGGATAAACAGGATGACAAAATTTCGGAAATCAAGAGCATGTTAACCAAACAAGAGGAAACCAACATCCAGATCAAGGGCTTGTTGGAGGCTTTGTTCACGCGTCTTCCTCCTCCTTCTTAGATTTTCCTTTGTTTTAAAATTTGTTTATCTGTAATATTTTCTACATTGCTGCTGTTCTGAACTTATTATCATTGATTCTGATTTTAATATAACTCTTTTTGGCTCTGATTATATGTTCTTTTTGATAATTGACAAAAAGGGGGAGAAAGAATAAGATATTTTTCAATAACGGATTACTGAGACATAAGTCTCAAACATTCTGATCTACTTAATTTCTCTCTTCTGAAAAGCTTGAACATGTACAAAACTCTGATGAAAGACGTAGTCAAATTCTGATGCTCAAGGATTCAAAGAATTTAAGGGAAGTAATCAACTCAGGGGGAGTTTCTTCTTCTTAATTCTATATTGTTTATTCTTTATTCTTAATTGAAAAATCTGGTTTTTGTCATCATCAAAAAGGGGGAGATTGTTAGAACATAGTTTGATTCTACAACCCTTGATTAGAGTTTTAATGTTAACAAAATACAAAGAATAAATTATTTCAAATATATATACAAAGAACAATTATGCTCCTTAAAATTATGTTTTGTATATGCAGAAGTTCTTATGGAATCAACATCAGAATGGAATCAACATCAGAATATCAGTAATATGTGCTACACGCTGAAGCTACCAGATTATACGCTGAAGCTTGATGACCAGAATCTGCGCCTAAACAAATACACTCTGACTCTGATCAAAGACATCTTTACCAAGTCATCAACACTCTGAAGCGTTATCAGCAGATACAGCAAAGAAGACTTTGAAGCGTTACTGGTTATTCAAGACAGAATTAAATGCTAATGGCTTTCTTCAGACAAAGATCTCCTACAAAAGGAAAGTGCATTATTATCATTAAAACCTGCTTTAAGGACAACGTATCCTTGCTTGCCTATATAAACAGGTCTACTTGTGAAAAGAAGCACGTACGTACGCACTCAACAATTTGCCAAGCTATCCAAACCACGCATATTCCAAGTTTTAGCAAATTCATTTTATTCCAAGCTTATTTTGTATAATTATCACAGTTGTGATATACAGTTTTGTAAGAAAACAACAACACACACTTGTTCAATCATTTGTAAAAGAAGTTCCTTGAGATTAACCTGATTGTGGTTGTACTCAAGAAGATTTTAACAGTTGTTAAAGTAGCTGTTGTAATCCTTTGAGAATAGTGGATTAAGACCTCGTTGAAGAGAGGCGAAATCACCTTGACGGGTGGACTGGAGTACTTTGAGATCAAATGAACCAGGATAAAAATATTGTATTGTTAAGCCTTTTGATTTAAGTTTTTCAATTCAACCCCCCCCCCCCCCCTTCTTGTGTTTTTCACATATTCAGGTACAGATGCTGCACGACTACGTTGAGATCTTCGCTTGGTCCTATGAAGAGATGCCGGGTTTGAACACTGATATTATGGTACATCGCCTGTCGACTAAAGAAGACTGTCCTCCGGTTAAACAGAAGGTTCGTCGTATGTGCCCCGAAATGTCAGAGAAAATCAAGGCAGAGGTCATGAAACAGTTTGATGCGGGATTCTTGGTTGTCACTTCCTATCCACAGTGGGTTGCTAAGGTTGTTCCGGTACCTAAGAAGGACGGTAAGGTACGGATGTGTGTTGACTACAGAGATCTGAATAGGGAAAGCCCCAAGGATGACTTCCCACTTCCTCACATCGATGTTCTGGTCGACAACACCGTGCAACATAAAATCTTCTCCTTCATGGATAGTTTCTCTGGCTACAACCAGATCAAGATGGATCTTGAAGACATGGAGAAGATAACCTTCGTTACGCAGTGGGGCACTTTCTGCTACAAGGTGATGCCTTTTGGGTTGAAGAACACTGGGGCAACCTATCAGCACTCTATAGTTGCTTTGTTCCATGACATGATTCACCACGAGATCTAAGTTTATGTTGATGATATGATAGCCAGGTCTCAGACTAAGGAAGACCACCTTGATCATCTCCAGAAATTGTTTGACAGGTTGAAGACGTATAAGCTGAGGTTGAATCCGAACAAGTGTACCTTTGGGGTAAGGTCTGGTAAGCTTTTGGGTATCATCGTCAATGACAAGGGTATTCAGGTAGATCCTGCGAAGGTAAAGGCCATACCAGAAATGTCGGTTCCCCGCACAGAAAAGGAAGTTAGAGGTTTCTTGGGACGCCTGAATTATATCGCCAGGTTCATTTCACATCTTACTGCTACTTGTGAGCCAATCTTCAAGCTTTTGAAGAAAGATCAAGTGGTAAAGTGGAATGATGAATTCCAGATCGAGTTCGAAAGAATCAAAGAATACCTTCAAGAAATGCCAATTATGATACCTCCAGTTGAAGGAAGACCTTTGATATTATACTTGACAGTGCTAGACAAATCAATGGGGTGTGTGTTGGGGCAGCATGACGAGTCTGGTCGAAAAGAGCACGCAATTTACTACCTTAGCAAAAAGTTTACTGACTGTGAGACACGATACTTATTGCTCGAGAAAACTTGTTGTGCTTTGGCATGGGCTGCTTGCCGACTAAGGCAGTATATGTTGACTCACACTACCTTGTTGATATCAAAGATGGATCCGATCAAGTATATTTTCGAGAAGCCCGCTCTCTCCAGAAGGATAGCAAGGTGGCAAATGATCTTAACTGAGTACGACATACAATATACAACCTAAAAAGCAATCAAGGGGAGTGTATTGGCTGTGGATGACTACCAGTCCATGAATTTTGAGTTCCCGGATGAGAATATCATGTTGGTGATTGACTACGAAGAACCTGGACCGGAAGAAGGACCTGAGGAAGGATCCCGATGGTCTATGTATTTTGATGGAGCCTCGAACGCACTGGGTAACAGCATTGGCACTGTAATCATATCTCCTGAGGGATGTCATACTTCGTTCACCTCCCGATTATGTTTCAATTTCACCAACAACACGACGGAGTATGAAGCATGTATCATGGGTATTCGAGCTGCTATTGACCGGAGGATTAACTTCTTAAGTGTATTCGGGGATTCCGCTCTTGTGATAAGTCAGATCAAAGGCGTGTGGGATACGAAGCACCCGAATCTCATTCCTTACAAAGAGTATGTACTGACATTGCTCCCACACTTTGAGGAGGTAACCTTTGAACATTTCCCACGAGAGGAGAACCACTTGGCGGACGCGCTAGCTACCATGTCTTCTATGTTCAAGGTTAGGTGGGACAATGAAGCTCCCCAAATTACCATTGAGAGGTTGGATGAACTGGAACACTGCTGTGAGATCGACGCCGAAGAAGTGGTGGACAAACCCTGGTTTCACGAGATAAAGAGGTATCTTGAGGCTCAAGAGTATCCCGAGGGGGCATCTGTCAATGATAAGAAATTTCTGAGGAGGTTTGCTACAAAATTCTTCCTCAGTAATGGAATCTCTATAAGCGTAACCATGACTCCACACTACTACGGTGTGTAGACAAAAGTGAAGCAGAGAGAATCATGACTGATCTACATGAAGGTACCTTCGGAACTCATTCCAGTGGACACACCATGGCTAAGAAGATCCTATGGGAAGGATATTACTGGTCAACTATGGAATCCGATTGTTATCAGCACTCTCGAACCTGTCATAAATGCCAAGTCTATGCTGATAAGGTGCACGTACCTCAGGTTCCCCTGAATTTTTTGACGGCTCCTTGGCCTTTTGCAATGTGGGATATTGATATGATCGGCGAAATCAGACCTACTGCGTCTAACGTGCATCGCTTCATCTTAGTAGCCATTGATTACTTCACGAAGTGGGTTGAGGCAACCTCTTTTGATACAGTAACCAAGAATGTCGTGGCGCAGTTTATCCGACATAACCTGATCTGTCGATATGGTGTACCAGAGAGGATTATTACTGACAATGGTACAAATCTCAACAACACAATGATCACCAAGCTCTGCAAACAGTTTAAGATACAACACCATAATTCGTCTCCTTACCGGCCAAAGATGAATGGCGTTGTTGAAGTAGCTAACAAGAATATCAAGAAGATTGTACAAAAGATGATTGTGACATACAAAGACTGGCATGAGATGTTACCATTTACTATTCATGGGTATCGTACCTTAGTACGGATGTCGACAGGGGCAACACCCTACTCTCTGGTATATGGCATGGAGGCAATCCTACCCATAGAAGTCCAGATACGTTCTCTCACAATTATGAAGGATGCGGGTTTGAACGAAGACGACTGGATCCAAACCCGACTTGATCAGCTAAATCTAATCGATGAAAAGAGGCTTACTGCTATCTGCCATGGTCAGACGTATGAAAAGCGAATGATCAAGGCTTTTAACAAGAAATTCAGGCGACAAGAATATCAAGTCGGTGATATGGTGATCAAACGCATCATACTATCGCAAGGTGATCCCAGGGGCAAATGGACCCCCACGTACGAAGGTCTATTTGTGGTTAAGAACATTTTCTCGGGAGGAGCTATGATTCTAACCAACATGGATGGTGACGACCTTCCTCACCCTGTCAATGCAGACATAGTGAAAAAATACTATGCATAATCAAGGACCCACTAGGTTGACTGGCCTAGGCAAAAATAAGGGCTTCCCGGCGAGCCAAAATGGTTCGGTAAAAAGTAAGGGATGAAAATGAAAAAAATATGTACACCGGGCAAGTCGAAAACCCGAAAGGGAGGCTTGGGAAAAAAAGGGTATCCCGGTGGACTGAAAACCCGAAAGGGCGGTCCAGGAAAAAGTTAGGGATTGAAGCGTAACACCATGTCTCATTGGATCATCTTGCAACCAGACTTTGGTATCAGCTATCAAGCTCAGACGATACTAATCAATCTGATCATCCTTCGGCCAAGTAGCAAAGTGATTAGACACTTGAAGATATAAAGGAAATAGCAGAGTTGGAACCCAATGAGGTTGTTTCACATAGCTGTTTTTCCTTCTTTTACACAAATTGTATAATTTCTATCTTTCGACTGTGTTCTCTTACTAGAGCGTCAGCCTCTTTGAACAAAACGCCTATTACAGGCCAATTTCAAAATCAATACAAGTCATTGTTACAAAACTTCAATTTGTTTATTTTTCTTCTTCTGTTTTGTTTTGTAAAGAAGGTCCAATGATTTATTTTTGATATATGCATTTGAAAATGATTGCTGCTCATAAATTGTTACATAAGAAACAAAAGGTAATTACTCGTAATTCCAGAAACAGGGAAGTGCCAAACCCGATGGTTCCTCTGTTCAGCAGGTATCGGGATAGAGTTAGCTTGGGAACATAATTGTTGGTACATACACTCCCCACAGAGTTAGAGTATCCAAAGGCATCAAAACGAGACATAACTATCCCCAAACGAGGTTCATAATCGCAGGCGAGTCAACAAACTTACTCCCCAATAAGAGTTTATTTCTCCAAGAGAGCTCGTCACTTCCAGCAACGGAATTTCATCCCCAGCTGAGTTTATTCCTCCAGATCAGCAGGTCGACCAATAGAGTATCTCTTCCCCAAAGTATGGCCCCGTAGAGTTATTCTCCAGCATCTCTTCTCGGCAGAATATTAGCAAATCTCTAGCAACCGTCAGAGATTTATTTTCCCAGACGCTAGCATACCACGACAGGATTTCATGAACATACATCATGACATACGCATATATATCATATACATCATAATCTCATTTATTTTGAGAACATCATCTCGCCCTGCATTTCATGGATCGCATATAACTAACCCTGATATTTTTCTGGAAAAGACGATTAGCTTCAATAAATCCAGCAGTTATACATATCACATCTACAGACAACTAATGGAAACTCGGTTCCCGAAGTCAAATGGATCAACTAATCTACATTTCCATATCAAAGTAACCTTACCCTGGTTCCTCTTGAAGTTTTACACAAACTTATCTTGAAGTAACCTTACCCCGGATCCTCCTGATGTTTTACACGAACTTATCACAAAGTAACATTACCCCAATTCCTCTTGAAGTTTTACACGAACTTATCACAAAGTAACCCTACTACACAGGTTCCTTCTCACAGCCCTACTACCCAGGCTTTCATATCGAAGTAACCTTACTACCCAGGTTCCTTCTCACATCCCTACTACCCAGGATTTCATATCGAAGTAACCCTACTACCCAGGTTCCTTCTCACAGCCCTACTACCCAGGCTTTCATATCGAAGTAACCCTACTACCCGGGTACCTTCTCACAGCCCTACTACCCAGGCTTTCGTATCGAAGTAACCCTACTACCTCGGTTCCTTCTCATATCCCTACTACCCAGGATTTCATATCGAACTAACCCTACTACCCAGGTTCCTTCTCACAGCCCTACTACCCAGGCTTTCATATTGAAGTAACCCTACTACCCAGGTTCCTTCTCACAACCCTACTACCCAGGCTTTCATATCTAAGTAACCCCACTATCCAGGTTCCTTCTCACAACCCTACTATCTAAAATTTCATATCGAAGTAACCCTACTATCCAGGTTCCTTCTCAAAGCCCCACTATCCAGGCTTTCACATCGAAGTAACCCTACTATTCAGGTTCCTTATCACAACCCTACTATCCAGGATTTCATATCGAAGTAACCCTACTATCCAGGTTCCTTCTCACAGCCCTACTATCCAGGATTTCACATCGAAGTAACCCTACTATTCAGGTTCCTTCTCACAAACCTACTATCCAGGCTTTCATATCGAAGCAACCCTACTATCCAGGTTCCTTCTTATAACCTTACTATCTAGGTTCCTCCTCTCTTATCCCCAAACGGCAGTCCACAACACTGTAAGACTAGAACCTGATCAAACACGAATGGTTTCACATTTCCCTAAAACTCAAACTCGATTTCAAGGTTTTACGCATCCTAAACGCATGCTAACCATATATTTGTGTTTATCATCTTGTTTGCAAGCTACCTGTACCCTTTAATTGCATTTATCGCGCAGGAATCCATAGTTGCCATTGCTAGGGTTTCTGAGATGTTTTTAGGGCTTTGTTATACAGGAAAAATTAGGCCAAGAAAATGATACCATGATACTCGTGAGGCCAAGACGAGTTGATTGGTATCATCACAATTGATTTATCATTCTTGTATGGAATTTTTGAAATTTGCAGGGGTTGTAGATACAACCAATGTCCGTAGGTAAAAGTTATTCACCTAAGACGACGGTTGTAGTGAAGGTGATGCGTGGCAGCACCTGACCGGTTGATTTGAATTTTCGCGCATTTTTTCTGGGTATAGTGCATTTTTTTATTATATTATATTTTGTTTACTTGTATTAACAAAAGAACCAGCAGCGCAGATGGTTGGGGGACAAGCCTTTGATGCACATGTCCTTGGTTCGATCCCAGGCGTGTGCATTTTATTATTTTCCTAATTATTTCAGGCAAATTCAGTACAATGCTCCCTCACACGCCTATCATGTACCATCAACGTCCATCCATTGGATGCCCAGCTAGCTAGATCTCACGCTTCTCCCTTGAAGGTCCATGGTGCTCCTCAAGTCAATGCTGGCACAGGATCCAAAGGTTGACCAGGCTTGGTGCTTAATTGGGCCAACGAATTTCAATTCCACACCCCCAGAATTGCTAGTATACAAGCTCATGTTCTTCTTTTCTTTATTATTTTATTTTATTTTAATTGTTTTGTTTAATTATTTTTTTCACCAAATTAATTACTTTTTTAAAATCGTAAAATCAATAAATCACAAAATACCAAAAAAAAGTATTTTTTTATAAAATATTTATTTTAATTTAATTAGAAATATAGGTTAAGTTAATTTTTTTTATAATTAAAACCAAATAGAAACTAGGTTTTAATTTTACAATTAAATTTCTTTTTTCTCAAATACAAAAACCAAAAATACACAAAATCTTGTTTTCTTTGTAAAATATTTTATTTTGATGAAATTATTTAATTTAGCTAGATTAGGTTAATTTCAATTTCTTTTTCATAATTAAAAATATTAGAGTTAGGGTTTTAGGTGTACGTAATTTAATCAATCCTTTTCTCAAAAATACAACCCAAATTATTTCTCAATTAGATTTTAGGGTTTTAAATTTTCTCTCGTATTTAATTCTCCGCGCGCTCGTTGATTATTTTCCATTATTTTTGTAACTGCTCAGGGTTTGTAATAGCTTTAAATTAGGGTTTTTTACTGCTTAAATCCCCGATTTTTTGTTATGTAATTAATACCCCTCCCCGAAGCCTTGTAATAGCTAGGTTTTACTTCCTCGCACTTTTAATTTCCGCAATCTTTAACTGTCTAGATGTATGGCTAATAGGATTGTATGGCAAGAATGTATGGAAAATTAAAACGGTAGATCACCTAATGTGCAAAGATTAAATAACTGAAACAAATCATATGCACATATTCACTCCTAGGGTTTACCTCACTTCGGTTGCCTTCGGTAAACAATCATTAAGCATAGGAGATTTTAGTGGTTGCCCTCCAGTCTAAAAGATCAAAATGTTGCCTCGGAAATGTTGCCTCGGGAAGGTCTTAAGACTCTAGAGTTACTACTAAAGTTTCCTAACTATTGCTTTAGTGATTGTACTTGTCCCTTTCAAATGTCCCTTACAACTCCAACGACGGTGCTACCTACTCCTTAATAGTAGGATAGCGCTGTCTAAAGGAAATAAAACAAACAATCTTTTTTCGAGTAGGTAGAATCTTAAGTACTTGCTCAATGAAAACTTTTCACACAAACACCTTTTCAAAACAAATTTTCAAAACAAAATTCGTCACATCCTTGAGGACTGATACAAGGGTTATCACGAAGTAAAAACATTTTCAAGACAAACACACACAAGCAATTTGAAAAATGAGTAACGTACTCAGAATATCTCGAAAAAAGGTTTTTTCTGTTCTTTTTCCTTTTCCATGATTGGATGAAATAAAAGTCGGTGGTGACTCTTGGTTACCGCAACATTTTGCGAACATAAAAATGCAAAATGCAAACCAGTAAAAACAGTCGGTTATGCCACCGTATCACACCAGTCCCAACTCCTCAAAGTCTAGACCAGGTACCTTTTGGATTTCCATCGCGCTAAAACACTCTTCAAGATGTTTATACTTGTCATCAGCTGGAGGGTATTGCTCTTCATAGTAGTCCTCTTCTTCTTATTCCTCTTCTGATTTTGACGGAATAATTGTTTCCTTTCCTTTACCATCTTGGTCGTCTCTTTCACCGGATGTTATTGCAAAGTCCAAGGCTCTTCTTGTCTGCCCATGAAATCTTCTTCCCATGTTTAAGACTCTGGTTACCTTCTTGGTTTTTTTCCTCTCTTCAGCCAGCAAAGTCTTCAATTCTTCTTGTCCCTTAGCTAGGGTCAAGAGCAACTGTTGAAACTGTGTATTCTGAGCCTAGAGGTCTTTCACTGTTTGTTCGAGATCCATCTTACTGAAATAAACAATAGAGATATGAGGAGACTTGTTGCAAAAACATGCTTATGTTATGATGAATGGTATGTGCATATGCAATGTTTTCAAGGATTTCAAAGATTCAAATTTGTTTTAGACAAAAAGGAAACACACGTTATATTAATAAGATAAAGCTTGAGTACATCAATGCCCATGGGACAAAATAATACAAAAACTCTAAGATAAAAAGGTAGTACGCATCCTCTTTGGTGCAATTTAGGCATTCAGAGTCCGCTCCTCATGAAGTAGCCTAGTGAGTTCCAAAACCTTCTTCTCGCTTGTGTAGAATTGGGCTTCGAAAATATCTCGCTCTCCTTTGAGTTGTATCCAATCCCTTTGAGATGTGGGCATGTCAGGATGTAGGATAGTGTATGGAACATCCCCTTCCTTAACAGGCTCAATGATTACCGGGAGAATGGAGGGATAAGGCATCATAAGATTCTGAGCACGAGTTCGTACCCAATTGAGGTAAGGCTCAAGAGGGATGGAATTCTTGTGCCCCAAAGTCTTGCTATCCACCTTGTTTAACATCCTCCAATCTCGGATAAATCTCTGGCGAAGACCTTGATCATCATTGTCATAGTCAAATACCAAACCTTGAATCAGCATCTCGTGCGGGCCATCCCTTTGGGCATAACCAAACTGTATTAAGGCTAAACATGAGTTGTAGGTGATATCTCCCCTAATGCCAAGTAAAGGGACATTAGGAAATTCTCCACAATGATCAACAATGATAACATTCTCTTTGGATCGGGAACACCAATAAATGTCTGAATGTTTGAGCGTCATCAACCTTTGTGACCACCTTGATCCTTACTCATTCTTTAATACAGATTGGGGAAGATGAGAAATAAACCATCTTGCCAAGAGAGGAGTGTAACACATAAGAACACCTCTTTTCCTCATTGTGCGAGTGTGAAAATAGTGTAGGATATCCCCTAGCAATGTAGGCACCGGGTTGTGGGATATGAAGATTTTGACGGCGTTGACATCTATGAGTTGGTCAGGATTTGGAAACAAAACCATCCCATAGATGAGGAGAGCCACAATTTCCTCAAATTCTTTCAAGTCCAAGGAATTCCAACAACTTTGGGCTTTCTCAAACAGGAACTTTGCTAAGAAACCTTTGACACCACTCTTGTTTCCCAATGAGTTGTTATATCAGATGAGTGCAAGTGTAGAGCTTGCGCAATCTCTTCTGGCTTTGGATCTCTTTCCGTACCGTTGAAAGGTAGTTGACTGAGAATGGTAATCCTCAAGAGTTGGGAGAATTCTTCCAAAGTAGGCACAAGTTGATAGTCGGGAAATGTGAAGCAATCGTGTAAAGGATCAAAGAACTGAAAGAGAACCTTCATCATGTCCTCATCTGTGTTGGAGGTGAACAAGTTGAGTAGGCGACCATTTATCTCGGTGAATGGAGAGTTTTCAGGAATCCTTGAAACTAGATCCTTAAGTTGTGGAGGGATCCTTACAAGGTTGACTTGAATAATTTTCCTGCGAAGTGAATCCATATCCTACAAAACAAGAACAAAGATGAATCCCAAAATCCTTGAAAGGGTTAGTGGATGTATATGATGTTCATGGTGTTCATGATGTTCATGATGTTATGTACAAGTATGTATATACAAGCAAAACAAACAAGTCCTTAGTTTAGGCTTGCATGGAGTTTTATAGGTAAGTACCCTCTTGAAGTTTAGTTGGCTTAAACCTGTCCTAGTAATAGTAACCGGGTTCTAAGGAGCTCAATATCACTGGATTGTTTCTTTGGTCATTGTTTCAGCTCAAGCCTCTTTAATGGCGACCGAAATATTCCAAGAAAACAAACCACAATGAGTGTAGTATCGAGTATCTACCAACTTCGGACTGCACCAAAGTCGGTCATCTCACTACATCCTAAAGGCCGGGTTGGTCAAGTAAAGGTTCTAAAAGTTCATTAGTGCTTCATGACATCACTCAGCGGCCCCGTATTCTCTTTGATTAACTCAAAGGCTATCGGTACCCACAAATATGTCGCACTAACATAGTTATTGCTTAGACCATGTCGGTATACCCCGCATAGTTTCCACAACGTATTGCTACTTACCTATAATGTATCCCAAATCCGGGTAGAGGATTCAAACCCAAACAAAGAACCATAATGTAAAGCATATAAGTCAAAAAATATAAGCAAGTAAATATGATCTAACCCTAAGGTAATCCCACTTTTAGAATTTTCCCCAGCAGAGTCGCCAGTTCTGTGATGCAGTGGGAGAACTGACTTAAGGGTTTTGCGTTTGATCACAAATGTTGCAGTTAGCAAGAGTCGCCACCGACTTTTCTTTTATCCAAAAAGAAAGGTGAAAAAGCACAGGAAAGACCTTTGAGATTGTTTCTTGAGTTCGGGGGGTAGATTATGAAAAAGGAAGGTATTAGCACCCTTTTCATACATGGTTATCCATGGGCTCTCAATTACTTGCTAGATCACTTGCTTTTGTTCGAAATTGTGCTTTTTGTGGTTTTTGGAAGTATTTTGTAAAGAGGCCATTGTTTAGGCAATCTTTGTAATGATTCTTGTTCGTAAGAATGTATACAAAGATGTTGATCTTTTAAAAATGTTTTCAATTTTGTAAGATGTTTTGAAAGTGTGTGTGATTGTTTTGAAAATAGCAAGGATATTTGTTTTGAAACTGAGCAAGTAATTAGGAGCAATCTACCTACTCAAATGTCTTTCTTGTTCATTTTCTTTTCCTTTGATATTGTTGTCTTACCATTGATTTGGTAAGCAACCATATCTTTGGATGTAAGCGGGACAGGCGTGGGTCATTGTATAGTCATGATTAGCAATGTTGCAAGGTATCTTAGCATTTTTTGAGGGACCAAGATCATTTTGTAAGGAAACTTGGAATAGCGTCATCGGGGGACTATGATCTTATATTTGTTTGTTTTGCTAAGATACCTTACATGCATAATATGACCATTTTTGTATAAGGCAACCAAGTGGAGTAACCCTAGGGGTGTTTGTGTGCAAGTGTGTCATTTTCATGCTTGTTTTTATCTTAAATTAGGATTTTCTATTTAATTGATTTTCATCTTCCCATACAAACCCTAATTACTAGCATATTATGTAAAAGCGATAAATTGCAAAATTAAAAATTACTATGCTATTACAACACTTGTGGAAGGGGGTATACAATTTATGAATGTGTATTGCAATAATATAAACCTAATTAATCTATCACAACCAAATTGAATATGTATAAATAATTGGAATAAATAGTATACCAGATAAATTAAATATGTAAGAATATGTAAATGCAAAAGAAGATTTTTGTTTGGTTTTTTATGTGAAAAAGTTTTAACCTAAACCTAATGAAAAAAGAAATAAATAAATCAAAATTAAATTAACTTAAATTAATTAAGAAAATAAATTAATTTAGAAAAGATTCTTTTTGAATAAGACCCTAATTCTATTTAATTGAAAGAACATGAGTTTTAAAGAAAAAGTATTTTTTTTGTATTTTTATTTTTTGTCTTAAAAAAAAGATTGTAGTATTATGAAATATTTTTGGTCCTTTTTAATAGTAAAATAATATATTTAATGGGTATAAATAAAAAATAAATATTAACCTAATTCTAATTTAATTTACAAGGTTTAATAAATATAGATAATATATAACTAGATAAAAATATTTTTTTTTGGTGAGAGAAATAAAATAAAATAAGCCAAAATATAAATCTATCATTTTTATATTTTTTATGCTTTTTTATATTAAGAAAAATATATTTAAGAAAATAAAATGAGAATAAAAATAAATAAATAAAATGATAATGGGTCAGGGGTGTCACAAGTAAACAAGGTGTAAATATTTAAAAAAAATCCATAGGCCCATGAAACAGAAGCCCAGCGCTGCAAGGGACAAAAAAAGTGGAAAAATGTGAGAAAATGCAAAAGGCAGCACGCTGAGGCTCGAACCCATGACCTCTAGCAATTACGCGCGCTGCCTTACCACTGGGGTGGTTGTACATCCGTTTATATAAATAAAACCACAAATATATATATTAGAAACTGCTTCCTGAAGGCAACTTCATCTTCAACCTTGAGCCATGGTCGGACCACCTGTATCTTCCTCATTTCTCCATAAAAATGGAAAGTTCAAACATGAACGTTGTGGTATTTCTTCCCACGAATTCAACCATATAACTTATGTAAACTAAAAGTCAAAGATAAAATCTAATTTTACTGGCCCTAAATTGAAACCTAATTTTTACAGAAATTTCAAATCCAAAATTCTATATACAAAGTTAATATAAATGGAAACTATGAACATGGTTAACTTTAGAGCAAAGATATCTATATTTTGTTTTCACAAATCAGAAACAAATGATGCTTGTATGAAGAGATAGAAGTTTGAGTTTTTACCTCTTGCAGCTTGAATCGTGAATGGAGTTTGAGCAAGTTTTGAGAAGGCCTGAGGATCTGTTTAGCTTGCCTGGACCTCCCTGAGTGTATTCCAACCATTACTTTGTCTTGAAAGTCCCTGAATCTCTCTACTCAAGTCAACCTGCAAGCTTGATATTTGAAAATGGTGGATGGTGATGAAGGAGTTACAGTGAGGGAACAAGTTCCTGTATCACTTTGGTATGATGTATATTAAGTGTTTGCATGGTTAAAACTTAATACGCACGAGTGGATTTGGAGATGGCTATGTGAGGTTCAAAACTGTCAAGTTATGGCAGATTCTGAGTTGCAAAGTGTTTAGGAGTGTTTTGGAGTCTTAACATTCGTTTTCTAGCTTGCAAATAGTGTGTCTACTTATAAGCAAAAGGTCTTAAGTCTTGCAACAACTTAGATTTCAAGAACTCACATATTTTGCTTGGTTACTTGTTTTTGAAGCAAGGCTAGCAAGCATGGTTTCAAGGTGTAGTACCAAGCTTGTAGGGGGGTTGAGACCTTTAAACACACTTGTTCAGATTGAGTGGAGTGTGTTTGTGCAGAAAAAACAAGTGCAAGGCTCAATGCAAGCTGACTTTGCATAAAGCTTGCTTTTCCAAAATGGCAATGTTGTCTTTCTCCCAAAAATAGAATTATTCTTGTAGAATGCATTCAATGCTTGGCTTAAGGCTTCCAACAGCTGTGAAAAAATTTAATTATGGAGTGAAAGTCAAGTTAGAAGCCTGAAAAGTAGGATTTGTTCAGCATGCTTGAGGATTGGATCCAATGTTCTTCACAAAATGGCTTGAAATCTAAGTGACAAATTACCAACTTCATCTCTTCGATTCTCCCTACTCAAGAATGACCTCAAGGAGTTTTTGCATATTTTGGAAAGCTTGAAATGTGCTCTACAACTCATCTTTGAATTGATTTTGAAAATTCCTTTTTGAACCATGTGAAAAATTGCCATGAAGTTAGGTAAAAAATCTGCCTAACTAGCGCAAAATTTCACTAAGTTATTTTTAGTTCATGAGCATGTATTCACAAAATTATATCTTAAGATACAAGCGTTTTTAGGAGAAATTGTGTAAAGAAAAGTTGTATATTTCAAGGAGATCTACAAATTTCATGTTGGAAGTTTCTTTTGAATCATCTTACATCATGGTGAAAATTTGGCTCAAAGTTGAGAAAAAATAAGAAATTTTCTATACTTAGAAAAATTTCTAAGTTAAGAAATTTTAACTTTTCAAAACAAAATCTTGAATTCTTGATTTCTTGATGAACAAGATTCATGTTTTGACATATTTTGATGAATTATGATCTTTGGCATTTGATTTTGACCAAAAAGTCAAAGTTTGACTTTTTTGTATACGGTTGACTTTTGATTAGTTGACTGAAAAATTCATTTGTCAATCCAATGGACCTGTAGTGTTTTGAACCATGTCATTAGGTCAAAGTGATGCAATTAGACTCTTGATATCATGCCTTAACTTAATTGGCCATTTACTAGGTCAAAAATCAGAAATTGCCCCTTCCTAGTCAAAACCCTAATTTTGACCATTTTGCCCTTTTGATGATTTGATCAAATTTCTTGAGGAATTATGGTCCAAACTTGATAAAATGATACATATGAGTCTAAGATGTTTATGTGGATAAAAAATTATGAAGTTTGACTGTAAATTGGCCATGGTTGACTTTTTCCCCAATACAGCTGATTTTTAGGTCAACTGTTCAATTGACTGATCAAAAGTGTGATTCAAGGCTTGAAACTTGACATGGGTAATATTAGGGGTCCATAATGATATATGAAAGTCATATGAAGAATTGATAGTCCAAAAATCCTTGTGCAAACTCAAACCCTAATTTTGGTCATCAGTGTATGAGGAGGTGTCTTAAGTTGGTCAAACCCTAATGCAGTCTTGAGTCAAAGAGATCTCGTGAGAAAATTATTGATAAGTGAGAGGGGAAATTTTGGGGTACAACAGTAACATTAAGGGCTAGATCTAAAAGGGGGTGACGGAACCCTAGTTTTCAATACTCAGGCAAATGATGATAGTAATGCTGGTGAATGCAAATTGGTGATGAAAAAAAGGAAAATGGGCAAAGAAATAGAGCCTCGTGCTCCGTGAATCACTTACGATTCACTACCTTTTATCAGTGATTTTGTGGTGAGATCTTTATTTTTTCACTCTGTTTGCGATTTCAAAGTTTTTCCTCTTCTTCTTTCTCGAATTTCTAAAGGGACTTGTGTTAGGAAAATGATGATAGTATTTTTAGGGTTTTCGGTTTTTGATAGCTTGTTGTAGATTTTGTATTTGTGAACAACTTTTTTGATTCTCTGAGGGGTTTGTAAAAAAGGGAAGATGACGATGGATTTTCTTAGGGTTTGATAGTTGTTGATGCAACTGTTATTGTGCTTCTGTTGGTTTCTTTGTTGCTACTCTTTTTTTATTGTTACTAACAATGGTTGCTGTATATATTTTTTTGATTTGCTGGTAATAGTTTTTTTTGTGGTTGGTAGTTTTTCTGTTTGTTTTAGTTACTGTTTTCTTGGTTTTACAGTGTTTTTTTCTGGTTTGAACCTTGTTTTCTCTCTTCATCTGTATCTGTTTATATCAAGAGAAAGAGGTATTTTAGAGGGAAATAATAACATGATTTTGAACAAATTTGCTGCCCTGTTTTGATGCTTTTTTAATGCATCTTGTGTTTTCCAGTTTGGTGCAAGTTTCGGACAAGTTTTTGACAGTTTTGACAGTTTTTTTGGCTTGTTATGTTTGGACAGCTTGGACAGGTTTTGATAGTTTGGCTTGTTGTGTTTGGACAATTTGAACAGGTTTTCACAGTTTGGACAGGTTGGGCACAATATAGCAGTTCTGACTTTGTTTTTTTGTAAAGAAAATTATTAGCAATATTAGTTTGTTGACTTTGTTACTGCAGTAAAATTGTGTGAATTTCTTTTCCTTTTGTGAACCAAAACTCATTTTGTGATTTACAATTGGAACATGGCCTTGATCTTTTAAATTCTAATTTTTATTAGGCTATTGAATTTGGGTTTAACACATGATTTAAAACACCCGTTGAATTTCTGATTCCAAACACAAACCCTAATGATGAGATTAGAAGAGAAATTGCTTGACACTTCTTGATTAAATTTCAATGAGCTAGCCAATTCTTGTTGGTTTTTCTTTTCATGTGAGGGTTGATGGAAGGTGAAAAGCCAAGGAAAAGAAAGATTGAAAGATGAAGAGGCCCTGGCTTAAACATGGAGGTTGAAGCTTTGACAAATGGAATTTTAGTAACTTTAGGACTTAGGAATTTTTAGGTTTAGAAATGCTTCATTTGTAGTGTTATTTTTTGTACAATGATTTGTAATGGAATGAAAGATTATAACCTAAAAATTGAACTTGAACAGTGGTGTTTGAAATTTGAATGAATGAAATTGAATGAGAAATGCTTGCAACCAACTTTGTATGATTTCAAGTGGTCATGGTATGAATCCAAAAATAATTGTGAGATAATCAAATGACATGAATCTTGAATATAGTAACTTGTGATGTAAGGAATTGGTGACTTGTGAACCAAAGGACATTGTATGAAATACCAATTTCCCGTATTTTTGAATTGCAATCTAAATCCAAGTTTTTCTTTCTCTTTCAATTTTGAATCTTCATGACAAATTCAAACCACCTTGAGAATGATAGATGCCATCTTAGTTCAAAATTTAGTCCCTCAAGAAACTCCTCAAAGAAAACTTTAACCCATACGAGAAGAATTCCTTGGTTTCACCCCTTAAACCACTTGATAATCAATTAACTTGTAGAAGGAGATAAAGCTCAACGTGACCTTGAAGCAAAAATCCTAGTTTCCTTAACATTCAAAGGATGAACATTACAAGCTCAAACCAAAAACCCTAATCCATTAAGCCTCAGTTTGAAGAACTAAAACCACTGCTCTTGAAGTAACTTGAGAAAACCTCCCAAACCCTAATTCACACTTCAGTTCTTGAAGAACTAGAAGAACCAGAAAGAAATATACTTTACTGAATATATACACCTCAAAACACTGAAACTTTAGTATTGCACAACCACTGAACTCTTGGACCTCAGGTGTCTTTATTAAATGAATGAATGATATGAAAATGGTGCTAATGAAATGAAAAGCCTAAGCCAGATAAAAGTGAAAAAGGTAGGACAAATTTGGGGTATGACAGCTGCCCCTATTTAATCGTCTTAAACTAGAAGGTGAGATTGGGGTATGACAATATGGAGAGGCAGATTATGATTCCTTCCTTCATCGGGCAATTCATCATCATATAAACTCAGGTTATTACAGAATGTAATATTCCTGACAACACTACTGAATTGGTCCAAAGGCATACCACTTTCCATGAAAGCTTGACCCAATACTCTCTTCAAAGATTCCCTGTGGGCAGAAGAGTTCATTAGCAGAGATAGAATAAATATCTTTGATGGAGTCTGCAAAAATTGATCTACGATCCTGTAGTCGCTCATCTTGATAATATTCAATATATCTTTCATATCTTTTTCCAAAGTAGTACCACTAGATTCCCCCACTGCCTTGTTGGGTTCAGTACTTTCAACAACCTTTTTATCAGCATTAACATTCCCTCGAATTAGAGGTGCGAAAACATGGCCACTGCGGATCACTCGGCTGGCTTCAGCAATATTCTTGACATCACACAAAGTTTGGATAGGAACCTCCACACCATCCTCTAGGATTGTAGCATTGATTTGTAAGGAACATGTCCCGACAAGCAAATCACCACTGGAGCAATAGCTAGTTTGTTATGGTACTTAATCTCTATAGGGGCGGGAACACCAAAATAAGGCACAATAACATTTACCCCTTCTTCAGAATAATTAGACATCACAGAATCATTGCTGGAAGACACATTATCATCTGAGGAAAAGAATTCTTCTGCAGAAACATATTCACTGTCTGACACAGTCTCAACCAAGCAAACTTCAATCACAATAATCCCATTGTAATCATCTTTATTGCCTGAAACTTTGATAGTACCATTATCCAATAACAACTAAAATACACCTTTTCATAATGGAACAACCACGAGAATATCTGCAGCAGATCCGACAAGACCCATAATGGTGTTCTTCTTGACCATCCATGTGACAGAAAGGAGCGTGCAACTGCACCAAATCATCATTCATATGATTCACGTCAAAAATCTGGTACTCACCAGGACATCCATAGACCATATTCACATCTTCCTTGTACTCTACCCAAGGCATGATTATATAAATGAGGCCTTTGTCCATCATTTCCAGAAGATCAAATTTTATCTTATCACACCCCTATAAATATGTACTGCTAATACCAAAACCAACATGGTCATGCGCGTAGTAACTAAACTCACAAAGGTCAGCATGCATCTTTACCAGATCCCCTCTAACTAGGTTGATATCAAAAATCTGAAAGTCCCCTGGACAACCAGCAACCATGTTTACAACATTTTCTCCTCCATGATTTGGCAAAGGATTATCTTTCACATTAGGTCCAACATCTTTAAAGGATAAGAGGCCATATCTCACCATCTTTTGTACTTCAGATTTCAAAGGATAACACTTCTCTATGTTGTGCCCTGGGGATCCTATATGAAAAGCGTATGTCTGGTCTACCTTATAATACCAGGGTAGAGGTGAAGGTATAGCAGGGGGGGGGGGGGGGGCTGATCTGAACCAACTTCTTCTGAATCAATGTCGGGAGTAACTCTGTATAGCTTATTAGAATGGAGTCAAAAGCTTCTTTATTCTAACTTTTCCCTTGATTCCCCTGAGGAGATGGCCTCTGATAGGCAACAGTGGTTAGAGCTACATTGACAACTGGAGTCACAGAAGCAACTTGTTGCTTGTACCATTGATGAATTCTAGGTGGACTAATCTTCCTCTCCATAATAACAACATTCGTTTCACTTTCTTTCTTTCGAGAGAACCCATATGATGACTTCTTTGTCCCTTCATCTTTTGTCAAGCGCCCTTCTCTAACAGCCTCTTCCAAACGAACACCCATGCTTACCATTTCGGTAAAATCACTTGGCGTGCTGACGACCATCATTTCATAATAAAATGATCCAAGGGTTTTTAGGAAGACCTTGGTCATTTATTATTCTCCCATAAGTGGCACCACCTAGGCATCTATCTCACACCATCTCTGCGGATATTCTTTAAACGACTCCTTGTCTCATTGAGCCATTTGCCTTAACTGATAACAGTCAGGCACCATGAACATATTGTACTTGTACTGCTTGATAAAGGCTTCCCCTAGATCATTGAAGGTACAGATACTACTATTGTCCAAACTCATATACCACTTCAGAGAAGCACTGGTTAAACTATCTTGGAAGAAATGAATGAGCAAATGCTGATCATCAGTATAGGTAGACATCTTTCTGATATACATCATAAGGTGGTCACGAGGGCAAGAGTTACCCTTGTACCTCTTAAATTCCGACACTTTAAACTTCGCTGGCACTTTTACATTGGGAACCAGGAAGAGCTCACTGATGTTTTGTCCAAACAATTCTTTTCCACGAAGGGCCTTCATTTCCTTCTGCATCTCATTGAACTTGTCTTAAAAGTCATCCAACCGGTCATAAAAACCCACACTTTCACTCGGAGGAGGGACATGACGATAAACTTTATCATTAACAAATGAAATAACATTCACCGAATGAGGTGCAGTATATTGGATCTCATTTCTAGCAATAGGGGTAATATGCACCACAAGAGGTGCGAGTGCAGCAGCAACTTGTACAACTAGAGCAGCCTGAGTGTCAAGATTAAAACCTTTCAGAATGAAGTTTTTAGGCATTCCCCATGGGTAACCCTGAGGCATACGACTTTGAGAAACAATTACTGGGGTAGTAGAAATAGGAACTGATGGACCTTTAGAAGCATTTGTTGTTTTTTGAGGTTGAGCAAGTGGTGGCTGATTTTGAGCAACCACCAATGATTCTATCAGTGCAGTTAGATTGGCCATATTGGCCTTTAAAGCAGTAATCTCGTCACTCAACTCGCAATTCTCTTGTTCAAGATTCTCCATCTTCTACCTGGAATTAGCCCGAGTATTATACTGGTGAGACAACTTGCTTCTGAACGAGTAGAGAAACACAGTAAGACACTTGGGTATGAACAAAAATGCGAGAAATATGTACAAGATGATGCATGATATGTAATTCACATGATTTATTTGATTATTACTAATATTTCAAGGAACTCAAAGATTTATAGACAATTTGAAAATATTAAAGTACTGACACATTTTGAAATACTAAAAATCTCATTATAATAACTTAGAAATGGATTACAACTTTTAGTACAAGTTTCAACAATCCCAAGTATAAGAAGAGATAGAATCTAAAATCCTAAGAAATAAAAGTTGACGAAGATCACTCGACACACTGACGCTTTCATGTGAATCTTGCTATCTGAGCCTTCAACCACTTGTTCTCTTCTGCATACCTGTCGGCAACCACTTTCTAATCACTAGAGTCAGGAAGTGAATGACTAAGTCCTGATTAAGCTCTAGAGGAAAATAAATCCTCATGCCTATCCATCATCTCTATAACATGACTCTCAAGAATCTCGATTAAGTCATCCTTCTCCTTCAAGTCTTCTTGGTAGGACATCTCTAAAGTCTGACACTTGTTCTTCCAAGTCTCCTTCTCCTGCTGCATCCTAACTAGGGCAAGCCCAAGCTCTTCCACATCATCTAAAAGGGGAGGAGTGGTCTTCACAAACATATTATACATAGGTTATTCACGGGAATACGACATCTTAACCTGAATTGCCCTTTCATGTACCCACCGGAGATACGGTTCCAAAGAAACAGCTCCTCTAGGTCCTAAGTCCTTTCTACTCTTCCTGTGAATATGATGCCAAGCCTTTGCAATCTTCTCCTTAGCTTTCTTATGATCCTCTCCCTCCTTGAGAAAGAAAACACTCAGATGAATACTATTTGTCTTATCTCTCATCGGATATCCAAGTTGTCATCGTGCGAGAACAGGATTGTAGTTAATTCCTCCCTTTGTACCAAGAAGAGGTACATTGGGGAAAATACCACAACTATCGTCAATCTCTACATCATGGTATGTTTGATGATACAAAATAATATCTGAATGAGTAAGGGCCTTAATCTTTAGAGCCTAACGAGATTCCTTCTTGATATCCTAGAAAGCATCGGCCCGAGGTAACTGAGAAATAAACCACTGATATAGAAAAGGTGTGAAACAGATGATCATCCCTCCATGATAAGAATCTCAAAGATGAATGGAGTAATAAGCATCTCATAATAATGTAGGGACTGGATTCCTTATCAAAAATATCTTGATGGCATTGATGTCCACAAAGTTTTTGGTGTTAGGAAATAAGAACAACCCATATGCAAGTAAAGCAAAGATAGCCTCAAAAGCCACCATACCCTTCATCCTAGCAAAGTAGTAAGATTTCTCTAATAAAAACTGAGCGGGTAGTCCTCTAATTCCTCTTTTGGTAGTCATGTGGGCCTCAATCTTGGACTTCTCCAAATGAACCATAGCAGCAATCTCTTGAGACTTTGGCTCCTCCTCCAAACCGGTGAAAGGAACATGATCGTCAATAGGTAAACCCAGTAGATAAGAATATTCCTCCAATGTAGGCATCAATTGATAATCATGGAAATTGAAACATTGATACAATTGATCATAGAATTGGACCAAAGTAGAGAGAATACCCTCCTTCATTCTAAGCTTCATGAGTGGCACAATGGATCCATACTTCTTCCAAAAATATGTAGAACTCTCAATCTCGGGAATCAGACTCATCAAATCATCTATCTTAGGATCCTTAAAATTGTACTTCCCGAGTCTTTCTTTTTCCAAAATCGGTGGTCAAAAGTACCTGAGATATTCATAAAAAGTCAACTTTAAGCCCCTTGAAATACATGTTTTAAAGTATGTTCATGGGTGCATGAATGCATGATGCAACAATTACACACAAGATCACAAACATAGGGGGTTCATAGGTTCGACGTCACGAGCATGAAGTCAAAGGTACTACCCACAAGGTATGGTCTAATAGTTTATCACCTTCCGGAGAAGGTTCTAAGAGGTTCCCAGAGTCTACATCCTTCCTTCAGATATTACCAATGTCCCGATTGACTCGGTAATTAGTAATATTCTTAAGAAAAACTCGTCTGAGTGTAGTATCGTGTGACAACCATTTCTGGATTACTCCATCATAGTTTCCGCACTACACCTAAAAGGCCAAGCTGGGTTAATGTTTTTACAGTCTTCGGTTTCAGCAGGCTCCAAGGTCAAAAGCAACACGTCTTTCTGATTACTCGGTAAATAAAACTACAGTCAAAGGGGCCTCCATTGAATGGGGGATCTCATGCCTCTTTTTTTGGGATTACTCCCTCAAAGTTAACATGACTATACCACCCATCATATCTTAAGTTTGTGCAAGTCCGAGTAGAGGACTTATGAGAAATCACCAAGCACCCTGAAAACCAGGAGAATCTAGACAAACATATATACAACACATAATATACAACAAATAATAGCACATACACAGATAAATAAAGATAGGCTCAACACACTTAGGGATGGACCAAAAATTGGTCGATTTGTCCCCAGTGAAGTCGCCATTTTTTTGTAGTAGTAAAAATGTTGAGACAAAGCCATTAGATTGAATTAACTCGCATAGATCAAATAAAAATATCCATAGTGCTTTATTGTTTCCAAAGGTATGCTTTAGGGTAGTCCCTTTATCTCCTCCCATCTTCTTTAATTTCAAAAATCTTCTCCCGCCTTTTGAAAACTCTTATTGTTTTTAAACTTGAACTGCTTTCATAATAAGCTTGGACTTATGTCCATGTATTTTCAAAAATATTTTCTTAATCAAATATTAACCGACTTAATCATACTTTGACATTTTTGTGAGAAGGCTAAAAGTCAATCAATCTCATTCATATTACTTTGCCACTTTTGCTCTTTACTTTAAAATATTCTCAAAAAAAAAAAATAGACTCTTGTCAACCCATGAAGTGATGCGAGCTACTATACTTTTACAAGGTGTAGTAAAGCGATATATTTTCCACTTGGGTGTTGAGCAAGGCCATGTTAATTTTAAAATTCAATTCATATCCTCCACTTTGAGAGGATGCAAATTCTATTTTATCATAATTGTGGGTAGCAAGTATGTTCTTCCACTCGGATAAGACGATGATGTCTCGTCTCTTAAAATTAACCAACACACTTGTGTTTTACAATTTTTAAAGGTGAACTACGAGTACCCTGATCCCCTATTGCACGGAAGGTGGTACATAGGCACTAAAGGTTCGCAACCACGACGGGTGCAAAAATTGTAAAAATATATTTCTTTTCTAATCTCCACCATCCATTTTTTGTATACAACACTTATAGCCAAAATACAGAGATTTTCAAAGAGGTTCCTGCGGAGTACCATATATGTTTAGGGTGATAATACCTTCCCTTTGCATAACCAACCCCCCGAACTTAGATTCTCTCCCACTCTGGGCTATTCGCTCTTTTCCCATTCCTTTGGAAACAATAAAGCACCATGGAGAATTTTATTTTGATCTGTGAGAGTCAAGTCAATCCAATGGCTTAGTCTCAAATTTCTACCGCTACAAGTATAACGCCACATAGTCCCCACGATCTATTTCTACTTACGTAATATGCCCCAGATTCGGGTATATGATCTTTTCAAGAAATAAACCCAAGCATAGACCCAAAATGTAAAGCAAACAAGGAAAACAAATAAAGTAATAAAGGTGATCTAGCTCTTAAGGTAAACCCACTTTAAATATATCTCCCAAGCAGAGTCACCAGTTCTATAATACGGTGGGAGAACTGACTTGTGTGTTTTTCTTTTTATCACAAATGTTGTGGATATCAAGAGTCGCCACTGACTTTTCTTTTATCCAATAAAGGAAAGGGTGAAAAGAACAGGAAAGACCTTTTGAGAATTTTCTTGAGTTCGGGGGGTAGGTTATGAAAAGGGAAGGTGTTATCACCCTTTTCATCTGTAGTTATCTACGGGCTCTTAATTGCTTGATCACATTGAAATGATTTGTGTTTGTATATGTTTGAAAATGTTTAAAGATTTTTGAAGATGGTAATTTTCTAATTATTCTCGTATTGTTGATAATGTATATAAAATGTTTTTTTTGGAAATAATTTGAAAACGCCTTAGTGCGGCAATTTTGGAATGATTCTTGTATCGTTTAGAATGTACACAAAATATTTATTTTGAAAATATTTGTTTGAAAAGATAGTGTTTAGAAAGATGTTTATTTTTGAAAGTGTGAGGTGTGGAAACAGTTTTAGTTTGTGAGCAATAAATTACGAGCAATCTACCTACTCAAAAAGTATTTGTTCTTTTCCTCTTCATTTAGATAGTGCTATCTTACCATTGGTTGGTAGGGAGCCTTATCATTGGATGTGAGGGACGGGTGTGGGTCGGCGTACAGTCATAGAAGGAAACTTTTAAGATGTTTTAGAAATTTTTTATAAGGGACTAAGATTGTTTATTGAAGGAAACATTGAAAGGTCATCGAGGGACTGCGATCTTTTAATCGAGGGCCTTTTCTAAAACATCCTACGTATGTGGGACATGACTACTTTTATCCGAGGCAACAAGTGTGGGTTACCCTAGATGTGCATGTGTGCAAAGTGTTTTGATTTCAATTATTTATCTTGAATAAGGGTTGTCTAATGTTTGATTTTAATATTGTCATGCAAACTCTAATTACTAACAATAATAATAAGGAAAGCAATAAATTGCGGAATTTAAATGTCCTATGCTATTACAAAGCTTTGGGAATGAGGGGTACAAGTTTGTGAATGAGGGGAAGAAATCAATAAAGCCCTAATTATCTATTGCAAACCATTGAACATGAATAGTAAAATGCACAAAATGTAAAGACGAAGAAAGAAATTGTTTTTAGGGTTTTTGATGGAGAAAAAGGTTTTAAGATTAATCCTAGTTTAACTAATTAATTTTAATTACAAGAGATATTTAATTAATTCTTTAATAAACCCTAAAATATAAGTTAATTTAATTTCATAAGAAACTAAAACCTAAGTCTAAATAATTTGTTTAGAAAATACTTTGAAAGTTAACGTTAATTTGGAAAAATACTTTAAAGTGTGGAAAATAAACAAAATCTAATTCTAAATATTAACAAAAATAAAAGAGGTGTTTAAATTAAAATATTTAATAACTTAATTATTTAAGAACATAGTTTTTTAGTATTTTTGGTTAAATAAAATAATTAAATAAATAAAATATAGAAAAAATATAAAGAATATAAAAAGTATTGGGTTGGGATGTTGAAAAGTAAAATGGGGGTTAAAAGTAGCAAACATGCCCAAGCATGTTTTTTTTTTGTTTGATCCAGAAAACAAAAAAAATAAAAAATAAATAAAAAAAGATAAATGGGCATGCGCTGTTATGAGTGATTTGTGGGTGAAAATTTAGAAAAAAAACAAAATAGAAAGGAGGCCCAAGACTAAGGAGCCCAACACATGTTTTGATCATGTGTGGCTAGCCCTTTGGAGGTGTATCATGCGCTTGCTTTGTAGAGTGTTGGATATTGTTGTATGATGATCATGTGGTGAAGGAATGAGGGTACATGATGGGCTCAAGAAAGCCAGGCGCGCTGAATCTGCAAAAATAAATAATGTGAAAAACAAAAGGGTGTTTACCACTGGGGCTCGAACCCAGGTTCATATACACTAATGCCTTACGCGCGCTTCCTCTGCCTCTGGGGTGGCTGATTCATTCAGTCATAATACATGTTACAATAAACTTAAAATAAACTCAAATCTGAAAATTTAAACATGGCAACTTTATCTTCTTCCTTGCGCACGTATCAGAACCAACAACACCATTATTCAAATTTTTTCCAAATCTTCATTTCTCAACCAAATTAAAATATGTAAACATGAAACTTACATGAAATTTCACTACGAATCCAACCATAAAAATTTAATAAGCTATAAATCAAAGATGAATACGAATTTTACTGGTACCAAATAAGAACCTAATATTTTCAGAAAGTTCAACTTCAAAATTCACATCACTCAAGCAATATAAATGAAAACTAAAGGCATGGTTAGCTTCAGGGCAATGATGTCTACATTTTTCATTCACAAAGTAACCATTAATGATGCTTGTATAGGGAGTTCAAAGTTGATAAAACTTACCTCAAAACTTGAAATCATGTATGGAGTTTGAGCACTCTTGGAAGTGTTGGTTTGATCTCGATAGCTTCACAGAACTCCTAGGAAGCTAATGCAACTCTTACTTTATGATGAAAGTGCCTGAATCTTCTTGGATAAGTCAAGTTGCATGTGGTTGTTTTTGAGTTTAGAAGATGATGAAAATGGAGTTACAGTTATGAAACAAGGGTAGGGATGAGTTGTAATTGAAGTATGGAAGCTTTGTGATAGATTTAGAGAGAAAACACACGAGTGGATTATGAATTTGGTGTTCAAAGTCAGAAATGGCAAGCAATGGAGGTTTTGATGCAATTTTTGAGTTCAAGGTGTTTGAGGGTGTTTTAAGGCTTGTGAAACCGTGTGTTAGCTTGCAAATAACCCCTCTATTAATAGAGGAAAGGTTTGAGGGAAGGAGACCATCAGATTCCAGAGATCACATGTTATGGTTTTTGAAACTTGTTTTTGAAGCAAACTTGAAATACATAGTTTCAATGTATAGTACAAGCATGGTCTGAGTAGTTAGAGGCTCTAGACAAGTTGCTTCTATCTTTGAGATTGTGTGCGTTTAGAAGGAACAAGTGCAACGCTCAAGGAGAGTGGACTTTATGATTAAATCCACTTTTCCAAAATGGTAATGTTACCTTTGTGCCAAAAATGGATTAATCACTTAGACAATGGTTCAAGCACTTGGATCATAGCTCAATCAGTTGTGTAAACAATTAATTATGAAGTTATTTTCAAGTTAGAAGCTTGCAAAGCAAGATTTATGCAGCATGACTTGAGATTTGATCAAGTGTTCTTCATGAAAATGCCTTGTAATTCAAGAATGGATGCTCAACTTCTTCTCTTCGATTATCGTAGCTCAAGCATGACCTATTCAAGTTCTTGGACAGTTTAGAAAGATTGAAATATTGTCTACAACCTTCATATTGACCATTTTGGCTAAATCATCGTGGAACTAGGTGAAAAATTTACAAGAAGTTGGGACAAAAAATCTGCCTAACTTGATGAAAATTTCACTAAGTGTTTTTTGATAAAAAGTCATGACTTCATGAGCCTATATCTTCAAATCTAAGCATTTTTCAGACATCAACCCTCAAGTACAAAATTGTATAATTCATCAAGATCTACAACTTTTATGTTGAAAGTTTTCCTTTAATCATCTTGCATCTTTGTGAAAAATTGTCATGAAGTAGTGAAATTATCAAGGTTAAAAAACAATTAGGATTTTTCTAAATCTTGAAAATCTTGACTTTTGTTGACTTTTCTGGACTTTCTTGATTCTTGGTGATAAAATTTGATATTTTTGAAGGTCTTGATGAATCTTGACCTTTGAAATTCAATGTTGACTATAAAGTCAAAGTTTGACTTTTTGTATATTGTTGACTTTTCATCAATTGATCAAATTTAAACTATCAATCCATTGATCTTGAGAAATGATTTGAGCCATGAAATTAGGTCAAGATATTATGTTTTAGACCTTGAGATCATGCTTTAAGCCATTACGTCATGTACTAGGTCAAAAGTCACTAATCAGTCATTCTCAGTCAAAATCCTAATTTTGACAATTTTGCCCCTTTAATGATTTGAATGTTTTTTTGAGGAATTATGATCAACCCTTGATTAATTGATGAATATGACTTCAAAATGTTGATGGGGACAAAAAACCAAGACGTTTGACTGTATGTTGACCATAGTTGACTTTTTACCTAAAACAACTGATTTTTAGTTATCTAAGCAATTGACTGAGCAAATTTGTGAAGAAAGACTTGAAACTTGGCATGAGTATTCTTGGAGACACATAATGAACCACGAAAGTCATTTGAGGTATTAAAAGTATAATTATACTTGAGAAAACAAAACCCTAATTTGGACCCAGTGCTTAGGAGGTGAGCTTGTTTGATCACCTCTTGGAGAATCATTGAGCATTTGAGATCTTTTGTGAGAAATGTATTGAAGAAAAGGGAGGGAAAATTTTGGGGTACCACACATCCATAATAACTTCTCTTAACATAGCAAAAGAAATTGTGCAAGAAAGATTGTCAAAAGTTGAAAGGGGTTCCAAGTTATTTTGATGCTTTAAGAGCTAGGGTTTTGAACTTCTAAGGACTATATCTAGTTCATCTTTTGAGATTTTTGAGTGATTCCAAAGCTATGTTTCTCTTTAAATGGATACTAACAAATAAATTCAATAGTTTCAAGCAAATTTTATATGGAAGATCACTAATGGTTGAGAAATATTAAAAATCCTCTAGATAGGCCATCAATTTCTTTTATGTTACTTCAAAGGATCATAACTTGGTCAATTTTTATCATCTTGAGATGATTATTTTTTCACAATGATCTTAAGGATTTTAACTTTAACTCTCTTTTAGGTGATAAGCTTGTAAATTATTGCAAGATGCTTTTTGAGTTTAAAAGATTATAGGTCACCTCATGGATTTTCATCAATTTCAAAAGATCATAACCTGTTCAATATTTAAAAAATTTGAGTGATATAAGATTCACACTACTATATAGGGAGTCCACTTAAAGCTAGCATCAATGATCAAAGCTCAATTTTGAAGGAAGACCTTGTTTGGAATCAAAACATTATAGGTCATTTTTTAAGAAAAATCTTAGAATTTTTCTAAGTATAAAAGTCAGCGCATTTTTCCTTATTTTGACCAAGCATAACTTCTAGCTCAAGCATCCAAATGAATTATTTCTTGGCAGATTATAAATAGTGTTACCTGATCTTTCCAATGCATCAAGCATCAAGTCCTAAGGCTTCCTAAATCATGCACACCATGAGTTCAAAGTCAACTACTTGAAACTGCATTTTTCTTCAGAGTTAGATTTTGAAATCCATAATCCAGCTTCTAAATACCAAATTAGCACGCGTTTTTGATTTAAACATGTTTAACAAAGTTACCAAAGTTGAAATAAGGATCAAAATACAAGAATTGGCTGAGTTTTGATGCACATGGAGTCACACATTTTCCACTTTCGAGCTCCATCCAATTTCCCTTCAAACTTAAATTTTCCTCTCATTTCTTTCCACCACTCACTTCCCTATAAATAGAGGACCTCACTCCTCTTGTTTTCTTAAGATTTAACAGCCACAATCACCCTGTTCAGATCCGACACGAACTCTGAATTTGAAATTCTGATTTCTTTCATTCTCACCTCAAAACACTAAAAGCTCCAGTAAGTTAGCTTCATTAAACTTCTCTAAAGCTAACACCATACTCTTACCTTCAAGAATCGTGACCTAAATTAAGCTACATAAGTCATAATTTAGAGCTATTTTAGTGATCTTAGTTTAGGTAGAATTCTCAACCAAATAGAATCAAATAAATATTTATTCTACTCTACTCATCCTTCTGAATGCCATACTTCTTACGGTTTTCATTTTCATTGAGAATTGCGAGAGATACTTGGAAAGTTTGTGCTCAACTTATATAAATTCGGCGCGAGGGTACCATCAAAATCGTCTTGAAGACACGAATCTAATGGTACCGGTTTGGTTAGCAAATTTTACAGTTTGTTGAACTCCAATCTAGGGCGTATAGAGGTTGAAGACAACCTACGTGTCGTGCTTCAACCAATGATAGCGTGAAATGTAATTTTTTTAATACTATCATGTGTGCTTGCCTTACCATATGCGTATTTTGAGAACCTTTGGATCCGATTACTTTCATTAGTCAGACTCCATCCAACGTGCCAGATTTTAAGTTGCTTTTAAATATTAAAAAATGATTTGGTGTGATTTTCAAAATAGACCATGATATGCACAACGTGTCAGATCCTTTGGGTCTGTTTACTAACGCGTTTTGACTCTCATCCAATGGTCAATATTTTTTTGACTTTATTTTTATTTTATGAATTTTTACATTTAACTGTTTTAATCTTCAAAAAATCATAGAAAATTCATTTCTGATAAAAAAATTATGAAAAAATTCACAAAATTGTTTTCAAATATTCTCTTTCTGATTTTTATTTTTTCAAGATTTTGTTCAGATTTGATATTTTTGTATGATTTTTCTTTTGTTTAACTTGTTTTTTAATTGTTCTAAAAATACTTTTTGATATTTTTAAATTCTGAAAAATTCAAAAAAATAATTTTCTTTATTCTTGACTTTCTGGGATTTTTCTAGAATTTTATTCTGATTTTTACTTTTTTTTTAAAATCATTTTTTCTCTTATTTGAGTGATTTTAAATAATTTAAAACTACTTTTTCTGTTTTAAAAAATTACCGAAATTTTTGTAAAAATACTTGAGATCGTCTCTGATTTTTCTATGAATTCTTTTAATTTTTATTTGATACTTTGATTATAGTTTGTTATTTTCCCTTTTATTTTCACTTAAAAAACAATTTAAAAATCAATTTTCTCATTCTATTTTGCTTATTAAGTGCAATTTTATTTTTGTATATATTCTGACTGATCTTGAACTATGTGATTTTTAAATCATGAGCTTAATTAACATCATTAGATCTTGAGTGTTGAGTTTAACTCCATCAAAATGGATGAATAGTTTTAATGATAGTTTTATTAAATTTCTTGGTTCAAATATTTATTATCCCTCTTCATCTCATTATGTAATACGGTGGGAGAACTAACTTTTTGGTTTTATCCAAATGTGCGGATAGCAAGAGTCGCCATCGACTTTTCTTTTATCCAATATTTAGGAAAGGTGAAAAGAACAGGAAAGACCTTTGATAGATTTTCAATTCGGGGGGTAAGTTATGAAAAGGGAAGGTATTAGCACCCTTTTCATCCTTAATTATCTACATGCTCTTATAATTGCTTAGCTCACTTTTGAAAAAAATTTACTTTGCGTGTGTGAGATTTGTTTGAAAATATTTCTAAATGTCAATTTAAGGCTAACTTTGTAATAATTCTTGTATCAGTCCTCAAGAATGTGTATAAAGTATTTTTGAAAATATTTTTTTGAAAGTGTATTGTTTATGAGAAAAGTTTCTGAGCAAGCAATTAGGAGTTTCTTACCCACTAAAGTCATTTTTATTCTTTTCCTTATGCTTTAGAGATAGTGTTATCCTTACCATTAGTTGGTAGGTAGCCCTATATAATGGATGTGAAGGGATAAGCGTAGGGTCATCGTATCGTCATCAAAGGCAACATGTAAGGATACTTTAGTAATTGTATCAAAGGGACTATCATCATTTTGCTCGTAGGGTCATCAAAGGGACTAGATCATTTTGTAGGCAACTCGAAGGGTCATCGAGGGATTATGATATTTATTCGAAAGGGACAATGATGATTTGATCGAGGGTATTTTGCTAAAGTATCCCCACTTTCAAGGGATGTGACCAATATCGTAAGGCAACAAGAGAGGATACCCTAGAGGTTAAAATGTGAAAAGTGTATTGATTTCAGTTATTTATCTTGAGAATTAAGGTTTTCTATATTTGTTTTTAGTCTTGTCAGGAAAACTCTAGTTACTAGCAATTAAATATGTATAAAAAAATTAAAGTGCGGAATGTAACACCTAAGCTATTACATGGCTTTAGGAGAGATACATAGGTATAGAAATTTATAGGAAAAATAAACCTACGCTATTACATCCTCGGAGCAGATACATAATTAGAAATAGTGCGAGAAAATAAATCTACGCTATTACATCGATAGTGAAACCTATACAGTTTGTCTAATAAAATTAAATAGAAAAAAGATGAATAAGAAAAAGAATGTTAAAATGTTAAAATATTTGTGTTTTTTTGTAGAAAATAGTTTAAATGATAAGAGTAATTAAAAACCTAATTCTAATTAATTTTAATATTAACAAGAAAAGTTTAGTTAATTAATTAATTAATTAATTAATTAGTAAATAAAAAAAATAAGAAAATTTTAATTACTAACTAAAACCCTAATCCTAATTTGTTAGCATTAAAAAAAGATTGTATTAGTTAATTATTAATTAAAAATAATAATTAGTAAAATATGATGAAAAATAGGGTTAGTAAAATAAGAAAAAATAATTGCATGGGGTGGGTGTTGAAACCATGCCCCTATCTTCACATATTGCCTTCCAACCACTGCGACAATGCTACTTTTGTGTTTACGAATGGGAACTAATCAATATAATATTAAGATGTGCGTTAGTTTGGAAAAAAAACAAAAAATTTGCAAGGCGTAGAGATCGAACCCACGCCACTCAAGTTACATGCCTCCGTCTCCAACCAACAGCAATGCGCTGCATTTTTGTTATAGAATAGAAACAAATAAATATATAATAAAATCAAGTGAATCAGGGAAGCGCCGAAGCCCTAACTTCTGTCGTCTTTTCCGGTGAGAAGATTTTCCAACCTGCAAAAATAGCAAGGTTTAGATCATAAAAGGAATCATACCCCCTAATTTGACCCTTGTGAATCCAATGGAGGTGTTAGTTTGACCTGAAAACGATTCTAATATGAGATACGAAGAAAATTTTTCAAGTTGCCCTAACAATGGCATCTCACAATCCTTGCGTCAAAGCTTGCAAATAATGGATCAAAACAGTTCTAAACATGATCATGAAGATGTATACATGCATCAAATTAATTAAATATCCATAGTTTAATAGTTTGAGATTCACGAAAACTACCAAACCAATGATGTTGAGATGTGATGATCTAGCGTGCTTTAGGCTTCAAGGATGGATGGGATGAACTCCTGAGCACTTAGGGAACACGATGGAATGCTTGGAATGGATTGAAAGTGGTTGCACACAAGGTTTTTAGTTTTCCATATTTTTGACAATTTTGAGATTTTTGAGTGTGTTCTTGAGGCCAATTTTCGCGTCCCTCTTGGTCTGAAGATGTCTTGTATTTATAGTGGAAGATTTAGGTCAAAAAAAGTGAATCAAATATTTTGTATTTCATGATCAAATATTTCATGATCAAATATTGATGAAATTACAAAATATTTGAATTTAATGATAAAATATTGATGAAATTACAAAATATTTGAATTTCATGATCAAATATTTGATTGAAGTTTTGCTTGAAATCTTTATTTTTTAGGTAAATATCATACCAATCACGTTTTTTTCAAGTTGTCACCACCTTTTTAGACTTATGATTTGATTCAAAAATAGAACCACATGCCTTATATCATTTATTTGATATTTTATTTGATTTATTTTGCTTTTAATTGAATAAATTCAAAATAAAAAGAAATAAAAATCATAAAAATAAATGAATGGATTTAGGAGTCTATTGTGAGGTCAGGAACACGTTTGGACCTAAAAAGATAGGCCCATTAACCAAAAAATTCAAATTTGCTCAATTTTTACTTCATGCATTTTTCAAAATTTCCCAACTTGCACCAATCATAACTCTCTAAATTTTTGTCATATGAAGGTGATCTTGGACTCTTTGAAAATATCAAGATATCCCCTACAACCTTCAAGTTTTTCATTATTCCATTTGAAGCAATTATCTCTATGTAAATTGCTTTGACAAAAAGTATCTTTTTGTTGACTTTTAAAATGACCTGTAATGTTTTGGTCCATATCTCTCAAATTAAGCCTTTTTTGGCCCTGAGCTTAGAGTGACTAAGTTGTAAAGAATTGAATTTCCTTCAAGATAGGATTTCATAGAGAATTTTCTGGTGAAGTATGTGAAAGTTATGCTTGGTCAAAGTTTAGTTGACTTTTCCTAAAGAAAACCCTAATTTAGTAACTTTTGACTTTTGATGAATCTTGAGTTTTCTTGATGAATCATGATCAATCCTTAGTCAAATGATGAATTTGACTTCAAAATATTTATTTTGACCAAAAATCTTGAAGTTTGACTGAAAATTGGTCAAATTTGACTTTTTGTCCAATATAGTTTATTTTTAATCATCTAGCTGATTGACTGAGCAAACTTGTGCTGCAAGACTTGAAATTTGGTGTGAGGATTCTTTGAAGCATATGAGAAACCATGAAATCCACTTGAGGCATTATAAGTCCAATTTACTTTGAGAAAAGTGAAACCCTAGTTGTAGGTCAACTGCTTAGGAGGAGAGTTTGTCTGGGCAACCTTTGAGTAGTCTTGAGTGCTTGAGAATCCTAGGAGCATGAGAAGATATCTTAAATCAATTTGTCTTTAAAAATGGGAGAGAAATCTTTTGGGTACAACACATCCCCTTTTCACTTGTGCTACATGTTGTTAGAGAATGATCCACATATCATTTCTCCAAACATATGGTACATAAATTGCTATAGATCGGCCTTAAAATAGGTGTGACTTCTACATAAGTCCACTCACGATTTCTTAACATAGCGCTAATTATGTCCCAATTCGAGAAATGATCATTCGTGTCCCAAACCTATGTTTTCAAGCCCAAGTGTGTTTCATTTGAAACCTTTGATCCAATAATCTTGAAGTTCATTGTTAGGAGGCTTTGATCTTATCAATCCTCTAATGAACCTTCATAAACTTTGGTATAAGCAAATCATTTAAACATCGTTGATCATATATTGTCGCCTCGATAACTTGAAATGAATGATATATTTGATAAAAAGCAAATGAAACTTGTTTTTGAGAAGCTTTGATTTTATCAATCTTCTAATGAGTTTTCAAATGCATATTTTAAGATGGTCATTCAACTAACCTCTAATTCCAAAATCATTAACAATTTACTTTTACTTTGTGGTTTTATTTTATGCTTTTACTTTATGCCTTTACTTTTATGTACCATTTATTTTGGAATTTATGTTTCATGTCATTTTTTATCTTTGCTCACTTGAGCATTTATATTTATGTCATTTTGATTTTTGCTCGCTTGAGCTTTTCATTTTATTTTTGAAGATACTTAATAACCAAATTTAAAAATAAAAAACTTTAAGGTTACTTGGACTATTTGGTTACTATCCTTGGCATAATGGAGTTGTGGACCTTTTGAAGTTAGAATTAGAAGCCTTAATACCCTTGGGACCTTGTGACTTTGTTTGTTATTTTGTCTGGAGTTCTTGGGGGTTTACCCCAAGACATTGGGTTGATTTTCTTTGTGTGCTGGTTATTCTGATTATATGCTTTGTCTGTGGTTAGGAATTCCTCTATATACAGTCATTACTCTGCCCAATTTTTTAGAAGACTTAATGCATCTGAAGCTTGGTATTCTTTAGAGTTTTAGTATCTTTGCTTGCTTGGTTTCAATCTAAAGGATGGGAATTCTACATTGACTCATTGTGTCAAGTGTTGACTTCTTGTTGGTTAGACGATTATCTTCTCTAGCTTTTATCTTATGCTTTAGGATAGTCCCTTCATCTCCTCCCATATTCTTTAATTTCAAAAATATTCTCCCTCCTTTTCAAAACTCTTCTTGTTTTCTAACTTGAAAAGCTTTCATAATAAACTTGGACTTAGGTCCATGCATTTTCAAAAACATTTTGTTAATCAAACTTTAATCAACTTAATCATGCTTTGACATTTTTGTGAGAAGACTAAAAGTCAATCAATCTCATTAAAATCATTTTCCCATTTTGGATTTATACTTTAAAATTTTCTCAAAATATTATACTCTTATCAATCCTTGTAGTGATGCGAGCTACTATAATTCTATGATATGTATTGAAGTGAGATATTTTCCACTCGGGTGTCGAGTGAAGCTTTGTTGATTTAAAAATTCAAGCTATATCCTCCACTTTTAGATGATGCAAATTCTCCTTTCTCATAATCGTGGGTAGTAAGTATGTTTTCCACTCGGAGATGACGATGATGTCTCGTCTCTTAAACTTAACCAACGCACATGTGTTTTAAAAAATTATAAAGGTGAACTACGAGTACCATAATCCCCTATTGCACGGAAAGTGTTACGTAGGCACTAAAGGTTCACAACTGCGGCGGGTGCCAAAATTGTAAAAAATACTTCTTTTCTCATCTCCACCATCTATTTTATACAACACTTATAGCCAAAATACATAAATTTTCAAAGAGATTCTTGCAGAGTACCATAGATGTTTACGGTGCTAATAGATTCCCTTTTTATAACCAGCCCCCGTACCTAGATTCTCTCCCCATCTTTTTGGGTTATTCGATCTTTTCCCATTCCTCTGGAAATAATAAAGAGCTATTGCGATTTTTATTTGATCTGTGCAAGTCAAGTTACTCCAATGGCTTAGTCTAAACATTTCTACCGCTACAGAAAAAATGGCAACTTTATTGGGGACAGATTGACCAAATGTTGGTCCATATCTAAGTGGGTTGAGTCTATCTTTGTTTGTTTGTGTATGTGTTATTATCTATTGTATGTTATGTGTTGTATATATGTTTGTCTGGATTTTCTTGGTTTTCAGGGGTGCTTGGTGATTTCTCATAAGTCCTCTACCCGGACTTGGGCAAACTTAAGATAGGACGGGCAGTATAGTCATGTTAACTTTGAGGGAAGAATCCCAAAAAAGGAGACATGATATGCCCCACTCAGTGGATCCCTTTTGATTGTAGTATTTGTTTACCGATAAATCAGAAAGACGGCTGCTTTCGACCTGGGAGCCTACTGAAGCTGAGAACCATAAAACCCTTAACCTAACTTGGCCTTTTAGGTGTAGTGTGGAAACCATGACGGAGCAATCCTGAAGTGGTTGCCACGTGATACTACACTCAGAAGAGGTTTTCCTGAGAATATTACTAATTACTGATTTAAACGGGACATTGGTAATATCCGAAGGAAAGATGTAGACTCTGGGAACCTTTTAGAACTTTGTTCGGTAGGTGATAAACTATTAGTCCATACCTTGTGGGTAATACCTTTGACTTCATGCTCGTAACGTCGAACTGATGAACCCCCCATGTTTGTGATCTTGTGTGTGATTGTTGCATCATGCATTCATGCACCCATGAGCATTCTTCAAAACAGTTGATTCTAGGAACTTAAAGTTGACTTTTTCAAATATCTCAGGTACTTTTGACCATGGATTTTGGAAGAAGAAAGACTCGAAAATACAATTTCAAAGATCCTAAGATAAAGGAGCTGATGAGTTTGATTCCTGAGATTGAAATTTCTACGGATTTCGAAATAAATATGGAACTGTCGTGCCCCTTATAAAGCTTGAGATGAAAGAGGGTATTATTTCTACATTGGTCTAGTTCTATGATCCGTTGTGCCGGTGTTTTAATTTTCCTGATTATCAGTCGATGCCAATATTGGAGGAGTATTCTTACCTATTTGGCTTACCTATTATTGATTGTGTTCCTTTCACCCTATTAGAGGAAGAACCTAAATCTCATGAGATTGCTGCTATGACCCATTTGAAGAAGTTTGAGATTAAGGCTTCTATGACTACTGAAGGAGGAATTAGGGGTTTACCTGCTCAAATTCTATTGGAGAAAGCTCGTTATTTTGTTAAGATGAAGAGTACAATTTCTTTTGTGGATATCTTTGCTTTACTCCCCTATGTTGTTCTTGTTTCCTAAGGTCGATAAGTTTTTGGATGTTAATTCCATTGGGATATTTATGATTGGGAATCCAGTCCCTACGCTGCTAGGGGATACTTATTATTCTATCTATCTGCGAAATTTCTATCAGGGAGTGATGATCATCTATTGTGCATTGTTATTATACTAGTGGTTTATTTCTCACTTACATCGATTTGTTGCCTTTTGAGATACCAAGAAGGAACCACATTATGCCCCGAAGATCATGGCTCTCACTCATTCTGACATTGTTTGGTATCATTAAGCTTATTATGACTGGATATTATTGATAGCTTTGGTAGTTTCCCCAATGTAACTCTTTTTGGTACAAAGGAAGGAATTAATCCCATTCTTGCGCACCGTCAACTTGGATATCCGATGAGAGACAAACCAAAAAGTATTCATTTGAGTGGTTTCTTTCTCAACGAAGGAGAAGATCACAAGGATTCTAAGAAATAAATTGAGAAGGATTGGCGCCATATTCATAAGAAGAGTAGAAAAGATTTGTGACCAAGAGGAGCTATTTCTTTAGAACCACATATTGGGTACAAACAAAGGCAATTTAGTTGAAGATGCCTTATTCTCGTGAAGAACCTATATCTGATATGTTTATGAGAATTACTCCTCCTCTTTTAGATGATGTAGAAGAACTTCAGCTTACCCTAGTTAGGATGCAGTAAGAAAATGAAGCATGGAAGAACAAGTACAAGACTTTGGAGGTATCCTACTCAACAGAATTGAAAGAGAAATATGACTTGATCGAGATTCTTGAGAGTCGAGCTGTGGAGATGAAGGAGAAGCAAGAGAATTTATTTTCCTCTAGAGCTCAGCCAAGACCTAGTGGCTCAGTTCCTGACTCTGGTGTTTGGAAAGAAGTAGCCAACATGTATGCAAAAGAGAACAAGCAATTGAAGGCTCGGATTGCAAGAATTACAGGAAAGTGTCAGTGCGTGGTGAGATCTTCATCAGCTCTAGCTCCTTAGTATTTTAGATTCTATATTATCTTGTACTTAGAATTATTGAAATTTTACTAAAAGTTGTAATCCATTCTGAAGTTATTATAATGAAATTTTCAATACGTGTTAGTACTTTAATATTTGCAATTGGCTATAATTCTTTGAGTTCCTTGAAATAAAAATAATGATAAATAAATCATATGCATTGCATATCATGCATCATTTTGCATATATTCGTGCGTTTCTGTTTATAACCAGGTGTTTTACTATATTTCTATACTTCGTCCAGTCATCAAGCTATCTCATCGATACAATACTTGGGCTAATTCCAGGAAGAAAATAGAGAGTCTTGAATAAGAGAATCGCGAGCTACGCGAAGAAGTTTCTGCTTTAATGGTCGGTATGGCTAATCTGACTGCTTTGATGGAATCATTGGTGGCTTATCAAAATCATCCACCACTTACTCCCCCGTCTCCTCAGATTGCTCAGCCACAACAGACGACTGTTATTTTAGAAGTTCAATCAGTCCCCATTTTTGTTACTCCCATTACTGCTGCTCAGAACCGTATGCCTCAAGGTTACCTATGGGGAATGCCTAAAAAATTTATGCCAGAAGGTTATAATCCAGATTCTCAAGTTTCTCCATTTGCTCAAGAAGTTGTTGTTATTGCGCCTCCTGTGGTGTGTGCTGCTCCTGTTGCTAGAAATGCGATTCATTATGATGTGCCACCTTCGGTGAATGTTGTGTCGTTTATTAATGATAAAGTTTATCGTCATATTCCTCCACCTAGTGAACGTGTGGGTTTCTATGACCGACTGGATGACTTTCAAGAGAAATTTAATGAGATGCAGAAGGAAATGAAGGCTCTTCGAGGAAAAGAATTATTTGGGCAGAACGTCAGTGAACTCTATTTAGTTCCTAACGTAAAAGTACCAGCGAAGTTTAAGGTTCAAGAATTTGAGAGATACAAGGGAAACTCTTGTCCTCGTGACCACCTAGTGATTTATATTAGAAAGATGTCCACTTATACTGATAATCAGCGTTTTCTTATTCATTTTTCCAGGATAACTTAATCGGTGCTGCATTAAAATGGTATATGGGTTTGGACAGTAGCAGTATCCGTACCTTCAATGATTTGGGTGAAGCTTTTATCAACCGGTACAAGCATAACATTTTTATGGCACCTTACCATGACCATTTGAGGGAGATGGCTCAGAAGGATAAAGAGTCATTCAAAGAATATGCACAGCGTTTGCGCAAGATTGTTGCCCAAGTCGTACCCCTGATGGGAGAACAAGAAATGACCAAGGTCTTTCTCAAAACCCTTGGATCATTTTACTATGAAAGGATGGTTGCTAGTGCACCAAGTGATTTCACTGAGATGGTAAGCATGTGAGTTCGTCTAGAAGAAGTTGTCAAGGAAGGACGCTTGATAAAAGATGAAGGGACAAAGAAATCATCATATGGGTTTTCTAGGAAGAAAGAGAGTGAAACAAATGATGTCATTGAGGAAAGAAAGTTTAGACTACCAAGAAGATGTCATTAGTACCAACAATAAGTTGCTTCTGTGACTCCGGTTGTAAATACAGCTCCATCTACTATCGCCTATCAAAGACCACTTCCTCAAGGAAATCAAGGGCAAGGTCAGAAGAGAGAAGCTTTTGACTCTATTCTGATGAGTTACGTGGAGTTATTTCCAGCCTTGATTCAAAAGAAATTGGTGCAGACTAGGCCTCCCCGTGCTATACCTTCACCTTTACTATGGTATTATAAGGCGGATCATACCTACGCTTTTCATCAAGCAGCCCAAGGGCACAACATTGAAAACTTTTATCCTTTGAAGTTTGAAGTACAAAAGATGGTGAGATCTGGTCTTTTATCTTTTAAAGATGTTGGTCCTAACATAAAAGATAATACATTACCCAGACATGGAGTTGGAAGTGTTGTAAATAAGGTTGCTGGTTGTCCTGGGGATTTTCGGAATTTTGACATCAACTTGGTCAAAGGTGATTTGGTGAAGATGCATGCTGATCTCTGCGAATTCAGCTATTATACACATGACCATGTTGGTTGTAGTATTTGCACTGTAGATATCCATGGATGTGATAAAGTGAGAGTTGATCTTCAAGAGATGATGGATGAAGGTCTTATCCATAGAATCAAGCCAAGGAATGAGTATGAAAAAGAAATGAATATGGTTTATGGATGTCCCAGTGAACTCCGGATTTTTTATGTGAATTATATGAATGACGATATGGTGCAGTTGCATGCCATATTTTATCACCTGGAAGGTCAGGAGGTGCATCATTATGGGTCTTGTCAGATCTGCTGTAGGGATTCACAGGGTTGTTCTATCATAAGAAAAGGTGTTTAGTTATTGTTAGATAATGGTACTATCAAAGTCACGAGCAATAGAGATGATTACAATGGAGTTAATATGATTGAAGATTACTCTGTTAAGGCCATGTCCGACAATGAATATGTTTCTACTGATGAGTTCTTTCCTTTTGAAGAAGACATGTTCTCCGATAAAGATTCTGCAATGCCTAACTATTTTGAAGTAGGAGTGAATTTCATTGTGTCGTGTTTTGGTGTTCCCACTCCTGTAGAGATTGATTATCATAGGAATCATGTTGTTTCTCTAGTGTTTATTTGTCTGCTTGGTCTTGTCCCGTATGAATCATACAAATTTGTGCCTTATAAATACAATGTGACTATCCTGGAAGGTGGTGTGGAAATCCATATCCAACCTTTATTTGACGTCAAGAATATTACTAAAGCCAGTCGGGTAACCCAAAGTGGTCGAGTCTTCACCCCTACTTTTCAGGGGACGTTAATTCTAATAAAAAGATTGTTGAGAATATTTAACTTAAGAAAGTGGTGGGAGAATCTAGTGGCACTGCTTTGGAAAAGGATTGGATAACTTGTTGAAAATTATAAAAATGAGTGACTATAAGATTATAGATCATTTGTTTTAAACTCCATCTAAAATTTCTATTCTAGCCCTGCTAATGAACTCTTATGCTCATCGGGCATCTTTGATGAGAGTGTTGCATCAAGCTTTTGTTGAGAGTAACATGTCTTTGGATCAGTTCATAAGTATTGTGGGGAATATTACATCTTGTAATAATTTGAGCTTTTGTGATGATGAGCTGCCTAATGAAGGAAGAAATCATAACCTTGCTCTCCATATCTCTATGATTGTAAGAATGACTCTTTATCCAATGTGCTAATTGATAATGGGTCTGCTTTGAACGTCATACCAATAAGTACAGTCATGAAAAGTACCAGGGGGCTCCCATGCGCCCAAGTGGAATCATAGTGAAAGCATTTGATGGTTCGAGGAAGTCTGTCATCGGATAGGTAGATTTTCCTATTCACATAGGAACACACTTATTCCATATTACTTTCCAGGTTATGGATATTCTTCGCGCTTATAGTTTTCTATTGGGACAACCATGGATCCATGAAGCAAGATTCGTTACTTCAACCTTGCACCAGAAACTGAAATTTGTTCATGAAGGAAAGGTGGTCATTATGAATGGTGAGCAGGCTATGTTAATATCTCATTTGTCCTCCTTCATCATTGTGGAAGCGGATAAAGTTGTTATTGGAACTTAGTTACAAGCTTTATCTATTGACAATATAAGAAAGAATGAAGATTCTATCACCTCGTTTAAGGATTCACAACAGGTAGTTCAGATAGGCCTAGCAAGGTGTAGGGGCAAGTTATTAATCCTCCTGTGAACAGAAGTAGGACCGGCTTGGGTTTCTCCATAAATAAGGAAGTTGTGAAGTCGAAGTCCGCTTTAAGTAAGTATTAAAACATCTTTCGCAATGTCGGGTATCTTCATCCAACTACACCAAAGATCAATGATATTCTTGAAGATGAATCAAAGCAAGAGATGTCAAACTTCATGACACACAAAGTCAGAGTCTAAAACTGGACCACTGTTGATGTTCCTTCTTGCATGCACATTACAAAGTAATTTGTTTTTTGTCTTTTCAAAAATCTTTCACTCTGCCCAAGGTGGAAGTAATGATGTTGTGTGGGCATATCTGTTGTTTTGATTTTTAAAATCAATAATAAAAGTTATTTTTTATTCCAAAATTATGTCTTTTATTTTATGCTTTTTCTTGGAAAATGATAATTAAAAAAACCCTTTCAAAATAAATTATAACTATAAATAAATCTTCACAATCACTTGTTACATGTGTCAGTTTCTAAAATCAATCATAAATCACATGTGCAGACTAATTAAAAAATCTGTTGAATGCAATGACATGCACCTTCTCCTAACTTTGAATATCTAGTGTATATGGATGAGGAAGAATAATATGATGAAATCCCAGAAGAGGTTTCATGTTTTCTTGAGCGCAAGGAAAATGCCATCCAACCATATAAAGAGTCGTTGGAGACAATTAACTTGGGTTCAGAGGAAGATCCAAAAGAAGTCAAGATTGGAGCATTACTTCATCCTGATATGAAGACCAATTTGATTGAATTGTTGAAGGAATATGTGGATATCTTATCCTAGTCTTATCAAGATAATCTTGTTCTAGATACCGATATTATGGAGCACTATTTTCCTCCAAAGTCAGAATGCCCACCAATTAAACAGAAGTTACGAAGAACTCATCCTGACTTGGAAGTTAAGATTAAAGAAGAGGTTTTAAAATAGATTGATGCCAGTTTTCTTGTGACATCAGTGTATCCTCAGTGGACTGCCAATATTGTTCTAGTACCTAAAAAAGAGGGAAAAGTTTGCATGTGTGTTGATTATAGAGATTTAAACAAAGCTAGTCCAAAAGATGACTTTACATTGCCGCATATTGATATATTGGTTGATAGTACAATGAAATTCAAAGTATTTTTGTTCATGGATGGATTTTCCAGATACAATCAATCATAATTCCTTCTGAGGACATGGAGAAAACAATGTTTATCACACGTTGGGGAACATTCTGTTACAGAGTGATGCACTTCAGGTTGAAGAACATTGGTGCAACGTACCAGAGGGCCATGACAACCATATTCAATGATTTGATGCACAAGGAAATTGATGTATATGTTGATTATATGATTGTAAAATCTCAGAACGAAGAAGGGCGTATAAAATATTTGTTGAAATTGTTTCAGCGCCTGAGAAAGTTTCGTCTCCGCTTGATTCCAAATAAATCTACTTTTGATGTTCGTTCAGGAAAATTGCTAGGTTTTATTATCAGCCAAAAAGGAATTTAAGTTGATCTTGATAAAGTTAAGGAAATTTAGGAGATCCATGCACTAAGAACTGAAAAGCAAGTTAGAGGCTTCCTTGGACGTTTGAATTACATTTCCAGATTTATTTACCATGTGACTGTAACATGTTAATCGATCTTCAAGTTTTTAAAGAAAGATCAAGGTTGTGTGTGGATGGACGATTGCCAAGGGGAATTTGAAAGCATTAAAGAGTATCTGCTTGAACCTCATATCTTGCTCCATCTAGTTGAAGGAAGACCATTAATTATGTATCTAATTGTGTTAGATAATTCTATGGGTTGTATTTTGGGACAACAAGATGAAACGCGAAGAAAATAATATGCCATTTATTATCTCAGTAAGAAGATTACCGACTGTGAGTCACAGTATTCTATGCTGGAAAAAACATGTTGCACTTTGACCTAGGCGGGAAAGCGATTGCGGCAATACATGTTGAATCATACTACTTGGTTGGTTTCCAAAATGGATCCAATTAAGTATATTTTTGAAAAGTCTGCTCTTACTGGAAGAATTACCCATTGGTAGACGCTATTGCCTAAATATGATATTGAATATCAAACGCAAAAGGCTATAAAAAGAAGTGTGTTGGAGGATTATCTTGATCACCAACCAGTTGATGATTATCAGCCTATTAAATATGATTTCCTAGATGAGGATGTAATGTATTTGAAAGTAAAAGATTGTGATGAGCCTTTTCCTGAGGAAGGTCTGTTGCACCCCAAAATTTACCCTCTTGATTTGGGCTTATGTTTCATCATGAATATCATATTGCATTGCATTCATACATTGTGATGGGATCAAAATACTTTGGTTATCAAGTCTTCCTCAAGCTTTGAAGGTTGATGGCATTGACAAGTTGCTCAAGTAGAACCTTATTATCTAAACCTCTGGATCTTTCAAGTTCAAAAGTTACTACATATCTCAAGATATTTTATCCATCTCTTTGGATCATCAGAGGATTGAAGTTTGAGATTGATTATAAGAGGAATCACTCTTTTGATTCACCAGTCAAAATTAGGGTTTTGTTTGATCAAGGCTATTGATCAATGTACAAGTCTTGATTTGGAAGCTAAAACATCTCAGTGGTATTTGAAAAGTCTTTGTAAAAGAAATTGGCCAAAATATCCAGAGGATTTGAAGTTTTGGAGATGATTCATCAGTCTCCTAAGGTGTTAACCAAAACTAGGGTTTGGGTTTTTATCAATATATCTTGAGAATTTTGAAGTGAAACTTTATACATGGCCTCTATATATTTGGAAGATCATATGTTTGAAGTCTTGATCATCAATTTTGAAGGGAAGTGGATCAATTGATTCAAAGGGGCAAAATGGTCATTTTGGTCAAAATCAGTCAAAGTCAAGGTTCACCAAGTGAAATTTTGGTCAAACATCAATTCAAGGGTGTACTTTTCATATTTCAATTCCATTTTGATCATTGGATCAAAAATATTGAGGTTTTGGTTGAAACTTGTTCATGAAGAAACCCTAAAAGTTTCTAATTTTGGAAAATGAAGACTTAACTTCAAAAATTCATATTTTATTCACCTTTGGTCAAACAAATGCAAATACAATATGATTGGAAAGATAATAGGGTGATCTTTCATCTCCTTTTGGTCTCATGTCCAAATTGGCAAAGAGTCAAGAGTTATGGTCTTTGGAAGTTCATGCCTCAAGTTAAAATTATAGGTCATTTTCCAAAATTAGTGAATTTCATGTCAAATTTTGAGGACCTTAATGGATTCAATTGCGAAAACTCAAAACTAAGGTATTGTAGATCTTTTCAATACCTTTCCAAATTGTACTCATTTGTGTCCAAATTCAAAAGTATGAGCAAGTTATGAGCTTTGGAACTTTGAGGCATTTTGTTGAATTTTGACCAAGCAAGCAAAATGAAATTTCTTGAGAACTCGAGTTTCAGCCATTCCTTTTGTTTCTAATCAAGCCCATAACCAATTTTTAACATGATGAGGCCCATTACACTCACCATTTCATGTCTCATATGATATTGTACTTGTTTGATTGAAAAAATCACAAACTTGCCCGATTTTGCAAATTCATCAACACTCTCTCATTTCAATTGGTCATGACCTGGATCTTTGAGCACTTTGTTCTTGACCTCATTTGGCTCATAAAATGCAAGGAAAATGAGGAAATGCACGAGAAAATGGCTGAGGCCCATATGCACTCATTTTTTGGCCAAATTTTCCAATCAGGCCCTTGAGCAGTTTTGAGGACCAATTTCCTCTTCTAACCTTCTCTACTCACACTATATAATGTACAGCAAGCCTCGTTTCAGAAAGAACGCGCTCCAGTTATCATAAATCCGGATCTGAACTTTTTTTGCTCTTGCTCAAGTTTTCTTCGATTCTCTCATCTTCTTCGCACATTCATCAAATTTCCCGTGGATTCATCTTCCTTGAAGTGTGTAGATCAAGATCATGAAGTTTATTTGCTTTTGTAACTAAGGAATCGATATTTCCAGTTTCACATTGAGGTGAGCTTCTTGAACTTCAATTTGCTATTTTCAGCTTGATTCGATGCATTACTTGATGTTTATAAGCTCATAGCTGGCCAAACAATAGGTTTGACGTATAATTTTGTTTGAAATTGAAGAATAGATCGTTGTTTGAAGTTCTAAATAATTCATATTCAGTGAGTTTTTGCAATTTTCACGTCCAGATGTCTAATCGCCTAGTCAATCTTTTTGAGATCTATAAGTATCATGATGTAGAGGTTAGATCTGGCTTTGTTTTGAGCTTTGAATCATTGATTTTGGCGGAGAAATAAGGAAGAAATATTGATCAGAACATGAGGTCTCGAACTGTGAAAACACGCATTTAGGGCTTTGTCTTGAGGTAGAATATGATGAGGTGGCGCGCCCTGATTGGATGATTTAAATTTTTAATGCATTTCATATTATTTGATTTCATTTGATTTTTTCTGATTTTATTTTTATGATCAAAACATCTTCAAAAATCATGAAAAAATTATCATAGGCTAATAATAATTTCTAGTATTTTTCATTTTTTTTTTGGAATTTTTAAAAAATGTTTTGATTGGTTCAAAATTTCATTAAGTTTAATTAATTGTTTGTTCAATATTTATTTTTATTTAAATAGTTCTTTTGATTTAAAAATTCCACAAAAATTATCTTTGACTCATAAAATTATTTAGAAATTGATTCTGATTTTGGTTTAGCATTTTTTTCTATGTTTGATTAGAAATTTAATTTGAGAAGTTTATTTGAAATGTTTGCTTCATAATTTTTATTTTAATACTTTCTTTAATTCAAAAATCCTCAAAAAAATCATATAAGTTTGTTTTTAATCATAGTATCTGAATATAATTTTGTTTTGACCTTTTTATGACTTTTGGCTAGGGTTTGCATTTTTGTCATTAAATAATAGTTTAATTGTTTAATTGTTTGTTTGATTTTATTTTAATATTTCCTTTAATTCAAAAATTCCACAAAAAATCATGGATGCTGGTTTTTAATTTTAATATTTGAATATAATTTTGGTTGGATATTTTTCTGACTTTTGATTGGAATTTTATTTTTGAGATGTGAATTTTTGTTTAATTGTTTGAAGGTTTGAATTTTGATTTTATTTTTAACTTTTCTTTAATTCTAAAAATTTGAAAAAATAAGTTCTCTGATCTTTAGAGTTTTCTTTATTTTTGTATGATTTTAGTTTGATTTGTTTAGAATTGGAACTTGATAAATCAATAATTGAGTTCATTTTTTAAATAATTAGGGTTTTGCTAATTTCCTTGTTTGTTTTGATTCCGAAAAGCAACTAGCCTTGAGTTTCAATTGATTTTGGTTCTTTTTTAAGGTTCATAGATGGATTGAGGTTGTTAAAAAGATTTTTCTTGATTTAATTGATAAGGTTTGGTATTTTCCACAAAATATTTTGAAAACTTGTCTAGTTTGGTGGTTTTTGCCAACTAATTCTTGGTATTTGAAGTTTGATTGATCCTTTTCTCATCCATCCATGAACTTAAAACATGCTTGCTGACTCTTATACATCTCAAGGATGCTAATAAATTTTTTGTTTGAATTATGGTAGCCCTTTTCCTTTTTTGATGTATTTTTTTTAAGTAAAGGTACTCAATTAATGTTGCATATCTTGTTGCAATTTGCTTGATGGCCAATGAACTTGAGTGAGGCCTATGATTGGGCACCTAATGATCATGTTGGTTCTGTTTATCCACACAAACTCAAGTCATTTCACTTAATTATGCATGTTTGAATGAATGAACCTTTTGATGCATGCTTTATGACTTTTTGCTTTCTTGTTGATCTTCAGTTTGAAACTTGAGCTTTCAATTTGAGTTTGAGGTCATTAAATGGCCAATGATAACATAAAGGGAAATGACACTCCAATGGTAGTCTCATGAGGACTTGAGAGTAATTGATCCCTATTACTTAAGTTAGTTCCAATCATGAATGGAGTTTGACTTCTTTCTCTTATCCTTGTTGAATTTTTGAGGCATTTTGAATGCACTTGTGCAGCATGTTATAGAATCAACACTTTAACCTTTTTGATCATGTCCTAATCATGTTTTGGAAGCTTTACTTCAGATCGTTGATTGTTACAAACTCTCTAATTTTGTCCTTGTTTGACTTTCTTCCATGGTTAGCTTTAAATCTAAGTCTTTGATGCATTGTGTGGGATTTCTCTTTCATTATGCTTGTGAGCTGTGATGAAGTATTTGAGTATGATTGAATTGTGGTTGCTACTGAACTTCAGGGTCTTTGATTGTATGCTTCTCAAGCTCCCATGATCCTTGATTGATATTCAATTGTCACTTCAATATGGTGATAGAAAGGAGCAACATTTCCTCTAACTTTTGACCAAATTGTGCACATGCCTGTTTATTTTTGTTTATCATATCTAATGTTTTGATAGTTGCTATCATGTTTTATCACTTCATTATGGTGTCATTATCAATCCCTTATGAGAGGCATCATTCTATTTATGGTAATATTAACTTGGCTATTGAATGTGCGAGGTACTCTGAGAAAAGTTTTCCATTTTTGACTTGAGGCTACTGTGTTTCACTTTATTTGTGGAACACAATTTATTATATTGATACTACTCTTGTGCTTGGCATATTTGATAGTCTATGAAGGATATATGTATGTGATCATGAATGCCATACATTGCCCATGGGATCTGTCCATATATGAAAATCTCAATACTTACATCCTGATGGCGTAATTTCTGACTTGATTTGTTTGCTGATGCCAGCTTGCTTGAAGTTCACTGGGTTCTTTTATTCTTGCTCAGTTGCTACGGATAGTTATCCGTTGGTATTGCACTATTTCCTTTCTTCTATTTTCATAGTTCTATGTTGCATGATGGGACCTCTGTTGCTGATATATGTCAGGAGGCCCTCTATTTTGTTTGATACATGTGTTGTGTTTGTGTTTGTTTCTTCAACTATTGATCAATGAGTCACTCAGTTTAGAAATTGAGATCACGACTTCGCTCTCAGTGCATGTTCCCCATAGGATATTTTTCTTTAATTGTTGATTGATGAGTCACTCAATTTAGAAATTGAGATCACGACTTCACTCTCAGTGCATGCTCCCTGTAGGATATTTATTGTTTTTTTTCTTTAATTGTTGATCGATGAGTCACTCAATTTAGAAATTGAGATCACGACTTCGTTCTCATTGCCTGTTCCCTATAGGATAGTTTTGTTAAGCTTCCTTTGACATGTTGATTAAGGTAGGAATCCATGTATGCTAGAATAGGGTAGGATTTTCCTTTATCCTCAACTGTAGGGTCAATCATTGTATGATAATACTAGGGATAGTGCTAGGCTAGTTTCCCTTAGTTGTTTTTCCTTCCTTTGCATTTTGCATCTTAAAACAAAAATTGTTTTCTTGGCAAATCATAAAATACCTCTTATAAACTCAAACCCTTCTTCAAGGTAAAAGATACAAATCAATCTTATTTGTTTGTGCGCCTCTTGGCTTTGTTTTTTTAAATCCGTTTTATTGATGTTTCACCATCCTTACCATGCCATGCTATCTCGTTACCTTTTAGCCAATATTTCGCCATCGCACATTTGTTTGAAGCCGATGTTTCTCCATCGCACATGTTTGTTATCCTACTTTGACTCTCAATGTCAATGTTAGGTGTGATGTTTTATCATTGGATGTTTCACCATCTTTGCCATGATACCTTGTTATCTTATAGCCGATGTGAGCCGAACTACGGCTGCTCTGATTCCTTAAAAGGGATACGTAGGCATTGGGGTAGGGCCCAATCGAGCACAACTTTTATTTTCCCTACATTGTTTTTTTCTCGCATGCATTCCCTTTTTTTCTAGCTTTAAGCCATAGACATAGGTTTTGACCACACCCGTTAGATTAGACAACAAGAGTGGATACCGTAGAGTACTACGGGCGTGTGGGGTGCTAATACCTTCCCCTCACGTAACAGACTCCCTTACCCGATCTCTCGGTCGAAAGACCGTGATTTCTCCCTCTTCAGGTTTTCTCGATGTTTACCTTTCCCTTATTGGCGGGATAAAAGACGTTCGATGGCGACTTCATTAATGTTTCATTAACAGATGGAGGTTCGGCCAGGTTGTTTCAGCTGGAGACTTCACTAGGGACAGATTGACCTGTTGCTGGTCCATCCCGGAGTCGATCCTAGCTCCTGTTTGTTTTCTTTTTGGGTGTTTATTTTACCGCTTTGCATATTTATCTATTTGCATTACATCTTATGTGCGCTTTACTTTCTGCATACTGGATTTGGCTGGACTATTTGGATTCTGGATTTCTTGGTGGGTGGGTTGTTCCATGAGGTAAAAGGCCTCACACCCAGGCTATGAGTGAATTCCATAGGAACTAGGAATAAAGTGGCCATGGAAGCTATGAGGCGAATGCTTTGTAGACCTGACCATGAGACCCATGACTTCAGAGGTAGTTCGGATAGATGTTATTGCATGATGATACCGACAATCGAGCTCTTGTACTCTGATTTGGCTTTTAAACCTTACCTTGACCTAGACTACATCCGTGAGAGGGGCGGGAAAACTTTTCTTACAGGTACAGGTACTGTTGGTGACTGTGTGTTGCGAAGGTGACTCAGGTTCCCATGTTAGTTTTGAAGCTTTGGGATTTTTTCTTTTGATCTTGAGTGGTGTTGTTCTGTAGTGGTCCAACCATTATCCAGTGTGAAACTTTGATCTTGTCATGTTGCATCATAGCATATTTATTCATAAAGAAAATGATGTATAAAAAATAACTAGCATGCGCATGTCATCTTCCAGGGACATTCGAGAGTCTTCTTTCCATCAGAAATGGCTGGCCTCCCGTCAAATGAGTTTGATTCAGTTCGTGTTAAAGAGCCCAACAACTCCAGTTGTTATGGCAATTTGTTACTAATCCTTAACACTCCAATTGAACCAATGGCTTTGATCATCCTCTTCCAATTCTATGACAAGGAATTACGGTGTTTTACTTTTCAAGATTACCAACTGGTTCCCACACTAGAAGGGTACGCGTACCTACTTAATATCAAGTTGTCTGATGAAGTTCCTTTTGTCCAAGTGTCGGAGAAGCCGAAGTTCGAAGTTATTGCTGAAATTCTTCATTTGAGTTGGAAAGAGGTGAAAGACAATTGGAAAATATTAAAATTGGCATGAGATGCTTCCTTTTACTTTGCATGGGTATCATACATTTGTCTGCACTTCGATAGGGAAAACCCCATTTTCCAATGTATACGGCATGGAAGCAGTACTCCCCATCGAGGTTGAGATTCCCTCTTTGCGTGTAATAATAGAAACCAAGTTGTCAGAGGCTGAATGGGTCCAGAACAGGTTTGACCATTTGCATTTGATTTAAGAAAAGAGAATGACAGCCTTGTGCCATGGCCAATTATATAATAAAATAAAGAAGAAAGCTTTTGATAAGAAGGTCAAGCCTCATATATTCATAGAAGGTGACCTCATGCTAAAAAATATTGTGTCTTTTAACACTGATTCTAGGGGCAAGTGGACTCCCAATTACGAAGGCCCATATGTTGTCAAGAAAGCCTTCTTCGGTGGTGCATTGATTATTAAAACTATGGATGGAAAGGAGTTCCCACGTCCCATGAATGTTGACGCAGTCAAGAAATACTTCGCCTAAGAAAATAAAATAATAGCTCACTAAATTAAAAACCCAAAAGGGCAGCTTAGGAAAAAAAGAGTGTCTCGGTAGGCTGAAAACCTGAAAGAGCGGTCAGGAAAACGTTAGAGACATAAACAAAATAAATCTTCCTGGTAGGTTAAAAACCCGCAAGGGCAACCTAGGAAAAAGGTAGGGATTTCTTGACAAGTAACTGCGTTAGACAGGACTAGATCATTGAAGCAACAATCTTCTCAGACTCTCATCACACTTCAACTAAAGCCTCTGCTCAAAAGTTCAAAGTTGTTAGAGAGAATAGTGGTCAATATATTTCAATGTATCTTTTCCATATACTTACCATTTTCTAAACTTTGTAATCATCGTGGAGTCACTCCATTTGCAGACTACCATTCTATTAATAAAGTTTGAGCCTTTATCAAATTCTTTATGGTTCTTATTTTATTCTATTTACTAAGATTTCATTTATTATTGATAGTAATTTTCAAAACAAAGAGACTTAATAATAACAACATGTATTTGAAAAGAATTTTCAAATCACCTTTTACTTCTAATTTTGTGATTCAAGTGGAACAAAAGTAGTGATTCCAAGGATGGACTAACCCCGGAGTTCTGAAGGGATTCCTTAGGATGTATCTCAGGATTACTCTTTCTGATACACGCATGATCCGTCTGTGTTCTAGATATTTGGATTTCATACCAATTGATATATAGGGGTGTGGGGTTTGTGATCTCATCTTTCTCCACATTAAATCTTAGCTCAAGTCTTATTCAAGTTGACTATTTGGTTTTGGGTCTGTGTGGTTTGAAACCTCTATCCTGAGTTCCCCAATGAGGTCTTCGCTCATCTGAAGGAAGTTCTTACCCTCTGCGTGTGTTGAGTGAGAATCATTTGCAAATCATCGCTCTTTGCAGCCATAACATTGTTGTTGTTATTTATTTCCCAGACAACCTAGCAAGGGCAATATTTGGGATGGATGTCAACTTTTTGGGTTTTCTCTCAGCAAGTGTTGAGTTTGGTTTAAAATCCCCATAATTTTGACCTCTTGCTGTGATGTTAACTTCTTTAGATCTCCATATGAATCGAGGACGATGTTTCCTTGTAAGATGAATATCCGTGTAAGACATGGGAGAACTGACTTGTTTTGCGTTTTATCGCAAATGTTGCAGATAGCTAGATTTGCCACCAACTTTTTTTTATCCAATAAGGAAAGGGTGAAAAGCACAGGAAAGACCATGATAGATTTTGAGTTCGGGGGGTAGGTTATGAAAAGGGAAGGTGTTAGCACCCTTTTCATCTATAGTTATCTACGGGCTCTTAATCGCTTAGCTCACTTTGAAAATTTGCTTTTTGTGTGTGTAAAAAATATTTTGAAAACACCAATGTAAGGCGAAACTTTGTAACGATTCTTGTATCGGTCCTCAAGAATGTGTACAAAGTGTTTTGAAAATATCTTTGAAAGTGTTTGTGTAAAATGTTTTATTTTTGAAAGGTTTGTGAGCAAGCGATTAAAAGTTCTACCCACTCAAGGTCATTCTTGTAGTTTTCCTTCTCCTTTAGATAGTGCTATTCGTACCATTGGTTAGTAAGAAGCCCTATCGTTGGATGTGAAGGGACAAGCGTAGGGTCATCGTTCGGTCATCGAAGACAACTTATAAGGATGCTTTAGAAATTTTGAAAAGGGACTAGATCATTTATCAAAAGGCAACTTCAAAAGGGTCATCAAGAGACTATGATCTTTTATTCAAGGGACTTTGCTAAAGCGTCCCCACTTTCGAGGGACGTGGCCGTTTTATTCCGAAGGAAACAAGAGAGGTTACCCTAGAGGTGCTGGTGTGCAAATGTGTTGTATTCAGTTATTTATCTTTAGATTTAGGGTTTACTATCGTTCGTGTTTTATCTTTCCATACAAACCCTAGTTACTAAGCAGTAATACAACAAATATAGTAGCGGAAAAAATAAAGTGCGGAAACGTAAACCTAGACTATTACAACGCTTTGGGGTAGATAAATAATAGAGACGCAAGAAAATAAAATGCGAAAATTAAAACCTATAAGCATTACATCCCGTAGAAATTACATGATAATAAAAGAGAGCGAAAAATAAAATCTAGACTATTACATTCGCGAAACTTATACAGTCGGTCTAAGAAATATAAAAGTAAGATAAAAAATAGAAAAGGAAAATATTTTTAAGGATTTTTTTGAAAAGAATGATAATTAAGAAACCCTAAAAACCTAAATAATTTTAATTAATAAAAGAGTTAATTAAAAAAATTGAAAACCTAATTAATTTTAATAAATAAAATAGTTAATTAAAAAAATTAATTAAAAAAACTAATTAAAACCTAAAAACCTAATTAATTAGAGTTTACAAAAAAGGTTTTGTTGGTTATTTAAAAAAGATTAAGTTTTCTAAAAGAATTTGGGTTAACCAAAACTAAGGTTAAGTAAAAATAACTTAGAAACAAAATCAAGCAAAATTCCAGGGGTGGGTGTTGAACCCATGCCCTTAGCCTTTTCCAATGCCTTCCTTGCCACTGCGCCAGACGCGCGCTTGTGTTAGTATGATGGGATCAACGCGCTATATGTTAAAACCTAAAAAATATGGAAAATATAAAAAATAAAATGCCAAAAGGTAGGATTGAACCCATGCTCTTGTACACAAATGCCTTAACGCACACTTCCTTGCCACTTGGGAGGCTGAGTCATCCGGTACCTAAGTGAAAAAAACCAAACGAATAATAAACAAAAACCATAAGGCCAGAGGAGCGCCAGAGCCCTAGCTCCGTTCATCTTCTCCGACGAGCTTGTTCTTCAATCCTGTAAAAATAGCAAATTTTAATGACTCAGTGGTACCTTACCCCCCTAATTTGGGCTTTGCGAATTCAATGGAGGCATTGATTTTGGCTAAATCTCCCTGTAGAAAGAGATATGAAACAAATAAAGTCAAATGATGTAAACATGGTAAGACACGATTCAGCCATTATGGGGGCCATATGATGGCTTAATCTTGCACATTGACATCTCAGAAGGATGTTAGTGGTGTTAGTTTAAATTAAAGCACAAAGAAAACAAAAATATGAATTTACAAAATATGTGGCAATCAAAGATGCATGGGGTGCTGATTTTGTGTGCTTTGGATCATCAAGATTGATTCATTCTTACCCTGCAATGCTTCAGGGGTCGATTGGAAGAGTTGGTTTACTTTGAGAGAGGTTGTAACCAGGGTTTATAGTTTGCCCTAGTTTGTGAGAATTTTTGGAGTTTTTGGAATATGGTTTCTTGCAAAGTTTTTCGTGTCCTTGTTGTTGTCTGAATATGGGATATATATATATATATATATATATATATATATATATATATATATATATATATATATATATATATATATATATATAGGAAAATTAGGTCAAAATAAGTGGGCTTTGACCATTCTATGAAAGCCTTGTTTTTATTTTATTTATTTTGAATTTAAATAAATAAAATAAAAAATAAATGGAATAAATATCTAAGGGGTGTATGAATTGACTTTGAGATTCACTATGAGATATAAAACATGCCTGGACCCTGAAACATAAGCCCATTAGCCCAAAAACTCAAGTTTGATCACTTTGGGTTTCATGCATTTTCTCAAAATTTCCCAACTTGCACCAATCATAACTCTCTCAATTTTTATCATATGGAGGTGATCTTGGACTTTTTTGAAATCTCAAGATGTCCTCTACAATCTCTATATTGATCATTTTCATTTGAAGACCTTATCTTGATATAAGTTGCCTTGATAAAAAGCATCTTTTTGTTGACTTTTGAAATGACCTATAATGTTTTGACCCATATCTCTCAAATGAAGCATTTTTTGGACTTAAGCTTAGAGAGGAAAAGTTGTATAGAATTGAATTTCCTTCAAAATGAGATTTGGTTGAGAAAAATCTGATGAAGCATGTGAAAATTGTGCTTGGTCAAAGTTCAGTTGACTTCTTCTTAAGAAAACCCTAATTTAGTAATTTTTTACTTTTGATGAATCTTGAGTTTTATTGATGAATCATTATTAACCCTTGATCAAATGATGAATGTGACTTCAAGATTTTTATGTTGACCAAAAATCTTTTAGTTTGACTGTATATTGACCATAATTGACTTTTTGTCCAATGTAGTTGATTTTCAATCATCTGAGCAATTGACTGAGCAAACTTGTGATGCAATGTTTGAAACTTGGCATGAGCATTCCTTGAGACATATGAGAAACCATGAACTCAACTTGAGGCATTATAAGCTCAAATTTTCTTGAGAAAAGCAAAATCCTATTTGCATGACGAGGTGTCTTGAAGAAAATGGGAGGGCAAATTTTGTGGTACAACAGCTGCGTCTGCTTAATATTCTTAAACCTGAAGAGTTCGATTGGCATGTCCGCCATTCTTGATTCGAAGGTGGAAGAGGATGGAACACTTAAGTTCCCAAAAATTTGCACTCGCTGGTACATGAAATGATGTTGTTGGTTGATAGTATTGCTTGAAGGGGCTTAAATATGCCATTCGGGGAGGTGACAGAATGTCGTCGGAGATGGGCTTATAGATGCCATCCAGAGTAACTGTAGATAGGAGTATCAGAATGAGTTTACGCCTGACTGTGAAAAATGTTTTTTAGAAGGAAAGTGCTCACTAGAATTCAGTCTCAAGGGGAATGCTTTTCAGAATAAACTTCTGAAGGGGAATGCTCGCCATAATTCAGTCTATCGAGGAATTCATTTGGTCATGTAAATAGTCGCCCCGTCTTGTTTCGAGGATTGATCTACAATCTGTTTTCATTGGTAAAATCGTCCTGTTTCTGGAATTCATACCGCCTGGTCATATAGATAGTTGTCCCGTCCTATTTCTAGAATTTAATCTTTGCCTGGTCATATAGATAGTTGCTCTGTCCTGTTTCGAGAATTAATCTCTGACCTATTTTTTTGTTGGTAAACACGTCCTCTTTCAGGAATTCATACCGCTTGGTTGTATAGATAGTTGCTCCGTCCTGTTTTGGGAATTAATATCTTACCTGTTTTTTGTTGGTAAACCCGTCCTATTTTGGGAATTCATACCGCCTGGTCGTATAGATAGTTGCCCCGTCCTGTTTCAGGAATTAATCTCTGACCTGTTTGAAAATTATTGATGATATTCGTCTATTTGCAAATTAACCTGGAAGAAACAAAGTTAGTTTTATGCAATGATGTATGTAATGCATTACGTAATGATGTTCTTAAAATAAATGAGAGTGTCGTATGCATTTCATATGCATATGTTATGATATTTTTTAAATAATGTATGGATATGAGATGTTGCAAACGACGTTGGTAGCTTCGTATAACATCTTTGACTGGGAAAAATAAATTCCTGATTATTGTTGGGGATGAAGGATATGAATCTTCAACCTTGTTTAGAATGTATTTGTTGGAGATTCATGCTTTCTGTTTGAGGATAATCCACTGGAGACGTTCAACTTCTGCTTGGGGATTGAAGAATTCCAGAAAAATTGGTCGTTCATCGTTCTATTGAAGGATTTGATTTGTATGTATGCTGACTGGGAATAAAAGAGATAGATAATCCTCTGATGCATGGACGCCAACTTTTTTGGGGAGGAAAAAGTTGAAAGACATCTGACCTGGGAAGAGAATCTTGTCGGGGAATTGTGATAATCGTAGAAATAACCTCTGTTTGGGAAATAAACCCTGTTGGGGAAATAAACCCTGTCGGGGAAATAAACCCTGCTGGGGAAATAAACTTTGTTGGAGAAGAGAATTATGTTGAGGATTTTATAGTGTTGGAGAAATAAACACCGCTGGTGAATTAAATTTCTCTAAACTTTGTTGAGGGAATAATTTCTGATGGGAATTGGAACTTCAGATGTTGTGTGAAGGAAGTTTTCGTCGTATGCTAGGGAAATGATCAGACTTCCTTATACGCTAGGGGACCTACTAGGGAGATGATCATGTGAACTACTGGAAGATGCCTCAATTTCTTCTTGTGGGTATATTAAACTTGCTAGGAAATATATCTATGTTGGGGATTATCTTGCGAAGATGGTTCTATAGAGATAGTTTCGTGGAAATTGCTCTACGGGGATTTATGAATGACTTAAACATTATCCCTACTCCTATAGTATTCGATAAATAATAATCCTATTTTCATGCATATATTTGTAAATGGTAATCATATACAAATGCATATGTTAATTTAACATAATCATTTGATATTTTTGCAAACAAAACAGAGAAAGTAAGAAAATAGTTTTTTGAGATTGAAACTGATTACATTGATTTGGAAGATAAAAAGACAGTTTTATACAAAGAGATAGAAGTCCTAATAAGAGGAAATCGTCGTGAAAAGAAAAAGGTGCACAAAGTAAAAAAAAGAAAAACAATTATGTGGAAATGATCCCCTCGAGTTTCAACTCTACTATTGCCCCAATGTCTTCAAGCATCTCATCCCTTGTTATCGAAAGAAGTTGACTGGAATGATCTGTACCATTTGAACTTGACATTGGTAGTCATGTTGGATATTAGGAAACAAGTGATTGAACGGGACATAGTCGTACGCTTTAATCCCTAACTTTTGCCTGGACTGCCCTTTCGGGTTTTCAGTCCACCGGGATACCCTTTTTTACCCAAGTCACCTTTTCAGGTTTTCGACTTGCCGGGTGTTGAAATTTTTATATATATCCCTAATTTTTTCCCGAAGCCTTTTGGTTCACCGGGATGCCCTTAATTTTTCCTAGGCCAGTCAACCTAGCGGGTCTATTTCATGTATAGTATTTTTTGACCATGTTCACAGGGTGCGACAAATCTTCACTGTCCATGGTGGTCAGTATCATAGCACCGACAGAAAATATCCTCTTAATCGCAAATGTCCCTTCGTATATGGGAGTCCATTTTCCTCTGGGATCATCTTGTGGTAAGATGATGCGCTTTATTACCAAGTCGTCAACCTGGTATACCCGATGTTTGACTTTCTTGTTGAAGGCTTTGATCATGCACTTCTGGTATATCTGACATGGCTAACAGCCACATGCCTTTTCTCGTCAATCAAATTTATCTGGTCTAGTCTAGTTTGAATCCACTCGTCTTTGTCTAAACCTACGTCTTTCATAATCCTTAGAGAACGAATTTGTACTTCGACAGGCAAGACAACCTCCATATCGTAGACTAGAGAGAATGTGTTTGCCCTTGTTGATATCTGTACTGAAGTGCAATAGCCATGAAGAGAAAATGGTAACATCTCATACCAATCTTTATATGTCATTGTCATCTTCTACAAGATCTTCTTGATGTTCTTGTTGGTAGATTCCACTATGCCATTTATCTTTGGTCGATAAAGAGAAGAACTATGGTGTTTAATCTTGAACTGCGTGCAGAGTTCCGTGATCATAATGTTGTTGATATTGGTACCGTTATTCGTGACGATCCTTTCAGGGATGTGGTACTGACATATAAGGTTATGCTTAATGAATTAAGCCACAACATTCTTGGTAACAGAGGCAAACGAGGTTGCTTCAACCCACTTTGTGAAGTAATCAATAGCGACGAGGATGAAATGATGCCCATTAGATGTAGTAAGCTTAATCTCTCCAATCATATTGACGCCCACATTGCAAATGGCCAAGGAGCAGTCAAGACATTTAGAGAAATAGGAGGTACATGTACCTTGTTAGCATAAATCTGGCATTTGTGACAAGTTCTAGAATGGTGATGGCAATCAGTTTCCATAGATGACCAATAATAATCTGCTCTCAGAATCTTCTTAGCCATCGTGTGCCCACTGGAATGGGTACCAAAGATACCTCTGTACTTATCTTCCATAATCTTCTCCGCTTCCTTCTTGTCTATACAATGAAGCAAATTTGAATCATGATTGCGCTTGTACAAAATTCCATTGCTCAGAAAGAAATTGGTAGAGAATCTTCATAGGAATTTCTTATCATTAATAGATGCCCCCTAGGGATACTCTTGAGCTTCGAGGTATCTTTTCATTTCGTGGTACCAAGAATTTTCCTCTACTATATCAGTATCAACTTCGTAGAAATGTTCCAGTTCATCTATTCTCTCAATACTAATTTGAGGAGCTTCGTTATCCCATCAGACTTTGAACATAGATGACATGGTAGCTAATGCGTCTGCCAATTGATTCTCTTCCCGTGGAATATGTTCGAAAGTGATTTCCTCGAAGTACAGGATTAATGTCAATACATGATCTCGATAAGGAATGAGATTTAGGTGCTTCGTATCCCATTATCCCTTAATCTGACTGATCACTAGGGCTGGGCCCCGTACACATTCAAGAATTTTATTCTCATATCAACAACAGCCTTGATACCCATGATGCATGCTTCATACTCTGCCATGTTATTGGTACAGTCAAAACATAATCTAGCAGTGAAGGTCGTATGGAAACCCTTGGGAGAGACAATCACAACACCAATTCCATTACTGAGCGTGTTAGAAGCTCTACCAAAAACCATAGTCCATCGGGATTCCGGCTCGGGTCCTTCATACAGTCCTGGTTTTTCATAGTCTGTAACTAGCATAAAATTCTAATCCGGGAACTCGAAATTCATAGATTGATAGTCTTCTATGGCTTGATAAGCCAAATGATCTGCCAGTACACTTCCTTTGATTGCCTTCTGAGTTGTGTACTAAATGTCGTATTCTGTCAAGACCATTTGCCATCTTATTATTTTTTCGAATAGAGTGGGCTTCTCGAATATGTATTTTATAGGATCCATCATAGAGATCAACAAAGTGGTATGAGTCAACATATATTGTCTTAGTTGGCGAGCAGTCCATGCCAAAGCGCATCAAGTTTTCTCGAGCAGTGAGTATCTTATGTCATAGTCGGTAAATCTTTTGCTAAGGTAGTATAATGCATGCTCTTTTCAACCAGACCTATTATGCTGCCCCAATACACACCCCATTGAGTTCTCTAATATTGTTAGGTACATGATCAGAGATCTTCCTTCAACCGGTGGCATCAGAATTGGAGGTTCCTGGAGGTACTCCTTGATTTTTTCCGAAAGCTATCTGACAATCATCTTTCCACTTTACTACTTGATCTTTCTTCAGCAACTTGAAGATCAACTCACAAGTAGCGGTTAAATGAGAAATAAATCTGGCAATATAGTTTAATCGTCCCAGGAAACCTATGACCTCCTTCTCAGTACTGGGAGTGGGAATTTCTTGAATGGCTTTGACCTTGGCGGGATCAAACTCAATACCTTTACAACTAACAAATAAAACTAGGAGTTTATTGAATCTTTCCCCAAAGGTACACTTGTTTGGATTCAATCTCAGCTTGTACTTCTTCAATCTCTCAAATAGTTTGTGTAGGTGGTCGAGATGTTCTTCTTCAGTTTGAGATTTGACTATCATGTCTTCGATGTAAACCTCTATCTCGTGATGTATCATGTCATGGAACAAATCTACCATAGCATGTTGATATGTTACATCGACGTTCTTTAACCCAAAAGGCATAACCTTGTAGCAGAAAGTGACCCACTGTGTGACAAAAGTAGTCTTCTCCATGTCTTCAGGTGCCATCTTGATTTGATTATAACCGGATAAACCGTCCATGAAGGAAAACACTTTGTGTTGAGTGGTGTTGTCAACTAGAACATCAATATGTGGAATCAAAAAGTCATCTTTGGGGCTTGCCCTATTCAGATCCCAGTAGTCTACACACATACGCACCTTGACATCCTTCTTTGGTACTGGAACCACATTTGTAACCCACTGAGGATAAGACGTAACATCCAAGAAACCTACATTGAACTACTTCATAACCTCATCTTTGATCTTTTCAGACATCTCGGGATGCATACGACAAACTTTCTGCTTTATTGGAGAACAACCTTCTTTCATCGGTAGATGGTGAACCACAATATCAGTATCAAGCCCTGACATGTCTTCGTATGACCAAGCAAATATCTCAACATAGTCACGCAATATTTGGATTAATCTGTTCTTGACATTGTCTTCTAGGTTAGCACCTATCTTGACTTCTTTCTTGTCCTCTTCAGTACCCAAGTTCACAACCTCGACTGGCTCTTCATGCCGTTGTATGGCTCTTTCTTCTTTCTCTAAAAGTCTAGAAATCTCTCCAGGTACTTCACAATCTTCCCCACCTTCATCCTCGACTTGGTTGATCAGATTTTCAAAATCATAATTGGAAATAGAAGAATTGTTATCAATGGGATCCAAAGTGGATATGGATCTGAAATTTGTTGTGTGGGTGTGTGTAAGAACATATAGCTATTTTGAAAGTAATAAATTAAAAGAAAGACATAAAGCATAAAATTTGAATGCAAACGTCCAATGTTTTATTAAATGAAAATATACAAATGAAACGACAACTCTAACAAATGGACTATTGTGCCTCAGGTAAGGCATAAGGCTTAAAGTTGTAGTTTTAAAAATTACTTAGCCAAAACTTGAAAGCAAAAAGAAACAAAAAATAGCATTTACTCCTGACTAAAGGAGATCGGTATAACATCTTTAGTCTTCCAATTGCTGAGTCCATTGCTGGTGGTCGGAAAAATCCAGTTGTCTAGGTCGTAGTCACTATCAGCATCTTCTACCACGTTGACTCCATTATTGTTAACGTGGAATGGTGGTCTTGCAGCACGAGCACGACGAACAACCCTTTGAGCCTCTACAATGAAACCCAAACCAAATTTGTCAGACTTGTAAAGAATGTCAGGAAGTTGACCCCAAGTAGTACAACCACCTTTTTCTACCACAGCTTTCGCATCCTTCAGAGAAGCCATTCTGGGCGGAACCCTGGTAACCTTAGGAATAGCAGAAATGTCTTCAATAGCGGTAGTTGTCCAAGGAATAACTTCAAAATTCTGGCAGGGAGTCTCGATGAATTAGCCGTCCATCTCAACATACTTGAATGAGTTCAAGTGACTTACCATGTACTCTTCTTCACCACAAACCCTGACAACCTTTCCTTTCACGGGATATTTCAGCTTTTGATGTAGAGTGGAAGTGATAAAGTCTTCCCCATGAATCTAGGGGCGCCCAAGTAAACAAGAATAGGTTGGACGAATATCCATCATATAGAAGGTAGATTCGAAGACCTGCGAACCTGCTTTGATCGGGAGATTCATCTCTCAGTGCACCATCCTCTTCGAACCATCAAAGGCTCTAACCACAATGTCACTGGGTTTCAGCACAACCCATTCACAGTCAAGCCTGTCTAAAGCACCCTTCGGTAAAATATTTAATGAGGAACCCGTATCAACAAACACATGAGCTAAGATAGTGCCTCTACATTAAATAGAGACATACAAGGCCATGTTATGGTTCCTTCCTTCGAGAGTCAAGTTAGCATCAGAAAAGCCTAGCCCATTATCAGTGGTCGGGCAAGCAACATAATTTTCAAATTACTCAGCAGAGATTTCTTGCGGTACATGCGCAAATTTTAAGAACTTCACCAAATCCTGAGCATGGGCTTCTGAGCACAACAATAGGGATAACATAGATATCTTAGAGGGAGTCTACCCCAGCTGTTCAACATTCTTGTAATCACTTTTTCGGATGGTTTTCATTACCTACTCCATTTCTTGCCGGGAAGTATCTTCAGTTGTAACTTCTTTAGGTGTCTCTATCTAGGCAGACTTAATCATTTGTTCTATGCCGCGATTCTCATTAATTGACTTGGTAACGGTAACACGAATTTGTGTGACGACAGTCTTTGGAGATATTTTAGGAGAGAAAACACTTCCACTTCTAGTAACTTTACTGGTCCCACCAATATTGTCAATGTTGAAATCAGTAACTTCAATACCTTCACTTTCAACAGTCAATGGTTCTTGCTTGACGTCGTGGTAGTAGATGTTGGCCCCATAATTCCAAGGGACATAATTATCAGAGGAGTATGGGATTGGTCCAGGTGCGGTGATTATCAGAGGAGCAACTCTAGGTTCAGTCGTAATCTTCACAGGGCCTTTGGCAGTGATTCTTATAGGAGTACCAGAAATTACAGATACCTCTTCAAGCTCCAATTCTTGGAACAAATTCTCAATTGAAGAAGTCTTCTCAACTAGAATTATATGGTTATCCATCAGACACTAAATACCTTCTTTCAGTAGTTTGCAGCCATTGGGTTAGGCTGCACAGCAGTATCATCTTTCAATGCAACCCAAAAATAAGCCGGCTTGCAACAGATTCTTCTTAATAATCAGGAGTGGAGTAGTCAAGTCACTTACAATTGAAACATACAAAACATCATCAATAGCACTAATGCCTTTGTCGTTCTTAGGCATAGGAACGATAATCACATTAGGGGTCTCGACAAGATCAAATTCAATCTGTTTATTGTCAATCATATCTTGAATTTTATTTTGCAAAGTCCAGCAGCTATTTGTGTCGTGACCGGAACTATTGGAATGATAGGTGCATCTTACATTAGGATTGTACATGGGGGAGGAAGTACTGGGATTCTTAGGCGGATCTCTTAACGTTATCAACTCTGGCTTCAATATATGTTGTAATGCCTCAGACAATGGCATGTTGATCTTAGTAAAGTGTCTCCCGAGTGCATCTGACCTACTCCTATTTCCTTGTTGATGTTGTTACACTGACGCGGGATTAGAAATTAGCACAACTCCCATAGACTGGTTGCGGTAATTTCTAGCATGACCCTTTTGGACATACACAACATTAGTTTTTTACCATTGAACGTCTTCTTCACAGTACTTGAAGATGTTGCCACCTGAGTTTTTCCACTCCTGATTCCACCTTCAACTTGTTCCCCTATTAATATCAGCTCGTTAAATTCGGCTAAAGAGCTTCCGATCAGATGATTGAGGAAAGGGCCTATCAAAGTTCCCATAAACATATTAACCAACTCCCTATCAAATAAAGGAGGTTGAACTCTTCAAGCTAGATCCCTCCATTTCTGGGCATACTCTTTGAATCCTTCGTTCGAGCCCATGGTCATACTTTATAATTGCACACGGGTTGGTGCAAGATCGGTATTGCATTGGTATTGTTTGTAAAAAGCAGCAGCCAAGTCTTCCCAAGTACAGATATTGGTCCCTTCTAGTTGATAGAACCATTCCAATTGTGTTCCCGACAAGCTTCCTTGAAAGAAATGCACTCATAACTTCCTATCAGCAGTGTGTGGTTGAATCTTTCTGAAATAAGACCTCAAATGAAGCTTAGGACAAGAAACACTGTCATACATCGCAAAAGTAGGGACCTTGAATTTGTGAGGAATAACAACTCCTGAGACTAAGCCCAGCTCTTCAAAATCCAACTCTAGCACTCTCTGGATCTCCATCGCATTAAGACGATCTTCCAGTTGTTTGTATTTGTCATCAGCAGGAGGATATTGTTCATCTGAATAGTCTGCTTCTTCTTTATCAGAACCCTGGTTGTTATTCTCCTTAGCTTTCACACTCTTATCATCTTTCTCTTGGTTATCATCTTCATTTGATGGGACCTCAAAATCTAGAGCCCTCTTGACCGGGCCTTTAAATCTTTTACCCATATTAAGGATGACGACTGGTTTATTATTCTATTTTCTTCCTCTCTTTGGTGATGAGATTCTTCAGCTCTTCTTTCCCCTTGGCTAAGTCCAAGAACATTTGTTGAAATTTAGCATTCTGAGCTTGAAGATCTTTGACGGTTTATTTGAGAGCCATCTATTACTGAAATAAACAGTAAGAAGGTGAGAAAACTTGTCTTGGGAAAACCTGTTATGTGATGATATGTATGGTATGTGGATGCATATACAATTTTTTCAAGGACCTTGCGGGATAAACAAAAAAGATATGAAATAGTAGAATTTGAGTTTGCAGTTTTATCTGAAGAGCTTTGGGTCTTCATCTTTGAATGTTCCTCTATAAGAATCAAGCTCACCATGTCAAGTCGGTCCTAGCTTTTGACTCACGAGGATGTACTTTGATCTTGACGGCATCTGGCTAGAGGAAAAAAAATCCTCTTACCCCTTGCTAGATGTCTGGTTCATGATAAACCTGCATCACAGGTCCCTAAGATCCTTGAAAAGGGTTAGTGAAAATGCCATAATATGATGTTATAATGTCATGTTTAAACAAGACAACAAACATAAACAAATCACACAAAGGCCTTAGGTTTAAAGGCTTTCATGAGGTCTGTAGGTAAGTACCCTTTTCTATTGAAGCTCAATTGGCTCAACTTGTCCTAAAATAGTAATCGGGTTCTAAGAATCTCATATCATGAATCTTTCTTGAAGGTTTTATTTTAGTACAGTAATTGATTTTCCACCAAAACATCTCGTGAGTCGAATCTCAATGAGTGTAGCATTGAGTATCAACTAACCTTGGACTGCACCAAAGCCGGCTATCTCACTACCTTCTAATGGCCAAGATGGGTTGTTGTACCCCAAAATTTTCCCTTCCATTTTTCATAGAAAGCACAACCCTAGGGTTTCTCAAATATTCAAGTTGGCTCAGGAATCGATCAGACAGATTTTCTCCTTTGGCAGTAAACCAGCAGTTAGGGTTTTTCTTGCAATTCTCAAAAGAAATGAATTCTCAAAGATCCAATTGGCTTTCACATGTTTTCATGCTTTCTCAAGTTTACTGAAAAGACAGTGTTTATTCTCAAGGCATGGTTGTTTGGGACAAGAGATGGAATTTAAGACTGTCATGTAAGATATTCATGATTGTTTAATCCAGGTTAACCAGATGATTTGCGTCTTTTAAAAACATTTGATTGGTCAGGAAATGGAATATACATTGCGTGTTTGTTTGGAATGTAGTTGCAAGATTACAGAGTTATTGGAATTTAAGTTATCTTGATTGGAATTATTGGAATGCAGTTTCAATTATCTTGATTGGGATTGCAATTAACACCAGAATATTTCATAAAACTTTCTCCAATTTTTCAAACGTTGTTACAAAACAATTTATTATTTAAATACTTTAGGTTTTACAACTTATCGTATTTGAAAATAAATTAGTACAACTATTGGTTACAATGAAAGAATGATTGTTCTAAAATACAATGAAAAATTCAAATGCTTGATTGGCCTAAGAGAACTAGTTTATGCCTAAGATTGACTGAAGTTCTTTTGCTATCTCCAAAGACCTTCTTTACTTGACCTATGGTTCTTGCCTTCCCTGCTTTGCCCTCTCCATTGTGCTCACATGAAAATGAAAGAAAGAAATAGTTAGTACAAAAAAACTATTTGGGCATAAGCAAGAATTTTCAAAAGAAAGAATGGTGTTCATCATTAAAGTTTGCAATTTGGAATCAGAGGGCTATTTTTTTAATTCATCACATTTTTATTTTCTCTATTTGCAAATCATAATAATATTATTCTTCTTGGTTCACAAAAAGAAAAAATAAGAAATGCAAGCAAGTTGTCCAAACAAACAAGAAATGCAAGCAAGTTGTCCAAACAAACAATAAATGCAAGCAAGCTGTACAAACAAACAAGAAATGCAAGCAAACTGTCTAAATGCAGAAAGGTTGTCCAAACAAACAAATATTCAAAACAGAGCCAAACAAACAGCAGCGCATCAGCAAACAAATAGCATCATGGCAATACAAATGCAAGCGAGGAAACATAGCAGTAGATAGCATCAACAAAAGAAAATATGGCAATATAATAACCAAGTCAAACAAGTAGAAACTTGTTCAATAAGCAATTCATCATTTTCCATTATATTTGCAAACTTTTCAGAAAAAGGCAAAAGAGAAATTGACTCTTCATTGATAGAGAAGAAAGGAAAGAAGTCACCTAGGGATGAACAACCCTACTGCCCTGCTGTCACAATTGCATAAGAGTTGCTAGAAAACAAAAACTGCAACAAAAAGAGCATAAGAAGAACATGCCAAAGTATTCAAAATTTGGTGGTTTTCCCACCATTTTGAATAAGTTGTCAAACCAAAGCAACTAATATAACAGTAGACAAGGCTCAAGCAAAAGGGGATAGAAAACATTTTATCAAAGTCCAAAAAAACTGTCAAATCCTCCAAGCATCAAAACCTGCTGAAACATACAAACCAAAATCCCCAAAACTGTCAACAAATCCTCAAACCATCTTCCATCAAATATATACCAACATGTTAAACCAACAAGCCTAAAACCACAAAAATCACCAAGTTTCAAACTGTCAAAAATCACCAACCATTTTCAAAACAAGTCACAAACCTGCAACTCATCAACAAATATACCAAGCAAATATCAACCTCCAAAAACTGTAACAAAGCAAAAAACCAGAAAAAACATATCCAACACAAACCCAGAAAACCAGAAAAAATTCTCAAACATCATCAAATAAATATCCAACAAACATCATCAAATCATTATCATCAGCAAACACCATCAAACAGCATCATCATCATTCAAAGCACAAAAAAGTGAAAAAGGTTACCAGAAGCACGCCTTCAATCATCTTCATTTCTTTCCCCCCGTTTCCGGCCACCAAGGAGCGCTACTCTCAGTCTCACCATTCCTTTCTATTTCACATAAAAATTCCAAACAGGTATGGTCTCTTTACCTTCCTCATAACATTTCCCGCATCTCAAAGGATAATACCGTAGGTTAACAGAAAAAACGTAACAAGACAAAAACAACAACAAAACTCGTTCAAGCTTAACAAAAACAGAACATCACCTTTTCACAAAAGAAATCATTAGAGCTTGGTTAGGAGATGAGATTGAGTGGCACTCCGATAACGGAAAGTTGGGGGGGGGGGAGATCAGATAAGCTATAATCGAGCATCTTAGGCATAAATCTGAACTTAGGGTTTCCAGAAAAGGGGCAAATTAGGGCGAGACAAAGAGGCCAAGGGTCGTTTCGCTCATGAAATTAGGAAGGGACAGTCGGTGAGATAGTAACAGAGATGGAAAGATGAACAAAAATTGGAAGATATGAATGAGAGAAAGTGAGAACAGTGCCGCTGTACCAAAGGCGTAAAAAACCTAATTATTTTTTGTTTCCCTAATCAAACAATTATGCCATTTTAGAATACCTGGGGCCTGTTTCGTTTTCCAACATTGAAGCCCTTACGCTTTACTAGTTCACCCCCCCATCTGGCCTTGTCTTGTTTCAACAATAACACCATGTTTCTATGGGCCTAACACTTCCAAAATCTCCTAAGCCCATTTCTTCTTTTTAATTTGTTTTTATTTGTTTTGAAAAATGCCAAAGAAAACCAAAATATTTTTTTTTGTTTATTGAATTAATTTAGGTCTTGAAATTAATTTTTTACCATTTTCTTTTTTTATATAACTTATTTTTATTAATTTTTTATATTTAAATACCAAAAACAATAATTTAGTTTAGTTTCTTTCTTTAAACTTATTTATAATTAATAAGAATACACATAAAGAATAATAATAATAAAGATTATAATTCAAATCAATTTCTTTTTTAGAATAGGTTTTATTTTTATTTTTCAAGTAAATACATTTCATTTCATACTTTGTTGATTTTTATTTTCATAAATTGTCACAGCTTTATATTAAATCGCACAAAAATTCGATTTGGTTGTATTGCTTGATATTTGGACATTGCTATTTCATTTGGTTCATCCCCATTTGTAACAATTGTACCCCCATTCCCGATTACTTTTGTAATAGCGTAGAATTTCAATTCCCACAATTTACTGTTTTCCATATACTGTATAGTAACTAGGCATGTATGGCAAGATTCAAAAATCAATCGCTAGATGACCTAATCAAAGAATAAATAACTTGAAATCAACACACTTTTTCACCCGCGCACCTCTAGGGTAAGCTCGCTCGTTGTCTCGAAAATACAATCATGTCCCTTGAATATGGGATGCTTTAGAAAATGACCCTTCAATAAACAAAGATTGTAGTCCCTCGATGACCCTCGATGTTGCCTTCGATTAAAATGATCTCGTCCCTTACGAAAATTGCTAAAGCGTTTCACAAGTTGCCTTCAATGATTGTAAAATTGACCCGCGCCTGTCCCTTCACATCCAATGGTGGGGCTTCTTACCAAATCAATGGTAAGATAGCACCACTAAAAGGAAGAAGAAAATAACAACTTAAGACCTTTCGAGTAGATAGATTCGCTCTTAGTTACTCGCTTGCTCACGACAAAGCTTTTACACCTACACCTTCATTTCAAAACATTTTCAAAAGATAAAATGTTTTGTATACGTTCTTATAGAGACGAGAACCATTGCAAAACCTCTTCTCAAAATACTTTTCAAAATAGGATTCACAAACACATCTTTGAAACATTTTTCGAAACAAAACTTTGTATACATTCTTATAGAGACGAGAACCATTACGAAGAAATTTTCTAAAATACTTTCAAAACCCACACCACAAGCACACAATCAAACAAAAGCAAGTGATCTAAACGAGTAACTAAGAGCCCATGGAAAACCATGGATGAAAAGGGTATTAATACCTTCCCTTTTCATAATCTACCCCCCAAACCCGAGAAAATTCTCGAAAGGTATTTCCTGTGCTTTTTTACCTTTCCTTTTGGATAAAAGAAAAGTCGGCGGTGACTCTTGCTAACCGCACAAGTGAGAACGAAACGCAAAACATCTAGTCAGTTCTCCCACCGTATCACAGAACTGGCGACTCTGCTGGGGAGAATAATAAAAGTGGGGTTACCTTAGGGTTTTAGATCACCTTTACATGCTTATCTTGCCTGACTTGTTTGCTTTACACTTTGGTTCTATTATTTGGGTTTGAATCCTCTACCCGGATTTGGGAAACATTCATAGGTAAATAGTAATACATTGTGGAAACTGTGCAGGGTATACCGACACGGTCTAAGCAATAGATATGTTAGTGTGACATATTTGTGGGTACCGGTAGCCTTTGAGTCAATCAAAGAGAATACGGGGCCGCTGAGTGATGTCATGAAGCACTAACGAACTTTTAGAACATTTACTTGACCAACTTGGCCTTTTAGGATGTAGTGAGATGACCGGCTTTGGTGCAGTCTGAAGTTGGTAGATACTCGATACTACACTCATTGAGGGTTGTTTCCTTGGAATATTTCGGTCATCGGTAAGAGGCTGAATTGAAACAATGAATAAGGAAACAATCCAGTGATATTGAGCTCCTTAGAACCCGGTTACTATTTCTAGGATAGGTTGAGCCAACTAAACTTCAAGAGGGTACTTACCTATGAAACCCCATACAAGCCTAAACTAGGAACTTGTGTGATTTGATTGTACATATATACTTGTGCATAACATCATGGACATCATGAAGCATCATATGCATCCACTAACCATTTCAAGGATTTTTGGAAGTTCATCTTTGTTCTTGTTTTGTAGGCTATGGATTCACTTCGCAGGAAAACTATCCAAGTCAACCTTGTAAGAATTCCTCCACAACTCAAGGAGCTAGCTTCAAGGATTCCTGAGAACTCTCTATTCACCGAGAGGCATGGTCGTCTTCTCAACTTAGTCACTTCCAACACAGAGGAAGACATGATGAAAGTTCTTTTCAAGTTCTTTGACCCTTTGCATCACTGCTTCACATTTCCTAACTACCAGCTTATGCCCACTTTGGAGGAGTTTTATCAACTCTTGAGGATTCCTATTCTCAATAAACTACCCTCCAACGGTACGGAAATAGATCCAAAGCCAGAAGATGTTGCTCAAGCCCTGTACTTGCAACCATCAGATGTCACAGGTCATTGGGAAACTAGAAGTGGTGTCAAAGGCTTCTTGGAAAAGTTCTTGTTTGAGAAGGCCCAAGACTGTTGGAATTCCTTGGACTTACAAGCTTTTGAGGAGATTGTAGCTCTTCTCATCTATGGGATGGTCTTGTTCCCTAACCCTGACCAGCTCATAGATGTAAGTGCTGTCAAGATTTTCATGTCTCGGAACCCAGTGCCTACATTACTTGGGGATATCTTACACTCTTTTCACACTCGAACAATGAGGAAAAGAGGTGTTCTCATGTGTTGCACTCCTCTTCTGGAAAGATGGTTTATTTCTCATCTTCCCCAATCAGTCTTGAAGAATGAACAAGGTTTGAGGTGGTCACAACGATTGATGACTCTTACACATTCAGATATTCATTGGTGTTCTCGAACCAAAGAGAATGTTATCATCGTTGACTGTTGTGGGGAATTCCCTAATGTCCCTCTACTTGGTATTAGAGGAGGCATCACCTATAACCCATGCTTGGCTCTGAGACAGTTTGGTTATGCCCGAAGAGATGGCCCACATGACATGCTGATTCAAGGCTTGGTTTTCGACTTTGACAACAACGATCAAGGACTCCGACAAAGGTTCATCCGAGCTTGGAGGATTCCTAACAAGGTAGACAGTAAGACCTTGGGACACAAGAATTCCATCACCCTTGAGCCTTACCTCAAGTGGGTACGAACCCGCGCCCAAAGTCTTACGATGCCTTACCCCTCCATTCTCCCAGTGATTATAGAGCCAGTTAAGGAAGGAGAGGTTCCATACACCCTCCTACATCCTGACATGCCAACATCACTCGAAGATCTACAAAGGAGTTGGATACAACTCAAGGGAGAACGCGATACTTTTGAAGCCCAATTCTACGCAAGCAAGAAGAAGATTTTAGAACTCACTCGGTTACTTCACGAAGAGCAGACTCTCAACACCTACATTGCGCCAAAGAGGATGCGCAACGTCTTTTTACCTTAGAATTTTGTATTATTTTGCCCAAGGGGCATTGATGTACTAAAAAATTCTATCTTATTAATATGACGTGTGTTTCTTTTTTGTTTAAAACAAATTTGAATTTCTGAATCCTTGAAAGCATTACATGAATACATATCATTCATCATATGCATAAGTAGGTCTTTGCAAGAAGTTTCCTCATCCCTCTGTTGTTTTTTTCAGCAACATGGATCTTGAGCAAACGGTTAAAGACTTGCAAGCTCAGAATTCACAATTTCAACAGCTACTCTTGACCTTGGCTAAGGGGCAGGAGGAGCTTAAGACTCCACTAGAAAAGGAAAAAGAGAAAAAGAAGAAGAAGCAAGTTGGCGTGACTACCATGGGCAGAAGGTTTGAAAGACAAGCCAGAAGGGCCTTGGATTTTCCATCAACCTCTGAGGAAGGGGAAAGGAAAGGTAAAGAGACTGCAGTGCCTTCTGATTCTGAAGCAGAAGAAGAAGAGGAAGAGGACTACTCCGAACAACAGTATCCTCCGGTCGATGACAAATACAAGAACTTGGAAGAACGTCTAGCTGCTATGGAAGTGCAAAGAGTACCGGGGCTGGATTTTGAGGAGCTAGGGTTGATTTCTAGAATGGTAATCCCTCTGAAGTTTAAAGTGCCACTGTTTGCCAAGTACGATGGGGTGTCTTGTCCCAAGATGCACCTACGATCTTATGTCAGGAAAATTCAACCACATTCTTGTGACAAAGACTTGTGGGTTCACTTTTTCCAGGATAGTTTGTCAGGAACATAGCTTGATTGGTTCTACCAGTTGGAGAGAGGAGACGTCCATAATTGGGAAGACTTGGCAGCCGCCTTCTATAAACAATATCAATACAACACCGACATGGTGCCAACCCGTACTCAGCTACAGAGTATGGCCATGGCTACCAATGAGGATTTCAAAGACTACACCCCAAAATGGAGGGACTTAGCTGGAAGGGTGAAACCACCATTGTCAAAAAGAGAGCTAGTGGACATGTTCCTGGGTACCTTGTCAGGTCCTTTCTTCAATCACCTGATTGGAAGTCCGTCCGCTGGGTTCACTGATTTGATTCTAACTGGCGAGAGGGTTGAAGCCGGTATTAGAAGCGGGAAAATTCAGAAAGATGCATCTACTTCTGCTGCCATCAGAAAACCTTTCACGGGAAAAAAGGAAGTGTCAGCTGTCTACTCTCAGAGGGGTCAAGGAAGAGTTGAGCGCCGGCCAGCGGTGGGGGCTGTTATGATTCAGAAGTCTGCATCAGACCAACCCAAAAACAATCAGCCGAGGAATGATCAGCCTAGAAACAATCAGCAAAGGGTGGAAAGGCCTGTACGGAAATTCACCAAGATAAACATGACTCCTGCTCAAGTCCTACCACATCTTCTGAAGTTGAATCTTGCCATGCTAAAAGAGGCCCCTAAAAATCCTAACACTACTTCTCCATATTACAATCTGAACGCCAGGTGCGCTTACCATTTAGAGAGCCCAGGGCACGACACTGACAATTGTTGGGCCCTGAAGAATAAAATTCAGGATTTGATAGATGCTAAAGAAGTTGAATTCGACGCACCTGAAAAACCCAATGTTATGTCTGCTCCAATGCCAAGGCACGACCACAACGCCCATGCTGTTGAGGAGGATCAATTTGTTGCTACTGTAGATGATTTGATAACTCCGCTCCCTATAATCAAGTCAAATTTGTTGAAGGCTGGGGTATTCCCAGGTTATGAAGAAGATTGTCACCTTTGTTTATCCTTATTAACCCACTGTCCATTGTTGAAGATAAGCATCCAACGCCTAATTGATAACCAAGAAATCCTATTTCAGAAGACTCCTATGTTATCAACTCCTGTTAACGATGTTTCAATAATAACCATATCCGCCAATCCTTCCAAGGTCGCTAAAAGACCTGTTAAGATTACACCCTCTCCGAAGGCTGCACCTTTGAAGATAACCATGCCCGGGCCAATCCCGTACAAGTCCAAAAAATCAATACCATGGAACTATGGTGGAGAAATCTACTACCATGGTGTTAAACAGATTGAACAGACTATCGAGGAGGAGAGTTCTGAAGAAGAAAATTCTGATATCAGTAACATTTCCTGAACAAGCAAAGTTACCCGTAGTGGAAGAATCTTTTCTCCAAAGATTGCCCCTCCAAAGGCAATTCTTGGACCCTCAGCTACTCCTAAGGTTGTTTCTACACCAGTAAACATATCTGCAAGTACACCAATCATAGAAGAAGTCTCAACCCCCCTCGTTATCCCCTCTGCTGCTATTGATGTTCGAGGCAAAGGGATCCAAGAAGAGCCCATCAGGACGAGGACTCAGCCGTTGATCATCCCTGAAACCTCTAAAAAAGAAATGGAGGAAATTTTGAAAATAATCAAGAAAAGCGATTATGATGTGGTGGAACAGTTGGGGCAAACCCCCTCAAAGATCTCCATGTTGGCCCTATAGCTTTGTTCAGAAGCTCATGCTAAGGCTCTGATAAGATTTTTGAAGACGGCTCACGTGCCACAAGAAACCTCTGCTGATCAGTTCCAGGAATGTGTGGCTAGTTTAATAGCTGAAAAAGGTCTAGGATTCTCCGATGCAGATTTAACTTCGAAAGGGAGAAAACATAATGATTCTTTGCATGTCTCGGTGGAATGTAGAGGGACAACCCTAGCACACGTACTGGTAGACACTGGTTCGTCTTTAAACGTCTTGCCGAAGAAGGCCTTGGATAGGTTGGATTATGAAGGCCTAACCCTGAAACCCAGCAATATCATTGTCAGAGCATTTGATGGTTCTAAAAGGATGGTCCACGGGGAGGTGGACATCCCGATTAAGGTGGGAACTGAAACCTTCAACTCCATATTCTATGTGATGGACATCCGTCCTTCTTACTCTTGCCTGTTGGGAAGACCTTGGATCCACCATGCTGGAGTTGTCACTTCCACTCTGCATCAAATGCTCCAGTACCCTGTCTAGGGGAAAATAATAACTGTTCATGGCGAAGAGGAATACATGATCAGTCATCTGAATTCTTTCTGTTATGTAGAATTGGATGGCGAATTCATAGAAAATCCTTTCCAGAATTTTGAGGAGGTAGCTCAGGAGATAGCAGCGACCAAGACAGTGTCCTCTGTACCCATGATCACCAGACCTCCGCCTCGGATGTCATCTCTTAAGGATGCAAAGGCAGTGGTTGAAGAGGGAGGATCCACAATCATGAGGCAGCTTCCCGACTTTCCCCATAAATCATACAAGTTCGGCTTGGGGTTCACCTCAACTGTTCAGAAGGCCGTGCTCCGCGCCCATGTCAGAGGGCCTCATGTGAAGATCAGTCATCATGGAGACAATGCTCTAGAGGACAGTGAAGAAGAGGGCATCTTGAAAGACTGGATATTCCGTACCGTTGGCGGAGGACTGTGCAACTGGGAAGCAAAAGACTTTGTTCCGATTACTTTCATACTGCCGTAATTTATCTTTTCCATTTCTGTTGGATCTGTAATAATTCCCAAACAATTCGTACTTTTTTAACCTTGTGTCTTACCCGAGGCACAAAGGTCCACTTGTAAGGGTTCTTATTTTTCATCTTCATATGCCATTTAATGAATCATGGACGTTTTCACATATAAACTTTTGTGTTCATTGTCTTTCTTTTTACATTTTATTTGTTTAAAGGTGGTTATGCCCTTACACACACTCACACTCACAAATGCAGGTACTCTTCCATTCTGGATCCCATTGGTAACGATACTGCTATATCCTTCAGTGACTCTGAAGATGTGATCTACCATGCCGAATATGAAGGTGAGGAAGATTGTGAGGTACCAGGGGAATTGGCTAGACTTCTACAACAAGAGGAAAGGGCTATTTTGCCTCATGAAGAGCAGTTGGATACAATTAACTTGGGAACTGAGGATGACGGAAAGGAAATCAGAGTGGGTGCCAACCTAGATCTGAGTGTCAAGGAGCGTCTAATTCAGCTATTGCATGATTATGTGGAAATATTTTCCTAGTCATACGAAGACATGCCGGGACTTGATACAGACATTGTGGTACACCGTCTACCCACAAGAGAAGACTGTCCACCAATTAAACAAAAGGTCCGCCGCATGAGACCTGACATGTCAGAGAAGATCAAAGCAGAAGTTATGAAGCAGTTCAATGCTGGATTTCTGGATGTTACTTCTTATCCTCAATGGGTTGCTAACATTGTGCCTATGCCGAAGAAGGACAGAAAAGTGATAATGTGCATGGATTATAGAGACTTAAATAGGGCCAGCCCTAAAGATGATTTTCCACTTCCGCACATTGACATCCTGGTCGATAATACAGCTCAGCACAAAGTATTTTCTTTCATGGACGGATTTTCAGGTTACAACCAGATCAAAATAGCACCTGAAGACATGGAGAAAACTACTTTTGTTACACAGTGGGGCACGTTCTGCTACAAAGTGATGCCATTCGGATTGAAGACTGCTGGGGCAACCTATCAACGCGCCATGATAGCTTTGTTTCATGATATGATACATCATGAGATAGAGGTCTATGTAGATGACATGATAGCCCGATCACAAACTGAAGAAGAACACCTTGATCACTTGCAAAAGCTGTTTGTTAGGTTGAAGGAGTACAAGCTAAGATTGAACCCTAACAAGTGCACATTCAGAGTCCAATCCGGTAAACTCTTGGGTTTCATTGTCAGTATCAAAGGCATCGAGGTTGATCCTGCTAAAGTCAAAGCTATACAGGAAATGTCTGCTCCTCGCACTGAGAAGGAGGTCAGAGGTTTCTTGGGACGCCTAAACTACATTGCTAGGTTCATTTCTCACCTAACATCTACTTGTGAACCAATCTTCAAGCTATTGAAGAAAGATCAGGTAGTTCGATGGAATGATGACTGTCAAGTTTCTTTCGATAAAATCAAGGAGTATTTGCTAGAACCTCCTATCTTGATGTCACCCGTTGAAGGAAGACCGCTAATCATGTATCTGACCGTCCTAGAGAATTCAACGGGGTGCACACTGGGGCAGCATGACGAGTCTGGCCGAAAAGAGAATTCCATTTATTACCTTAGCAAAAAGTTTACTGACTGTGAAATAAGATATTCATTGCTCAAGAAAACTTGCTGCACTTTGGTATGGGCTGCTCACCGGCTAAGGCAGTACATGTTGACTCATACCACTTTGCTGATATCTAAGATGGATCCGATCAAATACATCTTTGAGAAGCCTGCTCTATCTGGAAGAATTACTAGATGGCAGATGATCCTGACGGAATATGATATATAATACACTACCCAAAAGGCTATAAAGGGCAGTGTACTAGCTGATCATCTGGCCTATCAAGCTGTTGAAGATTACCAATCCATGAAGTTTTACTTCCCTGACGAAGACATCATGACATTGGAAAATGTTGAAGATTTCAGACCATATGACGGACCTGAACAAGGATCCTGATGGACCCTGTACTTTGATGGTGCCTCCAATGCACTTGGTAATGGTATCGGCGCAGTACTCATATCTCCAGAAGGATGCCATAATCCTTTCACAGCCAGACTTTGCTTCAACTGTACGAACAACATGGCAGAGTATGAAGCATGCATGCTTGGACTCAAGGCCGCCATAGACTTGGGAATCAAATCTTTGATTGTATTTGGGGACTCAGCTTTGGTTATCAGTCAAATCAAAGGAGAGTGGGACACTAAGCATCCAAACCTCATCCCTTACAAAGAACATGTTCTGACATTGCTACCACGTTTCGAGCAGATTACCTTCGAGCACTTCCCGCGAGAAGAAAATCAGCTAGCAGATGCTCTAGCTACAATGTCATCCATGTTTAAACTTAACTGGGATAATGAGGCTCCCCAGATCACCATTGAACAGATGGACGAACTTGTGCACTGTCACGAGATTAATACCGAAGAAGCAGTGGACCAACCTTAGTTTCATGAAGTCAAAAGGTATCTCGAAGCCCAAGAATATCCTGAAGGAGCTTCAGTCAGTGACAAAAAGTTCTTAAGGAGATTCTCAGCTAAGTTCTTCCCGAGTAATGGCATCCTGTACAAACGTAATCATGATTCTATTCTGCTCCGTTGTGTGGACAAAGTTGAAGCTGAAAAGATCATCGACGAATTGCATGAAGGTACATTTGGCACTCACTCTAGCAGGCATACAATGGCGAAGAAGATTCTACGGGCAGACTATTATTGTTCTACCATGGAAGCAGACTGCTATCGACACTCCTGAACTTGTCATAAATGTCAAATCTATGAAGACAAGGTGCACGTGCCTCTGGTTCCTCTAAATGTCTTAACAACTTCTTGGCCATTCGCTATGTGGGGAATCGACATGATTGGAGAGATCAAGCCTACAACATCCAATGGACACCGTTTCATTCTGGTGGCCATTGATTACTTCACAAAGTGGGTCGAAGCAGCTTCCTTCGCATCCGTTACTAAGAACGTTGTTGCCCGCTTCATCAAGCAGAACCTTATATGTCGGTACGGTATCCCCAAAAGGATCATCACTGATAACGGTACAAACCTTAACAATACTATGATCACCGCCTTGTGCAATTAGTTCAAGATTCAACATCACAATTCATCCCCCTATCGGCCGAAGATGAATGGTGCAGTCGAAGCTGCGAACAAAAATATCAAAAAGATCATACAAAAAATGACAGTCACCTACAAGGACTAGCATGAGATGCTACCGTTTTCTCTCCATGGGTACCGTACCACGGCTCGCACTTCAAATGAGGCAACACCCTATTCCTTGGTATATGGCATGGAAGTTGTTTTACCTATCGAGGTTCAGATTCCCTCCTTGAGAATCATGAAAGATGCTGGTTTGAGTGAAGACGATTGGATCCAAACCCAGCTTAATCAGTTAAACTTAATTGACGAGAAAAGACTTATTGCTGTTTGCCACGGTCAGATGTATCAAAAACGGATGATCAAAGATTTCAACAAGAAAGTCAGGCGCCAAGTGTATCAAGTTGTAGATCTTGTGATCAAGCGCATCATCTTGCCACAAAGTGATCCCAGGGGCAAATGGACTCCTACCTACGAAGGACCATTTGTGATCAAGAACATCTTTTCTGGTGGGGAAATGATTCTAACCACCATGGACGACGATGATCTACCGCACCCCGCGAACGCAGACATAGTCAAAAGATACTACGCATAAGAGACCCGCTAGGTTGACACACCTAGGCAAAACAAGGGCATCCCGGTGGATCGAAAACCCGAAAGGGCGGTTCAAGCAAAAATTAGGGATAAAACAAAAAAAAATCTGTACACCCGGTAAGTTGAAAACCTGAAAAGGCGACTTGGGCAAAAAAGGGTTTCCCGGTGGACTGAAAACCCGAAAGGGCGGTCCAGGAAAAAGTTAGGGAATTAAAGCGTATGACTATGTTTTGTCGGATCACTTTAAGGACAATCTCTTCACAGACAAACCTGGAGCTTTTGATAAATTTAATCATCCTCGGACGAAGCAACGAATGGACAAGATATTCGGAGATGCGAAGGCTATAGCAGACTGGGAACCCCATGGGATTTTTTCACACATAGCTATCTTTCTTTGTATAAAATCTTCTCATTTTTATGACACCATCCTCTTACTAGGATGTCCGTCTCCTTTGTACAAAACACTTATTCAAAGTAAATACAAAGATATCTCTTTCAAAGTACAGAAAACTAATTGCCTTTTTCTTTACACTTGTGTTTTATTTGCAAAAACGTCCAATGATTCATTAATGAACATATGCATTTGAACATAATTACTTTTTACAAATAAACATGATGAAAAAGAGTAATTACTGACATGTAGAAAGATTAGGAAAATGTCTTTAGGCTATTCCATGAGCAATCTCTACAGCACGTCATTAAGATCCCCCAGCGGAGCCAAAACTTTGAACTATAGATCCCCAGTGGAGCTGAGACTACCAACTACCAATCCCCAGCGGAGTCGAAACTTCAAACTATCAACCCACAGCAGAATAATCCAGTTTCTCCAGGTTCCCCCAACAAGTTGTCTTAAAGCTCGAAAATCAACCAGTTAACAGTTAAATTTTGTTTCTCCCCAACCTAGGGTAACTCCCCAGTAGATTGGCATACAACCCAAACTCCTAAACTCCCCAGCGGAATAAGCTTTTCCCCGCAGAGTTTTCATTACAGGATAAACTTTTTCCCCGCAGAGTTTTTGTTACTTCTCGACAGAACAAAGACTCCCGTCAGTAATCCCCAGTAAAAGTCATTAAAATTCTCTTGATTCTCCAAGCAGATTCCTCAAGAAGTATATGACATTACTCTCACAATGGAATCCTCAACAGTCAAGGATTTATTTTCCCTGGCAGCAGTCAAGGATTTATTTTCCTCAGCAATACAGCAAATCAGCTTACATGCGCATACATTACATTCATATATCATAAATATGGATAAAACACATTTATTGCATCATAAATTTCATGCAACATAACTTTGTGTTTCAGCTAACATTTTACCCTTTTCAGGATAAGATTAACAACTATCTTTAACAAATATTCAAAGATTTCAGATACAGTTCAGATACGCTCCAGACACGGAAGCCATTCTGTCGCTTATTCAGTTTCATCCTTCAGATACAGTATAGATACACTCCAGACACTAAAGTCATTCTGCCACTCATTCAGATCTCAACTTCAGATACAGTTCATATACACTCCAGACACGGAAGACATTATGCCGCTTATTCAATTTCATCCTTCAGATACAGTACAGATACACTCCAGACACGGAAGTCATTTTGTTACTCATTCAAATTTCAAATTCATGATACAGTTTAGATACGCTCCAAACACGGAATCCATTCTATTTCTCATTCAGATACAGTTCAGATACGCTCCAGACACGGAAGATATTTTGTCTCTTATTCAGTTTCATCCTACAGATACAGTACATATACACTCCAAACACAGAAGTCATTTTGTCACTCATTCAGATCTCAACTTCAGATACAGTTCATATATGCTCCAGACACGGAAGCCATTCTGTCGCTTATTTGGATTCAAGTATAGATACAGCTCAGATACGTTCCAAATACGGACACCATTCTGATGCTTATTTTGTCGATTTACAACCAAACATTCTTGGATGGCATCTAGAAGCCCATCTCCAACAAGATTCTAACATATTCTCCAAATGGAATCTTTAAGCCCATTCCCTCAATTACACTTTTGTCGAGGGCAAATTTATGGGCACTCTAGTATCCAATCATCTTTTACCTTCGAGTCACGAACGACAAAACTCGCCGATCTAACTCTTCAGGTTCAAGAAGATTGAACAGGGGCAGCTGTTGTACCCCAAAATTTGCCCTCCCATTTTTCATATAAAGCACAACCCTAGGGTTTCTCAAATATTCAAGTTGGCTCAGGAATCGATCAGACAGATTTTCTCCTTTGGCAGTAAACCAACAGTTAGGGTTTTTCTTGCAATTCTCAAAAGAAATGAATTCTCAAAGATCCAATTGGCTTTCACATGTTTTCATGCTTTCTCAAGTTTACTGAAAAGATAGTGTTTGTTCTCAAGGCATGGTTTTTTGGGACAAGAGATGGAATTTAAGACTGTCATGTAAGATATTCATGATTGTTTAATCCAGGTTAACCAGATGATTTGCGTCTTTTAAAAACATTTGATTGGTCAGGAAATGGAATATACAGTGCGTGTTTGTTTGGAATGTAGTTGCAAGATTACAGAGTTATTGGAATTTAAGTTATCTTGATTGGAATTATTGGAATGCAGTTTCAATTATCTTGATTGGGAATCTTTAAGAATCAGTGAAGATGCGAAGAGAAAAGTACAAGTTCTTGACAGTAAAGGATTTCAATTAACACCAGAATATTTCATAAAACTTTCTCCAATTTTTCAAACGTTGTTACAAAACAATTTATTATTTAAATACTTTAGGTTTTACAACTTATCGTATTTGAAAATAAATTAGTATAACTATTGGTTACAATGCAAGAATGATTATTCTAAAATACAAGGAAAAATTCAAATGCTTGATTGGCCTAAGAGAACTAGTCTATGCCTAAGTTTGACTGAAGTTCTTTTGCTATCTCCAAAGACCTTCCTTGCTTGCCCTATGGTTCTTGCCTTCCCTGCTTTGCCCTCTCCATTGTGCTCACATGAAAATGAAAGAAAGAAATAGTTAGTACAAAAAAACTATTTGGGCATAAGCAAGAATTTTCAAAAGAAAGAATGGTGTTCATCATTAAAGTTTGCAATTTGGAATCAGAAGGCTATTTTTTTAATTCATCACATTTTTATTTTCTCTATTTGCAAATCACAATAAGATTATTCTTCTTGGTTTACAAAAAGAAAAAATAAGAAATGCAAGCAAGTTATCCAAACAAACAAGAAATGTAAGCAAGTTGTCCAAACAAACAAGAAATGCAAGCAATATGTACAAACAAACAAGAAATGCAAGCAAACTGTTTAAATGCAGCAAGGTTGTCCAAATAAACAAATATTCAAAATAGAGACAAACAAACAGCAGCGCATCAGCAAACAAACAGTAGCATGGAAATACAAATGCAAGCGAGGCAACATAGCAGTAGACATCACCAACAAAAGAAAATATGGCAATACAATAACCAAGTCAAACAAGTAGAAACTTGTTCAATAAGCAATTCATCATTTTCCATTGTATTTGCAAACTTTTCAGAAAAGGGCAAAAGAGAAATTGACTCTTAGGGTCATTGAGAGAGAAGAAAGGAAAGAAGTCACCTAGGGATGCACAACCCTGCTGCCCCGCTGTCACAATTGTATAAGAGTTGCTAGAAAACAAAAACTGCAACAAAAAGAGCATAAGAAGAACAGGCCAAAGTATTCAAAATTTGGTGGTTTTCCAACCATTTTTAATAAGTTGTCAAATCAAAGCAACTAATATAACAGTAGTCAAGGCTCAAGCAAAAGGGGATAGAAAACATTTTATCAAAGTCCAAAAAAATTGTTAAAGCCTCCAAGCATCAAAACCTGCTGAAACATACAAACCAAAATCCCCAAAACTGTCAACAAATCCTCAAACCATCTTCAATCAAATATATCCCAACCTGTTAAACCAACAAGCCTAAAACCACAAAAATCACCAAGTTTCAAACTGTCAAAAATCACCAACCATTTTCAAAACAAGTCACAAACCTGCAACTCATCAATGAATATACCAAGCAAATGTCAACCTCCAAAAACTGTAACAAAGCAAAAAAACCAGAAAAAACATATCCAACACAAACCCAGAAAACCAGAAAAAAGTCTCAAACATCCTCAAATAAATATCCAACAAACATCATCAAATAAATATCCAACAAACATCATCAAATCATTATCATCATCAAATCATTATCATCAGCAAACACCATCAAACATCATCATCATCATTCAAAGCACAGAAAACTGAAGAAGGTTACCAGAAGCACGCCTTCAATCATCTTCATTTCTTTCCCCCCGATTCCGGCCACCAAGGAGCACTACTCTCAGTCTCACCATTCCTTTCTATTTCACAGAAAAAATTCCAAACAGGTATGGTCTCTTTACCTTCCTCATAACATTTCCTGCATCTTAATGGATAATACCGTAGGTTAACAGAAAAAATGTAACAAGACAAAAACAACAACAAAAATCGTTCAAGCTTAACAAAAACAGAACATCACCTTTTCACGAAATAAATCATTAGAGCTTGGTTAGGAGATGAGATTGAGTGGCACTCCGGTAACGGAAAGTTGGGGGGGGGGGAGATCAGATAAGCTATAATCGAGCATCTTAGGCATAAATCTGAACTTAGGGTTTCCAGAAAAGGGGAAAATTAGGGCGAGACAAAGAGGCCAAGGGTCGTTTCGCTCATGAAATTAGGAAGGGACAATCGGTGAGATAGTAACAGAGATGGAAAGATGAATAAAAATTGGAAGAGATGAATGAGAGAAAGTGAGAACGACGCCGCTGTACCAAAGGGGTAAGAACCCTAATTTTTTTTGTTTCCCTAATCAAACAATTATGCCATTTTAGAATACCTTGGGCCTGTTTCGTTTGCCAACACTGAAGCCCATACGCTTTACTAGTTCACCCCCCATCTGGCCTTGTCTTGTTTCAGCAATAACACCATGTTTCTATGGTCCTAACACTTCCAAAATCTCCTAAGCCCATTTCTTATTTTTAATTTGTTTTGAAAAATGCCAAAGAAAACCAAAATACTTTTTTTTATTAAATTAATTTAAGTCTTGAAATTAATTTTTTACCATTTCCTTTTTTTATATAACTTATTTTTATTAATTTTTTACATTTAAATACCAAAAACAATAATTTAGTTTAGTTTCTTTCTTTAAACTTATTTATAATTAATAAGAATACACATAAAGAATAATAATAATAAAGATTATAATTCAAATCAATTTCTTTTTTAGAATAGGTTTTATTTTTATTTTTCAAGTAAATACATTTAATTTCATACTTTGTTGATTTTTATTTTCCTAAATTGTCATAGCTTTATATTAAATCGCACAAAAATTCGATTTGGTTGTATTGCTTGATATTTGGACATTGCTATTTCATTTGGTTCATCCCTATTTGTAACAATTGTACCCCTATTCCCGATTACTTTTGTAATAGCATAGAATTTCAATTCCCGCAATTTACTGTTTTCCATATACTGTATAGTAACTAGGCATGTATGGCAAGATTCAAAAATCAATCGCTAGATGACCTAATCAAAGAATAAATAACTTGAAATCAACACACTTTTTCACCCGCGTACATCTAGGGTAACCTCGCTTGTTGCCTCGGAAATACAATCATGTCCCTCGAATATGAAAAGGGAAGGTGTTAGCACTCTTTTCATCTCTAGTTATCTACGGGCTCTTAATCGCTTAGCTCACTTTGAAAAATTTCTTTTTGTGTGTGTTTGATAAATTTTTTGAAAACACAAATGTAAGGCGAAACTTTGTAATGATTCTTGTATCGGTCCTCAAGAATGCGTACAAAGTGTTTTGAAAATATCTTTGAAAGTGTTTGTGTAAAATGTTTTTTTTAAAGGTTTGTGAGAATGAAATTAAAAGTTCAACCAACTCAAGGTCGTTCTTGTACTTTTCCTTCTCCTTTAGATAGTGATATCTGTACCATTGGTTAGTAGGAATCCCTAACGTTGGATGTAAAGGGACATGCGTATGCTCATCGTTCGGTCATCAAAGGCAAATTTTAAGGACTCTTTAGCAATTTTTGTAAGGGATTAGATCATTTATCAAAAGGCAACATCGAAAGGGTCATCGAGGGACTATGATCTTTTATTCGAGGGACTTTGCTAAAGCGTCCCCACTTTCGAGGCACATGGTTTTATTTCGAAGGCAATAACAGAGGTTACCCTAGAGGTGCTAGTATGCAAATGTGTTGTATTAAGTTATTTATCTTTAGATTTAGGGTTCGTTATCATTCGTTTTTTATATTTCCATACAAACCCTAGTTACTAAGGAGTAATATAGCAATTATAGTAGCGGAAAAAATAAAGTGTGGAAACGCAAACCTAGACTGTTACAACGCTTTGAGGCAAATACATAATAGAGATGTGAGAAAATAATATACGGAAATTAAAACCTACAACTTTTACATTCCGGAGCAATTACATGATATTAAAAGAAAGCGAAAAAAATCTAGACTATTACATTCACGATACTTATACTGTCGGTCTAAGAAATATAAAAGTAAGATAAAAAATAGAATAGGAAAATATTTTAAATGATTTTTTGAAAAGAATGATAATTAAGAAACCCTAAAAACCTAATTAATTTTAATTAATAAAATAGTTAATTAAAAAAATTGAAAACCTAAAAACCTAATTAATTTTAATAAATAAAAGAGTTAATTAAAAAAAGTTAATTAAAAAAACTAATTAAAACCTAAAAACCTTATTAATTAAGGTTTACAAAAGAAAAAAGTTTTGTTGGTTAATTAAATAAAGATTAAGTTTTCCAAAAGAATTAGGGTTAACCAAAACTAGGGTTAAGAAAAAAACAAGTTAGAAACAAAATCAAGCAAAATGCCAAAGGTGGGTGTTGAACCCACGCCCTTATCCTTTTCCACTTCCTGCCTTGCCACTACGCCATGCGCACGCTTGTGTTGTTATGATGGGATCAACGTGCTATATGTTAAAACCTGCAAAATATGGAAAAATAAAATGCCAAAAGGCAGGATCGAACCCATGCCCTTGTACACAAATGCCTTAACGCACGCTTTCTTGCCACTAGGGTGGCTGAGTCATCAAGTACCTAAGTGAAAACAATCAAAAACATAATAAACAAACACCATTAGGCCAGAGAAGCGTCAGATCCCTAGCTCTGGTCGTCTTCTCCGGCGAGCTTGTTCTTCAATCCAGCAAAAATAGCAAATTTTAATGAATCAGTGGTACCTTACCCCCCCCCCCCCCCCTAATTTGGGCCTTGAAAATTCAATGGAGGCATTGGTTTTGGCTAAATATACTTGTAGAAAGAGATACGAAACAAACAAAGTCAAATGTTGTAAACATGGCAACACATGATTCAGCCATTATGGGGGCCATGCGATGGCTCAATCCTGCATATTGACATCTCATAAGCATGTTAGTGGTGTTAGTTTCAATTAAAGCACGAATAAAACAAAAATATGAATTTACAAAATATATGGAAATCGGAGATGCATGATATGTTGATTTCCTGTGCTTTGGATCATGCAGATTGATCCATTCTTACCCTACAATGCTTCAGGGATTAATTGGAAGGGTTGGTTTTCTTTGAGAGAGAGAGAGAGAGAGAGAGAGAGAGAGAGGAAAATTAGGTCAAAAGAAGTGGGCTTGGACCTTTGTATGAAAGCCTTGTTTTTATTTAATTTATTTTGAATTTAAATAAATAAAATCAAAATCAAAGGGGTGTATGAATTGACTTAGAGTTTCACTATGGGATATAAAACACGTCTGGACCCTGAAACATAAGCCCATTATCCCAAAAACTCAAGTATGATCACTTTGGGTTTCATGCATTTTCTCAAAATTCCCCAACTTGCACCAATCATAACTCTCTCAATTTTCATCATATGAAGGCGATCTTTGACTTTTTGGAAATATCAAGATGTCCTCTACAATCTATATGTTGATCATTTTTTTATTTGAAGACTTTATCCTGATGGAAGTTGCCTTGATAAAAAGTATCTTTTTATTGACTTTTGAGTGGACCTGTAATGTTTTGGCCCATATCTCTCAAATGAAGCATTTTTTGGACTTGAGCTTAGAGTTACAAAGTTGTATAGAATTGAATTTCCTTCAAAATGAGCTTTTGTTGAGAAAAATCTGATGAAGCATGTGAAAGTTGTGCTTGGTCAAAGTTAAGTTGACTTCTCTTTAAGAAAACCCTAATTTAGTAATTTTTTACTTTTGACGAATCTTGAGTTTTATTGATGAATCATGATAAACCCTTTATCAAATGATGAATGTGACTTCAAGATCTTGAATTTGAATAAAAATCTTGAAGTTTGACTGTATGTTAACCATAATTGACTTTTTGTCCAATGTAGTTGATTTTCAGTCATTTGAGCAATTGACTGAGCAAACTTGTGATGCAAGGTTTAAACTTAGCATGAGCATTCCTTAAGACATATGAGAAACCATGAACTCCATATGAGGCATTATAAGTTCAAATTTTCTTGAGAAAAACAAAACCCTGGTTGCATGAGGAGGTGTCTTGAAGAAAATGGGAGGAAATATTTTGGGGTACAACAATCCCCATGGAGTTTCATAATTTCTACACGGAAAAGTTTACACAGACTACTATCCTTAATTTTGGATAATGTAGTTGAGCTCTCCTTGATGACGTGACATTGTCCTCCCCAATGAAGTCGACATGAGATCCCTAGTTGAAGTCTCAATGATTTGGTTTTCACCTTTCCTAGTAAAGTCAGTATTTGAATCTCCAGTGGAAGACTAAACGAAGACCACTTTGTTCCCCAGTCAAAGTTTGTATGATATTCCCTGGTGAAATATGGAGGAAGATTTTATAGCCCTGCAATTGCATTGGTTTATTACTATCTGAGTGTGCTTTTATTATTTTTCGAACCATGTTTCTTCCCAGTGGAGTTAAGACATGAAGTAGGACTTTGTTTCCTCGGCTGGTGCTTACTCTTTTATGGAATATTCATCCTAGATGTGATTTAGCCGAGTTTTATATTTTGTCCAAGTTGGTTTTGTCTGGTTGTCCCCAGTGCATTGTATCTGTTTCGTCAACATATACATGATAACATTCATACATTAATACATACATCATGCATAGTTGAATTAAAAAATTCATTGCTCATTTTCATTTGTTATTATTTTTTTGACATATTTTCCTATTTGTAAAAGTTACCCTCTTTCTAATAGGTTGTCGACCTTAATCAGAAAGTGTATATCCTTTCAATTTCCCCACTGAGTTATCCCTCGTGGAAGAATTTTGCTTTAGCCTTCCTGCCCAAGTCATTATTTGGATGGAAGTCGATCCCCATTTAAGTTTATTCCTTATTGGATAGTGTATTGGTTGACTGTTTCACTCTGGTTTGTTCCTGACTTTAATTCGTGGTCCCCGACACTATTTTTATTTTGATTTTTGTAGGCTTTGAGCCCTAGAATAAGAATGTGCATTTATTTTGTACGAGAAGACTTTATGTCCTCTGAAGGAATATATTGGCATTTCCCCAAAGAAGCCAAGACTCATTTCCGAGTAGCATTATTGTATTTCCTTCTCATAACAGCAAGTGGCAGTCTCTTTATTTGAGCAACTTGTTCTTCCCTAGTAAGTATGTTAATACCAAAGAAGATGTTACTCCAATGAATGTTAGTCTCGTCATTATGAGAGATAGTTCATTGTTGAGATTTGTTACTCCAATGAATGGTAGTCTCTTCATTATGGGAGATAGTTCGTTGTTGAGATTTGTTACTCCGATGAACTGTAGTCTCATCATTATGGGAGATAGTTAGTTGTTGAGATGTTACTCTGATGAATGGTAGTCTCACCATTATGGGAGATGGTTCATTATTTAGATTTGTTACTCTGATGAACGGTAGTCTCGTCATTATGGGAGATAGTTCTTTTTTTAGATTTGTTACACCAATGAATAGTATTCTCATTATTATAGGAGATAGTTTGTCGTTGAGATTCACTTTTCTCTAAATAAGTTCATTTGTTTCCATTCATACCTGTTGATGCTAATTATCTGTTACCTACCCTAATATTGGTATTTATCGGTATTATCTTACCATTTCTTTTCCCTGTAAGTCGATGTTACTTTTTTGCTATCTTCTATATGAGTGGGTAGTTCGCAGTTATCTGTCAATCTTTGTCATCCATTAGTTTTTCTTCAATATTTTGAGTTGATGATGCCTTATCTTCTCTTTGGGCTTTACTCCAGTAGAGTCAAGTCTTCTGTTCACCAGTGATTTATTTTCCTGGTTAGTTTTTCTTTTGATCCTTTATTTTTATTTCTCGCATCCCTAGTGGTGTCCTCTGTCACCTTTGGATTTGTTTTTCTGCATGCATGATTATAATATTTTCAAGGCATCTTAGGTCTAAAAATAGGGTTTGTTTTATATTTAAGTATCTTCAATCGCGTCGAGATGAAGATTTTAACCTTCGTATCTCCGGATAGAAGACACTTAAATAAGGGCAGTTGTTATACCCTAATTTTTCCCCTAAGATCTCTCATCATTTCAATGTCAATCCAATCATATCAAGATCACACACTAGGGTTTGGTTCTTCTTCCTATCTTTAGGTTTGCTCAATATGGGATCAGCAAACACCCTGATTTGTATATCTTGTGTTGATTGACTTTTAACTAACAAATACAACGTATATATATTTTCTCTATGGATGTTGGCATTATAGGTGATGGCACAACACATTTCATCAGGTTGATTCATAGGTTCATTAGATTATTTCCATGCCTTCTTCAACAAAGCTTCATTGAGATTTAAACTTTATCTTTGAGTTTGATTTAAATACAATTTCATGACAAGGCCTACTATGTCTTATCATGATCTACTTTGCTAAGGAAAGTAAAGATATGCAAGATTGATTCAAGAAGTTTGACCTAATTTGACAAGTTCTTGATTACAGATGCATAATTTACTCAATTTTTAACATTTGTAAGTGATTATTGTTACTATGGGTTCTTATTATCATCCTGTGATACGGTGGCAGAACCGATTGTTAATACTGGTTTGCATTTTTTGTTCGCAAATGTCGCGGTAAGCAAGAGTCGCCACCGACTTTTATTTTATCCAATCAGGAAAAGGAAAAAGAACAGAAAAAACCTTTTTCGAGATGTTTCTTAGTACGGGGGGTAGATTATAGAAAGGGAAGGTGTTAGCACCCTTACTATCCATGGTTTTTCATGGGCTCTTAGGTACTTGCTCATTTTGAAAACTTCTTGTGTGTGCTTGTTTTTGAAAAGTTTTGTTTTACTTTGTGTTAACCGTTGCTTTTGTCCTCAAGTGTTACGAAGTTGTTTTTGAAAACATTGTTTGAAAAGTGTTTGTGTGAAAAAAATTTGTTTGTTTGAGCAAGTACCTAGGAACTAATCTACCTACTCGAAAAAAGTCTGTTCATTTTCCTTTTAGACAGCGCTATCCCACTATTAAGTTATAGGTAGCACCATCGTTGGAGTTTTAAGGGACGTTCGAAGGGACATGTACAATCACAAAAGCAATGCTAGGAAAAATTAGTAATCATCCTAAAGTCTTAAGGATATTTTTCCGAGGCAACATCCGAATGGGTCATTTTAGATCTTTCGGGACTAGAGGACGACCACTAACAAACCCTATAATTCATGACCGTTTACCGAAGGCAACCAGAGTGGGGCAAACCCTAGGAGTGAGCATGTGCGAGTGTATGTTTTCAGTTAATTTATCTTTGAAAATTTAGGGTTTTCTACTGTATTAATTTTCAGTTAGTCTTTCCATACAATCCTATTAACATTCATCTAAGCAGTTTATAGTTTGCGAAAATAAAATGCGGGAAAGTTAAAAGTCCTAGCTATTACAAGGCTTTTGCAGATACATAATTATCTTGGACTGAAAATAAAGATGCGTAATTTAAAACCCTAATTACTATTACAAACTCGGAGCAGTTACAATAATAGTAAAAAGAATTAAAAGCGCCCAGCGAATTAAATGCGAGAATAATTGGAGAACCCTAAGAAATCTAATTGAAAAAGATTTAGGTTATTTTTTGAGAAAAATTAGATTATGTACAAAATTAAACCCTAATTCTAATTATTTTTAATTATGAAAAGAATTAAATTACCCTAATTTTAATTAAAGTAATTAATTAAAGAAATAGAATATTTTATGAAAAAAATAATTTTTGATGTTTTTATGATTTTTGATTTAATAAAAAAACATATTTTTGTGTTATTTTTGTAAAAGAAAATAATTAATAAAACAATTAAAACAAGAAATAAAATAGAAAAGTAAAGAGATGGGCCTGTATGGAAGCTGAAAGGGGGTATATTGTTGAATTTGTAAGGCCCAATAGCTGGTCAGCCCAGTCAACGCGCTGATTTTGTGCAGCCATGCTTGGAGGGTGTATCATGGTCTTTCCTTGGTTGAGGCGTTGGATCTGAATTATTGATACATCCAATGGCCAGATGGTGGTAGCGCATGATAGGCGTTTTGGATGATGATGCATTGAATCTGTAGAAACAAAGTAAGAAAAAAATTGTTGGGACCTGGGATCGAACCTAGGTCCTCCCATTCAAATAAATACACGCCTTGCCATCTGGGCTATCTGCTTTGTTTGTTATTATAATAAAAACAAATAATAATATATGAAAACACATGGATAAACATAAAACGCGCGCCAGCATTTAAATGGGCCAGTGAGGTTGCGCTAACTCATCATCTTCCTCCCTGTCCATCGTATTAGGTCATTACCTTTTACTTACGGACAGTTTGCCATAGCTACAAACCTGTGAGTTTCAAAAATATTTAAAACGCATGATAAATTAAATGTGAACACATGGATCCATTTGTCTTGAACCCACGAGCATGATGGTATCCTTTTTATTGGCTAATTTATCCTGTGTATGGAAACCCTAAAACAACCAAACAAACCCTAGCCATGGCACATATGCATACAGTCATCAAAACACAAAATAACGTAAACCAAAACATTCCAAATGATAATATAAATACAATGCTATTTTTAATAATGATTAATCATGCGTAAATTAAGAAATCAAACTCAAGATTGGATGTGCAAACTGTGGGTCTGTAACTCGAGATTCTGGGCATGGAAATGCTTGCAATTGATTGGGACACGTTCTGGAGATGTCCAGGAGTCTATTGGCAGTGTTAGAATGGCTTGAATCACCCTCTAGGTCCAAGAACGATCCACCACTTTCTCGCAAATTTTTGAGTTTTGTTCTTGTATTATCACGACTGTAATCCTCCTCCTTTTGGCTTGGGTATGTTCTATATATGTAGTAGAATTGATTAGGTTGACAAAAACAAATTAAATATTTGTGAATCATGGAAATTGGATTTGATTTTGCTCTTGTATTATATCTTTCCAAAAAAAGCATAATATTGCCAATTTTGCTTCAATCATCCCTTGCACGATTTGATATGATATGCCAGCCTAATTGGATTTGATTCCTACAAAAATCATATCAAAAATCAATCTTTTATATTTTTTGCAATTTATTTGATTTAATCTAACTTTTAATAAATAAAAATAAAAATAAAATAAATAAATAAGAAAATAATATATGGAGGCTGATTTGGGTCGTGGACCATGTCACAAACAAGATACAATCATGAAAAGCTAGGCCCATTTGACAAAAAAATGCACTTTTGAGCACATTTGACTTTTGACAATTTTCCAAAAATGGCCAACTTTGACAATGCATATCTCCTCCAATTTTAACCCTAGATGGGTGTTCTTGGACATTTTTGAAAGCTTAGGATGTCCCCTAAACAACCCTTTTGGTTTCATCTCAATTGGGTCTTCCATATTCATGTAAGAAGCTTTGACCCAAAAAGTGTTTTTGTTAACTTTTCAAAAGGACCTATAATGTAGAAATTCATATCTTTTGATGAGTGCATATTTTGAAATTGTGGGATGAATATGAGTTGTAAGTAATTGCATCCTCTTCAAAATGAGCCTTGGATGGAAAATTTATGATAAAATATGAAGAAGTTAATCCTGGTCAAAGTTTGGCTGACTTTTCCTATGAAACCCTAATTTAGCAACTTTTGGGTTTTGATGAATTTGGGGGCATTCCTTGAGGAATCATGATCAACCCTTTATCAAATGACAGATATCTCTTTAAAATGTTGATGTTTACCATAAATCTTGAAGTTTGACTATATGTGGGCCACAATTGACTTTTGACCTAGTATAGTTGATTTTCAGGCATCTAGGAAATTGACTGAGCAAACTTCTTGTGCAAGGCATGAAACTTGTCATGGATGATCTTGAGAACATATTGGGACCATGGAAAGCTTTTGGAACCCTTGGACTTCAACCATATTGATGAGGAGTGAAACCCTAGTTTGAAGCTTGTTGCCTTAGGAGGAGGATTTGTCTAGTCAATCCTTAGTTATCCTTGAGCAATTGAGGACCTCTAGAGGCATATCTTGAGTGAAATGAAAGGGAAAATTTTGGGGTACAACAGCTTCCCCTGTTCAATATTCTTAAACCTGAGGATGTAGATTGGTTTTCTTCCTTTCGTAATCTGAAGGTGGAAGATGATTGAACACTAGAGTGCCCAGAAATTTGCACTCGTCTGAGATGGTGTTGGACTGTGTAGGTACTATCGGGAATGGGCTTTAAGATGCCATTTGGAGGAGATGACGGAAGGTCACCGGAGATGGGCTTAAAGATTCCATCCGGAAGATATGATGGATAATCATCGGAGATGGGCTTAAATATGCCATCTAGAGGATGTTGATTTCCCGAGATATTCATTTGATGGGAATTCCTGTTCCTGTCGTTGAGGAGGAATCTACTGAGGAATGTTGGTCTTTGTCTTGGGAGAAATGGAATTTTAGGAACTTCAGTTGTTCCTTACTCTACTGGGGAATCATCTCTTAGTCGAGGAGATGAAAATGCACTGCTATTTGGTCGTGCTCTAGACCTTACAGTGATTTGCTGAGGATAATAAGATTAACTGCTATTTGGTCGTGCTCCAGGTTTCATAGTGGCTTACTGGGGAGATGAGATTAAACTTTCTATATGGTCGTGCTCCAGGCTTTACAATCTCAAAAACTGTTATCAGGTCGTGCTTCAGGCTTCAGAAGGAATTAAGTGGTTATCCGGTCGCATCCAGGTTTCAACTTGAATTTAAGGCATACTAACATCCGGTCATTTCCAGGCTTCAATAGTAATTAGCCGAGTAAACTGCTATCTGGTCAAATTCCAAGCTTCGCAGTACCTCATACTGTTATCTGGTCGTGCTCCAGGTTTAACAGTGTCTCTTACCGCTATCTGGTCGTGCTCCAGACTTCACAGCATCTTATACCGTTATCTGGTTGTGCTCCAGGCTTCAGTAATTTGGGGAAATTAAGCTGTTATCCGGCCAGTTTCCAGACTTCATAGCTTTTTTGACTGAACCAGGGAAAGCTCTCGAGTTGTCTTCAACTGGGAGAGAAATCTTAGCATCAATTTGATTGAACCAGGGGAAGGTCTCGGATTGACTTTGACTGGCATAGAAATCAGGAGAATCTTAGTGGTGATTCGGCTGACCTAGACGAAAGTCTTAGAACATCTTCAACTAGAATAGAAACCTTAGTGTCGGTTTGACTGAACCAGAGAAAATCTTGAAAAGTGTTGGAATATCTTCAATTGGAATAGAAACCTTGGTGTTGGTTTGACTGAACCAGAGAGAACTTGTGAGAACTTGATTGCATCTTTCCCTGAAAGGTAAAGAGTTAGTTGTATGTAATGTCTAGATGTATGAAATGTATTGAGTAATGATGTTCTCAAAATAAATGATATTGTGCTGTATAATATGTATGCACATGCCATTATGTATGGATATGCAATGCTATTGCGATATTCTCCAGCTGGGGAAAATAAATCCTGGACTACTGCTGGAGTGTATAAGGAGTTGAGTTCTTCGTTTCCGTTGGGGATAGTGACTGAAGATGATTAGCTGGCGATTTACATCCATTCTGCTTGAGAACATTCTGCTGGAGGAGACTCTGTCTGAGAATAATCCTGCGGGGGAATGACTCTGTGGGGAAGAGAGATACTCTATTGGGAGATCTGCTGATTTAGAGAAATAAACTCAGCTGGGGATGAACTTCCATTGCTGGAGAGAATAGCTCTGTTGGAGATTGAGCTTCCCCTGTTAGAGAAATAAACTCTGCTCAGGAGATGGATTTATAAACTGCTCATGGTTATAAAACTCGGCTGGGGAATATAGATATCAGCTTTCTGAAGGAACTTGCTGGGGAAGGAATTCCTGCTTAGGGATACGGAGGTCTGACCTTGGTTGTCTCGGCTCTGTGGGGAATATAGGTATCACTGGCTTGTATGTGATAGTGACTTTGCTTCTAACTGTCTCTGCCCCTTGTATCATGATGAACGGGGTAATTGTCGGTATTTAGATTTTGTACCAGTTTATTTGAGTTCTTAGTAACTGTCTTTCTGTTTTATATGCAGATATTTGTGAACAGTAATCATATTCAAATGCATATGTCAAGAATAAAACATTGGACGTTTTTTTTTGCAAAACAAAATAGAAAACGGAAAAAACAAACACAGAGTTTTGTACTCAAAAGATGCTTTGTATTGATTTGAAATTTGCCTATAACAGGCGTTTTTTACAAGGAGTCTGACGCTCTAGTAAGAGAACGCCGCTGTAAAAATGGAAATTATTACAGAAATTGTGTACAAAAAGAAAAAAGCTATGTGTAGTGATCCCATTGGGTTTCAATTCTGCTATTCCCCTATGTCTTTAAGCATCTTATCACCTTGCTTCTTGTCCGAAGCTGACTGGATTGATCAGTACCATTTTAGCTTGATATCTGATTAGAGGTATGATCGGAAGGCGATCCAATGGGACATAGTGATACGCTTTAATCCCTAATTTTTGCCTTGACCGCCCTTTCAGGTTTTCAGTCCACCGGGATACCCTTTTTTGCCCAAGCCGCCCTTTCGGGTTTTCGACTTGTTGGGTGTACAAACTTTTTCATTTTTTATCCCTAATTTTTTCCCGAACCCTTTTGGTTCGTCGGGATGCCCTTATTTTTTCCTAGGTATGTCAACCTAGCGGGTCTTTATTATGCGTAGTATCTTTTAACTATGTTCGCATTGACAGGGTGTGGAAGGCCGTCACCATCCATGGTGGTCAGAATCATGGCTCCACCCGAAAATATGTTCTTAATTACAAATGGTCCCTCATAGGTGGGAGTCCATTTTCCCCTAGGATCGCCTTGCGGCAGTATGATGCGCTTGATTACCAGATCCCCTACTTGAAACACTTATTGTCTGACTTTCTTGTTGAAGGCCTTGACCATCCGTTTCTGATACATTTGACCATGGAAGACAACAGTAAGTCTTTTCTCGTCGATTAAGTTCAATTGATCAAGTCGAGTATGGATCCAATCGTCTTCGCTCAAACCTGCATCCTTCATAATCCGTAGAGAAGGGGTCTAGACCTCCATGGGTAGGACAACCTCCATGCCATATACCAGAGAATAGGGTGTTGCCCCTGTCGACGTACGTGCTGAAGTACGGTACCCGTGAAGAGAAAATGGTAACGTCTCGTGCCAGTCTTTGTATGTCACCGTAATCTTCTGTATGATCTTTTTAATATTCTTATTAGCAGCTTCGACAGCCCCATTCATCTTCGGCCGGTAAGGAGAAGAGTTATGATGCTGAATCTTGAGTTGTTTACAGAGTTCAGTGATCATCTAGTTGTTGAGATTAGTACCATTATCCATGATGATTCTCTCAGGGATACCATAATGACAAACCAAGTTATGCTTAATGAACTGTGCCACCACATTCTTGGTAACCGTAGCAAAGGAGGCAACCTCAACCCACTTCGTGAAGTAATCAATGGCCACTAGGATGAAGCGATGCCCGTTGGACGCGGTAGGTATGATCTCGCCGATCATGTCAATGCTCCACATTACAAAGGGCTAGGGAGATGTCAAGACGTTCAAGGGAACTAGAGGTACACGCACCTTATCAGCATAGATTTGGCACTTGTGACAGGTTCGATAATGCTGATAACAGTCAGCTTCCATAGTGGACTAGTAGTATCTTGCTCGTAGGATGTTCTTTGTCATGGTATGTCCACTGGAATGAGTGCCAAGGGTACCTTTGTGTAGGTCTTCCATGATCCTCTCTGCTTCGCTCTTGTCTACACACCGCAGTAAGGTAGAGTCATGATTACACTTATAGAGGATTCCATTGCTGAGGAAGAACTTTGCAACAAACCTTCTCAGAAATTTCTTGTCATTGTCAGATTCCCCTTCTGGGTATTCTTGAGCCTCGAGATACCTTTTCACCTCATGAAACCAAGGTTTGTCGGCTACCTCCTCAGTATTGATATCACAACAGTATTCTGGTTCATCCAACCTCTCAGTAGTGATTCGGGGAGCTTCATTGTCCCACCTAACCTTGGACATTGACGACATAGTAGCTAGCGCGTCCGCTAACCGATTCTCTTCTCGTGGGAAATGTTCAAAGGTGATATCTTCAAAATGCAGCAGTAGTGTCGATACATGTTCTCTGTAAGGGATAAGGTTTGGGTGTTTTATATCCCACTCGCCTTTTTGTGACTTATCACCAAAGTGGAATCCCCGAATACACTCAAGAACTTGATCCTTAGGTTAATAGAAGCTCTTAGACCCATGATACACGCTTCATACTCTGCCATATTGTTGGTACAGTTGAAATATAATCGGGCGGTGAACGGAGTATGACAGCCCTTGGGAGATATGATTACAGCGCCAATGCCGTTACCCAGTGCGTTTGAGGCTCCATCAAAAAACATAGACCATCGGGATCCTTCCTCAGGTCCTTCATCCGGTCCAGGTTCTTCACAGTCGGTTACTAACATGATGTTCTCATCCGGGAACTCAAAATTCATGGACTGGTAGTCATCCACGGCTTGATGTGCCAAATGATCTGCTAACACACTTCCCTTGATTGCTTTTTGGGTTGTGTATTGGATGTCGTACTCGGTTAAGATCATTTTCCATATTGCTATTCTTCTGGAGAGAGCGGGCTTCTCGAAAATGTACTTGATCGAATCCATCTTAGATATCAATAAAGTAGTGTGGGTCAACATATATTGTCTCAGTCGGCGAGCAGCCCATGCCAAAGCGTAGCAAGTTTTCTCGAGCAGTGAGTATCTTATTTCATAGTCGGTAAACTTTTCTCTAAGGTAGTATATTGCGTTCTCTTTTCGACCAAACACGTCATGCTACCCCAACACACACCCCATTGAATTATCTAGCACTGTTAAGTACATTATCAAAGGTTTTCCTCCAGACGGAGGAATCAGAATAGGAGGTTCTTGGAGGTATTGCTTGATTCTGTTAAAGGCGACCTGGCATTCGTCATTCCACTTTACCACTTGATCTTTCTTCAGAAGCTTGAAGATTGGCTCACAAGTAGAAGTCAGATGTGAAATGAATTGGGCAATGTAATTTTGGCGTCCCAAGAAACCTCTAACTTCCTTCTCAGTGCGGGGAGCCGGCATATCTTGTATGTCCTTTACCTTTGCAGGGTCTACTTGAATACCTTTGTCACCGACGATGAATCTCAGAAGCTTACCAGACCTTACCCCGCAGGTGCACTAGTTCGGATTTAACCTCAGCTTATACGTCTTCAACCTATCAAACAACTTTTGTAGATGATCAAGATGTTCTTCCTCAGCTTGAGGCCTGGCTATCATGTCATCGACATAAACCTCTATCTCATGGTAAATCATGTCATGGAACAGAGCTACCATAGCTCGCTGATAAGTTTCCCCAGCATTCTTCAACCCAAACAGCATCACCTTGTAGCAGAAAGTGCCCTATTGTGTAACAAAGGTTGTCTTCTCCATGTGTTCAGGTGCCATCTTAATCTGATTGTAGCCAGAGAAACCGTCCATGAAGGAAAAGAATTTTTGTTATGCGGTGTTGTCAACCAGAACATCGATGTGGGGAAGTGGGAAGTTATCCTTGGGGCTTGCCCTGCTCAGGTTTCTGTAATCCATACACATTCGTACTTTACCATATTTCTTAGGTACTGGAACCACATTAGCAACCCACTGCGGATAGGAGGTGACAACTAAGAACCTTGCGTTAAACTGCTTCATAACCTCTACTTTAATCTTCTCTGACATCTCAGGGCGCATACGACATACCTTTTGCTTTATCGGAGGATAGTCTTCTTTAGTCGGCAGATGATGAACCACTATATCCGTGTCTAGTTCCGGCATGTCTTCATATGACCAGGAGAAGATTTCAACATACTCATGCAACATCTGTACCAACTGTTGTTTGACACTAACCGCCATATTTGCACCTATCTTAAACTCTTTTATGTCTTCCTCTATACCCAAGTTCATTGTCTCAACCGGCTCTTCATGAGGCTGTATGGCCCTTTCTTCCTGCTGTAATAGTCTAGCAAGTTCTCCGGGTACCTCACAATCTTCCTCACCTTCGTCCTCGGCTTGGTGGATCAGATTTTCAAAGTCATAATGAGCAGTAGCAGAATTGTTATCAATGGGATCCAGAGTGGATATGGATCTGCATTTGGATACGTGAGTGTGTGTAAGAGCATAGATGTATAGACAAAGTAAAAGAAAAGAAAGACAGAGAGCGCAAAATTTGTATGCAAACGTCCAATGCTTTATTGATGTCATATGAAAATGAAACATGATAACCCTCACAAATAGAACCATTCTTCCCCGGGTAAGACACATGGCTATAGAGTTTATATTGTTTTTAAATTACATATCCGAAAAATCAGAAAGACAATTACTCATGAACAAAAGTAATCGGTACAAAGTCCTTGGCAGTCCAGTTACTAAGTCCGTTGTTGGTAGTCGGGAAGATCCAGGTGTCAATGTCGGAATCACCATCACTGTCTTCAAGCACATTGACCCCAGGATTGTTGATGCGTAGGGGAGGTCCTCCAACCCGAGCGCGACGAACAACCTTTTGAGCATCTGCAATAAATCCCAAACCATATTTGACAGACTTGTAATGAATAACTGGGAGCTGACTCCAAATGGTAGACTCACCTTCTTCAACCACTTCTCGTGCATCCTTGAGAGAAGCCATCTTCGAGGGAGATTTGGTGACCTTTGGAGGTATGTCGGTAGTTTCTGCTGTAGCCATAATCTGAGGTACCTCTTCAAAGTTCTGGCAAGGAGTCTCGATGAACTCTCCATCCATTTCCACATACCCGAAGGAGTTCAAGTGACTGATCATATACTCCTCTTCACCATGCACAGTGACAATCTTTCCTCTTACTGGGTACTTCAACATTTGGTGGAGGGTAGAAGTAACAGCCCCATCCCCATGTATCCAAGGGCGTCCCAACAAGCAAGAATATGATGATTTGATATCCATTACGTAGAAAGTGGAGTCGAAGGTTTGTGAACCAACTTTGATAGGAACATCCACTTTCCCGTGCACCATCCTCTTTGAACCATCGAAAGCTCTCACTACTATATTTCTAGGCTTCAAGGTCAAGCCTCCGCAGTCCAATCTGTCCAGATCTTTTTTAGGTATCACATTCAATGAGGAGCCAGTATCTACTAAAACATGGGCCAGAGTCGTGCCCCTGCATTCAACAGAAACATGAAGAGCATCATTATGCTTCCTCCCCTTTGGTGTCAGATACGCATTGGAAAAACCCAAACCATTATCGGCAGTCAGACTAGCCACACAATCTTCAAACGGATCAACAAATGTCTCTTGTGGCACGTGAGTTGTCTTCATAAACTTAACCAAAGCCTTCGCACGGGCCTCGGAACACATAAAAAAAGCCAACATAAAAATTTTGGATGGGCTCTGCCCCAGCTTCTCGACCATGTTGTAGTCGCTCTTCTTTATTATCTTCAAAATTTCTTCCATTGGCCTTTGTCAGGACAGGCTCAATCAGTATGTCTTTTCCTCGAGTCTCGGCTTACTCGGTGATGGGAGGGTCAACAGGAGTGATTACTGGAATTGCAGTAGTAGTCTTGGATGGAACCACAGTAGGAATGATCACAGGTCCGATAATAGTCTTCGGGGGAGAAATTTCATGGGAGAACACTCTTTCACTTCTTGTTATTTTACTGGTTCCGGCAATATTGACGATGTCAGAATTAGCATTTTCAACAATCTTATCTTTAATGGCTAGCATGTCCTGCTTTACGTTGTGGTAATAGATGTTGGCCCCATAGTTCCAAGGAACAACTTTGTCCGAGGAGTATGGGATTGGCCCTGGCATGGTTATGATCAACGGAGTCACCTTCGAAATTGATTTAATCCTGACGGGTCTCTTAGCGGAGGCCCTGGGAGGATAGGCGGAAATGGTTATGATAGTAACATCTTCACAAGAAACAGTCGAAACAGGAGTCTTCTCAAACAGAATATCTTTGTCATCCATCAGGCGCTGAACACCTGTCTTCAACAAAGGGCAACCAGTCGGTAGAAATGAACAAAGGTGGCAACCTTCATCACATCCTGAAAATAAACCGGCCTTCAGCAAATTCCCTTTGATAGTCATGAGTGGGGTCACCAATTCTTCCATATAAGTCACAAACACATGTTCTTCAACGGCATTAACACCCCGACTATGTTTCAGAATAGGGGCAGTGATAACGTTGGGAGTCTCCGAGGGATCAAATTTAATCTCCTTAGCATCAATCAGATCCTGTACTCTGTTCTTCAAAGCCCAACAGTCATTGCTATCATGGCCTGGACTTTCTGAATGGTAAGCACAACGAGCATTAAGTTTATAGTAGGGAGAGGCGTTGTTCGGATTCTTCAGAGCTTCCCTCAGAGTAACCAGATTGGACTTCAGAAAATGAGGTAAAACCTGAGACAACGTCATGTTGATCTGAGTAAACTGTCTAACTGGTCTTTCTGCTCTTGGCTAATTATTTCTTTGCTGAGCAGGTGCAGGTTTGGGAATCATAACAGCCCCTACTTCCGGACGGCGCTCGGTTCGATTCTGATTCCTTTGGTTATAGACGGCACTGACTTCCTCTTTACCTGCAAGCGGCTTCCTTGCAGCACTAGAAGAGGCATCCTTCTGAATTTTTCCACTTCGGATTCCAGCTTCCACTCTTTCTCTTATTAAGATCAATTCAGTAAAACCCGCCGATGAACTTCTAATCAGATGGTTGAAGAATGGCCCATTCAAAGTTCCCATAAACATATCCACGAGCTCCCTATCAACCGAGGTTGAACTCTTCCAGCCAAATCTCTCCACTTCTGAGCATAATCCTTAAAACCCTCGTTCGAACCTATAGACAGATTTTGGAGTTGTGTACGGGTGGGAGCGAGGTATGCATTATACTTATATTTCTTATAAAATGCAGCAGTAAGGTCTTCCCAGTTATGAACATTGGCTCTTTCCAACTGATAGAACCAATCCAGTTGTGTTCCAGACAGACTGTCTTGGAAGAAGTGAACCCACAAGTCTTTGTCAGCAGTATGAGGCTGTATCTTCCTCACATAGGAATGAAGATGCAATTTAGGACAAGAGACCCCATCATACCTAGAAAATACCGGTGCCTTGAATTTTAGGGGTATGACAACCTTGGAGATCATACCCAACTCTTCAAAATCCATCCCAGGAACCTTCTGGATTTCTATAGCACTCAGACGCTCTTCTAACTGCTTATACGTTTCATCAGCCGGAGGGTACTGCTCCTCATTATAATTAGTTTCATTGTAAGACTCTTTAGGACTAGGGTCCTCTTATCTGGCTTCACCCTCTTGATTCTCTCCCTCTTTAGATGAAGAAGCTAAATCAACAACCCGTCTTGGCGGCCCTCTGAACCTTCTGCTCATATGTGCCACACCGGCTGTCCTCTTGGTCTTCTTAGTGTTCTTCTTAACAATCAGAGCCTTCAGCTCTTCCTGTCTTTTGGCCAGAGCCACAATCATTTGCATGAACTACATGTTCTGAGTTTGAAGATCTTTCACAGTTTGTACAAGAGCGATTGCTGAAATAAACAGAGGAGGAGATGAGAAACCTGTTATGAATCTTGTTATGCAATGATATGTATGATATGTATGCAATGTTTTCAAGGTTTCTTAAAGTCTCAAATTTGCTTAAACAAAAAGGAACAAACGCGAATTGTATTAGTAAACTTGAATCGTTACAAAGAATGTATTTTGAGAGTACAATTAAGAAAAATAAAACAAAAAGAAGACTAGGTTTCCCATGAGTGCATCCGCTTTGGCGCGATATAGGCGTTGATATTACTCTCTTCATGAAGTAGCCTAGTGAGTTCCAAGACCTTCTTCATGCTGGCGTAGAATTGGGCTTCAAACGTATCTCGTTCCTCTTTAAGCTGAACCTAGGACTTTTGTAACTCTTCGTGATCAGTTGGCATGTCTGGATGAAAAACAAGATGAGGAGTATCTCCCTCGGCAACTGGTTCCATAATCATAGGTCGTATAGCGGGATAAGGCATCATAAGAGTTTGAGCACAGGCTCGTACCCATCTAAGATAAGGCTCGAGAGGTATGGAATTCTTATGCCCAAGTGTCTTGCTGTCAACCCTATGTACCATACTCCAAGCTTGTATGAACCTTTTGCGGTAACCCATAACATCATTCTCATTGTTGAAGGCGATTCCTTGAATACGTGTATCGTGAGGACCATCCCTTCTCGCATAACCAAACTGTCGTAATGCTAAGCAAGGGTTATAAGTGATTCCTCCCCTAATGCCTAAGAGAGGGACATTAGGGAATTCATCACAGCGATTGATGATAGTAACATCTCCCGAGAACCGTGAACACCAATGAATGTCTGAATGCGTAAGGGACATCAGTCGATGAGACAATGTTTTACCCTATTCATTCTTCAAAGTAAATCTGGGTAGGTGTGAAATAAACCACCTAGCCAATAGAGGAGTGCAACACTGGAGGGTCCCCCTTCTTTTTAGAGTGCGAGCCTGTGGAGAGTGTAGAATATCCCTGAGTAATGTAGGTACCGGATTCCGAGACAGAAAAACCTGGATTGTGCTCACATCTACGAGTTAATCCGCATTGGGGAACAATACCATCCCGTAGACAAGGAGCGCCAAAACCTCTTCAAAAGCTTGTAGATCCAGGGTATCCCAAAAATAGTAAGCCTTCTCGAACAAAAATTTAACCGGAATTCCTTGAACACTCCCTCTGGTTTCCTAATTTATCATTATGTCGGACCGTTGTAAGGATAGAGCTTCAGCAATTTCTTCAGGTTTGGGATGTCTTTCGGTACCGCTGAAAGGTAGCTGATCAAGAACGGGTATCCCTAATAACTGAGAAAATTCCTCCATAGTAGGCACTAACTGGTAATCCGGGAATGTGAAACAGTGATGTAGAGGATCGAAGAACTGAAACAGCACTTTCAACATTTCTTTGTCAGGTTTTGCAGTGACCAAGTTGAGCAACCGACCATGCTTTTTAGTGAAAGGAGAGCTTTCGGGAATCCTTACTGCCAAGTCCCTTAATTGGGGAGATACTTTCACTAGGTTAATCTGAATAGTGTTCCTGCGGGCGGATGCCATATCCTATAAAACAGAGCAAAGATGAGCCCTAGAAACCCTTGAAACAGTTAGTATGATATGCTATGGTATGATTTTTATGATGTCATGATAAATCACAGGTATAGCAAACACAGACAAATCACACCAAGTCCTTAGGTTTAAGGCATGCTTGAGTTTTAAGGTCATACCCTCTTGAAGCTGGATTGGTTCAACCTGTCCTATAAATATGTAACCGGATTCTAAAGGGATCTCAATATCACTGATCTTTCCCCCAAGCCTCGTTCAATCGACGATTGACTCATAATCAAACAAAACTCAGAAGTCAAACCTCAATGAGTGTAGCATCGAGTATCTTTCGACCTTGGGCATACACCAAAGCCAGCCATCTCGCTACGTCCTACTAGTCAAGTTGTGCAATAAAAGGTTCTAAGGTCAGTTAATGCTTTATGACACCACGCAGCGGCCCCGTACATCTCCCTGAATGACTCAAGGGTTACGGGTACCAACCAAAGTGCCACATCAACGTAGCTACTGCTTCAACCGTTTCGGTATACCCCAACACAACTCCCTCACAGTTTATTGCTACTTACCTAAAAGGTGTTTCCCGATCCGGGTGTAGGATCAAATAACCCAAACAGTTCCCATAAATATAAAGCAAGCAAGACAATCAAGAGAAAGAAATTAAATATGACCTAGATCCTAAGGTTTATCCCACTTTATATTTCATTCCCCAGTAGAGTCGCCAGTTCTATGATACGGTGGCAGAACTGACTGTTAATACTGATTTGCATTTTTTGTTTACAAATATCACGGTAAGCAAGAATCGCCACCGACTTTTATTTAATCCAATCAGGAAAAGGAAAAAGAACGGAAAAAACCTTTTTCGAGATGTTTCTGAGTACGGGGGGGTAGATTATAGAAAGGGAAGGTGTTAGCACCCTTTCTATCCATGGTTTTCCATGGGCTCTTAGGTACTTGCTCATTTTGAAAACTGCTTGTGTGTGCTTGTTTTTGAAAAGTTTTGTTTTACTTCGTGTTAACCCTTGTTTCTGTCCTCAAGAATGTTACGAAGTTGTTTTTGAAAACTTTGTTTGAAAAGTTTTTGTGTGAAAAAAAATTATTTGTTTGAGTAAGTACCTAGGAACTAATCTACCTACTCGAAAAAGTATGTTCGTTTTCCTTTTAGACAGGCTATCCCATTATTAAGGAATAGGTAGCACCGTCGTTGGAGTTTTAATGGACGTTCAAAGGGACATGTACGATCACAAAAGCAATGCTAGGAAATATTAGTAATCATCCTAAAGTCTTAAGGATCTTTTTCCGAGGCAACATCTGAATGGGTCATTTTAGATCTTTCGGGACTAGAGGACGACCACTAACAAACCCTATACTTCATGACCATTTACCAAAGGCAACCGGAATGGGACAAACCCTATGAGTGAGCATGTGCGAGTGTATGTTTTCAGTTAATTTATCTTTTCACATTTAGGGTTTTCTACTGTATTAATTTTCAGTTAGTCTTTCCATACAATCCTATTAATATTCATCTAAGCAGTTTATAGTTTGCAGAAATAAAATGCGGGAAAGATAAAATTTCTAGCTATTACAAGGCTTTTGCAGATACATAATTATCTTGGACTGAAAATAAAGATGCGAAATTTAAAACCCTAATTACTATTACAAACTCGGAGCAGTTACAATAATAATAAAAATATTTAAAAGCGTGCGGCGAATTAAATGCGAGAATAATTGGAGAAACCTAAGAAATCTAATTGAAAAAGATTTAGGTTATTTTTTGAGAAAAATTAGATTATGTACAAAATTAAACCCTAATTCTAATTATTTTTAATTATGAAAAGAACTAAATTGCCCTAATTTTAATTAAACTAATTAATTAAAGAAATATAATATTTTATGAAAAAAATAATTTTTGATGTTTTTGTGATTTTTGATTTAATAAAAAAAACTGATTTTTGTGTTATTTTTGTAAGGAAAATAATTAATAAAACAATTAAAACAAGAAATAAAATAGAAAAGTAAAGAGATGGGCCTGTATGGAAGCTGAAAGGGGGTATATTGTTGAATTTGTAAGGCCCAATAGCTGGTCAGCCAAATCAACGTGCTGATTCTGTGCAACCATGCTTGGAGGGTGTATCATGGTCTTTCCTTGGTTGAGGCATTGGATCTGAATTATTGATACATCCAATGGCCAGATGGTGGTAGCGCATGGTAGGCGTTTTGGATGATGATGCATTGAATCTGTAGAAACAAAGTAAGAAAACAAAATTTCTGGGACCTGGGATCGAACCCAGGTCCTCCCACTCAAATCAATACGCGCCTTGCCATCCGTGCTATCTGCTTTGTTTTTTAGTATAATAAAAACAAATAATAAAATATGAAAACACATGGATAAACAGAAAAGCGCTCCAACATTTGAATGGGCCAGTGAGGTTGCGCCAACTCATCATCTTCCTCCCTGTCCGTCGTATTAGGTCATTACCTTTTACCTACAGACAATTTGCCATAGCTACAAACCTTTGAGTTTCAAAAATCATCAAAACACATGATAAATTAAATGTGAACACATGGATCCATTTGTCTTGAACCCACGAGCATCATGGTATCCTTTTTATTGGCCAATTTAACCTGTACAAGGAAACCCTAAAATAACCAAACAAACCCTATCCATGGCACATATGCATACAGTCATCAAAACACAAAATTATGTAAACCAAAACATTCCAAATGATAATACAAACACAATGCTATGTTTAATAATGATTAATCATACATAAATTAAGAAATCAAACTCAAGCTTGGATGTGCAAACCGTGGGTTTGTAACTCGAGATTTTGGACGTGGAAATGCTTGCAATTGATTGGGACACGTTCTGGAGATGTCCAGGAGTCTATTGGTAGTGTTAGAATGGCTTGAATCACCCTCTAGGTCCAAGAACGATCCACCACTTTCTTGCAAATTTTTGAGTTTGGTTCTTGTATTCTCACGACTGTGATCCTCCTCCTTTTGGCTTGGGTATGTTCTATATATGTAGTAGAACTAATTAGGTTAACAAAAACAAATTAAATCTTTGTGACTCATGGAAATTAGATTTGATTTTGCTCTTGTATTATATCTTTCCAAAACAAGCATAATCATTCCAATTTTGCTTCAATCATTCCTTGCATGATTTGATATGATATGCCAGCCTAATTGGATTTGATTCCTACAAAAAATCAGATCAAAAATCAATCTTTTATATTTTTTGCAATTTATTTGATTTAATCTAACTTTAAATAAATAAAAATCAAAATAAAACAAATAAATAAGCAAATAATATATGGAGGATGATTTGGGTCGTGGACCATGTCACAAACAAGATACAATCATGAAAAGCTAGGCCCATTTGACAAAAAATACACTTTTGAGCACATTTGACTTTTGACAATTTTCAAAAAATGGCCAACTTTGACAATGTATATCTCCTCCAATTTTAACCCTAGAGGGGTGTTCTTGGACTTTTAGAAAGCTTATGATGTCCCATAAACAACCCTTTTGGTTTCATCTCAATTGGGGCTTCCATAATCATGTAAGAAGCTTTGACCCAAAAAATGTTTTTGTTGACTTTTCTAAAGGACCTATAATATAGAAATTCATATCTTTTGATGAGTGCATATTTTGAACTTGTGGGATGAATATGATTTGTAAGAAATTTCAACCTCTTCAAAATTAGCCTTGGATGGAAAATTTATGATAAAGTATGAAGAAGTTATGCCTGGTCAAAGTTTGGCTGACTTTTCCTGTGAAACCCTAATTTAGCAACTTTTGAGTTTGGATGAATTTAGGGGAATTCCTTCAGGAATCATGATCAACCCTTGATCAAATGATGTATATCTCTTCAAAATGTTGATGTTGACCAAAAATCTTGAAGTTTGACTGTATGTGGGCCACAATTGACTTTTGACCTAGTACAGTTGATTTTCAGGCATCTGGGCCATTGACTGAGCAAACTTCTTGTGCAAGGCATGAAACTTGACATGGATGATCTTGAGAATATATTGGGACCATGGAAAGAATTTGGGACCCTTGGACTTCAACCAGCTTGTTTTCTTAAGATTTAACAACCAAAATCACCCTGTTCAGATCCCACACGAACTCTGAATTTGAAATTCTGATTTCTTTCATTCTCACCTCAAAACACTAAAAGCTTCATTCAGTTAGCTTCATTGAACTTCTCTGAAGCTAACCATATTCTTACATTCAAGAATTGTGACCTGAATTAAGCTACAGAAGTCAAGTTTCAGAGCATTTTTGGTGAACTTCGTTCAGGATGAATTCTCAACCTAATAGAATCAAATAAATATTTATTCTACTCTACTCATCCTTTTGATTCTCATACTTCTTACGGTTTTCATTTTCATTGAGAATTGAGAGAGATACTTAGAAATTTCGTGCCCGCTATTTTTTCTGGTTTTTTTCAAATCTAGCCTTGCTCAACTTATATAAATTTAGTACAAAGGTACCATTAGAATCGTCTTGAAGAAATGAATCTAATGGTACCGGTTTGGTTAGCTAATTTTACAGTTTGTGGAACTCCAATCTAGGGCATCTGGAGGTTAAAGATGACCTACATGTCGTGCTTCAACTAATGACATTGTGACGTGTAATTTTTTTGAATCCTATCCTGTGTGCTTGCCTTGCCATATGTGTGTTCTGAGAACCCTTGGATCTGATTATTTTTATTAGTCAGACTTCATCCAACGTGTCAAATTTTAAGTTGCTTATAAATATTAAAAAATGATTTGATTTGATTTTCAAAATAGACCATGATATGCACAGCGTGCCAGATCCTTGGAATCTGTTTACTAACGCGTTTGGACTCTCAACCAATGGTCCATATTTTTTTCACTTTATTTTTTATTTTCTGATTTTTACATTTAACTGTTTTAAACTTAAAAAAATTATAGAAAATTCATTTATGACCCCAAAATTATGAAAAAATTCACAAAAATATTTTCAAATATTCTCTTTATAATTTTTATTTTTTCATGATTTTTTTTTCAAATTTGATATTTTTTTATGATTTTTCATTTTTTTAATTGTTCTAAAAATACTTTTTGATATTTTTAAATTCTGAAAAAAATTCAAAAAAATCATTTTCTTTATTCCTGACTTTATGGTACTTTTCTAGAATTTTATTCTGATCTTTACTTTTTTTAATCATTTTTTCACTTATTTGAGTGATTTTAAATAATTTAAAAATACTTTTCTGTTTTAAAAAATTACCAAAATTTTTCAAAAAGTACTTGAGATCACCTCTAATTTTTCTATGGATTCTTTTAATTTTTATTTGATACTTTAAATAAAGATTGTTATTTTCCCTTTTATTTTCACTTCATAAACAATTTAAAAATCATTTTTCTCATTCTATTTTCTTATTAAATGCAATTTATTTTTGTATATATTATGGCTGATCTTGAACTATGTGATTTTTAAATCATGAGCTTCTTAACATCATTAGATCTTGGTTGTTGAGTTTAACTCCACCAATATGGATGAATGATTTTAATAATAGTTTGATTAAATTCTTTGGTTCAAATATTTATTCTCCCTCTTCATCTCACCCCCTTGTCACTTATACTACATGTTGTTAGAGAATGAGCTACATATCATTTCTCCAAACATATGGTACATAAATTTCTATTGGCCGACCTTAAAATAGGTGCGACTTCTACATAAGTCCACTTATGATTGCTTAACATAACACTAAATTATGTCCCAATTCGAGAAATGATCATTTGTGACTAAAACATATGTTTGCAAGCCTAAGCATATTTAATTTGAAACCTTTGATCCAATAATCTTGAGGTTCATTATTAGGAGGCTTTGATCTTATCAATCCTCTAATGAACCTTCATAAAATTTGGTCTAAGCAAATCATTTAAACATCATTGATCATATTTTTTCGCCTCGAGAACTTGAAATGAATGATATACTTGACAAAAAGCAAATGAAACTTGTTATTGAGAAGCTTTAATTTTATCAATATTCTAATGAGTTTTCAAATGCAAGTTTCAAGATGGTCATTCAACTAACCTCTAATTCCTAACTCATAAAAAAATGATTTTTACTCTGTGCTTTTATTTTATGCTTTTACTTTATGCCTTTACTTTTATGTACCATTTATTTTGGCATTTACATTTCATGTGATTTTTTATCTTTGCTCACTTGAGAATTTATCTTTATGTCATTTTGATTTTTGCTTGCTTGAGCTTTTCATTTTCTTTTTGAAGATACTTAATAATCAACTTGAACAATAAAAAACTTTAAGGTTACTTGGACTATTTGGTTAATTTCCTTGGCATAATGGAGCCATAGACCTCTTGGACTTAGGATTACAAGCCTTGATACCCTGGGACCTTGTGACTTTGTTTGTTATTTTGTCTGGAGTTCTTGGGGGTATACCCCAAGACATTAGGTTGATTTTCTTTTTGTGTAGGTTATTCTGATTATATGCTTTATTAGTGGTTGGAAATTCCTCTGTATACAACTGTTACTCTGCCTAATTTTTGAGAAGGCTTAATGCATCTGAAGCTTGGTATTCTTAAGAGGTTTAGTATCTTTACTTTCTTGGTTTCAATCCAAAGGATGAGAATTCTACATTGACTCATTGTGTCAAGTGTTGACTTCTTGTTGGTTAGACAGTTCTCTTCTCTAGCCTTTATCTTATGTTTTAGGATAGTCCCTTCATCTCCTCCCATCTTCTTTAATTTCAAAAATCTTCTCCCTTATTTTCAAAACTCTTCTTGTTTTCTAACTTGAACTACTTTCATAATAAACTTGGACTTAGGTCCATGCATTTTCAAACACATTTTCTTAATCAAACTTTAATGAACTTAGTCATGCTTTTACATTTTTGTAAGAATACTAAAATTCAATCAATCTCATTCAAATCATTTTCCACTTTGGCTTTGTACTTTAAAATTTTATCAAAATATTAGACTCTTATCAATCCTTGTAGTGATACGAGTTATTATACTTCTCTGATATGTAGTGAAGTGAGATATTTTTCACTTTGAGTTGATGCAAATTCTGCTTTCTCATTATCGTGGGCAGTAAGTATGTTTTCCACTCAGAGATGACGATGATGTCTCGTCTCTTAAAATTAACCAACAGACATGTGTTTTAAAAAAATTTAAAGATGGACTACGAGTACCCTGATCCCATATTGCACGGAAGGTGGTACGTAGGCACTTAAAGTTCGCAACCGCGGCGGGTGAAAAAAATGTAAAAAAATACTTCTTTTATCATCTCCACCATCTATTTTATACAACAATTATAGCCAAAACACACAAATTTTCAATGAGATTCCTGCGGAGTACCCTAGATGTTTAGGGTGCTAATACCTTTCCTTTGAATAACCAACTCCATACCTATATTATCTCCCCGTCTTTTTGGGTTATTCGCTCTTTTCCCATTCCTCTGGAAACAATAAAGTGCGGTGGAGATTTTTATTTGATATGTGCAAGTAAAGTAAATCCAATGGCTTATTCTATACATTTCTACAGCTACACTTTGTGATGGACATTAATCCTTCCTAATGCTACTTGCTAGGACGCCTGTGGATCCATGGGGCCGGTGCTGTGACTTCTACTCTGCACCAAAAGTTGAAGTTCCCAGTCAATGAAAAGGTTGTCACTGTTGGAAGTGAAGAGGACTATATTGTCAGCCATCTGAGTACCTTCTGTTATGTTGAGATTGAAGGTGAGGTGCATGAGACCCTGTTCTAAGCATTTGAAACTGTGCAAGTTGTCAACACTCCTGGTCTAGAAGTTAAGAAGTTGGAGATCTCCATGGCATCTTACAAGTAGGCTCAAGCGGTCGTTCAGTCTGGACATCCCGAAGGCTGGGGAAGTGTGTTAGATCTCCCTACTCAGAAGGATAAGAAAGGTTTAGGCTTTGTTCTAGGGAAGAAGGTACCAATTATTACCAAGAAAGGTATTCCCCTCCCCCCATCAAGTTCATCAGTGGTGGTGTTATTCATGAGGAAGCTCATGTTGTAAGTGAGGAAGGTGATAGCGACTATGAAATGGACAAGTGGATTCATCCTACTGTGCCGGGGAAGGATCTTGCTAATTGGTCGATCAAAGACGTCATTTAAGTTACCCGTTTTTAATAGTAATTTTCTCTTATTCTTATCATGCAATAATTCCTTCACTTTCCCAAGGCGTAGTGAACATGTTGTAGGGCCACGATGTTTTTCATTTGCAAAATTATCATCAATAAAGGACATATTTTTGCATTCAAATATTTCGCTCCCTGTCTTTCTTTTTGATATTTCAAAATTTTTGCCTATGTGATTCTTATTTTTATTTTTAAATCTAAAACTAAAATAAAATAAAATTAATCATGCAGAAACAGTCCCCCATTAATCTTGGATCTTATCGATAACGATTATACTATGGCTCACTACGACTTTGAAAATCCAATCTATCAAGCTGACGAAGAGGTTGAAGAAGATTGTGAACTTCCAGAAGAGTTATTCAGATTGATGAGGCAAGAGAAAAAGGTCATTCAGCCGCACAAAGAGACTATAGAAGTGATCAACATGGGTAACGAGAAGGTCAAGAGAGAAGTCAAGATTTGGGCCGTGTTAGAAGACAGTGTCAAGCAGAGGTTGATTGAAACGCTTTGGGAGTCTACTGACATCTTTGCTTGGTCTTATGAAGGCATGCCTGGGCTGGATACAGACATTGTCGTGCACAAACTACCTCTCATAAAAGAGTGTCCTCCTGTTAAGAAAAAGCTTAGAAGAACTCATCCTGAGATGTATAAAAAGATTAAGGAGGAAGTTCAGAAACAGGTTGAAGCAGGTTTCTTGAAAGTTATCTCTTATCCATTGTGGATTGCGAACATTGTTCCAGTACCAAAGAAAGATGGTAAAGTATGAATGTGTGTGGACTATAGAGACTTGAACAGAGCAAGCCCTAAGGATGATTTTCCACTCCCTCATATTGATATTCTGGTTGATAATACTGCTCAAGCTAAAGTGTTTTCGTTCATGGATGGTTTTTCTGGTTACTATAAGATTAACATGGCGCCATAAGACATGGCAAAAATAACTTTCATTACACCTTAGGGAACATTTTGCTACAAAGTGATGCCCTTTGGTTTGAAGAATGCATGGGAAACATATCAGCATGCTATGGTCACTCTCTTTCATGACATGATACATAAAGAGATTGAATTCTACGTGACGATATGATTACCAAATCCCAGGCAGAAGAGGAACATCTTGTTCACTTGTCAAAGTTGTTTGAAAGGTTAAAGAAATTCAGGTTGAGGTTGAACCTTAACAAGTGCACCTTCGCGATAAGATCAGGAAAGTTATTGGGCTTTATTGTAAGTGAAAAGGGAATCAAGGTCGATCCTTCCAAAGTAAAAGCTATACAAGAAATTCATGAGCCAAGGACAGAAAAAAGAAGTTCGTGGTTTTCTCGGGAGGTAGAAATACATTGCTAGATTCATCTCTCATCTTACAACCACTTATGAACCTATTTTCAAATTGCTGAGAAAAGGTCCAACGGCCAGGTGGAATAACAATTGCCAAGCGGATTTTGATAAAATATAAGAATATTTGCAAGAACCTCTGATTTTCTCTCCTCCAGTGGAAGGAAGGCCATTGATAATGTATTTGACAGTGTTGGAAAACTCCATGGGCTGTGTACTCGGTCAACATGACGAGACAGGTAGGAAAGAGTATGCCATATACTACCTGAGCAAGAAGTTTACTGATTGCAAATCAAGATATTAATTACTGGAAAAGACTTGGTGTTCACTCATGTGTGCAGCAAAGTGTCTTAGACAGTATATGTTGACTCATACTACTATCTTGATATCCAAATGGATCCAATCAAGTACATTTTCTAAAAGCCAGCTCTCACGGGAAGAGTAACCCATTGGCAAATGATTCTTATAGAATATGACATCTAGTATACTACCCAAAAGGCTATCACGGGTAGTGTATTAGCAGATTATCTTGCTCAACAGCCCGTGGAAGATGGGTATCAGCCAATGAAGTTTGAGTTTCCTGATGAAGATATTATGTATGTACGGGTCTTTAACATCCCATGCCTAGAAGAAGGACCTGAGCCAGGATCACGGTGGACGATGGTGTCTCAAATGTATTGGGTAATGGTATCGATGATGTTATCACTTCTCCTGAAGGTTTCCATACTCCTTTCACTGCTAGAATTTTCTTTGATTGTACCAATAACATGGCCGAGTATGAAGCTTGTATTTTTGGGATCAAATCTGCTATTGATTTGCAAATCAAGATCTTAGAAGTATAAGGAGATTCTACTATAGTAATCAGTCAGATCAACAGAGATTGGGAGACTCGTCATCCTAATCTGATTTCGTATCGCGAGCATGTTTTGAGGTTGATCTCGTACTTCGATGAAATCACTTTCTAGCATATCCCAAGGGAGGAGAATAACTTGGAAGACGCTTTGGCTACTATATCATCCATGTTCAAATTTAGGTGGGCTAACCATGCTCCCTCAATCTGTATCATGAGGTTGCACGAGCCAACATTCTGTTATAAGATAGAAGAAGAGGTGGTCGATGAAAAGCCTTAGTTTCATGATATCAAAAGGTATCTTGAGATGCAAGAATATCAAGATGGTTCTTCTGTTACTGATAAGAAGACTCTACATAAATATACAGACAAGTTTTTCCTCAACAATGGTGTTTTGTACAAGAAGAACTATGACTCTGTTTTGCTCAGATGCATGGATAGACATGAAGTAAACAAGATCATAGAAGAGGTCCATGAAGGCTCCTTTCAGACGCATTCCAGTGGGTATACCATGGCCAAGAAAATCTTAAGAGCATGTTATTATTGGTCTACCATGGAAAACGACTGCTACAATCACTCTAGAATCTGTTACAAATGTCAGATTTATGTCGATAAAATGCATGTGACGCCCAATCCGCTGAATGTATTGACTTCTCCTTGGCCCTTTGCAATGTGGGGCATTGATATTATTAGGAAGATTGATCCGACTACTTCTAATAGACATCGCTTTATTCTGGTGGCTATTGACTATTTCACCAAGTAGGTTGAAGCATCCTCATATGCCAATGTCACCAAGCAAGTTGTGACTCGTTTCATCAAGCATAATATTATTTGTCATTATAGGGTGCCCGAGAAGATCGTCACTGATAACGGGTCCAACCTTAACAACAAGATGATGAAAGAGCTGTGCGAAAGCTTCAATATAAAGCATCATAATTCTTTGCCATATCATCCAAAGATGAATGGTGTCGTCGAGGCAGCTAAGATGAATATCAAGAAGATTGTGCAGAAAATGGTTATGACCTATAGAGATTGGCACGAGATGTTGCTGCTTGCTTTACATGGTTACTGCACCTTGCTACACTTCGACTGGGGAAACCCCGTTCTCTCTGGTATATAGCATGGAAGCAGTCTTACCCATAGAAGTGGAGATTCCTTCTTTAAGGATAATGACAGATGTACAGCTTGACGAAGCTGAATGGGTTCAAAATAGACTTGATCAGTTGAATCTCATTGACGAGAAAAGATTGACGGCTATTTGTCATGAACAGTTATACCAGAGGAGAATGAAGAAAGCTTTCAACAGGAAGGTGTGTCCTCAAAGTTTTCAAGCTGGTGACCTCGTGTTGAAGAGGATCTTACCTCCCAACAATATAGATGTTAGGGGAAAATGGGCTCCTAATTACGAAGGACCATATATTGTGAAGAAAGTCTTCTTTAGAGGCTCCATGATGCTCATGACTATGGATGGATAGGATTTCCCTCACCCTGTTAATGCATACGTAGTTAAAAAATACTTCGTACAAACAGACCTGCTGAGTTGACTGGCTCAGACAAAAAAAGGGCATCCCGGCGAACCAAAAAAATGAATAAAGGTTTGGGAAAAATTGGGGATATATGAATAAAAGAATGATAAAGAAAATTATGTCCACCCGCTAAGTTGAAAACCCAAAAAGGCGACTAGGCAAAAAATGGTATCATGTTAGATTGAAAACCCGAAAAGGCGATCCAGCATAGAGGGATAAAGCGAATGACTATGTTCTGCGTTACATATGTTATACTATTCTACACCACTTTTGGTTAACTTCGAAGGATATATGATCAGTTTAATCAATCTGTTCAGAGAGCAAGATACTACGGAGTTTTGAGGTTATAAGAGTCATAGCAGAGTCAGAACCCGATGAATCCGTCTCACATAGAAACCCTTGTACTCTCTTCTATATGTTTTACGCAATTACCTCTTTTTAGGAATTGCCTCTTGATGTAATTCGCCTATTTACAGGCCAATCAATCAATAAAATTATTTTCATCCAATTATGCTTTGTTTTTATTTTTGTTGTTTTGTTTGTGAAAAGACGTCCAACATTTTTTATAAAATGTTGCATTTTTAAAACATTTAGGCATTACACTGCATGATATAAATGTTTGAAATTACTTGGATTCTCAGGTACCCGGGATGACGGCTAAGGTTTCCATTTGTTACCTGGGACAAGTTGTTGTATTATTCTCTACTGCAGGTACAGTTGATCCCATGTGATAAGATGTGTACCAGCAAGCAAGCAGAGGCTGGTCTGTTTACGAATAGCGTCAAGATTTTAAGGATGAAGGATTTCTGTAGAATGGAACTCGATTTCCTCAATGAATTCTCATCTCTACCCGAGCATGACCCTTTATTCCCAGTGAAGATTTTTCATCAACTGGGGATCCTTTATTCCCCGTGAAGTCTCTTATATCTCCCCGTTGAGGTTTGAGCATCCATGTTATTTCCCCATGAAGTCTATTGTATCTCCCCAGTGAGGTTTGAGCATCCATAATATTTCCCATTGAAGTCGACATTTTACTTCCCATATGAGAGTTGACATTTTCCTTCCCCGTGAAGTGAGTGCTTTACCCTCAGGGAAGTTTATCCATTTCCTCCTCATAGGAATGCATATGTCTTCTCCCCAATGTGATCTCTACCCCCTTCCTGAGCCTCTGGAGGAAATTCCTATTTGCCTATGAGAGACTATGCTTTCGTATCCCTATCAAATATGGTTGTTATGCCTAATAAGTTTGTTCCCCAGTACAAATCCTTGTTCGTGTAAATCTTACAAAGATGGTTATCCTCAGTGCAATGGATATTATGGACACTTTCATCTAAGGTTTGTATTACCCAGCTTTTGAAGGAGTTAGCCTTATCCCCAATCGGAGTTGTTTTGGGAAGACCTTCGGATCGATTGGCATTTTATTTTCCCCTTTGAAGCGAGTCTTTTTTCCCTAATGGAATAAGTGTCCCAATTCCCCAGAAAGGTGTATATGGGAGCATTGGTCATAACTCTCTTTGTCCCTAATGATGCAAGCTTGTCGAGATATTTCCCTAGTGGAGCCCTATTCTAAAAATCCCTTTCCTCTTCCCCAAATAAAGATCGTTACCATGGTAGTAATATCCCCGTGGTGTAGTATGATGATAGATTTCTTTCATTCAAGGACTCTTTTGATCCCCAGTAAGGTCGGGTCCCGATTTTCTTTGAATACAAGAATTACCTTTATCCTTAGTAGAAGTCATCTTCATTCAAGAAGCTCTACTATTTTCAGCAGGAAACTACTTCCCCCATGGGTGACGATCTTTGGAATTTGTTAGTTCTGAATCTCAATTTCCTACTGATGTCCAGGCTGTTTATCTTCAGCAGAAGTTCGGATAAGCAAAGATAATCATTCAGAACTTCGTTGACTTCTCAACAGTCAATTATTGCCATGTTTTCCTCAATGCATCGCTGAACATGCATACATGCATTACATTTACCAAAATAAAAGAAAAATTCAAGCATGCATAAATAAGCCAATTATGTTTACCTGCGGTAACTAATTTGTTGTGTGCTCAGATTTGAATTATCTCCGTAGCAAGCCTAGGTTGATTCTATCATGTCTCCCCAATGGAGTTTGTTTTGGTTTACCACCAATCGGGTCTTTGGTATCTTTCATTTCCCCAGTAGGTCATGGGCTTCCCTTTCTCATGTAAGCCCGTGGTTATTTCTACCCAATACTTCCTTTGTTGTCATAATGCGAGTGAGAGTCAGTATACAACTTTTCCTTACCTCTCAGATATTTGAGTTTCCATACTTGGTGTGTGGTAGTTCAGATAATTGTCACTTTTGAAGAATTGCACCCCGCCTTTAGCTCGAGGGATATTGTCGTTCTTGCGTAATTGCAACCACTTTAAAGTCCAACGTGTCTTGGAGATCTTGGTAAGAGTCCTTTCATCTGGTCTTTTTCCAATCACATGTCCTTTATTCTGGACATATATTTCTGATACCATTGATAAGGGCCCTTTCCTCCGGTCTCTTTCCTATACATGTCTAACTCCGACCAAGACGTGCATATCTAACCCCCCCAGTAAGTTCGCCTTCACCTGGAGTTCTTCCTTTTTCCCCAATGGAGTTTGCTTTTGCCTAGCGTCTCTCCAACCCGGTGAGTTCACCTTCACACAGTGTCTTCTAATGTCCACCTTCGCCTGATGCCCCTTTTGAGGTTCTCTTTTGCCTGGTGTCCTCTCTCCTTCAGTAAGTTCGACTTTAAGCAGTGTTCTTCCTCCAGGAGTATATCTTTGTTTAGACCTTTCTTCTAGTCTATTATTGTTACATGTCTTTTCCTCCGGACATGTTATCTTTGTTTAGAACTTTCTTCTGGTCTATTTTTGTCACGTGTCCTTTCCTCCGGACATGATATCTTTGTTTAGACCTTTCCTCCGGTCTATTCCTATTTATGTCTTTTTCTCTATACATATATTTATAATATCTATGCTTAGACGTTTCCTATGGTTTATTCCTATTGTACGTTATTTCCTATGGACATATATGTGCAATACCTTTGGTTAGACCTTTCCTCCGGTCTATTCCTGTTGTGTGTCCTTTCCTCCGGACATATATTCTTGACAACTTTGGTTAGACATTTTCTCCGGTCTATTCATGTTATATGTCATTTCCTTCTGACATATATTTGTGATATCTTTGTTTGGACCTTTCCTCTGGTCTATTCCTATTATATGTCCTTTCCTATAGACATATATGTACAATATCTTTGTTTAGACCTTTCCTCTGGTATATTCTTACTATGTGTCCTTTCCTCCGGACATATATTCTTATTACATGTCCTTTCTTCTGGACATGAATTCTTGTTATCTTTAGTTAGACCTTTCTTCTGGTTTGTTTTTTATTACATGTATGTTCTTCCAGACATATGTTTATTACCAGCTCCTAACGCATGGTTACGAAAAAATCCATTTCCTGTTGTGTGTGTCCTATCCCAATCGGGCATACGTTTTGTCCTTGATAACTATTATTCATAAAAAAAAAAAGTGAAATAATACCCGACTGACTTCAGAGTGCAAATTTTACGATTCTATTAAGTATTCAATCCTCTTTCACTTTGATTGTTCGAATTGCTTCCGCCAATCTCACTCTCTGGTCAAAGAAGAATGAAGAGGGGCAGCTGTTGTACCCCAAAATTTGCCCTCTTTATTTTCTATCTCTAATTGGCTTATACTTTGTTAACATGCACATACATGCATATCATTGGATCCATGCTCACGGGATCAAGTTATTTTTATTAACACAACAAAGCTTCCATATTTGTTCAACGCATGTCGAGTTGCAGAAGATTTGAGTGTTTTCGGTGAATTTTATGAACTGCGAATAGTAAATAGTTTTTCAGCTGATTTGAGTTTGGAAGTTTATATCTCCTAGTTTAAATGGTGTTTTGGATTGATTCTTGAGGTTTTGAAATCGTCTCTATGTTCTCTTAAACTTTTGTGTTCGGACCAAAAACTAAATCTCGAAGGAAGGTCTCCGAATACGCCATTCTTTTGGAAGTTATACTGTGAAAAAATACAAAGGAAAAGTGGGTTGAACCGTTATTTCGTGTGGACTAAAATATTAATAACTCTCGGATGGAATGTTGTATGCGTGTGGTTCTGATAGAAAAAATTTCGTCTTTATGTCTTCTTTTGATACTAAAAGTTGATTCACGAAGGAAGGACCCGTGAATTTTGAGTTTTTGAAGACATGTTTGTGCTGAACCAGAATTCATTTGTATTAATGTTTGATACGGTAAAAATCATAACTCGGTCGATTTTTATCATATCGAGTTGGTTCTGGTGGCATATGTTTAAAAATTGAGTTAGCTAAATATTGGTTTCAGTTTTCCAATTCAAACGGTATCCCAAAGGCCTTCGTTTTTGGTCCAAACCACACGCAACACATTGAGAATCCTGAACCGAGAAATATTTTCATCTGAGATGAAACTTCAAAAAATCATAACTAAATCACTGTATATTCAATTGAGCCTGTTCTTTCAGCAACGCGTGAAAAATTTTATTATCTTCATTTTTTGTTTGCCGACCGAATCTACTTTAATCCATGTGCCATACCTGGGGCACCATGGTCCATTTGTTAAGGGTTTGTTCATTTTCATATGCCATATGATCATTTAATGAAAAAACATTGGACTCTTTTGCATTCAAATTTTGCACTCATTGTATTTCTTTAACTTTATTGCATTTTCAAAATAGTCATGTATCTTATATGCACACATGCACATATTTGCAAACCCTCATCCACTTCGGGTCTCATTGACTATGATTTTGCTATTGCCATCTATGACTTTGAACATCCAATCTACCAAGCCGAAGACGAAGGCGAAGAAGATTTTGAATTACCTAGGGAATTAACCATACTTATGATGCAAGAGGAGAAGGCCACTCGACCACATGAAGAGCCAGTTGAAGTGATCAACCTAGGTTCTGAGGAAGACAAGAAAGATGTCAAGATCAGTGCGAACTTGGAAGATGGTGTTAAAATCAGATTGGTTCAGATGTTGCAGGACTACGTTGAGGTGTTTTCTTGGTCATATGAAGATATGCTGGGATTGGATACTGACATTGTGGTTCATCGTCTACCAACAAAGGAATATTGTCCTCCAGTGAAGCAAAAAGTTCGTCGTATGTGGCCAGACATGTCTAAAAAGATAAAAGATAAGGTAATGAAGCAATTCAATGCAGGTTTTCTGGAAGTGACATCATATCCCCAATGGGTGGTAAATATGGTCCCCGTGCCAAAGAAGGATGGAAAGGTCGGTATGTGCATAGACTGTAGGGATTTGAATAGGGAAAGCCCCAAAGACGATTTCCTACTACCACATATTGACGTATTGGTCGACAACACTGCTCAACATAAAGTTTTCTCCTTCATGGATGGATTCTCCCGTTACAACCAGATCAAAATGGCTTCTGAGGGCATGGAAAAAACCACTTTTGTTACACAGTGGGGCACTTTTTGTTACAAGGTCATGTCTTTCGGTTTAAAGAATGTAGGAGAAACCTATCAACAAGCTATGGTAGCCCTATTTCATGATATGATCCATCATGAGATAGAAGTCCATGTAGATGATATGATTGCAAGGTCTCAAAATGAGGAACAAAACCTTGATCATCTTCACAAATTGTTTGAGAGGTTGAAGAAATACAAGTTAAGGCTTAATCCCAACAAATGCACCTTCGGGGTAAGGCCTGGAAAGCTCCTGGGTTTTGTCGTCAGTGGAAAAGGTATTGAGGTTGATCTTGTAAAGTTCAAAGCCATACAAGAAATGCCAGCTCCATGTACTGAGAAAGAGGTCAGGGGTTTCTTAGGTTGACTCAACTACATTGCTCAATTCATATCTCACTTGAATGCTACTTGTGAGCCAATATTCAAACTCTTAAAGAAAGATCAAGTAGTCAGATGGAATGACGACTGCCAAGCGGCCTTTGACAAGATCAAGGAATATTTATAAGAAAAACTCATTCTGATGCCTCCAATTGAAGGAAAACCTCTGATTATGTACTTGATTGTATTAGAGAACTCAATTGGGTGTGTGTTGGGCCAACATGACGAGTCTGGCCGAAAAGAGTATGATACTACCTGAGCAAAAAATTTACGACTGTGAAACAAGATATTCACTGCTCGAGAAAACTTGATGCGCTCTGGCATGGACTGCTCACACGCTATGACAATATATGTTGACTCACACCACTTTGTTGATTTCTAAGATGGAACTTATCAAGTATATCTTCAAGAAACCGGCTCTCTCCAGACGCTAGCTAGATGGAAAATGATCTTGACTGAATATGATATGGAATATACTACACAAAAGTCCGTCAAAGGAAGTGTACTGGCAGATCATTTGGCCCATCAAGTTGTTGATGATTACCAATCCATTAACCTTGAATTCCCATATGAGAATATAATGCTGATAACTGATTGTGAAAAGCATGGACCGTATGACAAACCTGAACAAGGATCCCGATGGATTATGGTTTTTGATGGAGCTTCCAACGCTTTGGGTAACGGAATCGGTGTTGTGATTATTTCTCTCGAAGGCTTCCATACACCTTTCACCGCTAGGCATTTCTTTGATTGTACAAATAACATGGATGAGTATGAAGCATGCATCTTGGGTCTAAATACTGCTAGCGATTTAAGGATCAAGTTCTTGGACGTATACGGAGACTCGGCCCTGGTAATCAGTCAAGTCAGAGGAGAGTGGGACACCAAACATCTTAACCTGATTCCTTACAAAGAGCTTGTGCTAACTCTGATCCCATACTTTGAGGAGGTCACCTTTGAACACTTCTTGAGAGAGGAAATCAGTTAGCATATGCCTTAGCAACAATGTCGTCCATGTTCAAGGTCAATTGGGACAACGAGGCTCCTAGAATTACAATCGAAAGATTTGACGAACCAACACAATGTTGTGAGATTAACACCGATGAAGAGAAGCCTTGGTATCATTAAGTGAGAAGGTACCTTGAAGCACAAGAGTATCCTAAAGGAGCTTCCAGCAATGATAAGAAATTCTTGCAAAGATTTCTGGCCAAATTCCTCCTATGCAATGGAATCCTATACAAGCGCAACTATGATTCAAATCTGCTCCATTGTATGGATAAGAAGGAAGCAAATAAGATCATGGAAGATATGCATGAAGGTGTCTTTGGAACTCACTCTAGTGGACACACTATGACCAAGAAGATCCTGAGGGCTGGCTACTATTGGTCGACTATGGAAACTGATTGTCACCATCACTCGAGGACTTGCCATAAGTGTCATATCTATGCCGACAAGGTTCATGTGTCTCTAATACCCTTGAATGTCGTGACTTCTCCATGGCCATTTTCCATGTGAGGCATCGAAATGATTGGAGAGATCAAGCCCACTGCCTCTAATGGACATCGTTTCATCCTCGTTGCCATCGACTACTTCACCAAATGGGTTGAAGCTGCTTCATTTGCCTCAGTCACTAAGAATGTGGTAGCGCGGTTTATCAAGCATAAGCTCATGTGCCGGTACGGCATCCCTGAGAGGATTATCACGGACAACGGAACCAACCTCAACAATGCCATGATTACTGAACTCTGCACGCAGTTCAAAATCTAACATCACAATTCTTCTCAATACAAACCTAAGATGAATGGTGTTGTGGAAGCTGCCAATAAAAACATAAAGAAGATTGTGTTGAAGATAGTGGTGACCTACAAAGATTGACATGAGATGTTACCATTTTCTCTTCATGGCTACCGTACTTCGGCTCGAACAGCAACTCGGGCAACCCCTTTCTTTTTAGTCTATGGCATGGAAGTTGTCATGCCTATCGAAGTTCAGATTCCTTTTCTGAGGATTATGAAAGAAGAGGGATTAGGCGAAGACGAATGGATTCATACTAGATTGGATCAGTTGAATTTGATTGATGAAAAGAGACAGGTTGCTGCCTGTCATGGTCAAATGTATCAAAAGCGTATGATCAAGGCATCAATAAAAAGATCAAACCTTGAGTATACCAGGCTGGCGACTTGGTAATAAAGCGCATCATTTTACCAAAAGGAGATCCCAGGGGAAAATAGACTTCCACTTACGAATGGTCATTTGTTGTCAAGAAAGTATTCTCTGGCGGCGCTATGATGCTATCCACTATGGACGACAAACATTTCCTGCATCCTGTGAACGCAGACATAGTCAAAAAATACTACATATAAAGAATGACCCGCTAGGTTGACATACCTAGGAAAACATAAGGGCATCCCGGAGGATCAAATAGGTTCAGTAAAAGTTACGGATATATACAAAAGATTGTACACCTGGCAAGTCGAGAACCCGAAAGGGCGGCTTGGGCAAAAAAGGGTATCCTGGTGGGATGAAAACCCGAAAGGGTGGTCCAGGAAAAAGTTAAGGATCAAAGCATATGAATATGTACCATGAAATCACTACAACCAGCTCTATTACCAAGGTCCAAGTTCAATGGTATAAGATGAATTCAATTAACTTCTTTCAACGACAAGGGATGATGTTTGAAGACATAGAAGCAATGGCGGAGTTGGAACTCAATGAGATTACTTCCACATGGCTATTATTTTATTTTCACTTTGTACTCCTTTCATTCTTTCGACGATTTCCTCTTACTAGGATTTTTGTCTCCTTGTACAAAAATTCCTGTTTCTAGGCAAAACATCAATACAAATATACTTTGAAGTGCAAACTTTTTGTTTTTTTTGTGTTGAGTGCAAAAACGTCCAATGATCAAAATTAAATGAAAATATGCATATGAACATGATTAACTGTTAAAAAATGTAAAGATTTGGGATATCCCCACAGAGTTTCTTCAATAAGATTATCCCCCCAAAGCATAATCTCCTGAAAACCCTCGACCCAGTTGAGTTGGTCTTAACTGAAAAAAGAAACCTTATAGAGTTCTCTCCAAAAGAAATCATCTCCCCAATAAGGTCTTCAAAATATTCTCCTCAACAGAGTTTATTTCCCCAATAAATTACAGATTTCCCAACACGAGTCTTTTCTCATACTGTTACAAATCAACGGAAAAAACCCTTTTGTCCCCAGTGGAGTCGTTACTATCCCACAAAAGTTGCTGCAAATACTGAATTCGACCAGATACCAGTTAACTTTTCCTCTCCCCAGCAAGTTATAATTCTCCAGTAGAGTAATGGACAACCAAGGTTCCTGAGCTCTATCCCTTAAGCAGAAATTGGCATTCCCCGTAGAATTTCCTCAACAATGAGGCAGGAATCCCCAGCAGAATAATCTAAACAAAGTTGAAGATACACATATTCTCCATCTCCAGCAGTAGCTCAGGATTTACCTTCCCAAATCTCCCCAGCAGTTGTCAAGGATTTATTTCCCGGACAAATATTTACTTCAAATTTCACATTCATGCATCATGACATATGCATACAAAATGCATATAGCATAATCTTATTTATTTTGAGAACATCATTACACAATGCATGCATCCTGACATTGCATCACAACTAATTCTTTACCTTTTTCAGGAAAGATCAATCATCAGATAAATATCATCAGTAATAAACATACCTCTGCTGGTTCAGTTTAAATCGATCAATGATTTATCATGATTCCGTTCCGGTAGACACTTTCTATGGTTCAGTTAAATCACTCTCAAGATTATACTTATTCATTCTCCAGTTAGAGATTATTCAAGACCTCTGCTGGTTCAGTTTAAATCGATCAATGGTTTATCCTGATTCCATTCCGGTAGACACTTTCTCTGGTTCAGTTAAATCGCTCCGAAGATTTATAGTGATTCGTTATCCAGTTAAAAGTTCATTCAAGACCCCTGCTGGTTTAGTTAAATCACTTCGAAGATTTATACTGATTCGTTATCCAGTTAAAGATTATTCAAGACCTCTGCTGGTTCAGTTTAAATCAATCAATGATTTACCCTGATTCCGTTCCGGTAGACACTTTCTCTGGTTCAGTTAAATCACTCTGAAGATTTATACTGATTTGTTATCCAGTTAAAAGTTCATTCAAGACCCCTGCTGATTCAGTTAAATCGCTCTGAAGATTTATACTGATTTGCTCTCCCGTTTAAGATTATTTAAGACCTCTGCTGGTTCGGTTTAAATCGATCAATGGTTTATACTAATTCCATTCCGGTAGAAACTTTCTCTAGTTCATTTTAAATTTCTCTGAAGATTTATACTGATTTGTTCTCTAGTTAAAGATTATTCAATACCTCTGTAGGTTCAGTTTAAATCGATCAATGGTTTATCCTGATTCCGTTCTGGTAGACTTTCTCTGGTTTAGATTAAATTGCTCCGAAGATTTATACTAATTCGTTATCCAGTTAAAGATTATTCAAGACCTGTGCTGGTTCAGTTTAAATTGATCAATGGTTTATCCTGATTCCGTTCTGATAGACACTTTCTATGGTTCAGTTAAATCGCTCCAAAGATTTATACCGATTCATTCTCCAGTTAAAGTTTACTCAAGACTTCTGCTTGATTCAGTATAAATCGACCAAATATTTATTCTGATGCTTCTTCCGATCTCTATCAACAAATCACATTGGATTAAATCTAAAAGCCCATCTCTAACAAATTTTCATCACCTCTCTGAATGGCATCTTTAAGCCCATTTCCGATGCAATCAACTAACACATTACTTCGTGTATCAGCAAGTGCAAATTTCTGGGCACTCTAGTGTTCAATCATCTTCCACCCTCAAGTCACGAATGGAGGACCCGCCAATCTAACTCTTCAGGTTTAAGAAGTTTGAACAGGGGAAGCTGTTGTACCCCAAAATTTGCCCTCTCTTTTCTCAAGATATTTCTCACAAGATCTTCAATGGCTCAAGCTTGCACAAGTGTTGACTAGATCAAGCCATCTCCTCAACACTTTTGCCTCAAATTAGGGTTTGGATTTACACAATGATATAATTGGAATTTTAATTCCTCAGTTAACCTTCATGGATCATTATGGACTTTCAAGAAGGCTCATGTCAAGTTTCAAGTCTTGCAGCTCAAAATTGCTCAATCAATTGACCATATGACCTAGTAAAAAGTCAATTATGGTCAACTTACAGTCAAACTTCATGATTTTTGACCAATATCACCATTTTGAAGTCATATGTATAATTTTATCAAGGTTGGATCAAAATTCCACAATAAAAATGTTCAAGTCCTCAAAAAGGCCAAATGGTCAAAATTAGGGTTTTGATTGAGAATGACCAATCTTCGATTTTTGACTTAATGAATGAATTTTTGGTTTGAAACATGATCTCAAGGATTCAAATACATCATCTTGACCTAATTACATGACTCAATTCATCTCTCAAGATCAATTGATTGATAGTTGAAATTTGGTCAACTGATGAAAAAGTCAAATGTACACCAAAAAGTCAAACTATGACTTTTTTTGGTCAAAATTCAATTTCAAAGATCACAAGTCATCAAGAAATTCAAAAATATGAAGATTGATCATCAATAAATCAATAAAGTCAAAAGCCAATGTGAAAAGTCAAACTTTTCAAGACATGGAATTTTTTTCTAAGTGTTTTTATACATGATAATTTCATTACTTCATGCTAATCTTTCACCAAGATGCACGATGGTTCAAAGAAAAATTTCAACATGAAAGTTGTAGATCTTGATGAGATCTACAACTTTGCTTTCCTAATCAAGTCCTAGAAGTGCTTGGATTTTTAGTTATAAATTCCTAAAGTCATGACATTTTTCGTAAAACACTAAGAAATTTTCAACAGGTTTTGTTCAGTTTTTATCTCAACTTATTGGTCAATTTTCATCAAGTTCAAATTTGATTTATCCAAAATGTCCAACATGAAAGTTGTAGACAATGCTTCAAGCTTTCGAAAACATCCAAGAGCATGAATTTATCATACCTGAGCTAGGAGATTCAAAGGCGTGAAGTTGGGCATCCATTCTTGAATTACTAGTCATTTTTATGAAGAACACATAATACAATCTTCATGCTATGCTGTATAATCTTACTTTACAGGCCTTCTAACTTGCAAATCTCACCATAATTAACTATTTACACAAGCTTTTGAGTTATGATCCAAGTGGTTAAGGCATTATCCAATCCATTTTGCCATTTATGGCACAAAGGCACCATTACCATTCACCTAAAGCATGCTTTATACAAAGTCAACTTTCCTTGAGCCTCTCAACTATTTTTTCTGCACACACAATGTCAAAGCAAGAAGCAACATGCCTAAAAACTCCTAGCCACTTCAGATCCCTTTTGTACCATGCATTGGGACATCAAATTTCCCATAACTTGGTTGTTTCATCTCAACCAATCCAGAATTCCAAAGCTTGTGAAACAAACTCTCTCATCCTCTCAAACCTTCTCTATAAATAGAGAGGCCATTTTCAAGCTAAAGTCCAGAAGTTTTTATTGTGTATACAAGTTTCTTAAAACCCCTCATACTCTCAAAAAAACATAAATTTCCACAAAACCTCCACTCTTGAGCTTTTAAGTCCAAATCTTTGAACCTCTCACACCTTGCAAGTTATGTCCAAAAAAACCATCCAAACATTCCACATACGTCATATAGGAGTTGTTCAAACACGAGAACAACTTCTGTTACATCATCATCACCATTTTCCAAACCCAAAAACAGCCACCTGCAACTTAACTTCTCCAACTCTAAATCAAAACACAAATTTCAGTTTCAAGGTAAGTTTTCCTGACTTTGAACGCTTCATACAAGCATCATTAGTGGTTCATTTGTGAAGATAAAATGTAGATCTCATAGCCCTAAAGCTAACTATATGCTTACTTTTCATTTTCACTAACCATTTGTTGAGAACTGACTTATACATGTGACAGAGCAATGTTAGAAGTAAAAAACGGCAGTATAAGTCAATCAATACCTCTATGAGTCGACTCATATTATATGCAAAATAGGTTATGAGTCGATAGAAGGCATTATGCATCAACGCATACTATTATTAAGGAATTTTACAGAGACAAAATATGTATGAGTCGATGCAAAACACGAATGCATCGATGTAACCAAGAAATGAGTCGATGCAAACCATTATATATCGACTCATACTAAGTTGGTTTTGACTTTCAAGAACAAGAAATGATATGTGTTGATGCATAAGTACATGCGTAAATGCATAAAAGTTTCTGTATCAATGCATAAGTGCATAAAAATTTCTGTATCAATGCATAAGTGCATGTGTCAATACATAAAAGTTTTTTAAAAGTAATGATTTTCCTTTTTTACATTATCTTTATATTTCTTTATATTTTTATTGTTATTCATTATTCAATATGGTTGTAATAGTAATTAGGTTTTAATTGCTTTCATTCCCCATTTGTAAATTTGTATCCCCATCCCCTAAAGTATTATAATAGCGTAGGACATTTAATTTCCGCAATTTATCGCTTTCCATATTATTGTTAATAATTAGGGTGTGTATGGCAAGATAAAATCAATCTTAGAGAACCCTAATCTCAAGACAAAAATGCATGAAAACAAACACTTCGCACACTTGCACCTCTAGGGTTAATCTCATTTGTTGCCTTGAGAATAAGTAGTCATGTTACGCATGTGGGATACGTTAGCAAAAAACAATCAAAATACAAGATCATAGTCCCTCAATGACCCTTCAAATGTTGCCTTAATAAATGATCTTAGACCCTTACGACAAATGGCTAAGGTATCCTACAATGTTACTTTTTATGACTATACGATGACCCACGCATGTCCCTTCACATCCAATGATAGGACTTCTTATCAATCAATGGTAAGATAGCGATATATAAAGGAGGAGGAAATGAACTAAGAGTTTTTGGGTAGGTAGAACGTTCATAGTTTCTTGCTCACAACCATTTTTCAAAACATCTTTCAAAAACACACCAACACTTTCAAATGAAATATTTTTAAAAGTCAACACTTTGTATACATTCTTATAGAGACAATAATCATTACAAAGTTCACCTAAACGAAGGCACTTTTCAAAAATACTTTCAAAACAAATCACAAACACATTTTCAAACAAAGAATTTCAAAGTGAGCTAGCAACTAAGATCCCGTAGATAACTATGGATGAAAAGGGTGCTAACACCTTCCTTTTTCATAACCTACCCCCCGAACTCAAGAAAATTCTCAAAAGTTCTTTCTTGTTCTCTTCGCCCTTTCCTTTATTGGATAAAAGAAAAGTCAGTGGCAACTCTTGCTATCTACATCAATTCCGATAAAACAAAACAACCAAGTCAGTTCTCCCACCGTATTACAACTAGATATGTTGCTTCTTAATATTGAACGTTGAGGATAAAGATTGAAAGTTGTGTTGTTTACTTTTTCACGTGAGTTTTTCTTTATGAGCGCAGTTGTTCATTATTATGAAATCTTCTTCTAGTCTGCTTTATATAGGCCTTGCAATAGAGAAATAAGAAGATACTTTTGGTAAGTCCATAACATGAGTTAATGAGCTTTCCAAATCAGGAGATCATTGTTTGTTTGTAGCCGTTACTTGTGATCTTGCATTGATGGAATTGTAACGCTTCAGAGCTTCCCACATCAGAGGATGAATATTACCGTTGAGAGTTCTTTACATCTTGCTCAGAATTTTGCACATCAGAGTATCAGAGGTTCTATTTCGCAGCGCTGATGCATTCATAAGTTGTTACAGAACTTTTTCATATAAGTGTGTCATGCAGATTTGATGCATCTGAATCTTTCATGGTACTCTCAACTTTTGTGCTCGCATAATCAGAACTCCTGGTGATGTTCTGGAAGAACTTCCAGTTGCATTAGAACATCTTTTTAACATCAGAACATCCTGCATGTAAAGATACTTTTTATTAGCGAGCATATTTGTTCTTTATATCATGTGTTTGTTATCATCAAAACTCTTACTGGGATGTAGAACCAAATTATGTTCTAACAGATATTTGATATGAAGGTGATTTCTATTGAAGAATCCCAAGATTTAAGTCATATGACAGTAGATAAACTTGTAAGTTCACTTAAGACTTTTGAGTCTGCTATCAATGAAAGATCTGAAAAGAAGTAGAGCATAGCTTTTGCTTCTAGTGCTGAAGACTCAGAGGATAAAGGAAACATGAACTCAGAAGGAGTATCTGAGGATCTCGTGCTGCTAAGAAGATAATTTAGTAGGGTGTTGATGAAGTCCAGGTTGGGTGCTAAGAACATGTCATATGACATCAACAAAAACCAGGACCTGGGAAAGGTGTCCAATGCCATGAATGTGAGGGAGATGGTCACATAAGAATTGGATGTGCCACCTGTCTTAGAAAGAAATGGAAAACCCTATATGTATCATGGTCAGATGGATAATCTAAAAGTGATCATGAGGAAGATTCAGGCAAGTAGTTGACTTCCTTGAATGGAATTTGTGGTTTTGATAAAGAATCATGTGAATCTCATAAAGAATCATATGTTGGAGAACTCACAGTTAGTGAACTTGCTACTGAGTTCACAGAGATGTGTCTCAAAAATGAGAGAATGGTTCAAATAATATTGGAGCAAAAGATATGTATTGCTAAACTAGAGGCGGAGAAAGAAGAGCACATATCTATCATTAAAAATATTACAGAGGATGTAATGTTGCAAAAATCAAAGTTTGACAATATGACCAAATCTGTGAGAATGCTAAAAAATGGCACTGCTATGTTGAATAAGATTCTTCAGACTGGGAATAATGCTAGAAATATGAGGGGTCGATGTTACAATAACCAAGCTAAGAAGAACCACAAGAAAGTTATGGAGTTTGTTCCCCAAAAGATGAAACAAGAATAGAAGATGTCAAGGAAGATGTCCCAACATCCACCGAGACATTAGGGAATAAATTATAGTATTATGTATCATCCATGGAGATGTCACCCTTATGGATTGCTTGGTAATTTGAAATCCTCCTGTTGCTAATTGTATGGCTATTCCCACCATAGGACTCCTTACAGAAGGAAAGATGTCAATACTAAGGCCAATTCAAGAAGAGCTCCTCATAATGATTCACATGGACTCATAGCTTACACTTCTCTCAAAGCCTCAACTAGAGAAGACTGGTATTTTGACAGTGGTTGTTCCAGACACATGACTGCTATTAAGAAATTCCTTGTGGACATTAAGCCACGTGCCACTAGCTATGCCACTTTTGGAGATGGGTCCAAGAGTGAAATCAAAGGCGTGGGGTAAAGGTGGATTATGCTGGACAACCTAGTATATATAATGTGTTGGTTGTGAAAGGGCTTGCAGCAAATCTGATAAGTATCAGTCAACTTTGTGATCAAGGTCTCAAAGTTAACTTTACTCAATCTGAATGCCAGATTACAAATGATAAGAATGAAGTGGTTATGAAGGGAACTAGGTCAAAATATAATTACTACCTATTGAATTCTCCAGAATGTCTCTCAACATGCTTATTATCAAAGGATGATGAAGTAAACATATGGCATCAAAAGCTTGGAAATCTACATCTAAAGGGCATGAAGAAGATCATGTCAAAGGAAGCTATTAGAGATATTCCCAAGCTAAATATTGATGAAGGAAGAATTTTTGGTGAATGTCAAATTTGGAAGCAGACAAAGATGTCCAATAAGAAGATTTAACATCTTGCTACCTCAAGAGTTCTAGAGCTTCTTCACATGGACTTGATGGGGCCTATGCAGATTGAAAGTCTTGGAAGTTAAAGGTATGCCTATGTTATTGTTGATTACTACTCAAGATTCACTTGGGTGAATTTTATCAAAGAGAAGTCTGAGGTGTTTGAAGTGTTCAAAGAGTTATGCCACAAGATTCAAAGAGAAAAAGAATGTGGTGTTGTCAGGATCAGAAGTGACCACGGGAGGGAATTTGAGAATAACAAGTTTGAGGAATTGTGTACCTCTAAAGGGATTAGTCATAAGTTTTCCTCACCCATCACTCCTTAACAAAATTATGTGGTTGAGCAAAAGAACATGACTATTCAAGAGTGTGCTAGAGTTATCCTTCATGCCAAGAAATTTCCCCTTTACTTTTGGGTTGAAGCCATGAACACTGCTTGCTATATTCACAACAGAGTGACAATTAGAATTGGAACTTCTGTTTCTCTGTATGAATTATGGAGAGGAAGAAAGCCAATTGTCAAGTATTTCCATTCCTTTAGAAGTAAATGTTATATTCTGGCTGATTGTGAGCTAAGAAGGAAGTTGGATGCTAATAGTGATGAAGGAATTTTTCTGGGATACTCTACAAACAATAAAGCATATAGATTATTCAACTCTAGAACCAAGGTGATGATGGAGTCTTCAAATGTGGTTGTTGATGACTCAACTAAAGAAGATGATGTCCTAGAAGAAGTTGAGACAACTATTCCTACAGAAGATGTGGTTGCTGAAGAAAATGTCACAACACCTACCACAAATGTTACAGGCTCAAGTGCTGATTCTGAAGTTGAAGAACCCCGGGTAACTAACAGAGGACCTTCTCTCAGAATTCAAAATGATCATCCTAAGGATCCGATAATTGGAAATCCTAGCGAAGGAGTAGTCACCAGATCTAGGGAAGTTGTATCGAATGCTTGTTTTGTGTCAAAGATTGAGCCTAGGAATGTGAAGGAAGCTTTCACTGATGAGTTATGGATTAATGCTACACAAGATGATCTTGGTCAGTTCAAGAGAAATGAAGTCTGGGATTTTGTACCAAGACCTGAAGGGACAAATATCATTGGTACAAAATGGGTATACAATAACAAGACAGATGAACAAGGAGGTGTCATCAGAAATAAAGCCAGACCGGTTGCTCAGGGGTACACTCAAATTGAGGGAATAGATTTTGATGCAACGTTTTCTCTTGTAGCTCACTTGGAGTCTATCAAATTACTTCTTAGAGTAGCGTGTCATCTAAGGTTCAAGTTGTATCAAATGGATGCTAAGAGTGCCTTTCTAAATGGGTGCCTAAATGAACAAGTCTATGTTGAACAACCAAAAGGGTTTGTTGATCCTTCCTTTCCAGATCATGTGGTTAGACTGAAAAAGGCCTTGTACAGCTTGAAACAAGCTCCAAGAGCTTGGTATGAGAGGTTGACTAAATTTCTAGTCAATTATGGATATAGAAAGGGTGGAATTGACAAGACATTCTTTGTCAAAGATGAAACTGGAAAATTGTCGATAGCTTATATCCATGTGGACGACATTGTTTTTGGAGGGATGTCAGATGAAATGGTCCAACAGTTTGTTAGGCCGGTGCAATCTGAATTTAAAATGAGTTTGGTAGGTGAAATGACTTACTTCCTTGGGTTACAAGTCAAGCAGATGGAAGAATCCATTTTTCTCTGTCAAAGCAAATATGCAAGGAATGTTGTGAAGAAATTTGGATTGGAAAGTGCCAGCCATAAGAGAACTTTAGCTCCTACACACCTGAAGTTATCTAAATATGAAAAAGGGGTTAGTGTTGATCAGAGTTTATATAGAGGCATGATTGACAATTGTAATACGATGGGAGAACTGACTGGGGATGTTTTGCATTTGATCGCAATTGTTGCGGTTAGCAAGAGTCTCCACCGAATTTTATTTTATCCAAAAGGAAAGGATGAAAAGAACAGGAAAGACCTTTGAGATTATTTCTTGAGTTCGAGGGGTAGATTATGAAAAGGGAAGTTATTAGCACCCTTTTCATCCATAGTTATCTATGGGCTCTTAGTTGCTTTCTAGATCACTTGCTTTGTTTGAAAATGTGCTTTGTGGTGGTTTTTAAAAGTATTTTTGAAAAGGCGCCTTCGTTTAGGCAAACATTGCAATGGTTCTCGTTTTGTAAGAACGTATACAAAATATTGGACTTTTGAAAATATTTCATGTTTTGAAAGTGTTTGTTTTGAAAGTGAGCAAGCAACTAAGAACGTTTCTACCTACTTGAAAGTATTTTGTTCATTTCTCTCTTTTCCTTTGATATTGCTATCTTACCATTGATTGGTAATAAGCCTTATCTTTGGATGTAAAGGGACGGGCGTGGGTCATCGTATAGTCATGATAGCAATGTTGTGAGATATCTTAACATTTCTCTTGAGGGACTAAGATCATTTGTCACGCAACATTCGTAACGTCATCGAGGGACTACGATCTTGTATTATTGATTATTTTTGCTAAGACATCCCACATGCATAACATGACCATTTTTTAGGCAACAAGTGGAGTTAACCTTAGGGGTGCATGTGTGAATAGTGTTTTTGATTTGTATGCATTTAATCTTTGATTAGGGTTATCTACTTCTTGATTTTTATCTTTCCATACAAACCCTCATTTACTAGCATTGATATGAAAGTGATAAATTACAGAAAGTAAATTTACTATGTTATTACATCATTTGGGGATGGGGTATACAAATTTACAAATGGGGATTGCAAGAATTTAAACCTAATTATCTATTACAACCATATTGAAACTTGAATAATGTACAAGAATTGAAAGGAAAATAATGTACAAGGATATAAATTGAAAAGAAAAGGATTTTTTTTATTTGGATTTTGTTAAAGAAAATGGTTTTAACCTAATTATCTAAAAGAAAATAATTAATTAAAACAAGTAAAATTAAAACTAGTTAAAATTAATCAAGAAAGCATTTTTAGGTTTTTTAGGAAAGGTTTTAAGTTTAACCAAAATAGTATGGAAATTAATTAATTAAAAGAAAACCTAAATTCTAAGTTAATTTTAATTAAAAAGAAAACAATTAAACCTAAATCTAATTATTTATTTATTAAGAAAAAGAAATTAAGTTTGTTTAAAAAAATATTTTTTGTCTTATTTTAGTTTAAAAAAGGAAATAAAAATAAGAGAATCTAAGTATATTAGATATATAAATAAATTAATTAATTTTTTGAATTTTTATTAATAAAAATAATAATGATAATAATAATAATAATAATAATAATAATAATAATAATAATAATAAAAATAATAAAAAGAAAATAAAATATAAAAAATAAAGTCAGAAGGTAAAATTGGAATTTAGGGGGTTTGTTAGAAGAAAAAAACAGTTTTTGAGTTTGGCTCATTAATGCTGTTTTTGTTGGCAAAAGAAAAGAGAATAAAAAACATTGGGCCTGCTGTAAAACCTGCAAAGAGGGGGGATTAGGAGAAGTACAAATTCAAAGGCCCAGTTGTGGAGGCCCTGGCACGCTGGCTTGCTTGCAAAATAGAAGAAAATGTTGAAAAATATGAAAAAAAGGCAGCGTTAGGGCTTGAACCCATGACCTTGACCATAAACACGCGTTGTCTTACCACTAGGGTGGCTATACAAATGTTAACTTAAACAAAACCATAAATATATATTTGGAACACATTTTTAAAGGTGACTTCATCTTCTTCCTCGCGTCAGCCAGACCCTTTGTAATTTCTTCAATTCTCATCCATTCTCAAAAGTACAAACATGAAAGTTATGCGTTTTTTCAACACGAATCTAACCATATAAATTATGTAAATTAAATGTCAAAGATGAAGATTAATTTTGCTGGCTCTAAATTGAAACCTAATTTATTCAGAAAGTTCAAATCGAAAATTCTCCACACACAGTCAATATAAATGGAAACTATGGACATGGTTAGCTTTGGGGCAATTATATCTACATTTTTACTTCAAAATATATGCACAAAAAATGCTTGTATCAAGATATTGAAGTTTGAAAACTTACCTCTTGCAGCTGGATTCGTGTGTAGAGTTTGAGCAAAATTTGAGATGGCCTGATGATCTCTTTAGCTTGCCTGGACTTCCTTGAGTATGTTCCAACTCCTACTTTGCTTTGAGGATGGCTGAAACTCCCAAATCAAGTCAAGTTGTAAGCTTCAGTTTTGAAAATGGTGGATGGTGACGGAGAGATTACAGTCAAGAAACAGGGCCTTGGATCACTTGCATATGAAGTATGTAAAGTGTTTGTGTGATTAAAACTCAATATGCACGAGTGGATTTGGAGATGGCTATGTGAAACTCGAAACTGTCAAGTTGTGGAAACTTTTGAGTTGCAGAGTGCTTGGGAGTATTTTGGGGTGCTTGAGCTCATCAAACCTTGTGTAGTCTTGAATCAATGGAGATCTGATGAGAGATTTCTTGAGAAATGAGAGGGCAAGTTTTGGGGTACAATAGCTTCCCCTGTTCAATCTTCTTAAACCTGGAGAGTTAGATTGGAAGATCCTCCATTCGTGACTTGAAGGTGAAAGATGATTGAACACTAAAGTGCCCAGAAATTTGCACTCGGAAATGTATTGGGAATGGGCTTATAGATGCCATTTGGAGGAATGATGGTAAATACTGGAAGAAGTATCAGAATAAATCTTTGGTCGATTTATACTAGAACTTGATGTTTTTCCTGTGGAAAAAGGGTTAGTTAAATGCAGATGTATGCATGGCGTTCTCAAGATAAATGAGATTTATGATAAATGCGTTTTGTATGCATATGCTATGATGTATGAATGTGGGATTTTATTTAAGTTGCATATTTATCCGGGAAAATAAATCCCTGACTACCGTTGAGGAGTTTTGGGAAGCTGAATCCTGGATTGGTGTTAGGGATGAAGAATATACATATCTTTAACTTTTGTTAAAAGAATGCTTCCGTCGGGGATTATCTCTTGAATGTTGGTTGTTATCTGGTCGGACTCCAAGTTTCACACCAACTTGTTGAGGATGAGGAAGTTAACTGCTATCTGGTTGAATTCCAGGTTTCACAGTAACTTACTGGGGAAGAATAAATTACCTGTTATCTTGTCGGGTTCTAGGCTTCGCAGAAAATTTCTTGCTTGAAACTAGTTGTTATCTGGTCGGATTCCAAACTTCATAACGAATTTCCGAGGGAATAAAGTTAATTGTTATCTAGTCAGATCCTGGCTTAACAATAACTTACTTGAAAAGATTAAGTTGAACTGATATCTAGTCGGATCCAGGCTTCACAGTAATTTGTTGGGGTAGAGGCTAACTCTACTGGGGAAAACAAGTTAAACCCTTGTCTGGTTGAGTCCAGGTTCTTCAATATTTCGAAGAGTTAAACTATTATTTGGTCGAGTCCAGGCTTCAAAGTGTCTTGATAAGTTAACTATTATCTGGTCAGAGCCAGGCTTCATAGTAACTAAAAATTGTACTATTATCTGGTTGGGGCCAGGCTTCATAGTATTTGAAAAGTTACACTATTATCTGGTCGGGTCCAGGCTTCATAGTGACTGAAAGTTGTACTATTATCTGGTCGGGCCCAGGCTTCATAGTATTTGAAAAGTTACACTATTATCTGGTCGGGTCCAGGCTTCATAGTGACTGAAATTTGTACTATTATCTGGTCGGGTCCAAACTTCATAGTATTTGAAAACTTACACTATTATCTGGTCGGGTCCAGGCTTTATAGTGACTGAAAGTTGTACTATTATATGGTCGGGGCCAGGCTTCATAGTATTTTGAACGAATGAAGTTGATTGTTATCTGGTCGGATCCAGGCTTCACAACAACTTACTGAAGTTAAAATTGTTATCTGGTCGAATTCCAGGCTTCACAACAACTTTTGGAGATAGAAATGACTTTGTTGGTGACTTCACTGGGGATTAGGAGTTGTTCCCCTCTGATTTGTAATAGTCTGAGGGGTAAACTCAAGATGGAGAGGATATACTCATCCAGGGCAGACATATTTTGCTGAGGAAATAAAACTTGCTGGGGAAATAAACCTTGTTGAAGAAATACACCTTGTTGAGGAATACTTGACGAACTGTTGACGAGGTGAGAGTTGTCAAGAGATTGAGACTCTGGCTGGGGATCAACCTATGCAAAGAGACTTTGTGGGCAACTCTGTTGGTGATTGGTTTATTGTAGCCGTCCTTGTGGGGATAATGCTAATGAAATAAATCTGTGGGGATATTCCATATACATTAAAGAGATGCTTACTGCTGCTTAGCAGGATACATGAGCCAAATAGTTTTAATCATGTTCACATTCATATGTTCGTTCAATTTTAGTCATTGGACTTCTTTGCATTCAAAACAAAAAAAATAGAAAATTTGCCCTTTAAAGTATATTTGTATTGATATTTTTCCCATGAATAGGCATTTTTGTACAAAGAGATGGAGATCCTAGTAAGAGGAAATCATCGAAGGGAAAAAAATTGAAAACAAAAATAATAGCCATGTGATAGTGATCTCATTGCGTTCCAACTCTACTATTGCCCCAATGTCTTCGAATGTCCCTTGCCATTGGCATAAGTTGATTGGACTAATTTTTGACCGTTTGAACTTGGACCTTGGTAATAAAGTCGACGGTGGTGATCCCGCGGGACATATTCATACACTTTTAATCCTTAACTTTTGCCTGGACCACTCTTTCGGGTTTTCAGCCCACCAGAATATCCATTTTTGCCCAAGTCGCCCTTTCGGGTTTTCAACTTGCCGGGTGTATAATATTTTGCATATATCCCTAATTATTACCCAAACCTTTTGGTTTGCTGAGATGCCCTTATCTTTCCTAGGTGTGTCAACCTAGCGGGTCTCTTATGTGTAGTATTTTTTAACTATGTCCGCGTTCACAAGATGTGGGAAGTCTTCACCGTCCATGGTAGTCAACATCATGGCACCACCAGAGAACACTCTCTTGACAACAAATGGCCCTTCGTAGGTGGGAGTTCATTTCCCTCTGAGGTTGCCTTGTGGGAGAATGATGTGCTTTATTACCAAGTCACCAACTTGATATACTCGAGGCTTGATCTTTTTGTTGAAATCCTTGACCATACGTTTTTGGTACATCTGACTATGACAAATGGCAGCCATTCGCTTTTCATCGATCAAGTTCAACTGATCCAATCTTGTCTGAATCCATTCGTCTTTTCCTAAGCCCGACTCATTCATAATCCTTAATGAGGGAATCTGAACTTCCACTGGCAGAACAACTTCCATGCCATAGACTAAAGAAAATGGAGTTTCCCCAGTTGATGTCTGAGCTGAAGTATGGTATCCATGAAGAGAAAACGATAACATCTCATGCCAATCTTTGTAGGTTACTACCATCTTATGCATAATCTTCTTAATGTTTTTGTCGGCCGCTTCCACTACGCCATTCATTTTAGGTCTGTAAGGAGAAGAATTGTGATGCTTGAATTTGAAATGAGTGCAAAGTTCTGTAATCATAGCATTGTTGAGGTTAGTCCCATTGTCGGTGATGATCCTTTCGGGGATACCATTGCGGCATATGAGGTTATGTTTGATGAATCTGGATACCACGTTCTTTGTGGCTAAGGCAAATGAGGCGGCTTCGACTCATTTGGTGAAATAATTGATAGCGACAAGAATGAAGCAATTTCCATTGGAAGTAGTGGGTTTGATCTCTCCAATCATGTTAATGCCCCACATTGCAAATGGACACAGAGCGGTCATGAAGTTTAGAGGAATAGGAGGCACATGGACCTTTTCAGCATAGATTTGGAATTTGTGGAAAGTTCTTGAGTGGTGATGGCAATCAGTCTCCATTGTTGACCAATAGTAACCAGCTCTCAGGATTTTCTTAGCCATAGTATGTCCGCTAGAGTGAGTCCCAAAGAGGACATCATGCATGTCTTCCATAATTTCCTCTGCCTCTTTCTTGTCCACACATAGGAGTAGAGTAGAGTCATGGTTTCATTTGTACAAGATTCCATTACTTAGGAATAATTTGGTTGAAAATATTCGTAAGAATTTCTGTCATTGATGGATGCTTCTTCATGGTACTCTTGTGCTTCAAGGTATCTCTTCACCTCATGGTACCATGGCTTTTCTGTGTCAGCTTCGAGCTCATAGCAGTGTGCAGGTTCGTCAAATATTTCAATCCTAATCATAGGGGCTTTGTTGTCCCATTTGACTTTGAACATGGAAGACATTGTTGCCAAGGCGTCAGCCAACTGATTTTCTTCCCTAGGGAAGTGTTCAAAGGTGATCTCTTCGAAGTAAGGAATCAGAGATAGAACAAGTTCCTTGTAAGGAATAAGATTAGGGTGTTTAGTGTCCCAATCTCCTTGTACTTGGCTAATCACTAGAGAGGAATCCCCAAACACATTCAAATGCTTGATCCTCAAATCAATGGCAGCCTTCAGACCCAAAATGCATGCTTCGTACTCAGCCATGTTGTTCGTACAGTCGAAGCATAGTCTGGAAGTGAAAGGAGTGTGGCAACCTTCAGGGGATATGATCACAGCACCAGTTCCATTACCCAAAGCGTTGGAAGCCCCATCGAAAATCATAGTCCATTGGGATCCTTGTTCAGGTCTGTTATACGGTCCAGGTTTCGCGCAGTCGGTCACTAGAATGATGTTCTCATCTGGGAAGTCTAAGTTCATAGACTGACAATCATCAATAGTTTGATGGGCCAAATGATTTGCTAATACACTTCCTTTGATGGCCTTTTGTGCTATGTATTGAATATCGTATTCAGTCAAGATCATTTTCCATCTGGCTATCCGTCTAGAAAGAGCAGGTTTCTCGAAGATGTACTTGATAGGGTCCATCTAAGAAATCAGTAGAGTGGTATGAGTCAACATATATTGTCTTAACTGGCGAGCATCCCATGCAAGAGCGTAACAAGTTTTCTCAAGCAATGAATATCTGGTTTCACAGTCGGTAAACTTTTTGCTCAGGTAGTAAATAACATGCTCTTTTGGGCCAGACTCGTCATGTTGGTCCAAAACACACCCCATAGAACTCTCTAGCACTGTCAAGTACATGATCAAGGGTATTCCTTCAACTGGAGGCATGAGGATAAGAGTTTCCTGCAGATATTCTTTAATTTTGTCGAAGGCAGCTTGGCATTCATCATTCCATCTTACTACTTGAGCTTTCTTCAAGAGTTTGAAGATTGACTCACAAGTAGTAGTTAAGTGAGATATGAAGCGGGCGATGTAGTTAAGACGACCCGAGAATCCTTTAACTTCGTTTTCAGAGTGGGGGACTGGCATTTCTTGGACGGCCTTCACTTTGGCAGGATCTACTTCGATGGCTTTAGCACTGAAAACAAAACTTAGAAGCTTTCCAGATCGTACTCCGAATGTGCACTTATTAGGGTTCAACCTCAACTTGTACTTTTTCAGCCTCTCGAATAGCTTGTATAGGTGATTGAGGTGCTCCTCTTCATTTTGTGATCTTGCAATCATATCATCCACATATACCTCTATTTCATGATGAATCATATCATGAAACAAAGCTACCATAGCTCTTTGATATGTTGCCCCTGCATTCTTTAATCTGAACGACATGACCTTGTAGCAAAAGGTGCCCCATTGTGTAACGAAAATGGTCTTCTCCATGTCTTTGGGAGTCATCCTGATTTGATTATAGTCGGAGAAACCATCCATGAAAGAGAAGACTTTATGCTAAGCGGTGTTATTGACCAAGACGTTAATATGTGGTAGAGGGAATTCATCCTTAGGGCTTGCCCTATTCACATCCCTATAGTCTATGCACATACGAACTTTTTCGTCTTTCTTCGGTACCGACACCACGTTTGCAACCTGTGATACGGTGGGAGAGAACTGACTGTTTTTGGAATGCTGGTTCGCGTTTTGCGCTTGTTTTCGCAAAATGTCGCGGTAAGAAAGAGTCGCCACCGTCTTTTATTTTATCCAACAAGGAAAGGAAAAAAGCACAGAAAAATTCCTTTTTCGAGATGTTTCTCGGGTCCGGGGGGTAGATTATAGAAAGGGAAGGTGTTAGCACCCTTTCTATCTGTGGTTATCCACGGGCTCTTAGGTACTTGCTCAAAGTGTTTTCAAAATTTTGCTTTTCTTTGTGTTTGTGGATTTGAAAGAGTTTTTGTTTGAAAGGAGTGTAAGTGCAAAAAGTTTTGTTTTGTTTTAAAAGGAGCAAGTACTTAAGAACCATCTACCTACTCGAAAAAGGAATTAATCTGTACTAATGTCCTTTAGACAATGCTATCCCACTATTGATGAGTAGGTAGCATCGTCATTGGAGTTTTAAGGGTCAATTCGATTAAGGGACGTGTGGTCACTAAAGCAATGTTAGGACGCCTTAGAGGTAACCCTAATGTCTTAGCTCATTTTTCCGACGCAACCGTTTCGAGGCAACTATGATCTTTATACAAGAGGGTGACCTCTAAGACTTCCTATACTTAATGTGATCGGTGGATCTGGAACTGACTGTTTAACGCCGGTTCGTGAAATGTCGCGGAAGCAAGAGTCGCCACCGTCTTTTATTTTATCCAAATGGAAAGGACAAAAGCACAGAAAAATTCCTTAAAGAGATTGCTCTCGGTTCGGGAGGTAGGTTATAGAAAGGGAAGGTGTTAGCACCCTTTCTATCCATGGTTATCCATGGGCTCTTAGATACTTGCTCATTGTGTTTTCAAAAATGGTTTGTTTGCTTTTCAATGTGGGTTTTAAAAAGTTTCTTTGAAAATTCCAGTTCGACTCTTGTATCGGTCCTCAAGAGTGTTTGAAAAGTTGCTTTCGAAAGCTTTTTGAAAAGGTGTCGGTGTGAAAAGTATTTTTGAATTTGTTTTGAAATTTAGAGCAAGTATCTACGAGAACCTACCTACCCTAAGGAATTCGTCTGTGTAAATGTCCTTTAAAGTAGTGCCATCCCACCATTGAAAGGTAGGTAGCACCACCGTTGGAGGTGTTCGGGTCAATTCGAGGTTCGGGACATGGTGATCACCGGAGCAATAGGAAGACACCTTAGAAGCTACCCTCATGCCAGGTTCCCGGATCATGAGGACTTACTAAGACATCCTCTACTCGACGATCACCTTTCGAGGCAAGGCAACAGTGAGGCGTACCCTAGGGGTGGTGTGTGATTTGTGCGTCGTTTTCAGATATTTTTGTCTTTTGTCATGTCATTGGTGATCTAGCGTTTGTTTTTATTTTATCCATTCATTCTTGCATGCCTTGATTAACAGTTAAAGAATTGCGGAAAGTAAAAGATTCTAAGTTATTACAAAAGGCGCGGGTCCACATCGCCAAAATTTCTCGAACCCGATTTGACAGAAAAAATAAATAAAGAAATAAAGAGTGCGAGAAAGTTAATTACAAGGCTTCGGGAGAGATACAGAAATATTAAACGAACTAAGATAAATGCGCGAATTAAATGAGAATTAAACGAGGGCGTTGGACCCTTTTTGCAAAATTAAATTAAACGATGAATTAATTAAAATTAAAAGGAAAAGAAATTGTCTTTTTGGTATTTTATGATTTTTATGGGAAAAAGAATTAATTAAGATAACATGCTAACCCTAATTTTACCATTTTTAATTTATTATGAAAATACATTAAAGTTTTAACCTAAAATTAAACCTAATTAATTTACATGCAATTTAATTATAAAAATAAATATTTAATATTTTAATTATTATGGAAGAAAAATAAAAAGGAATAAAAAAATTAATTAAACCTTAATTCTATATTTTTTAGATTTTTATTATGAAAATATTATAATTAACCCTAATTTAATAACTAAATGAATTAATACAATTTATTTATGAAAATACTAAAAATAAAAATATTTATTGTTTTTTCTCTTTTCTGATTTTTACGTGTTTTTTATATTTTACATTAAATTAATTAAACAAACAATAATTAAAAGAAAATAAAAATTATAAAAATAAAGAAAGTAAAGAAAATTTGCAAACCAAGGGGGGTATCTGTCCCCAAAGTGGAGGTGAAAGCCCAATTATTCTGGCCCATTACAGCATGGCCTTATTGACTTTTTCATGCAACGTGTGGAGTGGTTGACTGCAGTATATCGTGCTCTTCAAATTGTGTTCCTGAGATTGATAGTGGGGAACACGTGGATGGCTTGATTTTGAAAGTGCATAGTGGTCCACCATGTTGAAACTGCATGTGAATACTAAATGAAAAATAATATTGAAAGAGTGAAGACCTGGGGCTCGAACCCAGGTCATGAACGTTACCAGCCTACACGTGTGCCACTGAGCCATTCCAAGCGCGTTTAACATATAATAACTAAGAAACATTATAAAAGAAAAATAGTCAGGGGGCTCAAAAACGCGCGAAGATTTTGAATGCTCCACTCATGGACAGCCACCTCGCCTTCTTCTTCCTTGGCCTGATGGTCGTGCACATGCCTTGGATAATGAATTTTGGAAGAAAAATAGGCCCATTAGCAATTTTAGGTCATTTGAATCAATGTTGACTTTTCAAAATATCCAAATATTTCCCAACTTCCACAAGGCATAACTTGCTCAATTTTTAAGATTTGCTCATGTTCTTGGACATTTTGGAAATGTTTTTGAGTCCTCTAACCAATGTCTTTGGTCCCATGTCATTTTGATTTACCAATCTCAAGTTATGGCCTTTTACTTAAAGTCCCTTTTTGTTGACTTTTGAAAATGACCTATAATGTTGAAATTGATAACTTTTTGTGAGAGCATTTCTTGGACTTGAAGTATGAAGATGAGTTGTAGGAAATGTCTTTCTCTTCAAAATGAGCTTTGGGTGGAATTTTTCTGATAATCCATGTGAAAGTTATGCCCTGGTCAATTTACAGTTGACTTTTTCAACTGTCCAAATAAGGAAACTTTTGCATCTTGATGATTTTTGAGCCAAGCTTTGAGAATCATGATCAAGTATTGATCAAATGATGTTTGTGGCTTCAAAATGAGATGTTGACCAAAAATTTGAACTTTTGACTGTCAAATGACCATTTTGCCCCTACAGTTGAGGATGCTTGACCATATTTGTAGGTATGTGAGACTTGATTGGACCTTTGTAAACTTCATTTTCTTGATCAGAGACCAAACCCTAATTTTGACTGTTTAGGATACCCTTGCACTGTGCAACCCTTGGGGAATTTTGAAGCATGACTTGACAATTTCTTGAATGAAATTTCTGGCTACAGATACTTAATGTCACGTCCGATGTTATGACATCGTATCTGACTTACTATATGACAGTAAATACAAAAGCAGTAAACAACACAGTCAATTGTTTACCCAGTTCAGTGTGCAACAACACCTACTCTGGGGGCTACCAAGCCAGGGAGAGAATCCACTATAAGAGATGTTAATTCAGGAATAAACCAACCAGTTTATCTCCTTCACTTAAGACCTACCCAATGCAATTCTAATCTAAGTACAACTTAAACCTGAGTTCCTACTCACTCCCCCTCAATCACAGCAGTGATACATAAACCAATTTGACTTGAGAATTGATGAAGACACTCTTCAAAACACACTCTTGATTAAGCTTCACAGCTTTTTAATCAAGTAACACAATCACTCGTGCTTCACAGCTTTGAGTGATGTACACAACTAACTTGACTCTGCTTCACAGCTTTAGTCAAGTAACATTCAAACACTCTTGCTTCAAAGCTTTGAGTGCTACACAACACTTACAATTGAAACCTATTCCAAGACACTTATCACAATGATAATTGCTTGGAGTACAATAAACAAATCTATAGAGATTACAAACTTGATCTTCTAATCAATCAGCAGGGATCACTTCAAAAACCGCAGCTCTGTTGAATATATAGCAGCTGCAACTTCAGTTAGGGTTTCCAAAAACCTAGGGTTGATTCCGTTTGACCTTAAGACCAGGTCACAGTACTTCATTGATCAGGTTAGGATTGAGCTAGGTTACTCCTCAGAAAATGCAGGATTCTGTTTAGGAAGGACTGAGTTATTTCCTGAAAAAACTCAGACTTATCCAATCCTGTAATCCTGCTAGTTCAGAACAGGATGTCATAACATCTGTTATGACATCTGAGAAAACCTGTCTACTGATTAGTAAAATGTGATCATTTTGCAAACATGCTCAGATACACACTTATAAACATCAGTATTTGAGTTACAATATTTTTCTGCACATGTACCTAAAGAGCTAGTACAACCTGAACTAGAATGTTATGACATCAGTCATGACATTCACACATATACTTGGAATTTACCAAAAATGCAAGCCAATACCTAAACACCTACAAACTCCCCCTTTGGCAGATTTTTGGCTAAAGTCCCTAAACAATCAGAGATAGATAGATAGCAGCAGAAATAAATGACAGCAGAAAAATATAGTGTTAAGTACTAATTAAGCAGTACCAAATATTCTCCCCCACTTTAGCCACAAATGGGCCAAAGATTACATGTTTATAAAGTTATACAGTTATCCAAGACAAAATAATGAGATCAGCAGCAGACAATAGCAGAACATACTTCCAAACTCCATCAGTAACACCACCAAGCAACAATCATCCTTCAAGCACTGTCATCAGACTCAGAGGATTCAGGCTTCTTTCTTTTCTTGTGAGTAATGTCAGCATTTCTCTCTTTGTTTGATGTCTCAACATTCTTAGAGACATTTGGATTTGTTTCAGCATTTGAGTTTTCTTGGTGCAGAGGAACAGAAATGCCAGGAACTGAGTGGTTCTCGTTCAGAATTCGGGAAACAATTTTTGCTATTGCTTGATTAACATAGGCTGTCCCTTCCCTATTTGCAATTTCAGGGGGTACTGAAGAGGAAGGATGAGATGGATTACCTGTATGTCTTGTTCGCACCTCTTTGGCCTTGGTGGAGTTAATTCTATGAGAACAGATCTCCAGAACATCAGAGTCCAGACAGGAAGAGATTGTCCCAGAATCTTGATCAGATGAAGAGGTTGAGATGGTCGTATTGGATGATGATGGCGTTTGAGACATTTTGTCAGTTTTGAAGGACAAACAGCAAATGAGAAGAAATTCCTGATTGATGAGAAGACGAGAGAGGAACAAAGCAAAGGAGTGCCTATTCAACTTCTTGAAACAGTTGTAGGAAATGAGAAAATACAATTTTAAACCAATCAGAACAGGCAGAAGTCCTTTGGTCTTTGTTTTAAGCAAAATTAATTGCTACAATTCCTCATGTTGGCAAATACCCAACTTACCCCTTAAGTTTTCAAATTGATTTGCATCCAAAGCCTTGGTAAAAATGTCAGCCAGCTGTAGCTCAGTGGCAACATGTTCCAATTTGATGGTCTTTTCTTCTACAAGGTCTCTAATAAAGTGATGTCGTATGTCAATATGTTTGGTCCTGCTATGCTGAATGGGATTCTTGGATATGTTGATTGTACTCAGATTGTCACAGTATAATGTCATAACATCTTGTGTGACGTTATACTCAGTGAGCATCTGTTTCATCCATAACATTTGAGAGCAGCTACTGCCAGCTGCAATATATTCAGCTTCAGCGGTGGACAGAGACACACAATTCTGTTTCTTGCTGAACCAGGAGACCAGATTACTTCCCAAAAAGAAACATCCTCCAGAGGTGCTTTTTCTATCATCAGCACTACCAGCCCAATCAGCATCACAGTAGCCAGTCAGAGTCGGTTCACAGCCATGAGTATACAACAATCCATAGTTGTAAGTACCACTTACATACTTCAAAATTCTCTTCACTTGATTGATATGACTGACTTTGGGATCAGCTTGGTATCTAGCACAAACTCCAACTGCAAAGGCAATATCAGGTCTGCTGGCAGTTAAGTACAACAGGCTTCCTATCATGCTTCTGTACAGACTTTGATCCACCTTAACCCCACTTGAATCTTTGGAGAGCTTTAGATGAGTAGGAGCAGGAGTCCTTTTGTGACTTGCATTCTCCATACCAAACTTCTTTACAATATTCTTAGCATACTTGCTTTGAGATAAGAAGATTGAGTCCTCCATCTGTGAGACTTGTAGTCCAAGAAAATAAGTTAGTTCTCCCATGAGACTCATTTCAAATTCAGCCTGCATCTGGTCAGCAAAGTGTTTAACCATATGTTCTGACATTCCGCCAAACACTATATCATCAACATATATTTGGGCAACCATCAACTTCCCTCCTTCAGTTTTGACAAATAGAGTTTTGTCCAAGCCTCCTTTTCTGTAGCCTTTGTCTGAGAGAAACTTTGTTAACCTGTCATACCATGCTCTAGGAGCTTGTTTCAGCCCATATAGAGCTTTTCTCAATTTGTAGACATGATCAGGATGGGTTGGATCCACAAAACCTTTAGGTTGTTCCACATAAGCTTCCTCATTTAAGTACCCATTTAGAAAGGCACTTTTCACATCCATCTGAAATAACTTGAACTTCAGAAGACAAGCAATTGACAACAAGAGTCTGATTGATTCCAACCTGGCTACAGGTGCAAAAGTTTCATCAAAGTCAACCCCTTCAACTTGGGTGTATCCTTGAGCAACAAGTCTCGCCTTATTTCTGGTGACAACTCCTTCAGCATCTGACTTGTTCTTGAATATCCATTTTGTCCCAATGATGTTAGTTCCTTCAGGTCTAGGAACCAGTTCCCAAACTTCATGCTGCTTGAATTGGTTCAGTTCATCTTGCATTGCACCAATCCAATATTCATCAGTCAAGGCTTCCTTGACATTTCTTGGTTCTATTTTGGACACAAAACAAGAATTTGAGATGATTTCTCTTGATCTTGTGATGACTCCACTATTAGGATCTCCTATGATGAGCTCTTTTGGATGATCCTTCTGAATTCTGATGGAAGGAGTCTTGCTAGCTTCCTTTGATTCTGATTCTGTTGTGGTGGAGTTGGGTAGATCATCCTGTTGGGTTGAAGTCTCAAAGAATGTCTCAACAGTACACGGAACATCTGTTTCTTCATGATAGTCATCAATTATGACATTTATTGATTCCATCATGGTTTTGGTTCTGGAGTTGAATACTCTATAAGCTCTGCTGTTTGAGGAGTATCCTAGAAATATGCCTTCATCACTTTTGGAGTCCAGTTTTCTTCTCTGTTCCCGATCAGACAGGATATAGCATTTGCTGCCAAACACATGGAAGTACTTCACAGTTGGTTTTCTTCCTTTCCAGAGTTCATATATGGTGGATGAGGTTCCCTTTCTCAAGGTGACCCTGTTATGAACATAACAAGCTGTATTCATAGCTTCAGCCCAGAAATACATAGGAAGTTTTTTGGCATGTAACATTGCTCTGGCAGATTCTTGTATGGTCCTGTTTTTTCTTTCCACAACTCCATTTTGCTGAGGTGTTATGGGAGAAGAAAACTCATGACTGATTCCTTCTGAAGCACAGAAGTCATCAAACCTGCTGTTTTCAAATTCCTTGCCATGATCACTTCTGATTCTGACAATACATACTTCCTTCTCTCTTTGAATTCTTTTGCACAGTTCTCTAAAGACTTCAAATGCATCTGATTTTTCTCTAATGAAATTAATCCAGGTGAATCTGGAAAAATCATCCACAACCACATAGGCATATCTTTTACCACCAAGACTTTCTACTTGCATTGGTCCCATCAGATCCATATGGAGGAGTTCTAGAACCTTAGTGGTGGTCAGATGTCTTGACTTTGGATGTGACATCCTTGTCTGCTTGCCCACCTGACATTCACCGCAAACTCTTCCTTCATCAATTAGCAGTTTTGGAATCCCTCTGACTGCCTCCAAGGAGATGATCCTCTTCATACCCCTTAGGTGAAGATGGCCAAGTTTTTGGTGCCACAGTTTCACCTCTTTCTCTTCTTTTGCAATGCGACACACAGATGAGAAATTAGTGTTCTCAGCCTCCCATAAGTAACAGTTGTCTTTGGATCTGACTCCTTTCATTACTGTCTCCTGTTTGTCATTGATTACAAGGCATTCAGATTTTGAGAAATTGACCTTGAATCCTAGATCACACAGTTGACTGATACTAATGAGATTAGCGGTCAGTCCTTTCACCAGCAGTACTTCATTTAGACTTGGAACTCCAGGGCAGTTCAAATCACCAACTCCTTTGATTTCACCTTTAGCCCCATCTCCAAAGGTCACAAAACTGGTGGTGTGAGGCTTAACATTATTGAGGAGGTTCTTGATTCCAGTCATATGTCTGGAACATCCACTGTCAAAATACCAGTCTTCTTTTGCAGAGACCCTCAGGGAAGTGTGAGCTATCAGTGCAGTAGCCTTTTTCTTCCATTGAGGAGCATGTGGTACCTTTTTAGACTTAGGTTTGACACCTGAATTCTGATTAGGGTATCCATGTAATCTGAAGCAGAAACGCTTTATGTGGCCATATCTACCACAATGATGACATTTCCATCTTTGGTACTTTTTCCTCATATGTTTCTGTTCCTGATGTCGAGAGTTGTGTTGAGACATCTGTTTTGACATTTGCCTACCAGAACCAGATTTCGTTGCTTTCATAAATCCTAGACCAGATTTATTTCCCACATTTTGTCCAATCTGTAGGATCTCTTCCAATTTGTCAGTTCCATTTGTCAACATCTTGACAGATTTTGTCATTTGATCCAGTTGTGAGTTCAGCAATTGAACTTCTCCTTCTAGAAGACTTATAGTTTCAAGGTTTTCCCGTTTTTCAGCCTCCATCTTTATGATGAGTTTTGATTGTTTCTTATTCTGCACACAGACTTCAGTACTTCTGATACACAATTCCTTGTATGTTTCAGCCAGTTCTTCAAAAGTCACCTCTTCATCACTTTCAGAGGTACAAACACCAGTTAAAGCAGTAACTCGTTTGGCAGTCTCTTCTTCAGAATTACTTTCTGAATCACAGTCGGACCACGTAACTGTCATTCCTTTTTGTTTCTTAAGAAAGGTAGGACATTCAGCTCGAATATGCCCATATCCTTCACAACCATGGCATTGAATTCCTCTGCCTTGAACTCCCTTCCCATCTGACCTTGGTCTTTTGCTGGAACTGTCAATGTCAAAGGAAATGTTATGAACATTAGACCTTGACTTTGGATCTATTCTTTTGATGAGTTTGTTGAATTGTCTTCCTAGCATGGCTATAGCTTCTGAAATGTTTTCTTCAACATCAGTGTTGGACATAAGTGCTATGCTCTTGTTCTTTTTGACATCATCATTAGTGATTCCCATCTCAAATGTCTGAAGAGACCCAATAAGTTCATCTACTTTCAACTTGCTAATGTCCTGGGCTTCCTCTATGGCAGTCACCTTCATTGCAAATCTTTTAGGCAAGGATCTGAGAATCTTCCTCACCAGTTTTTCTTCTGACATTTTTTCTCCCAGTGCTCCTGAGGTGTTGGCAATCTCCAAGATGTTCATGTGAAACTCATGAATGGTTTCATCTTCCATCATTTTTAGATTCTCAAACTTAGTGGTCAACATCTGAAGCCTTGACATTTTTACTTTGGAAGTTCCCTCATGAGTAGTTTTGAGAGTGTCCCAAACTTCCTTGGCCAGTTCATATTGATGAACTAATCTGAAAATATTTCTATCAATTCCATTGAACAAGGCATTTAGAGCTTTGGAATTTCCCAGGGCTAGCTCATCTTCTTCTTTACTCCAATCTTCCTCAGGCTTCAGACTGATTGTCCCATCTTCCTCAGGTATGGTGGGATGAATCCATCCTTTGTCAGCAGCTCTCCAAGCCTTTTTGTCCAGAGATTTTAGGAAGGCAATCATACGAGGTTTCCAGTAGTCATAATTAGTTCCATCCAGAATGGGTGGTCTATTTCCAAAAACTCCTTCTTTGTCCATAGTGCCAGAAAGTGATATCCCTAGATCTCACCCAGTAATACAGGCAGGGTGCCTGCTCTGATGCCAATTGAAATTTCTGGCTACAGATACTTAATGTCACGTCCGATGTTATGACACCGTATCTGACTTAGTATATGACAGTAAATACAAAAGCAGTAAACAACACAGTCAATTGTTTACCCAGTTCAGTGTGCAACAACACCTACTCTGGGGGCTACCAAGCCAGGGAGAGAATCCACTATAAGAGATGTTAATTCAGGAATAAACCAACCAGTTTATCTCCTTCACTTAAGACCTACCCAATGCAATTCTAATCTAAGTACAACTTAAACCTGAGTTCCTACTCACTCCCCCTCAATCACAGCAGTGATACATAAACCAATTTGACTTGAGAATTGATGAAGACACTCTTCAAAACACACTCTTGATTAAGCTTCACAGCTTTTTAATCAAGTAACACAATCACTCGTGCTTCACAGCTTTGAGTGATGTACACAACTAACTTGACTCTGCTTCACAGCTTTAGTCAAGTAACATTCAAACACTCTTGCTTCAAAGCTTTGAGTGCTACACAACCCTTACAATTGAAACCTATTCCAAGACACTTATCACAATGATAATTGCTTGGAGTACAATAAACAAATCTATAGAGATTACAAACTTGATCTTCTAATCAATCAGCAGGGATCACTTCAAAAACCGCAGCTCTGTTGAATATATAGCAGCTGCAACTTCAGTTAGGGTTTCCAAAAACCTAGGGTTGATTCCGTTTGACCTTAAGACCAGGTCACAGTACTTCATTGATCAGGTTAGGATTGAGCTAGGTTACTCCTCAGAAAACGCAGGATTCTGTTTAGGAAGGACTGAGTTATTTCCTGAAAAAACTCAGACTTATCCAATCCTGTAATCCTGCTAGTTCAGAACAGGATGTCATAACATCTGTTATGACATCTGAGAAAACCTGTCTACTGATTAGTAAAATGTGATCATTTTGCAAACATGCTCAGATACACACTTATAAACATCAGTATTTGAGTTACAATATTTTTCTGCACATGTACCTAAAGAGCTAGTACAACCTGAACTAGAATGTTATGACATCAGTCATGACATTCACACATATACTTGGAATTTACCAAAAATGCAAGCCAATACCTAAACACCTACATTGAAGAATATGGGAGGGCAAATTTTGGGGTACAACAGTTGCCCCTGTTCAATATTCTTAGACCTGAGGATGCAGATTGGCTGACGTGCCTTTCGTAATCCGAGGGTAGAAGATGATTGAACACTAGAGTGCCCAGAAATTTGCGCTCACATAGTAGCAGTGTGATGATGGGAATGGGCTTGTAGATGCCATTTGGAGATTGATGGATAGGATGATGGGCTTATAGATGCCATCTGGAGGTTGATCGCGTAAGAGATTCCTTAGCGAGAACTTGCGTACCCGCAAAAGAAAAATGAGTACCTGACATGTTGCAGGATCTGGTTTTCAGATGCTTTGTATAGATATGTCCTGACTGGTTACAGGAGCTGGATCTGGAGCTTCAAAAGATGATAAATGAACCAGGGGTGGTTACTACCTCAGCAGGAACGGTGAGAGAACCTAGGATAACTTCAGCTTCAACAGCAATCGTTGAGAGAATCTTGGTGGGAATTACCATCTCCACAGGATCAGGGAGAGAACCATAGGAAATTATAATCTCAAAAGCGGACGTTTGAGAAAAACCTGGAATGGAATTATCATCTCGGGGAGAGAACCATAGGAAATTATAATCTCAAAAGCGGACGTTTGAGAAAAACCTAAAATGGAATTATCATCTCCGCACCGTTGGGGAGAGAACCATAGGAAATTATAATCTCAAAAGCGGACGTTTGAGAAAAACCTGGGATGGAATTATCATCTCCGCACCGTTGGGGAGAGAACCATAGGAAATTATAATCTCAAAAGCGGACGTTTGAGAAAAACCTGGGATGGAATTATCATCTCCGCACCGTTGGGGAGAGAACCATAGGAAATTATAATCTCAAAAGCGGACGTTTGAGAAAAACCTGGGATGGAATTATCATCTCCGCACCGTTGGGGAGAGAACCATAGGAAATTATGATCTCAAAAGCGGACGTTTGAGAAAAACCTGAAATGGAATTATCATCTCCGCACCGTTGGGGAGAGAACCATAGGAAATTATAATCTCAACAGCGGACGTTTGAGAAAAACCTGGGATGGAATTATCATCTCCGCACCGTTGGGGAGAGAACCATAGGAAATTATAATCTCAAAAGCGGGCGTTTGAGAAAAACCTGGGTTGGAATTATCATCTCCACAACATTGAGGAGAGAACCATAGGAAATTATAATCTCAAAAGCGGACGTTTGAGAAAAACCTGGGTTGGAATTATCATCTCCACAACATTGGGGAGAGAACCATAGGAAATTATAATCTCAAAAGCGGACGTTTGAGAAAAACCTGGAATGGAATTATCACCTCCACAACATTGGGGAGAGAACCATAGGAAATTATAATCTCAAAAGCGGACGTTTGAGAAAAACCTGAAATGGAATTATCACCTCCACAACATTGGGGAGAGAACCATAGGAAATTATAATCTCAAAAGCGGACGTTTGAGAAAAACCTGAAATGGAATTATCACCTCCACAACATTGGGGAGAGAACCATAGGAAATTATAATCTCAAAAGCGGACGTTTGAGAAAAACCTGGGATGGAATTATCATCTCCACAACATTGGGGAGAGAACCATAGGAAATTATAATCTCAAAAGCGGACGTTTGAGAAAAACCTGGGTTGGAATTATCATCTCCACAACATTGGGGAGAGAACCATAGGAAATTATAATCTCAAAAGCGGACGTTTGAGAAAAACCTGGGTTGGAATTAACATCTCCACAACATTGGGGAGAGAACCATAGGAAATTATAATCTCAAAAGCGGACGTTTGAGAAAAACCTGGGTTGGAATTATCATCTCCACAATATTGGGGAGAGAACCATAGGAAATTATAATCTCAAAAGTGGGCGTTTGAGAAAAACCTGGGTTGGAATTATCATCTCCACAACATTGGGGAGAGAACCATAGGAAATTATAATCTCAAAAGCGGACGTTTGAGAAAAACCTGGGATGGAATTATCATCTCCGCACCGTTGGGGAGAGAACCATAGGAAATTATAATCTCAAAAGCGGACGTTTGAGAAAAACCTGGGATGGAATTATCATCTCTGCACCGTTGGGGAGAGAACCATAGGAAATTATGATCTCAAAAGCGGACGTTTGAGAAAAACCTGAAATGGAATTATCTTCTCCGCACTGTTGGGGAGAGAACCATAGGAAATTATAATCTCAACAGCGGACGTTTGAGAAAAACCTGGGATGGAATTATCATCTCCGCACCGTTGGGGAGAGAACCATAGGAAATTATAATCTCAAAAGTGGGCGTTTGAGAAAAACCTGGGTTGGAATTATCATCTCCACAACATTGGGGAGAGAACCATAGGAAATTATAATCTCAAAAGCGGACGTTTGAGAAAAACCTGGAATGGAATTATCACCTCCACAACATTGGGGAGAGAACCATAGGAAATTATAATCTCAAAAGCGGACGTTTGAGAAAAACCTGAAATGGAATTATCACCTCCACAACATTGGGGAGAGAACCATAGGAAATTATAATCTCAAAAGCGGACGTTTAAGAAAAACCTGAAATGGAATTATCACCTCCACAACATTGGGGAGAGAACCATAGGAAATTATAATCTCAAAAGCGGACGTTTGAGAAAAACCTGGGATGGAATTATCATCTCCACAACATTGGGGAGAGAACCATAGGAAATTATAATCTCAAAAGCGGACGTTTGAGAAAAACCTGGGTTGGAATTATCATCTCCACAACATTGGGGAGAGATCCATAGGAAATTATAATCTCAAAAGCGGACGTTTGAGAAAAACCTGGGTTGGAATTATCATCTCCACAACATTGGGGAGAGAACCATAGGAAATTATAATCTCAAAAGCGGACGTTTGAGAAAAACCTGGAATGGAATTATCACCTCCACAACATTGGGGAGAGAACCATAGGAAATTATAATCTCAAAAGCGGACGTTTGAGAAAAACCTGAAATGGAATTATCACCTCCACAACATTGGGGAGAGAACCATAGGAAATTATAATCTCAAAAGCGGACGTTTGAGAAAAACCTGAAATGGAATTATCACCTCCACAACATTGGGGAGAGAACCATAGGAAATTATAATCTCAAAAGCGGACGTTTGAGAAAAACCTGGGATGGAATTATCATCTCCACAACATTGGGGAGAGAACCATAGGAAATTATTATCTCAAAAGCGGACGTTTGAGAAAAACCTGGGTTGGAATTATCATCTCCACAACATTGGGGAGAGAACCATAGGAAATTATAATCTCAAAAGCGGACGTTTGAGAAAAACCTGGGATGGAATTATCACCTCCACAACATTGGGGAGAGAACCATAGGAAATTATAATCTCAAAAGCGGACGTTTGAGAAAAACCTGGGATGGAATTATCATCTCCGCACCGTTGGGGAGAGAACCATAGGAAATTATGATCTCAAAAGCGGACGTTTGAGAAAAACCTGAAATGGAATTATCTTCTCCGCACTGTTGGGGAGAGAACCATAGGAAATTATAATCTCAACAGCGGACGTTTGAGAAAAACCTGGGATGGAATTATCATCTCCGCACCGTTGGGGAGAGAACCATAGGAAATTATAATCTCAAAAGTGGGCGTTTGAGAAAAACCTGGGTTGGAATTATCATCTCCACAACATTGGGGAGAGAACCATAGGAAATTATAATCTCAAAAGCGGACGTTTGAGAAAAACCTGGAATGGAATTATCACCTCCACAACATTGGGGAGAGAACCATAGGAAATTATAATCTCAAAAGCGGACGTTTGAGAAAAACCTGAAATGGAATTATCACCTCCACAACATTGGGGAGAGAACCATAGGAAATTATAATCTCAAAAGGGGACGTTTAAGAAAAACCTGAAATGGAATTATCACCTCCACAACATTGGGGAGAGAACCATAGGAAATTATAATCTCAAAAGCGGACGTTTGAGAAAAACCTGGGATGGAATTATCATCTCCACAACATTGGGGAGAGAACCATAGGAAATTATAATCTCAAAAGCGGACGTTTGAGAAAAACCTGGGTTGGAATTATCATCTCCACAACATTGGGGAGAGAACCATAGGAAATTATAATCTCAAAAGCGGACGTTTGAGAAAAACCTGGGTTGGAATTATCATCTCCACAACATTGGGGAGAGAACCATAGGAAATTATAATCTCAAAAGCGGACGTTTGAGAAAAACCTGGAATGGAATTATCACCTCCACAACATTGGGGAGAGAACCATAGGAAATTATAATCTCAAAAGCGGACGTTTGAGAAAAACCTGAAATGGAATTATCACCTCCACAACATTGGGGAGAGAACCATAGGAAATTATAATCTCAAAAGCGGACGTTTGAGAAAAACCTGAAATGGAATTATCACCTCCACAACATTGGGGAGAGAACCATAGGAAATTATAATCTCAAAAGCGGACGTTTGAGAAAAACCTGGGATGGAATTATCATCTCCACAACATTGGGGAGAGAACCATAGGAAATTATTATCTCAAAAGCGGACGTTTGAGAAAAACCTGGGTTGGAATTATCATCTCCACAACATTGGGGAGAGAACCATAGGAAATTATAATCTCAAAAGCGGACGTTTGAGAAAAACCTGGGTTGGAATTAACATCTCCACAACATTGGGGAGAGAACCATAGGAAATTATAATCTCAAAAGCGGACGTTTGAGAAAAACTTGGGTTGGAATTATCATCTCCACAATATTGGGGAGAGAACCATAGGAAATTATAATCTCAAAAGTGGGCGTTTGAGAAAAACCTGGGTTGGAATTATCATCTCCACAACATTGGGGAGAGAACCATAGGAAATTATAATCTCAAAAGCGGACGTTTGAGAAAAACCTGGGATGGAATTATCATCTCCGCACCGTTGGGGAGAGAACCATAGGAAATTATAATCTCAAAAGCGGACGTTTGAGAAAAACCTGGGATGGAATTATCATCTCCGCACCGTTGGGGAGAGAACCATAGGAAATTATGATCTCAAAAGCGGACGTTTGAGAAAAACCTGAAATGGAATTATCTTCTCCGCACCGTTGGGGAGAGAACCATAGGAAATTATAATCTCAACAGCGGACGTTTGAGAAAAACCTGGGATGGAATTATCATCTCCGCACCGTTGGGGAGAGAACCATAGGAAATTATAATCTCAAAAGTGGGCGTTTGAGAAAAACCTGGGTTGGAATTATCATCTCCACAACATTGGGGAGAGAACCATAGGAAATTATAATCTCAAAAGCGGACGTTTGAGAAAAACCTGGGTTGGAATTATCATCTCCACAACATTGGGGAGAGAACCATAGGAAATTATAATCTCAAAAGCGGACGTTTGAGAAAAACCTGGAATGGAATTATCACCTCCACAACATTGGGGAGAGAACCATAGGAAATTATAATCTCAAAAGCGGACGTTTGAGAAAAACCTGGAATGGAATTATCACCTCCACAACATTGGGGAGAGAACCATAGGAAATTATAATCTCAAAAGCGGACGTTTGAGAAAAACCTGAAATGGAATTATCACCTCCACAACATTGGGGAGAGAACCATAGGAAATTATAATCTCAAAAGCGGACGTTTGAGAAAAACCTGAAATGGAATTATCACCTCCACAATATTGGGGAGAGAACCATAGGAAATTATAATCTCAAAAGCGGACATTTGAGAAAAACCTGGGATGGAATTATCATCTCCACAACATTGGGGAGAGAACCATAGGAAATTATAATCTCAAAAGCGGACGTTTGAGAAAAACCTGGGTTGGAATTATCATCTCCACAACATTGGGGAGAGAACCATAGGAAATTATAATCTCAAAAGCGGACGTTTGAGAAAAACCTGGGTTGGAATTAACATCTCCACAACATTGGGGAGAGAACCATAGGAAATTATAATCTCAAAAGCGGACGTTTGAGAAAAACCTGGGTTGGAATTATCATCTCCACAATATTGGGGAGAGAACCATAGGAAATTATAATCTCAAAAGTGGGCGTTTGAGAAAAACCTGGGTTGGAATTATCATCTCCACAACATTGGGGAGAGAACCATAGGAAATTTTAATCTCAAAAGCGGACGTTTGAGAAAAACCTGGGATGGAATTATCATCTCCGCACCGTTGGGGAGAGAACCATAGGAAATTATAATCTCAAAAGCGGACGTTTGAGAAAAACCTGGGATGGAATTATCATCGCCGCACCGTTGGGGAGAGAACCATAGGAAATTATGATCTCAAAAGCGGACGTTTGAGAAAAACCTGAAATGGAATTATCATCTCCGCACCGTTGGGGAGAGAACCATAGGAAATTATAATCTCAACAGCGGACGTTTGAGAAAAACCTGGGATGGAATTATCATCTCCGCACCGTTGGGGAGAGAACCATAGGAAATTATAATCTCAAAAGTGGGCGTTTGAGAAAAACCTGGGTTGGAATTATCATCTCCACAACATTGGGGAGAGAACCATAGGAAATTATAATCTCAAAAGCGGACGTTTGAGAAAAACCTGGAATGGAATTATCACCTCCACAACATTGGGGAGAGAACCATAGGAAATTATAATCTCAAAAGCGGACGTTTGAGAAAAACCTGAAATGGAATTATCACCTCCACAACATTGGGGAGAGAACCATAGGAAATTATAATCTCAAAAGCGGACGTTTAAGAAAAACCTGAAATGGAATTATCACCTCCACAACATTGGGGAGAGAACCATAGGAAATTATAATCTCAAAAGCGGACGTTTGAGAAAAACCTGGGATGGAATTATCATCTCCACAACATTGGGGAGAGAACCATAGGAAATTATAATCTCAAAAGCGGACGTTTGAGAAAAACCTGGGTTGGAATTATCATCTCCACAACATTGGGGAGAGAACCATAGGAAATTATAATCTCAAAAGCGGACGTTTGAGAAAAACCTGGGTTGGAATTATCGTCTCCACAACATTGGGGAGAGAACCATAGGAAATTATAATCTCAAAAGCGGACGTTTGAGAAAAACCTGGAATGGAATTATCACCTCCACAACATTGGGGAGAGAACCATAGGAAATTATAATCTCAAAAGCGGACGTTTGAGAAAAACCTGAAATGGAATTATCACCTCCACAACATTGGGGAGAGAACCATAGGAAATTATAATCTCAAAAGCGGACGTTTGAGAAAAACCTGAAATGGAATTATCACCTCCACAACATTGGGGAGAGAACCATAGGAAATTATAATCTCAAAAGCGGACGTTTGAGAAAAACCTGGGATGGAATTATCATCTCCACAACATTGGGGAGAGAACCATAGGAAATTATAATCTCAAAAGTGGACGTTTGAGAAAAACCTGGGTGGGAATTATCATCTCCACAACATTGGGGAGAGAACCATAGGAAATTATAATCTCAAAAGCGGACGTTTGAGAAAAACCTGGGTTGGAATTATCATCTCCACAATATTGGGGAGAGAACCATAGGAAATTATAATCTCAAAAGTGGGCGTTTGAGAAAAACCTGGGTTGGAATTATCATCTCCACAACATTGGGGAGAGAACCATAGGAAATTTTAATCTCAAAAGCGGACGTTTGAGAAAAACCTGGGATGGAATTATCATCTCCGCACCGTTGGGGAGAGAACCATAGGAAATTATAATCTCAAAAGCGGACGTTTGAGAAAAACCTGGGATGGAATTATCATCGCCGCACCGTTGGGGAGAGAACCATAGGAAATTATGATCTCAAAAGCGGACGTTTGAGAAAAACCTGAAATGGAATTATCATCTCCGCACCGTTGGGGAGAGAACCATAGGAAATTATAATCTCAACAGCGGACGTTTGAGAAAAACCTGGGATGGAATTATCATCTCCGCACCGTTGGGGAGAGAACCATAGGAAATTATAATCTCAAAAGTGGGCGTTTGAGAAAAACCTGGGTTGGAATTATCATCTCCACAACATTGGGGAGAGAACCATAGGAAATTATAATCTCAAAAGCGGACGTTTGAGAAAAACCTGGAATGGAATTATCACCTCCACAACATTGGGGAGAGAACCATAGGAAATTATAATCTCAAAAGCGGACGTTTGAGAAAAACCTGAAATGGAATTATCACCTCCACAACATTGGGGAGAGAACCATAGGAAATTATAATCTCAAAAGCGGACGTTTAAGAAAAACCTGAAATGGAATTATCACCTCCACAACATTGGGGAGAGAACCATAGGAAATTATAATCTCAAAAGCGGACGTTTGAGAAAAACCTGGGATGGAATTATCATCTCCACAACATTGGGGAGAGAACCATAGGAAATTATAATCTCAAAAGCGGACGTTTGAGAAAAACCTGGGTTGGAATTATCATCTCCACAACATTGGGGAGAGAACCATAGGAAATTATAATCTCAAAAGCGGACGTTTGAGAAAAACCTGGGTTGGAATTATCGTCTCCACAACATTGGGGAGAGAACCATAGGAAATTATAATCTCAAAAGCGGACGTTTGAGAAAAACCTGGAATGGAATTATCACCTCCACAACATTGGGGAGAGAACCATAGGAAATTATAATCTCAAAAGCGGACGTTTGAGAAAAACCTGAAATGGAATTATCACCTCCACAACATTGGGGAGAGAACCATAGGAAATTATAATCTCAAAAGCGGACGTTTGAGAAAAACCTGAAATGGAATTATCACCTCCACAACATTGGGGAGAGAACCATAGGAAATTATAATCTCAAAAGCGGACGTTTGAGAAAAACCTGGGATGGAATTATCATCTCCACAACATTGGGGAGAGAACCATAGGAAATTATAATCTCAAAAGTGGACGTTTGAGAAAAACCTGGGTGGGAATTATCATCTCCACAACATTGGGGAGAGAACCATAGGAAATTATAATCTCAAAAGCGGACGTTTGAGAAAAACCTGGGTTGGAATTAACATCTCCACAACATTGGGGAGAGAACCATAGGAAATTATAATCTCAAAAGCGGAAGTTTGAGAAAAACCTGGGTTGGAATTATCATCTCCACAATATTGGGGAGAGAACCATAGGAAATTATAATCTCAAAAGTGGGCGTTTGAGAAAAACCTGGGTTGGAATTATCATCTCCACAACATTGGGGAGAGAACCATAGGAAATTATAATCTCAAAAGCGGACGTTTGAGAAAAACCTGGGATGGAATTATCATCTCCGCACCGTTGGGGAGAGAACCATAGGAAATTATAATCTCAAAAGCGGACGTTTAAGAAAAACCTGGGATGGAATTATCATCTCCGCACCGTTGGGGAGAGAACCATAGGAAATTATGATCTCAAAAGCGGACGTTTGAGAAAAACCTGAAATGGAATTATCTTCTTTGCACCGTTGGGGAGAGAACCATAGGAAATTATAATCTCAACAGCGGACGTTTGAGAAAAACCTGGGATGGAATTATCATCTCCGCACCGTTGGGGAGAGAACCATAGGAAATTATAATCTCAAAAGTGGGCGTTTGAGAAAAACCTGGGTTGGAATTATCATCTCCACAACATTGGGGAGAGAACCATAGGAAATTATAATCTCAAAAGCGGACGTTTGAGAAAAACCTGGGTTGGAATTATCATCTCCACAACATTGGGGAGAGAACCATAGGAAATTATAATCTTAAAAGCGGACGTTTGAGAAAAACCTGGAATGGAATTATCACCTCCACAACATTGGGGAGAGAACCATAGGAAATTATAATCTCAAAAGCGGACGTTTGAGAAAAACCTGGAATGGAATTATCACCTCCACAACATTGGGGAGAGAACCATAGGAAATTATAATCTCAAAAGCGGACGTTTGAGAAAAACCTGAAATGGAATTATCACCTCCACAACATTGGGGAGAGAACCATAGGAAATTATAATCTCAAAAGCGGACGTTTGAGAAAAACCTGAAATGGAATTATCACCTCCACTACATTGGGGAGAGAACCATAGGAAATTATAATCTCAAAAGCGGACGTTTGAGAAAAACCTGGGATGGAATTATCATCTCCACAACATTGGGGAGAGAACCATAGGAAATTATAATCTCAAAAGCGGACGTTTGAGAAAAACCTGGGTTGGAATTATCATCTCCACAACATTGGGGAGAGAACCATAGGAAATTATAATCTCAAAAGCGGACGTTTGAGAAAAACCTGGGTTGGAATTAACATCTCCACAATATTGGGGAGAGAACCATAGGAAATTATAATCTCAAAAGCGGACGTTTGAGAAAAACCTGGGTTGGAATTATCATCTCCACAATATTGGGGAGAGAACCATAGGAAATTATAATCTCAAAAGTGGGCGTTTGAGAAAAACCTGGGTTGGAATTTGTAATCTCAAGCCTCAACTCAACTTTAGTTTTGATGAAAGACAAACAAGCTAGTTTGATGAAAGACAAACAAGCATTATGGAAAGAAGGAAAAGAAGTGGAAATCATCTTAAAGCATCATTCACTCAAAGCTTCAAGGAACTTGGCAAGCAATCAAGTATATCAATTCTCAATTAAACTACATTGATTAGAAATGCTCAAAAATGATATACACACTTGCCACATCACTTCAATTATATTTTAAAACAATTTTTAAGTTTTTCTCTGCTGTAAATCGATTAACATCTTGTGTAAATCGATTTACACATGCTTTTTCAAAAACTGTTTGCTCCTGCCAGCAATCGATTGACATGTTGTGTAAATCGATTGATCACAGAACAAACTGATTTTTTAACACATGTAAATCGATTGACACAACATGCTAATCGATTTACACTTCAAACTTTTTGAAATTCTGAACGTTACAAACACGTGCAATCGATTTGCATGTTATGTTAATCGATTTGCACATTGAAAATTTTGAAAAATCTGAAATGGTTTCAAGATATCCTTCATACCTTTTCTCCAATAGTTGCATGATCAAACATTGCATCTTGTCAAGTTTTTCAAACAGAAAAGTGTCCTTCTGGAAAGGTATCTTGATTACTATATATTGCAAAATATTTTCAAATCAAAAACAACTCTTCTCTTGCAATAAAATCTGAACTTTGTAAAATATTCAAACTTCATATTTCTTAACTTTTAAGAACAAAGATTTTCTGCACTTTCACACATATAAAGAACAGAAATCTTTGAGCATTATCTAACCATTGTGTTACAGTTTGAATTGCTTACAAGAGAAGAAAGAAGAAACTTCAAGAAATCATACTTCATAAAAACATACAAAGTGTAACTTATTTCCAGGATTGTTGGAATTAAGTATTAGATTACTTTTGTTCCTTGTTGTCCATTATTGGAAACAAGAGGTATCTTTTGAGAGGATTGTTCTCATTAGACTTATTGGAAATCCAAGAGGGTGTTCTTGGTTATTTGTTAGGTTCTTTAGTGGATAAGACTAGGAAGAGTCTTGTAAAAGTTCTAACAATATAGTAAAATCTCTTGCGTGTTTGCAAGGGGACTGGACGTACTTCCGGGTTGTGGAAGGAACCAGGATAATTCTCCGTGTCTCTTTACTTTCTGCACTTTACAGTTTTCAAAGCACTAAATCAAAACCAGAAAGTATAAAATAAGTCAAAAATCGACCATCACCTAATTCACCCCCCCTCTTAGGCGCAATCTTAATCTTACAGAATTATCATCTCCACAACATTGGGGAGAGAACCATAGGAAATTATGATCTCAAAAGCGGACGTTTGAGAAAAACCTGAAATGGAATTATCTTCTCCGCACCGTTGGGGAGAGAACCATAGGAAATTATAATCTCAACAGCGGACGTTTGAGAAAAACCTGGGATGGAATTATCATCTCCGCACCGTTGGGGAGAGAACCATAGGAAATTATAATCTCAAAAGTGGGCGTTTGAGAAAAACCTGGGTTGGAATTATCATCTCCACAACATTGGGGAGAGAACCATAGGAAATTATAATCTCAAAAGCGGACGTTTGAGAAAAACCTGGGTTGGAATTATCATCTCCACAACATTGGGGAGAGAACCATAGGAAATTATAATCTCAAAAGCGGACGTTTGAGAAAAACCTGGAATGGAATTATCACCTCCACAACATTGGGGAGAGAACCATAGGAAATTATAATCTCAAAAGCGGACGTTTGAGAAAAACCTGGAATGGAATTATCACCTCCACAACATTGGGGAGAGAACCATAGGAAATTATAATCTCAAAAGCGGACGTTTGAGAAAAACCTGAAATGGAATTATCACCTCCACAACATTGGGGAGAGAACCATAGGAAATTATAATCTCAAAAGCGGACGTTTGAGAAAAACCTGAAATGGAATTATCACCTCCACAACATTGGGGAGAGAACCATAGGAAATTATAATCTCAAAAGCGGACGTTTGAGAAAAACCTGGGATGGAATTATCATCTCCACAACATTGGGGAGAGAACCATAGGAAATTATAATCTCAAAAGCGGACGTTTGAGAAAAACCTGGGTTGGAATTATCATCTCCACAACATTGGGGAGAGAACCATAGGAAATTATAATCTCAAAAGCGGACGTTTAAGAAAAACCTGGGTTGGAATTAACATCTCCACAACATTGAGGAGAGAACCATAGGAAATTATAATCTCAAAAGCGGACGTTTGAGAAAAACCTGGGTTGGAATTATCATCTCCACAATATTGGGGAGAGAACCATAGGAAATTATAATCTCAAAAGTGGGCGTTTGAGAAAAACTTGGGTTGGAATTATCATCTCCACAACATTGGGGAGAGAACCATAGGAAATTATAATCTCAAAAGCGGACGTTTGAGAAAAACCTGGGATGGAATTATCATCTCCGCACCGTTGGGGTGAGAACCATAGGAAATTATAATCTCAAAAGCGGACGTTTGAGAAAAACCTGGGATGGAATTATCATCGTCGCACCGTTGGGGAGAGAACCATAGGAAATTATGATCTCAAAAGCGGACGTTTGAGAAAAACCTGAAATGGAATTATCATCTCCGCACCGTTGGGGAGAGAACCATAGGAAATTATAATCTCAACAGCGGACGTTTGAGAAAAACCTGGGATGGAATTATCATCTCCGCACCGTTGGGGAGAGAACCATAGGAAATTATAATCTCAAAAGTGGGCGTTTGAGAAAAACCTGGGTTGGAATTATCATCTCCACAACATTGGGGAGAGAACCATAGGAAATTATAATCTCAAAAGCGGACGTTTGAGAAAAACCTGGAATGGAATTATCACCTCCACAACATTGGGGAGAGAACCATAGGAAATTATAATCTCAAAAGCGGACGTTTGAGAAAAACCTGAAATGGAATTATCACCTCCACAACATTGGGGAGAGAACCATAGGAAATTATAATCTCAAAAGCGGACGTTTAAGAAAAACCTGAAATGGAATTATCACCTCCACAACATTTGGGAGAGAACCATAGGAAATTATAATCTCAAAAGCGGACGTTTGAGAAAAACCTGGGATGGAATTATCATCTCCACAACATTGGGGAGAGAACCATAGGAAATTATAATCTCAAAAGCGGACGTTTGAGAAAAACCTGGGTTGGAATTATCATCTCCACAACATTGGGGAGAGAACCATATGAAATTATAATCTCAAAAGCGGACGTTTGAGAAAAACCTGGGTTGGAATTATCATCTCCACAACATTGGGGAGAGAACCATAGGAAATTATAATCTCAAAAGCGGACATTTGAGAAAAACCTGGAATGGAATTATCACCTCCACAACATTGGGGAGAGAACCATAGGAAATTATAATCTCAAAAGCGGACGTTTGAGAAAAACCTGAAATGGAATTATCACCTCCACAACATTGGGGAGAGAACCATAGGAAATTATAATCTCAAAAGCGGACGTTTGAGAAAAACCTGAAATGGAATTATCACCTCCACAACATTGGGGAGAGAACCATAGGAAATTATAATCTCAAAAGCGGACGTTTGAGAAAAACCTGGGATGGAATTATCATCTCCACAACATTGGGGAGAGAACCATAGGAAATTATAATCTCAAAAGCGGACGTTTGAGAAAAACCTGGGTTGGAATTATCATCTCCACAACATTGGGGAGAGAACCATAGGAAATTATAATCTCAAAAGCGGACGTTTGAGAAAAACCAGGGTTGGAATTAACATCTCCACAACATTGGTGAGAGAACCATAGGAAATTATAATCTCAAAAGCGGACGTTTGAGAAAAACCTGGGTTGGAATTATCATCTCCACAATATTGGGGAGAGAACCATAGGAAATTATAATCTCAAAAGTGGGCGTTTGAGAAAAACCTGGGTTGGAATTATCATCTCCACAACATTGGGGAGAGAACCATAGGAAATTATAATCTCAAAAGCGGACGTTTGAGAAAAACCTGGGATGGAATTATCATCTCCACAACATTGGGGAGAGAACCATAGGAAATTATAATCTCAAAAGCGGACGTTTGAGAAAAACCTGGGTTGGAATTATCATCTCCACAACATTGGGGAGAGAACCATATGAAATTATAATCTCAAAAGCGGACGTTTGAGAAAAACCTGGGTTGGAATTATCATCTCCACAACATTAGGGAGAGAACCATAGGAAATTATAATCTCAAAAGCGGACATTTGAGAAAAACCTGGAATGGAATTATCACCTCCACAACATTGGGGAGAGAACCATAGGAAATTATAATCTCAAAAGCGGACGTTTGAGAAAAACCTGAAATGGAATTATCACCTCCACAACATTGGGGAGAGAACCATAGGAAATTATAATCTCAAAAGCGGACGTTTGAGAAAAACCTGAAATGGAATTATCACCTCCACAACATTGGGGAGAGAACCATAGGAAATTATAATCTCAAAAGCGGACGTTTGAGAAAAACCTGGGATGGAATTATCATCTCCACAACATTGGGGAGAGAACCATAGGAAATTATAATCTCAAAAGCGGACGTTTGAGAAAAACCTGGGTTGGAATTATCATCTCCACAACATTGGGGAGAGAACCATAGGAAATTATAATCTCAAAAGCGGACGTTTGAGAAAAACCAGGGTTGGAATTAACATCTCCACAACATTGGTGAGAGAACCATAGGAAATTATAATCTCAAAAGCGGACGTTTGAGAAAAACCTGGGTTGGAATTATCATCTCCACAATATTGGGGAGAGAACCATAGGAAATTATAATCTCAAAAGTGGGCGTTTGAGAAAAACCTGGGTTGGAATTATCATCTCCACAACATTGGGGAGAGAACCATAGGAAATTATAATCTCAAAAGCGGACGTTTGAGAAAAACCTGGGATGGAATTATCATCTCCGCACCGTTGGGGAGAGAACCATAGGAAATTATAATCTCAAAAGCGGACGTTTGAGAAAAACCTGGGATGGAATTATCATCTCCGCACCGTTGGGGAGAGAACCATAGGAAATTATGATCTCAAAAGCGGACGTTTGAGAAAAACCTGAAATGGAATTATCTTCTTTGCACCGTTGGGGAGAGAACCATAGGAAATTATAATCTCAACAGCGGACGTTTGAGAAAAACCTGGGATGGAATTATCATCTCCGCACCGTTGGGGAGAGAACCATAGGAAATTATAATCTCAAAAGTGGGCGTTTGAGAAAAACCTGGGTTGGAATTATCATCTCCACAACATTGGGGAGAGAACCATAGGAAATTATAATCTCAAAAGCGGACGTTTGAGAAAAACCTGGGTTGGAATTATCATCTCCACAACATTGGGGAGAGAACCATAGGAAATTATAATCTTAAAAGCGGACGTTTGAGAAAAACCTGGAATGGAATTATCATCTCCACAACATTGGGGAGAGAACCATAGGAAATTATAATCTCAAAAGCGGACGTTTGAGAAAAACCTGGGTTGGAATTATCATCTCCACAACATTGGGGAGAGAACCATAGGAAATTATAATCTCAAAAGCGGACGTTTGAGAAAAACCTGGGTTGGAATTAACATCTCCACAACATTGGGGAGAGAACCATAGGAAATTATAATCTCAAAAGCGGACGTTTGAGAAAAACCTGGGTTGGAATTATCATCTCCACAATATTGGGGAGAGAACCATAGGAAATTATAATCTCAAAAGCGGGCGTTTGAGAAAAACCTGGGTTGGAATTATCATCTCCACAACATTGGGGAGAGAACCATAGGAAATTATAATCTCAAAAGCGGACGTTTGAGAAAAACCTGGGATGGAATTATCATCTCCGCACCGTTGGGGAGAGAACCATAGGAAATTATAATCTCAAAAGCGGACGTTTGAGAAAAACCTGGGATGGAATTATCATCGCCGCACCGTTGGGGAGAGAACCATAGGAAATTATGATCTCAAAAGCGGACGTTTGAGAAAAACCTGAAATGGAATTATCATCTCCGCACCGTTGGGGAGAGAGCCATAGGAAATTATAATCTCAACAGAGGAAGTTTGAGAAAAACCTGGGATGGAATTATCATCTCCGCACCGTTGGGGAGAGAACCATAGGAAATTATAATCTCAAAAGTGGGCGTTTGAGAAAAACCTGGGTTGGAATTATCATCTCCACAACATTGGGGAGAGAACCATAGGAAATTATAATCTCAAAAGCGGACGTTTGAGAAAAACCTGGAATGGAATTATCACCTCCACAACATTGGGGAGAGAACCATAGGAAATTATAATCTCAAAAGCGGACGTTTGAGAAAAACCTGAAATGGAATTATCACCTCCACAACATTGGGGAGAGAACCATAGGAAATTATAATCTCAAAAGCGGACGTTTAAGAAAAACCTGAAATGGAATTATCACCTCCACAACATTGGGGAGAGAACCATAGGAAATTATAATCTCAAAAGCGGACGTTTGAGAAAAACCTGGGATGGAATTATCATCTCCACAACATTGGGGAGAGAACCATAGGAAATTATAATCTCAAAAGCGGACGTTTGAGAAAAACCTGAAATGGAATTATCACCTCCACAACATTGGGGAGAGAACCATAGGAAATTATAATCTCAAAAGCGGACGTTTGAGAAAAACCTGAAATGGAATTATCACCTCCACAACATTGGGGAGAGAACCATAGGAAATTATAATCTCAAAAGCGGACGTTTGAGAAAAACCTGGGATGGAATTATCATCTCCACAACATTGGGGAGAGAACCATAGGAAATTATAATCTCAAAAGCGGACGTTTGAGAAAAACCTGGGTTGGAATTATCATCTCCACAATATTGGGGAGAGAACCATAGGAAATTATAATCTCAAAAGTGGGCGTTTGAGAAAAACCTGAAATGGAATTATCACCTCCACAACATTGGGGAGAGAACCATAGGAAATTATAATCTCAAAAGCGGACGTTTGAGAAAAACCTGAAATGGAATTATCACCTCCACAACATTGGGGAGAGAACCATAGGAAATTATAATCTCAAAAGCGGACGTTTGAGAAAAACCTGGGATGGAATTATCATCTCCACAACATTGGGGAGAGAACCATAGGAAATTATAATCTCAAAAGTGGACGTTTGAGAAAAACCTGGGTGGGAATTATCATCTCCACAACATTGGGGAGAGAACCATAGGAAATTATAATCTCAAAAGCGGACGTTTGAGAAAAACCTGGGTTGGAATTATCATCTCCACAATATTGGGGAGAGAACCATAGGAAATTATAATCTCAAAAGTGGGCGTTTGAGAAAAACCTGGGTTGGAATTATCATCTCCACAACATTGGGGAGAGAACCATAGGAAATTTTAATCTCAAAAGCGGACGTTTGAGAAAAACCTGGGATGGAATTATCATCTCCGCACCGTTGGGGAGAGAACCATAGGAAATTATAATCTCAAAAGCGGACGTTTGAGAAAAACCTGGGATGGAATTATCATCGCCGCACCGTTGGGGAGAGAACCATAGGAAATTATGATCTCAAAAGCGGACGTTTGAGAAAAACCTGAAATGGAATTATCATCTCCGCACCGTTGGGGAGAGAACCATAGGAAATTATAATCTCAACAGCGGACGTTTGAGAAAAACCTGGGATGGAATTATCATCTCCGCACCGTTGGGGAGAGAACCATAGGAAATTATAATCTCAAAAGTGGGCGTTTGAGAAAAACCTGGGTTGGAATTATCATCTCCACAACATTGGGGAGAGAACCATAGGAAATTATAATCTCAAAAGCGGACGTTTGAGAAAAACCTGGAATGGAATTATCACCTCCACAACATTGGGGAGAGAACCATAGGAAATTATAATCTCAAAAGCGGACGTTTGAGAAAAACCTGAAATGGAATTATCACCTCCACAACATTGGGGAGAGAACCATAGGAAATTATAATCTCAAAAGCGGACGTTTAAGAAAAACCTGAAATGGAATTATCACCTCCACAACATTGGGGAGAGAACCATAGGAAATTATAATCTCAAAAGCGGACGTTTGAGAAAAACCTGGGATGGAATTATCATCTCCACAACATTGGGGAGAGAACCATAGGAAATTATAATCTCAAAAGCGGACGTTTGAGAAAAACCTGGGTTGGAATTATCATCTCCACAACATTGGGGAGAGAACCATAGGAAATTATAATCTCAAAAGCGGACGTTTGAGAAAAACCTGGGTTGGAATTATCGTCTCCACAACATTGGGGAGAGAACCATAGGAAATTATAATCTCAAAAGCGGACGTTTGAGAAAAACCTGGAATGGAATTATCACCTCCACAACATTGGGGAGAGAACCATAGGAAATTATAATCTCAAAAGCGGACGTTTGAGAAAAACCTGAAATGGAATTATCACCTCCACAACATTGGGGAGAGAACCATAGGAAATTATAATCTCAAAAGCGGACGTTTGAGAAAAACCTGAAATGGAATTATCACCTCCACAACATTGGGGAGAGAACCATAGGAAATTATAATCTCAAAAGCGGACGTTTGAGAAAAACCTGGGATGGAATTATCATCTCCACAACATTGGGGAGAGAACCATAGGAAATTATAATCTCAAAAGTGGACGTTTGAGAAAAACCTGGGTGGGAATTATCATCTCCACAACATTGGGGAGAGAACCATAGGAAATTATAATCTCAAAAGCGGACGTTTGAGAAAAACCTGGGTTGGAATTAACATCTCCACAACATTGGGGAGAGAACCATAGGAAATTATAATCTCAAAAGCGGAAGTTTGAGAAAAACCTGGGTTGGAATTATCATCTCCACAATATTGGGGAGAGAACCATAGGAAATTATAATCTCAAAAGTGGGCGTTTGAGAAAAACCTGGGTTGGAATTATCATCTCCACAACATTGGGGAGAGAACCATAGGAAATTATAATCTCAAAAGCGGACGTTTGAGAAAAACCTGGGATGGAATTATCATCTCCGCACCGTTGGGGAGAGAACCATAGGAAATTATAATCTCAAAAGCGGACGTTTAAGAAAAACCTGGGATGGAATTATCATCTCCGCACCGTTGGGGAGAGAACCATAGGAAATTATGATCTCAAAAGCGGACGTTTGAGAAAAACCTGAAATGGAATTATCTTCTTTGCACCGTTGGGGAGAGAACCATAGGAAATTATAATCTCAACAGCGGACGTTTGAGAAAAACCTGGGATGGAATTATCATCTCCGCACCGTTGGGGAGAGAACCATAGGAAATTATAATCTCAAAAGTGGGCGTTTGAGAAAAACCTGGGTTGGAATTATCATCTCCACAACATTGGGGAGAGAACCATAGGAAATTATAATCTCAAAAGCGGACGTTTGAGAAAAACCTGGGTTGGAATTATCATCTCCACAACATTGGGGAGAGAACCATAGGAAATTATAATCTTAAAAGCGGACGTTTGAGAAAAACCTGGAATGGAATTATCACCTCCACAACATTGGGGAGAGAACCATAGGAAATTATAATCTCAAAAGCGGACGTTTGAGAAAAACCTGGAATGGAATTATCACCTCCACAACATTGGGGAGAGAACCATAGGAAATTATAATCTCAAAAGCGGACGTTTGAGAAAAACCTGAAATGGAATTATCACCTCCACAACATTGGGGAGAGAACCATAGGAAATTATAATCTCAAAAGCGGACGTTTGAGAAAAACCTGAAATGGAATTATCACCTCCACTACATTGGGGAGAGAACCATAGGAAATTATAATCTCAAAAGCGGACGTTTGAGAAAAACCTGGGATGGAATTATCATCTCCACAACATTGGGGAGAGAACCATAGGAAATTATAATCTCAAAAGCGGACGTTTGAGAAAAACCTGGGTTGGAATTATCATCTCCACAACATTGGGGAGAGAACCATAGGAAATTATAATCTCAAAAGCGGACGTTTGAGAAAAACCTGGGTTGGAATTAACATCTCCACAACATTGGGGAGAGAACCATAGGAAATTATAATCTCAAAAGCGGACGTTTGAGAAAAACCTGGGTTGGAATTATCATCTCCACAATATTGGGGAGAGAACCATAGGAAATTATAATCTCAAAAGTGGGCGTTTGAGAAAAACCTGGGTTGGAATTTGTAATCTCAAGCCTCAACTCAACTTTAGTTTTGATGAAAGACAAACAAGCTAGTTTGATGAAAGACAAACAAGCATTATGGAAAGAAGGAAAAGAAGTGGAAATCATCTTAAAGCATCATTCACTCAAAGCTTCAAGGAACTTGGCAAGCAATCAAGTATATCAATTCTCAATTAAACTACATTGATTAGAAATGCTCAAAAATGATATACACACTTGCCACATCACTTCAATTATATTTTAAAACAATTTTTAAGTTTTTCTCTGCTGTAAATCGATTAACATCTTGTGTAAATCGATTTACACATGCTTTTTCAAAAACTGTTTGCTCCTGCCAGCAATCGATTGACATGTTGTGTAAATCGATTGATCACAGAACAAACTGATTTTTTAACACATGTAAATCGATTGACACAACATGCTAATCGATTTACACTTCAAACTTTTTGAAATTCTGAACGTTACAAACACGTGCAATCGATTTGCATGTTATGTTAATCGATTTGCACATTGAAAATTTTGAAAAATCTGAAATGGTTTCAAGATATCCTTCATACCTTTTCTCCAATAGTTGCATGATCAAACATTGCATCTTGTCAAGTTTTTCAAACAGAAAAGTGTCCTTCTGGAAAGGTATCTTGATTACTATATATTGCAAAATATTTTCAAATCAAAAACAACTCTTCTCTTGCAATAAAATCTGAACTTTGTAAAATATTCAAACTTCATATTTCTTAACTTTTAAGAACAAAGATTTTCTGCACTTTCACACATATAAAGAACAGAAATCTTTGAGCATTATCTAACCATTGTGTTACAGTTTGAATTGCTTACAAGAGAAGAAAGAAGAAACTTCAAGAAATCATACTTCATAAAAACATACAAAGTGTAACTTATTTCCAGGATTGTTGGAATTAAGTATTAGATTACTTTTGTTCCTTGTTGTCCATTATTGGAAACAAGAGGTATCTTTTGAGAGGATTGTTCTCATTAGACTTATTGGAAATCCAAGAGGGTGTTCTTGGTTATTTGTTAGGTTCTTTAGTGGATAAGACTAGGAAGAGTCTTGTAAAAGTTCTAACAATATAGTAAAATCTCTTGCGTGTTTGCAAGGGGACTGGACGTACTTCCGGGTTGTGGAAGGAACCAGGATAATTCTCCGTGTCTCTTTACTTTCTGCACTTTACAGTTTTCAAAGCACTAAATCAAAACCAGAAAGTATAAAATAAGTCAAAAATCGACCATCACCTAATTCACCCCCCCTCTTAGGCGCAATCTTAATCTTACAATTGGTATCAGAGCAGGTTATAGGTAACCTGCTCCTAGAGATCCAGAATGGCTTCCGCAAATCATCAACCAGTTTTCAGAGATGGTGGTAGTAACAACAAGCCTCCTCTATTTTGTGGTGAATATTTTGACTTTTGGAAAATACGCATGAAGGCGCATTTAGAAGCACAAGGAGAGGAAGTATGGGATGCTGTTGAAAATGGTCCATTTATCCCAATAACGGTAATCAATGGCGTTGGGTCTGCAAAGCCCAAAACTGTATGGGACGACGATGATAAAAAGAAAGTTCTCTATGACAAAAAGGCAATAAACCTTCTTCAAGGTGCTCTCAGTATGGACGAATTTTTTCGTGTCTCAAACTGCACAACAGCAAAGGAAATTTGGGATACCTTGGTTCAAACTCATGAAGGAACGGCTGAAGTAAAAAGATCAAGGCTAAATACCTTGAGTCAAGAATATGAACTATTTCGAATGCAGCCCGGAGAATCCATTCTTGACTTACAAAAGAGATTTGTGCATTTGACAAATCACTTAATTGCTCTTGGTAAAACCCTGTCAAATGATGAACTCAACTTGAAAATCCTTAGATCATTGACTAGGGAATGGCAACCAAAGGTAACGGCAATCTCGGAAAAGAAGAGTCTCTCCGCAATGACTTCCGCTACATTATTCGGCAAACTTCAAGAATACGAAACGGAACTCGGTAGACTTGAAAAACATGAGAATCTAGAAAAGAAGTCCAAAAACATTGCCTTAAAAATTGATTCAAAAGAAGTGGTAAAAGAAGACAATCCGGAAGAAGATGAAAATTTCATGCTTCTAGTGAAAAGACTTGGAAAGTTTTTTGGCAGAAATGACAAAGGCGGATCTCATGCATATAAGAGAAAGCACTTCAAGAAAAGAGAAGCCTCCACATCAACTCAAGATGTCTCATGTTATGAATGTGGAAAGCAAGGACACATCAAGCCAAACTGTCCAAATCTCCCAAAGAAAAATGGATTCAAAGGAAAGGACTCAAAACAAAAGAAAGCCTACATAGCATGGGAAGATAATGATATGAGCAGTTCATCGGAATCGGAAAGCGACGAATGTGCAAACTTAGCCTTAATGGCATCGCATCACTCCGACAATGAAGAAGAGGTTAGTAATGAATTTAATCTTTTTGATGATGATGTTCAAGGTGCAATTGATGAACTCTTGAAAGAATGCAAAAGTTTATACAAAAAGGTGTCAAAACAAGAAAAAGAACTTCTAAGTTGTCTAGAAAAAATTGACACCATGACTAAAGATTTTGATCTTCAAAAACAAAATTTTATAAAAGAAAAGGAAAACTTTGCATGCTCCAAGTGTGAATCAAATGTCTTTCAAATTGTTCAATTGAAAAGAGTCATTGAACGATATGAAAAAGGACAAATAGGATTGGAAGGATTACTAAGCCAACAACGTTATCCTAATGATAAAAGAGGTCTTGGTTATGTGAATACTAAGAAACCAAGTAACAATCCCACTGTTTTTGTAAAGGCTAGTAATAGTTCCAATCCCAAGAAAGTAGAAAAGAAGCAAGTTGTTCATAATCATCAAAAGAAAAAGGCTAATGTATCTAAAAGAAAACAAATGCCTAGATACAAGAGTAAATTTGTTCCAAATTGTTTTTACTGTGGTATTATCGGACACACACCAAATGCATGCTATATTAGAAATTTCAGTATGGCTAGTGGACATTATGCATGGGTGAAAAAGGGAACTAACTATGAAGGACCCAAGGCAACTTGGGTACCTAACAAGAAATAATTTGTTTTTGTAGGTATGCTTGAAATCCACTTCAAATGTTTGGTATCTTGACAGTGGATGTTCAAAGCATATGACAGGAGATGTACACCAATTTTCATATCTAGTACATAAAGCCAAAGGGTATGTCACCTATGGAGACAACACCAAAGGAAATATTCTTGGCGTTGGAATAGTTGGCACACCTCCATCCATTCAAATTGAGGATGTTCTCTATGTTGAAGGATTAAAGCACAACCTTCTTAGCATAAGTCAACTTTGCGATAGAGGGTTCAAGATCAAATTCAACAAAGAAGAATGCCTTATTATGGATGAGGCAACCAATGAGGTAAAACTCAAAGGTATAAGATCTAACAATATTTTTGTGATTACTCTAGATGATTTGTCTATGAAGGTACAATGTCTTATGGTAAACAACAATGACGCTTGGTTATGGCATAAGAGGATTGCTCACATTCACATGGAGCACTTGAACAAATTGGTTAAGCATGACTTAGTTATTGGTCTACCAAAGATGAAGTTCATCAAAGACAAATTATGTAGTGCATGCCAAAAGGGCAAACAGACCAAATCAACTTTCAAACCAAAGAATGTGGTTTCAACAACAAGACCACTTCAATTGTTGCACATGGATCTTTTTGGTCCATCTAGAACAAGAAGCTTTGGAGGTAACATTTATGCATTAGTTATTGTAGATGATTTTTCCCGTTTCACTTGGACTTTGTTTTTAGTACACAAGAATGAAGCATTCAAGGCATTCAAGAGATATGCAAAACAAGTTCAAAATGAGAAGTCATCAAAGATAACATCAATCCGAAGTGATCACGGTGGAGAGTTCCAAAACAGTCTATTTGAAGAATTTTGTGAAGAAAATGGGATCTTCCACAATTTTTCAGCACCAAGAACTCCACAACAAAATGGAGTAGTTGAAAGGAAAAATAGGTCTTTGGTGGAACTTGCTAGAACCATGCTAAGTGACTCAAGTTTGCCTAAATATTTTTGGGCGGATGCGATAAGCACGGCATGTTATGTAAGCAATCGCGTGATCATAAGACCTATACTAAAGAAAACTCCATATGAGATCTACAAAGGAAGAAAACCAAATATCTCTCACTTTCATATTTTCGGGTGCAAATGTTTTGTCCTTAACAACGACAAAGACAATCTCGGTAAGTTCGATGAAAAATCGGATGAAGGTATCTTTCTTGGTTACTCCCTTTCTAGCAAAGCTTTTAGAATTTACAATAAAAGAACTTTAACTATAGAAGAATCAATGCATGTTTCTTTTGATGAATCTAACACCTCCAAGGAGGAAGTTGCTATTTGTGATGATGATGATTCTATAGATTTATCTCATGAGATTTCCTGCGGAGATGGCAAAATTGTCAATCCGGAACAAACACATGAACTTTCACATCAAAATGAAAATGATGATGATCTTCCTCAAGAATGGAGAACTCATCGTGATCATCCAATTGACAATATAATTGGAGATATTAGCAAAGGAGTATCTACTCGACTAAATCTTAAGGATGCATGCTTAAATATGGCGTTTGTATCTCAAGTTGAACCTACTAAAGTGGCTCAAGCACTAGAAGATGATCAATGGATCCTTGCCATGCAAGAGGAGTTAAACCAATTCGAGCGGAACGAAGTTTGGGAACTTGTTCCTAATCCAGGAAATAAACGTATCATTGGAACCAAATGGGTTTTCAAAAACAAGATGGATGAAAATGGAATAATCACTCGAAACAAGGCAAGACTAGTTGCTCAAGGATACAACCAAGAGGAAGGAATTGATTTTGAAGAAACTTTTGCTCCGGTAGCACGTTTGGAAGCAATAAGACTATTACTTGCATATGCATGCTCATTGGAATTTGAACTTTTTCAAATGGATGTAAAAAGCGCATTTCTCAACGGATTCATAAATGAAGAAGTCTATGTAAAGCAACCTCCCGGATTTGAAGACTTCAAACATCCTAATCATGTCTTCAAACTGAAGAAAGCTCTCTATGGGCTGAAGCAAGCACCAAGGGCGTGGTATGATAGACTAAGCGCATTCCTATGTGAAAAAGGTTTTGTAAAGGGTAAAGTTGATACCACTCTCTTCATAAAAAATGTTAATCATCATACCTTACTTGTACAAATCTATGTAGATGATATTGTTTTCGGTTCAACTAACCAAAATATGTGCAAGGAATTTTCGTCTATGATGCAAGGAGAGTTTGAGATGTCTATGATGGGAAGATTGAATTTCTTTCTTGGTCTTCAAATTAAGCAACTCAAACATGGTATCTTCGTAAACCAATCAAAATATTGCAAAGACCTTATAAAGAAGTTTGAGATGGAAAGTAGCAAAGAAAGTGCAATTCCTATGGGATCCGGCACCTATCTTGACCCAGATGAATCAGGAAATTCTATTGACATAACTAAGTATCGTGGAATGATTGGCTCACTCCTTTATTTAACAGCAAGTAGACCTGACATTATGTTCAGCGTTTGCCTATGTGCAAGATATCAAGCCAATCCTAAAGAGTCTCACCTTGCAGCAGTCAAGCGCATAATAAAATATCTCAAAGGAACAACCAACGTCGGATTATGGTATCCAAAAGGTAGTATGTGCAATCTAGTTGGTTATTCTGATGCTGACTATGCAGGTTGCAAAACTGATCGCAAAAGTACAAGTGGAACATGTCACATTCTTGGAAATGCCTTGGTTTCATGGTCATGCAAAAAGCAAGCAAGCGTAGCTCTCAGCACTGCCGAAGCAGAATACATTGCGGCTGGAAGTGGATGCGCACAAATTCTTTGGCTAAAACAACAATTACTTGACTATGGAGTAAACCTTGGATGCATTCCTCTTCGATGTGATAACACAAGCGCGATCAATATTACGAAAAATCCAGTTATGCATTCCCGGACGAAACACATTGACATCAGACATCATTTTATCCGAGACCATGTACTCAAAGGAGATGTCGAGATCACATTTGTGGACACTCAAAATCAACTCGCGGACATCTTCACAAAACCACTTGCAAAGGATGCATTTTTCAAAATTCGTCGTGAACTTGGAATCCTCGATGAACAAGATATTTAAGGTGCACTCAATCCTTGACTATACCTTAATGTACATATATATGTGGTTAGACATTGTTTCAAATGTTAAAAATAATGATTTTTTAAATTTTCTCTTTAAGTAAATCGATTTACACCATATGTCAATCAATTTACTACTGAAGCAAATCAATTTTTTAATAAAATCTTGTGTGTAAATCGATTTACACAACATGTAAATCGATTTACCACTGAACGAAAATTATTTTTTTATAAAAATGTTCTGTTATATATTTTAGAAGTTTTGTGTTTTTCATTCATGTTCCTATACATTTCTTTCTGGTATACTTTCTTGTTGCATCTTTCCCTTCTTTTTGATAATGTCAAAGGGGGAGAAGGATGTAATAGCACTTTATGGTTGTTTGTTTTCATTGTCTTTACAGAGCAAACTTTCAAAGCTTTTTCTCCATAGGGGGAGAAATCTTCTCAGGGGGAGAAAACACCTTTTGCTCAAATTCTGATCAACACATAAAGGAAAATGGTTTGTCATCATCAAAAAGGGGGAGAATGTAATCTCAAGCCTCAACTCAACTTTAGTTTTGATGAAAGACAAACAAGCTAGTTTGATGAAAGACAAACAAGCATTATGGAAAGAAGGAAAAGAAGTGGAAATCATCTTAAAGCATCATTCACTCAAAGCTTCAAGGAACTTGGCAAGCAATCAAGTATATCAATTCTCAATTAAACTACATTGATTAGAAATGCTCAAAAATGATATACACACTTGCCACATCACTTCAATTATATTTTAAAACAATTTTTAAGTTTTTCTCTGCTGTAAATCGATTAACATCTTGTGTAAATCGATTTACACATGCTTTTTCAAAAACTGTTTGCTCCTGCCAGCAATCGATTGACATGTTGTGTAAATCGATTGATCACAGAACAAACTGATTTTTTAACACATGTAAATCGATTGACACAACATGCTAATCGATTTACACTTCAAACTTTTTGAAATTCTGAACGTTACAAACACGTGCAATCGATTTGCATGTTATGTTAATCGATTTGCACATTGAAAATTTTGAAAAATCTGAAATGGTTTCAAGATATCCTTCATACCTTTTCTCCAATAGTTGCATGATCAAACATTGCATCTTGTCAAGTTTTTCAAACAGAAAAGTGTCCTTCTGGAAAGGTATCTTGATTACTATATATTGCAAAATATTTTCAAATCAAAAACAACTCTTCTCTTGCAATAAAATCTGAACTTTGTAAAATATTCAAACTTCATATTTCTTAACTTTTAAGAACAAAGATTTTCTGCACTTTCACACATATAAAGAACAGAAATCTTTGAGCATTATCTAACCATTGTGTTACAGTTTGAATTGCTTACAAGAGAAGAAAGAAGAAACTTCAAGAAATCATACTTCATAAAAACATACAAAGTGTAACTTATTTCCAGGATTGTTGGAATTAAGTATTAGATTACTTTTGTTCCTTGTTGTCCATTATTGGAAACAAGAGGTATCTTTTGAGAGGATTGTTCTCATTAGACTTATTGGAAATCCAAGAGGGTGTTCTTGGTTATTTGTTAGGTTCTTTAGTGGATAAGACTAGGAAGAGTCTTGTAAAAGTTCTAACAATATAGTAAAATCTCTTGCGTGTTTGCAAGGGGACTGGACGTACTTCCGGGTTGTGGAAGGAACCAGGATAATTCTCCGTGTCTCTTTACTTTCTGCACTTTACAGTTTTCAAAGCACTAAATCAAAACCAGAAAGTATAAAATAAGTCAAAAATCGACCATCACCTAATTCACCCCCCCTCTTAGGCGCAATCTTAATCTTACAGAATTATCATCTCCACAACATTGGGGAGAGAACCATAGGAAATTATGATCTCAAAAGCGGACGTTTGAGAAAAACCTGAAATGGAATTATCTTCTCCGCACCGTTGGGGAGAGAACCATAGGAAATTATAATCTCAACAGCGGACGTTTGAGAAAAACCTGGGATGGAATTATCATCTCCGCACCGTTGGGGAGAGAACCATAGGAAATTATAATCTCAAAAGTGGGCGTTTGAGAAAAACCTGGGTTGGAATTATCATCTCCACAACATTGGGGAGAGAACCATAGGAAATTATAATCTCAAAAGCGGACGTTTGAGAAAAACCTGGGTTGGAATTATCATCTCCACAACATTGGGGAGAGAACCATAGGAAATTATAATCTCAAAAGCGGACGTTTGAGAAAAACCTGGAATGGAATTATCACCTCCACAACATTGGGGAGAGAACCATAGGAAATTATAATCTCAAAAGCGGACGTTTGAGAAAAACCTGGAATGGAATTATCACCTCCACAACATTGGGGAGAGAACCATAGGAAATTATAATCTCAAAAGCGGACGTTTGAGAAAAACCTGAAATGGAATTATCACCTCCACAACATTGGGGAGAGAACCATAGGAAATTATAATCTCAAAAGCGGACGTTTGAGAAAAACCTGAAATGGAATTATCACCTCCACAACATTGGGGAGAGAACCATAGGAAATTATAATCTCAAAAGCGGACGTTTGAGAAAAACCTGGGATGGAATTATCATCTCCACAACATTGGGGAGAGAACCATAGGAAATTATAATCTCAAAAGCGGACGTTTGAGAAAAACCTGGGTTGGAATTATCATCTCCACAACATTGGGGAGAGAACCATAGGAAATTATAATCTCAAAAGCGGACGTTTAAGAAAAACCTGGGTTGGAATTAACATCTCCACAACATTGAGGAGAGAACCATAGGAAATTATAATCTCAAAAGCGGACGTTTGAGAAAAACCTGGGTTGGAATTATCATCTCCACAATATTGGGGAGAGAACCATAGGAAATTATAATCTCAAAAGTGGGCGTTTGAGAAAAACTTGGGTTGGAATTATCATCTCCACAACATTGGGGAGAGAACCATAGGAAATTATAATCTCAAAAGCGGACGTTTGAGAAAAACCTGGGATGGAATTATCATCTCCGCACCGTTGGGGTGAGAACCATAGGAAATTATAATCTCAAAAGCGGACGTTTGAGAAAAACCTGGGATGGAATTATCATCGTCGCACCGTTGGGGAGAGAACCATAGGAAATTATGATCTCAAAAGCGGACGTTTGAGAAAAACCTGAAATGGAATTATCATCTCCGCACCGTTGGGGAGAGAACCATAGGAAATTATAATCTCAACAGCGGACGTTTGAGAAAAACCTGGGATGGAATTATCATCTCCGCACCGTTGGGGAGAGAACCATAGGAAATTATAATCTCAAAAGTGGGCGTTTGAGAAAAACCTGGGTTGGAATTATCATCTCCACAACATTGGGGAGAGAACCATAGGAAATTATAATCTCAAAAGCGGACGTTTGAGAAAAACCTGGAATGGAATTATCACCTCCACAACATTGGGGAGAGAACCATAGGAAATTATAATCTCAAAAGCGGACGTTTGAGAAAAACCTGAAATGGAATTATCACCTCCACAACATTGGGGAGAGAACCATAGGAAATTATAATCTCAAAAGCGGACGTTTAAGAAAAACCTGAAATGGAATTATCACCTCCACAACATTTGGGAGAGAACCATAGGAAATTATAATCTCAAAAGCGGACGTTTGAGAAAAACCTGGGATGGAATTATCATCTCCACAACATTGGGGAGAGAACCATAGGAAATTATAATCTCAAAAGCGGACGTTTGAGAAAAACCTGGGTTGGAATTATCATCTCCACAACATTGGGGAGAGAACCATATGAAATTATAATCTCAAAAGCGGACGTTTGAGAAAAACCTGGGTTGGAATTATCATCTCCACAACATTGGGGAGAGAACCATAGGAAATTATAATCTCAAAAGCGGACATTTGAGAAAAACCTGGAATGGAATTATCACCTCCACAACATTGGGGAGAGAACCATAGGAAATTATAATCTCAAAAGCGGACGTTTGAGAAAAACCTGAAATGGAATTATCACCTCCACAACATTGGGGAGAGAACCATAGGAAATTATAATCTCAAAAGCGGACGTTTGAGAAAAACCTGAAATGGAATTATCACCTCCACAACATTGGGGAGAGAACCATAGGAAATTATAATCTCAAAAGCGGACGTTTGAGAAAAACCTGGGATGGAATTATCATCTCCACAACATTGGGGAGAGAACCATAGGAAATTATAATCTCAAAAGCGGACGTTTGAGAAAAACCTGGGTTGGAATTATCATCTCCACAACATTGGGGAGAGAACCATAGGAAATTATAATCTCAAAAGCGGACGTTTGAGAAAAACCAGGGTTGGAATTAACATCTCCACAACATTGGTGAGAGAACCATAGGAAATTATAATCTCAAAAGCGGACGTTTGAGAAAAACCTGGGTTGGAATTATCATCTCCACAATATTGGGGAGAGAACCATAGGAAATTATAATCTCAAAAGTGGGCGTTTGAGAAAAACCTGGGTTGGAATTATCATCTCCACAACATTGGGGAGAGAACCATAGGAAATTATAATCTCAAAAGCGGACGTTTGAGAAAAACCTGGGATGGAATTATCATCTCCACAACATTGGGGAGAGAACCATAGGAAATTATAATCTCAAAAGCGGACGTTTGAGAAAAACCTGGGTTGGAATTATCATCTCCACAACATTGGGGAGAGAACCATATGAAATTATAATCTCAAAAGCGGACGTTTGAGAAAAACCTGGGTTGGAATTATCATCTCCACAACATTAGGGAGAGAACCATAGGAAATTATAATCTCAAAAGCGGACATTTGAGAAAAACCTGGAATGGAATTATCACCTCCACAACATTGGGGAGAGAACCATAGGAAATTATAATCTCAAAAGCGGACGTTTGAGAAAAACCTGAAATGGAATTATCACCTCCACAACATTGGGGAGAGAACCATAGGAAATTATAATCTCAAAAGCGGACGTTTGAGAAAAACCTGAAATGGAATTATCACCTCCACAACATTGGGGAGAGAACCATAGGAAATTATAATCTCAAAAGCGGACGTTTGAGAAAAACCTGGGATGGAATTATCATCTCCACAACATTGGGGAGAGAACCATAGGAAATTATAATCTCAAAAGCGGACGTTTGAGAAAAACCTGGGTTGGAATTATCATCTCCACAACATTGGGGAGAGAACCATAGGAAATTATAATCTCAAAAGCGGACGTTTGAGAAAAACCAGGGTTGGAATTAACATCTCCACAACATTGGTGAGAGAACCATAGGAAATTATAATCTCAAAAGCGGACGTTTGAGAAAAACCTGGGTTGGAATTATCATCTCCACAATATTGGGGAGAGAACCATAGGAAATTATAATCTCAAAAGTGGGCGTTTGAGAAAAACCTGGGTTGGAATTATCATCTCCACAACATTGGGGAGAGAACCATAGGAAATTATAATCTCAAAAGCGGACGTTTGAGAAAAACCTGGGATGGAATTATCATCTCCGCACCGTTGGGGAGAGAACCATAGGAAATTATAATCTCAAAAGCGGACGTTTGAGAAAAACCTGGGATGGAATTATCATCTCCGCACCGTTGGGGAGAGAACCATAGGAAATTATGATCTCAAAAGCGGACGTTTGAGAAAAACCTGAAATGGAATTATCTTCTTTGCACCGTTGGGGAGAGAACCATAGGAAATTATAATCTCAACAGCGGACGTTTGAGAAAAACCTGGGATGGAATTATCATCTCCGCACCGTTGGGGAGAGAACCATAGGAAATTATAATCTCAAAAGTGGGCGTTTGAGAAAAACCTGGGTTGGAATTATCATCTCCACAACATTGGGGAGAGAACCATAGGAAATTATAATCTCAAAAGCGGACGTTTGAGAAAAACCTGGGTTGGAATTATCATCTCCACAACATTGGGGAGAGAACCATAGGAAATTATAATCTTAAAAGCGGACGTTTGAGAAAAACCTGGAATGGAATTATCATCTCCACAACATTGGGGAGAGAACCATAGGAAATTATAATCTCAAAAGCGGACGTTTGAGAAAAACCTGGGTTGGAATTATCATCTCCACAACATTGGGGAGAGAACCATAGGAAATTATAATCTCAAAAGCGGACGTTTGAGAAAAACCTGGGTTGGAATTAACATCTCCACAACATTGGGGAGAGAACCATAGGAAATTATAATCTCAAAAGCGGACGTTTGAGAAAAACCTGGGTTGGAATTATCATCTCCACAATATTGGGGAGAGAACCATAGGAAATTATAATCTCAAAAGCGGGCGTTTGAGAAAAACCTGGGTTGGAATTATCATCTCCACAACATTGGGGAGAGAACCATAGGAAATTATAATCTCAAAAGCGGACGTTTGAGAAAAACCTGGGATGGAATTATCATCTCCGCACCGTTGGGGAGAGAACCATAGGAAATTATAATCTCAAAAGCGGACGTTTGAGAAAAACCTGGGATGGAATTATCATCGCCGCACCGTTGGGGAGAGAACCATAGGAAATTATGATCTCAAAAGCGGACGTTTGAGAAAAACCTGAAATGGAATTATCATCTCCGCACCGTTGGGGAGAGAGCCATAGGAAATTATAATCTCAACAGAGGAAGTTTGAGAAAAACCTGGGATGGAATTATCATCTCCGCACCGTTGGGGAGAGAACCATAGGAAATTATAATCTCAAAAGTGGGCGTTTGAGAAAAACCTGGGTTGGAATTATCATCTCCACAACATTGGGGAGAGAACCATAGGAAATTATAATCTCAAAAGCGGACGTTTGAGAAAAACCTGGAATGGAATTATCACCTCCACAACATTGGGGAGAGAACCATAGGAAATTATAATCTCAAAAGCGGACGTTTGAGAAAAACCTGAAATGGAATTATCACCTCCACAACATTGGGGAGAGAACCATAGGAAATTATAATCTCAAAAGCGGACGTTTAAGAAAAACCTGAAATGGAATTATCACCTCCACAACATTGGGGAGAGAACCATAGGAAATTATAATCTCAAAAGCGGACGTTTGAGAAAAACCTGGGATGGAATTATCATCTCCACAACATTGGGGAGAGAACCATAGGAAATTATAATCTCAAAAGCGGACGTTTGAGAAAAACCTGAAATGGAATTATCACCTCCACAACATTGGGGAGAGAACCATAGGAAATTATAATCTCAAAAGCGGACGTTTGAGAAAAACCTGAAATGGAATTATCACCTCCACAACATTGGGGAGAGAACCATAGGAAATTATAATCTCAAAAGCGGACGTTTGAGAAAAACCTGGGATGGAATTATCATCTCCACAACATTGGGGAGAGAACCATAGGAAATTATAATCTCAAAAGCGGACGTTTGAGAAAAACCTGGGTTGGAATTATCATCTCCACAATATTGGGGAGAGAACCATAGGAAATTATAATCTCAAAAGTGGGCGTTTGAGAAAAACCTGGGTTGGAATTATCATCTCCACAACATTGGGGAGAGAACCATAGGAAATTATAATCTCAAAAGCGGACGTTTGAGAAAAACCTGGGATGGAATTATCATCTCCGCACCGTTGGGGAGAGAACCATAGGAAATTATAATCTCAAAAGCGGACGTTCGAGAAAAACCTGGGATGGAATTATCATCTCCGCACCGTTGGGGAGAGAACCATAGGAAATTATGATCTCAAAAGCGGACGTTTGAGAAAAACCTGAAATGGAATTATCTTCTTTGCACCGTTGGGGAGAGAACCATAGGAAATTATAATCTCAACAGCGGACGTTTGAGAAAAACCTGGGATGGAATTATCATCTCCGCACCGTTGGGGAGAGAACCATAGGAAATTATAATCTCAAAAGTGGGCGTTTGAGAAAAACCTGGGTTGGAATTATCATCTCCACAACATTGGGGAGAGAACCATAGGAAATTATAATCTCAAAAGCGGACGTTTGAGAAAAACCTGGGTTGGAATTATCATCTCCACAACATTGGGGAGAGAACCATAGGAAATTATAATCTTAAAAGCGGACGTTTGAGAAAAACCTGGAATGGAATTATCATCTCCACAACATTGGGGAGAGAACCATAGGAAATTATAATCTCAAAAGCGGACGTTTGAGAAAAACCTGGGTTGGAATTATCATCTCCACAACATTGGGGAGAGAACCATAGGAAATTATAATCTCAAAAGCGGACGTTTGAGAAAAACCTGGGTTGGAATTAACATCTCCACAACATTGGGGAGAGAACCATAGGAAATTATAATCTCAAAAGCGGACGTTTGAGAAAAACCTGGGTTGGAATTATCATCTCCACAATATTGGGGAGAGAACCATAGGAAATTATAATCTCAAAAGCGGGCGTTTGAGAAAAACCTGGGTTGGAATTATCATCTCCACAACATTGGGGAGAGAACCATAGGAAATTATAATCTCAAAAGCGGACGTTTGAGAAAAACCTGGGATGGAATTATCATCTCCGCACCGTTGGGGAGAGAACCATAGGAAATTATAATCTCAAAAGCGGACGTTTGAGAAAAACCTGGGATGGAATTATCATCGCCGCACCGTTGGGGAGAGAACCATAGGAAATTATGATCTCAAAAGCGGACGTTTGAGAAAAACCTGAAATGGAATTATCATCTCCGCACCGTTGGGGAGAGAACCATAGGAAATTATAATCTCAACAGAGGACGTTTGAGAAAAACCTGGGATGGAATTATCATCTCCGCACCGTTGGGGAGAGAACCATAGGAAATTATAATCTCAAAAGTGGGCGTTTGAGAAAAACCTGGGTTGGAATTATCATCTCCACAACATTGGGGAGAGAACCATAGGAAATTATAATCTCAAAAGCGGACGTTTGAGAAAAACCTGGAATGGAATTATCACCTCCACAACATTGGCGAGAGAACCATAGGAAATTATAATCTCAAAAGCGGACGTTTGAGAAAAACCTGAAATGGAATTATCACCTCCACAACATTGGGGAGAGAACCATAGGAAATTATAATCTCAAAAGCGGACGTTTAAGAAAAACCTGAAATGGAATTATCACCTCCACAACATTGGGGAGAGAACCATAGGAAATTATAATCTCAAAAGCAGACGTTTGAGAAAAACCTGGGATGGAATTATCATCTCCACAACATTGGGGAGAGAACCATAGGAAATTATAATCTCAAAAGCGGACGTTTGAGAAAAACCTGAAATGGAATTATCACCTCCACAACATTGGGGAGAGAACCATAGGAAATTATAATCTCAAAAGCGGACGTTTGAGAAAAACCTGAAATGGAATTATCACCTCCACAACATTGGGGAGAGAACCATAGGAAATTATAATCTCAAAAGCGGACGTTTGAGAAAAACCTGGGATGGAATTATCATCTCCACAACATTGGGGAGAGAACCATAGGAAATTATAATCTCAAAAGCGGACGTTTGAGAAAAACCTGGGTTGGAATTATCATCTCCACAACATTGGGGAGAGAACCATAGGAAATTATAATCTCAAAAGCGGACGTTTGAGAAAAACCAGGGTTGGAATTAACATCTCCACAACATTGGTGAGAGAACCATAGGAAATTATAATCTCAAAAGCGGACGTTTGAGAAAAACCTGGGTTGGAATTATCATCTCCACAATATTGGGGAGAGAACCATAGGAAATTATAATCTCAAAAGTGGGCGTTTGAGAAAAACCTGGGTTGGAATTATCATCTCCACAACATTGGGGAGAGAACCATAGGAAATTATAATCTCAAAAGCGGACGTTTGAGAAAAACCTGGGATGGAATTATCATCTCCGCACCGTTGGGGAGAGAACCATAGGAAATTATAATCTCAAAAGCGGACGTTTGAGAAAAACCTGGGATGGAATTATCATCTCCGCACCGTTGGGGAGAGAACCATAGGAAATTATGATCTCAAAAGCGGACGTTTGAGAAAAACCTGAAATGGAATTATCTTCTTTGCACCGTTGGGGAGAGAACCATAGGAAATTATAATCTCAACAGCGGACGTTTGAGAAAAACCTGGGATGGAATTATCATCTCCACACCGTTGGGGAGAGAACCATAGGAAATTATAATCTCAAAAGTGGGCGTTTGAGAAAAACCTGGGTTGGAATTATCATCTCCACAACATTGGGGAGAGAACCATAGGAAATTATAATCTCAAAAGCGGACGTTTGAGAAAAACCTGGGTTGGAATTATCATCTCCACAACATTGGGGAGAGAACCATAGGAAATTATAATCTTAAAAGCGGACGTTTGAGAAAAACCTGGAATGGAATTATCATCTCCACAACATTGGGGAGAGAACCATAGGAAATTATAATCTCAAAAGCGGACGTTTGAGAAAAACCTGGGTTGGAATTATCATCTCCACAACATTGGGGAGAGAACCATAGGAAATTATAATCTCAAAAGCGGACGTTTGAGAAAAACCTGGGTTGGAATTAACATCTCCACAACATTGGGGAGAGAACCATAGGAAATTATAATCTCAAAAGCGGACGTTTAAGAAAAACCTGAAATGGAATTATCACCTCCACAACATTGGGGAGAGAACCATAGGAAATTATAATCTCAAAAGCGGACGTTTGAGAAAAACCTGGGATGGAATTATCATCTCCACAACATTGGGGAGAGAACCATAGGAAATTATAATCTCAAAAGCGGACGTTTGAGAAAAACCTGAAATGGAATTATCACCTCCACAACATTGGGGAGAGAACCATAGGAAATTATAATCTCAAAAGCGGACGTTTGAGAAAAACCTGAAATGGAATTATCACCTCCACAACATTGGGGAGAGAACCATAGGAAATTATAATCTCAAAAGCGGACGTTTGAGAAAAACCTGGGATGGAATTATCATCTCCACAACATTGGGGAGAGAACCATAGGAAATTATAATCTCAAAAGCGGACGTTTGAGAAAAACCTGGGTTGGAATTATCATCTCCACAACATTGGGGAGAGAACCATAGGAAATTATAATCTCAAAAGCGGACGTTTGAGAAAAACCAGGGTTGGAATTAACATCTCCACAACATTGGTGAGAGAACCATAGGAAATTATAATCTCAAAAGCGGACGTTTGAGAAAAACCTGGGTTGGAATTATCATCTCCACAATATTGGGGAGACAACCATAGGAAATTATAATCTCAAAAGTGGGCGTTTGAGAAAAACCTGGGTTGGAATTATCATCTCCACAACATTGGGGAGAGAACCATAGGAAATTATAATCTCAAAAGCGGACGTTTGAGAAAAACCTGGGATGGAATTATCATCTCCGCACCGTTGGGGAGAGAACCATAGGAAATTATAATCTCAAAAGCGGACGTTTGAGAAAAACCTGGGATGGAATTATCATCTCCGCACCGTTGGGGAGAGAACCATAGGAAATTATGATCTCAAAAGCGGACGTTTGAGAAAAACCTGAAATGGAATTATCTTCTTTGCACCGTTGGGGAGAGAACCATAGGAAATTATAATCTCAACAGCGGACGTTTGAGAAAAACCTGGGATGGAATTATCATCTCCACACCGTTGGGGAGAGAACCATAGGAAATTATAATCTCAAAAGTGGGCGTTTGAGAAAAACCTGGGTTGGAATTATCATCTCCACAACATTGGGGAGAGAACCATAGGAAATTATAATCTCAAAAGCGGACGTTTGAGAAAAACCTGGGTTGGAATTATCATCTCCACAACATTGGGGAGAGAACCATAGGAAATTATAATCTTAAAAGCGGACGTTTGAGAAAAACCTGGAATGGAATTATCATCTCCACAACATTGGGGAGAGAACCATAGGAAATTATAATCTCAAAAGCGGACGTTTGAGAAAAACCTGGGTTGGAATTATCATCTCCACAACATTGGGGAGAGAACCATAGGAAATTATAATCTCAAAAGCGGACGTTTGAGAAAAACCTGGGTTGGAATTAACATCTCCACAACATTGGGGAGAGAACCATAGGAAATTATAATCTCAAAAGCGGACGTTTGAGAAAAACCTGGGTTGGAATTATCATCTCCACAATATTGGGGAGAGAACCATAGGAAATTATAATCTCAAAAGCGGGCGTTTGAGAAAAACCTGGGTTGGAATTATCATCTCCACAACATTGGGGAGAGAACCATAGGAAATTATAATCTCAAAAGCGGACGTTTGAGAAAAACCTGGGATGGAATTATCATCTCCGCACCGTTGGGGAGAGAACCATAGGAAATTATAATCTCAAAAGCGGACGTTTGAGAAAAACCTGGGATGGAATTATCATCGCCACACCGTTGGGGAGAGAACCATAGGAAATTATGATCTCAAAAGCGGACGTTTGAGAAAAACCTGAAATGGAATTATCAACTCCGCACCGTTGGGGAGAGAACCATAGGAAATTATAATCTCAACAGAGGACGTTTGAGAAAAACCTGGGATGGAATTATCATCTCCGCACCGTTGGGGAGAGAACCATAGGAAATTATAATCTCAAAAGTGGGCGTTTGAGAAAAACCTGGGTTGGAATTATCATCTCCACAACATTGGGGAGAGAACCATAGGAAATTATAATCTCAAAAGCGGACGTTTGAGAAAAACCTGGAATGGAATTATCACCTCCACAACATTGGGGAGAGAACCATAGGAAATTATAATCTCAAAAGCGGACGTTTGAGAAAAACCTGAAATCGAATTATCACCTCCACAACATTGGGGAGAGAACCATAGGAAATTATAATCTCAAAAGCGGACGTTTAAGAAAAACCTGAAATGGAATTATCACCTCCACAACATTGGGGAGAGAACCATAGGAAATTATAATCTCAAAAGCGGACGTTTGAGAAAAACCTGGGATGGAATTATCATCTCCACAACATTGGGGAGAGAACCATAGGAAATTATAATCTCAAAAGCGGACGTTTGAGAAAAACCTGGGTTGGAATTATAATCTCCACAACATTGGGGAGAGAACCATAGGAAATTATAATCTCAAAAGCGGACGTTTGAGAAAAACCTGGGTTGGAATTATCATCTCCACAACATTGGGGAGAGAACCATAGGAAATTATAATCTCAAAAGCGGACGTTTGAGAAAAACCTGGAATGGAATTATCACCTCCACAACATTGGGGAGAGAACCATAGGAAATTATAATCTCAAAAGCGGACGTTTGAGAAAAACCTGAAATGGAATTATCACCTCCACAACATTGGGGAGAGAACCATAGGAAATTATAATCTCAAAAGCGGACGTTTGAGAAAAACCTGAAATGGAATTATCACCTCCACAACATTGGGGAGAGAACCATAGGAAATTATAATCTCAAAAGCGGACGTTTGAGAAAAACCTGGGATGGAATTATCATCTCTACAACATTGGGGAGAGAACCATAGGAAATTATAATCTCAAAAGCGGACGTTTGAGAAAAACCTAGGTTGGAATTATCATCTCCACAACATTGGGGAGAGAACCATAGGAAATTATAATCTCAAAAGCGGACGTTTGAGAAAAACCTGGGTTGGAATTATCATCTCCACAACATTGGGGAGAGAACCATAGGAAATTATAATCTCAAAAGCGGACGTTTGAGAAAAACCTGGGTTGGAATTAACATCTCCACAACATTGGGGAGAGAACCATAGGAAATTATAATCTCAAAAGCGGACGTTTGAGAAAAACCTGGGTTGGAATTATCATCTCCACAATATTGGGGAGAGAACCATAGGAAATTATAATCTCAAAAGCGGGCGTTTGAGAAAAACCTGGGTTGGAATTATCATCTCCACAACATTGGGGAGAGAACCATAGGAAATTATAATCTCAAAAGCGGACGTTTGAGAAAAACCTGGGATGGAATTATCATCTCCGCACCGTTGGGGAGAGAACCATAGGAAATTATAATCTCAAAAGCGGACGTTTGAGAAAAACCTGGGATGGAATTATCATCGCCACACCGTTGGGGAGAGAACCATAGGAAATTATGATCTCAAAAGCGGACGTTTGAGAAAAACCTGAAATGGAATTATCAACTCCGCACCGTTGGGGAGAGAACCATAGGAAATTATAATCTCAACAGAGGACGTTTGAGAAAAACCTGGGATGGAATTATCATCTCCGCACCGTTGGGGAGAGAACCATAGGAAATTATAATCTCAAAAGTGGGCGTTTGAGAAAAACCTGGGTTGGAATTATCATCTCCACAACATTGGGGAGAGAACCATAGGAAATTATAATCTCAAAAGCGGACGTTTGAGAAAAACCTGGAATGGAATTATCACCTCCACAACATTGGGGAGAGAACCATAGGAAATTATAATCTCAAAAGCGGACGTTTGAGAAAAACCTGAAATCGAATTATCACCTCCACAACATTGGGGAGAGAACCATAGGAAATTATAATCTCAAAAGCGGACGTTTAAGAAAAACCTGAAATGGAATTATCACCTCCACAACATTGGGGAGAGAACCATAGGAAATTATAATCTCAAAAGCGGACGTTTGAGAAAAACCTGGGATGGAATTATCATCTCCACAACATTGGGGAGAGAACCATAGGAAATTATAATCTCAAAAGCGGACGTTTGAGAAAAACCTGGGTTGGAATTATCATCTCCACAACATTGGGGAGAGAACCATAGGAAATTATAATCTCAAAAGCGGACGTTTGAGAAAAACCTGGGTTGGAATTATCATCTCCACAACATTGGGGAGAGAACCATAGGAAATTATAATCTCAAAAGCGGACGTTTGAGAAAAACCTGGAATGGAATTATCACCTCCACAACATTGGGGAGAGAACCATAGGAAATTATAATCTCAAAAGCGGACGTTTGAGAAAAACCTGAAATGGAATTATCACCTCCACAACATTGGGGAGAGAACCATAGGAAATTATAATCTCAAAAGCGGACGTTTGAGAAAAACCTGAAATGGAATTATCACCTCCACAACATTGGGGAGAGAACCATAGGAAATTATAATCTCAAAAGCGGACGTTTGAGAAAAACCTGGGATGGAATTATCATCTCTACAACATTGGGGAGAGAACCATAGGAAATTATAATCTCAAAAGCGGACGTTTGAGAAAAACCTAGGTTGGAATTATCATCTCCACAACATTGGGGAGAGAACCATAGGAAATTATAATCTCAAAAGCGGACGTTTGAGAAAAACCTGGGTTGGAATTATCATCTCCACAACATTGGGGAGAGAACCATAGGAAATTATAATCTCAAAAGCGGACGTTTGAGAAAAACCTGGGTTGGAATTATCATCTCCACAATATTGGGGAGAGAACCATAGGAAATTATAATCTCAAAAGTGGGCGTTTGAGAAAAACCTGGGTTGGAATTATCATCTCCACAACATTGGGGAGAGAACCATAGGAAATTATAATCTCAAAAGCGGACGTTTGAGAAAAACCTGGGATGGAATTATCATCTCCGCACCGTTGGGGAGAGAACCATAGGAAATTATAATCTCAAAAGCGGACGTTTGAGAAAAACCTGGGATGGAATTATCATCTCCGCACCGTTGGGGAGAGAACCATAGGAAATTATGATCTCAAAAGCGGACGTTTGAGAAAAACCTGAAATGGAATTATCTTCTTTGCACCGTTGGGGAGAGAACCATAGGAAATTATAATCTCAACAGCGGACGTTTGAGAAATACCTGGGATGGAATTATCATCTCCGCACCGTTGGGGAGAGAACCATAGGAAATTATAATCTCAAAAGTGGGCGTTTGAGAAAAACCTGGGTTGGAATTATCATCTCCACAGCATTTGGGAGAGAACCATAGGAAATTATAATCTCAAAAGCGGACGTTTGAGAAAAACCTGGGTTGGAATTATCATCTCCACAACATTGGGGAGAGAACCATAGGAAATTATAATCTTAAAAGCGGACGTTTGAGAAAAACCTGGAATGGAATTATCACCTCCACAACATTGGGGAGAGAACCATAGGAAATTATAATCTCAAAAGCGGACGTTTGAGAAAAACCTGGAATGGAATTATCACCTCCACAACATTGGGGAGAGAACCATAGGAAATTATAATCTCAAAAGCGGACGTTTGAGAAAAACCTGAAATGGAATTATCACCTCCACAACATTGGGGAGAGAACCATAGGAAATTATAATCTCAAAAGCGGACGTTTGAGAAAAACCTGAAATGGAATTATCACCTCCACTACATTGGGGAGAGAACCATAGGAAATTATAATCTCAAAAGCGGACGTTTGAGAAAAACCTGGGATGGAATTATCATCTCCACAACATTGGGGAGAGAACCATAGGAAATTATAATCTCAAAAGCGGACGTTTGAGAAAAACCTGGGTTGGAATTATCATCTCCACAACATTGGGGAGAGAACCATAGGAAATTATAATCTCAAAAGCGGACGTTTGAGAAAAACCTGGGTTGGAATTAACATCTCCACAACATTGGGGAGAGAACCATAGGAAATTATAATCTCAAAAGCGGACGTTTGAGAAAAACCTGGGTTGGAATTATCATCTCCACAATATTGGGGAGAGAACCATAGGAAATTATAATCTCAAAAGCGGGCGTTTGAGAAAAACCTGGGTTGGAATTATCATCTCCACAACATTGGGGAGAGAACCATAGGAAATTATAATCTCAAAAGCGGACGTTTGAGAAAAACCTGGGATGGAATTATCATCTCCGCACCGTTGGGGAGAGAACCATAGGAAATTATAATCTCAAAAGCGGACGATTGAGAAAAACCTGGGATGGAATTATCATCTCCGCACCGTTGGGGAGAGAACCATAGGAAATTATGATCTCAAAAGCGGATGTTTGAGAAAAACCTGAAATGGAATTATCATCTCCGCACCGTTGGGGAGAGAACCATAGGAAATTATAATCTCAACAGCGGACGTTTGAGAAAAACCTGGGATGGAATTATCATCTCCGCACCGTTGGGGAGAGAACCATAGGAAATTATAATCTCAAAAGCGGGCGTTTGAGAAAAACCTGGGTTGGAATTATCATCTCCACAACATTGGGGAGAGAACCATAGGAAATTATAATCTCAAAAGCGGACGTTTGAGAAAAACCTGGGTTGGAATTATCATCTCCACAACATTGGGGAGAGAACCATAGGAAATTATAATCTCAAAAGCGGACGTTTGAGAAAAACCTGGAATGGAATTATCACCTCCACAACATTGGGGAGAGAACCATAGGAAATTATAATCTCAAAAGCGGACGTTTGAGAAAAACCTGAAATGGAATTATCACCTCCACAACATTGGGGAGAGAACCATAGGAAATTATAATCTCAAAAGCGGACGTTTGAGAAAAACCTGAAATGGAATTATCACCTCCACAACATTGGGGAGAGAACCATAGGAAATTATAATCTCAAAAGCGGACGTTTGAGAAAAACCTGGGATGGAATTATCATCTCCACAACATTGGGGAGAGAACCATAGGAAATTATAATCTCAAAAGCGGACGTTTGAGAAAAACCTGGGTTGGAATTAACATCTCCACAACATTGGGGAGAGAACCATAGGAAATTATAATCTCAAAAGCGGACGTTTGAGAAAAACCTGGGTTGGAATTATCATCTCCATAATATTGGGGAGAGAACCATAGGAAATTATAATCTCAAAAGCGGGCGTTTGAGAAAAACCTGGATTGGAATTATCATCTCCACAACATTGGGGAGAGAACCATAGGAAATTATAATCTCAAAAGCGGACGTTTGAGAAAAACCTGAATAACTTCTACTGAGTCTTCATCAGAAAAATCTGTTTGGGGTCGATTTAGCTGGACTAGAGAAGGCCTAGGACTGGATAAGAAATCCTTGGAGTTGATTAACTGAACCGGTCTAGGTCTTGAAAGATGATTGAGAATTTAGCTGAATCTTTCCTGAAATGTAAAGGTCAGTCATAGGCAATGCATGATATGGACCAAGCAATGATGTTCTCAACATAAATGAGACTTGTATGATGCGTCTATGCATGTTATAATGATGTATGTGATGTTTAGGAATGTATGCTTTCGTCTAGGAAAGTAAATCCTTGACGGGTGCCGGGAAGTCATATCCTGGGCTGATGTTGGAGAATAGATTTTGCTTCCGCTGGGGGTGATAGTTGCAAGGATACCGGTAGGAGAAGATAACTCCGTTGGGGAATAAACTTGGCGAATGGAATAACTCTGCGGGAGGAAAAGTACCCTGACGATCTTGCTGGGAAGCGATACTCTGTGGGGGAGAAATACTTTGCCGAGTTTTTGATAATAACTTGCTGGGGATATCTTTGTTGTTGTTGGAAGTGTTGATAGACTTCACTGGGGATATCTTTGTTGTTGTTGGAAGTGTTGATAGACTTCGCTGGGGGGGTAAGAGAACTTTGTCGACGACGACCTTTCCGCGGCTTTTGGCTGAGGATAACCCAGTTATATCCTGGTAAGGAAATAACTCTTTGAATAAAGTCGGGTGACACGTTCGCGCTCTGCGAGGATAAGCTTCCAGAATCTACTGGGGATAAGCTTACTGCTTGGGGAGATGAATTCCAACTTTCCTGGGGAAACTAGATTGGACTCTCTTGGGGAAGTTTTGAATTGTATTGGAAGGGACTCCACTGAATATTTGATATGCCGCCTGGGAACAATCTTTAGACCGAGACTGCCGGGGATGCTCGTTAAGAATAATGTGCTGGGGAATGTTGAGATCTGCTGGAGGACACCCAACTTCCTTAAGTTTGATACTATAGCTTCGCTTGGGGAGAGTGCACTGACTTATTGGCTCACTCTCTGGGGGATTAAGATATCTGGTTACGTTCTTCCGCTGAACCCATCTTGATACCCTGGAGGACAGAACAAATAGATTGCTTTTAGTCAACTCTTTATTGCCCCTGTTTCTGAGGTGGGAGAGGAAGACCTGTGAGGTGCTGATAGTTGTTGATGGACAAACCTTCTTCTGGTAGACAGGTGACAAGATGACAGGCCATAGTCGTACGCTTTGATCCCTAACTTTTGCCTGGACCGCCCTTTCGGGTTTTCAGTCCATCGGGATACCCATTTTTGCCCAAGCTGCCTTTTCAGGTTTTCGACTTGCCGGGTGTACATATTTTTTTTTATTTCATCCCTCATTTTGCCCGAACCCTTTTGGTTCGCCGGGAAGCCCTTATTTTTGCCTAGGTGTGTCAACCTAGCGGGTCTTTGATTATGCGTAGTATTTTTTCGACTATGTCCGTTCTTTTAGAATGTAGGGAGTGGCCCCTGGCTGTTTGTGTTGCCATATTACCAGAAGATGTCTGATCGTGCAAAATTTGTTGCTGGAGTGCCCCAGGTGACTCAGGCGGAGATTTGCCCCAGGCTATTATTATGATCATGTCTGCCCCTTGATTGGGAGTGTTTTTGTTCATCAGGCATTCATCGTGCGAATTTCCCTGTTGTTCAAACAAATAGTCATATGCAAACAAAGTTATGTTAAAAATGCAAAGCCTATGTCTGTCTTGAAGATTTTGAAAATGATTCTTTTTTCATAAAACAAATGAATGTTTGTAAAACGTGATGTCAACTCCGTATTTATCGCAAGCCTTAAGGAGTCAGGATACCTTTCGTAACAGTATGCTTTCGAACTAACCCATACTTCAGCTAGGACTTTTAAGGGTTATAACGTGGTCTGGTTCACGGTTTAAGAAACAAAGGATAAAGGCTCAAATTATATTTGTACCCACCCGCTCTTCGTGATGTTCTCCAAACCTAAACTCAGTTGATCATACGTCAGACCTTGTTTGAGTCTTTGCTCTGATTTTCCGGTGATGATTCGGATGTTGATAACTTATTTTGGATAGGCAGTCATTCCTTTTTGTTGAGGGTTTGTAAGACCTCCTTTTTTATTTTTGTTATCCCTTTCTTTTTTTGCCTGAACTGTTTCCTTTTTTGGAATTACAGTCAGCGGGATGCCCCAGTTTTGTAAGTCTCCTTCATGGGTTTTGACTTAATGGGTTTTTTATTTTTTGAGATAATGACTGCCTTTCTTTATTGATTATTCGGAACCATCACTGTCTTTCTTCGTTTTGTAAAGATCTCTTCGGTGCCATTCGTTATGCACTTGGATCAACTGAGAGAACTACTCTGCCCCAGGTTATGATTAAGGGTTTTAAATTTCGAAAAGAAAAACTCCTACTTCTTTGGCTCAGATGGGTTGACGAGGGATTATCATCCTTATAACTCCAGTGTTTGGGGATTGAAACAATGCCTGTACCTCATCAGCGGGGTCTGTTCAAAAGCATATTGTAGATTATGGTATCGTTTTCGTCATCCTCCCTCAAGAGGCTTAGAATTATTAATTGAGAGTTGATCATCAGAAAAAATATGAAAATAATTTGCATTTAGTGAATACGAATATATTGTTTCAGAACAGACATATGCGATGCATTAATGAAATAACAATGTATAACATGAGTAAATGTTTGAACAAAAGAGAATTGCAACTTGAACATTCGAATGAACAAAAGTCTTTTCGTCTCAGGGCATGTTACTTCAAATGGTGAGCCTTGGAGGGATGGTAGAAAAATTCTGCCTGGCCATCTTGGGTGAACTCCAGTGCTCCCTCATCAATCAGGTCTTGGATCTTGTTCCTCAGAGCCCAACACTCATTTGTATCATGTCCTGGACAGGCAGAGTGGTAGGCACACCTTTTATTGGGATCATAGACAGGAGATGCTGTGTTCTGGTTCCGGGGATGAGCCCTTAATGTGATCAGGTTCAATCTTAACAGGCATTGTAAAGCTTGGAACAACGACACGTTGAGCTGGGTGAATTGCCTCCTGGGCTTGTCTGGCTGAAGCTGGTGAGGTTGATGCTGGATTTGTGGCGCTGAAGCCATTTGAGGAGCTCTCCCCTTATCTCCTTGTCTCAAGGATGATTGAATGATGAATGGATTTTTACCCTTAGACGTTTGCCCCAATTGGTTACCCTGAAGCAGTTGGTTGATGAGAACCCCGAGCTCGTCTTGTCTTTGAGCTAAATCTTGGATGATAGTCACCTGCCCCAGCATCTGGACTTTCAATGCATCCACTTCAGCTTGCAGGTGTTTCAGCCTTTCATCCTCAGCACTGTTCCTGACAAAAGTTTCCATGAGAAGTGTTCTCAGCTCCTCCTGCCCCTTGGATAGATTCAGGAGGATTTCCCCGAACCGAGTCTCTTGAGCAAGAAAGTCCTGGTTATCTTGTTGGGAAGTCATTGCTGAAATAAACAGCAGAGATGGTAAGTGACCTGTCCAAAGGGTACCTGTTATGCAATGATATGTATGTATGCATGCAATGTTTTCAAGGACCTCGCAGGGTAAACAAGAAAATTGTTAGCATTGGAACTGGTGGTTGGATTGAAGGAACTTTATGTTGTGGAGAGTCCTTCTTCAAGGGTCAAAGGCTCACCATCTCTAGTGGGTCATAGCCCCTGACTTTAGTCATCACATCTGGTTTTGATTTCCAACCAACCTTAGTTGGGGGGAACCTTCTTCAAGTGTCAAAGCTCACCATATCTAGTGGGTCATAGCCTCTGACTTTAGTCATCACATCTGATTTTGATTTCCAAACAACCTTAGTTGGGGGGAACCTTCTTCAAGTGTCAAAGCTCACCATATCTAGTGGGTCATAGCCTCTGACAACTTTGGCTAGAGGAAAATAAATCCTCTTTGCCCCTTGCTAGATGTTTGATTCATCATGACCTGCATCACAAGCCCTTGAGATCCTTGAAATGGGTTAGGATGTATGCAATGGTATGATGTCATGATGCATGGGGTAATATGAATAAACCCTGTTATGAGCCCTTATTAAGGACTATAAACAGAAACCTGCAAGAAACTCAAGTAAGACCTGTCATGAGTCCCAATTAAGGACTAAAACAAACCCTGCAAGAAACTCGGTAAACCTGTCATGAGTCCCAATTAAGGACTAAAACAAACCCTGCAAGAAACTCGGTAAACCTTGTTATGAGTCCTAGTTAAGGACTAAAACAAAAACCTACAAGAAACTTAGTAAGCCTTGTTATGAGTCCTAGTTAAGGACTAAAACAAAAACCTGCAGGAAATTCAGTAAACCCTGTTATGAGTCCTAGTTAAGGACTATAAACAAAACCTGCAAGAAGTTCAGATGTCAGATAACAAGCAGGCAAGTAATCAAGTACGAAGGCACACAAGTCACACAAGAGAAACCCTTAGAGTTTAGGCCAGCATGGGGTCTAGGTATTACCCTCTTGAAGTTGGTTGGTTCGTACCTGTCCTATCAAAGTAACCGGGTTCTTAGAGGATCCCAATATCATTGACTACCCTCAATCGGTCATAACTCCAGCATCGCAATCTTTTCTTGCGGCCAGAACCATCACGAGAGTTTAGCCTCAATGGGCGTAGCATACTGCTACTGTTCTAATGGCCAAGTTGTGTCATTTAAGGTTCTAAGTTCTGTTGGTGCTTAATGACTCCTCAGAAGACCCATATTCTCCTCGTTGCAACACAAGGGATATCGGTACAGACCAAGGTGCCACACCAACGTAGCCACTGTTTCACCCGTGTCGGTCTACGCCGGACAGGTCCCTCACAGCTTATGCTACCTAAAAGGGTATCCCCAGATCCGGGTTAGGATCTATGTAACTCCCATGCAACCCACAAATTTAAAGCAGACAAGTCAATACAATTGAAAACACAGTTATGAACTAACCCTAAGGTACACCTCACTTTATAAGTTTTTCCCCAGCAGAGTCGCCAGTTCTGTGATTGGTGGATCTGGAACTGACTGTTTAACGCCGGTTCGCTAAATGTCGCGGAAGCAAGAGTCGCCACCGTCTTTTATTTTCTCCAAATGGAAAGGACAAAAGCACAGAAAAATTCCTTAAAGAGATTGCTCTCGGTTCGGGAGGTAGGTTATAGAAAGGGAAGGTGTTAGCACCCTTTCTATCCATGGTTATCCATGGGCTCTTAGATACTTGCTCATTGTGTTTTCAAAAATGGTTTGTTTGCTTTTCAATGTGGGTTTTAAAAAGTTTCTTAGAAAATTCCAGTTCGACTCTTGTATCGGTCCTCAAGAGTGTTTGAAAAGTTGCTTTCGAAAGCTTTTTGAAAAGGTGTCGGTGTGAAAAGTATTTTTGAATTTGTTTTGAAATTTAGAGCAAGTATCTACGAGAACCTACCTACCCTAAGGAATTCGTCTGTGTAAATGTCCTTTAAAGTAGTGCCATCCCACCATTGAAAGGTAGGTAGCACCACCGTTGGAGGTGTTCGGGTCAATTCGAGGTTCGGGACATGGTGATCACCGGAGCAATAGGAAGACACCTTAGAAGCTACCCTCATGCCAGGTTCCCGGATCATGAGGACTTACTAAGACATCCTCTACTCGACGATCACCTTTCGAGGCAAGGCAACAGTGAGGCGTACCCTAGGGGTGGTGTGTGATTTGTGCGTCGTTTTCAGATATTTTTGTCTTTTGTCATGTCATTGGTGATCTAGCGTTTGTTTTTATTTTATCCATTCATTCTTGCATGCCTTGATTAACAGTTAAAGAATTGCGGAAAGTAAAAGATTCTAAGTTATTACAAAAGGCGCGGGTCCACATCGCCAAAATTTCTCGAACCCGATTTGACAGAAAAAATAAATAAAGAAATAAAGAGTGCGAGAAAGTTAATTACAAGGCTTCGGGAGAGATACAGAAATATTAAACGAACTAAGATAAATGCGCGAATTAAATGAGAATTAAACGAGGGCGTTGGACCCTTTTTGCAAAATTAAATTAAACGATGAATTAATTAAAATTAAAAGGAAAAGAAATTGTATTTTTGGTATTTTATGATTTTTATGGGAAAAAGAATTAATTAAGATAACATGCTAACCCTAATTTTACCATTTTTAATTTATTATGAAAATACATTAAAGTTTTAACCTAAAATTAAACCTAATTAATTTACATGCAATTTAATTATAAAAATAAATATTTAATATTTTAATTATTATGGAAGAAAAATAAAAAGGAATAAAAAAATTAATTAAACCCTAATTCTATATTTTTTAGATTTTTATTATGAAAATATTATAATTAACCCTAATTTAATAACTAAATGAATTAATACAATTTATTTATGAAAATACTAAAAATAAAAATATTTATTGTTTTTTCTCTTTTCTGATTTTTACGTGTTTTTTATATTTTATGAAAACATTAAATTAATTAAACAAACAATAATTAAAAGAAAATAAAAATTATAAAAATAAAGAAAGTAAAGAAAATTTGCAAACCAAGGGGGGTATCTGTCCCCAAAGTGGAGGTGAAAGCCCAATTATTCTGGCCCATTACAGCATGGCCTTATTGACTTTTTCATGCAACGTGTGGAGTGGTTGACTGCAGTATACCGTGCTCTTCAAATTGTGTTCCTGAGATTGATAGTGGGGAACACGTGGATGGCTTGATTTTGAAAGTGCATAGTGGTCCACCATGTTGAAACTGCATGTGAATACTAAATGAAAAATAATATTGAAAGAGTGAAGACCTGGGGCTCGAATCCAGGTCATGAACGTTACCAGCCTACACGTGTGCCACTGAGCCATTCCAAGCGCGTTTAACATATAATAACTAAGAAACATTATAAAAGAAAAATAGTCAGGGGGCTCAAAAACGCGCGAAGATTTTGAATGCTCCACTCATGGACAGCCACCTCGCCTTCTTCTTCCTTGGCCTGATGGTCGTGCACATGCCTTGGATAATGAATTGTGGAATAAAAATAGGCCCATTAGCAATTTTAGGTCATTTGAATCAATGTTGACTTTTCAAAATATCCAAATATTTCCCAACTTCCACAAGGCATAACTTGCTCAATTTTTAAGATTTGCTCATGTTCTTTGACATTTTGGAAAGGTTTTTGAGTCCTCTAACCAATGTCTTTGGTCCCATGTCATTTTGATTTACCAATCTCAAGTTATGGCCTTTTACTTAAAGTCCCTTTTTGTTGACTTTTGAAAATGACCTATAATGTTGAAATTGAAAACTTTTTGTGAGAGCATTTCTTGGACTTGAAGTATGAAGATGAGTTGTAGGAAATGTCTTTCTCTTCAAAATGAGATTTGGGTGGAATTTTTCTGATAATCCATGTGAAAGTTATGCCCTGGTCAATTTACAGTTGACTTTTTCAACTGTCCAAATAAGGAAACTTTTGCATCTTGATGATTTTTGAGCCAAGCTTTGAGAATCATGATCAAGTATTGATCAAATGATGTTTGTGGCTTCAAAATGAGATGTTGACCAAAAATTTGAACTTTTGACTGTCAAATGACCATTTTGCCCCTACAGTTGACTGTAGTGCAATTAGGGTTTTTGACTGTGCAATTTTGTGCTGAAAGTCTTGAAACTTTGTATGAGGATGCTTGACCATATTTGTAGGTATGTGAGACTTGATTGGACCTTTGGAAACTTCATTTTGTTGATCAGAGACCAAACCCTAATTTTGACTGTTTAGGATACCCTTGCACTGTGCAACCCTTGGGGAATTTTGAAGCATGACTTGACAATTTCTTGAAGAATATGGGAGGGAAAATTTTGGGGTACAACAGTTGCCCCTGTTCAATCTTCTTAGACCTGAGGATGCAGATTGGCTGACGTGCCTTTCGTAATCCGAGGGTAGAAGATGATTGAACACTAGAGTGCCCAGAAATTTGCGCTCACATAGTAGCAGTGTGATGATGGGAATGGGCTTGTAGATGCCATTTGGAGATTGATGGATAGGATGATGGGCTTATAGATGCCATCTGGAGGTTGATCGCGTAAGAGATTCCTTAGCGAGAACTTGCGTACCCGCAAAAGAAAAATGAGTACCTGACATGTTGCAGGATCTGGTTTTCAGATGCTTTGTATAGATATGTCCTGACTGGTTACAGGAGCTGGATCTGGAGCTTCAAAAGATGATAAATGAACCAGGGGTGGTTACTACCTCAGCAGGAACGGTGAGAGAACCTAGGATAACTTCAGCTTCAACAGCAATCGTTGAGAGAATCTTGGTGGGAATTACCATCTCGGCAGGATCGGGGAGAGAACCATAGGAAATTATAATCTCAAAAGCGGACGTTTGAGAAAAACCTGGAATGGAATTATCATCTCGGGGAGAGAACCATAGGAAATTATAATCTCAAAAGCGGACGTTTGAGAAAAACCTAAAATGGAATTATCATCTCCGCACCGTTGGGGAGAGAACCATAGGAAATTATAATCTCAAAAGCAGACGTTTGAGAAAAACCTGGGATGGAATTATCACCTCCGCACCGTTGGGGAGAGAATCATAGGAAATTATAATCTCAAAAGCGGACGTTTGAGAAAAACCTGGGATGGAATTATCATCTCCGCACCGTTGGGGAGAGAACCATAGGAAATTATAATCTCAAAAGCAGACGTTTGAGAAAAACCTGGGATGGAATTATCATCTCCGCACCGTTGGGGAGAGAACCATAGGAAATTATGATCTCAAAAGCGGACGTTTGAGAAAAACCTGAAATGGAATTATCATCTCCGCACCGTTGGGGAGAGAACCATAGGAAATTATAATCTCAACAGCGGACGTTTGAGAAAAACCTGGGATGGAATTATCATCTCCGCACCATTGGGGAGAGAACCATAGGAAATTATAATCTCAAAAGCGGGCGTTTGAGAAAAACCTGGGTTGGAATTATCATCTCCACAACATTGGGGAGAGAACCATAGGAAATTATAATCTCAAAAGCGGACGTTTGAGAAAAACCTGGGTTGGAATTATCATCTCCACAACATTGGGGAGAGAACCATAGGAAATTATAATCTCAAAAGCGGACGTTTGAGAAAAACCTGGAATGGAATTATCACCTCCACAAGATTGGGGAGAGAACCATAGGAAATTATAATCTCAAAAGCGGACGTTTGAGAAAAACCTGAAATGGAATTATCACCTCCACAACATTGGGGAGAGAACCATAGGAAATTATAATCTCAAAAGCGGACGTTTGAGAAAAACCTGAAATGGAATTATCACCTCCACAACATTGGGGAGAGAACCATAGGAAATTATAATCTCAAAAGCGGACGTTTGAGAAAAACCTGGGATGGAATTATCATCTCCACAACATTGGGGAGAGAACCATAGGAAATTATAATCTCAAAAGCGGACGTTTGAGAAAAACCTGGGTTGGAATTATCATCTCCACAACATTGGGGAGAGAACCATAGGAAATTATAATCTCAAAAGCGGACGTTTGAGAAAAACCTGGGTTGGAATTAACATCTCCACAACATTGGGGAGAGAACCATAGGAAATTATAATCTCAAAAGCGGACGTTTGAGAAAAACCTGGGTTGGAATTATCATCTCCACAATATTGGGGAGAGAACCATAGGAAATTATAATCTCAAAAGCGGGCGTTTGAGAAAAACCTGGGTTGGAATTAGCATCTCCACAACATTGGGGAGAGAACCATAGGAAATTATAATCTCAAAAGCGGACGTTTGAGAAAAACCTGGGATGGAATTATCATCTCCGCACCGTTGGGGAGAGAACCATAGGAAATTATAATCTCAAAAGCGGACGTTTGAGAAAAACCTGGGATGGAATTATCATCTCCGCACCATTGGGGAGAGAACCATAGGAAATTATGATCTCAAAAGCGGACGTTTGAGAAAAACCTGAAATGGAATTATCATCTCCGCACCGTTGGGGAGAGAACCATAGGAAATTATAATCTCAACAGCGGACGTTTGAGAAAAACCTGGGATGGAATTATCATCTCCGCACAGTTGGGGAGAGAACCATAGGAAATTATAATCTCAAAAGCGGGCGTTTGAGAAAAACCTGGGTTGGAATTATCATCTCCACAACATTGGGGAGAGAACCATAGGAAATTATAATCTCAAAAGCGGACGTTTGAGAAAAACCTGGGTTGGAATTATCATCTCCACAACATTGGGGAGAGAACCATAGGAAATTATAATCTCAAAAGCGGACGTTTGAGAAAAACCTGGAATGGAATTATCACCTCCACAACATTTGGGAGAGAACCATAGGAAATTATAATCTCAAAAGCGGACGTTTGAGAAAAACCTGGAATGGAATTATCACCTCCACAACATTGGGGAGAGAACCATAGGAATTTTGAAGCATGACTTGGCAATTTCTTGAAGAATATGGGAGGGCAAATTTTGGGGTACAACACTTAATGACCACGTTCGAAGACAACCAAGCGAGGTGTAGCCTAAGAGTGCGCATGTGCGAGTGTGTTATTTCGGTTAATTTTGTCTTTGTACATGTCAATGGTGAGCTATGTTGATTTTAAGTTCATACATTCGATCTTGTCATACATTCCCTATTACCAAACATCTAACACTTTATAGATTGCGGAAATTAAATTGCGGAAATTAAATCTAACTATTACAAGGCGTCGGGTATTTACATCACCAAAAATAACCCTTGAAACTAAAATGCTGAAAATAAATAAAGCGATAAAATAATTAAAGTCCTAAAGCTATTACATTCCGGGAAACAATTACTTCAATATGGCTAAATAGATCGCGTGTGAAAAGTTAAATCGAATGCGAGTTTTTTTTAGGGTTTTGACCCTTTTGAAAGAAAATGATTTTTTTTGTTATTTTTTGAATTAAAAGGAAATAAACTAAGTTAATTAAATTAATTAATTAATTAATTAAGAAAAAGATATTTTTGGATATTTAAAAAAATAAAATAAATTAATCAATGTTAGTAAAAAGCCTAATTATCTAAATTAATTTTAATTATTGCAAAAATATTGAAATTATACCTAATTAAAACTAAGTTAATTAAATTAATTTATTTACAAAAATAAAGTGCTGAATTTAATTTTAATAAATAAAATATATTTTTGATTTTTTTGATTTTATGAGGAAATGTTTTAATTGGTTAATGGTTTAAATAATAAAAATAATAACAATAAAATAAAGAAAGAAAGAAATAGAAAAAGAAATAACCAAAGGGGGTTTGGGCCCCGATCAGGGGGTGAGATTTGAAATTTCTTGGCCCAACAGGCGCAAGCCTGTATTGACTTTCCATGATTCCACGTGCATTGGTTGACTAGGGCGTATGACGGGCTTTCATTATGGGCCACCAGATCTGGCCTGGGGCCATCTGGCAGGCATCTGGGTGATGGTGTATGATGGACCACACTTGCTGAAGCGCGTTGGATTTCCTGAAGAAAAATAATAACATGCAAATATGGGGACCTGGGATTCGAACCCAGACCTATGAATCATTGAACTAGCGCCCTTACCAACTCAACCAGCGTGTTTAATTGTTAGTGGAATAAGTAGCAATTATTATATTGGAAACAAGTTATTATGCCAGAATAAAAAAATAAAAAGCGCGAAAGTTTGAATGGTGCAATGGGATGGGGACACGTTGTCGTCCCTGTCCTCAGATTTTCACATGGATTACCTGCAGATTTAAATCCACAGCAAAAGGCGCAGGTTGATTCAATAATCCTCCTCAGGCCATATAAATGGAAGATGATGTCATGGATGAACTTGTCTCTTCATCCCGGTCTCAACCATGTCCATGAATAAGCCTAATTTCACCTGCATCAAAAACCCCTTAAACAAACCTAGGAAACCCTACAATGGCGTTTTGGATTATAGAACAGATAAATGCAATCAAATAATATGGAAAGCATGGAAATTGTTTGGTGATTGCAAATATGCCATTAGTTTCTTGTAATGATGCGTAAATCTTGAAACAAGAAAGCAAGTTCAAAGGGAAGTCGTATGTCACTTACAGTGCGTTTGAGGTGGTGAATGGCCTTGCTTTTGATTGCTACAGACTCAGTGGATGTCCAGCAAGAGAATATTGTTGAGATTTTGTGTTGAAAGCACCTCTAAAACAGATTTCAGTTTCAAGCTTTTTTGCAATTTTTTTCAAGTTTGATTCTTGTGATTTGGCAGCCTCCAACTTTTGATTCTCGTGCCTTTGAGTTGTATAAGTAATATGGAATGAGTTAGGTCAAGTTTTTTGGGCTGAATCCTTATGCATTGATGTTTGAAGATGTGATTTGATTCACCATTAAAAAGCTTCCAAATTGGTCAAAAATCCAATATTTTGTTCATGATATGGCTTGATTCGGATTTGATTATGTCCATGATGATATTTAAGACCTATATCAATCAAAAAGATCCTAAATGATCAATATTTGGATTTTATTTGGATTTAAATTGATTTAAAATGAATTAATTCAATAAAAATCAAATAAAATAGAAAAATTAATAAATGGACACAAGACTGAAGATAGGACACGTGTGTAGTGTGACAAGATCAAATCAAGTGGAAAAAAGTAGGCCCATTTGACAAAATTTAAAGTTTTGGGGATAGTTGACTTTTGGCAATTTTGGAAAAATTCTCAACTTCAACAATGCATAACTTCTTCAATTTTGAACTTTTGGAGGTGTTCTTGGACTTTATAGAAATCTTGAGATGTCCTCTAACCAACCCTTTTGGTCTCATCTCATTTTCATATTCCATTCTCAAGTTATAAGCTTTGGAAAAAAAGGTGTTTTGTCGACTTTCAAAAATGACCTATAATGTCCAAATCTGTACCTTTTTGTGAGTGCATTTCTTGATCTTGGGGTATGAATATGGATTGTAGGAAATTGAATCCTCTTCAAAATTAGCTTTGGATGGGTCATTTCTCATAAAGTATGAGAAAGTTATGCTTGGTCGAAGTTGAGTTGACTTTTCCTACAAAACCCTAATTTAGCAACTTTTGAGTCTTGATGAATTTTGAGTAATCCTTGATAAATCATGATCAACCCTTGATCAAATGATGAAATATCCTTCAAAATGAGAATGTTGGCAAAAAATCTTGATGTTTGACTATTTTTAGCTCACAGTTGACTTTTGCCCTAACACAATCGATTTTTGGACCTCTTGAGCAATTGACTGACCAAACTTCCTCTGCAAGGCTTGAAACTTGACATGGATGATCTTGAGAACATATTATGACATTGGGGAGCACTTGAGGTCATTTGGATTCAAGGACCTTCATGCAACACAAAACCCTAATTTGAGATTGACTGCCTTAGGAGATGACTTGACTGTCCAACTCTTGAGCAATCTTGAGCAACTTGGAGATTCTTCTTGAAATGTCTTGAGAAATATGGGAGGGAAAATTTTGGGGTACAATAGTTGCCCCTGTTCAATTTTCTTAAACCTGAGGATATAGATTGACTTTCGAGCCTTTCGTGATCCAAAGGTGGAAGATGATTGAACACTAGAGTGCCCAGAAATTTGCACTCGCATGAAGTGGTATTAGCATTGTGATGTCAGTAATGGGCTTACAGATGCCATTTGGAGACTGTTGGTAGGTGGTCTGAACTTCAACTGGAATACGAATCAGGGAGATCTTATCAACAATCTGACTGAACCAGAGGAGGTCTTGGATTAACTTCAACTGGATCGACAATAGAAAAATCTTTAGGAATCGATTTAATTGGACCAGAGAAGGCCTTTGACTGGATCGGCATCAGAAAAATCTTTAGGAATCGATTTAACTAGACCAGAAGGTCTTGGAATAACTTCAACTGGATCGGCATCATAAAAATCTTTAGGAATTGATTTGACTGGACCAGAGAAGGCCTTTGATTGGATCGGCATCAGAAAAATCTTTAGGAATCGATTTAACTGGGCCAGACAAGGTCTTGGAATAACTTCAACTGGATCGGCATCAGAAAAATCTTTAGGAATCGATTTAACTGGACCAGAGAAGGCCTTTGACTGGATCGACATCAGAAAAATCTTTAGGAATCGATTTAACTGGACCAGACAAGGTCTTGGAATATTCTTCAACTGGATCGGCATCAGAAAAATCTTTAGGAATCGATTTAACTGGGCCAGACAAGGTCTTGGAATAACTTCAACTGGATCGGCATCAGAAAAATCTTTAGGAATCGATTTAACTGGACCAGAGAAGGCCTTTGACTGGATCGACATTAGAAAAATCTTTCGAAATCGATTTAACTAGACCAGACAAGGTCTTGGAATAATCTTCAACTGGATCGGCATCAGAAAAATCTTTAGGAATTGATTTAACTGGACCAGAGAAGGCCTTTGACTGGATCGGCATCAGCAAAATCTTTAGGAATCGATTTAACTGGACCAGACAAGGTCTTGGAATAATCTTCAACTAGATCGGCATCAGAAAAATCTTTAGGAATCGATTTAACTGGACCAGAGGAGGTCTTGGCGCCTTTGGCTGGATCGACATCAGAAAAATCTTTAGGAATCGATTTAACTGGACTAGGCAAGGTCTTGGAATAACTTCAACTGGATCGGCATCAGAAAAATCTTTAGGAATCGATTTAACTGGACTAGGCAAGGTCTTGGAATAACTTCAACTGGATCGGCATCAGAAAAATCTTTAGGAATCAATTTAACTGGAGTAGAGGAGGTTTTGGTGCCTTTTGCTGGATCGGCATCAGAAAAATCTTTAGGAATCGATTTAACTGGACCAGGGGAGGTCTTGGTGCCTTTGGCTGGATCGGTATCAGAAAAATATTTAGGAATCAATTTAATTGGACCAGGCAAGGTCTTGGAATAACTTCAACTGGATAGGCATCAGAAAAATCTTTAGGAATCGATTTAACTGGACCAGAGGAGGTCTTGGCGCCTTTGGCTGGATTGACATCAGAAAAATCTTTAGGAATCGATTTAATTGGGCCAGACAAGGTCTTGGATTAACTTCAACTGGATCGGCATCAGAAAAATCTTTAGGAATCAATTTAACTGGACCAGAGGAGGTCTTGGTGCCTTCATCTGGATCAGCATCAGAGAAATCTTTGGGTATCGATTTAACTGGACCAGAGAAGGTCTTTCACATAGTTGAGAATTTAACTGCATCTTTCCTGAAAGGCAAAGGTCAGTCATATGCAATGCATGATATGGATCAAGCAATGATGTTCTCAACATAAATGAGATTGTATTATATGATGCATATATGCATGTATCGTGATGTATGGAAATGTGATGTTTTAGCTGGGGAAACTAAATCCCGGATAGCTGCTGGAGAATAAGAGTTGAATTCTTCGCTTCCGCTAGGGATGATGAGCGAAGATGATTGCGATAATAAACCTGCAGGAGAAGATGACTTTGTTGGGGGAATAAACTGATGAGGAGATTACTCTGTGGGGAAGAGATGCTCTGCTGAGGATTCCGCTGATAAGCTCCGCTGGGGATGGATTACCGTTGCTGGTGATACTGAATCTGTTAAGGATTGAATTCCTGCTTGTGAAAGGAAAAAAATTTGCTGGGGATGATCTTTCAGTCGCAACTTGTTGGGGATGACCCTGTTATACTTTTGCAGGGATAATCCTTCTGAATTATGCTGGGAGTGATCCTTTGAACTTGGCTGGGGAGAGTTATTTGTACTCCGCTGGGGATAAACTTCCAGATTCTTACTGGGGATGATGCTTTAACACCGCTGAGGAAGCTTTTTCAGACCGTGCTGGGGAAATATTGACTCCACCAGGGGTATCTGGTGTTCTGCCGGGGAACATTCTTATACTCCGTTGGGGAATATTAAGACTGTCGGGGATATCAAGCCTTCTTAGTGCTGATGGTAGATAAACTCTGCTTTCATTCATTCACAGTTGCGAGTCTCAGTTGGGAGAGCTACCATTACTGCCTTATTTTGCGGGGAGTGAAGGTATCTTAGCCATACTCTTCAGCTGAATCTACCTTTGTACCTGGTGGATAGAGCAACTGTACAACTTGGACAATCCTTATTGTCCCTGTTTCTGATATTACCAGTAATTCATCTTTTGTTTCGCATGTAAACATTTATGAGCAGCAATTAATGTCAAATGCATATATCAAAAATGAACATTGGATGTTCTTTGCAAATCAAAACAGATAAAGGAAAAACAGTTTGAAATTTCTTTTAAAATGAATTTGTATTGATTTTGAAGTTTGGCCTGTAAATAAGCGTTTTCGTACAAGAGGCTGACGTCCTAGTAAGAGAACGCCGCCGAACAAATAAAATTTATACAATGTGTGAAAAATAAACAAAACAGCTACGTGAATAATCCTACTGGGTTCCAACTCTGCTATTTCCTTTATGTCTTCGAGCATCTCATCACTTTGCTACTGGTTGAAGGTGAATCAGATTGATTAGTGTCGTCCGAGTTTGATAGTTGATACCGACGTCTGGATGCAGGGTGATCCAATGAGACATAGTGTTACGCTTTGATCCCTAATTTTTTCCTGGACCGCCCTTTTGGGTTTTCAGTCCACCGGGATACCCTTTTTTGCCCAAGCCACCTTTTCAGGTTTTCGACTTGCCGGGTGTACAGATTTTTCATTTTCATCCCTTATTTTTGCCCGAACCCTTTTGGTTCGCCGGGAAGCCCTTATTTTTGCCTAGACCAGTCAATCTAGCGGGTCTTTGATTATGCGTAATATCTTTTCACTATGTCTGCATTGACGGGGTGAGGAAGGTCATCACCGTCCATGGTGGTTAGAATCATAGCTCCTCTTGAGAATATGTTCTTAACCACAAATGGCCCTTCGTAAGTAGGGGTCCATTTTCCCCTGGGATCACCTTGAAGTAGAATAATGCGCTTGATTACCAGATCCCCAACTTGATACTCTTGTCGTCTAACTTTCTTGTTAAATGCCTTGATCATCCGTTTTTGATACGTTTGACCATGACAAATAGCAGTAAGTCTCTTTTCGTCGATTAGGTTCAGCTGATCAAGTCGTGTCTGGATCCAGTCATCTTCGCTCAAACCTGCATCCTTCATGATTCTAAGAGAGGGTATCTGAACTTCAATGGGCAGTACGACCTCCATACCATATACCAAGGAATAGGGTGTAGCCCTTGTTGACGTCCGCGTTGAGGTACGGTTCCCATGAAGAGAAAATGGTAACATCTCGTGCCAGTCTTTGTAGGTCACTATCATATTCTGCACAATCTTCTTAATATTCTTATTAGCCGCTTCGACAGCCCCATTCATCTTTGGCCGGTAGGGAGAAGAGTTGTGATGCTATATCTTGAATTGCTTGCAGAGCTCAGTGATCATCTTGTTGTTGAGATTGGTACCATTGTCCGTAATGATCCTCTGTAGTACACCGTATCGACAGATTAGATTGTGTCGAATGAACCGTGCCACGACGTTCTTGGTTACAGTAGCAAAGGAAGTTGCTTCAACCCACTTTGTAAAGTAATCAATTGCTACCAGGATGAAACGATGCCCGTTGGATGCCGTAGGTCTGATCTCGCCGATCATATTAATGCCCCACATTGCAAAAGGCCAAGGTGCCGTCAAGACGTTCAGAGGAACTGGAGGTATATGCACTTTATCAGCATAGACCTGGCACTTGTGACACATCCGAGAATGCTGATAACAATCGGCTTCCATCGTGGACCAATAATATCCTGCCCGAAGGATATTCTTTGCCATGGTGTGTCCACTGGAGTGAGTTCCGAAAGTACCTTCATGTAACTCCGCCATGATCCTTTTTGCTTCGTTCTTATCCATATATCGTAGTAAGGTTGAATCATGGTTACGCTTGTAAAGGATGCCATTGCTGATCAAGAACTTTGCTGCGAACCTCCTTAGGAACTTCTTATCATTAACAGATGCACCCTCGGGGTATTCCTGTGCCTCAAGATACCTCTTTACTTCATGGAACCAAGGCTTTTCTGTTACCTCTTCATTCTTAATATCACAGCAATGTGCAGGTTCGTCCAATCTTTCAATGATAATCCGGGGAGCCTCGTTGTCCCAATTGACTTTGAACATAGAAGACATTGTAGCCAGCACGTCCGCCAACTGATTCTCCTCTCTAGGGAAGTGTTCAAAGGTTATCTCCTCAAAATGGGGAAGCAACGTCAACACATACTCCTTGTAAGGAATAAGATTTGGGTGTTTCATATCCCAATCGCCTTTGATCTGACTGATCACGAGAGCGGAATCTCCAAAGACACTCAGAAACTTAATCCTTAGGTCAATTGCTGCTCGAAGACCCATGATGCACGCTTCATACTCCTCCATGTTGTTGGTGCAGTTGAAACATAGTCGGGCGGTAAACGGAGTATGAGAGCCTTTAGGAGATATAATCACGGCACCAATGACATTACCCAAAGCGTTCGAAGCTCCATCAAAGTACATAGACCATCGGGATCCCTCCTCAGGTCCTTCATCCGGTCCAGGTGTCTCACAATCAGTTACCAACATGATATTCTCATCCAGAAATTCAAAGTTCATAGACCAGTAATCATCCACTGCCTGATGTGCCAAATGGTCTGCCAACACACTTCCCTTAATTGCCTTCTAGGTCGTGTACTGGATATCATACTCAGTCAAGATCATCTGCCATCTCGCTATTCTTCCAGACAAGGCAAGCTTTTCAAAGATATACTTGATGGGATCCATTTTTGATATCAACAGAGTAGTGTGAGTCAACATATACTGTCTCAACCGGCGAGCAGCCCATGCCAAAGCGCAGCAAGTTTTCTCGAGCAACGAGTATCGGGTCTCGCAGTCGGTAAACTTTTTGCTAAGGTAATAAATAGCATGCTCTTTTCGGCCAGACTCATCATGTTGACCCAACACGCACCCCATCGAATTATCGAGTACTGTCAAGTATAAGATCAGAGGTCTCCCTTCAACTGGAGGCATCAGAATAGGTGGCTCTTAGAGATACTCTTTGATCCTTTTGAAAACGGCCTGGCATTCATCGTTCCAACTTACCACTTGATCTTTCTTCAATAGCTTGACGATTGGATCACAAGTAGCAGTCATGTGCGAGATGAACCGGGAAATGTAGTTTAGTCGTCCCAGGAAACCTCTGACTTCTTTCTCTATTCTGGGAGCTGGCATCTCCTGTATAGCCTTCACTTTTGCAGGATCCACTTGAATACCTTTTTCGCTTACGATGAAACCCAGCAGCTTACCGGATCTCACCCCGAAGGTGAACTTGTTTGGATTTAACCTCAGCTTGTACAACTTCAACCTGTCAAACAGCTTCTGCAGATTGTCAAGGTGTTCTTCCTCAGTCTGGAACCTTGCAATCATATCATCAACGTATACCTATATCTCATGATGGATCATGTCATGAAACAAAGCAACCATGGCACGCTGATACATGGCCCCAGCATTCTTCAGTCCAAAAGGCATGACCATGTAGCAAAAGGTACCCCACTGAGTAACAAAAGTTGTTTTCTCCATATCTTCGGGAGCCATTTTAATCTGATTATAACCGGAGAAACCTTCCATGAAGGAGAAGACTTTATGCTGAGCGGTGTTGTCAATCAGAACATCAATATGAGGTAGAGGGAAGTCATCCTTGGGGCTTGCCCTGTTCAGATCCCTGTAGTCAACACACATTCGAACCTTACCATCCTTCTTCGGCACAGGAACCACATTGGCCACCCACTGAGGGTAAGAAGTAACTGCTAAGAAACCAGCGTCAAACTATTTCATAACCTCAGCCTTGATCTTCTCAGACATCTCTGGGTGCCTTCAGCGGACCTTCTATTTTACTGGAGGACAGTCTTCCTTGGTAGGCAGGCGATGAACCACAATATCGGTATCCAAACCAGGCATATCTTTGTAAGACCAGGCAAAGATCTCAACATAGTCATGCAGCATCTGAATCAACCGTTGCTTCACACTAAGCTCCAAATTTGCACCGATCTTAACTTCTTTCTTGTCTATCTCAGTACCCAGATTCACTGATTCCACCGGCTCTTCGTGTGGCTGAATAGCCCTCTCTTCTTGGAGTAACAGTCTTGCAAGTTCACCAGGCACTTCGCAATCATCTTCACCTTCGTCTTCGGCTAAGTTGATTGGATTTTATAAGTCATAAGTGGCAGTAGCAGAGTCGTTACCAGTGAGATCCAGAGTGGATGTAGACCTGTATATGTGAGTGTGTGTAAAATAGCTGTTTTGCAATATATAATAAAGAAAAACAAGGAGCGCAAAATTTGAAATGCAAGAAACGTCCAATGCTTTTATTAATGATATATGAAAATGACACACATAGAGCCCTCACAAATGAAGCCACGGTGCCCCGGGTAAGACACCGGGCCGTAAAGTTTAAAACATTGTCTGTTACATATTCAAAACAAAAAGTTTCATTACTGGGTAACAAAAGTAATAGCGATGAAGTCCTTTGCTTTCCAGTTGCATTGTCCACCATCGTTCGTAGGATAGATCCAGCTATCAAATTCAGACTCTTCCACATCATCTTCAATGGAATTCACCCCCGAGTTGCTGATGAACACGGGAGGTCTTCCGATTCGTGCATTTCGAACAGCCCTTTAAGCCTCTGCAGTGAAACCCAAACCAAACTTGTTAGTCTTCTGTGTAAAATCAGGGAGTTATCCCCAATTTGCACACCCACCTTTCTCAACAACAGCCCGGGCATCCTTGAGGGAAGCCATCTTCATAGGAGAATCTTCAACAACAGTCTCAGCTGACGCCAATGTCTAGGGAACCTCTCCAAAATACTGAAATGGGGTCTCAATGAACTCCCCATCCATCTCTACATATCGGAAAGAGTTGAGGTGGCTAACCATGTACTCTTCCTCTCCTTGTACTGTCACAATCTTCCCTTTGAACGGGTACTTCAGCTTCTGGTGGAGTGTTGAGGTTACAGCCCCAGCTTTGTGGATCCATGGACGACCCAGCAAACAAGAATAAGATGGCTGAATATCCATCACATAGAATGTAGAGTTGAAGACCTGAGAACCAACCTTAATCGGTATATCAATCTTTCTGTGCACCATTCTCTTAGACCCATCAAAGGCCCTGACGAAAATGTTGCTTGGTTTCAGCTCCAACCCTTCACAATCCAACCGGTCTAGAGCTTTCTTCGGTAAAACGTTCAATGAGGAACCAATATCCACCAACACATGAGCAAGAGTAGTGCCCCTGCATTCAATGGAGACATGCAGGGCATCATTGTGATTCTTCCCCTTAGCAGTCAAGTCGGTGTCAGAGAAACCCAAACCATTATCAGCAGTCAAATTGGCCATGCAATCTGTAAACTGATCAGCTGATGTCTCTTGTGGCACGTGGGCAGTCTTTAAGAAGGTAATCAGAGCCTTGGCATGGGCCTCTGAGCATAGCAATAACGACAACATAGAAATCTTGGACGGGGTTTGCCCCAGCTGTTCAACTACATTGTAGTCACTCTTTTTGATGATCTTCAGGATCTCTTCCATCTCTTGCTTAGAAGCTTCAACAGTAACTATCTTTGGTGCCTCCGTCTGGGCAGGCTCACTGGTGATCCCTTTGCCCCGAGTGTCAGATGACTCTGTGACAGGGGTAAGAATAGGAATTTGAACAGGAATAGCAGCAGGTACACTGGCATGTGTAATAATAACAGGTTTTTGGATAGTTGGTGGAGAGATATCAGGCGAGAAAAGTCTTCCGCTGCGGGTGACTTTAGCAGATCCAACAATATTACTGATGTCAGTATCAACATCCAACTCTTGCTTAACTCCATGGAAATAAACATCAGCCCCATAGTGCCAAGGGACAACTTTATCAGAGGTATAGGGGATGGGCCCCAGAACAGTGATGATCACAGGTGCGATTCTTGGAACAGATGTAATTCTAACAGGCTTCCTCGAGGGAGCCTTGGAAGAATTTTAGAAAATGGTAATAATGGCAACTTCTTCAGTATGAACTAGAGGAACAACAGTCTTCTCAAACAGAATTTCTTTACTATCCATCAGGCGTTGGACACCTGATTTCAAAAGCGGACAACCATTTGGCAGGGCAGAACATATACGACAACCTTCATCATAGCCCGGAAATAAACCGGCTAGCAAAAGGTTCTTCTTCACAGTCATCAAAGGGGTAGCAATGTCATTCACAGAAACCACAAACAAGTCTTCTTCTATAGCATTCACTCCATGCTTGGGCATGGGAGCAGTCACAACATTAGGCCTCTCGGGCGCCTCAAACTCAATCTGCTCCGCATCAATTAAGTCTTGTATCTTATTCTTAAATGTCCAATAATCATCTGTATTATGCCCCAGGATATCAGAGTGATAAGCACAGCGGGCATTAGGGTTATACTTCGGTGATGTTGTATTTGGATTCTTTGGGGCTTCCTTTGGAATCACCAGATTGGTCTTCAGCAACTGTAGCAGAATCTGAGATAAGGTCATGCTGAGATGAGTGAATTGCCTTCGAGGTCTCTCGTCCTTCTGTTGATTGTTGTATTGAGGAGCACCAGCAGGTTTTGAAATAACAACCGCATTAACAGCTTGGTGGTGTTCAGGTCTATTATGTCTTCTTGCATTGTAGACAGCATTGGATTCTTTCTTAAAGGGCTTCTTCTCGGTGCTTGATGAAGCACCCTTTTGTATCTTACCAGCCTTAATACCAGCCTCAATCCTCTCACCGGTCAAAATAAGCTCTGTAAACCCAGACGAAGAGCTTCTAATCAGGTGGTTGAAAAATGGACCAAACAGGGTCCCCAGAAACATGTCAACTAGCTCCCAATCAGCCAAGGGTGGTTGTACTCTTCCGGCGAGGTCCCTCCACTTCTGAGCATAATCTTTGAATCCTTCACCCGTTCCCATTGACATACCCTGGAGTTGGGTGCGCGTAGGAGCGAGGTCGGAGTTGTACTGGTACTTCTTGTAGAAAGCAGTAGCCAAATCTTCCCAACTGCGGATACTGGCTCTGTCCAACTGGTAAAACCACTCAAGCTGAGTCCCTGAGAGACTGTCTTGAAAGAAGTGGATCCATAGGTTCTTATCAGCGGTGTATGGCTGAATCTTCCTTACATATGACCATAGGTGCACCTTCGGACAAGAAACTCCGTCATAATTAGAAAAGGCTGGTGCCTTGAATTTGTGGGGAATCACTACCCCAGATGATAGACCCAGATCACCAAAGTCCAGACCAGGCACTTTATGAACTTCCATAGCACTCAACCAGTCTTCCAGTTGCTTGTATCTATCCTCAGCAGGAGGATACTGGTCTTCATCGAAGTCCATCTCGTTGTCGGAGACCACAAGGCTAGGAGCCCTCCTTTCTTCCTGACTATCTTTCCCTCTCGATGAGGTAGTCAAATCAACTTTATTCTGAAGCCTATTTCCAAACCTGTGCCCTGTGTTAAATAGGATTGTCCTCTTCTTCTTCTTCTTCTCTTTCAGAATCAGGGTCTTCAGATCTTGCTGACCCTTAGCTAGATTCATGAACAGCTCTTGGAATTGGGCATTCTGGGCCTGGAGGGCCTTGATTGCTTGCTCAGTTGAAGGTTCAGCAGACATGATGAGTGCTGAAATAAACAGCGAAAAAGATAAGAGACCTGTAATGGGTACCTGTTATGGAGTGCATAGGATGAAATGCGTATGATTATGATTTCAAAGACAATCGAGAGATTCAAATTTCTAAACAAGAAATGAAACACACTATATTAGATTAGCTTTAAAATTAAAATTGTTCAACTGATGCCCTTAAGGCGTTACAAGAAATGAAATACTGAAAAGCAAATGAAACTGGAAAAGGAAATAAACAAAGGACAATCAGTTCTCCCATGGTCTCTTCTTGTCGGTGTGGACATAGTCATTGAGAATCCTCTCGTTCTCCAACTGCCTAGTCAACCTCTGGATCTTCTGCTCTTGCTCGTTAAACTTCTCTCGGTAAGCATCCCGTTCTTCCCTCAGCTGCATCCAAGATCTCTTCAGTGCCCCAATGTTAGTGGGCATGTAAGGATGGAGGATGGTCGGAAGAACCCCTTCTTCATTAGCAATTTCAACAATGATAGGCCGGACGGCTTCATATGGCATACCCAGCTTTTGGGCACGGATACGGACCCATCTGAGATATGGCTCCATTGGAAGAGAAGTCTTTGGGCCCAGCTCGTGTGGATCAGATCCATGAACTCTATCCCAAGCCCTTATGAATCTGCGACTTTGCTCATTGTTATCCCCTTGAAAATCAAAGATGATACTAGGCATTAGCATCTCATGAGGTCCTTCTCTTCTGGCACGCCCAAACTGACGTAAGGCCAAGCACGGATTGTAAGAAATTCCTCCATTGGTTCCTAACAGTGGAACATTGGGATACTCCCCACAGCGATCAATGATAGCCACCTCGTCCATACCCTTGAGAGTCCAGATGATGTCATTATGGGAGAGAGACATAACCCTATAAGCCCAGCCCATGCCTTCTTTATTCTTCATCACTGATTTGGGAAGGTGCGAAATAAACCACCTTGCCAATAATGGAGCACAACACCTCAAGGTTCCCCGCTTTCGGGCAGTACGAGCATAGAGCTGATGAAGGATGTCACCCAAGAGAGTGGGTACAAGATTACGAGAGATGAAGATTTTCACTGCATTCACATCAATAAAGGAGTCAGAATTTGTAAACAATACCAAGCCGTATATCAGAAGAGCCAGAATATCCTCGAATGCCCTGAAGTCTAGACTATCCCAGAAGTAATTAGCTTTACCAACCAAAACCTTAATCAGAAAGCCATTTGCTCCACTTCTAGTCTCCCAATTAGCCACTACCTTCTCTCTTGTCAAATGAAGGGCTGCAGCAATCTCTTCGGGCCTAAGAATCTTCTCCCAACCAGTAAATGGGGTCTGCTCCAAAATAGAGATACCGAGCAGCTCAGAGAATTCTTCTAAGGTGGGATTCAGCTGGTAGTCCTGGAAAGTGAAACAATGGTACAGCGGATCATAGAATTTGACTAGGACACTCATCATCTGCTCGTCCAATTTGGAGGTGACCAATTTGAGAAGATACCCATGTCTTCTGAGGAAGGAGGTAGTATCAGGCATTTTTGCAATCAGTTCCTTAAGCATGGTGGGAACATGGACAAAGTTGATCCGGATGGTATTCCTATGCATGGGCATCATGATGACCTACAAAACAGAACAAAGATGAATCCCTTCTGTCTTTGAAATAGGTTAGTCTAATGCAAGATGTATGCAATGTTATGATGTCATGATGTCATGATAGTAAGCACACCACAAGTATCCACAAATAGCAAACATGGTAAAGGCACACAAGTCACACAGAGAGCCCCTAGATTTCAGACTGGCAAGGAGCTTAGGTACTACCCTCTTTCAGTTCAGTTGGTTTAAACCTGTCCTAAAAAAAGTAATCGGGTTCTAGAGGATCTCAATATCACTGACTACCCTTGATCGGTCATAATTCCAGTTTATCAACCTTTTCTTGCGGCCAGAATCATCGCGAGAGTTTAGTCTCAATGAGTGTAGCATACTGCTACTGTTCTATGGCCAAGTTGGTCAATTTAAAGGTTCTAAGGTCAGTTGGTGCTTAATGACCCCTTAGAAGACCCATATTCTCCTCGTTGCGCCACAAGGGATATCGGTACATACTAAAGTGCCACACCAACGTAGCTACTGCTTCAACCGTATCGGTCTACGCCGTACAGTTCCCTCACAGTTTATGGCTACTTACCTAAAGGGTATCGCTAGATCCGGATTAGGATCTATAGTAACTCCGATACAAACCCACAAATATAAATCATACAAAGAAAACAATTGAAAACACAATGATCTAATCCTAAGGTACACCCCACTTATGATATCCCTAGCAGAGTCGCCAGTTCTGTGATACGGTGGAAGAGAACTGACTGTTTTTGGAATGCTGGTTCGCGTTTTGCGCTTATTTTTGCAAAATGTTGCGGTAAGCAAGAGTCGCCACCGTCTTTTATTTTATCCAACAAGGAAAGGAAAAAAGCACAGAAAAATTCCTTTTTGGATATTTTTCTCGGGTTTGGGGGGTAGATTATAGAAAGGGAAGGTGTTAGCACCCTTTCTATCCGTGGTTATCAACGGGCTCTTAGGTACTTGCTCAAAGTGTTTTCAAAATTTTGCTTTTCTTTGTGTTTGTGGATTTGAAAGAGTTTTTGTTTGAAAAGAGTGTAAGTGCGAAAAGTTTTGTTTTGTTTTAAAAGGAGAAAGTACTTAAGAACCATCTACCTACTTGAAAAAGGAATTAATTTGTACTAATGTCCTTTAGACAACGCTATCCCACTATTGATGAGTAGGTAGCATCGTCGTTGGAGTTTTAAGGGTCAATTCGATTAAGGGACGTGTGGTCACTAAAGCAATGTTAGGACGCCTTAGCGGTAACCCTAATGTCTTAGCTCATTTTTCCGAGGCAACCGTTTTGAGGCAACTATGATCTTTAGACAAGAGGGTGACCTCTAAGACTTCCTATACTTAATGACCACGTTCGAAGGCAACCAAGCAAGGTGTACCCTAAGAGTGTGCATGTGCGAGTGTGTTATTTTAGTTAATTTTGTCTTTGTAAATGTCAATGGTGAGCTATGTTGATTTTAAGTTCATACATTCGATCTTGTCATACATTCCCTATTACCAAACATCTAACCGTTTATAGATTGTGGAAATTAAATTGCGGAAATTAAATCTAACTATTACAAGGCGTCGGGTATTTACATCGCCAAAAACAACCCTTGAAACTAAAATGCTGAAAATAGATAAAGCGATAAAATAATTAAAGTCCTAATCAAAGCTATTACATTCCGGGAAACAATTACATCAATATGGCAAAATAGATCGCGTGCGAAAAGTTAAATCGAATGCGAGTTTTTTTTATGGTTTTGACCCTTTTGAAAGAAAATGATTTTTTTGGTATTTTTTGAATTAAAAGGAAATAAACTAAGTTAATTAAATAAATTAATTAATTAATTAAGAAAAAGATATTTTTAGATTTTTGGATATTTAAATAAATAAAATAAATAAATTAATGTTAGTAAAAACCCTAATTATCTAAATTAATTTTAATTATTGCAAAAATATTGAAATTATACCTAATTAAAACTAAGTTAATTAAATTAATTTATTTACAAAAATAAAGTGCTGAATTTAATTTTAATAAATAAGATATATTTTTGATATTTTTTATTTTATGAGGAAAAGTTTTAATTGGTTAATGGTTTAAATAATAAAAATAATAACAATAAAATAAATAAAGAAAGAAATAGAAAAAGAAATAACCAAAGGGGGTTTGGGCCCAGATCAGGGGGTGAGATTTGCAATTTCTTGGCCCAACAGGCGCAAGCCTGTATTGACTTTCCATGATTCCACGTGCATTGGTTGACTAGGGCGTATGATGGACTTTCATTCTGGGCCACCAGATCTGGCCTGGGGCCATCTGGCAGGCATCTGGGTGATGGTGTATGATGGACCACACTTGCTGAAGCGCGTTGGATTTCCTGAAGAAAATTAATAACATGCAAATATGGGGACCTGGGATTCGAACCCAGGTCCTATGAATCATTGAACTAGCGCCCTTACTAACTCAACCAGCATGTTTAATTGTTAGTGGAATAAGTAGCAATTATTATATTGGAAACAAGTTATTATGCCAGAATAAAAAAATAAAAAGCGCGAAAGTTTGAATGGTGCAATGGGATGGGGACACATTGTCGTTCCTGTCCTCATATTTTCACAGGGATTACCTGCGGATTTAAATCCGCAGCAAAAGGCGCAGGTTGATTCAATAATCTTCCCCAGGCCATATAAATGGAAGATGATGCCATGGATGAACTCGTCTCTTCATCCCGGTCTCAACCATGTCCATGAATAAGCCTAATTTCACCTGCATCAAAAACACCTTAAACAAACCTAGGAAACCCTACAATGGCGTTTTGGATTATAGGACAGATAAATGCAATCAAATAATATGGAAAGCATGGAAATTGTTTGGTGATTGCAAATATGCCATAAGTTTCTTGTAATGATGCGTAAATGTTGAAACACGAAAGCAAGTTGAAAGGCAAGTCGTATGTCACTTACAGTGCGTTTGAGGAGGTGAATGGCCTTGCTTTTGATTGCTACAGACTCAGTGGATGTCCAGCAAGAGAATAGTGTTGAGATTTTATGTTGAAAGCACCTCTAAAACAGATTTCAGTTTCAAGCTTTTTTGCAATTTTTTTCAAGTTTGATTCTTGTGATTTGGCAGCCTCCGACTTCTGATTCTCGTGCCTTTGAGTTGTATAAGTAATATGGAATGAGTTAGGTCAAGTTTTTTGGGTTGAATCCTTATGCATTGATGTTTAAAGATGTGATTTGATTCACCATTAAAAAGCTTCTAAATTGGTCAAAAATCCAATATTTTGTTCATGATATGGCTTGATTCAGATTTTATTATGTCGATGATGATATTTAAAACCTATATCAATCAAAAAGATCCTAAATGATCAATATTTTGATTTTATTTGGATTTAAATTGATTTAAAATGAATTAATTCAATAAAAATCAAATAAAATAGAAAAATTAATAAATAGACACAATACTGAATATAGGACACGTGTGTAGTGTGACAAGATGAAATCAAGTGGAAAAAGTGGGCCCATTTAACAAAATTTGAAGTTTTGGGGATAGTTGACTTTTGGCAATTTTGGAAAAATGCCCAACTTCAACAATGCATAACTTCTTCAATTTTGAACTTTTGGAGGTGTTCTTGGACTTTATAGAAAGCTTGAGAAGTCCTATAACCAACCCTTTTGGTATCATATCATTTTGATATTCCATGCTCAAGTTATAAGCTTTGGAAAAAAAGGTGTTTTTGTTGACTTTCAAAAATGACCTATAATGTCCAAATTTGTAACTTTTTGTGAGTGCATTTCTTAATCTTGGGGTATGAATATGGATTGTATTAGATTGCATCCTATTCAAAATGAGCTTTGGATGGGTCATTTCTCATAAAGTATGAGAAAGTTATGCTTGGTCAAAGTTGAGTTGACTTTTCCTACAAAACCCTAATTTAGCAACTTTTGAGTCTTGATGAATTTTGAGCAATCCTTGATAAATCATGATCAAACCTTGATCAAATGATGAAATATCCTTCAAAATGATAATGTTGGCAAAAAATATTGAAGTTTGACTATTTGTAGGTCACAGTTGACTTTTGCCCTAGCACAGTCAATTTTTGGACCTCTTGAGCAATTGACTGACCAAACTTCCTCTGCAAGGCTTGAAACTTTACATGGATGATCTTGAGAACATATTAGGACATTGGGGATAACTTGAGGTAATTTTTATGCAAGGACCTTGATGCAACATAAAACCCTAATTTGAGATTGACTGCCTTAGGAGATGACTTGACTATCCAACTCTTGAGCAATCTTGAGCAACTTGGAGATTCTGCTTGCAATGTCTTGAGAAATATGGGAGGGAGAATTTTGGGGTACAACACAACCCATTGGGGATAAGATGTCATAGCTAGGAATCCTGTGTCAAATTGTTTCATCACCTCAGCTTTTATCTTTTCAGACATGTCAGGCCTCATGCGATGAAATTTTTGTTTGACAGGAGGACAATCTTCCTTTGTCGGCAGACGATGAACTACAATGTCGGTATCCAACCCTGGCATATCTTCATACGACCAAGCAAACACTTACGCATAGTCATCCAACATCTGAACCAATCTTCCTTTGACACTGCTTCTTAGGTTAGCGTCGATCTTGACCTCTTTCTTGTCTGTCTCGGTACCTAGATTGATGACTTCAACTGACTCTTCATGCGGATGAATAGCTTTTTCCTCTTGTAATAGAAGTCTGGCTAGTTCTCTCGGTATTTCCCAGTCTTCCTCTCCTTCGTCTTCGGCTTGGTTAATTAGATGTTTGAAATCATGTCGGCAATAGTAGAGTCATTGGCAATGAGATTCGGAGTGGACGAGGACTTGCAAGAGTGTGTATGTATGCATGTAAGATACATGGCTATTTTGAAAAATGCATTGAATAAAAAATAAAGACAATGAGCACAAAAGTTCGAATGCAAAAAGTCCAATGGTTTATATTAAATAATCATATGATAAGATGAACATAAATAAAACCCTTGACAGATGGACCATAGTGCCCCTGGCCAGGCACATGGTTTAAAAGTCATTGTTTAATATTACAGACAAAATGTTCTTGAATTAAAAGAAAGCAATAAATAAGTAATTACTCCTCAATGAAGGAGATGGGAATGAAGTCCTTCGCGTGCCAATTGTTGAGCTTTGTTGTAGTAGGGTATACCCATTCTTCAAATGCAACCTCATCATCAGAATCACCCACAACGTTAACTTTATGACTTCCAATACGGAGAGAGGGATTCCCTGCACGAGCGCGCCTCACTTATTTCTGGTCCTTGATAGTGAAACCCAAACCACATTTGTCTTCTTTGAATGGGATCTCGGGGAGTTTCCCCCAAGTATCACAACTTCCTTCTTCGACTGCGGCACAAGCATCTTTAAATGAAACCATCTTTGGCACGACCTTAATAGCTTGGGACACATCAGAGGAAAATTTGGCAGTAGAAACCATTGGTGGCACAAATTCAAAAGCCTGACATGGGGTTTCTATAAATTCTCCATCCATCTCTACATATTTGAAAGGGTTAAGGTGGCTTACCAAGAACTCCTCCTCACCACATACAGTGATAATCCTTCCTTTGACCGGATACTTGAGCTTTTGATGAAGGGTTGACGTTATTGCCCATGCTCCATGGATCCAAGGGCGACCCAACAAATATGAGTAAGCAGGACGAATATCCATGATGTAGAAAGTAGAGTTGAAAATCTGTGAGCCCACCTTGATCGGGAGATCCACCTCTCCATGAAATGTCCTTTTGGACCCATCGAAAACCCTCACAATAATATCACTTGGTTTCAAAACTAGTCCTTCACAGTCTAAATGGTCCAAAGCCCCCTTGGGTAGCACGTTTAAAGAAGAGCCAGTATCAACCAGAACATGTGCTAGGGTACTCCCCTTACATTCAACAGAAACATGCAGAGCTTTGTTATGGTTCTTTCCAAGTGGTGTCAGATCAGCATCTGAGAACCCCAAACCATTGTCGACCATCAAGCTTGCCACACAATTTTCAAACTGGTCAGTCGTGGTCTCATGAGGGACATGAGCCTTCTTCAATAATTTTATTAACGCCCGAGCATGAGCATCGTAACAAAGTAGCAAAGATAACATGGAAATCTTAGAAGGGGTTTGCCCCAGCTGCTCCACTATCTTGAAATCACTCCCCTTTATGATTTTCAAGATCTGATCCATTTCTTGAGCAGAAGGTTCCTCAACAGCAATGGCTTTTGCAGGTATTTCTGTCTCAACAGGCTCAACTACTTTCTCCTTTCCCCTTGTGTCAGCACTAGGTTTAGCAGTGGTGATGTGGACAGGTGCCTTTGTAGCAGTTGGTGGTGAGATGTTGGGTGAAAAGATTCTCCCAGTTCTGGTCACCTTACTAGATCCAGTAATGTTACCAATGTCATCAGCTTTTCTTTCTTCAATCCAAGCGTCTTGCTTTATTCCATGGTAAAACACCTCAGCACCATAGTTCCATGGCACTGCTTTGTTGGAAGAGTACAGAATTGGCTCGGGGGCGGTAATTATCAGAGGAACAACAGTCAGTTCATTTGAAATCATGATAGGACCCTTGGAGGAGATCCTAAGAGGCTTGTTTGAGATTGTTATGATGGAGAGGTCTTCAAACTTATTGGTCAACTTTTGGCGGACAAAGTCTTCTCAAATAGGATCTCATGGCTATTCATCAGGTGTTGAATTCCTTCCTTCATCCATTTGCATCCATTGAGTTGTTTGGTGCAGCAATCACAATCCTTCAAATATCCAGGGAAAATCCCGGCTTTCAGCAGATACTTTTTGATAATGGTTAACGGAGTAGTCAAGTCTTTGTCGGAGGAAACAAAAATGGCGTCTTCAACAGCATTGACACCCTTGCCATGATTTGGCATAGGCGCAGTTATCAAATTGGGAATTGCAGGCGGATCAAATTCGATGGTTTTGTTGTCTATTAAGTCTTGAATTTTATTCTTCAGCACCCAACATTGGTCAGTCTCATGCCCGGGACTATTCGAGTGATATGCACACTTGGTATTCGGATTGTATTTAGGTCAAGAGGTATCTGGATTGGCCGGAGGATCACGCAGTGTCACCAAATTAGCCTTTAACGGGTGTTGTAAGGCTTGGGATAATGACATTCCTATCCTTGTGTATTGTCTTCACGGAGCCTCAAACCGTTGATGATTAGAAGATTGTCTTTGAACAGGTGGTGGGTTGGAAATCTGAACAACATTAATGGACGACTGGTCATCCTTCTTGGTATGGGCCCTTTCCCCATACGCAACATTGATTTCTTTCTTCCCAGTGAAGGGTTTCTTTATGGGATTGGAGGTGGAAGCAGATGATATAGGAATCTTCCCGCTTTTAATACCGCTTTCAACTCTTTCACCGGTTATGATCAGCTCGGTGAAACCGAAAGAAGAACAACCAACCAATGAGTTGAAAACTGGACCAAATAAAATGCCCATAAACATATCAATGTGTTCCCTGTCGGTTAATGGCGGTTGGACCCTACTGGAAAGATCCATCCACTTTTGGGCATACTCTTTGAACCCTTCACTCTTACCCATTGTCATGTCTTGTAGTTGAACTCTTGTAGGTGCCAGATCGGCATTGTACTGGTATTGGTGGTAGAAAGCAGTGGCTAAGTCTTCCCATGTATAAATATGGGAACCCTTCAATTGGTAAAACCACTCTAGTTGCATCCCAGCCAAGCTTTCTTGAAAGAAGTGAACCCAGGGTTTCTTGTCGGCGGTGTGCGGTTGAATCTTGTGCACATAAGACTTCAGGTGAAGTTTTGGACAGGAAACCCCATCATACTTAACAAATATTGGTATTTTGAATTTGTGGGGGATGACAACCCCAGATATTAAACCCAAATCGTCAAAATCCAAACCAGGGACAACTTGAATTTCAACGGCCTTCAGTCTGTCCTCTAGCTGCTTGTACTTAACATCGGCAGGAGGATACTGCTCATCAAAATAATCCTCATCATCGGATGCTGGATCATTGATACACCCAGCCTGGGTACTCCTTGCTTCTCCAATTTGATTCTCGTCTTCCTCAGACGAATCTTCCACTACCGGTATCTGGAGGATCGACTCTCTGAATCTCTTACCCATTTTGACTAAGGCTTTTCTCTTTGGTTTCTTTTTGGCTTCTAGCAACACCATCAACTCTTGTTTCCCCTTGGCTAGGGTTAGCGTAGTCTCTTGAAACTGGGAGTTTTGTGCTTGTAGGTCTTTCACTATTTTCTCGATATCCATCTTGCTGAAATAAATAGCAGAGAGATAAGGAAACCTACCGTGGAAAACCTGTTATGTTATGATGCATGGAAGATGTGTATGTAAATGATTTCAAGGATTTATGAAATTCAAATTTGTATAGACAAAGAATGAAAAAACGTCAATTTTCATTAATTAGTTCAAAATGATTACAACATGCCTCTTGGGCTTACAACATAAATCTCTAAGATAAAAAGTTCAAACGCATCCTCTTCAATGCAAGGTAGGCGTTCAAGCTCTGTTCTTCATGTAGTTTATTTGTAAGCTCTAAAACCCTTTTCTCACTAGCGTAGAATTGAGCCTCGAAGGTATCTCGTTCTTCCTTTAGCTGAATCTAACCTTTTCGCAAGTCTTCAAGAGAAGTAGGCATGTCGGGATGGAGGATAGTGTACGGGACATCTTCTTCAACCACAGGTTCCATGACAACTGGTAGGATGGATGGATAAGGCATCACGAGCTTATGAGCACGAGCTCATGCCCACCTAAGGTAAGGCTCAAGGGGAATATAATTCTTGTGTCCTAATGTTTTACTGTCCACTTTGTTTACCATCCTCCAAGCTCGTACAAACCTCTGACGGTAGCCTTGATCGTCGCTTTCTTAGTCGAATACCACTCCTTGGATGAGCATATCATGAGGACTATCTCTTCGGGCGTACACAAACTGTCGCAAGGACAAACAAGGGTTGTAAGTGATACCTCCCCTAACGTCAAGCCAAGGGACATTAGGGAATTCCCCACAATGGTCGATGATAGTAATGTTCTCTAAGGATCGAGAACACCAGTGAATATCCGAATGTCTGAGTGACATCAACCTATGGGACCACCTCAAACCTTGCTTGTTCTTCAACACAGACCAGGGAATATGAGAAATAAACCATCTAGACAAAAGAGGAGTGCAACACATAAGGTTCCCTCTCTTCCTCATAGTGTGAGAGTGGAGAGAATGTTGGATATCTCCCAACAAAGTAGGCACCGGATTGCGAGACATAAAGATTTTGACAGCATTTACATCTATAAGTTGGTCAGGGTTTGGAAATAAAACCATCCCATAGATGAGAAGGGCCAAGATTTCTTCAAAAGCTTTTAAATCCAAAGAGTTCCAACAATCTTGATCTTTTTCAAACAAGAACTTGGCTAAGAACCCTCTGACACCACTCCTTGTTTCCCAATTAGTCGTGACATTAGATTGTTGCAAGTGTAGCGCTCGGGAAATCTCCTCAGGGCTTGGATCTCTTTCCGTACCGTTGAAAGGTAGTTAATTGAGAATAGTAATCCTCAAGAGTTTAGAGAATTCTTCCATAGTAGGTACAAGCTGGTAATCGAGAAAGGTGAAGCAATGGTGCAAAGGGTCGAAGAACTGGAAAAGCACCTTCATCATATCTTCATTAGTGCTTAAGGTAACCAAGTTTAGGATGCGACTATGTCTTTCGGTGAATGAAGAATTCTCAAGGACCCTTGATGCTAACTATTTGAGTTGAGAAGTAATTCTTACGAGATTGACTTGAATAGTATTCCTGCGGATGGAAGCCATGTCCTACAAAACAGAACAAAGATAAATCCCAATAATCCTTGAAATGGTTAGTGAGAATGCTTATGATGTTATTATGTTTATGATGTTATGTACAAGTAAGCATATACACACAAGGCAAAAAAGTCCTTAGTTTTAGGCTTGCATGGAATCTTATAGGTAATTACCCTCTTGAAGTTTAGTTGGCTCAACATGTCCTAGTAATAGTAACTGAGTTCTAAGAGATCTCAATATCACTGATCTTTCTTATCGGACATTGTTTCAGCACAAGCCTCTTTAATGGCGACCAAAATATCTCGAGAAGTCCGATCTCAATGAGCATAGTATTGAGTATCAACCAACTTCAGACTGCACCAAAGTCGGATATCTCACTACTTCCTAATGACCAAGTTGGTCAAGTAAAGGTTCTAAAGTCAGTTAGTGCTTCATGAGACCATACAGCGGCCTCGTATTCTCCTTGACTACTCAAGGGCTACCGGTACAAACAAATGTGTCACACTAACATAGCTATTTCTTAGACCATTTCAGTATACCCCGTACAGTTTCCACAATGTATTTCTACTTACCTATAAGGTATCCCAGATCCGGGTAGAGGATCAAAATAAGCCCAAATAAGGAACCAAAATGTAAAGCAAGCAAGTCAAACAATGAAAGCAAATAAAGGTGATCTAGCCCTAAGGTAACCCCACTTTTAAGTTTTCCCCAGCAGAGTCACTAGTTCTATAATACGGTGGGAGAACTGACTTGGGATGTTTTGCGTTTGATTTCAATTGTTGCGGTTAGCAAGAATCACCACCGACTTTTCTTTTATCCAAAAGGAAAGGCTGAAAATAATAGGAAAGACATTTGAGATTATTTCTTGAGTTCGGGGAGTAGATTATGAAAATGGAAGGTATTAGATCCCTTTTCATCCATAGTTATCTATGGGCTCTTAGTTGCTTGTTAGATCACTTGCTTTGTTTGAAAATATGCTTTGTGGTGGTTTTTGAAAGTATTTTTGAAAAGGCGCCTTCATTTAGGAAAACTTTACAATGGTTCTCGTTTTGTAAGAACGTATACAAAGTGTTGGAATTTTGAAAATATTTCATGTTTTGAAAGTGTTTATTTTGAAAGTAAGCAAGCAACTAAGAACGTTTCTACCTACTCAAAAGTCTTTTGTTCATTTCTCTCCTTTCCTTTGATATTTCTATCTTACCATTGATTAGTAAGAAGCCTTATCTTTGGATTTAAAGGGATGGCGTGGGTCATCGTATAGTCATGATAGCAATGTTGTGAGATATCTTAACATTTCTCTTGAGGGACTAAGATCAATTTGTAAGGCAACATTTATAGCGTCATCGAGGGACTATGTGTTCACAGTGATTTCTGGTGAACAACCGCTAGTCTTCCAAACTATCGAATAAACTTAATGACTGTTATTCAATTTCTCTGGTAACTTGCAGGATCGACTAGATTGATCCTATGGAACATAGTTGTTTGGTTAAGTCTAATTGTAAAACTGGTATTCATATTCAGGACTTCAAATTAGAATTGTTTCTAAGATATCCAATCCACTTCGATTACTATACTGAATGGTTCGAAGGATAACTTCTATATGGTATTAGGAATGTTCATGAAAAAAGTTTAAAGACTTAAAATTGGGTAAATGGCAGGATTAAATGAGTGGATGCAAAAGTTACTAAATGTTTAGAGGGTTCGAACATAAGAAAATTATTTAAATGCAGAAAGGAATAAATGACTTCGAATGTAAAGGCTTTAATGTAAAGGCAAGAAACGTAAAATGTTTGAAGCACAAATGAAACGGAAATGAAAGACAAAACTGGAAAATGTAAAGAGTTTTCATTGATTGTAAATGTTGGTGTTATCATACGTACATCTTTCGAGCATTCGTTTCCCTATCCATGCGGTATTTTAAATGTTTATTGGATTTTTACAACAGATATGACACCCGAAATCCTAATACTAAGACCTATATTTATACTACTTCGACCATAACGGTCTTGCTATCAGAATCTGCCACGTTTGAAGCATGCAGAGCATTACTTCCCTCTAGCCTCCACGCGTCCTCGAACGTCCCAATGCTTATATATTTTGAATTTCCAATATCCCGCTCACGTTTGAATTTCAAACGCCTTGGTACCTTCCTTTCGAATTTGTTTCGAAAACAAACCCTCACAAATATAGTCTCGTCAGTATTTCGAACAAGGCTTTAGACTTACACTCCACAACTACCATTTGAAACCTTGAACTTTAATATTTCCATTCGAAACAAACATTCTCTTCCATTCTAAATCATCAAACTTGCTTTATTCAAACAAAGCCCAATCATTTTATTTCGAATCATAATATCAAAATCTTCAGCCAACAAAATGCCCCTTTAAAATATGTATTTCGAACCCTTTGAGAAATACTTAGTTTAAATAGATTCACAAGATTTTGATAGGTCTGTTGAAGAATCATGACATTTGCTGTGCATGACTTTACCCACGTCAATCAAGACGCTTTTTTGAGCACCTAACCGTCTTGGACCAGTTACCACAGCATGGTGCGGTTTTAAAATAATGATTACTATTAATCACACTTATTACTAACACTAGATCTTACGCCACCTCCCTCTGAATCCAATCAACGACTTCCACGTACTCCTAGTCCCTTTAGTGGGTGTTTACACTCACTCTATAAAACTTATCAGTTTAGTCTTTTCTTCTTTTTCTCCAAAATTCTGAAATCCCCCTCCTTTTCACTAAACCCTAAAACTTCCAGCAATCTTAACAATGTCTTCATCAACATCATCACAATTGAAGAAATTATCAAAGAAGAAGAACAAGAAAATCAACATGGAAACCATCATGGAGAGCAAAGTGAGTATTTATCAGAATCAATTTGTACTCAATCCTCAAGTGATCTCCAAAGAGAAAGAAATGTTGTACGCTTCTCAGGTATTAATCCCTACCACTGTTGCTGGGAAAAGGTTTGCCCTCATAGGTCCTTTAACTGTTTTTGAAATTTTGAAAGATACTAGGAAATTTTTCCTGTTTGCTATAAATTCAAACCCCTATTCAACAAGATGGATGCCCCTAAGGCAGGAACTGAAGACCTCAGCGAATCATCTGATTCGAAAACCACTGAAACTCTAACCTTACCTCCAAAAGATCCTTTTATTTTAGATTACATTAAAAGTAATTTCAAACCATTTCGATCCTGCCCCACTTCAGATGTAGCATATCAAAACTGGTTCACTAAGGTGGAATCCAAAAAATATCAACAATGGGAAGAATTAGGAATTTATAACTTAATTAAATTGTCGAAACCAGGCTTCACCTACAGTCACCCATTGCTATTTGCTTCATTGTACTTCTGGGACAACACTTATAACACTTTCCATCTTCCGGGCGGAATGATAACACCCACCTTCTTTGATATAGCTGCCATCACTGGTCTTTCACCAGTGGGGGAAACTTATATCCCTGACAACGAAGAACATTCCAGCATTATTGACTTCGATGTCAAACTAGCCAGCTTTTCAAAATTCATCAGCCATTATCATACTGAAGGGGATGATGTCTCAGATGTAGAACATATCGATTTCCTCACCTTGTGGCTATCACGATATGTGTTTTACAGCAGATCCCTGCAAGTGGCGAGTAGGTTCATTCCCCTAGCCAGGGATTTCCATGAAAATAGGAAAGTCTTCCTGAGTGAACTGTTACTTGTCGATCTTTATGAGAGTTTAAGGTCAGCAGTTTCTAGTTTAAAATCCCATGCTCCAAAGAACATTCTTCTGGCTGGACCCTTTTGATTGCTTCAATTATGGCTTAATGCCATGTTCGAATCTTCTTTATCAACCGCTGATACCATCATCGAACAAGATCCAGAAATAGATGACAGGAGCATCGAAGGCACGAGGCTTCGAAAACTCACTCCAAATGATGACAAGGATGATTTCAAAGTCCAATTTTCTAAATACATCATGATCTTCTCCAAAAGACACAAGTTCGAAGAGTCCATGGCACCTTTTGCTCAAAGGACTTGTGGACCATCATGGTTCACAATGCCTCTCTCAGAAGCCGTCAAGAGCAAAGAGATGCAGGACATTTGGAAAGCGTTTCTTCTTCCTAGGCTAATTTCCTCAAGAATTACTCCAACAAAGAATCAGATTTTCCTTCTGGCTTATCAACCCAATTTCGTTTCTCGATAATTTGGCATGTGCCAATTAATTCCTGAACCTTTGTTCCAAACACAAAGTTCCATAACCTCAAGCAAAACGTTCAAAGCAAGAGAGGCCAAATTGCAACAGGAGCAATATCAAGACTTTGCTCAGTTTGAGCTTTTACCTTTTGAGCCAACACACTTTACAGCAAAAGGATTTCTTGAATGGTGGACTAAGTTATACCAGACATATATGTTTGACACACTCACCATTCAACAAAAGCTAACTGGCGCGTTCAATGTGCAGGTACACTCCAAGAAAGGTATGTTCACTCACGTCAAAGAAATTAGGGCTTTTCAAAATTATTTCGAAACCACTTATGATCCCACACACTTGGGAAACACTGTACATCAAGCGGACGAGACCTTGAAGGAAAAATTTAAAGAAAAAATTTCTAAGCTCAAACTTCCTTCAGGGTTGTCACCTGAGGATAGGTATAGGTTGGCACTCGAAATGCACCCACCTAAATTTCCTAGCATGCCTACCTCAGAACTGGCTCTGGCTTGGTTTCCTCCATACCCTTGGTGGTTCACTTGCAAAGAAATGTTCAAATACCAGTCTCAAAAGAAATTAAAGCCATCTGAGACTGTGACATGGGCTCGCTGCTGGCTTCATAATTTCCCAGGACATCTTCGCTATGACCTTCCTGCCATTTCGATTACATCTAATCAAGGCACAAGTGCGAATGCTTGGGAAAATTCCAATTGTATCCTAATTCCCTTATCCTTAACACTTTACCTTAATTGTTTCACTTTTCAGCCATTAGGATAAAGAATGTTACTTCAAAACCCAAGGAAGGGAACACTTCTCAACAAGCTATTGAAGTTAGTGATGATGCTACTCCAACAATACCAATAACAACAACAACTACTACAACAACAACAACAACGGCAGCAGCAGACATTTCCATTCCAAAGGTAATCAACTAACCCTGTTGTTTCGAGTAAACTGAAGTTTATGATTTAGATCTAACTTTTGTCTAACCCCTTTCAGACTAGCAAACTTCCACCAACAACTTCCAAGAAAAGGAAACAAGGCCCCACTGAAAAGAACCCCAAAACTGGTGAAAATTCTCCAACAGCTTCTAAGAAGAAGAAGAAGAAAGAAAGCTCCAAAGGCCATGAGCCTACTAACGTTTTTGGGCTTGATCCCAAAGACGTTGCTCCCTCAACAACATCTAAAATTCCACCTTCGACCTTCAATGTAATATTGGAACATATTGACAGCAACATTTCTTCCGATAATCCACAGGTAATTAAATTCGAATTCATAACAAAGATAGTTATTCATACCTTAGTGCATACTCTTAATTTTTCTTTGTTTATGCAGGATACTTCGAATGCAAATCCCACTGCTTCAACTCCTCCAACCGGGATTCATGCTCCAATCACTTCCTCTATTCATGGGGACTCCAGCAACTATGTGCAAAACAAAGGATCTTCCAACATGGCGGTCCTGACTGGAACTTCGGAGGCACACGATGATCAAGGCACCTCGCCCCCTTTGAAGGAAGCAAACGAAGGATCACCCCACAAGTCCAAAGAAAATCCACCAGAAACTTCCCTTCTGAAATCTCCTCTTGGAACTCTTCAAGAGAGTCCACCAATCATTCATGCTGAAGAGGACAAGACTGATTCTCTTCAAGAGAATGAAGAAGCTGCAGAAGAAGGATCTGGTGAAGACGAAACCCAAAGCGGTTCGGCTGATGAAACGAAATCTGATGCTATTAGCAGCGAGACCAATACCATCGATGTGGTGGATCCGTGCGACGAAGGAGAAAGCGATGAGAAAGGAAAGGATGAAGATAATGGGGGTAAGACTAAAGAAACTATGAAGGTCGAAATGGACGCGACTCCTTTGAACAAGGAACTTTCCCCAACTTCCCAACCTCGACTGACTGGAGAGGAACTAGCTCTCCTAAAACAAAATGACCCAATTGGGTATATGAAAATTAAATTGTCCCAAAAGGACATCCCTTTCACTAGGGTTGGCATTGGTTCAACTAGCAACACATTGTCCCCAGATGCTAGAGTTGTACTCCTTAACAAAGTCAGGAAAACAATCCTTGATGTAGACCTATTCGAAGTTCTTAAAAAGGATAGCACCGCTTGCTATACCATGAAGGAAATTCTTACTCAGGTTAACTACACAACTTGCTCCTTGCCAGTCAGCACTATATTGTTCGATCTCCAAGTTTTATTGGACGATTTAACTGGATGTCTCCTACAAGATGAATTGGCTGCTGCTAAAGTTCAGGAGAAACGAAATGCCATAGATGCTGCTTATGAGCGCGCTTCGAAACTTTCTACAGAGGCTGAAGACCAAGCAACGCGTTTAAAACAAGCGAAGGCTGACTATGAAGTTTGAGCGCGGTCTATTCTCTTTTGGGAAGGACAAATTCAAGAGCTCCAGCAAAAGGTCAAAGAAGCTCAACAACAGCAATTGGCTTACGAAACTGACAGCGTTAGTAACCAATTCGAAGAACTTCTTAACAGGGGCCTTTCCGAAACAGAGGCAGCAGAGCGTATCAAAGAGGAAGTAACTACTCTGGAAGGAGCGAGATGTTATACCCAGCAAAGGCTTGAGTCTTTCAGAAGCACCTTCGTAAGATTGAGAAACAACGTTTATTTTTAAACATTTCCTTATTTGAATTAATTGACACTTGGTTTTGTAATATTTAAACAACGCCATTTTGGCAATGTATGACACCATTTTGGCATCTCCTTTTGATACTTCGACTACGTTGCTATTATTCGAATCTCTTGCAGGCGAGGTCTATATTTTTTCAAATATTTTCCGTTAACCTTTAAGATCCGTTTGTCATCAGTTAACTCTTCGATTTCATACGCATTGTTTGAGAATCTTTTTAGTATTCGAAAAGGTCCTTCCCAATGAGGTGACCATTTACCTAATGCTTTATTCTTCTTGTCCATGGGCAATATGACTTTCCAGACTAAGTCATTAACAGTGAATGTTTTACCTTTCACCCTTTTGTTGTATGCCCTGGCTACCCTTTCCTTTTGCCTCATCAGGATTTTCAATGCATGCAATCTAACTTCGTCTAACTCAACTAACTCATTCATCATCATCTCCCAATATAATGCAGATGGGATCTCATTTTGCCTTTGAATTCGAACTGACTGCAGATGAATTTCCAATAGTAAAACAACATCATGGCCAAATGTTAGTTGGAAAGGCGTGGTGTTAGTAGCTTCTTTAGGAGATGTTCTACAAGCCCAGAGTATTTGGTCCAAAGTCTTATGCCAATTTTTTGGCTTCTTACCAACATGTTTTTTAATTAACCCTATTATCACTTTCTACCAGTGAACACAGAACCTTGGTCTGTGGTTATGCTCTCTGGTAATCCGAACCTATAAATTATTTGTTTCTGTATGAACCCAATAATAGCCTCTTGATCAGCAACTATTAATGGTATTGCTTCGATCCATTTGGTGAAATAATCAATTCCCACTAAGATATATTTCTGTCCTTTAGACGAAGCAGGATTGATCTCTCCTATTAAATCTAATTCCCATCTTCTAAAGGGCCATGGTTTAATGATCGAATGTAACTCACTTGCAGGAGCATGTTGAATTCCTGCATGTTTCTGGCATTCTTCACACCCTTTAGCAAAATCTATACAATCTTTGAGCATGCTGGGCCAATACATGCCATATCGGAATAACAACCATTTCATTTTATGGCCTACTTGGTGTGCCCCACATGCCCCATTGTGGACCTCCGATAATGCTAAGTATGCCTCACCTTCTCCTAGGCACTTCAGTAATACGCCTTCCTGGGTCTTCTTGAACAATTCATTTCCCATGAGGACGTATGATAACGCTCTATATTTTATCTTCCTATCAACATTCAGTGTTGGGTTTTTTAAATAACTCACTATTGGACTTCGCCAATCTGCATCTGTCAAAGTGTATATGGCAAATACTCTGAATTCCTGTTTGTCAGCACAACCTAACTTCATATTTTCTAAGTCTGATGGTATGAGTCTAGTAGCCATAACCCTTCCTCTTAATTCAACCAAATCTTCAAATGCTTTGGTGGAGACTTTATACCCAGAAGCCAACTGTGCTAGGTCATTTGCCTCCTGATTTTCTATTCTTGGTACATGTTTAATATCCATGTATTCGAATTTTTTGAGTAGCCTATTAGCTATGACGAAATATGTAATCAAATTGTCCTTTATGCATTTGTATTCCTTTGTTATTTGCTTGACCACTAGCTCCGAATCTCCTCTAATTTCGACTCTAGTTGCCCCCAATTCCAACAAAGCTTCAAGTCCAACGATAAGCGCTTCGTATTCAGCTTCGTTGTTCGAGCAACAAGGACCATCTAACTTGTACTTGAATTTTGTTGGAATTCCTTCGGGAGAAATTATAAGAACTCCAACACCACTACCATCTTTATGGGTCGAACCATCAAAGTATAATTTCCAAGGTTGCATTTCAACATAACCCATGACAGTATCTACGATCAGTGAATGATCAACAATGAAATCAGAAATTACTTGACCTTTCACAGCTCTTAAAGGCATGAAAGTCAAAGAATACTCTGTCAAGGCCAAAGCCCATTTACCAATTCTGCTATGCATTATTGGTTTCGAAAGCATGTGCTTGATAATATCGAAACGAGATGAAACATAAACATCAACAGGATTTATATAATATTTAAGTTTCATACAAGAGAAATACAAACAGAGACATAGCTTTTCTATGTTGTTATATCTGGCTTCTGCATCATTCAACACCCTACTTAAATAGTACACGACTCTTTCGATGCCATTGCTATCTTCTTGTGCTAACATACTACCTATAGTAAATTCAGAGGCGGATATGTACAATCTCATGGGTTTTCCCCACGAGGGTGGAGACAAGATAGGAGGCTGAGTGAGATATCTTTTTATATTGTCAAATGCCTCCTGATGTGCTTCGTTCCATTCGAAAGCTTGTCCTTGCTTCAAACGAAGTAACGGAGAGAAAGTCTGGGTTCTTCCACTTAAATTCGAAATGAACCTTCTTAAAAAGTTTATTTTGCCTAGCAAAAACTGCAACTCCTTTTTTGATGTAGGTGCTTTCGTTTCAACAATGGCTTTGGTCTTGTTTTGGTTGATTTCAATTCCTTTCTTATGAACCACAAAACCAAGGAAATCTCCAGCCTGCACGAAAAACGCACACTTAAGGGGATTCATTTTTAAGCCATGTTTTCTCATTCTTTTGAATGATTGGCTCAAATGATGAAAATGAGTTTCTGCAGATACTGATTTGATGACTATATCATCAATGTAAACCTGCATAAAAGTCTCAATGAAATCATGAAAAATCAAATTCATTGCCCTTTGATAAGTTGCTCCAGCATTTTTTAAGCCAAAAGGCATTACTACCCATTCGTAGGTGCCTAAGGCTCCTGGACAACGAAATGCTGTCTTAGCAACATCTTCTTCAGCAATAAAGATCTGGTTATACCCAGAGTATCCATCTAACATACTTAAATATTCAAATCCTGCAGCCGAATCTATTAACATTTCTGCCACAGACATGGAATACTCATCTTTGGGGGGTAGCAGTATTTAAATCTCTAAAATCTATGCAAATTCTCATAGAGCCATTCTTCTTAATAACAGGTACTATATTTGCTAACCATTCGACATACCTTGTGGTCCTGATGAATTTGCAGCGCAACAACCTTTCAATTTCAGCTTTGATCTTCGTGAGAACTGCAGGTGCGAACCTTCTAGGGGTCTGCTTGATGGGCTTCTTGCCATCCTTGATTGGAAGTCTGTGTTCCACTAACTCCCTCTTTAACCCAGGCATTTCATCATAATCCCACGCGAAACAATCTTTGTTCTTCCTAAGGACTTCAATCACTTTCTGCTTGAGGCTTGAATTGAGTTTTGCGCTCACGTAAGTTATTCTTTTTGTGTTTTCATCTCCCAATTTTACCTCTTCTAGTGGGTCCTGCGCTAACATTTTGGCACCAGAGTCTGTGGGATCCCTCTGGAAGCCTAAAGGTTCTTTATCATAAATGGCGTCTAGCCTTTGATCTATATCAACTATTTCTTCTTCAAAGGGTGAGCCTTTTGAGCCATCCCCATCTGTTTTGTTTACTTCTGCAGCCATACTATCCATTTCAGCTTCTAAGGCCGCCTTCCATTCGTTCTCAGCCATGTAGGCCGAAATCTTTTCGAAGAAAGAGGACTTAGTCATAGGCAGGATTATCGAATTCCCAGCCTGCTGGCCGTCTTTGCGCAGTGCCTTCGACTTCTCCATCTCCCTTGATTATCCTTCGATCCCAATACATTCCATCATGGCGAAGGGTCATGTAATAATGCGTGTTCCTGGTCTCATTGATCTCGTCGTTAGGGGTACAAGGAGCAATTTTGGCCAAGTGTTTGTCATAGTTTCTCTTATCAACTAAGTTGACTGCTGTCATGAAGTAGCTTTGGTCAGCTTCGATATTTTCAACAATGCCATCCTCTCTCCATAATACTAACCTCTGATGCATTGATGAGGCGACTGCTCCAACGCCATGGATCCATTCTCTGCCCAACAGCAAATTGTAGTTGGCTTTAGCTTCGATTACCATGAACATAGTGGGTCTGCAGCTTGATCCTACTGTCAAATCCACTTGAATCACCCCTAATGTGTGGCCTACTTTACCTTCATAGTTTGACAGTACCATATTGTGTGGTTTTATGTCAGCATTTTGTATCCCTAACTTCTTCAACATGAAATGAGGCATCAAGTTTACTGCAGCGCCTCCATCCACCAGGACTTTGTTTACGCCATGTGTACCAACTTTTGCTCGAATGAACAATGGCTTTAGGTGATTTTGCATGGCTGGTTCTGGGTATTCGAAGAAGGAATTCTGCTCTTCGACAGCCCCATTATCCATCACATAATAGCATACTGGCCTGTGTTTCGTCAGGTCTATTGCATCATCCTCTTCGTGCTCTTCGACTTCAGTCTCTTGCCCAAATTCGCAAGGCAACACAGATACCACATTGCAGTTGATGTTGAGTGAAGATTCCCCTTCTGATTCGAAATTGTCAGTCAGCATATCCTCATCCTCCTCTAGACCTGGCGTATATTCCTTTGATTCGTTTTGCTTTGCTTCAAAGAAAAGTCTCCTGCTAAACGGAGGTTGGTCCCCAGGTTGATTATTTGGTGCAGGTTTGTTGGTGCTTGATTCCTCTTTGTCTTTGCTCGAAGCCACTCCTTTGTTTAGCATAGCTTCTCTCTCAGCTTTTCGAACTCTTTGTTGCCTTCGCCATTGTGACCTGGACATAGGGTTCTTTCCCTTGTAGTTTTCCAACCTTACTTCTTCTCTTTTCGCCATATTGAACTGTCTTCTGTACGTCATGGCATGGCTTGTATTCCGTTCATTATTCCTCCACTTGTCTCTCCCATTGTAAGCTCTAACTTGTAGCCACTTGTCCGTTGGTGCATCAGCGGGAACTTTAAATGTTACCCTTCGAGCGCCTCTAGGATAAGGGATGTCAGGCCTCCGTTGGGTGTAGTTGTTCTCGAAACGTTGGCCCATTTGACCAGTTTCTCTGTGGTTCCAACATGGGGCGAAAGGGACTGTTTCGAAGGTTTCATCCACTTTCTGATCATATACTGCAGAACATCTTGGATACACTAGGCATTTGGTTGCCCCCTTGTGACAACGAACTAAGAACCCCATAAGACTTTCTCCAGCCTTAGGGTAGAATCTGAACAACTGGTTATTCTGGCGCCAGTTGACGCCTGTTCGTGCCCTTTGTCTTTTTTCAAAGTCTGCGGCAATTCTCTGATTACAAATGATGCTACATCTGGGACATAACATCATTGCAGCATTCTCTTTGTGGCAAAGCATAAGGTAATCTTTGAGACTGGCATCCCTAGCATAACTGTCTTCCATCTTGTATTTTTCTTTCTCTAAGTACCTTTCCATTTCTTCCATTTCAGAACAAGGTTGCTCCATATTTACCATGTTAACATCCACATCTTCTCCTTTGATATCAGTATCTCCCCAACCTGTAGGTTTGATGTCTTCAATTCGGGTATTTGAGCTTTCTGGGGCGGAATACTTCACCATGTAATCGAACTTTCCGCTGGGCTCCCCTAAGGTATCCCATATTTCCTTCTGAGGAAGAACTGGCAGTGTGATCTGTACTTTCTCCAACTTTTGCCTCAAACCTTCAGTAGCCTGTGTCAAATTTTGTTTCTAGTTTTCCTGGCCTTCAATAGCCTGGATCTCTTTCGAAGCAACCAAAGGAACTGCTTCAATCGAAGCCTCTTGTTCCTTATGGAAGTCCTCACTAACTTCCTTTTCGATTTCAACTAACACGCAGTTCTCATCTTCGGTGTTTCCCTTATCTGATGGAGAGTCACCTTCATTTACTCCAACCATGTTTATCTCTCCAATGTATGCAGGTTCAGAGTAGTTGGTGTCGGCAACATCTAAAGGGTCATCATCCACCTTCATCTTTGGCTTGTCAGCGAACCTTAATCTACCATCCTTGATTGCATTTTGAATCAGATCCCTGAAAAGAAAACATTGTGAGGTTTTGTGGCCTAAGAAACTGTGATACTTACAAAATCCTCTTTTCTTTCTTTGATCTAAAGGTGGTAATTTGACATTCGATGGCACTATTAGTTGGCCATCTTTGACAAGCAAATCAAAAATTTCGTCGCATTTCGTTACGTCGAAGGTATACACCTTGTTTGGGAACTTGTCACTCTTCTCATTTTCAATAATTTCTTTCCCTTTTGTGGGAACTAGTAATTTACAGGAATAAGGTGGAGCCTGTTTCAATTCAGCGAGATCAATTTCGACCTCTTCAAATTCAGGATAATCTTCTGCTTCCTCAGTTCCGACATAGGAAACCCTTTCTTTCTTGCTATTTTTAAAAACCCTAGCCTTCTCGGCCTTTAGTCTTTCGATTTGTCGAACCATTTCTGCTAATTGGGCCATATCCCTCAAATGTTGTGTATCTAGTTTCTTTCGAATGGAATAGTCTAAGCCACCAGCAGCCATTTCGACTAACTCATGTTCAGGAACTACTGTGAAACATCTAGACTTCAAGAGTCTGAACCTATTCAGATAATCATCTATGGGTTCAGTAAACTTCCTCTTGACACTGGCTAGCTCTTTCAGACTTATTTTAGATTGTCCCATGTAGAATTGTTCATGAAATAACCTCTCCAAAAGAGTCCAAGTATCTATGGATCCAGGAGGCAATGTGGTGAACCATGTGAAAGCGTTCTTAGTTAGGGAACTTGGGAAATATTTAATCCTAAGGTTCTCATTATTTGCTATATCTCCCGCTTCGGTCAGATACCTGCCTATGTGTTCGACTGTTGACTCATTGGTGTCTCCAGCGAACTTTGTAAATTTAGGGACTTTATATCCCCTTGGTAAATCAGTGTGCATCACATAATCTACTATGGGAGAGGAATAGTTTGGCCTTCTAATTCCTGTATTGAGACCGTTTTGAGCCATAATCCTTTCTATCATGGTGGTTAAATTATTTTCTGCCAAGATGTTGTCATTTCGAATTCTATGAACGACTTCATCAGCATCTTGGTGTCGACCCACCATGACAACTCCTCTAGGTTGTTCTTCTCGAAACACTGGGACCTCTAACCTTTCGACCCTTGCCCCTGGTTCTATAACTCCCCTTTGTGGTTCCTCTCGAATCACTGGGGCTTCTAACCTTTGCGCCCTTGCCCCCAAGTTAACCCCCTCTCTGGCTGGTCTATAGGGTGGGTCATCAGCAATTTGTTCTATGATGGGTATGTTCGCTCGAACCCCCGCCTAATTCTGCCTACGCCTTTCTGGCGGAGCGAAAAAATCTGCTATTCGACTCATGTTGTCCGCGTTTTCTCTGTTGGTTACAGTTACGTTTTGTACTATTGGGGCAAAGATTTCTTGCATAGTCTGCGCTAACACTCCTATCATATTATGGTTACTATCATCCATTAATTGTCTAAAGGCCATCTTATTTTCTGTGGTTAAGATAGGAAATGTATTGTGACCCACTGAACCTTGGGTATTTGTCATAAATTGGTTGGCCCCAGATCCGGATCCAAATTGTAGTGACGAATTTGATGTGGAATTGTGCAAACCTGCCATAAAAGATGTTGGCATCCCATAAGAGGGATTTATGTGTCTGTTGCCATCGAAACCGGGTGGTCTAGTTTGTGGGGTGGCGAAATGGGTTTGTGTCCCTGATGGTGGGACAAATCCCGCAAGATAACCAGTGGTCCCTGTATTTCCCAGGATCGAACCGTTGGTTGTCATGACACTTGCTCCATTTGTGGCCACACTACTGGTAGAAGATGCAACAGACTGTGCATTCGTAGGGATCGCGTTAGACGTCCCCGTCGAAATAGATGTATTGGTGTCTGTTCCATGTGAGGCAATTTATTCCCCTTGTTGATTTCCTGGATTAGACATCCTACTACTACGTTTTCTTCTGGGTAAGGGTTGGTTACTATTAGTTGTTTTACCACTTCTAAGGTTCATATAACAGCGAAATCGATATTTAGAAAAGAACTTACACAACAAGATTATATCCTAAAAATCTTTACTTTCAACTTTCTTAACAACTGGTCCCACCGGGTGTGTCAATTTATTCACAGTGATTTCTGGTGAACAACCGCTAGTCTTCCAAACTATCGAATAAACTTAATGACTGTTATTCAATTTCTCTGGTAACTTGCAGGATCGACTAGATTGATCCTATGGAACAAAGTTGTTTGGTTAAGTCTAACTGTAAAACTGGTATTCATATTCAGAACTTCAAATTAGAATTGTTTCTAAGATATCCAATCCACTTCGATTACTATATTGAATGGTTCGAAGGATAACTTCTATATGGTATTAGGAATGTTCATGAAAAAAGTTTAAAGACTTAAAATTGGGTAAATGGCAGGATTAAATGAGTGGATGCAAAAGTTACTAAATGTTTAGAGGGTTCGAACATAAGAAAAGTATTTAAATGCAGAAAGGAATAAATGACTTCGAATGTAAAGGCTTTAATGTAAAGGCAAGAAACGTAAAATGTTTGAAGCACAAATGAAACGGAAATGAAAGACAAAACTGGAAAATGTAAAGAGTTTTCATTGAATTGTAAATGTTGGTGTTATCATACGTACATCTTTCGAGCATTCGTTTCCCTATCCATGCGGTATTTTGAATGTTTATTGGATTTGTACAACAGATATGACACCCGAAATCCTAATACTAATACCTCTATTTATACTACTTCGACCATAACGGTCTTGCTATCAGAATCTGCCACGTTTGAAGCATGTAGAGCATTACTTCCCTCTGGCCTCCACGCGTCCTCGAACGTCCCAATGCTTATATATTTTGAATTTCCAATATCCCGCTCACGTTTGAATTTCAAATGCCTTGGTACCTTCCTTTCGAATTTGTTTCAAAAACAAACCCTCACAAATATAGTCTCGTCAGTATTTCGAACAAGGCTTTAGACTTACACTCCACAACTACCATTTGAAACCTTGAACTTTAATATTTCCATTCGAAACAAACATTCTCTTCCATTCTAAATCATCAAACTTGCTTTATTCAAACAAAGCCCGATCATTTTATTTCGAATCATAATATCAAAATCTTCAGCCAACACTATGATCTTGTATTTTTTATTGTTTTTGCTAAGACATCCCACATGCATAACATGACCATTTTTTAGGAAACAAGTGGAGTTAACCTTAGGGGTGCATGTGTGAATAGTGTGTTTGATTTTCATGCATTTAATCTTTTATTAGGATTATCTATTTGTTGATTTTTATGTTCCCATACAAACCCTAATTTACTAGCATTGATATGAAAGCAATAAATTGCGGAAAGTAAATTTACTATACTATTACATCATTTGGGGATGGGGTATACAAATTTACAAATGGGGATTGCAAGAATTTAAACCTAATTATCTATTACAACCATATTGAAACTTGAATAATGTACAAGAATTCAAAGGAAAATAATGTACAAGGATATAAATGGAAAAGAAAAGGATTTTTTTGTTTGGATTTTGTTAACCTAATTAACTAAAAGAAAATAATTAATTAAAACAAGTAAAATTAAACCCTAGTTTAAAAGAAATAAAATTAATCAAGAAAGCATTTTTAGGTTTTTTAGAAAAGGTTTTAAGTTTAATCAAAATAGTATGGAAATTAATTAATTAAAAGAAATCCTAAATTCTAAGTTAATTTTAATTAAAAAGAAGACAATTAAACCTAAATCTAATTACTAATTTATTAAGAAAAAGAAATTAAGTTTGTTTAATAAAATATTTTTTGTCTTTTTTTAGTTTAAAAAAGGAAATAAAAATAAGAGAATATAAGTATATTAGATATATAAATAAATAAACTATTTTTTTGGATTTTTATTAATAAATAATAATAATAATAATAATAATAATAATAATAATAATAATAATAATAATAATAATAATAATAATAATAATAATAATAATAATAATAGTAATAATAAATAAAATAAAATAAAATAAAATATGAAAAATAAAGCCATGAAGTAAAAATGGAATATAGGGGGTTTGTTAGGAAAAAAAAACAGTTTTTGAGTTTGGCCCATTAATGTTGTTTTTGTTGGAAAAAGAAAGGAGAATAAAAAACATTGGGCCTGTTGTAAAACCTGCAAAGAGGGGGGTTAGGAGAAGTAAAAATGCAAAGGCCCAATTGTGGAGGCCCAGGCGCGCTGGCTTGCTTGCAAAACAGAAGAAAATATTGAAAAATATGAAGAAAAAAAAGGCAGCGCTGGGGCTTGAACACATGACCTTGACCATAAACGCTCATTGCCTTACTACTGGGGTGGCTATACATTCGTTAACTTAAAAAAAAAAACCATAAATATATATTTGAAACACGTTTCTAAAGGTGATTACATCTTCTTCCTCGCACCAGCCAGACCCTCTGTAATTTCTTCAATTCTCATCCATTCTCAAAAGTGCAAACATGAAAGTTATGTGTTTTTTCAACAAGAATCTAACCATATAAATTATGTAAATTAAAATTCAAAGATGAAGATTAATTTTTCTGGCCCTAAATTGAAACCTAATTTATTCATAAAGTTCAAAACCAAAGTTCTCTACACACAGTCAATATAAATGGAAACTATGGATATGGTTAGCTTTAGGGAAATGATATCTACATTTTTACTTCAGAATGTATGCACAAAAAATGCTTGTATCAAGATATTGAAGTTTGAAAACTTACCTCTTGCAGTTGGATTCGTGTGTGGAGTTTGAGCAAAATTTGAGATGGCTTGATGATCTCTTTAGCTTGCCTAGACTTTCTTGAGTGTGTTCCAACTCTTACTTTGCTTTGAGGATGGCTGAAACTCCCAACTCAAGTCAAGTTGTAAGCTTTAATTTTGAAAATGGTGGATGGTGATGGAGAGATTACAGTCAGGAAACGCGGTGGGAGAATTGACTTGGTAGTTTTGCGTTTGATCGCAAAATGTTGCCATTAGCAAGAGTCGCCACCGACTTTTCTTTTATCCAAAAGGAAAGGCTGAAAAGAACATGAAAGACCTTTGAGATGTTTTCTTGAGTTTGGGGGGTAGATTATTAAAAGGGAAGGTATTAGCACCCTTTTCATTTGTAGTTTTCTACAGACTCTTAGTTGCTTGCTAGATCACTTGCTTTTGTTTGAAAATGTGCTTTGTGTGTGGTTTTTGAAAGTATTTTGAAAAGGCGCCATCGTTTAGGAAAATTTAGTAATAATTCTTGTTCGTAACGATGTATACAAAGTGTTGATCTTTTTCAAATGTTTCAATTTTGAAAGATGTTTTGAGAGTGTTGGTGTTTGTTTTGAAAATAGAAAGGATGTTTTGTTTGAAAATGAGCAAGCAACTAGGAACATTCTACCTGCTTAAAAGTCTTTCTTGTTTATTTCCTGTTTCCTTTGACATTTTTATCTTAGCATTGATTTGATAAGAAACCCTATCTTTGGATGTAAAAGGGACGGGCAAGGGACATCGTATAGTCATGAATAACAATGTTGTAAGATATCTTAGCATTTTCTTTGAGGGACTAAGATCATTCTTAAGGAAACATTTGTAGCGTCATCGAGGGACTATGATCTTGTATTTTTGTTTGTTTTTGCCAAGAAATTGTACATGCGTATTTAACCATTTTCGTAAGGCAACAAAGTGGATTTACCCTAAGGGTGTAAGTGTGCAAGTGTATTGATTTACATGCATTTGTTTTGTCTTTGAATTAGAATTTGCTAATTTTTTTATTTTAACCTTTCCATACAAACCCTAATTTACTAGCATTTATATATAAAGCATTAAATTGCAGAAAATAAAAATATTAAGCTATTACATCAATAGAGGAGGGGGTGTACAAATTTACAAATGCGGATTTTACAAGAAAATTAAATCTAATTAACTATTACAACCATATTGAATATTGTACAAAATTGAAAATAAAAATGCAAGGATGTAAATGGAAAAAGAAATGATTTTGTTTGGTTTTTTTATGAAAGGGTTTAGTCTTGACCTAATTAAAAAAATGATTAAGTAAAATTAAATAAAATTAACTTAAACTAAATAAGAAAAGAAATTAACTAAAAAGGATTTTTTAGGGTTTTATTTATGAAAAGGTTTTTAATTAATAAAAATAATATGGATATTAATTAATTAAAAGAAACCTAAGTTATAAATTAATTTTAATTGTAAGAAAATAATATAATAGTTAAACCTAAATCTAAATATTAATTATTAAGAAAGAAAATAATTTATTAAGAAAATGCTTTTGTTCTTTTAGTTTTATGAAACAGATAAACTAAATAAATATAAAAATAATAAATAAATTTTTTTTGGATTTTTATTAATAACAATAAAAATAAATATTATTATTAATAATAATAATAATAATAATAATATAATAATAATAATAAAAGAAAAAAAGAAATAAAATAAAATAAGAAAAAGAAAATAAAAAATGAAAATTGGGCTAGGGGTTGCTGAAGTAAGGCAGGGGGTTAGAATCAGCAAAAAAGGAAAAGGCCCAAAGTTAAGGGGCTCAGGCGCTGCAAACAGAAAGAAAAGAAAAATGTGAGAAAATAAGCAAAAGGCAGCGTGCTGGGTGTTGAACCCACGCCCTCTTGGTTACCAGCGTACTGCCTTACCACTGGGGTGGCTATACGTCTGTTCATTTATATCAAACCATAAATATATATTATAAATCAAGTCCATGGCCTGAACTTCATCTTCAACCTCACGCCCAGCCAGAGTACCTGTAACTTCTTCATATCTCAACAAAAATAGAAAGTACAAACATGAAAGTTGTGGTATTTCTTCCCACGAATCCAACCATATAAATAACTAAAGATAAAAGTCAAAGATGAGTAAGAATTTTTCTGGCCCTAATTTAAAACCTAAAAATTTCAGAAACTTCAACTCTAAAATTCTCTAAGCTCAGGCCTTATAAATGAAAACTATGGATATGTACAGCTACGTGGAAATGGTATCTACATTTTATCTTTGAAAATGGAAGCCTAACAATGCCTATATGAATAGTTTAAAAGTCAGAAAACTCACCTTGCAAGAGGGTATCGTGTTTTGAGTTTGAGCAGCTTTCAATGAGTCCTAATGATTGGGTTAGCTTCTTCAAGTTCCCAGGAAGCTAATGTGATGCTTGGCTTGAGCTGAAAGTGGCTGAGGAGTTCTGGAGAAGTTCACTTGCAAAGCTTTGTTTTTGAAAATGGAACTTGATGATGGAGGTGTTACAGTTAGGCAAAAGGACTTTGGATGGTTTGCATTTGATGTTTAGAAGCTTTAGGAACCAACAGGCTTGGAAACACACGAGGAATATGTGAGTTTCAAGTTTTTGGTCAGATTATGCAATAATGGAGTTTTTGTGTGTGATCCTGAGTTCTAGGGAGTTTGAGGGCTTAAGCATGTGTGCCTTTTCTTGCAAATGACTTGTGTATATGTATGGAAAAGATTGTGAGGCTTGAGAGGGTCAGGATAACACAAGTACAAGTTATGAGATTTTGCTTGATTTTGAAGCAAGCTTGAAACATCTTGTTTCAATGTGAAGCACCAAGCTTGTAGAGTGGTTGTAAACTTTAAACATGCTTATTCTGATTTTGTAGGGAAAGCTTGTGCAGAAAGGACAAGCTCAATGCTCAAGATAAAACTGATTTTGTGGTTAAAGCAACTTTACTAGAATGGAATGGTTACTTTCTTCCTAAAATGGAAAAAAGCATGGACAATGCATTGAATGCTTGAGTTGAAGCTTCTTACAGCTGTGAAAACATTTAATTATGGAGTTCCAGACAATTTTAAGGCCTGCAAAGCAAATATTGTGCAGCCTAGCATGGATTTGAATTCTTGTTCATCATGAAATGGCTTGTAATTCAAGTTTGAAAACCCTAACTTCATCTCTTTGATTCTCCCTACTCAAACATGATCTAAATGAGTTCTTGGACATTTTAGAAACCTTGTAATGTGCTATACAACCCCTATTTGAATCACTTTTTCAAATTCCAAATGCAGCTATGTTAAAAGTTGCTATGAAGTTGGTACCAAAAATCTGCCTAACTAGGACAAAATTTTCACTAAGTGTTTAGTTTCATGACCATGATTTCATGGATTAATAACTTGAAATCCAAGATTTATAGGATGATTTGTGTAAAGAAATGTTTTAAACTCGTTGAGATCTATAACTTTCATGTTGAAAGTTTCCTTTGAATCATCTTGTATTATGGTGAAAAATTGGCTCAAAGTTGTGAAAAAATATGAAGTTTTCAACACTTAGAAAATTTTCTAAGTTTGGAAACTTTGACTTTTCAAAATGAAATCTTGAATTTTTTATTTCTTGATGAACAAGTTTCATATTTTGACATGTTTTGATGAATTATGATCTTTGACACTTGATTTTGACCAAAAAGTCAAAGTTTGACTTTTCATTGTACTAGTTGACTTTTGTTCAGTTGACTGAAAATCAACTATCAATCAATTGATCTTGAGGGAAGTTTTGAGTCATACCATTAGGTCAAAATGATGCATTTTAAATCTTAAGATCATGTCTCAAACCAATTAACCAATTGCTAGGTCAAAAATCAGAAATTGCCCTTTCTCAGTCAAAACCCAAATTTTTACCATTTTTCCCTTTTGATGATCTGATCAAATTTATTGAGGAATTGTGGTCCAAAATTGATAAAATGACATATATGAGTTCAAAATGTTGATATGGATAAAAAATTATGAATTTTGAATGTAAATTGGCCACAATTGACTTTTTCCCCAATACAACTGATTTTTAGGTCAACTGATCAATTGACTGAGCAAAAATGTGATCCAAGACTTGAAACTTGACATGAGCAATCTTGAGGATCCATAATGATCCATTAAATTCATATGAGGCATTAAAAGTTCAATTATCCTTATGCAGTCTCAAACCCTAATTTCAGTCATCAATGCTTAAGGAGGTGTCTTGAGCTGATCAACTCTAGTGCAGTCTTGAACCAAAGGAGATCTTGTGAGAAAATACTTGATAAATGAGAGGGAAAATTTTTGGGTACAGTAGCTGCCCCTGTTCAATCTTCTTAAACCTGAAGAGTTAGATTGGTGGATCCGCCATTCGTGACTTGAAGGTGGAAGATGATTGAATACTAGAGTGCCCAGAAATTTGCACTCAAAGATGAGTTGTGAATGGGCTAATAGATGCCATTTGGAGGAATGATGGAGATTTTACGGAGATGGAATTGAAGATGCCATCCAAGGGTGACTGTTGACAGAAAATGGACTAAGTCTGAACTTGATTTCAACTGGAAACGAATCAGAATAAATATTTGGAGTGATTCATCTGAAACTAGCAGAAGTCTTGTATGTTGTTCGACTAGGAAGAATCAGAATATATCTTGGAGCGATTCATCTGAACCAAAAATGTTCATTTGGAAAGTATCAGGATAAATCGTTGAGAGGTTTAAACTAAACTAAAAGAGGTCTTGAATATTCTTTAACTGGAGATAATCATAGTAGACCTTTGAGCAATTTATCTGAACTAGAGAAAGTGCCTACTAGGAAAGAATCAGAATAAATTATTGAGAGATTTACCTGAACCAGCAGGGATTTGGAGAAGAATTAGAATAAATCATTCAGAGATTTATCTGAACCAGAGAAAGCGTCTACGGGAAAGAATCAGAATAAACCATTGAGAGATCTAAACTAAACCGACAGAGGTCTGGAGAAGAATCAGAATAAATCATTGAGAGATTTATCTTAACCAAAGAAAACGTTTGCGGGAAAGAATCGGAATAAACCGTTGAGAGATTCAAACTGAACTGGTAGGGATCTGGAGAAAAATCAGAATAAATCGTTGAGATATTTATCAGAAACAGAGAAAACGTCTGCGGGAAAGAATTAGAATAAATTGTTGAGAGATTCAAACTGAACTGGCAGGGATCTGGAGAAGAATCAGAATAAATCATTGAGAGATTTATCTGAGCCAGAGAAAACGTCTGCGGGAAAGAATCAGAATAAACCATTGAGAGATTCAAACTGAACCGGCAGGGATCTGGAGAAGAATCAGAATAAATCGTTGAGAGATTTAAACTGAACCAACATGGGTCTGAAGGAAATATCTGTTATGTAGATGGTTGACTAGTCCTTTCTCGGGAATTGATTTGTAATTAACTTGTTGAAAATTTGACGATAATTTTCGGTTGATTGATCTTTCCTAAAAAGATGAAAAGTTAGTTGCATGCAATGCCATGATGTATGAAATGCATGGTATAATGTTGTTTCTCAAAATAAATGAGACCGTGCTATATGCATATGCGTTGTCAATTTTATGACGTATGTAATGTAAGGACACATTAATTGTTATGTCACAGTGTTGCTGGATTTGGGAAAAATAAATCCTTGAGTACTGTTGGGAATGTAAGTCTTTATATTTTGAAGTTGAAGTATTGATAGATGAGTCTCCATTTGTTAGAGAAATTAACCCTGTTGTGGAAGGTAAATGTCGTGCATTGCTTGTGGACCTCGTGAAATCCTGCTGGGGAATCCTGAGAAACTGGGAGACCTTCACTGGGGAATCTTTGGAGCTGTAACTGGAAGTTTTGTTCCGCCGTGGACGTGAGAGCACTTGATATCATTAGGCTGCATACTGGAGATATGTTAGCGATCCTGTAGTGGGATGTCCCAGCTTCCGCTCTTGCTGGAAAAGTACTTGCGGGGGACATTATGGAATGTCTAAATATATTATCCTATATCTTAAAGCCATTAGTGATTGTCTTTCTATTTTCTGTTCCTACTTTTTTTTTTCTCATTTGTAAACAGTACTCACATTCAAATGCATATGTTCAAAAATAATCATTGGACGCTTTTGCAAACAAAACATGGAAATAAAAGAAAAACAGATAGTTTTGCACTTTTAAAGGAATATCTTTGTATTAACTTGAATAAATATTTTTTGTACAACGAGACGAACATTCTAGTAAGAGAATGTCGTCGTAGAATACAAAAACTGATACAAAGAAAAGATAGCTATGTGAAATAATCCCATGGGGTTCCCATTCTGCTATAACCTTCATGTCTCTGAGCGTCTCATCCATTTGCTGCCTTGTCCGAAGTTGATTGGATTGATTAGAACCATTTGAGCTTGTCAGTCGATGCTAAAGGTTGTATGCAAGGTGATCCAAAGGGACATAGTCATACGCTTTAATTCCCTAACTTTTGCCTGGACCACCCTTTCGGGTTTTTAGTCCACTAGGATACCCTTTTTTGCCCAAGTCGCCCTTTCGGCTTTTCAGCTTACCGGGTAAACATATTTTTTGCTTTATCCCTAATTTTTTCCGGAACCTTTTTTTTTGTTCGCCGAGATGCCCTAATTTTTGCCTAGGCCAGTCGACCTAGTGGGTCTTTATTTATGCGTAGTATCTTTTGACTATTTCCATGTTTCGATGAATTCACCATCCATTTCCACATATCTGAAGGAGTTCAGGTGACTGATCATATATTCCTCCTCTCCATGGACAATGATGATTTTTCCCTTGGTTGGGTATTTCAACATATGATGTAATGTAGAGGTGACGGCAACAGCGTTATGAATCCAAGGTCGGCCCAATAAACAGGAATAGTAAGGGCGAATATCCATTACATAGAAAGTTGAATCAAAGGTATGAGTTCCAAATTTAATGGGGATATCCACCTCCCCGTACACCATTCTCTTCGAACCGTCGAATGCCCTTACCACTATGTTACTGGGTTTTAAGGTCAAACCTTCACAGTTTAGTCTATCTAGAGCCTTCTTAGGCAAGACATTCAATGATGAACCAATATCTACCAGGACATAGGCCAAAGTAGTGCCCCTGCATTCGATAGAGACATGCAATGCCTCATTATGCTTCCTCCCTCTAGGTGTCAGGTCAGCATCAGAAAATCCCAAACCGTTGTCAGTTGTCAAACTGGACACACAATCTTCGAATTGGTCAGCAGAGGTTTCCTGTGGCACATGGGAAGTTTTAAGAAATTTCAACAAAGCCTTCGCATGAGCTTCGGAGCATAACAGTAAAGATAGCATAGAAATATTTGAAGGAGTCTGCCCTAGCTGTTCGACTATGTTGTAGTCGCTTCTCTTAATGATTTTCAAAATTTCTTCCATCTCCTTCTTGGAAGCCTCTGGGATAGATAATGATTGCGCCTTTATCCTGACAGGTTCAACCAAAATTCCTTTGCCCCGAGTCTCGGTCGACTCGGCGATAGGGGTGTCAACAGGGGTAACTATAGGAATTGTAGTAGTAATGTCAACAAGAACAAAAGCAGGGATGATCACAGGACTGGTAACAATTTTCAGATGAGCAATCTCAGGGGAGAACACTCTTCCACTTCTGGTTATTTTGCTGGTTCCCACAATGTTGCCTATGTCGGGGTCAGCCTTCTCAAAAACTGAGTCTTCATCAACCAACCAATATTGCTTGACGTCGTGGTAGTAGATGTCACCCCCATAGTTCTAGGGGACAATTTTATCTGAGGAGTATGGGATTGGCCCTGGCATAGTAATTATCAGTGGAGTCACCTTCGGAACAGATGTAATCTTGATGGGTCTTTTGGTGGAGACCCTAGGAGGATTGGTGGAAATGGTTATTATTGAAACATCCTTGTAAGAAATAGTTGGAACGGGATTCTTTTCAAACAAAATCTCTTTGTCATCCATCAAGCACTGGACACCTGCTTTCAATAAATGACAACCAGTTGGTAGGGATAAACAGAGATGGCAGCCTTCGCCACAGCCTGGAAATAAACCGGCCTTCAACAGGTTCCTATTGACGGTCAAGAGAGGAGTAACGAGCTCATTAACAACAGTAACAAACACATCATCTTCAACAGCGTTAACATCACGATCGTTCTTGGGCATAGGAGCGGTGATAACATTTGGGATCTCAGGAGCGTCAAATTCAATTTCTTTTGCTTCGAGAAGGTCTTGCACCTTGTTTTTCAAAACCCAGCAATTGTTTGTATCATGACCTGGACTTTCTGAATGGTAAGCACAATGAGAATTTGGGTTGTAACGGGGAGAGGCAGTGTTGGGATTCTTTGGAACTTCCCTCAAGGTCACCAGATTAGATTTCAACAAATGCGGCAATACTTGCGATAGCGTCATATTTATCTGGGTAAACTGTCTTACCAATCTTTCTGTTCTAGGTTGGTTGTTCCTTTGTTGAATAAGTGCAGGCTTAGGGATCATGACAGCCCCTACCACTGGACAGCATTCAGTTCTGTCCTGATTCCTTTGATGGTACACAGCACCAACCTCTTTCTTCCTAGTGAATGGTTTTCTCACGACACTAGAGGATGCATCCTTTTGGATCTTCCCACTCTTAATCCCGGCTTCCACTCTCTCCCCGGTCAAGATTCATTCAGTGAAACCGACTGAGGAGCTTCCAATTAGATGATTAAAGAAAGAACTGGATAGGGTACCCAGAAACATGTCCACTAGCTCCCTGTCAGACAGGGGAGGCTGGACTCTTCCTGCTAAGTCCCTCCACTTCTGAGCGTATTCTTTGAAACCCTCGCTCGAACCCATAGCCAGAATCTAGAGTTGAGTACGGGTGGTAGAAAGGTATGTGTTGTACTGATACTGCTTATAAAAAGCAGCGGCCAAGCCTTCCCAATTATGGATATTTGCCCTCTCTAGTTGATAGAACCAATCTAGCTGAGTCCCAGATGGACTATCCTGAAAAAAGTGGACCCACAAATCTCTGTCAGCAGTGTGAGGCTGTATCTTCCTCATATAAGATCGGAGGTGCATCTTGGGACACGAAACCTCGTCGTACTTAGAAAACACTGGTGCCTTGAACTTTGGTGGAATAACAATCCCAGACACCAAACCCAGCTCTTTAAAGTCCAGCTCGAGAACTTTCTGAATCTCCATTACACTTAGACGCTCTTCTAGCTTCTTGTACTTTTCATCAGCTGGAGGATATTGCTCTTCAGAGTAATCATCCTCTTCTTCCTCTTCAGATTCTGGATGTTCAGTCACTTCCTTGTTTTTCCTTTCTTGATTGTCCCCTTCACCTGATGATGTTGCAAAGTATAGGGTCTGGCTGGCTGGCCCTTGAAACCTTCTTCCCAGGTTCAAAACACTGGCTAATTTCTTCACTTTCTTCTTCTTTTCTTTGATCAGTAAAGTTTTCAAATCCTCTTGTCCTTTTGGCCAGATTCAAGAACATTTGTTGAAACTGAGCGCTCTGCGCCTGGAGATCTTTTACTGTCTGTTCCATATCCATCTCGTTGAAATAAACAGTAGAAAGGTAAGGAGACCTGTTTTAAGAAACATGTTTATGTTATGATGAATGAAGATGCATATGCAAATGATTTCAATGAAATTAGAGATTTAAATTTGCTTTAGACAAAAAGGAACACACATTATATTAATAAATCAAAGTTTGAGTACTTCATGCCTCTTTGGGCTTACAATGAAAGAAATGAAATACAAAACTCTAAGACAAAAAAGTTGAACGCATCCTCTTTGGTGCGATGTAGGCGTTCAGGCTCCGCTCTTCATGAAGCTGCTTGGTGAGTTCCATAACTTTCTTCTCGCTGGCGTAGAGTTGGGCCTCGAAAGTGTCTCACTCCCCCTTAAGCTGTATCCAATCCCTTTGCAAGTCTTCAAGATAGGTGGGCATGTTAGGATGAAGGATAGTGTATGGGACTTCTCCAACGGGTTCTATGATAATCGGGAGAATGGAGGGGTAAGGCATCATAAGACTTTGAGCACAGGCTTGTACCCATTTGAGATAAGGCTCAAAAGGGACGGAATTCTTGTGCCCCAATGTCTTGCTATCTACCTTGTTCAACATCCTCCAAGCTTAGATAAACCTCTGACGGTAACCTTGATCGTCATTCTCGTAATCAAATACCAACCCTTGAATAAGCATCTCATGTGGACCATCCCTTCGGGCGTAACCAAACTGTCATAAGGCCAAGCAGGGGTTGTAAGTGATACCTCCTCTAATGCTAAGTAAGGGGACATTAGATAATTTTCCACAACGGTCGATGATAGTAACATTCTCCAAAGATCGGGAACACCAATGAATATTTGAATGTCTGAGCATCATCAACCTATGTGACCACCTTGAACCTTTCTCGTCCTTCAACACAGATTAGGGAAGATGCAAAATAAACCATCTTTCCAAGAGAGGAGTATAACACATAATGATACCTCTTTTCCTCATAGTGCGAGAGTGAAAAGAATGTAGGATGTCTCCTAACAAAGTAGGCACCGGGTTACCAGACATGAAGATTTTGACGATGTTTACATCTATGAGTTGGTCAAGATTTGGAAACAAAACTATCCCATAGATGAGAAGAGCTACAATTTCCTCAAAAGCTTGCAAGTCCAAGGAGTTCCAACAATCTTGAGCTTTCTCAAACAAGAACTTGGCTAAGAAACCTTTGACACCACTCCTTGTTTCCCAATTAGTTGTGACATCAGATTATTGTAAGTGTAGGGCTTGAGCAATCTCTTCTGGTTTTGGATCTCTTTCCGTACCGTTTAAGGGTAGTTGATTGAGAACAGGAATCTTTAGGAGTTGGGAGAATTCTTCCAAAGTTGGCACAAGTTGATAATTGGGAAATGTGAAGCAATGGTGTAGAGGATCAAAGAATTGGAAGAGCACCTTCATCATATCTTCATCAGTGTTAGAGGTAACCAAGTTTAGGAGGCGACCATGTCTTTCGGTAAATGGAGAATTCTCAGGAACCCTTTATGCTAATTCTTTAAGTTAAGTAGAGGTCCTTACGAGATTGACTTGAATGGTTTTCTTGCGAATAGAATCCATATCCTACAAAACAGAACAAAGATAAATCCAAAAAATCCTTGAAATGGTTAGTGAGTATGAGTATGATGTTATGATGTTTATGATGTTATGTACAAGTAAATATATACAAACAAAACAAACAAGTCCTTAGGTTTAGGCTTGCATGGAGTCTCATAGGTAAGTACCCTCTTGAATTTTAGTTGGCTCAAACCTGTCCTAGCAATAGTAATCAGGTTCTAAGGGAGCTCAATATCACTGGTTTGTCTTCTCGGGCATTGTTTCAGCGCAAGCCTCTTTAATGGAGACTGAAATATCCCAAAAAACCAAACCTCAATGAGTGTAGTATCGAGTATCAACCAACTTCGGACTGCACCAAAGTCGGTCATCTCACTACGTCCTAATGGCCAAGTTGGTCAAGTAAAGGTTCTAAAAGTTAGTTAGTGCTTCATGACATCACTCAGCGACCCCGTATTATCCTTGACTACTCAAGGGCTACCGATACCCACAAATATGTCACACTAACGTAGCTATTGCTTGGACCATGTCGGTATACCCTACACAGTTCCCACAATGTATTGTTACTTACCTATAAGGTATCCTAAATCCGGGTAGAGGATTTAAACCTAAACAATGAACCAAAATGTAAAGAAAACAAATCAGACAATGAAAGCAAGTAAATGTGATCTAGCCCTAAGGTAACCCCACTTTTAAAATTTCCCCAGCAGAGTCGCCAGTTCTGTAACACGGTGGGAGAACTGACTTGGTAGTTTTGCGTTTGATCGCAAAATGTTGCGGTTAGCAAGAGTCGCCACTGACTTTTCTTTTATCCAAAAGGAAAGGCTGAAAAGAACATAAAAGACCTTTGAGATTTTTTCTTGAGTTCGGGGGGTAGATTATGAAAAGGGAGGGTATTAGTACCTTTTTCATCTGTAGTTATCTACGGGCTCTTAGTTGCTTGCTAGATCACTTGCTTTTGTTTTAAAATGTGCTTTGTGTGTGGTTTTTGAAAGTATTTTGAAAAGGCACCATCGTTTAGGCAAATTTTGTAATGATTCTCGTTTGTAAGAATGTATACAAAGTGTTGATCTTTTGCAAATGTTTCAAATTTGAAAGACTTTTTGAGAGTGTTGGTGTTTGTTTTGAAAATAGAAAGGATGTTTTGGTTTGAAAATGAGCAAGCAACTAGGAACATTCTACCTACTCAAAAGACTTTCTTGTTTATTTCCACTTTCCCTTGACATTGTTATCTTACCATTGATTTGGTAAGAAACCCTATCTTTGGATGTAAAAGGGACAAGCAAGGGTCATCGTATAGTCATGAATAGCAATGTTGTAAGATATCTTAGCATTTTCTTTGAGGGACTAAGATGATTCTTAAGGAAACATTTGTAGCGTCATCGAGGGACTATGATCTTGTATTTTTGTTTGTTTTTGCCAAGACATCTTACATGCGTATTATGACCATTTTCATAAGGCAACAAAGTGGATTTACCCTAAGGGTGTAAGTGTGCAAGTGTGTTGATTTACATGCATTTGTTTTCTCTTTGAATTAGGGTTTTCTAATTTGTTGATTTTAATCTTTCCATACAAACCCTAATTTACTAGCATTTATATATAAAGCATTAAATTGCGGAAAATAAAAATACTAAGCTATTACATCAATAGGGGAAGGGTGTACAAATTTACAAATGTGGATTTTGCAAGAAAATTAAATCTAATTAACTATCACAACCAAATTGAATATTGTACGAAATTGAAAATAAAAATGCAAGGATGTAAATGGAAAAAAATGATTTTGTTTGTTTTTTTTATGAAAGGGTTTAGTCTTGACCTAATTAAAAAAATGATTCAGGAAAATTAAATAAAATTAACTTAAACTAAATAAGAAAAGAAATTAACTAAAAAAAGGATTCTTTAGGGTTTTGTTTATGAAAAGATTTTAAATTAATAAAAATAATATGAATATTAATTAATTAAAAGAAACCTAAGTTCTAAGTTAATTTTAATTGTAAGAAAATAATATAATAGTTAACCCTAAATCTAAATATTAATTATTAAGAAAGAAATTAATTTATTAAGAAATTGTTTTTGTTATTTTAGTTTTATAAAACAAATAAACTAAATAAGTATAAAAATAATAAATAAAATATTTTTTGGATTTTTATTAATAACAATTAAAATAAATATTAATCATAATAATAAAGGAAAAAAAGAAATAAAAGAAAATAAGAAAAAGAAAATAAAAAATGAAAATTGGGCCAGGGGGTGCTGAAGTAAGGCATGGGATTAGAAGCAGCAAAAAAGGAAAAGGCCCAAAGTTAAGAGGCCCAGACGCTGCAAATAGAAGGAAAAGAAACACGTGAGGAAATAAGCAAAAGGCAGCGCGCTGGGTGTTGAACCCACGCCCTCTTAGTTACCAGCACACTGGCTTACCACTGGGGTGGCTATACATCTGTTCATTTATATCAAACCATAAATATATATTACAAATCAAAGTTTATGGCCTAAACTTCATCTTCAACCTCACGCCCAGCCAGAGTACCTGTAACTTCTTCATCTCTCAACAAAAATGGAAAGTACAAACATGAAAGTTATGGTATTTCTTCCCACGAATCCAACCATATAATTAACTAAAGCTAAAAGTCAAAGATGAGTAAGAATTTTTCTGGCCCTAATTTAAAACCTAAAAATTTCAGAAACTTCAACTCTAAAATTCTCTAAGCTCAGGCCATATAAATGCAAACTATGGATATGTACAGCTTCGTGTCAATGGTATCTACATTTTATCTTTGAAAATGGAAGCCTAACAATGCATATATGAATAGTTCAAAAGTCAGAAAACTCACCTTGCAAGAGGGTATCATGTTTTGAGTTTGAGAAGCTTTCAATGAGTCCTAGTGATTGGGTTAGCTTCCTCAAGTTCCCAGGAAGTTAATATGATGCTTGGCTTGAGCTGAAAGTGGCTGAGAAGGTCTGGATAAGTCCACTTGAAAAGCTCTATTTTTGAAATTGGAACTTAATGATGGAGGTGTTACAGTTAGGCAAAAGGACTTTGGATGGTTTGTATTTGATGTTTAGAAGCTTTAGGAACCAAAAGGCTTGGAAACGCACGAGGGAGATGTGAGTTTCAAGTTTTTGGTCAGATTATGCAACAATGGAGTTTTTGTCTGTGATCCTGAGTTCTAGGGAGTTTGAGGGTTTAAGCATGTGTGCCTTTTCTTGCAAATGACTTGTTTATATGTATGGAAAAGATTGTGAGGCTTAAGAGGGTCAAAATCACACAAGTACAAGTTATGATATTTTGCTTGTTTTTGAAGCAAGCTTGAAACATCTTGTTTCAATGTGAAGTACCAAGCTTTTAGGGTGGTTATAACCTTTAAACATGCTTATTCTGATTGTGTATGGAAAGCTTGTGCAGAATAGACAAGCTCAATGCTCAAGATAAAAGTGATTTTGTGGTTAGAGAAACTTTACTAGAATTGAATAGTTACTTTCTTCCTAAAATGGAAATAAGCATGGGCAATGCATGGAATGCTTGAGTTGAAGCTTCTTACAGCTGTGCTAACATTTAATTATGGAGTACCAAACAATTTTGAGGCCTGCAAAGCAAATATTGTGCATCCTTGCATGGATTTGAATTCTTGTTCATCATGAAATGGCTTGTAATTCAAGTTTGAAAACCCTAACTTCATCTCTTCGATTCTCCCTACTCAAACATGATCTCAATGAGTTATTTGACATTTTAGAAATATTGTAATGTGCTATACAACCCCTATTTGAATCAATTTTTAAAATTCCAAATGGAGCTATGTGAAAAGTTGCTATGAAGTTGGTACCAAAAATCTGCCTAACTAGGGCAAAATTTTCACTAAGTGTTTAGTTTCATGACCATGATTTCATGGATTAATAACTTGAAATTCATGAATTTCTAGGAGGAGTTGTGTAAAGCAATGTTTTAGATCTCATTGAGATGTACAACTTTCATGTTGAAAGTTTCCTTTGAATCATCTTGCATCATGGTGAAAAATTGGCTCAAAGTTGTGAAAAAATATGAAGTTTTCAACACTTAGAAAATTTTCCAAGTTTGGAAACTTTGAATTTTCAAAATGAAATCTTGACTTTTTTATTTCTTGATGAAAGAGTTTCATATTTTGACATGTTTTGATGAATTATGATCTTTGACACATGATTTTGACCAAAAAGTCAAAGTTTGACTTTTCACTGTACCAGTTGACTTTTGGTCAGTTGACTGAAAATCAACTATCAATCAATTGATCTTGAGGGAAGTTTTGAGTCATACCATTAGGTAAAAATTATGCATTTGAAACTTTGAGATCATGTCTCAAACCAATTAACCATTTGCTAGGTCAAAAATCAGAAATTGCCCTTTCTTAGTCAAAACCCTAATTTTGACCATTTTGTCCTTTTGATGATTTGATCAAATTTCTTGAGGAATTGTGGTCAAAACATGATCAAATGACATATATGAGTTCACAATGTTGATTTAGCTCAAAAATTATGAAGTTTGACTGTAAATTGGCCACAGTTTACTTTTTCCCCAATAAAGTAGATTTTTAGTTCAACTGATTAATTGACTGAGCAAAAATGTGATCCAAGACTTGAAACTTGACATGAGCAATCTTGAGGGTCCATAATAATCCATGAAAGTCATATGATGCATTAAAAGTTCAATTATCCTTGTGTAATATCATACCCTAATTTCAGTCATTAATGCTTAAGAAGGTGTCTTGAGCTGATCAATCCTAGTGCAGTCTTGAACCAAAGGAGATCTTGTGAAAAAATACTTGATAAATGAGAGGAAATTTTTTTGGGTACAACAGGTTGTATAATTAAAACTCAAGACGCACGATTGCATTTGGAGATGGCTATGTGAAACTCAAAACTGTCAAGTTGTGGCAGATTTTGAGTTGCAGAGTGCTTGAGAGTGTTTTGGGGTGCTTGAGCTCATCAAACCTTGTGTAGTCTTAAATTAGTGGAGATCTTATGAGAGATTTATTGAGAAATGAGAGGGAAAATTTTGAGGTACAACAACAACCTTCTATATCTTACTACTAGCACACTAGCCATCACATTTGATGTTGGAGTATGTGCAAGATATCAAGCATAACCTAAGGTAAGTCACATTAACCAAGTAAAAAGGATTCGGAAATATGTAAATGGAACATTAGACAATGGTATATTGTACTCCCATGACATAAATTCCTCGTTGGTGGGATTTTGTGATGCTGATTGGGATAAAAGTTCTGATGATAGGAACAGTACCTCTAGAGGATGTTTCTTCATGGGAAACTGTTGTACCCCAATTTTTGCCCCTAAGATCCCTTCATCATACCATGTTGATTCAATCACAACAAGAGCACATTAGGACTTTTGGTTCTTCTCCTTATCATTTAGCTTTGCTCTTTTTGAGGAATTACCAAGCACCTTGACTTGTTTTCTTTTGTGATCATGAATATTTTACTTAGATTTTTCTTTTATTAATAGAATGTAATGTTGGTTTGTCTTACTTATTAATAATGTAGGTAAAGGCAATGAGGTTTATCAAGTTGCTCCATGGGTTCATGAGTTTATTTCCATGCCCTAGTCAACATAGCTTGAGGAGTTCAAACCTCACCATTGAAGTTGTTTTGGAAGAAATGGCATGACAAGGCTTATTTTGGTTCAACATATTTCAAAGTTATCAAAATTGATTCAAAAGTACAAGGGTTTGAGGGAAGAAGTTGTCATGATTAGACAAGGTCTTGTACCTATTAGTCACAAGAGCACATTTCTCTCAAATTTCAAGATATAGAAGTGGTTTTAGTGGCTATCAGTCCTCATCATCATCCTCAACAACTTCTATTCACAAATAAAGAATGTTGGCACAAGAAGTTTGTTCAAACTTGTCAAAGTTCCTCAAAGCATTCTCTTGATCTAGAGGCTAGGGTTTTGAACTTCAAAGGAGCATATCTTGCTCACCTTTTGGTATTTTTGAGTGATTACAAATACATCTTTCTCTTCAAAGAGTTACCAATAAATCACTTCAAAAGTTCCAAGTAGTTTTCATGTGGAAAGAACTTGGTGAAGAAGAAAGATTACAAGTCATCCAGATAAATCCCCAATTTTCCATATGTGACTTCAAATGGTCATAACTTGGTAAATTTTTATCACCTTGAGTCCATTATTTTTCCATTATGATCTTGAAGATGTGTAATCTTTGCCTTATTTTATGTGCAAAGTGAGAAAATGGATGGAAGTTTCCTTAAGAATGCAAAAGATTATAGGTCATTTCATGATTTTTGGATAACTTCAACAAGTCTTAACTTGCTCATTTTTTGGAGACTTTGAGTGGTTCAAATTTCAAAATCTCATTCAAGAGACCTACTTCATTCCATCTTTTTCGGTCAAGAGTATATTCTAAGTGGAAGGCCATATTTGGATACAAAAGATTATAGGTCATTTTTGAAGAAGAATTTGAAATATTTCTAAGTATGGAAAGTCAACTCTTTTTCCTCAACTTTGCCTCCATGTAACTTTCAGCTCAATCATCCATTTGATTCTATTCTTTTTCCTTTGCAAAGCTTGTAACCTCATCTTTCCAAAGCATCAAGAATTATGCCCTAAGACCCCTTGAGTTGGAAATGCCATGGATTTGAATTTGGTAACTTGAAACTGAATTTTTCACAAAGTCAGGATTTTGAATTCTTTGTTTTGGCTTCTAATCACAAGTTTTCCACGCGTTTTTGTTTCTAAACATGATTAGCAACTTGCCAGAAGTGATTAGCATCATGAAACGCACGATTTAGCTGAGTTTTGATCAAAATTGAGTCACACTTTCTTCATGTTGCAGACCCACACGAATTCCCTCCAAAATGCATCATTCACTCTTCCTTTTGATCCCCTTTGCCTCTCTATAAATAGAGGGTCATCTCCCATCCATTTTCCTAAGCTTAGAGAGCCAAGAACACCCTGCCAAAACTTCACACGAACCCACTTTTGTTGAATTCAGTTTTTGAAATTTAAGCTTCCTTTTCCAAAATCTTTTGTGCATTCATTATGCTTGAGCATCACATAAACTTTCCAGCACTTAAACCAATCAAAACGACCCATAATTCAAGCTACATAAGTCCAGTTTCAGAGCTTCTTACTTGAACTTCGAAAAGGTAGAATTCTCCACCATTTGGATCCAAATCAAACACTAATTTGTTCTACTCCTTTGTCTGATTCTAATACTGCTTACAATTTTTAAATCCATTGAGGATTGAGAGAGAAATCCCAAATTTAAGGTGCTCGCTATTTTCTGAGTTTTTGATTCATAGCTCTCTCCATACCTTATATAAATTTGGCGTGATGGTTGTGTTAGAATCGTCTTGAAGAGACGAGTTCAATGATGCTAGCTAGGGACCCTAATTTTTCCATTTGAAGGATCTCACAAAATCCCCATTGCAGGGTGTATGGAGGTTAAAGACGATAACATGTCTCGTCTCAGTCAATGATAGTGTGCCAAGCGTTTTAATTTCATTGGTTGCCCTTTTCTAATCCCATGTGTATTTCACTAAGGTCCATATCAAGCACAGCGCGTCTGGTCCATTGGATTAGCTTACTAACGCGTTTTGACTATGATCTGATGGTCCACATCTTTTTGGTTTTATTTTATTTTCTGACTTTATATTTTATTTGATTAAATTTTCAAAAAATCACAACTCTTTTATTTTTTATCCAAAAATTATGAAAGAATTCACAAAAATACTTTGAATTATTTCTGATCTCATGAATATTTTTTCACATTTTTATTTTAAAATTTGGTATTTTTTATATTTTTTGTATTATTTGGTTTCTTTTAATTAATTAAAAAAATACTTTCTGGCATTTTTTAATTCTGGAAAAATTCATAAATATTATTTTGCATATGTTTGACTTTCTGAAAATTTTATGGAATTTTATGTTGAGTTTTACTATTTTTGATCTATTTTATGTTTGTTTTAGCAATTTTAAATAGTTTAAAAATAGTTTCTGACTTTTAAAAATTACCAAAAATTTTATAAAAATACTTGGATTCATTTCTGACTTTTCTATGGCCTTATTTTTCATTTCTTAATTAATTTGAACATAATTGATATTTTTCTTCATTATTTTCTATTTTTTAAACATTTTTAACCCTTTTATTGTATATATTAAATATATTATTATTTTGTGATTATTTTCTGGCTGTCTTGAGTTGATTTTTTGATCATGACTTTATTAACATCATTAGATCTTGGGTGTTGAGTTGAACTCCAACAAAATGGATGAATGATTTTAATAATAGTTTGATTAAATTTTTAATTCAAAAGTGGTTTATTCCTCTTTTTGCCCTAATCATCTTCATCTCATCCCCTTCTTATTGCACTAAGTGTTGTTGGAGCATGATCTCTATATCATGTCTCAAAACAAATGGTGCATAGATTGCTATTGACCGGCATCAAAATAGGTGCGACTTCTATATAAGTCCACTTACGATTGCTTAACATAGCGCTAAATTTTGTCCCGATTCGAATAAATGATCACTCGTGGCCCAAACTTATGATTGCAAGCCCAAGTATGTTAATTTGATCTCTTTGATCCAATAGCCTTGAGATTCATTGTGTGGAGGCTTTGGTTCTACCAATCCTCTAATGGATCTACAACACCTTTGGTCTACGCGGATCACTTAAACATCGTTGATCATTAAATGGTACTTGTGAGAATTCCAAATGGATGATATACTTGACAAAAAGCAAATTCAACTTGTTGTGTGGAGGCTTTGGTTCTACCAATCCTCTAATGAGTTCCAAATGCAAGTTTCAAGATGGTCATCCAACTAACCACTAATTATTGACTTGTTTTATCTTATGCTTTTATTATTTTTATGCTTTATGTACTTTTTTTTAGCATTTACATTTCATGCCATTTTCATCTTTGCTCATTTGAGCATTTATTTTCTTGTCATTTTTACTTTTCTCACTTGAGCTTTTCTTTTCCTTTCTTAAGATACTTAATAATCAACATAAACCCTAAAAAACTCTTAATGGTACTTGGACTATTTGGTTACTATCCTTGGCATGATGGAGTATGGGACTTTTTCTTGGACTTAGGATTAGAAACCTTGGCCTATCTTGGAGACCTTGTGATCTTATCTGATTATTTTGTCTGAAGTTCTTGAGGTTTACCTCAAGACATTGGGTTGCTTGTTTGTTTTTGTGTGCAGGTTTTTGTGATTACATTCTCTATTTGTAATCTGGAATTCACTCGTATACAGCCGTTACTCTGCCCAATTTTTGTGAAGACTTAATACACTTGAAGAGGTCTAGTATCTTTGCTTGCTTGGTTTCAATCCAAAGAATGGGAATTCTATCTTGGCTCATAATGTAAGGCTTTGGCTTCTTGTTGGTTAGATGGTCCTTATCCTTAGCTTTTACCTTATGCTTTAGGATAGTCCCTTCTTCTCCTCCCATTTTCTTTAATTTAAAAAATCTTCTCCCTCCTTTTGAAAACCCTTCTTGTTTTGAAACATGAAACACTTTCATAATAAACTTGGACTTAGGTCCATGCATTTTCAAAACATTTTCATCGTTAAACTTTAATCAACTTAATAATGACATTTTTTTTGAGAAGACTAAGAGTCAATCAATCTCCTTTCAAACCATTTTGCCACTCTGGCTTCTATCTTTAAACTTTTCTCAAAATATTAGACTCTTATCAATCCTTGTAGTGATGCAAACAACTATACTTCTACAATATATAGTGAAGTGAGATATTTTCCACTTGGGTGTTGAGTGAGGCATTGTTGATTTTAAGATCCAAGCTATATCCTCCACTTTGAGATGATGCAAATTCTCCTTTCTCATGATTGTGGGTAGTAAGTATGTTTTCCACACGGACAATGACGGTGATGTCTTATCTCTTAAAATTAATCAACACACTTGTGTTTCAAATTTTTAAAAGAGGAACTACGTGTACCCTGATCCCCTATTGCACGAAAGGTGGTACGTAGGCACTAAAGGTTCTCAACCGCGGCGGGTGCAAAAATCATAAAAAATATATTTCTCTTCTCATCTCCACCATCCATTTTATATACAACACATTTTTATAGCCAAATATACAGATTTTTTCAAAGAAGTTCTTTTGGAGTACCGTAGATGTTTAGGGTGCTAATACCTTCCCTTTGCATAACCAATCCACTTACCTAGAATCTTTCCCCATCTTTTTGGGTTATTCGCTCTTTTCCCATTCCTTTGGAAACAATAAAGTGCAGTGGAGATTTTTATTTTGATTTGTATAAAGTCTAGTCAATCCAATGGCTTAGTCTTGAACATTTCTACCGCTACAGAAAAATGGCGACTTCATTGGGGAAAGATTGACCTCTTGTTGGTCCATCCCTAAGTGGGTTGAGCCTATCTTTATTTATATCTGTGTATGTGCTATTGTTGTTTATGTCTTATATTTTGTATATATGTTTGTTTGGATTTTCCTGGTTTTCAGGGTGCTTGGTGATTACTCATAAGTCCTATACCCGACTTGGGCAAACTTTAAGATAGGACGGGCGGTATAATCATGTTAACTTTGAGGGAGTAATCCCAAAAAAGGAGGCATGAGATCCCCACTCAGTGGAGGCCCCTTTGACTGTAGTATTGTTTACCGAGTAATCGGGAAGACGTACTGCTTTCGACCTGGGAGCCTGCTGAAATTGAGGACCGTAGAATACCAAACCCATCTTGGCCTTTTAGGTGTAGTGCGGAAGCTATGACGGAGTAATCTGGAAATAGTTATCACGCGATACTACGCTCGTACGAGTCTTTCTTGAGAATATTACTAATTACCGAGTTAATCGGGAAGTTGGTAATATCCAAAGGAAGGATGTAGACTCTGGGAACCTCTAGAACCTTATTCGGTAGGTGATAAGTTTTTAGACCAACACCTTATGGGTAGTGCCTTCGACTTCATGCTCGTGACGTTGAACCTATGAACCCTATATGTGTGATATTGTGTGTGATTGTTGCATCATGCATCCATGCACTCATAAGCATCTTTTGAAGAAAACAATATTTCAAGGGATTTAAAAGTTGACTATTTGTGAATATCTCATGTACTTTTAACCATGGATTCTGGAAAGAGAAAGACTGGGAAATAGAGTTTCAAGGATCCCAAGATAGATGAGTTGATCAGTCTAATTCCAAAGACCGAGTGTTCTGCAGACTTTCGGAAGAAGTATGGATCCATTATTCCTCTCATGAAGTTGAAGATGAAGGAGGGTATTCTCTCGACCTTGGTCCAGTTCTATGATCCAATGTATCACTGCTTTACTTTTCCCGATTATCAGTTGATTCCTACACTGGAGGAGTATTCTTATCTATTGGATTTACCTATTACTGATCGTGTTCCTCTTACTGGTTTGAAGGGTGAGCCAAAACCACATGAGATTGCTGCTTTGATTCATCTGGGGAAGTTTGAGGTGGAAGCCCATATGACTACTAAAGGAGGGATTAGAGGATTACTAGCTCAATTCTTATTGGAGAAAGCTCGTTACTTTACCAGAATGAAGAGTACGGTTGCTTTTGAGGCCATCTTTTCTCTACTTGCTTACCGATTGTTCTTATTTCCTACTGTGGACAAGTTTGTCGACATTAACGCTATCAGGATTTTCATGATTGGAAACCCGGTTCCTACACTGTTGGGTGATGCTTATTACTCTGTTCATCTTCGGAGTTCTTATCATGGGGGAATGATTATTTGTTGCACGCCTATGTTGTACCAGTGGTTCATCTCTCATATGCCTCAGTCTTATGCTTTTTGGGATGTCAAGAAGAAACCCCGTTGAGCTCCTAAGATCATGGCACTTACTCACTCAAATATTTATTGGTATCATCGAGCTTACCAGGATGTGGAGATTATTGACAGTTATGGTAGTTTTCCCAATGTGCCTCTTCTTGGTACAAAGGGAGGAATTAACTATAACCCTATTCTTGCACGGCGCCAACTTGGTTATCCGATGAAGGATAAACCGAATAGTATTCATTTGAGTAGTTTCTTTCTGAAGGAAGGAGAAGACCACAGGGAAGCTAGGGAGCAGATTGTGAAGGACTGGCGTCACATTCATAAGAAGAGTAGGAAGGATTTAGGACCTAGGGGTGATGTTTCTTTGGAGCCATATCTTCAGTGGGTCCGATCGAGAGCCATTCAGTTGAAGATGCCGTATACTCGGGAGACACCCATGCCTGACCTATTTGTGAAGACCACCCCTCCCTTATTAGATAATCTAGAAGAGCTGAAACTTGCTTTGGTTAGGATGCAACAGGAAAGGGATGCTTGGAAGAACAAGTTCCAGACTTTAGAGAGTTCATATAGAGCAGACCTGAAGGAGAAAGATGATTTGATCGAGATCCTTGAGAGTCGAGCGGTGGAGTCTATGGAGAGGAAAGGGGATTTATTTTCCCCTAAGCCTCAACCAGATGCTGATTACTCACTTTCTGATCCAGATGATTGGAAGGAGGTTGCCATCAGACATGTGGAAGAAAACCAGAGGCTAAAGGCTCAGATTTCCAGGCTCACAGGGAAGCGCCAGTGTACAGATTGATCTCCATCAGTTCCTTTTCTCAGGATTTTAGATTGTATTTTCATCTTGTACTCGGGATCATTGAAACTTGTAATCCATTTTGAAGTTATTATAATAAAAAATTTCAGTATTTCAAAAGCTTTATTACTTTGATGTTCGCAATATGTCTATAAATCTTAAATCCCTTGAAATATTAAATAATGAAGTAAAAATAATCATGTGCATTTCATATCATGCATCATATTGCACATATTTCTTGCATTTGTTATGCATACCCAGGTGTCTTGCCCAGCTTCTTTACTTCAAAAGCAAGCTGACTCATCACTACAACACTCGGGCTAATTTCAAAAAGAAGATGGACAACTTAGAACAAGAGAACCGCGAGCTGCGCGAAGAAGTTTCTGCTTTGAAGGCCGGCATGGCCAATCTGACTACTCTGACGAAAGCTCTGGTGGCTGCACAGGATCATCCACCGAGTGTTCAACCTCAACAAACAAGGGCAAGTACTGAAGTTCCGACTGTTCCTGTATCCGCTACTCTGGCTGTTGTTTAAAACCGTATACCTCAAGGTTATCTATGGGGAATACCATAGAATTTTGCACCTGAAGGTTTCAATCTTAGCCCTCAAGATGCTCCAGTGGTTCAGACTGTTGTTACTCCTGCACCTCATGTGGTACATATTGTTCCTGTTGCACATCCTTCGGTGAACTTGGTTCCGTTTGTTAATGAAGATGTGTGTCATCCTTTCCCTCCACCGAATGAAGACTTGGGTCTTCATGACAGAATGGATGGTTTTCAAGAGTAGTTTGATAAAATGCAAAGAGAGATGAAGGCTCTTAGGGGAAAAGAGCTATTTGGGCAGAATGTGAATGAGCTGTGTTTGGTCCCGAATGTAAAGATACCTGCTAAGTTCAAGGTCCCAGAATTTGAGAAGTACAAGGGCAACACTTGCCCACGAGCCCATTTGGTAATGTACATAAGGAGAATGTCTACACACACTGATGATCGGCGCCTGCTGATTCACTTTTTTCAGGATAGTTTGACGGGCGCGGCGTTGAAATGGTATATGACCTTGGACAGTGCCAACATCCTTACTTTTAATGATTTGGGAGAAGCATTCATCAAACAACACAAGTACAATATGGACATGGCGCCCGACCGTGACCAACATAGGGCCATGGTTCAGAAAGACAGGGAATCGTTCAAAGAGTATGCGTAGAGATGGCATAAGGTAGGTGCCCAAGTGATTCCTCCCATGGTAGAGAAAGAAATGACTAAGATTTTTCTGAAGACGCTGGGTTCTTTCTACTACAAAAGGATGGTAGCAAGCGCACCAAGTGATTTTACGGAGATGGTAAGAATGGGTGTCCGCCTAGAAGAGGATGTAAGAGAAGGTCGTTTGACGAAGAGTGAAGGATCTGGAGGTGTGAAGAAGCCATATTATGGGTTTACCAAGAAAAAAGAAGGGGATACAAATGTTGTTATGCAAGAGAGGAGGGTAAATGCTCCTAGAAGGAATTATCAGCATCACCAGCAAGTCGCCTCGGTTACTCCTGTTATGAATGTCGCTCCGACTACCGTTACTTATCAAAGATCGTCCCAGCATGGGAACCAAGGGAATAATAAGAGAAGGGAGAACTATGACCCTATTCCCATGAGCTATGCAGAGCTACTACCAACATTGATTCAGAAGAAGTTGGTCCAGACACGACCACCTCCCATCGTACCATCACCATTGCCTTGGTATTACAAGGTAGACCAAACGTGTGCTTTCCATCAGGGAGCACCAGGGCATAGTGTTGAGAATTATTATCCTTTGAGGACTGAAGTGAAAAGGTTGGTGAAATCTAGAATTTTATCTTTCAAGGACATGGGACCTAATGTGAAAGACAATCCTCTATCCAAGCACGGGGGAGTGAATGTTGCAAATATGGTGGCCGGTTATCCAGGCGACTTCCGGATTTTTGACATTAATCTGGTTAGAGGAGATTTGGTGAAAATGCACGCAGACCTCTGTGAATTCAGCTATTATACGCATGACCATGCAAGTTGTTCTATTTGCAGTACAGACATACAGGGTTGCGAGAAGATAAAGGCTGATTTATAGGAGATGATGGATGAGGGCTTAATCCATATAATCAGGCCTAGGGCAGAGTATGAAGAGGAAGTGAATATGGTTTCTAGATGTCCTGGTGAATTCAGAATTTTTGATATGGAGTACTTGAATGAGGATCTCGTGCAGTTACATACTACCTTCTGTCGTACTGCTAGTCAGGTGGAACATCAATATGGGTCTTGCATAGTTTGTTGTCGAGACCCCAAAGAATTTTCAGTTGTAAGGGAGGGTGTTCAGTTGCTGTTAGACAATGGGACTATCAAGATCACAAGTCAGAGAGATGATTATCATGAGGTTGATATGGTTGAAGTTTGTTTAATGGAGGAAGAGTCAGAGGAAGAGTATGCCTCCGCAGATGAGTATTTCTCTTCAGACAAAGATTTTTTTTCCAGAAATGACTTTGTGATGCCTGATTGTGTTGAGGAAGGGGTAAATGTTATTGTACCTTGTTTTGGTGCACCCGCTCATCTTGAAGTGGAGTACCATAGCAAACCAGTTGTTACCCCATTGGTAATTAGTCTGCCAGGTCCTATTCCCTACAAATCAGATAAGGTTGTGCCTTACAAATACAACACTACAATCTTAGAATATGGGGTGGAAGTTCCCATCCAGCCAATGCCTGATATTGGAAATATAGCTGAAAATAGCAGGGTGACCCGTAGCGGTCGTGTGTTTGCGCCGGTTGTTCGAAGAGATGTTGTTGCTGGAAAGAAAATTGCTGAGAATGATGAGCCTAAGAAGGCTACGGGAGAGACTAGTGGAGCTACATTAGAGAAATAAGTGGATGATATTTTGAAGATAATTAAGATGAGCGACTACAGAATTGTAGATCAGCTACTGCAGACTCCTTCAAAGATATCCATCCTAGCTTTATTGATGAACTCCTCTGCTCATAGAGAATCATTGATGAGAGTACTAGACCAAGCTTTTATGGAGAGTGACATGCAATTAGATCAATTCAGCAGCGTAATTGGAAAAATTACGTCATGTAATAACTTGAGTTTCTGCGATGATGAGTTACCAGATGAAGGGAGGAATCATAACCTGGCCCTCCACATATCTATGAACTGCAAGAATGATTTGCTGTCCAATGTGCTAATTGATAATGGATCCGTGCTGAATGTTATACTGAGGAGTACTCTCATGAAGATAAAGTATCAAGGAGCACCTATGCGCCCGAGTGGCATCATTGTGAAGGCATTTGATGGGTCGAGGAAATCTGTCGTAGGTGAAGTGGACTTACCCATCCATATAGGACCACATTTGTTCCTGATAACCTTCCAGGTCATGGACATTATTCCCGCATATAGTTTTTTTCTAGGACGACCATGGATACACGAAGCAGGTGTTTTCACTTCAACTTTGCATCAGAAGCTAAATTTTGTGCGTGAAGGGAAGGTAGTGATCATAAACGGGGAGCAGGCATTGTTGATACCCCATCTATCCTCTTTCAGTATTGTAGAAGCGGATGAGGCTGCTGTTGGAACCCAGTTCCAAGCCCTATCCATTGACAACATAGGGAGAAATGAGAATTCAGTGGTTTCGCTAAAGGACGCACAACAGGTTGTGCGCAATGGTCATAATACAGTTTGGGGATGACTTGTGGATCCACCCGTGAACAAGAACAGAGTTGGTTTGGGTTTCTCTTCGAAGATTGGAAAAGGAGAAGGTTTGAAGTCAAAGTCTATTGTGAACAGTTATCAGGATGTTTTCCGCAGTGGAGGCTACCTCCATCCTATTGGTTCTGGAATTAATGTTGTCGAGGAGGATGAAGCAGAGCAGGAAGTACCAAATTATGTGACGCATGGAGTCTGAGTTCAGAACTGGGTCACCATTGATGTTCCATCTTGCATACACGTTTCAAAGTAATTTGTCTTGTTAATCTGTTTATTTCTTTTGAAAAGCTTTCACTCTACCCAAGGTGGAAGTATTAATGTTGTAGGGATTATCTGTTTGCTATTACTTTTAAGATCATTAATAAAAGTTGTCTTTGCTTCCCAAATTATGTCTTTATTTTCTGCTTTTTCTTGGGAAATGGTAATAAAAAAAACCTTTCAAAATAAATAATAACTGAAAATTAATCTGCATGATCACTTGTTATATGTGTCAGTTTCTAAAAGCAAACATAAATCATATGTGCAGATTAACTAAAAAAATCGTTGAATACAATGACCCTGCACCCTCTCCCAATTTTGAATGTACTGTGTTTGGGGCTGAAGAAGAAGATTATGATGAGATTCCAGAAGAGGTCTCACGGTTGCTTGAGCATGAGGAAAATACAATTCAACCATATAAGGAGCCTTTGGAAGTGATTAATTTGGGTTCAGAAGAAGATCTGAAGGAAGTCAAGATTGGAGAATCGTTGCATCCCGATGTGAAGAGCGGGTTGATTGATTTGTTGAAAGAGTATGTGGATAGTTTTGCTTGGTCTTATCAAGATATGCCTGGGCTAGATACAGATATTATCGAGCATCGTTTACTGTTGAAGCCAGAGTGTCCTCCAGTTAAACAAAAGTTGAGAAGAACCCACTCAGATATGGCAGTAAAGATCAAAGAGGAGGTCTTAAAACAGATTAATGCTGGTTTTCTTGTGACGTCAGTGTATCCTCAATGGATTTCCAATATTGTCCCAGTACCAAAAAAATACAGAAAAGTCCGCATGTGCGTAGATTACAGAGATCTAAATAAAGCTAGTCCAAAAGATGATATTCCATTGCCTCACATCGACATGTTAGTGGACAGCACAACAAAATTCAAGGTATTCTCATTCATGGATAGTTTTTTCGGATATAATCAAATAAGAATGGCTCCAGAGCACATGGAAAAAACAACGTTTATCACACCCTGGGGAACATTCTGTTACAGAGTGATGCCCTTCGGGTTGAAAAACGCTGGTGCAACATACTAAAGGGATATGACAACCCTATTCCATGATCTGATGCACAAGGAAATCCAAGTATATGTTAATGATATGATTTCCAAATCCCAGACTGAAGAAGGGCATATAGAAGATTTGTTGAAGTTGTTTCAGCGTTTGAGGAAGTATCGTCTCCGCTTAAATCCAAATAAATGCACCTTCGGTGTTAGATCGGGAAAATTGTTGGGTTTCATTGTTATCCAGAAAGGAATTGAAGTTGACCCTGATAAAGTCAACGCAATTCAAGAAATTCCATCACCAAAAACTGAAAAGCAAGTCAGGGGTTTCCTCGGGCGTTTGAATTATATTTCCAGATTTATTTCCCACATGACTGCAACATGTGAACCGATCTTTAAGTTGTTAAAGAAAGATCAAGGTTGTGTGTGGACGGATGACTACCAAAAGGCATTTGAGAGCATTAAAGAATATCTGCTTGAACCTCCTATCTTGCTCCCTCCCGTAGAAGGAAGACCGTTGATTATGTATCTAACGGTGTTAGATAAATCCATGGGTTGTATTCTAGGACAATAGGATGAAACAGGGAAGAAGGAGTTCGCCATTTATTATCTCAGCAAAAAGTTCACTGATTGTGAGTCGCGGTATTCCATGCTAGAAAAGACATGTTATGCTTTGGCCTGGACGGCAAAGCGTTTGCGGCAGTATATGTTAAATCATACCACTTGGTTGATCTCTAAAATGGATCCAATCAAGTATATTTTTGAAAAGCCTGCTCTTACTAGGAGAATTTCCCGATGGCAGATGTTGTTATCTGAATATGATATCGAGTACCCCACTCAAAAGGATATTAAAAGTAGTGTGTTGGTAGATTACCTTGCTCACCAATCGGTGGAAGATCATCAGTCTGCAGAATATGAATTCCCCAATGAGGATGTGATGTTTTTGAAAGTGAAAGATTGTGATGAACCATTGCCCGAGGAAGGCCCTGACCCTGAATCTCGTTGGAGTATGATTTTTGATGGAGAAGTGAATGCTTATGGTAAAGGAATTGGTGATGTGATTGTCACTCCTCATGGATCGTACATTCCTTTTACTACAAGGTTAACATTTGATTGCACTAATAATATGGAAGAATATGAGGCTTGCATCATGGGTCTTGAGGAATCTATTGATCTCAGAATCAAAATTCTAGATGTGTATGGTGATTCAGCTTTGGTAATAAATCAGATCAAAGGAGAATGGGACACTCGTCACTCTGGATTAATCCCTTACAAAGACTATGCAAGAAGATTATTACCCTTCTTCAATAAAGTTGAATTCCATCACATCCCTAGAGATGAAAATCAAATCGCGGATGCTCTGGAAACTCAGGCTTCCATGTACCAAGTGAATACTTGGAATGATATACCTTGAATTACAGTTCGACGGCTGGATAGGCCCGCTCATGTGTTTATGACAGAGGAGGTAGCAGATGAAAAACCTTGGTATTATGATATCAAGAATTTTCTTCAGACTCGGGAATACTTGATTGGTGCATCGAGGAGAGATAGAAAGACACTGAGAAGATTGGCAGGCAGTTTCTTCCTCAGTGAAAATGTGTTATACAAGAGAAATTATGACATGGTCTTGCTCAGATGCATGGATAGACACGAAGCAGACATGTTGATGCATGAGATTCATTAAGGTTCATTTGGCACTCATGCTAATGGACATTCGACGGCTAAAAAGATGCTAAGGGAAGGTTATTATTGGTTGACAATGGAATCTGACTGTTACAAATTTTCAAAGAAGTGCCATAAATGCCAGATCTATGCAGATAAGGTCCATGTGCCTCTGACACTTCTCAATGTGATTTCCTCCCCATGGCCTTTCTCTATATGGGGGATTGACATGATTGGGATGATAGAACCCAAAGCTTCGAATGGGCACCATTTTATCTTAGTAGCAATTGACTACTTCACCAAATGGGTAGAAGCTGCTTCATATGCCAATGTTACCAAACAGGTGGTTGTGCGTTTCATCAAAAATAATCTTATATGCCGGTATGGTGTGCCAAGCAGAATCATCACCGACAATGGCTTGAATTTAAACAACAAGATGATGACAGAATTGTGTGAAGAATTCATGATTGTCCATCACAATTCATCTCCATACAGGCCAAAGATGAATGGGGTTGTTGAAGCTGCTAATAAGAATATCAAGAGAATTATCCAGAAAATGGTTGTTACTTATAAAGATTGGCATGAAATTCTCCCTTTTACTCTGCATGGATATCAAACATTTGTCTTCACTTCAACAGGAGCAACCTCGTTCTACCTGGTGTATGGAATGGAAGTTGTACTCCTTGTCGAGGTAGAGATTCCCTTGTTGCGTGTAATAATGGAAACCAAGTTAACAGAGGCTGAATGGGTCCAGAACAGGTTTGACCAATTGAATTTTATTGAGGAAAAGAGAATGACAACTTTATGTCATGGGCAGTTATATCAGAGAAGAATGAAGAAAGCTTTTGATAAAAAGGTCAAACCTCGTGAATTCAGAGAAGGCGACCTCGTGCTCAGGAAGATCATGTCTTTTAACACTGATTCTAGGGGCAAGTGGACTCCCAATTTTGAAGGCTCGTATGTTGTCAAGAAAGCCTTCTCTGGTGGTGCATTAATTCTTGAAACTATGGATGGCGAGGAGTTCCCACGTCCTATGAATGCTGACGCAGTCAAGAAATACTTCGCCTAAAGAAATAAAAGAACAGCTCGCTAAGTTGAAAACCAGAAAGGGAGGCTTAGGAAAAAAGGAGTGTCTCGGTAGGCCGAAAACCCGAAAGGGCGGTCTAGGCAAAAATTAGAGACATAAACAGAATAAATTTCCCGCTAAGTTGAAAACCCGCAAGGGAAACTTAGGCAAAAGTTAGGGATTCTCTTGGCGAGTAACTACGTCAGACAAGACTTGATCGTTGAAGCAACAATCTTCTCAGATCCTCACCATACTTCAACAAAAGCTGCTGCTCAGGATTTCAAAAGTTGATAGGGGGAATAGTGCTCATTGTATCTCAATGTATCTTTTCCATTATATATTACCATTTCCCAAACTTTGTAATCATCCATGGAGTCTCGCCATTCGTGGACTACCATTCTATTAATGAAATTCAAGTTTTTACCCAATTCTTTGTGTTCTTATTTTATTTAGCTTGCAAAGACTCCATTTATTACTGATAATAACTTTCAAAGCAAAAAGATTAAAAAGAAAAATTGACTTTTCAAAAAAAAAAAGGAGAGATTTTTACAATTCAATTTACTTTGAGATTTATGATGACACAATGACAACAAAAATGGTGATCCCATGAATGAACAAACTCTGGTTGTTTTGAGAAGATTTACTTCCTTCTTGAAGGTTCTCTTACGTCATTTTGTTGGTATATGCACGATCTTTATATGTTTCTCAGATAGTTAAAGACGATAATAATCAGTGTAAGACGCAGTATTGGGTTCGTGATCTCATTGGCTCCAGTTAAGTCTTGGTTTACTTTTGATTTTGGGTTTGCATGGTCAGAAGCCTCTGTCCCAGATTCCCCAGCAAAGTCTTCCCTCATATAATGAAAGGTTTTATTCCCTTGGTGTGCTGAGGTGTCGCTCTTTCTGCAGTATTGGTATTATTGTTGGTATCTTTTTTTTCCAGGCAACTAGACCAGGGCAGTATCTTTTCTGAGAAGTGTTGAAATGATTATCCACCTTTGGGTTTTTACCCACCAAGTGCTGGGATGGATTTAAAATCCCCATGGGTTTGACCTCTTTCCATATTGATGACTTTCTGATTCCCCGAGAAGGGTATCCCAAGGCATCTTTTGTTAGAATAAGTGTTCATGATATAAAGTGTCAATCCGTATCTTTCTTAAGGTTGGTCTTGCAATCTCCAATAGGTGTGTTACTTTTGAAGAAAAATTGGTTTCTCTAATGAAGCCGGAAGGAGGATGTTCTATCTCGGTATCTGTTTAATTTGTCTGTCTCCAAATTATATTTCTCTTTAGTAAAGTTAAAGGCAGGCAATAGGTTTGGTTTCCGCAGCTGGCTTTTACCTTTCTTGGAATGATCTTTCTGGTTGAAGTTTAACCAAGTGTTGTTAGTACCTGAGGCGGTTTTATTTGTTTGTTCCTACTGTTTGTGTATCTTTTTTACTAGCATATGCACGATAACACTCATACATTCATACATACATCATGCATGGCTAAAATTGACAAATCATTGTTCATTGACATTGTGTTCTGACCTTCCTGCAGCGCTCTTTGCTTAGATGGATTTGGTTTTCCCTCTTGAGTTTATTTCTCAAAGGATGTATCTTCATTGGTTGTCTTGCTCCATTTTATTTCTGATTTGGATCTGTGGTTGCATGACAATATTATTTACTTTGGATTTATGAAAACTTCGAGTTTTGGTTTGTGCATTTATTTTGCACGAGAAGACTTTATCTCCTCAGCAGGAATATCGTGGCATTTCCCCGGGAAGTCATATTTCTATCCCTAGAAAGTCATTTCTTTTTGCAATTCTCCATGACAATAAGTAACAAGTCTCTTTATTTGAGACAATTTATGTTTGATCCTTTCCAGGCAGATTTCCTTGGTTAAAGAAGAAGTTGAGACCCGTTCTAGGTGAAACACCAGAATTTTGGGGAAAACTTGATATTTTCTCTTTCTACCTTCAGAGAATGTTGGTAGGACATCGGCAGTGAACGTCGGTGTTTATTATCTTTTTTCTATCTTCAGTGAAAGTTGATAGTTCATCATCAGTGAATGGCAATGATATGATATTTTCTCTTTCTACCTTCAGTGAAAGTTGGTAGGACATCGACAGTGAATGTCGGTGTTTATTATCTTTTTTCTATCTTCAGTGAACGTCGGTGTTTATTATCTTTTTTCTATCTTCAGTGAACGTTGATAGTTCATCATCAGTGAACGGCGATAATATGATATTTTCTCTTTCTACCTTCAGTGAACGTTGGTAGGACATCGGCATTGAACGTCGATGTTTATTATCTTTTTGCTATCTTCAGTGAACGTTGATAATTCATCGTCAGTGAACGGTGATGATATGATATTTTCTCTTTCTACCTTCAGTGAACGTTGGTAGAACATCGGTAGTGAATGTTGGTGTTTATTATCTTTTTGCTATCTTAAAACCTCACCATTGAAGTTGTTTTGGAAGAAATGGCATGACAAGGCTTATTTTGGTTCAACATATTTCAAAGTTATCAAAATTGATTCAAAAGTACAAGGGGTTGAGGGAAGAAGTTGTCATGATTGGACAAGGTCTTGTTCCTATTAGTCACAAGAGCACATTTCTCTCAAATTTCAAGATATGGAAGTGGTTTTAGTGGCTATGAGTCCTCATCATCATCCTCAACAAATTCTATTCACAAAGAAAGAATGTTGGCACAAGAAGTTTGTTCAAACTTGTCAAAGTTCCTCAAAGCATTCTCTTGATCTAGAGGCTAGGGTTTTGAACTTCAAAGGAGCATATCTTTCTCACCTTTTGTTATTTTTGAGTGATTCTAAATACATATTTCTCTTCAAAGAGTTACCAATAAATCACTTCAAAAGTTCCAAGGAGTTTTCATGTGGAAAGAACTTGGTGAAGAAGAAAGATTACAAGTCATCCAGATAAATCCCCAATTTTCCATATGTGACTTCAAATGGTCATAACTTTGTCAATTTTTATCACCTTGAGTCCATTCTTTTTCCATGATGATCTTGAAGATGTATAATTTTGTCCTTCTTTTATGTGCAAAGTGAGAAAATGGATAGAAGTTTCCTTAAGAATGCAAAAGATTATAGGTCATTTCATGATTTTTGGATAATTTCTACAAGTCATAACTTGCTCATTTTTTGGAGATTTTGAGTGGTTCAAATTTCAAAATCTCATTCAAGAGACCTACTTCATTCCATATTTTTTGGTCAAGAGAAAATTCTAAGTGGAAGGCCATGTTTGGATACAAAATATTATAGGTCATTTTTGAAGAAGAATTTGAAATATTTCTAAGTATGGAAAGTCAACTCTTTTTCTTCAACTTTGACTCCATGTAACTTTCAGATCAAGCACCCATTTGATTCCATTCTTTTTCAATTGAAAAGCTTGTAACCTCATCTTTCCAAAGCATCAAGAATTATGCTCTAAGACCCCTTGAGTTGGAAATGTCATGGATTTGAATTTGGTAACTTGAAACTGAATTTATCACAAAGTCAGGATTTTGAAATCTTTGTTTTGTCTTCTAATCACAAGTTTTCTACGCGTTTTTGTTTCTAAACATGATTAACAACTTGCCAGAAGTGATTAGCATCATGAAACACACGATTTAGCTGAGTTTTAATCAAAATTGAGTCACACTTTCTTCATGTTGTAGACCCACACGAATTCCCTCCAAAACGCATCATTCACTATTCCTTTTGATCCCATTTGCCTCCCTATAAATAGAGGGTCATCCCCCATCCATTTTCCCAAGCTTAGAGAGCCAAGAACACCCTGCCAAAACTTCACACGAACCCACTTTTGTTGAATTCAGTTTTTGAAATTTAAGCTTCCTTTTCCAAAATTCTTTGTGGATTCATCATCCTTGAGCATCATACAAACTCTATAGAACTTAAACCAATCAAAATGACCCATAATTCAAGCTACAGAAGTCCAGTTTCAGAGCTTCTTACTTGTGCTTCGAAAAGGTAGAATTCTCCACCATTTGGATCCAAATCAAACACTAATTTGTTCTACTCCTTTGTCTGATTTTAATGTTGCTTACAATTTTTAAATTCATTGAGATTTGAGAGAGAAATCCCAAATTGAAGGTGCTCTCTATTTTCTGAGTTTTTTATTCATAGCTCTTTCCATACCTTATATAAATTTGGCGCGATGGTTGTGTTAGAATCGTCTTGAAGAGACGAGTTCAATGATGCTAGTTAGGGATCCTAATTTTTCCATTTGAAGGATATCAAGCACAGCGCGTCTAGTCCATTGGATTAGCTTACTAACGCGCTTTGACTATGATCTGATGGTCCACATCTTTTTGGTTTTATTTTATTTTATGATTTTATATTTTATTTGATTAAATTTTCAAAAATTCATAACTCTTTTATTTTTTATCCAAAAATTATGAAAAAATTCACAAAAATACTTTGAATTATTTGTGATCTCATGAATATTTTTTCATATTTTTATTTTAACATTTGGTATTTTTTATATTTTTTGTATTATTTGCTTTCTTTTAATTACTTAAAAAATACTTTCTGACATTTTTTATTTCTGGAAAAATTCATAAATATTATTTTGCATATTTTTGACTTTCTGAATATTTTATGGAATTTTATGTTGATTTTTACTATTTTTGATCTATTTTATGTTTGTTTTAGAAATTTTAAATAGTTTATGACTTTTAAAAATTACCAAAATTTTTATAAAAATATTTGGATCCATTTCTGACTTTTCTATGGCCTTATTTTTCATTTCTTGATTAATTTGAACATAATTGATATTTTTCTTCATTATTTTCTATTTTTTAAACATATTTAACCCTTTTATTGTATATAATAAATATATTATTATTTTGTGATTATTTTCTGGCTGTCTTGAGTTGATTTTTTTATCATGACTTTATTAACATCATTAGATCTTGTCTTTTGAATTCAACTCCACCAAAATGGATGAATGATTTTAATAATAGTTTGAATAAATTTTTAATTCAAAAGTGGTTTATTCTTCATCTCATCCCCTTCTTATTGCACTAAGTGTTGTTGGAGCATGATCTCTATATCGTGTCTCAAAACAAATGGTGCATAGATTGCTATTGACCGGCCTCAAAATAGGTGCGACTACTATATAAGTCCACTTACGATTGCTTAACATAGCGCTAAATTTTGTCCCGATTCGAATAAATGATCATTTGTGGCCCAAACTTATGATTGCAAGCCCAAGTATGTTAATTTGATCTCTTTGATCCAATAGCCTTGAGATTCATTGTGTGGAGGCTTTGGTTCTACCAATCCTCTAATGGATCTACAACACCTTTGGTCAACGCGGATCACTTAAACATCGTTGATCATTAAATGGTACTTGTGAGAATTCTAAATGGATGATATACTTGACAAAAAGCAAATTCAACTTGTTGTGTGGAGGCTTTGGTTCTACCAATCCTCTAACGAGTTCCAAATGCAAGTTTCAAGATGGTCATCCAACTAACCACTAATTATTGACTTGTTTTATCTTATGCTTTTATTATTTTTATGCTTTATGTACTTTTTTTTAGCATTTACATTTCATGCCATTTTCATCTTTGCTCATTTGAGCATTTATTTTCTTGTCATTTTTACTTTGCTCACTTGAGCTTTTATTTTCCTTTCTTAAGATACTTAATAATTAACATAAACCCTAAAAAACTCTTAATGGTACTTGGACTATTTGGTTACTATCCTTGGCATAATGGAGTATGGGACTTTTTCTTGGACTTAGGATTAGAAACCTTGGCCTATCTTGGAAACCTTGTGATCTTATCTGATTATTTTGTCTGAAGTTCCTGAGGTTTACCTCAAGACATTGGGTTGCTTGTTTGTTTTTGTGTGCAGGTTTTTGTGATTACATTATCTATTTGTAATATGGAATTCACTCGTATACAGCCGTTACTCTTCCCAATTTTTGTGAAGACTTAATACACTTGAAGAGGTCTAGTATCTTTGCTTGCTTGGTTTCAATCCAAAGAATGGAAATTCTATCTTGGCTCATAATGTCAAGCTTTGGCTTCTTGTTGGTTAGATGGTCCTAATCCTTAGCTTTTACCTTATGCTTTAGGATAGTCCCTTCTTCTCCTCCCATTTTCTTTAATTTAAAAAATCTTCTCCCTCCTTTAGAAAACCCTTCTTGTTTTAAAACTTGAAACACTTTCATAATAAACTTGGACTTAGGTCCATGCATTTTCAAAACATTTTCATCAGTAAACTTCAATCAACTTAATAATACCTTGACATTTTTTGTGAGAAGACTTAAAGTCAATCAATCTCATTTCAAACCATTTTGCCACTCTGGCTTCTATCTTTAAACTTTTCTCAAAATATTAGACTGTTGTCAATCCTTGTAGTGATGCAAACAACTATACTTCTACAATATGTAGTGAAGTGAGATATTTTCCACTTGGGTGTTCAGTGAGGCATTGTTGATTTTAAGATCCAAGCCATATCCTCTACTTTGAGATGATGCAAATTCTCCTTTCTCATGATTGTGGGTAGTAAGTATGTTTTCCACACGGACAATGACGATGATGTCTTATCTCTTAAAATTAATCGACACACTTGTGTTTCAAATTTTTAAAAGAGGAACTACGTGTACCCTGATCACCTATTGCACGAAAGGTGGTATGTAGGCACTATAGGTTCGCAACTGCGGCGGGTGCAAAAATCATAAAAAATATATTTCTCTTCTCACCTCCACCATCCATTTTATATACAACACATTTTTATAGCGAAATATACATATTTTTTCAAAGAGGTTCATGCGGAGTATCGTAGATGTTTAGGGTGCTAATACCTTCCATTTACATAACCAACCCCTTACCTAGAATCTTTCCCCATCTTTTTGGGTTATTCGCTCTTTTCCCATTCCTTTGGAAATAATAAAGCGCGGTGGGGATTTTGATTTTGATTTGTATAAAGTCTAGTCAATCCAATTGCTTTGTCTTGAACATTTCTACTGCTACATAAACAACTTGATTTCTTTGTTCAGTAAGAAGCAAAATTGTGTTTCTCTATCTACTGTTAAAGTTGAGTACATAGAAGTAGGAAGTAGTTGCTCTTAACAGGTGTGGATGAAGCAAATTATGTATGAATACAATGTCACACAAGATGTTATGACATTATTTTGTGAAAATTTGAGTGCTATAAATATTTCTGAAAATCCTATTCAGCATAATAGGATAAAGCACATTCACATCAGGCATCATCTCATTAGAGAACTTGTGGAGGACAATGTCATAAAGCTTGAGCATGTCTCTACTGAGAATCGGCTTGCTGATATCTTTACAAAAGCTCTTGATGAAATTCAGTTTGAGACCCTAAGGAGGAGACTTGGAATTTGTATTTATGTAGAATTGTAGCAATTATTGTTGGTGTTGCATTTGTTGATAAAAATGCTAAGAATGGTGTTGCACCAAATAAACAATTGCTCATGGGACTTTATTTGCATCTACCTTATGATTCTGTTTATTTTGGTTTATGATTTGTAAAGGGTTAAAAGCCTATGATATTTTAAATTTTTGCACCCTACTACTTAACTATTAGGTGCTTAAATTTTTTTTGCTAGTATTGACTACTTACCTTTGTCATATTATGGCTAAAAAGGGGAGTAGTATGATACTGAGGGTGCTGGAGCTGGAACTAGCTGGTGCTATTGTGGTGCTATTGCTGAGGGGAGAGAGAATTCTATGATTCTCTATTTTTGCTAGAAGGTTTTGAGGGGAAGTCCCTGCTCTATTATGGACTGAAGTCTCTAAGTAGATATCAGACATGATGTCTTGAGATCATGGTGTTGAGAACTTAGGTTCTCTATTTTTGTTGCAACTATGTTAGCAGATCAACAAACTACTAACTATCTGATGTGTGTGCTGGTAATTTCTGTGTTGCTAACCTTGCTTTTATTTTTCCACTGTTGTACCTTTGATGTGTGTATTTGTTTTATTTTCAAGCATACTTTATTTTGTTTTTCTTGAGCAATGATTATTTGGGTGTTTTAGCCAAAATGTGCCAAAGGGGGGATTGTTATTTCTCTGAAACTATAATTGGCATACATTTTGGTAAAACCAACTTGGCAGCAACATGTTGAACAAGATGTTCCAACTTGCATTTTTCAACATGTCGAGTAAAGATGTCCCAACCAGAAGATAGGACATTGTGTCTGCAGCTGTTGTTAGTGATGTTTCAACTGATTTGTAAGTTACTGAATATTTGGGGAATATTCAGTTAGCTCATATGGTATCCAAGATTGACAGATCAAAATATTTTATGTTGGTTTTTGAAGATCTATATGGTTTCTAAATATGGAGACATTTTAGGAAACTAATTATCAAAGACCAATTTTCTTGGAGAAGATTTTGCAAACTTTGTTCAGCCTTACTGCTGCGATTTTGAAGCCCAACCCAGTCCAAAATAATGTTATAAAGAGACTGGTGTGTACCTAGTATTAGGTGAAACTTATGTGTGTATTTTGTTAGGGTTTTAGAATCCTTATTGTTGGGTTGTAAGTTCTGTGTTAGATGTTCATAATTTTTTAAGCATTGAACATTTGTGTGTCAGAGGCTCATAAGCTGTTAAGCATTGAGTATTTGTTGTAAATTCTCATAAGCTTTTAAGCATTGAGTTTTGTGTGTTTTGGAAGAGTGAATTCTGGTTTTATTCTCTACCTATGTTTAGAGTTTCTCCCATTGTTGAGTGTAATCGAAGAGGGATTTGAGGAGGGCCTAATGCCTATGTGAGTCTTAGGTAGAAGTTAAGCAAAGGGTAGTTATTAAATGCGTAGGCTGTAAACTGAGATATTTACTGTGAGGTCCACAAATTGATACTATCTAGTTAATTTCGTCCTTGGCTTGGTAGCCTCCAGAGTAAAAAGGTTTTTACGAACTAGGTAAATATATCACGTGTTATTTACTTTCAGCACTATTTATTTTGTTTATCCATCTTGATGTTGTGTGTTGAAGTTGAAGGTGTAAAAAACACAAGAAAGTGGTGGTTTGAATTGGGTTTTAAATCAAAAACTTTGCTTAAAAAGAATCCCCTTTAACTAAAAACAGTTTTTCTTCACTATTGGTAATAATACTAAAGATGCAAGAAGGAAAGAACAAGTTATATTTATACTAGTTCACTCGAAAATTATCAAGATAATCTAGTCCACCCGCCAAGGTGATTTCGCCTTATCAAACAATGTCTTAATCCAATAATCTCACAGATTATTACAATGCACAAGATAACTGCAAGTGACTCACGTACAACCTCTAAGAATCATTAATCTTAGACTTCTCAAGGATACTGACCAACTGGTCCCTTAAGGTACAATCAAACAACAGTTTGAAAAATATTTGTTTATAATAGATTTGGTTCTACACAAGCTGATAGTAAACATTATTTCAAGAATAATATACTTAAGAAAATAAAGGAATGCTTATGAACACTCTTATGAGAGAACGTGTTAATTAGCAGCTTGTTTCCTTTGTCTTCAAGCATATATATATATATATATATATATATATATATATATATATATATATATATATATATATATATATATATATATATATATATATATATATATATATATATATATATATATATATATATATATATATATATATATATATATATATATATATATATATATATATATATATATATATATATATATATATATATATATATATATATATATATATATATATATATATATATATATATATATATATATATATAGCCAATAAAATAATATATTCGTTGGAGGGCATTTCTGGAAATTCTAGAAAGATGGCAACTTGTTTCAATGTGGAGGAGAAGATTGTACAATGGCCCGTCCTTTCATGGTAGTGGAGAGAAATGTTTGTTTGTACCATGTATTATTGTACTACGTAACCTTATCTTCTTATCTTCTTGACATCAGAGGCTTCTGACTGAGCATGAGTTAGATGAAAGAAAATAAAACTTGGGTCATCAGAACTTCAATTCTTCAGAGTCTCCAGAACTTCATCTTCAGAGTCTTCAGCACTTGGTCTTCAGAACCCTTTGTCTTCAGAAACATAAGTCTTCATCATCTGGACTGTTCATCAGAACTTCTGTCTTAAGATCTTCAATACTTGGTTTCTTTGATCGCGTATCAGAGTCTAAAATTCATAGCCTTCTCAAGTGGGTTTCTACCGTTCATTAGAACTTTCTGTAGGGCAGAAGCGGAAATTGGTCTTTTCTGATGAGTTGGCAACACCGTTTATCATAAACATAACCTGTTTGTTAAATACTAAAAATAAAAAACATTAGAGTACCAAAACTATTCTTACAAACATACTCTTTGTTATCATAAAAACTCGAAGGTATAATTGCGGAACCAAATCTTATTCTAACAATCTCCCCCTTTTTTATGATGACAAAACTATGTATTTTGATGACACAATTTTATACATAATCAGAAAAAGTATCATAGATAAGAAGGGTAAGAAATACTTATCCTTTATATGAAATTCCCCCTGAATCTAAGACTTGGTAAAGATCATATATCCTAATTATGAACCATCTATGTAAAACTCCCCCTGGTTGCAATAGATCAGATATTGAGATCTTGATAATCTTGATTCTTGATTCCAATCATGCCAATTGAGATTTTGATAATCTTGATTCTTGATGCCAATCATGCCAATTGAGATCTTGAAACCTCAGTGTCACGAAAAACATATTCCAATAGAAGTCTGATTCCAAATTTCAATTCAGATATTGATTCCAAATTTCCATTCAGAGCCTGATTATAAACTTAACCATCTTAGAGTCTGATTCCAAAAGTTAGAGAAAACTTTGTTTAACACTTTCAAATCTTGATTCTAATCAAAGTTCATGATTCTTGAAAAAGAAAATGATTCTAACAGAAAAAGAAGTTTATCTTGGTTAGAATGTAAGAAGCTCCCCTTATTTCAAAGACATATTTCAGAGAATTTGATTATTAGAATCAAAATATTACTTCAGTTATTTACTCCACCTTTTTGTCATAATCAAAAAGGTAATTATGTGTTAAAAATATAAAAACATAAGAAGTAAAAGTAGAAAAGGTGTGAAAAGAAACTAAGAAGTGATATAAGTAAAAACGAGACTTCATTTGACTTCAAAATGATAACATCAGATAGAAAGAAGAAAAAACAAAAGAAATAGACAAAATCTTAAGGTTCGGAGAAAAAGGAAAAAAAATCCTAAGAGCCTAAGGTCCAGAAGAAGATGGCGTTTGAGCAGATAGCTTTTCCAGAATCAACTGAAGCATGTTCTGAACTCGATCATTAATAGCCTTCTGTTGATTTATGCTTTCTCTGAAGACTTGTTGCTCTTTGGTGATTACACCAATTTATTGTTCCATACGCATAATGGCAGGATCAAAAGATGAGACAACCACAACCTCTTGCCTTTCCCTTTCTGCTTCTTCAGTATCCTGAGCCAATCTGGCTACTTCGGCAATTCTAGCATCTTCCTCAATTTTGAGCCTGACTTCTTTAGCTTCTTTAAGCTCTTTCGCTTCTTCAGCTTCTTTAAGCTCTTTTGCTTCTTCGGCTTCTTTAAGCTCTCTGGCTTTAGCCTCTCTTTGCTTTACAGCAAATATTTCGAAGACTCTGATTCTTTCTCTTGCTTCTTCTCTTTCGGTTACCATATGAACTCCAATAACTTTGGATGCTTCAGAAAAGCTCATCATCCTCTCAAATTCAAAAGACATCAACTTTTAAAAAAGCTTCCAGAATCATCCAGATCTTGAGGCTTGGTACTTGTACTTACCTCTTCTCGCAGCTTCACAACCTTCTTCCTAGCCTTGTTTCGAAACATATCAATGCATTCATTAAAGGTTTTGGGGTCAAGTTTTTCATAAACTATTAAGGCAAGTTCTGGTTCATAAGGGTTTGGTTCAGGTGGTTGTTCAGAGAGATCAAAAAGATCAGATATGGTGAAAGGTTCGGAGGTGGAGATTTTGAGAGGTTCATAAATAGTCCTTTCAGACATTTCATGACCATATGGGGGTGTGGATCAGAATGGTAAGTGGGTGAGTCATGGTAGATGGGTTCTTGGTTAGAGAAGGAAAATTGAAGTAACTATTGTTGGATTGGTGAATGAAGGGTTTCAGAATATGGTTGGGGTGGAATAGTTTCACATATGGAAGTGATTATGGGTGAGGTGAAGGTTTAAAGTGGTTATGATGGAATGGGAGTTATGAAAGAGGGAATGGGGGTTGGAACAAAAACATGTGTTGTTGGGAAAATTTTGGTAGTAGCAGGGTCATATAAAGATATAGTGGTGGTAGATAGTGGAATAGAAATAGATGGGATATAAGAGGTTTGTGGAATGGAAGTTGTAGTGGATGATAATGCATTAACAATGTTTGGAATAACTTCATAAACAGGTACATAAGTAGTAGACTTACTTCAAGTTTTAGAATAAGTGACCAGAGGCAGAGTCTTAGAAGCTTGAGAATTTTCCTTCTTATTCTTCCTTTCAGGCTCAGAAGCCTCTGAACTATTCTTCCTCTTTCCTTTTGAAGGATCAATTTGAACCAGAGGAGGAGCCAAACCAACGTGTCTAAAGATAGACATATCATGCCCTTCTTCTACCATCATATATACATAAGCAGTGATTCCTTTTGGACTATCTACCTTGGTAAACAGAGGGGAGTTATCCACTAGATGTCTTCGGCCAATGATGCTATTAGAAGAAACCACCAGAGGATTAATGTTGACTTTGTTTATCAGCCCCATATTCTTCAGATTTCGTGCATTGAAAGATTCTCCAATGTCAGGATCCAGATCCTCTCTGTAGTGAGCTTCTTCAATCAGAAACTTCACCAAACCATTTTCCACAAAGATGTCAGTCAAAAAACGTTCAAAGGGAATGTAATTTGTAATCTTCTTGTTTGGATCATCTATGGTTATAGTGTTTCTAACGGTGTCTCTCAGATAGTAGAACAGAAGATAAGGACGACATATCTTCTAATGAGTCATCAGATAGTACAGCATGTACTTCTGACTAACATTGAAATAATCATATGAGCTTAAAGATGGTCTAGGATTGATAGAACCCATAAAGATTTTGTGCCAAATCCTAATATTATCATGCAGATCTTTACTCTAGTAATTAATCTTATTAGGAGAGTAGTTCTTGAAGATAGATATGTTGATAGTTTCCTTCACAAACCTAGACTTACTATCCATTCTATAGACTCTTTTTCCTTCTAGATGCTTCATTCCAAGTATATTTTCTATCGGCTTCTCAGTTATGATGATTCTTTCACCTAGAACATGAGAAACCACATGCAGGTTATCACAATCATCCTGTATCCAGAAATCTTTCACCAGAGCTTCATACACAGGACCATGAAGCCTCATGAAATAATGTTTCCAGCCTTGAGCATTCAATTCTCCCCTTATAAGGTCACAGCCTTTGGAAGATAGATTGTTGAAATCGACCAATAATTCATGAAGCACAATCAAATCCTGTGGTCGAGTAATATAATGAACCTGGATAGACTTCTTTATAATATGAGTTTCATCGATAATGGGTAGATAAGACGAAACAATCACCATGGGAGTTGAAGAACTTGGTGGAACGGTTGATGATTAAGACCCGGAAGTGTTCATTTCTTGTTCCAACTCATTCAAAAATCTAACAGCCTCTTTTTGTAGTGATTTCATTATTGTTGAAGTTGTTGAAGCTGATGAAGAAGGTGATGAACTTTGACGAAGATTGTTGAATAAAGTGATGAACACGAAGAACTTCATGAACAATTGAGAGAATGAGGGGCTTAGGGTTTCTAACAAAAGTATGGAAGTAAAGTGAGGATTGTGTGTTAGTGTATAGTGTTTTTAGAAGAGAGAGAGAGAGAGAGAGAGAGAGAGAGAGAGAGAGAGAGAGAGAGAGAGAGAGAGAGAGAGAGAGAGTGAGTGAAAGAGAGATAAACTCAAAAGAAAAACAAACATAATTATGAGGAGTAATAAATGAGTGTAATTATTATGAATTAATCAATTCCAAGAAAAAACGTACTACTCATCGTATAGCTTAAGTAGAGTGTAATGGTTACGTTAATCAATGCATCTAAGTAAGTGACATGTTTTAATGTCCTCAGAGTCTGGAAAACCAAAAGGTTTCCATCTGATCAGAGACGTTTCTGACTGAAACATCTTCTAATGACTGAGGTTCTGAATAAAAATAAAAATACTTTTTGTTTAAATCTGAATCTCATTTCTTCAGACTACGGCTAGACATATCTGATTCTCATGAAATCTTACTTTGGACATAAGTCCATTGTCAAATGCTTCAGAATGAAAAGAAATTTATCTTCAACTAAGGGTTTTGTAAAGATATCAGCCCATTGATGGTCTATATCTATGAATTTTAAAGATAAAATCCCTTTCTGAAAATAATCTCTAATGAAATGATGTTTTATTTCTATATGTTTATCCCTAGAATGTAAAATAGGATTTTTTACTTAAACAAATAGCGGTTGTGTTATCACAAAAGATAGGAATGTTACTGTAATACGGTGGGAGAACTGACTTTTTGGTTTTATCCAAATGTGCGGATAGCAAGAGTCACCATTGACTTTTATTTTATCCAATATTTAGGAAATGGTGAAAAGAATAGGAAAGACCTTGATAGATTTTGAGTTCGTAAGTAAGTTATGAACAGGGAAGGTGTTAGCACCCTTTTCATTCGTAGTTATCTACGGGCTCTTAATTACTTAGCTCACTTTTAAAAAACTTTCTTTTGTGTGTGTTATTTGTTTCAAAATATTTTTGAAAAGCCAATGTAAGGCTAACTTTGTAATGACTCTTGTATCAGTCCTCAAGAATGCGTACAAAGTGTTTTGAAAATATTTGTTTGAGAGGGATATGTGAAAAAAATTGTGAGAAAAATTATGAGCAAGCAATTAGGAGTTTCTTACCCACTAAAGATCTTTCTTATTCTTTTCCTTCTACTTTAGATATAGTACTATCCATATAATTATTCGATAGGTAGTCATATATATTAGATGTGAAGGGACAAGCGTAGGGTCATCGTATGGTCATCGAAGGCAACATATAGGGATACTTTAGCCATTGTAGTGGAAGGACTATCATCATTTACTCGTAGGGACTAGATCATTTTATAGGCAACTTCGAAGGGTCATCGAGGGACTATGATCTTTAGTCGAAAGAGACATGATGATTTGATCAAGGGTCTTTTTGCTAAAGTATCCCCACTTTCGAGGGACATGACCAATATCGTAAGGCAACAAGAGAGGGTATCCTAGGGGTGCAAGTGTGAAGAGTGTGTTAATTAAATTATAATATCTTGAATTAAGGTTTTCTACATTTGATTATTAGTCTTGCCATACAATCCTAATTACTAGCAGTTAAATATATATAGAAAATTAAAGTGTGGAAAGTAAAGACCTAAGTTATTACAGGGCTTTGGGGCATTTACATAAGAAAATGCGAGAAAGTAAAGTGTGGAATTTAAACCTAAACTATTACATCATGTGAGCAGTTACATAATAGGTAAAAATTCTAGAATGTAAATCTACGGGATTACAAGAAAAGTTGTGCGACCTATACAATTACTCTAAAAAAATAAATAGCAAAAGAAATAAGAAAATGTTAGAAAAATGTTTAAATGTTTTTGTATTTTTTGTGAAAAATAATTTGAATGATAATAACAATTAAAAACTAAATTCTAATTGATTTTAATATTTAAGAAAAGGGTTAATTAATTAATTAATTAAATAAATCAAGAAAATTAAATGTTAGTTAAAAACCCTAAACCTAATTCATTATTATTAGAAAAAATTAGGTTAGTCTAATGATTGACTAATTAAAAAAATTAGGGTTAGAAAAAGAAAAATAAAGCAAATTAAAACTTTGCCCGCAAGATCTCTCCATTTTTGTGCATACTCTTTAAAGCCTTCCTCAAAATACATAGACATACTCTATAATTGCATACGGGTTGGTGGCAAATCAGAATTGTATTGATACTGTTTGTAGAAAACTGCAACCAAATCTTCCCAAGTGCGAATATTGGCACCTTCAAGTTCAATCTTATACTTCAGAGCCTAACAGTTGCTAGTATCATGCCCGGGACTATCAGAGTGATATGCATACCTTGCATTGGGATTGTAGTGAGGAGAGGAAGTATTGGGGTTTTTGAGGAGGTTCTCTCAATGTAATCAACCCTGGATTCAACATGGGTTGCAATGCTTGAACCAACGACATGTTGATTTTTGTGAATTGTCTCCTGGGTGCATCCTGTCTATGCTGATTATTTTGTTGTTGTTGTTGCACTGGTGTAGAATTAGAGATTAGTACTTCCCCCACATATTGGTTACGGTCACTCTTATTACGACTCTTGTGGTTGTACATAGCATTGGATTATCTCTTACAATTATAAGCCTTTTTCATAGTATTTGAAGATGTGGCCACCCAGATTTTACCGCTTCTGATTCCATCGTCAACATGTTCCCCTATCAATATCAGTTCAGTGAAACCAGCGAAAAAACTTCCAAGTAGGTGAGTATAGAAAGGACCTGTCAGTGTACTCATGAACATGTCAACCAACTCTATATCAGCCAAAGGAGGTTGAACTCTGCCTGCAAGATCTCTTTATTTTTGTGCGTACTCTTTAAAGCCTTCCTCAGAACTCATGGACATACTTTGTAGTTGCATACAGTTTGATGCAAAATCATAATTATATTGATATTGTTTGTAGAAAGTTGCAGCCAAATCTTCCCAAGTGTGAATATTGGCACCTTCAAGTTGATAATACCATTCCAGTTGTATTCTAGATAGAATCTCTTGAAAGAAATGCAGCCACAACTTCTTGTCAACAGTATGTGGTTGAATTTTTTGAGCATATGACCTCAAGTGCAGCTTCGGGCAGGAAACGCCATCATACTTGGAAAATATAGGAGTTTTAAAACCAGACCAAAATCATCAAAGTTCAGTCCAGGCACCATTTGGATTTCCATAGCTCTCATACGCTCTTCCAGCAACTTATACTTCTCATCAGCAGGGGGATATTGCTCATCCAAATGATCATCTTCCTCTTCATCAGGAAATTTGTCAGAACCAGAACTGCTTCTTTCAGTTTTCACACACTTACCATCTTCATCTTGTTTGTCATCTTCATCCGATGGGATATTAAGATCTCGAGCTTGCTTTAATGGTCCTCTGAACCTCCACTCCATGTTAAGGACACCGATTGGTTTCTTTATCTTCTTCTTCTTCCCATTTGGTGACAATTACCTTCAATTCTTCCTGACCCTTGGCTATGTTTAGGAGCATCTGTTGGAATTAGGCATTCTGAGCTTGGAGATCTTTGACTGTCTGTTCAAGAGCCATTTCCTGCTGAAATAAACAGCAAGAAGATGAGAACACCTGTTATGTAATGATATACATGACATGTAGATGCATATGCAATGTTTTCAAGGATCTCGCGAAATTAAAAATTTGAAATATTAGAAACTGAGCCAGGTTGCAGCTTTGTCTGAAAAACTTTGAGTCTTCATCTTTGAACGTCTTTCCATGAGAATCAAGCTCACCATATCAAGTGGGTCCTAGCCTATGACTCGAGAGAATGTACTTTGATCTTGACGGCATCTGGCTAGAGGAAAATAAATCCTCTTGCCCCTTGCTAGAAATCTGGATTATAATAACCATGCATCAAAGATCCCTAAGATCCTTGAAATGGTTAGCAAAAATGCCATGTCATAATGAAATGATGTTATGATGTCATGTTCATGTTAGATAGATAGCAAACACAAACAAGTCACATAAGATCCTTAGGTTTAAAGGCTTTCATGAAGTCCAAAGGTAAGTACCCTTCCCCACTTAAGTTAAGTTGGCTCAACCTATCCTAAAAATAGTAATCGGGTTATAGGAATCTCATATCACCAATCTTTCTCACAGACTTTATTTTAGCTCGGGAACTGACTTGCCACTAAAACATCCCGAGATTTGAATCTCAATGAGCGTAACATCTAGTATCAACCAACATCTGACTACACTAAAGTAGGTCATCTCACTGCCTTCTAATCGCCATGATGGGTCAATTATGATTCTAAAAGTAAGTTAGTGCTAATGACACCACGCAGAAGCCTAATGTTAGCCTTGACTTACTCAAGGAACATTAGTACAAACCAAAGTGTCGCACTAACCATAGCCATCATTTTAACCATATCAATCTATGCGGTACAGTCTCGATAATCTATTGCTACTTACCTAAGGCATCCCCAGATCAGGGTGTAGGATCTTACAAGTAATAATAAACCCAAGCAAACCTTAAATTTAAATAAAACAATTAGGAGTTTCTTACCCACTAAAGGTCTTTCTTATTCTTTCCCTTCTCCTTTAGAGATAGTATTATCCATATCATTAGTCGATAGGTAGTCCTATCTAATGTATGTAAAGGGACGGGCGTAGGGTCATTGCATGGTCATCGAAGGCAACATGTTAGGATACTTTAGAAATTGTAGCGGAAGGACTATCATCAGATACTCGTAGGGACTAGATCATTTTATACTAAACTTCGAAGGGTCATCGAGGGACTAAGATCTTTATTTGAAAGGGACATGATGATTTGGTCGAGGGTCTTTTTGCTAAAGTATCCTCACTTTCGAGGGGCTTGACCAATATCGTAAGGCAACAAGAGACGGTACCCTGGGGGTGCAAGTGTGAAGACTATGTTAATTCAATATATTATCTTGAATTAGAGTTTTCTACGTTTGATTATTATTCTTGCCATACAATCCTAATTACTAGCAGTTAAATATATACATAAAATTAAAGTGCGGAAAGTAAAGACCTAAGCTATTACCGGGCTTTGGGCAGTTACATAAGAAAATGCGGGAAAGTAAAGTGCAGAATTTAAACCTAAGCTATTACATCTTGTGAGTAGTTACATAACAGGTAAAAATGCGAGAATGTAAATCTATGGTATTACAAGAAAAAGTTGCGTGACCTATACAATTTCTCTAAGAAAATAAATAGCAAAAGAAATAAGAAAATGTTTGAATGTTTTTGTATTTTTTGTGAAAAATAATTTGAATGATAATAATAATTAAAACCTAAATTCTAATTGATTTTAATATTTAAGAAAATGGTTTATTAATTAATTAATTAAATAAATCAATAAAATTAAATGTTAGTTGAAAACCCTAAACCTAATTCATTAGTATTAGAAAAAATTATCTTAGTCTAATGATTGATTAATTAAAAAAATCAGGGTTAGAAAAAGAAAAATAAAGTAAATTAGGTTAAATAGAAAACAGGAAAAAAGATTGCATGGGGTGGGTGTTGAACCAACGCCCTCCTGGATTTCACACTGCACTGCTTGCCACCAGGCCAAGCGCCTATTGGTGTTTGAGAATAGGCGCTGCATAATATATTGAAAACCTGCGCGTTAGATGGAAAATAACAAAATAAATTTGCAACACGCAGGGATCGAATCCACGCCCTTATATTCATAACCCAACGCCTTGACCAGCGGTTCTGTGCTCCCATTTTGTTATGCAAAAACAAACAAATAAATATATATTAAACAAATGAACCGCAGAGGCGTCAGAGCCCTAGCTCTGGTCGTCTTCTCCAGTGAGGTGATTTTGTCAACCTGCAAAAATAGAAAATGTTAGAGATCAAGAAAGACCCTACCCCCCTAAATCGACCCTTGTGAATCCAATGGTAGTGTTAGTTTTGGCTAATTTGAACTTTACAAGGAGATACATTGAAAACAAAGCAAATCAGTGTAAGAATAGTGATGGGTTATTCTGGCATTATAGGCCTCATGCAAGGGATCAAACATGCACTAATTCGTCTCAAGAACACATTAGAATTGTTAGCTTCAAACAAAACATCATGAATATTAAAATACAAAATTAACAAAAATATGCAAAATGGTGATGCTTGGAATGCACGTTTCAAGCACTTTTGATCATCAAGAATGATCCAAACTTACTCTATAGTATCTCAGGGATTGAGTTGAATGGTCGTTTGGACTTGAGGAGGGCTGGAAATTGATTTCAAGTTTACCCTAGTTTTGACAAAAGTTGAGATTTTTGAGAGAGTGTTATTAAGGCAAATTTTATGTGTTCTCTTTGTCTGAATATGCAATGTATATATAGTGGAAGAGATTAGGTTAAAAGATGGGCTTGGTCATCATGTAAAACCTATCTTTGATTTTGTTTGGAAATAGATTGGAATATGACAAAACCATGAAGATTTGTTTTGAAAATAGGTTCACACGGTTTGTAATGTGATCTCGGGCCTCTAAAAGATCAGAATCAAAAGCCTTTTATGCCTTATACCTCCACTTAATGTTTATTTGATTTAATTTTGAATTTAACTGAATAAATATAAAAATATATAAAATAAAATATTAAAATGGTGAATGAATTGACTTAGAGGTTTATGATGAGGTAAGTAACACATTTGGTCCTTAAAAGATAAGCCCATTAGCCCAAAAAATCAAATTTGTTCAATTTGAGTTTCATGCATTTTATCAAAATTTGACAATTTGCACAAATCATATCTTGCTCAATTTTTATCATATTAACGTGATATTTGACTTTTGGAAATCTCAAGATGTCTTCTACAACTTTAATGTTTGTCATTTTTTCATTTGAAGCCTTTATCTTGATATAAAGTGCTTTGATAAAAAAAGTATTTTTTTGTTAACTTTTAAAATGACCTGTAATGTTTTGGTTCATATCTCTCAAATGAAGAATTTTTGACCTTGAGCTTAGAGATGAAAAGTTGTAGAGAATTGAATTTACTTTAAAATGGGCTTTGGTTGAGAATTTTCTGATGAAGTATGTAAAAGTTATGCTTGGTCAAAGTTCAATTGACTTCTCCTAAAGAAAACTCTAATTTAGTAACTTTTGACTTTTGATGAATCTTGAGTTTTCTTGATGAATCATGATCAACCCTTGAACAAATGATGAATGTGAGTTCAAAATATTGATGTTGACCAAAAATATTGAAGTTTGACTATAAATTGGTCAAAGTTGACTTTTGCCCAATACAGTTTATTTTCAATCATATGAGCAATTGATGGGGAAAACTTGTGCTGCAAGGCTTGAAACTTGGTATGAGGATACTTTGCATCATATGAGACACCATGAAGTCCATTTTAGGCATTATAAGTCCAATTTTCCCTGAGAAAACCAAAACCCTAATTATAGGTCACTACTTTGGACGAGGATTCATCTGATCATTCTTTGAGTAGTCTTGAGTGTTTGAGACCCTTAGGAGCATGAAGAGGTATCTTGAATCATATTGTCTTGAAAAATGGGAGGGAAATTTGGGGGTACAATAGCTGCCCCTGTTCAATCTTCTTGAACCTGGAGAGTTAGATTGGCATGCTCGCCATTCGGGATCTGAAGGTGGAAGAGGATTGAACACTTAAATACCCAGAAATTTGCACTCACATGTGCACAAAGTAACATTGTTGATTGATTATACTGCTTGAATAGGATTAAATATGCCATTCAGAGAGGTGATAGAGTGTCGTTGGAGATGGTCTTATAGATGCCATCCAAAGTAATTATTGATAGGAGTATTAGAATGAGTCTACGCCTGACTATATCTGAAGAATGCTTTTCAGAAAATCTATGAAGGAAAATTCTTTTCAGAGCGGAGCCCTGAAGGAGATGCTTTTAAGAATTTAGTCTCTGAAGGGGAATTCTTTTCAGAATAAACCTCTGAAGAAGAATGCTTTTCATAATGAAACCCTGGAGGATATGCTTTTTCAGAATTCTGTCTCTGAAGGGAGATGATTTTTAGAACAAAACCTCTGAAGGAAATTCTCGCCATAATTTAGTCTCTGGGGGGAATTCTTTTCTGAATAAACTTCTGAAGGAAATGATCGTCAAAATTCAGTCTCTGGGGGGAATTCTTTTAAGAATAATGCCTGAAAGAGAAATGCTTTTCAGAATAAATCTCTGAAGGAAATGCTTGCAAAAATTCAGTCTCTGGGAGGAATGCTTTTCAAAATAAACTTCTGAAGGGGAATGCTTTTTAGAATAAACCTCTGAAGGAGAATGCTTTTCAAAACGAAGCCCTGGAGGAGGTGTTTTTCAGAATAAACCTCTGAAGGAGAATTCTTTTAGAACGAAGCCCTGAAGGAGAATGCTTTTCCGAATAAACCCCTGAAGGAGAATGCTTTTCAGAATAAACCTCTGAAGGAAATGCGTTTTAGAATGAAGCCCTGAAGGAGATGCTTTTCAAAATTCAGTCTCTGAAGGGGAAATGCTTTTCAGAATAAACCTATGAAGGAGAATGCTTCGAAGGCCCTGAAAGAGATACTTTTCATAATAAACTTCTGAAGGAGATGCTTTTTAGAACAAAGGCCATGAAGGATATGCTTTTTAGAATTCAGTCTATGAAGGGGAATACTTTTTAGAATAAACTTCTGAAGGAGAATGCTTTTCAGAATGAAGGCTCTAAAGGAGATTCTTTTCAGAACTTAGTCTCTGAAGGGGGATGGTTTTCAGAATAAACTTCTGAAGGAGATGCTTTTCAGAACGAAGGCCCTGAAGGAGATTCTTTTCAGAATTCAGTCTCTGAAGGGAGATGCTTTTCATAATGAACTTCTTAAGGGGAATGCTTTTCATAATAAACCTATGAAGGAAAATGTTTTTCAGAATAAACCTCTGAAGGAATTGCTCGTCGGAATTTAGTCTCTGGGGGAAATGCTTTTCAGAATAAACTTATAAAGGAAAATGCTTTTCAGAATGAAGCCCTGAAGGAGGTTCTTTTCAGAATGAAGATATGAAGGAAATTATCTGGTCATGTAGATAGTCGATCCGTCCTATTTTTGGAATTGATCTATAACTTGTCTATAAGTTGCTGGTAATATTTGTCTGTTCGAGAACTTAACCTGAAAAGAAAAGGTTAGTTCTATGCAATGTCATGATGTATGTAATACAGTGCGTAATGATGCTCCCAAAATAAATGAGAATGATATATACGTTTTGTATGCATATGTTATGATATTTTTTAAATGATGTATAGATGTAATATGTCGTTGGAGCGTATCGGTAGCTTTATATAATAATGTCGGTCTGGGGAAAATAAATCCCTGACTGTTGTTGGGGATGAAGATGGTAGTTCTTCGGATTTGTTTAGAACAATTTTACTGGGGATTTCTTATTTCTATTTAGGATATTTTGCTGGGGATCTTCGACTTCTACTTGGGGATGGAAGTATTCAAGGAGCGTCGACCATTCGTCGTTCTTTGAAGGATTTGATTCCTTACATATCCTGATTCGGGATAAAAGGAATGGATAATCATTTGATGTGCTATTCTAGGGAAGACAATGTTTGACTGATATCTGGAAGGAGAAGAAATCTTGTCGGGGAATTGCAATATCGGAGAAATAAACTCTGTTGGGGAAATAAACCTTGTAGACTGTATTGAGGAAAATAATCTCTGATGAGGATTAGCATGTGAAAATAGCTCTGAGGAGATTGCTCTGTGGGGAATTTATGGTCAACTTGAACGTTATCCCGACTCCTAGAGTATTTAGTAAATGCTAATCATGTTTTCATGCATATATTTATAAACAGTAATCATATTCAAATGCATATGTTCATTCAATATAATCATTGGTATTTTTTGCAAACAAAATAGAGAAAGTAAAAACAATTTTTAATTTGAAATTGATTGTATCGATTTTAGAAGTTTTTCCTATAAACAAATAGTTTTATACAAGGAGACAGAAATCCTAGTAAGAGGAAATCATCGTAAAAGGAAAAAGGGTATAAAGTTAAACAAAGAAGAAAGGCTATGTGGAAATGATCCCATCGAGTTTCAACTCTTTTATTGCTCGTATGTCTTCAAGCATCTCATCCCTCGCTATTGGAAGAAGTTGATTGAACTGATATGTACCATTTGAACTTTATGTTGGTAATTGTTGGCTTTAAATAAATGGGTGATCCAACGGGACATAGTTGTACGCTTTAAATCTCTAACTTTTTCCTGGACCGCCATTTCAGGTTTTCAGTCCACCGGGATATCCTTTTTTGCCCAAGCCGCCTTTTCAGGTTTTCGACTTATCGGATGTATAGTTTATATATATATATATATATATATATATATATATATATATATATATATATATATATATATATATATATATATATATATATATATATATATATATATCCATAATTTTTTCCCGAACCCTTTTGGTTCACCGGGATGCCCTTATTTTTTCCTAGGCCAGTAAACCTAGTGGGTCTCTTTTATGTGTAGTATTTTTTTACTATGTCCATATTCACAGGGTGTGGAAAATCTTCACCGTCCATAGTGGTAAGTATCATAGCACCGCCTGAAAATATCTTTTCAATCACAAATGGCCCTTCATATGTGGGAGTCCATTTGTCCCTGGGATCACCTTAGGGTAGAATGATGCGCTTTATTACCAAATCACCATCCTGGTACACTTGATGCCTGACTTTCTTATTAAAGGCCTTGATCATGCGCTTCTGATACATCTGACCATGACAAACAGCCGCAAGCCTTTTTTCATCAATCAAATTTATCTGGTCGAGTCTAGTCTGAATCCACTCGTCTTCATCTAAACTTGCCTCTTTCATAACCCTTAAGGAAGGAATCTGGATTTCGATAGGTAAGATAGCCTTTATACCATAGACTAGAGAGAACGGGGTTGCCCTAGTTGATGTACGTACTGAAGTGTGATAACCATGAAGAGAAAATGGTAGCATCTCATGCCAGTCTTTGTATGTTACCGTCATATTCTGCAAAATCTTCTTGATATTCTTGTTGGTGGCTTCCACTGCGCCATTCAACTTTGGTAGATATGGAGAAGAATTGTGGTGCTTAATCTTAACCTGTATGCAGAGTTCCGTGATCATAGTATTGTTAAGATTGGTACCATTGTCTATGATGATCCTCTTGGGTATGCCATACCAACAGATAAGGTTGTACTTACTGAACTGAGCCACAACATTCTTGGTAATGAAGGCAAACGAGGTTGCTTCTACCCACTTCGTGAAATAATCAATAGCGACCAGGATGAAATGATACCCATTAGAAGCGGTAGGTTTAATCTCCCCAATCATATTAATGCCCCACATTGCAAATGGCTAAGGAGCGGTCAAAACATTCAAAGGAACCGGAGGCACATGTACTTTGTCAGTATAAATCTGGCATTTGTGGCAAGTTCTGGAATGACGATGGCAATTAGTTTCCATGGTAGACCAATAATAAACCGCTCTTAGGATTTTCTTAGCCATCGTATTCCCATTGGAGTGAGTACCAAAGACTCATTCGTGCATATCTTCCATAATCTTCTCAGTTTCCTTCTTGTCTATACAATAAAGCAGAGTCGAATCGTGATTACACTTGTACAAAGTTTTGTTACTCGGAAAGAACTTGGAAGAGAACCTCCTTAGAAATTTCTTATCATTAATAGATGCCTCTTCAGGATATTCTTAAGTCTCAAGGTATCTTTTTACTTCGTGATGCCAAGGCTTTTCCTCTACTTCATCAGTATCAATTTCGTAGCAATGAGCCGGTTCGTCTAGTCTCTCAATAGTAATTCGAGGAGCTTCATTTTCCCATCTGACTCTGAACATAGGTGACATGGTAGCCAATGCGTCTGCCAATTGATTCTCTTCTCGTGGAATGTGTTCAAAAGTGATTTCTCTGAAGTACGGAATTAATGTTAACATATGCTCTCGATAAGGAAGGAGATTTGGATGCTTCGTATACCATTCTCCCTTAACCTGACTGATCACTAGGGACGAGTCCCCATATACATTTAGAAATTTGATTCTCATATTGTTGGCAGCTTTGATACCCATAGTGCACGCTTTATACTCTGCCATGTTGTGGTACAGTCAAAACATAATCTGGAGGTGAAGGGCATATGGTAGTCCTTGGGAGAGACAATCACATCACCAATTCCATTACCAAGTGCGTTGTAAGCTCCATCAAAAATCATAGTCCATCGGGATCCAAGTTCATGTCCTTCATACAGTCTAGGTTCTTCATTATCAGTAACTAGCATAATATTTTCATCCAGGAACTCAAAATTCATAGGCTAATAGTCATCTACAGCCTGATGAGCCAAATGATCTGCCAATGCACTTCCTTTGATTTCTTTCTGAGTAGTGTACTGAATGTCGTATTCGGTCAAGACCATTTTCCATCTTTCTATTCTTCTAGAGAGAGTGGGTTTCTCAAATATGTATTTTATTAGATCCATCTTAGAGATCAACAAAGTAGTATGAGTCAACATATATTATCTTAGTCGGCGAGCAACCCATGCCAAAGCACAACAAGTTTTCTCAAGCAGTGAGTATCTTGTTTCACAGTCGGTAAAAATTTTGCTAAGGTAGTATATTGTGTGCTTTTTTCGACCAGACTCGTCATACTGCCCCCAACACACACACACCATTGAGTTCTCTAATATTGTTAGGTACATGATCAGAGGTCTTCCTTCAACCAGTGGCATTAGAATTAGAGGTTCCTAGAGATACTCCTTGGTTTTGTCGAAGGATATCTGACAATTGTTGTTCCATTTCACTACTTGATATTTCTTTAGTAACTTGAAGATTGGCTCACAAGTAGCGGTCAAATGGGAAATAAATCTGGAAATGCAGTTCAATCGTCCCAATAAACCTCTGACTTCCTTCTCAGTACGGGGACCTGGCATTTCTTGAATAGCTTTAACCTTTGCGGGATCAACTTTAATACCTTTACCTCTAATGACAAAATCTAAGAGTTTACCGGATCTTACCCCAAAGGTGCACTTGTTTGGATTCAACCTCAACTTGTACTTATTCAGTCTCTCAAAATAGCTTGTGCAAGTGGTCAAGGTGTTCTTATTCAGTTTTGGATCTAGCTATCATGTCATCAACGTAAACCTCTATCTCGTGATAGATTATATCAGAAACAAAGCTACCTTAGAAGTGATCCTTAGAGGAGTACCAGAAATTGTAGACATGTCTTCAAGCTTCGGGTCTTGGGATGTACTCTCTACAGAAGGAGTCTTCTCAAAAGGAATTTTCTCAAATAGAATCACACGGCCATCCATCAAACGATAAATACCTTCTTTCAGCAATGCACAACCATTGGATTGGGATGCACAGTAGTAGCAGTCTTCAGCACAACCCAGAAATAAATCGGCTTGCAGCAGCTTATCTTTAATAATCATCAGAGGAGTAGTCAAAGCATTCACAGTAGGAATATAAGAAACATCTTCAATAGCATTAATGCCCTAGTCATGACTAGGCATAGGTGCAGTGATCACATTAGGAGTTTCAAGAGGGTCAAATTCAATCTCTTTAGCATCAATCATGTCTTAAATCTTATTCTTCAGAGCCCAACAGTTACTAGTATCATGCCCGGGACTGTCGGAGTGATATGCATACCTTGCATTGAGATTGTAGCGAGGAGAGGAAGTATTGGGGTTTTAAGGAGGTTCTCTCAATGTAATCAACCCTGCCTTCAACATGTGTTACAATGCTTGAGCCAACGACATGTTGATTTTTGTGAACTTTCTCCTGGGTGCATTCTGCCTACGCTGATTATTCTGTTGTTATTGTTGCAATGACGCATGATTAGAGATTAATATTTCCCCCACCGATTAGTTACGATCACTCTTATTACGACTCTTTTGGTTGTACACAACATTGGATTCTCTCTTGCCGTTATAAGCCTTCTTCATAGTATTTTAAGATGTGGCCACCTGGATTTTACCTCTTCTGATTCCATTCTTAACATGTTCCCCTATCAATATCAATTCAGTGAAAGCAGTTGTGATGCGGTGGGAGAACTGACTTGAGGTTTTGCGTTTTATCGTAAATTTTGTGGTTAGCAAGAGTCGCCACCGACTTTTCTTTTATCCAAAAGGAAAGGTGAAAAAGCACAGGAAAGACCTTTGAGATGTTTTCTTGAGTTCGGGGGGTAGATTATGAAAAGGGAAGGTGCTAGCACCCTTTTCATCCATGGTTTTCCATGGGCTCTTAGTTACTTGCTTAGATCACTTGCTTTGGTTTGTTTGAAATGGTGTTTAGTGTGATTTTGAATGTATTTTGTAAAAGAGGCCATTCGTTTAAGCAATCTTTGTAATGATTCTCGTTCGTAAGAATGTATACAAAAATATTTGTCTTTTAAAAAACAATTTAATGTTTGTAAGTTGTTTTTGAAATGTGTGTGTGTTTTTGAAAATAGCAAGGATTGTTTGAAATGGAGCAAGTAACTTAGAAGCTATCTACCTACTCAAATGTCTTTCTCATGCTTTTTCCATTCCTTTGACATTGTTGACTTACCATTAATTTGGTAAGCAACCCTATCTTTGAATGTAAACGGGACGGGCGTGGGTCATCGTATAGCCATGATAGCAATGTTGAAAAGTATCTTAGCATTTTTGAGGGACCAAGATCATTTTGTTTAGGAAACTTTTGAATAGCGTCATCGAGGGACTATGATCTTAAATTTGTTTTATTTTTCCAAGATACTTCGCATGCGTAACATGGCCATTTTATTTTAGGCAACCAAGTGGGAGAAACCCTAAGAGTGCTTGTGTGCAAAGTGTATCATTTTTCATGCTTTTGATCTTGCATTTAGGGTTTTCTATTTGTTTTGTTTCGCTCTTGTCATACAAACCCTAATTACTAATCATGGCATATGAAAGCAATAAATTGCATAATGTAAATATATTAAGCTATTACAACAATTTTATGGGAGGGGGGAATACAAGTTTGAATGGGGATTTCACAAATATAAAGCTAAATATATTATTATAACCAAATCGAATTTGCGCGAATTAAAATAAATATAATATATTTAAAATGTAATGCAATGTACATGTAATAATAAAAAAAAAGTTTTATGTCTTGCTTTTGTGTAAAGGAATATTTAATTTAAACCTAAAAAAAATAATAAAAAAATATTTAATTTTTTGAAAGGGATTAAACCCTAATTTTTATTTAAAAGAAAATAATGTTTCTATATTATTATTTTATGAATTTTTTGTATAAAAAATAAATAATATTATACATAAATATTAAAAATTAAATATGTGCGAAAAATAGGTATTTGTAAGTATGAAATGTAAAATAAAAATATTAAGTATATTTAATTATATTTATAAGTTTATTAAGAAAATAAATTACATTTTATCATAATAAATTACATTTTTATGTGAGAAATAATAAATAAAAAAATAAAAGTGTAAAAATAATTAAGTTATTTTTTAGGATTTTTTATCATTAAAGAAAATAAATAAAAATATTAAATATAAAAAATGAAAAAAAATATAAAATATGAAAGAGTTAGCAGCGGGGTGAAAAAGCAAAACAGTGGTGATGATGCTAGCAAAAACGAGCCCAGGAAGCCAAAAAAGCCCAAGACAACTTCATCCATGTCCTGCCTTCTCCTTCCTCACGCCATGGCCAGTTCAACCAAAAAAGCCCAAGACAACTTTGTTGTACCCCAAAATTTGCCCTCCCATATTCTTCAAGATTTGCCAAGATCAAGCTTCAAAATTCCTCAAAGGTTGCACAGTCCAATTGCCTCCTAACACAGTCAAAATTAGGGTTTTGGTTCTTGCAAAGAAATTGAGGTTTTCAAGGGTCCAATCAAGTCCCACATGCCTACATACATTGTCAAGTATTTATATGTCAAGTTTCAAGACTCACAGCATCAAATTGCACAGTAAAAAAACCCTAAATGCTTCACAGTCAACTGCAGGGGAAAAATAGTCATTTGACAGTCAAAAGTCAAAACTTTTGGTCAACATCTTATTTTGAAGCCACAAACATCATTTGATCAATTCTTGATCATGATTTCTCAAAGCATGGCTCAAAAAGTCTCAAGATGCAAAAGTTTCTATTTTTGGACAGTTGAAAAGTCAACTGCAAATTGACCAAGGCATAACTTCCTCTTGGTTTATCAGAAAAATCCCATCCAATGCTCATTTTGAAGAGAATGACATTTCCTACAACTCATCTTCACACTCCAAGTCCAAGAAATGCTCTCACAAAAAGTTATCAATTTCAACATTATAGGTCATTTTCAAAAGTCAACAAAAAGGCACTTTAAGTCAAAGACCATAACTTGAGATTGGTAAATCAAAATGACATGGCACCAAAGGCATTGGTTAGAGGACTTCAAGACCTTTCCAAAATGTCCAAGAACATGATCATATCTTCAAAATTGAGCAAGATATGCCTTGGAGAAGTTGGGAAATTTTTGGGAACTTTGAAAAGTCAACTTTGCTTCAAAAGCTTCAAAAATGCTAATGGGCCTCAAATTCTTCCTTGAATCATTACCCAAAGCATATGCACGACCCATTGAGCTCAAAGGGATTTATTTTCTTATTTTTAATTAATTAATTGAATTTTTATTCTTATTAATTCATTTAATTAGATTTAATTATGAGAAAATATCAAATCATGCTTTTTTAAATCTTTTTTGTGCAGCAAATCAAACTAGGGCAAGGTGGCAAGTCGTTTCACATTCAAAAAGGGAAGATTTTCCATGATTGGCAAGAGTTTCAATGGAAAAAGATTGAAATTGATATGTTGAAAATCAAATCTTCAAATCGTTAATTCATGGACCTTGGGCTTGTTTTTTTGACCTAATCACGTTCAGATACAAAGGCATAGTGAAAACCTATTAAAAGATACACGAAAAGCTGCTCAAAAGGATAGAACCAATTTGCAAAATTTTCATAAAAACTTGAAAATTGATTTCATAGTTAGAGCACAATTCAAAGCTTCTGAAGGATTCCAATACGTTGCCTAAACATCCAGGAAGCATTTTCAATCAAGAACGAGTCAAAACGTGTAAAGAATTGAAGAACACAGGCTATACGGTTTGCCAAAATTCATTGAATTCCATATCATGATTCATGCACTTTTAACCATTTTTATTGATTGATTTATACTAATATTAACCTTCTGAAGCGATTGGTACAACTTAATTGTGATAATATTGCCTAAATCAGAATCCACCATTGATGAAACCTAGGGTTTCAGAACTTCAAAATTAGGGGTTCTCACGTGTGGTAAAATTAGACCATCAAACATACATGGACGAATTCGTTGCAAGAAACCTGATTCAACGATGACCTCGCGCTCAATTTATATTAAGGCATCTTCTAATCGCTATTTTCCATGGCTGTATTTAGTGGGGGTTTAAAACCCCCGCTACTTGTTTTATATTTTTCAGGAAGATGAAGAAGAAGGCTAGCGTGTCCAGGCCTGGTTGGGTAATTTAAATGTTAGCGCGTTTTTTTGTTTGTTTCAGCATGATTACTTTTTTCATATATTATATTCTTTGTTTATCCATATAACAAATGCGTTGCATGGCTCAGTTGGTTGATGAGGTGTCTTGCAGGTATAGGGACCTGGGTTCGATTCCCAGGTCCCCCACATATTTCATAATTTTCCTCCTAATGCTTTCCAGTGCAGCGTATTCTCCAACGTCTCACCATACATCCTCACGCATGGCTTGCCAAGTGGCTTGGATGATCAATCTGAAGGTCACTGAATGAGGTCCATGGTACACTCAGTCAAGCCTCACACGCACGATCAGAAAAGTCAAAATAGGCTTTGTGTTCATGGGCCAAAATTGCTGCAATTTACCTCCCTTTGGGCCTGAAAACCCCCTTTGGTTTGTATATTTTTTAATTTTCTTTTCTTTTCTTTTTCTAATTCTTTTAATTATTTTTATTTAATTCACTTAAAATAATTTTCTTTTCATAATAAAACCAGAAAATCAAATACAAAAATATGTTTAATTATTTATTAATTTACTCATTAATTTATTTTTGTAAATAAACTCTAGCAATTAATTTAGTTTAATTTAGGTTTTACTTTAATCTTTTCTTAATAAATAAAAAATATGTAGAAATTAGGGTTTTTTGACATGTTCATCTTTTTCATAAATTAAACTTTTTCCTCATTATTTCTTATCTATTATTATTATTATTATTAATTGTTAATTTTGTAAATAAAACATGTATATTAATCAATTAGTAAATTAGGTTAACTTGGATATTTTATTAATAATTAAAATATTTAGAACTAGGGTTTCCTTCTAATTTTAATTTTCCTTATTTTCATAAATACAAAAAACATAAAAAACAATTTCTTTTCTTTAATTAAATAATAATTAGACTTTAATTTCAATTTAATTTCAAAAGGGTCAAAAACTCTCGGACGTCCAATTTTATCTCTTTTTGCGCATTTATTTTCTTATTGAAATATTATGTAACTGCTCAAGGCTTGTAATAGTAATTAGGTTATTTACTTTCCGCATTTTTATCAAATGGGTCTTTGTAATTTGGCGATGTATAGACCCGCGCCTTGTAATAGCGTAGGATTTATCTTTCCGCATTTAAATTTCCGCACTCTTAAATTCTAAATGGCATGAAAGAATGTATGGTTAATTAAAAACAAGTGTAGCTCACATTGCATGATCAAAGATAATTGCTAAACATGAACACAACACACAAATTCACACACCACTCTTAGGGTACGCCTCACCTGTCGCCTTTGAAACGTGGTCGTCAAGTATGGGACGTCTTAGTAAGTCCTTATGTCCATGATCCGATTGCCTCAAAACAAGTTGCCTCGAAACGGTTGCCTCGGAATAGTTGCCTCGAAACGGTTGCCTCGGAATAAAAAAAGGATCAAGGACATAAGGGTAGCTTCTAAGGTGTCCTAACTGTTGCTTCAGTGACCACATTATCCCTAAACTCGAATTGACCCGAACACCTCCAACGGTGGTGCTACCTACCTCTCAATGGTGGGATGGCATTACCTTAAGGACATTTACACAGCCTAATTCCTTAGGGTAGGTAGATGACTCATAGATACTTGCTCTATTCAAAAACAAATCAAAACTCTTTTCACACTGACACTTTTCAAAAATCTTTCAAAACAATTTTTCAAACACTCTTGAGGACTGATACAAGAGTCATTATGAAATCTTTAAACGAAACTTTTTCAAACCCACTCACACTTTGAAAAGCAAACACTTTTTGAAAACACAATGAGCAAGTATCTAAGAGCCCATGGATAACCATGGATAGAAAGGGTGCTAACACCTTCCCTTTCTATAAGTCTACCTCCCGAACCGAGAAACTATCTCATAAGGAATTTTGCTGTGCTTTTGTCCTTTCCATGTTCGAGAAAATAAAAGACGATGGCGACTCTTGCTTCCGCGACATTTCGCGAACCAGTGTTAAACAGTCAGTTCTAAATCCACCGATCACAGAACTGGCGACTCTGCTGGGGAAAATTAAAGTGAGGTGTACCTTAGGATAGCTCATACTTATGTTTTCAATTGTCTGAATTGTTTGCTTTATTATTGTGGGTACTGTCTTGGGAGTTCTATAGATCCTAACCCGGATCTGGGGATACTTTCTTAGAAAGTAGCAACAAGACTGTGAGGGAACTGTGTGGGGTATACCGACATGGTTGAAGCAGTCTGCTACATTGATGTGGCACTTTGGTGAGTACCGGTAACCCTTGAGTCCAGTCAAGGAGAGTACGGGGCCGCCGCGTAGTGTCGTGAAGCATCAACTGACCTTAGGAACCTTAATTGAACCATCTTAGCCTCGTTAGGGTAGTGAGATAACTGACTTTGGTGCAGTCCGAGGTTGGTTGATACTCGATACTACACTCAATTGAGGGTTGTTTTCTTGGAATATTTCGGTCGCCAGTTCAGTGGCTAAATCGAAACGATGAACAATGAAAGCAATCCAATGATATTGGGACCCTTAGAACCTGGTTACTTCTGATAGGACAGGTTTTGAACCCACCAACTTCAAGAGGGTAATACCTAGACCCCATGCTGGCCTAAACTCTAAGGGCTCTCTTGTGTGATTTGTGTGCCTTCCAACCACTATTTGCATACTTGTTATCTAACACTTGAGTTTCTTGCAGGTTTTGTTTACAGTCCTTAATTGGGACTCATAACAGGGTTAACCTACATTACCCCATGCATAGCATAACATCATACCATTGCATGCATCCTGCATAAAGACTAACCCGTTTCAAGGATCTCAAGGGCTTCTGATGCAGGTCATGATGAACCAACTGTCCAGCAGGGGCAAAGGGGATTTATTTTCCTCTAGCCAAGGTTGTCAGGGGCTATGACCCACTCGATATGGTGAGCCTTGACCCTTGAAGAAGGACTCTCAACAACATGAAGCTCCTTCAATCAAGCTATCAGATTCTAACAATTTTCTTGTTTACCCCGCGAGATCCTTGAAAACATCGCATGCATACATACATATCATTGCATTACAGGTACCCTTTTTGACAGGTCACTCACCTTCTTCGCTGTTTATTTCAGCAACAGCGTCCCAACAAGATAACCAGGGTCCTCATGCTCAAGAGACTCAGTTCAGGGAGATCTTCTTAAGCCTATCCAAAGGGCAAGAAGAGTTGAGGACACTCCTCATGGGGAATTTGGCCAAGAAAAAGCACGAAGATGACAAGGATGAACGGCTGAAACGTCTGCAAGATGAGGTAGACACAATGAGAACCCAGATACTGGGGAAAATGGCTCTCATCCAAGGCTTAGCTCGGGAGCAAGAAGAGTTGAAGACCATGATCAGTCAGCTTCATCAAGACATGAAGCAACCAGTCCAGGTCAGGGACCAGGTCATTGATCAGCTTCCAAGAGGACAAGAGTCTGGTATGGGGAGGAATAGAACTCTCCAAATTGCCACCACTTCACAGGTCCAACTACAACCTCGCCGAGAGAAACAGGTTGATCAGGGTAAGCCAAGCAGGTCTAGGAGGCAATTCACCCAGCTCAACATGCCGTTGTTTCAAGCTTTACAACACCTGTTGAGGTTGAATCTGATGACACTAAGAGCTCCTCCCCGGAATCCCAACATCTCTGCTCCTAACTATCATCCCAACAAAAGATGTGCATACCACTCTGATAGTCCTGGACATGACACTGCCGACTGCTGGGCTCTGAAGAACAAAGTCCAGGACCTGATTAATGAAGGAGTAGTGGATTTCACCCAAGTGGGTCAGGCTGAGTGCTCCTACCATCCCTACAGGATTCACCATTTGAAGTAACAAGTCCTGAAATGAGAAGACTTTTTGTCCATTAGAATTTTCAAGTTGTAATTTCCTTTTGATCGTTCAAACAATTATCATGTCAAACGCTGTTATTTCATTAATGCATCGCATATGTCTGTTTTAAATCAATATATTCGCATTCTCTATATTCAAACTGCTTTCATTTTTTTTGATGTCAACTCTCAATTAATAATTCTAAGCCTCTTGAGGGAGGATGACGAAAACAATACCATGATCTACAGTATGCTTTTGAACAGACCCCGCTGATGAGGTACAGGCATTGTTTCAATTCCTAAACACTGGAGTTATAAGGAAGATAATCCCTCGTCAACCCCTTCGAGCCAAAGAAGTAGGAGTTTTTCTTTTCGAAAATTAAAACCCTTAATCATAACCTGGGGCAGGGTAGTTCTCTCAGTTGATCCAAGTGCACAGCGAACAACATCAAATGAGTCCTTCCAAAACAAAAGACGATGATGGTTCTTAATAATCATAAAGACGGGCAGTCATTATTTCAAAAACAAAAGCCCAACAAGTCAAAACCTATGAAGGAGACTTACAAAACTGGGGCATCCCGCTGACTGTAAATCGGTCAGGCAAAAAACAGGGATAACAAAATCAAAAAGGAAGAGGTTTTACAAACCCTCAACCAAAAGGAAATGAATGCCTATTCAAAATAAACTGTCAATATCCGAACCATCGCCAGAATATCAGGACAAAGACTCAAACAAGGTCTAACGTACGATCAGCTGAGTTTAGGTTTGAAGAACATCACGAAGAGTGGGTGGGTACAAATAATTTGAGCCTTTATCCTTTGTTTCTTAAACCATGAACCAGGCCACGTTATAACCCTCAAAAGTCCTAGCTGAAGCATGGGTTAGTTCGAAAGCATACTGTTACGAAAGGTATCCTGACTCCTTAAGGCTTGCTGTGAAATAACGAGTTGACATCACATTTTACAAAATTCACTGGTTTTACTGGAAATGCATTTTTCAAAAACTTCAAGACAGACATAAGCTTTGCATTTTAAAATAACATTGCTTGCACATGACTATTTGTTTGAACAGCATAGAAGTTCGCACGACGAATGTCTAATGGACAAAAGCACCTCCAATCAGGGGGCATGGCATGATCATTGTCTGTCATCTGGGGCAGTTAAATCAAGATTCAGAGAATCTCTCAAAAGGCCAACCAGCTTGGGGCAACTCTCCAACTTGGGGCATTGGACGATCAAACGAAGATCTTCTGGTTGCATGGTAACACAACAACAGAGGCATCTCCCTACATTTGGAGAGCATGGACATAGTCAGAAAAATACTACGCATAATCAAAGACCCGCTAGGTTGACACACCTAGGCAAAAATAAGGGCTTCCCGGCGAACCTAAAGGGTTCGGGCAAAAAATAAGGGATGAAAATGAAAAATCTGTACACCCGGCAAGTCGAAAACCTGAAAAGGCGGCTTGGGCAAAAATGGGTATCCCGGTGGACTGAAAACCCGAAAGGGCGGTCCAGGCAAAAGTTAGGGATCAAAGCGTACGACTATGTTCCGTCATCTCGTCACTTGCCTACCAGAAGAAGATTTGTCAACCGGCAGTCATCAAGCGCCTCCACAGGTATCTTCTCCCACATCAGAAACAGGGGCAATATGAGTTGTCTAAGCAATATAATTGCTCTGTCCACCAAGGTGCTAAGGTAAGTTCAGCTGAAGAACGTAACCAAGATACCTTCACTCCCCCGAGAGTAAGACAGGTTCACAAATACTCTCCCAAGCAGTTGGTCTCCCGTCTGCCCTAACAAGGCACCGTATCTCCAGCAAGTTAGCAACACTCTCCCCAAGCAGAGTTAGCCTGCAGTCAACCTTAAGGAAGTTGGATTATCCCCAGAAGATCTCAACATTCCCAATGGAGTACACAAACATTCCTAACAAGCATCCCCGGCAGTCTTATTCTAAGATTGTTCCCCGGAGGTATACCAGACATCCAGTGGAGCCATTCCCCAGTACAATCTGAAAAATTTCCCCAGGAGAGTCCAATCCCAAAAGTCTCCCCAGGAAAGTTCAATCAATCTCCCCAACAGGAAGCTTATCCCCAGTAGATTCTGGAAGCTTGTCACCCGCATAGTACGAACGCTCCCCCGGATTTATTCAGAAGGTTATTTCCCCACCAGGATATAACTGGGTTATCCTCAGCCAATTGCCACGGAAAGATCGTCCCCGGCGAAGTCTTCCTATCCCTAGCAGAGTTCATCAAATCTCCTAACACATCAATGGTATCCCCAGCGGAGTTATCATCAACATCTCAGCAAAGTACCTCTCTTTCCCCACAGAGTTCACTCCCCGCAGAGTAATCTATTCGCCAAGTTTATTCCCTAACGGAGTCATCTTCTCCTACCGGTATTCTTGCAACCATCATCCCCAGCGGAAACGAAGCTATACTCTTCCACATCAGCCCAGGATTCAACTTCCCGGCACCCGTCAAGGATTTACTTTACTAGACAAACATACATTCATAAACATCGCATCTTCATACATTATAGCATGCACATACGCATCACGAACATACAATCTCATTTATTCTGAGAACATCACGCATGTCATACATCATGACATCGCATACAACTAACGTTTTGACTTTTCAGGACAAAGGTTAATACAAAGATGATTACTATCAACGGTCGCAACTAAAGATCTGATTCCTGTATCTTGTCAGGGTGTATCTATTGACGACTAATTCCAGACTCGATTCCTGTATCCTGCTAGGGCACGTCTGAAGAGTTCGAAGATCCGATTCTTGTATCTTGCAAGGGAGTATCTGTTGACGACTAATTCCAGACTCGATTCCTGTATCCTGCCAGGGCACGTCTGAAGAGTTCGAAGATCCGATTCCTGTATCTTGCCAGGGTGTATCTGTTGACGACTAATTCCAGACTCGATTCTTGTATCCTGCCAGGGCACGTCTGAAGAGTTCGAAGATCCGATTCCTGTATCTTGCCAGGGTGTATCTATTGACGACTAATTCCAGACTCGATTCCTGTATCTTGCCAGGGCACGTCTGAAGAGTTCGAAGATCCGATTCCTGTATCTTGCCAGGGAGTATCTGTTGACGACTAATTTCAGACTCGATTCCTGTATCCTGCCAGGGCACGTCTGAAGAGTTCGAAGATCTGATTCCTGTATCTTGCCAGGGTGTATCTGTTGACGACTAATTCCAGACTCGATTCCTGTATCCTGCCAGGGAACGTCTGAAGAGTTCGAAGATCTGATTCCTGTATCTTGCCAGGGTGTATCTGTTGACGACTAATTCCAGACTAAATTCCTGTATCTTGCCAGGGCACGTCTGAAGAGTTCGAAGATCCGATTCCTGTATCTTACCAGGGAGTATCTGTTGACGACTAATTCCGGACTCGATTCCTGTATCCTGCCAGGGCACGTTTGAAGAGTTCGAAGATCCGATTCCTGAATCTTGACAGGGTGTATCTGTTGACGACTAATTCCAGACTCGATTCCTGTATCCTTCCAGGGCACGTCTGAAGAGTTCGAAGATCCGATTCCTGTATCTTGCCAGGGTGTATCTGTTGACGACTAATTCCAGACTCGACTCCTGTATCTTGCCAGGGCATGTCTGAAGAGTTCGAAGATTCGATTCCTGTATCTTGCCAGGGAGTATCTGTTGACGACTAATTCCAAACTCGATTCCTGTATCCTTCCAGGGCACGTCTGAAGAGTTCGAAGATCTGATTCCTGTATCTTGCCAGGGTGTATCTGTTGACGACTAATTCCAGACTCGATTCCTGTATCTTGCCAGGGCACGTCTGAAGAGTTCGAAGATCCGATTCCTGTATCTTGCCAGGGAGTATCTGTTGATGACTAATTCCAGACTCGATTCCTGTATCCTGCCAGGGCACGTCTGAAGAGTTCGAAGATCCGATTCCTGTATCTTGCCAGGGTGTATCTGTTGACGACTAATTCCAGACTCGATTCCTGTATCCTGCCAAAGCACGTATGAAGAGTTCGAAGATCCGATTCCTGTATCTTGCCAGGGTGTATCTGTTGACGACTGTATTCTCCAGACTCGATTCCTGTATCTTGCCAGGGCACGTCTGAAGAGTTTAAAGATTCGATACCTGTATCCAGCCAGGGCACATCTACATAAAGAGTTTGAAGATCAACCCCTGTAACAGGCCGGGTAATTATTTTTCTTTCTCAGGTACGCAAGTTCTCGCTAAGGAATCTCTTACGCGATCGACACCTAGATGGCATCTATAAGCCCATTCCCCGACAAAGTTCTGTCACATCTTCAGATGGCATCTATAAGCCCATCTTTCTATCCATCATCTCTCCAAATGGCATCTGTAAGCCCATTCCCTACATCACACCGCTGATACTCTACTATGTGAGTGCAAATTTCTGGGCACTCTAGTGTTCAATCATCTTCCACCTTCGGATTACGAAAGGCACGCCAGCCAATCTACATCCTCAAGTCTAAGAAGATTGAACAGGGGCAACTGTTGTACCCCAAAATTTGCCCTCCCATATTCTTCAAGATTTGCCAAGATCAAGCTTCAAAATTCCTCAAAGGTTGCACAGTCCAATTGCCTCCTAACACAGTCAAAATTAGGGTTTTGGTTCTTGCAAAGAAATTGAGGTTTTCAAGGGTCCAATCAAGTCCCACATGCCTACATACATTGTCAAGTATTTATATGTCAAGTTTCAAGACTCACAGCATCAAATTGCACAGTCAAAAAACCCTAAATGCTTCACAGTCAACTGCAGGGGCAAAATGGTCATTTGACAGTCAAAAGTCAAAACTTTTGGTCAACATCTTATTTTGAAGCCACAAACATCATTTTATCAATTATTGATCATGATTTCTCAAAGCATGGCTAAAAAAGTCTCAAGATGCAAAAGTTTCTATTTTTGGACAGCTGAAAAGTCAACTGCAAATTGACCAAGGCATAACTTCCTCTTGGTTTATCAGAAAAATCCCATCCAATGCTCATTTTGAATAGAATGAGATTTCCTACAACTCATCTTCACACTCCAAGTCCAAGAAATGCTCTCACAAAAAGTTATCAATTTCAACATTATAGGTCATTTTCAAAAGTCAACAAAAAGGCACTTTAAGTCAAAGACCATAACTTGAGATTGGTAAATCAAAATGACATGGGACCAAAGGCATTGGTTAGAGGACTTCAAGACCTTTCCAAAATGTCCAAGAACATGATCATATCTTCAAAATTGAGCAAGATATGCCTTGGAGAAGTTGGGAAATTTTTGGGAACTTTGAAAAGTCAACTTTGCTTCAAAAGCTTCAAAAATGCTAATGGGCCTCAAATTATTCCTTGAATCATTACCCAAAGCATATGCACGACCCATTGAGCTCAAAGGGATTTATTTTCTTATTTTTAATTAATTAATTGAATTTTTATTCTTATTAATTCATTTAATTAGATTTAATTATGAGAAAATATCAAATCATGCTTTTTTAAATCTTTTTTGTGCAGCAAATCAAACTAGGGCAAGGTGGCAAGTCGTTTCACATTCAAAAAGGGAAGATTTTCCATGATTGGCAAGAGTTTTAATGGAAAAAGATTGAAATTGATATGTTGAAAATCAAATCTTCAAATCGTCAATTCATGGACCTTGGGCTTGTTTTTTTGACCTAATCACGTTCAGATACAAAGGCATAGTGAAAACCTATTAAAAGATACACGAAAAGCTGCTCAAAAGGATAGAACCAATTTGCAAAATTTTCATAAAAACTTGAAAACTGATTTCATAGTTAGAGCACAATTCAAAGCTTCTGAAGGATTCCAATACGTTGCCTAAACATCCAGGAAGCATTTGCAATCAAGAACGAGTCAAAATGTGTAAAGAATTGAAGAACACAGGCTATACGGTTTGCCAAAATTCCTTGAATTCCATATCATGATTCATGCACTTTTAACCATTTTTATTGATTGATTTATACTAATATTAACCTTCTGAAGTGATTGGTACAACTTAATTATGATAATATTACTTAAATCAGAATCCACCATTGATGAAACCTAGGGTTTCAGAACTTCAAAATTAGGGGTTCTCACGTGTGGTAAAATTAGACCATCAAACATACATGGACGAATTCGTTGCAAGAAACCTGATTCAACGATGACCTCGCGCTCAATTTATATTAAGGCATCTTCTAATCGTTATTTTCCATGGCTGTATTTAGTGGGGGTTTAAAACCCCCGCTACTTGTTTTATATTTTTCAGGAAGATGAAGAAGAAGGCTAGCGTGTCCAGGCCTGGTTGGGTAATTTAAATGTTAGCGCGTTTTTTTGTTTGTTTCAGCATGATTACTTTTTTCATATATTATATTCTTTGTTTATCCATATAACAAATGCGTTGCATGGCTCAGTTGGTTGATGAGGTGTCTTGCAGGTATAGGGACCTGGGTTCGATTCCCAGGTCCCCCACATATTTCATAATTTTTCTCCTAATGCTTTCCAGTGCAGCGTATTCTCCAACGTCTCACCATACATCCTCACGCATGGCTTGCCAAGTGGCTTGGATGATCAATCTGAAGGTCATTGAATGAGGTCCATGGTACACTCAGTCAAGCCTCACACGCACGATCAGAAAAGTCAAAATAGGCTTTGTGTTCATGGGCCAAAATTGCTGCAATTTACCTCCCTTTGGGCCTGAAAACCCCCCTTGGTTTGTATATTTTTTAATTTTCTTTTCTTTTCTTTTTCTAATTCTTTTAATTATTTTTATTTAATTCACTTAAAATAATTTTTTTTTCATAATAAAACCAGAAAATCAAATACAAAAATATGTTTAATTATTTATTAATTTACTCATTAATTTATTTTTGTAAATAAACTCTAGCAATTAATTTAGTTTAATTTAGGTTTTACTTTAATCTTTTCTTAATAAATAAAAAATATGTAGAAATTAGAGTTTTTTGACATGTTCATCTTTTTCATAAATTAAACTTTTTCCTCATTATTTCTTATCTATTATTATTATTATTATTAATTGTTAATTTTGTAAATAAAACATGTATATTAATCAATTAGTAAATTAGGTTAACTTGGATATTTTATTAATAATTAAAATATTTAGAACTAGGGTTTCCTTCTAATTTTAATTTTCCTTATTTTCATAAATACAAAAAACATAAAAAACAATTTCTTTTCTTTAATTAAATAATAATTAGACTTTAATTTCAATTTAATTTCAAAAGGGTCAAAAACTCTCGGACGTCCAATTTTATCTCTTTTTGCGCATTTATTTTCTTATTGAAATATTATGTAACTGCTCAAGGCTTGTAATAGTAATTAGGTTATTTACTTTCCGCATTTTTATCAAACGGGTCTTTGTAATTTGGCGATGTATAGACCCGCGCCTTGTAATAGCGTAGGATTTATCTTTCCGCATTTAAATTTCCGCACTCTTAAATTCTAAATGGCATGAAAGAATGTATGGTTAATTAAAAACAAGTGTAGCTCACATTGCATGATCAAAGATAATTGCTAAACATGAACACAACACACAAATTCACACACCACTCTTAGGGTACGCCTCACCTGTCGCCTTCGAAACGTGGTCGTCAAGTATGGGACGTCTTAGTAAGTCCTTATGTCCATGATTCGATTGCCTCAAAACAAGTTGCCTCGAAACGGTTGCCTCGGAATAGTTGCCTCGAAACGGTTGCCTCGGAATAAAAAAAGGATCAAGGACATAAGGGTAGCTTCTAAGGTGTCCTAACTGTTGCTTCGGTGACCACACTGTCCCTAAACTCGAATTGACCCGAACACCTCCAACGGTGGTGCTACCTACCTCTCAATGGTGGGATGGCATTACCTTAAGGACATTTACACAGCCTAATTCCTTAGGGTAGGTAGATGACTCATAGATACTTGCTCTATTCAAAAAAAATAAAAACTCTTTTCACACCGACACTTTTCAAAAAGCTTTCAAAACAATTTTTCAAACACTCTTGAGGACTGATACAAGAGTCATTCTGAAATCTTTAAACGAAACTTTTTCAAACCCACTCACACTTTGAAAAGCAAACACTTTTTGAAAACACAATGAGCAAGTATCTAAGAGCCCATGGATAACCATGGATAGAAAGGGTGCTAACACCTTCCCTTTCTATAAATCTACCTCCCGAACCGAGAAACTATCTCATAAGGAATTTTGCTGTGCTTTCGTCCTTTCCATGTTGGAGAAAATAAAAGACGGTCGTGACTCTTGCTTCGGCGACATTTCGCGAACCAGCGTTAAACAGTCAGTTCTAAATCCACCGATCACAAACTTCATCCATGTCCTGCCTTCTCCTTCCTCACGCCATGGCCAGTTCAACCTGTAACTTCCTCATGCTTGGATAAAAATGAAAACTTATAACATGAAAAATGTAGCATTTGAACTCACGATTCCAACCATATAAATTATGTAATCTAACTATCAAAGATCAAAGAGAATTTTGAAATCCTTAAATTGTGACCTAAAATTTTCAGAGATTTCAAACTCCAAATTCTCTTAGCACAAGTAATATAAATGTAAGATAATGATATGTACAGCTTCGTTATGATGAGAACTAGATTTTTCATTCACAGATTGTGGCCTGAGGTTGCTTGTACAAAGAGATAGAGTTTGAAAAATTACCTCCTTCAGCTGGAATCGTGTATGGAAATGCAGGGGCTTTAATGGAGGCCTGATGATTACTTGAGCTTCCTTGAGCTTCCCTGAATCTATTCCAACTCTTACCTTGCTCTGAAAGTGGCTAGAACTCCCTGACCAAGTCCAATTGCAAGCTTCAAAGTTAATAATGGCAGATGGTGAAATAGAGGTTACAGAACATGGATGATGGTTTGGATGAGTTTGATATCAAGTATGTAATGTGTTTGAATGATCTAAACACAAAATGCACGAGCCAAATGAGAGTTGGATGTGTTTGTGCAGAAACTGTGTGTTTTGGACAGATTTTGGTGCTTTGTTGCTTGAGAGAGTTTCAGGTCCTTGCCAAATGTGTTATGTGTTGTACATTGTTTGCATATTAGTATAGAAATGATCTAAAGTCAGCTCTCTATCAACTGTACAAGCCCTAGCCTTTTTGCAACTTTTCTTGTACTTGAAGAAAATTGAGAAGACAAAACTCTCATGCTTGTACCAGATTGCTTTAGGGTTGGTATGAGTTTATACAAGTTGCTTGAGACCTGTGTGGTTTGTATGCATCAAGGGGACAGGTTCAAAGCTCCAAGTTGACAAGTTTGCAAAAGTGTTTCTTTATGAAAATGGCAATGGAGCCTTTTTGCCCAAAATAGAATTACAAGTTGTGTAAAAGTTCAAAAGCATGGATACAGGATTTGTCAACTGTGTAAGCATTTAATTAAGGAGTGTGTATCAAGTTTAGGACCTGTAAATCATGAAATATCCAGCATAGGTTTGATTTACAACTTGGTCCTTCATGAAAATGACTTGAACAAAAAGTGAGAAAATGCCAACTTGCTCTCTTCGATTCTCCCTACTCAAAAATGATCTTGGAGAGTTATTGGACATTTTGGAAAGCTTGCAATGTGATTTATAATCCATATTTGAAATGAATTTTGATATACCTTTTGGAACTAGTTGAAAAATTTCCATGAAGTTGGGTCCAAAACCTTCCTAAATTAGGGCAAAATTTCACTAAGTTAAGAAGTTCATGACCATGTATTCACAAATTTATAACTTGAGATCCAAGCATCTTTAGGGAAACGTTTATGAAGAAAAGTTGTATATTTCATGGAGGTCTACAACTTTCATGTTGGGAACTTTCCTTGAATCAAAATTCAACATGGTGTAAAAGGGGTGTAAAGTTTAGAAAATATAAGAAAATTTTTATACTAAGAAAAATTCTAAGTTATGAAAATTTTCAAATTCAAAACCCTAATTTTCAAATTTGGTTTTCTTGATCAACAAGTTTCACATTTTGACATATCTTGATGAATTATGACCCTTGATACTTGATTTTGACCAAAAAGTCAAAGTTTGACTTTTCAGTATACAATTGACTTTTGATCAGTTGACTGCAAATTTCATATGTCAATCCAATGAACTTGAGATGTTTTGAACCAAGTAATTAAGTAAAGATGATGCCATTGAATCCTTGAAATAATGCTTGAACTCAATTGGTCAATTGCTAGGTTAAAATATCAGAAATTGCCCTTCCTCAATCAAAACCCTAATTTTGACCATTTTGCCCTTTTGATGATTTGATCAAATTTCTTGAGGAGTTGTAATCCAAACTTGATCAAATGGTATATATGAGTCTAAAATGTTGATTTGGATAAAAAATTATGAATTTTGACTGTAAATTTGCCATGGTTGACTTTTTCCCCAATACAGTTGATTTTTAGGTCAACTGTCCAATTGACTGATCAAAAATGTGGTTCAAGGCTTGAAACTTATCATGAGCAATATTAGGGGTCCAAAATGATGTATGAAAGTCACATGAAGCATTAGTGGTCACAAAATCCTTGTGCAAACTCAAACCCTAATTTGGGGTTATTAGTGCAAGATGAGATGTCCTGAGTTGAGCAAACCTTAATCTTGTCTTGAGTCAAAGAAGTATTTGTGAGAAAAAAATTGATAAATGAGAGGGAAACTTTTGGAGTACAACATCTGCCCCTGTTCAATCTTCTTGAACCTGAAGAGTTAGATTGGCGAGTTTTGTCGTTCGTGACTCGAAGGTAAAAGATGATTGGACACTAGAGTGCCCGTAAATTTGCACTTAACAAAGTGTAGTTGAGGGAATGGGCTTAAAAGATGTCATCTGGAGAGGTGATAGAATCTTGTTGGAGATGGGCTTGTAGATGCCATCCAAGAATTTTTGTTGAATTGTAAGTTGTAAATTAAAAGAATAAGTATCAGAATGGTGTCTGTATCTGGAACGTATCTGAGCTGTATCTGGAGACTGAATATGTATGGGCTATAGAATAGCATCCGTGTCTGGAGCGTGTCCGAGCTGTATCTGAACTTGAATCTGAATGAGTAACAGAATGGCTTCCGTGTCTGGAGCGTATATGGACTGTATTATGAACTTGAAATCTGAATGAGTAACAGAATGGCAACCGTGTCTGAAGCGTATCTGTATTGTATCTGAATTTGAAAACTGAATGAGTATCAGAATGTCATTCGTATCTGGAGCGTATCTGAACTGTATCTGAATTTGAAAACTGAATGAGTATCAGAATGTCATCTGTATCTGGAGCATATCTGTATTGTATCATGATTGCACATTGTGATACGGTGGGAGAACTGACTTGAGGTTTGCGTTTGTATTCGCAAATGTTGCGGTTAGCAAGAGTCGCCACCGACTTTTTATTTTATCCTAAGGAAAGGTTAAAAAGCACAGCAAAAACCTTTTGAGATGTTTTCTTGGGTTCGGGGAGTAGATTATAGAAAGGGAAGGTATTAGCACCCTTTCTATCCATGGTTATCCATGGGCTCTTAGTTACTTGCTTAGATCACTTGCCTTTTGTTTTCAATTGTTTTAAATGGTGCTTGAGTGTGTGGGTTTTGAAAATGTTTTTGAAAAGAGGCCAATGTGGTGGCAACCTTTGTAATGATCCATGTGGGGATGTATACAAAAATGTATTGTCTTTTGAAAAAGTTTTCATTTGTTTTTGAAAGTTGTTTTGAAAGTGTTGTGAGGTGTGATTTTGAAATTAGGCAAGTGTTTTGTTTTGCAAGTTGATTCAAGTAACTAAGAGGTTATCTACTCCTAAATTTCTCAAAAAGATCATTACTATACTTTAACCCTTTTAACAAGTTTGCTCCACCATTGTATTTGGTGGGCAACCTTGTGTTAGGATGTGAGAGGGACAGGCGCGGGTCATCGTTTTAGACCATAATTGCAACGGCGTAAAATGTCCTTGGGCAATTTTCTTTAAGGGACTTGATCATTTGTTTTTGTTTGTTTTTGAAAAGTTTTGTCGAGAGACTATGATCATTCAAATTGCTTACTTTGCCCAAAGAAGTTTAACATGCAATATGGCCCATTTATTTGAAGGCAACAAGTGGAATACCCTAGGGGGTGCAAGTGTGATTTGTGTGTCCATTTTCATGCTTGTTTTATCTAGTATTAGGTCAAACTATTTTTTATCGTTTTTTCGCATACAAACCCTAATTCTAGCATGTTATCATTAGAAAGCAATAAAGTGCGAAATTAAAATTACTAAGCTATTACAAAACCAAATATGGGAAGGGGGTACAAATGTTCAAATGAGGATATTGACAAGAATTTAAATCTAGATTATTACATCATTTTGAATATTTGCAAGGTAAATAAATTGCATAATTAAATGTAAATTAAATAAATATGTGAAATGCAAAAAGAAAGTTTTTTATGTGTATGAGAAAATATTATTTATGTAAAAGGGAAAGGAAAATAAAAATGTATTATTTTTTTGAGTATTTTGAATTTAGGGCAAAAACCCTAATTTTTAAAGAAAAAGGTATTATCTTCTAATTTAATACAACTATTTATTTATTATTTATAAAAATAAAATAAAAATGAAGTGTATTGTGAAAAAAGGTATTTTTATATCAAATATTAATAAAAATGAAAAATCAAGTATTTTTTATATTTTTGTCTTAAATATATTAATAATCACATATATATATATATATATATATATATATATATATATATATATATATATATATATATATATATATATATATATATATATATATATATATATATATATATATATATATATATATTAAACCCTAAATATGCATTATACACAAAATAAGTATTTTAATATTTTAATAAAATAAATAAAAAAAGTATTTTTTGTGTGAAATATTTTCAGAAGGTAAATAAAAATAAAAATGTATTTACACCTTTTTTCTATTTTATTATAATAATGGTATATATATATATATTAATGTACAAACAAAGAAAATAAACAAATAAATATGCAATAAATGCAAAAAATGATGGAAAAAATATTTTTTAATTTTTAAATGGCATGAGAAAAAATAAACAAAGTCAGCCAAAAAAGAAAAAATCAAAAATGTTAAAGAATGAACAAATGGGCTCAGGGGGGTGTAAACCAAAAAAAATGGTGTGAAAAGAAAGAACACAAAAGCCCAGCCCAATGAAACACTGTCTTCAACCTTTGGCCAAGACTGAGTTCAAAAACGCGCGCCTCTTGCTTCAACATCAAGGTCCTGATTCTTTGATCCTTTGAACAAACTTCCAACACAAAACATGTAAAGCATAATCTCACGATTTCATACATATAAAGAACATGAACTATCTCTCTAAGATGAGGGAGAATTTCTCTCCCCCCCATTTCTGACCTAGTTTTTCTACCATTTTCAGAGCTCAAATTCTCTCTACTCAGACAAAAGAAATGAAAAGTAAAGCTATGTACATGTTCAGGGCTATGAGTAGGACCTTGTTTCTTCACAAACTTAAGACTAAAGATGCATAATAAGAGAGATACGAATTCAAACTTTTACCTGTGCAGTTGAACTTCTATGTGGAGAATGAGAGACTTTCAGTGCAATGTAATGATTGGAAAAGCTTCCTTGAGGTCCAGGGATGCTTTTTCAATGCTTACTTTGTCTTGAACCTTCTTGTATCAAGCTGTAGAACTTCACCTGCAAGTCAAAGATATGAAAATGGTGGAAGTGGTTAGAGCAACTACAGATCGTGCCTTAGCTTCTGGATAGTTTGCATATGTTGTAAGGAAGGTAGAGGAACAGGTTTTGATCAAAATGCTCGAAGGGATTGAGAGATAGCACTCAATCTGCAGGGCTTGCTCTGTTTGAGCAGTTTTGTGGTGTTTCTGAGATGGAGAGTGTTTGAAAGGCAAAAGGCTCGTGCAAAATCTTGGTTGGGTGATTTTGAATGTGTTTGATATCTTTTGTGTTGTGTTTGTAAGCTGAGATTCAAGTTGTCACAAGTTATGGACTTTTCTTCTTTTCTAAGCAACAAAAGCAAGTTGGTGTTCTAGGTCAGTATAGGACCCCCTAATGTGCTGCATGAACATCTCTTGATCAGTGTGTTATGCACATAATCTTGTGCTAAGCAGATCTTCTATGTACTTGTTTGATTTACCAATTGACATAAAGCAAACTTTTGTAAAAATGGAAAGTTCACTTTATCCAAAAATGGATCAATCTTGTGTATAATGCTTGAATTCATGGAACAACACTTAGACACAATGAACAAGCATTAAATTAAGGAGTGTAATGTGGTTTAAGGACCTGCAAAGTAGCACAAACTATGCTGAGTTCAAATTTGCCAAGTTTATGAACATGTCTAGATGAAGAGCAAAAGTGAATTTTTGCCAACTTGTGAAATTCGAATCTCTCAAGTTATGAGGTTGTTTGATGAGTTCTTGGACATTTTGGAAAGCTTGGAATGTGTACTACAATCCATCTTTGAAATGCAAATCAAAATTCCAAGTGGAAGAGTATGAAAAGTGGCCTTGAAGTAGGGTAGAAAACCTTGTCAAAATAGGTCAAATTTCACTAAGTTAAAAGATGGTTTAGTGCCCTTATTCAAAAAATCATAACTTGAGATACAAGCTTCAAATGAGAAAACTTTGTGAATCAAAGTTGTAGACTATGCAACAAGCTACAACTTTCATGTTTTGACTTTTGTTTGAATCCCAATGGATCATGGTGAAAAGATGGGGTAAAGTTGGGGAAAAATTAGGGTTTTCCATAACTTAGAAAAATTCTAAGTTATGAAAAATTCCATTTTCTAACCCTAATTTGCATTTTGAGATTTCTTGGTGAACAAGTTTCATGATTTGGAATGTTTTGATGAAAAATGAATCTTGACTCTTGATTTTGACCAAAAAGTCAAAGTTTGACTTTTCAGTATACAGTCAAAATTGATCAATTGACTGGGAAATTCAACTGTCAATCTTGTGTACTTGGGATCTTTTGAGCTTGATGAACATGTCAAGATAATTTCATTGAGTCCTTGAGGCCATATGTGAGCTTGGTTTGCCATTGGCTAGGTCAAACAGTCAAAAATTGCCTTTGTGCAGTCAAAACCCTAAAAATGACCATTTTGCCCTTTTGATGATCTGATCAAATTTCTTGTGGAATTGTGATCCAAACTTGATCAAATGGTCCATGTGAGTTCATAATGTTGATGTGGATCAAATTTCATGAGGTTTGACTGTCAATTGGCCACAGTTGACTTTTTCCCCAATACAGCTGATTTCTAGGTCAACTATCCAATTGATTGGGCAAAACTTGGAATCAAGACTTGAAACTTGGTATAGGTAAACTTGGGAGTCCAATATGAAGCATGAAAGTCATCTTAGGCATTTTAGGTCAAAACATCTTTAGGCAAACACAAACCCTAATTTGAGTCCACAGTGCAAGGAGAAGTCTTGAGCAGAGGAAACCATAACTGTATCTTGATCTTCAAAGGTCTTGTGATGAGAAAATGTTGAGGAAATGGGAGGGCAAATTTTGGGGTACAACAGTTGCCCCTGTTCAATCTTCTTGAACCTGAAGAGTTAGATTGGCAAGTTTGCCTTTCGTGACTCGAGGGTAAAAGAAGATTGGACACTAGAGTGCCCGGAAATTTGCACTCGCATGCTGGAGTCTCAACAATGTGGTGTCGGGAATGGGCTTATAGATGCCATTTGGAGAGATGACGGAACCTTGTCGGGAATGGGCTTATAGATGCCATTTGGAAGTGTCGGTCGCATAAGAGATTCCTTTGCGAGAAACTTGTGTATTTGAGGAAGGAGGATGTTTTCCTGGCTTGTTACAGGTGTTTGATCTTCAGTCTCCTTATGCAGATATGCCCTGGCTAGATACAGGTATCGAATCTACAATCGGTTGCTCACAGATGTGCCCTGGCTGGATACAGGAGTCGAATCTGGAAATAGTCGTTTAATAGATGTGCCCTGGCTAGATACAGGAATCGAATCTTCAAACTCTTCAGACGTGCCCTGGCTAGATACAGGAATCGAGTCTGGAAACGTGGTCAACAGATATGCCCTGGCTGGATACAGGAATCGAATCCGGAAATGTTGTAGTTGATAGATGTGCCCTGGCTGGATACAGGAATCGAATCTTTGAACTCTGCAAACGTGCCCTGGCTAGATACAGGAATCGAGTCTGGAAACTGGTCACTCTCAGATGTGCCCTGGCTAGATACAGGTATCGAATCTGGAATTGTGACAGTTGAAGGTAGTTGTTTTTTTGGGATTGTCTTTTTTTTCTGAAAAGGCAAAAAACGTAAGTTGTATGCAATGTCATGATGTATGATATGCATGATATCATGATGTTCAACATGAGAGGTTGTATGCGTTTCGTCATGTATGTAAGCAAGATGTATGAAAATGTGAAATGTTTATGAGTGTAATTTCATCTTAGGAAAATAAATCCTTGACGAACGGCCGGGAAGCTGCTCTGTTGGAAGAGATACTTGGCCGAAGTTTTGATGAGAGGCCTGCTGAGGACTTTAACGATGGATTCCGCTGAGAATAACGATAATAAACTCCGCTGGGGAACTCTAAAGATAAACTCTGCTTGGGAATACCAAAGATAGACTCCGCTGGGGATTGAAGGAACTTTGCCGAGAGCGGTCTTCCGTGGCTTTTAGCTAAGGATAACCCAGTTATAAGTCCTTGTGAGGAAATAACTCTAAATAAAACTCGGGAGAGACGTCCGCGCTCCGCAGGGGATAAGCTTCCAGAATCTACTGGGGATGAGTTTTAAGACCTGCCGGGGAATGTGGTGACTTTTCAGGGTTGACGGGGAGTCAACTCTGTTTGGGGAAAGTATTTGTCGCATACTGTTTTACTCTGCGGGGAATTGAGATGATTTGGCCACATTCTTCAGTTGAACCTACCTTGGTACCTTGGCGGACAAAACAACCAGACTGCATTAGACAACTCCACATTGCCCCTGTCTTTGATGTCACTTGTAATTAATCTCTTGTTTCATATGCGAATATTTATGAATCAGCAATTTAATGTCAAATGCATACATCAAAAAATGAACATTGGACGTTCTTCGCAAGACAAAACAGAAAAAAGGGAAAACAATGGTAATTTGTATGGACAAGTGAATTTGTATTGATTGCCTGTGAATAGGCGTTTTTTGTACAAGAGGCTGACATCCTAGTAAGAGGACATCGCCAAATAGTATAGAGTTTACATCTTGAAAAAACAAAACAGCTATGTGAACAATCCCACTGGGTTCCAACTCTGCTATTGCCTTTATGTCTTCGAACGTCTCATCGCTTTGCTGCCTAATTTGAAGATGAAGCTGATTGGTCGATGCCGAAATCTGGAGCCAGATAGTTGATGCCGAATTCCGGATGCGAAGTGATCCAATGAGACATAGTGTTACGCTTTTATCCCTAACTTTTGCCTGGACCGCCCTTTCGGGTTTTCAGTCCATCAGGATACCCATTTTTGCCCAAGCCGCCTTTTCAGGTTTTCGACTTGCCGGGTGTACAGATTTTTTTCATTTCATCCCTTATTTTTGCCCGAACCCTTTTGGTTCGCCGGGAAGCCCTTATTTTTTGCCTAGGTATGTCAACCTAGCGGGTCTTTTATTTATGCGTAGTATTTTTTCACTATGTCTGCATTGGCGGGGTGAGGAAGGTCGTCACCATCCATGGTGGTTAGGATCATGGCTCCTCCTGAGAACACACGCTTAACCACAAATGGCCCTTCGTAAGTAGGGGTCCATTTGCCCCGGGGATCACTTTGAGGAAGGATGATGCGTTTGATTACCAGGTCCCCAACTCGATACTCTTGCGGTCTGACTTTCTTGTTAAATGCCCTGATCATCCGTTTTTGATACGTTTGACCATGACAGATAGCAGTGAGCCTCTTTTCGTCAATCAGATTTAATTGATCAAGTCGAGTCTGGATCCAATCATCTTCATTCAAGTCTGCATCCTTCATTATTCGGAGAAAGGGTATCTGGATTTCAATTGGCAAGACTGCCTCCATACCATAGACTAAGGAGAAAGGAGTTGCCCCGGTTGACGTCCTTGCTGAGGTACGGTACCCATGAAGAGCGAATGGTAACATCTCGTGCCAATCTTTATAGGTCACTGTCATCTTTTGCACAATTTTCTTGATATTTTTATTGGCTGCCTCTACAGCCCCATTCATCTTCGGCCGGTAGGGGGAAGAATTATGGTGCTGTATCTTGAATTGTTCACAGAGTTCAGTGATCATTTTGTTATTGAGATTGGTACCATTATCCGTAATGATTCTTTCTGGGACGCCGTACCGACAGATCAGATTATGCCGGATGAAACGCGCCACGACGCTCTTGGTTACTGTGGCATAGGAAGCTGCCTCAACCCATTTCGTGAAGTAATCGATCGCCACCAAGATGAAGCGATGCCCATTGGATGCCGTTGGTCGGATCTCACCGATCATATCGATGCCCCACATTGCGAAGGGCCAAGGTGCTGTTAGGACATTCAAAGGGACTGGAGGGATATGCACCTTGTCAGCATAGATCTGGCACTTATGACAAGTTCGGGAGTGTTGGTAACAATCGGCTTCCATTGTGGACCAGAAATATCCTGCCCGAAGGATTTTCTTAGCCATGGCGTGTCCACTGGAGTGCGTTCCGAATGTACCTTCATGTAGTTCCATCATGATTTTCTCCGCTTCAGCCTTATCCACACAACGTAGCAAGGTTGAATCATGATTCCGTTTGTAGAGAGTGCCGTTGCTGAGGAAGAATTTTGCAGCAAACCTCCTCATAAACTTCTTATCATTGACAGATGCACCTTCCGGGTATTCCTGAGCTTCCAAGTACCTCTTCACCTCGTGATACCAGGGTTTTTCAGTCACTTTCTCAGCCTCGAGCTCACAGCAGTATGCCGGTTCATCCAACTTCCAGATAATGATTCGGGGAGCCTCATTGTCCCATTTAACTTTGAACATTGAAGACATCGTGGCTAGTGCGTCCGCTAGCTGATTCTCCTCTCTGGGGAAATGCTCAAAAGTTATCTCTTCAAAGTGAGGGAGCAAGGTCGACACATACTCCTTGTAAGGAATAAGATTCGGGTGTTTCGTATCCCACTCGCCCTTGATCTGATTGATCACGAGAGCGGAATCTCCGAAGACACTTAGAAACTTGATCCTCAAATCGATTGCAGCTTGTAGACCCATGATACATGCCTCATATTCTGCCATGTTGTTGGTGCAGCTGAAACATAATCGGGCGGTGAGTGGAGTATGAGTCCCCTTGGGAGATATGATTACAGCGCCGACGCCGTTACCCAAAGCATTGGAGGCTCCATCAAAATGCATAGACCATCGGGATCCTTCCTCAGGTCCTTCATCCGGTCCAGGTACTTCACAGTCAGTTACCACCATGATGTCTTCGTCCGGAAAATCAAAGTTCAATGATTGGTAATCGTCCACAGGTTGGTGTGCCAAATGATCAGCCAGTACACTTCCCTTAATTGCTTTCTGAGTTGTATACTGGATGTCATATTCTGTTAAGATCATTTGCCATCTCGCTATTCTCCCAGACAGAGCGGGCTTTTCAAATATGTACTTGATGGGATCCATCTTTGAAATCAATAAGGTAGTGTGAGTCAGCATATACTGTCTCAGCCGGCGAGCAGCCCATACAAGAGCGCAGCAAGTTTTCTCAAGCAGTGAGTAACGAGACTCACAGTCGGTAAACTTTTTGCTCAAGTAATAAATAGCGTGCTCTTTTCGACCAGACTCGTCATGCTGCCCCAGCACACACCCCATCGAATTGTCAAGTACTGTCAAGTATAGTATCAGAGGTCTTCCTTCCACCGGTGGCATAAGAATGGGTGGCTCTTGGAGATATTCCTTTATCCTTTCAAAGGCGGCCTGACATTCATCATTCCAGCGTACCACTTGATCTTTCTTCAGTAATTTGAAGATTGGCTCACAAGTAGCAGTCAGATGTGAGATGAATCGGGCAATGTAATTCAGTCGTCCTAGGAAACCTCTGACTTCTTTCTCTGTTTTTGGAGTCGGCATCTCTTGTATGGCTTTTACCTTGGCAGGATCCACCTGAATACCTTTATCACTTACAATGAAACCTAGCAACTTTCCGGATCTTACCCCAAAGGTGCATTTGTTGGGATTCAACCTCAGCTTGTATAACTTGAGTCGGTCAAATAACTTCCTCAGATGGTCAAGGTGCTCCTCCTCGGTTTGAGACCTTGCAATCATGTCATCTACGTATACTTCAATCTCATGATGGATCATATCATGAAACAAAGCAACCATGGCACGTTGATAGGTTGCCCCAGCATTTTTCAATCCGAAAGGCATGACCTTGTAACAGAAGGTGCCCCACTGAGTCACGAAGGTAGTCTTCTCCATATCTTCAGGAGCCATCTTGATCTGATTATACCCTGAAAAACCATCCATGAAGGAGAACACCTTGTGTTGAGCTGTATTGTCAACCAGGACATCGATGTGAGGTAGGGGGAAATCATCCTTGGGGCTGGCCCTGTTCAAATCCCTGTAGTCGACACACATTCTGACTTTACCGTCCTTCTTCGGCACTGGCACAACATTGGCAACCCACTGAGGGTAAGAAGTCACTGCAAGGAACCCGGCATCAAACTGCTTCATAACCTCGGCCTTGATCTTTTCAGACATCTCTGGACGCATCCGTCGAACTTTTTGCTTTACTGGAGGGCAGTCTTCCTTGGTTGGCAGATGGTGAACTACAATGTCGGCATCCAAACCAGGCATATCTTCATAGGACCAAGCAAAAATCTCCATGTAGTCTCGTAGCATCTGGATCAATCGTTGCTTCACGCTGAGCTCTAGATTGGCACCAATCTTGACCTCTTTTCTATCCGTCTCAGTACCCAGGTTAATTGTCTCCACAGGCTCTTCGTGTGGTTGAATAGCCCTCTCTTCCTGGAGTAGCAGTCTTGCGAGTTCACCAGGCACTTCGCAATCATCTTCACCTTCGTCTTCGGCCAAGTTGATCGGATTTTCGAAGTCATAACTGGCGGTAGCAGAGCTGTTACCAGTGAGATCCAGAGTGGATTGAAACCTGTATAAGTGAGTGTGTGTAAATATAGCTGTTTTGCAATATGTATAACACAGAAAGAAAAAAGAGCACAAGATTTGAAATGCAACAAACGTCCAATGTTTTGATTGATGATATATGAAAATGTCATACAGAAAGCCCTCACAAATGGAGCTACGATGCCCCGGGTAGGACACCGAGCCAACAAAGTTTTAACATATTGTTTGTTACAAATTTGGAAATCAAAAGAAATCAATTACTGCGTGACAAATGTGATAGGGGTAAAATCCTTTGCTGTCCAGTTGCTTGGTCCGTCGCTGGTAGTCGGGTAGATCCAACTGTCGAACTCTGCTTCCTCCACATCTTCCTCAATAGCGTTCACCCTTGAGCTGGAAATAAACACCGGAGCCTTTCCGATCTTCTCTTTGCGCACTGCCTTCTGAGCCTCTGCAGTAAAGCCTAGCCCAAACTTGTCGTTCTTCTGAGTGAAGTTAGGAAGCTGACCCCAGTGTGCACAATTGCCTTTCTGAACCACAGCCCGGGCATCCCTTAGGGAAGCCATCTTCAAGGAATCATTCTCTTCGGCCATTGTCTCTGCAGCTGCTGAAATTGGATGTACCTCCTCGAAATGCTGGAAGGGGGTTTCAATGAACTCTCCGTCCATCTCGATGTACCTGAAGGAATTCAAATGGCTCACCATATACTCCTCTTCTCCTTGCACAGTGACGATCTTCCCCCTGACGGGATATTTCAACTTCTGGTGCAAGGTGGAGGTCACGGCCCCAGCTTTATGGATCCAAGGTCGACCCAACAGACAAGAGTATGATGGACGTATATCCATCAAGTAAAAGGTAGAGTCGAACACTTGAGAGCCCACACGAATAGGGATGTTAACCTCTCCGTGAACCATCCTCTTGGAACCGTCAAAGGCCCTGACGATGATATTGCTGGGTTTCAACTCCAGGCCTTCATAATCCAGACGATCTAAAGCCTTTTTCGGAAGAACATTCAAGGAAGAACCAGTGTCCACCAATACATGTGCCAGAGTAGTGCCCCTGCATTCAATAGAGACATGCAGGGCATCATTGTGGTCTCTCCCTTTTGCGGTCAGGTCAGCATCTGAAAAACCCAAGCCGTTGTCCGCCCTCAGATTCGCTATGCAGTCAGTGAACTGGACTGCAGACGTCTCTTGCGGCACATGGGCCGTCTTGAGAAATGAGATCAAGGCCTTAGCATGGGCCTCGGAGCATAGCAATAGGGAGAGCAGGGAGATCTTGGAGGGCGTATGCCCCAACTGCTCGACAACATTAAAATCACTCTTCTTTATTATTTTCATAATCTCCTCCATTTCTTGTCGGGAGGCCTCAGCATTTACGGGTATTGGTGCCTCCATCCGGGCAGGCTCTTCTTCAATCCCTTTGCCCCGAGCATTTGATGACTCGGCAGCAGGGGACACAATTTGATCAGCAACAGGACTAGGTAAACTTGCAGGTTTTATGAGGAGGGGTTTTCGAATAGCGGGCGGTGCAATGTCAGGCGAGAAGAGCCTGCCACTGCGGGTGACCTTGGCTGGACCAGTGATATCGCAGATACTAGCGTCGAATTCTTGCTTGATTCCATTTACATACACGTCTGCCCCATAATGCCAGGGGACAGCTTTATCAGACACGTAGGAGAGGGGCCCTGGAACAGTAATGATCACAGGCGCAATTGTCATGATTTGAATAGGCTTCTTCGGGGGAGCCTTGATTGGATTTTTGAAGATGGTAATCACAGAAATTTCTTTCATCGGAACCAATTGAACAGCAGTCTTTTTGAATAGAATTTCCTTGCTATCCATTAGGCCTTGGATGCCTAACCTCAGCAAGGGACAATCAGATGGGGAAATAGCACAGAATGGGCAACCTTCACCGCAACCCGGAAATAAACCGGCCCGCAGTAGGTTCTTCTTAACGGTCTTCAGAGGGGTAACAACTTCATCTATCGAAACAGCATACACTTCTTCCTCAATGGCATTCACCTTATGCTGGGGCATAGGAGCCGTTACAACATTTGGTCTTTCTGGCGCTTCAAACTGAATTTCTTTCGCGTCGATCAGATCTTGCACTTTGTTTCTTAAGGCCCAGCAATCATCAGTAGTGTGCCCGGGACTATCAGAATGATAAGCACACCGGGCATTTGGGTTGTATTTAGGAGACGCAGTGTTGACGACCTTAGGAGCTTCTTTGAGGGTCACCAGGTTGGTGGATAATAGTTGGGGTAAAATTTGAGATAATGTCATACTCAGTCGGGTATACTGCCTCTTGGGCCTTTCACTTCTTTGTTGATTGTACTGCTGAGGAGCAGCAACAGGTTTGGAGATGACCAAAGCATTGACGGCTTGGCGACTTTCGGGCTTGACTTGTCTTCTAGGACCATAGACGGCACTTGCTTCTTTCTTAAACGGCCTCTTCTCAGCACTTGTAGAGGCAGCCTTCTGTATCTTGCCTGACCTGATGCCAGCTTCAATTCTTTCTCCCGTTAATATCAAATCTGTGAACCCAGCGGAGGAGTTACCAACCAAATGATTGAAAAACGGACCAGACAAAGTCCCAAGGAACATATCAACCAGTTCTCGATCAGTCAATGGAGGCTGCACCCTGCCATCCAAATCTCTCCATTTTTGAGCGTACTCTTTGAACCCTTCACCCGTCCCTAGAGACATACCCTGAAGTTGGGTACGCGTAGGAGCGAGATCAGAATTGTATTGGTATTGTCTGTAGAATGCGGTTGCCAAATCTTCCCAGTGTCGGATGCTAGTTCCATCTAATTGGTAGAACCATTCAAGCTGAGACCCCGAGAGGCTGTCTTGGAAGAAGTGAATCCAAAGGTTCTTATCCGCCGTGTAAGGTTGGATTTTCCTTACATACGACCTCAGATGCAGCTTTGGGCAGGAGACCCCATCATACTTGGCGAAGGCAGGCGCCTTAAACTTGTGTGGAATGACTACCCCAGAAGATAACCCCAAATCTCCGAAATCCAGTCCTGGCACATTCTGAATTTCCATAGCGCTCAAGCGGTCCTCCAATTGCTTGTATCTGTCAGCAACAGGTGGGTATTATTCATCGTTATAGTCCGTCTCGTTGTCGGAGACTGCGGGACTAGGAGCTCCTCCCCCTTGGGGACTATTTTTCTCAGCAGAAGAAGTGGTTGGATCAGCTTCATTGTGGAGTGTGTTCCCAAATCTGCGTCCGGTGTTGAACAATGCAGTCCTCTTTTTCTTCTTCTTCTTCAGGAGTAGAGTCTTCAACTCTTGCTGACCTTGGGCTAGGCTTAGGACCATCTCTTGAAACTGTGCACTTTGGGCCTGAAGGGCCTTGATTGCTTGCTCACTGGAGGACTCTGGATTCATGATGACTGTGCACATAAACAGCGAAGAAAATTAAGCAACCTGTGAAATAGGGTACCTGCTATGCATATGGTGCAATGGAATGCGTATGTATGCAATGCATTCAAGGATTTAGAATATTCAAAATTTGTTGTAGACAAAAAGGAACGCACATTATATTAATAAGGAGAAATTCGTTAGTACATAAATGCCTCATGGGCAAAATATTACAAAATAACTCCTTAAGATAAAAAAACATTGCGCATCCTCTTTGGCGCGATGTAGGTGTTGAGATTCCTTTCCTCGTGCAGCAGGCGGGTGAGTTCCAGGACCTTCTTTTCACTAGCATGTAGACTGGTTTCAAGAGAATTCCGTTCTTCCTTAAGTTGGATCCAGCTCTTCTGCATCTCTTTCCAGGAGGTGGGCATGTCAGGATGTTGAATGGTGTAGGATGCCTCTCCTTCCAAGACTGGTTCTTTGATCACAGGTAGCATGTGAGGGTAAGGCATTACTAACTTCTGGGAGCGGGCTCGTACCCACTTGAGGTAAGGTTCCAACGGGATGGAGTTCCGGTGTCCCAATGTCTTGTTGTCTATCCTACTTGGCATCCTCCAAGCTCTGATAAATCTCTGACGAAGTCCTTGAGTATCGTTGTCGAAGTCAAAAACTATGTCGGGAATTAACATGTCATGAGGGCCATCCTTCCGAGCATAACCAAACTGTCTCCAAGCCAGGCATGGGTTGTAGGTAATACCTCCTTTGATTCCAAATAAAGGAACATTAGGGTACTCCCCACAACGATCAATGATAGTGACGTCTTCCCTGGACCTAGGACACCAATGTATATCTGCATGCGTGAGAGTCATTAACCGTTGTGACCATCTCAAACCCCGCTCGTTCTTCAAAACTGATTGTGGAAGGTGTGAAATAAACCACCTTCCCAAGAGAGGAGTGCAACACATAAGGACACCCCTTCTTCTCATGGTTCGAGTGTAACATGAGTGAAGGATGTCCCCCAGCAACGTAGGTATAGGATTCTTGGTCATGAAGATCTGGACAGCACTGATATCAATAAGCTGATCTGGATTAGGGAACAACACCAAACCATAGACAAGGAGGGCCATGACTTCTTCAAAAGCTCGTAGGTCAAGAGAGTTCCAACATTCTTGAGCCTTTTCAAACAGAAATCTAGCTAAGAATCCTTTGATACCACTTCTAACTTCCCAATGTCCCTTGAGGTCAGATGTCTGTAGGTGCAAGGCTTTAGCAATCTCTTCAAGCTTGGGTTCCTCTTCCGTACCGTTGTAGGGTAGTTGATCAAGGAGAGGGACCTTCAGAAGTCGGGAGAACTCTTCCAATGTAGGCACCAACTGATAATCCGGGAAGGTGAAGCAGTGATGCAGAGGGTCAAAGAATTGGAACAGGACCTTTATCAAGTCCTCCTCAATGTTGGTGTTAACCAAGTTGATGAGTCTTCCATGTCTCTCACTGAATGAAGAACCCTCGGGAATCCTGGACAGAAGTTCCTTAAGCTGAGGGGGGATCTTTACAAGGCCAATCTGAATTGTCTTTCTGCGAGCAGTTTCCATGTCCTATAAAACAAAGACAAATATGAAGATTCGAAACCCTTGAAATGGTTAGTCAATGCTCATGATGTTTGTATGATGTAATGATGTGATGATTAAATATACTATAAATATTCACAAAGGCAAACATGGTAAGGCACACAAGTCACACAAGCCCTTAGAGTTTAGGCCTGCATGGGGTCTGGGTATTACCCTCTTGAAGTTTGGTGGGCTCAACCTGTCCTATCAAAAGTAACCGGGTTCTAAGGGTCCCAATATCACTGGATTGCTTTCATTGTTCATCGTTTCGATTTAGCCACTGAACTGGCGACCGAAATATTCCAGGAAAGCAACCCTCAATTGAGTGTAGTATCGAGTATCAACCAACCTCGGACTGCACCAAAGTCAGTTATCTCACTACCCTAACAAGGCCAAGATGGTTCAATTAAGGTTCCTAAGGTCAGTTGATGCTTCATGACACCACGCGGCGGCCCCGTACTCTCCTTGACTGAACTCAAGGGTTACCGGTACACACCAAAGTGCCACATCAACGTAGCAGACTGCTTCAACCATGTCGGTATACCCCGCACAGTTCCCTCACAGCCTTGTTGCTACCTAAAAGGGTTTCCCAGATCCGGGTTAGGATCTATAAAACTCCGATACAAAGCCCACAAGATGTAAAAGCAAACAAAACAAGCAATTGAAAACAAAGGTGATCTAAACCCTAAGGTTACTCCACTTTAAAAGAAACTTCCCCAGCAGAGTCGCCAGTTCTGTGATACGGTGGGAGAACTGACTTGAGGTTTGCGTTTGTATTCGCAAATGTTGCGGTTAGCAAGAGTCGCCACCGACTTTTTATTTTATCCTAAGGAAAGGTTAAAAAGCACAGCAAAAACCTTTTGAGATGTTTTCTTGGGTTCGGGGAGTAGATTATAGAAAGGGAAGGTATTAGCACCCTTTCTATCCATGGTTATCCATGGGCTCTTAGTTACTTGCTTAGATCACTTGCCTTTTGTTTTCAATTGTTTTAAATGGTGCTTGAGTGTGTGGGTTTTGAAAATGTTTTTGAAAAGAGGCCAATGTGGTGGCAACCTTTGTAATGATCCATGTGGGGATGTATACAAAAATGTATTGTCTTTTGAAAAAGTTTTCATTTGTTTTTGAAAGTTGTTTTGAAAGTGTTGTGAGGTGTGATTTTGAAATTAGGCAAGTGTTTTGTTTTGCAAGTTGATTCAAGTAACTAAGAGGTTATCTACTCCTAAATTTCTCAAAAAGATCATTACTATACTTTAACCCTTTTAACAAGTTTGCTCCACCATTGTATTTGGTGGGCAACCTTGTGTTAGGATGTGAGAGGGACAGGCGCGGGTCATCGTTTTAGACCATAATTGCAACGGCGTTAAATGTCCTTGGGCAATTTTCTTTAAGGGACTTGATCATTTGTTTTTGTTTGTTTTTGAAAAGTTTTGTCGAGAGACTATGATCATTCAAATTGCTTACTTTGCCCAAAGAAGTTTAACATGCAATATGGCCCATTTATTTGAAGGCAACAAGTGGAATACCCTAGGGGGTGCAAGTGTGATTTGTGTGTCCATTTTCATGCTTGTTTTATCTTGTATTAGGTCAAACTATTTTTTATCGTTTTTTCGCATACAAACCCTAATTCTAGCATGTTATCATTAGAAAGCAATAAAGTGCGAAATTAAAATTACTAAGCTATTACAAAACCAAATATGGGAAGGGGGTACAAATGTTCAAATGGGGATATTGACAAGAATTTAAATCTAGATTATTACATCATTTTGAATATTTGCAAGGTAAATAAATTGCATAATTAAATGTAAATTAAATAAATATGTGAAATGCAAAAAGAAAGTTTTTTATGTGTATGAGAAAATATTATTTATGTAAAAGGGAAAGGAAAATAAAAATGTATTATTTTTTTGAGTATTTTGAATTTAGGGCAAAAACCCTAATTTTTAAAGAAAAAGGTATTATCTTCTAATTTAATACAACTATTTATTTATTATTTATAAAAATAAAATAAAAATGAAGTGTATTGTGAAAAAAGGTATTTTTATATCAAATATTAATAAAAATGAAAAATCAAGTATTTTTTATATTTTTGTCTTAAATATATTAATAATCACACATATATATATATATATATATATATATATATATATATATATATATATATATATATATATATATATATATATATATATATATATATATATATATATATATATATATATATATATATATATATATATATATATATATATATATATATATTAAACCCTAAATATGCATTATACACAAAATAAGTATTTTAATATTTTAATAAAATAAATAAAAAAAGTATTTTTTGTGTGAAATATTTTCAGAAGGTAAATAAAAATAAAAATGTATTTACACCTTTTTTCTATTTTATTATAATAATGGTATATATATATATATATATTAATGTACAAACAAAGAAAATAAACAAATAAATATGCAATAAATGCAAAAAATGATGGAAAAAATATTTTTTAATTTTTAAATGGCATGAGAAAAAATAAACAAAGTCAGCCAAAAAAGAAAAAATCAAAAATGTTAAAGAATGAACAAATGGGCTCAGGGGGGTGTAAACCAAAAAAATGGTGTGAAAAGAAAGAACACAAAAGCCCAGCCCAATGAAACACTGTCTTCAACCTTTGGCCAAGACTGAGTTCAAAAACGCGCGCCTCTTGCTTCAACATCAAGGTCCTGATTCTTTGATCCTTTGAACAAACTTCCAACACAAAACATGTAAAGCATAATCTCACGATTTCATACATATAAAGAACATGAACTATCTCTCTAAGATGAGGGAGAATTTCTCTCCCCCCCATTTCTGACCTAGTTTTTCTACCATTTTCAGAGCTCAAATTCTCTCTACTCAGACAAAAGAAATGAAAAGTAAAGCTATGTACATGTTCAGGGCTATGAGTAGGACCTTGTTTCTTCACAAACTTAAGACTAAAGATGCATAATAAGAGAGATACGAATTCAAACTTTTACCTGTGCAGTTGAACTTCTATGTGGAGAATGAGAGACTTTCAGTGCAATGTAATGATTGGAAAAGCTTCCTTGAGGTCCAGGGATGCTTTTTCAATGCTTACTTTGTCTTGAACCTTCTTGTATCAAGCTGTAGAACTTCACCTGCAAGTCAAAGATATGAAAATGGTGGAAGTGGTTAGAGCAACTACAGATCGTGCCTTAGCTTCTGGATAGTTTGCATATGTTGTAAGGAAGGTAGAGGAACAGGTTTTGATCAAAATGCTCGAAGGGATTGAGAGATAGCACTCAATCTGCAGGGCTTGCTCTGTTTGAGCAGTTTTGTGGTGTTTCTGAGATGGAGAGTGTTTGAAAGGCAAAAGGCTCGTGCAAAATCTTGGTTGGGTGATTTTGAATGTGTTTGATATCTTTTGTGTTGTGTTTGTAAGCTGAGATTCAAGTTGTCACAAGTTATGGACTTTTCTTCTTTTCTAAGCAACAAAAGCAAGTTGGTGTTCTAGGTCAGTATAGGACCCCCTAATGTGCTGCATGAACATCTCTTGATCAGTGTGTTATGCACATAATCTTGTGCTAAGCAGATCTTCTATGTACTTGTTTGATTTACCAATTGACATAAAGCAAACTTTTGTAAAAATGGAAAGTTCACTTTATCCAAAAATGGATCAATCTTGTGTATAATGCTTGAATTCATGGAACAACACTTAGACACAATGAACAAGCATTAAATTAAGGAGTGTAATGTGGTTTAAGGACCTGCAAAGTAGCACAAACTATGCTGAGTTCAAATTTGCCAAGTTTATGAACATGTCTAGATGAAGAGCAAAAGTGAATTTTTGCCAACTTGTGAAATTCGAATCTCTCAAGTTATGAGGTTGTTTGATGAGTTCTTGGACATTTTGGAAAGCTTGGAATGTGTACTACAATCCATCTTTGAAATGCAAATCAAAATTCCAAGTGGAAGAGTATGAAAAGTGGCCTTGAAGTAGGGTAGAAAACCTTGTCAAAATAGGTCAAATTTCACTAAGTTAAAAGATGGTTTAGTGCCCTTATTCAAAAAATCATAACTTGAGATACAAGCTTCAAATGAGAAAACTTTGTGAATCAAAGTTGTAGACTATGCAACAAGCTACAACTTTCATGTTTTGACTTTTGTTTGAATCCCAATGGATCATGGTGAAAAGATGGGGTAAAGTTGGGGAAAAATTAGGGTTTTCCATAACTTAGAAAAATTCTAAGTTATGAAAAATTCCATTTTCTAACCCTAATTTGCATTTTGAGATTTCTTGGTGAACAAGTTTCATGATTTGGAATGTTTTGATGAAAAATGAATCTTGACTCTTGATTTTGACCAAAAAGTCAAAGTTTGACTTTTCAGTATACAGTCAAAATTGATCAATTGACTGGGAAATTCAACTGTCAATCTTGTGTACTTGGGATCTTTTGAGCTTGATGAACATGTCAAGATAATTCCATTGAGTCCTTGAGGCCATATGTGAGCTTGGTTTGCCATTGGCTAGGTCAAACAGTCAAAAATTGCCTTTGTGCAGTCAAAACCCTAAAAATGACCATTTTGCCCTTTTGATGATCTGATCAAATTTCTTGTGGAATTGTGATCCAAACTTGATCAAATGGTCCATGTGAGTTCATAATGTTGATGTGGATCAAATTTCATGAGGTTTGACTGTCAATTGGCCACAGTTGACTTTTTCCCCAATACAGCTGATTTCTAGGTCAACTGTCCAATTGACTGGGCAAAACTTGGAATCAAGACTTGAAACTTGGTATAGGTAAACTTGGGAGTCCAATATGAAGCATGAAAGTCATCTTAGGCATTTTAGGTCAAAACATCTTTAGGCAAACACAAACCCTAATTTGAGTCCACAGTGCAAGGAGAAGTCTTGAGCAGAGGAAACCATAACTGTATCTTGATCTTCAAAGGTCTTGTGATGAGAAAATGTTGAGGAAATGGGAGGGCAAATTTTGGGGTACAACACACATTATTTAACGGTAACTGTTAATCTTATCCTGAAAAGGGTAAAATGTTAGTTGGAACATAGAATTATGTTGCATGAAATGTATGATGCAATATATGTGTTTTATCAATGTTTATGATATGTGGATGTAATGTATGTGCATGTAAGCTGATTCACTGTATTGCTGAGGAAAATAAATCCTTGACTGCTGCTGAGGATACGTGGATTCTTCATGTCTTGAAGTTGGAGTAATTAACAAAAATTCTTGTTGCGAGCAATGCCATATATTGCTTGAGTAATCTTCTTGGGGAATCCAGAGAATTTTGATGACTTCTACTGGGGATTTAACAATGGGAATCTTCGTTCTGTCGGGGAGCAATGAAAACTCTGTGGGGAAAAAGCTTATTCCTGTTTGGGAAAAAGTTTAGGAGTTTCGATTGCCTTCCATTCTACCAGGGAATTATCCTAGGTTAGGGAGAAACATAAATTAGTTGTTATCCGGTTGATTTTCAGGCTTCAAGACAACTTGCTGAGGAATTTGGAGAAACTGGATGGTTTCCACTGGGGATTAACATATTGAAGTTTCAGCTCCGTTGGGGATCTTAATGACGTACTTGCTCATGGAATAGCCTAAAGGCGTTTTCCTATTCTTTCAACCTGTCAGTAATTGTCCTTTTTCATTTTGTTTATTTGTAAACAGTAATTATGTTCAAATGCATATGTTCATTAATGAATCATTGGACGTGTTTGCAAATAAAACACAAGTGTAAAAGAACAGGACAAATAGTTTTATGTACTTTTAAAGAGACATCTTCGTATTCACTTTGACTAAGTATTTTGTACAAAGGAGACAGACATCCTAGTAAGAGGATGTTGTCATAAAAAAAATAAGAAAAATTTATACAAAGAAAGATAGCTATGTGTGATAATCCCATGGGGTTCCCATCCTGCTATAGCCTCTGTATCTCTGAATATCTTGTATATCTGTTGCTTTGTCCGAAGATGATTGAATTGATCAGAACTTCGATTTTGTCAGTGAAGAGGTTGAAGTTGTCTTCAAAGTGATCCGACGAGACATAGTCATACGCTTTAATTCCCTAACTTTTTCCTGGACCGCCCTTTCGGGGTTTCAGTCCACCGGGAAACCCTTTTTTCCCAAGTCGCCCTTTCGGGTTTTCAACATGCCGGGAGTACAGATTTTTTTTATTTTATCCCTAATTTTTTCCCGAACCTTTTGGTTCGCCGGGATTCCCCTTTTTGCCTAGGTGTGTCAACCTAGCGGGTCTCTTATGCGTAGTATCTTTTGACTATGTCTGCGTTCGCAGGGTGTGGCAGGTCGTCACCGTCCATGGTGGTTAAGATCATTGCCCCACCAGAAAAGATGTTCTTGATTACAAATGGTCCTTCATAGGTAGGAGTCCATTTGCCCCTGGGATCACTTTGTGGCAAGATGATGTGCTTGATCACCAGATCTCCAACTTGATATACTTGGCGTCAGACTTTCTTATTGAAAGCATTGATCATCCATTTTTGATACATCTGACCATGGCAAATAGCAGTAAGTCTCTTTTCATCAATTAAGTTCAGTTGATCAAGTCGGGTCTGGATCCAATCATCCTCACTCAAACCTGCATCTTTCATAATTCTCAAAGAGGGGATTTGAACCTCAATAGGCAAGACAGCCTCCATGCCATAAACCAAAGAATAGGGTGTTGCCCCAGTTAATGTGTGAGCCATGGTACGGTACCCATGGAGAGAAAACGGTAGCATCTCATGCCAGTCTTTGTAGGTGACTGTCATCTTCTGTATGATCTTTTTAATGTTTTTATTTGCATCTTCGACGACACCATTCATCTTAGGACGATAGGGGGATGAATTGTGATGTTGAATCTTGAACTGCTCGCACAAGGCGGTGATCATAGTATTGTTAAGGTTCGTACCATTATCAGTGGTGATCCTTTCCAGGATACCGTACCGGCAAATAAGATTCTGCTTGATGAAGCGGGCAACAACATTCTTGGTAACGGATGCGAAGGAAGTTGCTTCGACCCACTTTGTGAAATAGTCAATGGCCACTAGAATGAAGCGGTGTCCATTGGAGGTTGTAGGCTTGATCTCCCCAATCATATTGATTCCCCAAATAGCGAAGGGCCAAGGAGCTGTTAAGACATTTAGAGGAACCAGAGGCACGTGCACCTTGTCTGCATAGGTTTGACACTTACGACAGGTTCGGGAGTGTTGATAGCAGTCTGCTTCCATGGTAGACCAATAATAGCCTGCCCGTAGTATTTTCTTCGCCATCGTATGCCCACTAGAGTGAGTGCCAAAGGTACCTTCATGTAATTCAACCATAATCTTTTCGGCCTCAATCTTATCCATACACCGGAGAAGAATGGAGTCATGGTTGCGTTTATACAAGATGCCATTACTTAGGAAGAACTTAGCGAAGAATCTCCTTAGGAACTTTTTATCATTGATTGAAGCTCCTTCTGGATATTCCTGAGCCTCAAGATACCTTTTAACTTCATGAAACCAAGGTTGGTCGACTACTTCTTCAGTATTAATCTCGTGACAGTGTGCTGGTTCATCCATTCGTTCAATGGTGATCTGGGGAGCCTCGTTATCCAAATTAAGTTTAAACATAGATGACATTGTGGCTAGAGCATCTGCTAGCTTATTTTCTTCTCGCGGGAAGTGATCGAAGGTAATCTGCTCGAAATGTGGTAACAATGTCAAAACATGTTCTTTGTAAGGGATAAGGTTGGGATGTTTAGTGTCCCATTCTCCTTTGATCTGAGTGATAACCAAAGCTGAATCTCCAAACACATCAAAAGATTTGATTCCCAAGTTTATGGCATCCTTGAGATCAAAAATGCATGCTTCGTATTCCGCCATGTTGTTCGTACAGTTGAAGCAAAGTCTAGCAGTAAAAGGAGTATGGCACCCTTCCGAAGATATGAGTACAGCGTCGATACCATTACAAGTGCATTGAATGCCCCATCGAAGAATAAGGTCCATCGGTATCCTTGTTCAGGTCCGTCATATGGTCTGATTTCTTCACAGTTGTCAAATGTCATGATGTCTTCGTCTGGGAATTCAAACTTCATGGACTAATAATCTTCTACAGCTTGATGGGTAAGATGATCAGCTAGCACGCTGCCCTTTATAGCTTTTTGGGTAGTGTACTGTATGTCATGTTCTGTTAGGATCATCTTCCATCTAGCTATCCTCCCAGACATAGCAGGCTTCTCAAAGATGTACTTTATTGGATCCATCTTAGATATCATCAAAGTGGTATGAGTCAACATATGCTATCTTAGCCAGCGAGCAACCCATACCAGAGCGCAACAAGTTTTCTCGAGCAGTGAATATCTGGTTTCACAGTCGGTAAACTTTTTGCTCAGGTAGTAAATAGCGTTCTCTTTTCGGCCAGACTCGTCATGCTTCCCCAATACACACCCCATTGAGTTCTCTAAAACGGTCAGATACATGATCAGTGGTATTCCCTCGACTGGTGGCATCAAGATAGGAGGATCTTGTAAATACTCTTTGATTTTGTCAAAAGCAATCTGGCATTCATTATTCCATCTGACTACTTGATCTTTCTTCAATAGTTTGAAGATTGGTTCACAAGTAGATGTTAGGTGAGAAATGAATCTGGCGATATAGTTCAGGCGTCCCAAGAATCCTATGACTTCCTTCTCAGTACAAGGAGCAGGCATTTCTTGTATTGCTTTGACCTTGGCAGGATCAACCTCGATGCCTTTGTTGCTGACAATGAAACCTAAGAGTTTACCGGATCAGACTCCGAATGTGCACTTGTTTGGATTCAACCTTAGTTTGTACTCCTTCAATCTTGCAAACAGCTTTTGCAAGTGATCAAGGTGCTCCTCTTCAGTTTTTGATCAGGATATCATGTCATCTGCGTAGACCTCTATGTCATGATGTATCATATCATGGAACAAAGCTACCATGGCGCGTTGATAGGTTGCCCCGACATTCTTCAGTCCGAATGGCATCACTTTGTAGCAGAACGTGCCCCACTGTGTGACAAACGTAGTTTTCTCCATGTCCTCAGGTGCCATTTTGATTTGGTTATATCCTGAGAATCCATCCATGAAGGAAAATACTTTGTGTTGGGCCGTATTATCAACCAGGATGTCGATGTGTGGAAGAAGAAAATCATCTTTAGGGCTGGCCCTGTTTAAATCTCTATAATCCACAAACATTCTTACTTTGCCGTCCTTTTTGGGCATGGGAACAATGTTAGCAACCCATTGAGGATAGGAAGTAACATCCAGAAATCCAGCATTGAACTGTTTCATGACTTCCGCTTTGATCTTCTCTGACATGTCAGGTCTCATGCGACGAACTTTTTGTTTCACTGGTGGACAGTCTTCTCTTGTGGGTAGACGATGTACCACGATGTCTGTATCAAGTCCCGGCATGTCTTTGTATGACTAGGCAAAGATCTCAACATAATCATGCAATAGCTGAATTAGACGTTCCTTGACACTCGGCTCTAGGTTGGCACCCACCTTGATTTCCTTTTTATCTTCCTCAGTACCCAAGTTGATTGTATCCAACAGTTCCTCATGAGGCTGAATAGCTCTTACCTCTTATTGTAGTAGTCTGGCCAATTCCCCTGGCACCTCACAATCTTTCTCACTTTCATATTCGGCTTGGTAGATCAGATCTTCAAAGTCACTGAAGGCTATAGCAGTATCGTTACCCATGGGATCCGGAATGGAGGGGTACCTGCAGTTGTGAGTGTGGGTGTGCGTAAGGGTATAGCCAACTTTAAACAATAAAAAATGTAAAAGAAATGACAATGAGCACAAAAGGTTTATATGTGAAAAAGCGTCCATGATTCATTGAATGTCATATGAAGATGAAATAAAAACCCTTACAAATGGACCATTGTGCCTCGGGTAAGACACAAGGTTTTTAAAGTGCGAATTGTTTGTGAATATTACAAGTCCAACAGAAATGTAAAAGATAAATTATTGAGATATGAAAGTTATTGGGACAAAGTCTCTGGCTTCCCAGTTGCGAAGTCCTCCATTGACAGTAGGAAATATCCAATCTTCCAAGCTTACATCTTCTTCCACATCTTCCACTGCGTTGACCTCTCTGTTACTAATCTTCAAAGGTGGCCCTCCAGCACGGGCACGACGCACAGTCTTCTGAGCAGTTAAAGTAAACCCCAAGCCAAACATGTCTGATTTATACGGGATGTTTGGAAGTTGCCCCCAGATGGTGCATCCACCCTCTTCCACTACTGCCTTTGTGTCCTTTAGAGATGACATCCAAAGTGGAGGTCTTGTGATCTTGGGAATCGAGGAAACCGCCTTGGTCGCTGCTACTTCTTGAGAGACTTCTTCAAAATGTTGGAAAGGGGTTTCAATGAACTCGCCATCCAACTCCACATATTGGAAGGAATTTAGATGACTAATCATGTACTCCTCTTCTCCATGGATAGTTATGATCTTTCCTTGGACCGGGTATTTCAGCATCTGATGTAGTGTGGAGGTGACGACACCAGCATTATGAATCTAGGGGTATCCTAACAAATAGGAATAGGAAGGACGGATGTCCATCACATAGAAGGTTGAGTTGAAAACCTGAGTTCCCACCTTTATTGGGATGTCCACCTCCCCATGGACCATCCTCTTCGAACCATCAGATTCTCTCACCACTATGTTACTGGGTTTTAGTGTCAGCCCTTCGCAATCCAATCTATCAAGGGCTTTCTTCGGCAAGACGTTCAAAGATGAACCTGTGTCTACCAAGACATGGGCCAGAGTCGTTCCTCTACACTCCACAGAGACATGTAATTCCTCGTTGTGCTTTCTCCCTCTAGGTGTCAAATCAGCATCGGAGAAACCCAAGCCATTATCAGTTGTCAAACTAGCCACACAATCCTGGAATTGGTCAGCAGACGTCTCTTGTGGCACATGGGTTGTCTTTAAAAAATTTACCAGAGCTTTTGCATGTGCCTCAGAGCACAGAAGCAATGCTAGCATGGAGATCTTGGAGGGGGTTTGTCCCAACTGTTCAACCACATCATAGTCACTCTTCTTTATTATCCTTAGGATCTCTTCCATCTCCTTCTTGGATGTTTCGAGAATATCTAGTGATTGAGCCTTCGTCCGGACAGGCTCTTCTTGAATCCTTTTTCCTCGATTTTCAATAGTAGAAGTATTGGTAGGGATAACAACAAGGGCCGCGTCGTCTTTGTCGGTAGGTATACTTGCAGGTATGATCACTGGTACAAAGGTAATCTTTGGAATGGCCACGGGTCCAAAAACTTATTTGGAGGGGCAATCTCTGGGGAGAAGATTATACCACTACGGGTAATCTTGCTAGTTCCGGAGCTCTCTTCTTCGGTGGTCAACCCATCTTTTTTAATACCATGGTAGTAGATTTCTCCATCATAATTCCATAGTACTATTTTATCTGATTCGTACGGGACCGGCCCGAGCATTGTAATCTTAAGTGGAGTAGTCTTTGGAGCAGATGTAATCCTAATGGGCCTTTTGGGGACCCTGGAAGGATTGGCGTAGATGGTTATGATTGAAACCTCTTTAACTGGAACGGGTGAAACAGGAGCATTCTCAAACAGAATTTCTTGATTGTCAATCAGTCGTTGGATATCTGTCTTCAATAGAGGGCAATCAATTAGAGAGGATAGGAAAATATGGCAGTCTCTATCACAACCTGGGAATATACCAGCTTTCAACAAATTCAACTTAATGATCTGGAGCAGAGTCAAAAGTTTATCCACTGTGGCAACAAATAAATCCTCCTCGACAGCATTGGCATTGTGACCATGCCTAGGCATCGGAGCAGAAATAACATTTGGTTTCTCTGGTGCGTCAAACTCAACTTCTTTGGCATCTATGAGGTCTTGAATCTTATTATTTAATGCCCAACAGTTGTTGGTGTCGTGCCCTGGACTTTCAGAATGGTATGCGCATCTGGCATTCGGGTGATAATGAGGGGACGCCATGTTGGGATTCTTTGGGGCCTCCTTTAAAGTTTCCAGATTCAATTTTAGAAGATGTGGTAAAACCTTGGCTAGAGTCATATTAATCCTGGTGAATTGTCGGACTGGCCTTTCCACCCTTGGCTGGTTATTTCTCAGTTGATCAGATGCGGGCTTTGGAATCATCACGGCCCCCACCGTTGGTTGGCATTCAGTTCTTCCCTGATTCCTCTGTGAATAAAAAGCAGACACCTCTTTCTTCCCAGTGAAAGGTTTTCTCACGGCTGTAGAGGCAGACACATCCTTCTGAATCTATTCGCTTTTTATACCGGCTTCCACCCTTTCTCCGGTTAATATTAGCTCAGTAAACCCAGCAGATGAACTCACAATCAGATGGTTGAAGAAAGGGCCTGATAGGGTGCCCAAGAACATATCCACCAACTCCCTTTCAGACAGAGGAGGTTGCACCCTTCCAGCTAGGTCTCTCCATTTTTGCGCGTACTCTTTGAAACCCTCATTTGAAACCATAGCCATACTCTAAAGTTGAGTACGGGTAGGCGCCAAATCTGCATTATACTGGTATTGCTTATAGAAAGTTGAGGCAAGTTCTTCCCAGTTATGGACATCGGCCCTTCTAATTGGTAAAACCAATCAAGTTGCGTTCCTGATAAACTATGTTGGAAAAAGTGGACCCACAAGTCTTTGTCGGCAGAGTGCGGCTGAATCTTTCTGACATATGATCGGAGGTTCATTTTAGGACAAGACACCACATCATATTTAGAAAATAACGACACTTTAAACTTTGGTGGGATCACAATTCCTGACAATAACCCCAACTCTTCAAAATCTAACCCTGGTACTTTCTATATTTCCATAGCGGTTAAACGCTCTTCCAGAAGCATGTACTTATCATCAGCTGGAGGATACTGTTCCTCAAAGTAGTCTTCCTCTTCCTCCTCTTCTTTAGAGTCTAACGGAACTGCCGTTTCTTTTCCTTTTCTTTCCCCTTCATCAGATGTTGCTGGAAATTCTAAGGTTCTTCTAGCCTGTCCCTGAAACCTTCTGCCCATGATTACCACACCAGCTGGCTTCTTCTCTTTCTTCTTTTTATCTTTCTCTTTTTCCACAAGAGTCTTAAGCTCCTCTTTCCCCTTGGCTAAGGTCATGAGTAACTGTTGAAACTATGTGTTTTGAGCTTGAAAATCTTTGACCGTCTGTTCGAGATCCATCTTACTGAAATAAACAATAGAGAGATGAGGAAACTTATTGCAAAGACCTGTTTATGTCATGATGAATGATATGTATTTATGCAATGCTTTCAAGGATTTAAAAATTCAAATTTGTTTCAAACAAAAAGAAACACACGTTATATTTATAAGATAGAATTTGAGTACATCCATGCCCCTTGGGCAAAATAATACAAAATTCTAAGATAAAAAGACATTGCACATCCTCTTTGGTGCAATGTAGGTATTTAGAGTCTGCTCTTCATGAAGTAGCCTAGTGAGTTCCAAAACCTTCTTCTCACTTGTGTAGAATTGGGCTTCGAAAGTATCACGCTCTCCCTTGAGCTATATCCAATCCCTTTGTAGGTCTTCGAGTGATGTAGGCATGTCAGGATGTAGGATAGTGTATGGAACTTCTCCTTCCTTAATAGGCTCTATAATCACTGGGAGAATGGACGGATAAGGCATCATAAGACTTTGAGCGCGGGTTCATACCCACTTGAGGTAAGGCTCAAGAGGGATGGAATTCTTGTGTCACAAAGTCTTGCTATCTACCTTGTTTAGCATCCTCCAAGCTCAGATGAATCTCTGGCAAAGTCCTTGATCGTTGTTGTCGTAGTCGAAAACCAAGCCTTGAATCAGCATATCATGTGGGCCATCCCTTCGGGCGTAACCAAAATGTCTTAGAGCTAAGCATGGGTTGTAGGTGATGCCTCCCATAATGCCAAGTAGAGGGACATTAAGGAATGCCCCATAACGGTCAACAATGATAACATTCTCTTTGCATCGAGAACACCAATGGATATCTGAATGTTTAAGTGTCATTAACCTTTGTGACCACCTCAAACCTTGCTCATTCTTTAAGACTGGTTGGAGAAGATGAGAAATAAACTATCTTTCCAGGAGGGGAGTACAACATATAAGAATACCTCTTTTCCTCATTGTACGAGTGTGAAAGGAGTGTAAGATATCCCCAAGCAATGTAGGCACCGAGTTGCGAGACATGAAGATTTTGACAGCGCTCACATCTATGAGTTGGTCAGGATTGGGGAACAAGACCATCCCATAGATAAGAAGAGCCACAATCCCCTCAAATGCTTTCAAGTCTAGGGAATTCCAACAGCTTTGAGCTTTCTCAAACAAAAACTTTGCCAAGAAGCCTTTGACACCACTTCTAGTTTCCCAATGAGTTGTAACATCAGATGAGTGCAAATGCAGGGCTTGAGAAATATCTTCTGGCCTTGGATCTCTTTCCCTACCATTGAAGGGTATTTGATTGATAATAGGAATCCTCAGAAGTTGAGAGAATTCTTACAAAGTGGGCACAAGTTGATAGTCAGGAAATGTGAAGCAATGATGCAAACGGTCAAAGAACTGGAAGAGAACTTTCATCAAATCCTCCTCTGTGTTGGAGGTGACCAAGTTGAGTAGATGACCATGCCCCTCGGTGAATGGAGAGTTCTCATGGATCCTTGAAGCTAGCTCCTTGAGTTATGGAGGAATTCTTACAAGGTTGATTTGGATAGTTTTTCTGCGAAGTGAATCCATATCCTACAAAACAAGAACAAAGATGAATCTCCAAAATCCTTGAAATGGTTAGTGGATGCATATGATGTTCATGATGTCCATGATGTTATGTACAAGTATGCATATACAAAAAAATCAAACAAGTTCTTAGTTTAGGCTTGCATGGGGTTTTATAGGTAAGTACCCTCTTGAAGTTTAGTTGGCTCAACCTGTCCTAAAAATAGTAACCGGGTTCTAAGGATCTCAATATCACTGGATTATTTCCTTGGTCATTGTTTCAGCTTAAGCCTCTTTAATGGCGACCGAAATATCCCAAGAAACCAACCCTTAATGAGTGTAGTATCGAGTATCTACCAACTTCGGATTGCACCAAAGCCGGTCATCTCACTACATCCTAAAAGGCCAAGTTGGTCAAGTAAAGGGTTCTAGAAGTTCATTAGTGCTTCATGACATCACTCAGCGGCCCCGTATTCTCTTTGATTAACTCAAAGGCTACCAGTACCCACAAATATGTCACACTAACATAGCTATTGCTTAGACCATGTCGGTATACCCCATACAGTTTCCACAACGTATTGCTATTTACTTATAATGTTTCCCAAATCCGGGTAGAGGATTCAAACCCCAAACAAAGAACCATAATGTAAAGCAAACAAGTCAAATAAAGAAAGCAAATAAATGTGATCTAAACCCTAAGGTAACCCCGCTTTTATAATTTTCCCCAGCAGAGTCGCCAGTTCTGTGATGCGGTGAGAGAACTGACTTGAGGTTTTGCGTTTATCGCAAATGTTGCGGTTAGCAAGAGTCGTCACCGACTTTTCTTTTATCCAAAAGGAAAGGTGAAAAAGCACAGGAAAGACCTTTGAGATGTTTTCTTGAGTTCGGGGGGTAGATTATGAAAAGGGAAGGTGCTAGCACCCTTTTCATCCATGGTTTTCCATGGGCTCTTAGTTACTTGCTTAGATCACTTGCTTTGGTTTGTTTGAAATGGTGTTTGGTGTGATTTTGAAAGTATTTTGTAAAAGAGGCCATTCGTTTAGGCAATCTTTGTAATGATTCTCGTTCGTAAGAATGTATACAAAAATATTTGTCTTTTAAAAATGTTTTTAATGTTTGTAAGATGTTTTTGAAATGTGTGTGTGGGTGTGTGTGTTTTTTTTTAAAATAGCAAGGATTGTTTGAAATGGAGCAAGTAACTTAGAAGCTATCTACCTACTCAAATGTCTTTCTCATACATTTTCCATTCCTTTGACATTGTTGACTTACCATTGATTTGGTAAGAAACCCTATCTTTGGATGTAAACAATTTTACTCAAATGTACATGTAATAATAAAAAAAAAGTTTTATGTCTTGCTTTTGTGTAAAGGAATATTTAATTTAAACCTAAAAAAAAAATAAGAAAAATATATTTAATTTTTTGAAAGGGATTAAACCCTAATTTTTATTTAAAAGAAAATAATGTTTCTGTATTATTATTTTATGCATTTTTTGTATAAAAAATAAATAATATTATACATAAATATTAAAAATTAAATATGTGCAAAAAATAGGTATTTGTAAGTATGAAATGTAAAATAAAAATATTAAGTATATTTAATTATATTTATAAGTTTATTAAGAAAATAAATTACATTTTTATGTGAGAAATAATAAAAAATAAAATAAAAGTGTAAAAATAATTAAGTTATTTTTTAGGATTTTTTATCATTAAAGAAAATAAATAAAAATATTAAATATAAAAAATGAAAAAAAAATATAAAATATGAAAGAGTTAGCAGGGGGTGAAAAAGCAAAATAGTGGTGATGATGCCAGCAAAAATGAGCCCAGGAAGCCAAAAAAGCCCAAGACAGCTTCATACATGTCCTGCCTTCTCCTTCCTCACGCCATGGCCAGTTCAACTTGTAACTTCCTCATGCTTGCATAAAAATGAAAACTTATAACATGAAAAATGTAGCATTTGAACTCACGATTCTAACCATATAAATTATGTAATCTAACTATCAAAGATCAAAGAGAATTTTGAAATCCCTAAATTGTGACCTAAAATTTTCAGAGATTTCAAACTCCAAATTCTCTTAGCACAAGTAATATAAATGCACGATAATGATATGTACAGCTTCGTTATGATGAGAACTACATTTTTTATTCATAGATCGTGGCCTGAGGTTGCCTGTACAAAGAGATAGAGTTTGAAAAATTACCTCCTTCAGTTGGAATCTTGTATGGAAATGCAGGGGCTTTAATGGAGGCCTGATGATTGCTTGAGCTTCCCTGAATCTATTCCAACTCTTACCTTGCTCTGAAAGTTGCTAGAACTCCCTGACCAAGTCTAACTGCAAGCTTCAAATTTAACAATGGCAGATGGTGAAACAGAGGTTACAGAACAGGGATGATGGTTTGGATGAGTTTGATATCAATTATGTAATGTGTTTGAATGATCTAAACACAAAACGCATAAGCCAAATGAGAGTTGGATGTGTTTGTGCAGAAACTGTGTGTTTTGGAAAGATTTTGGTGCTTTGTTGCTTGAAAGAGTTACAGGTCCTTGCCAAACGTGTTATGTGTTGTACATTATTTGCATATTAGTATATAAATGATCTAAAGTCAGCTCTCTATCAGTTGTACAAGCCCTAGCCTTTTTGCCACTTTTCTTGTACTTGAAGCAAATTGACAAGACAAAACTCTCATGCTTGTACCAGCTTGCTTTAGGGTTGGTATGAGTTTGTACAAGTTGCTTGAGACCTGTGTGGTTTGTATGCATCAAGGGGACAGGTTCAAAGCTCCAAGTTGACAAGTTTGCATAAGTGTTTCTTTATGAAAATGGCAATGGAGCCTTTTTGCCCAAAATGGAAGTACAAGTTGTGTAAAAGTTCAAAAGCATGGATAGAGGCTTTGTCAACTGTGTAAGCATTTAATTAAGGAGTGTGTAGCAAGTTTAGGACCTGTAAAGCATGAAATAGACAGCATTGGTTTGATTTGCAACTTGGTCCTTCATGAAAATGACTTGAACAAAAAGTGAGAAAATGCCAACTTCCTCTCTTCGATTCTCCCTACTCAAAAATGATCTTGGAGATTTCTTGGACATTTTGGAAAGCTTAAAATGTTCTCTATAATCAATCTTTGAAATGAATTTTGAGATACCTTTTGGAACTAGGTGAAAAATTTCCATCAAGTTGGGTCCAAAACCTGCCTAAATTAGGGCAAAATTTCACTAAGTTAAGAAGTTCATGACCATGTATTCACAAATTTATAACTTGCGATACAAGCATATTTAGGGAAAAGTTTGTGAAGAAAAGTTGTATATTTCATGGAGGTCTACAACTTTCATGTTGGGAACTTTCCTTGAATCAAAATGCAACATGGTGTAAAAGTGGTGTAAAGTAGAGAAAAAATAAGAAAATTTTTATACTTAGAAAAATTCTAAGTTATGAAAATTTTCAAATTCAAAACCCTAATTTTCAAATTTGGTTTTCTTGATCAACAAGTTTCACATTTTGACATATCTTTATGAATTATGACCCTTGGTACTTGATTTTGACCAAAAAGTCAAAGTTTGGCTTTTCAGTATACAGTTGACTTTTGATCAGTTGACTGCAAATTTCATTTGTAAATTCAATGAACTTGAGATATTTTGAACCAAGTAATTGAGTCAAGATGTTTCCATTGAATCCTTTAAATCATTCTTGAACTCAATTCGTTAATTGCTAGGTTAAAAAATCAGAAATTGCCATTCCTCATTCAAAACCCTAATTTTGACCATTTTGCCCTTTTGATGATTTGATCAAATTTCTTGAGGAGTTGTAATCCAAACTTGATAAAATGGTATATATGAGTCTAAAATGTTGATGTGGATAAAAAATTATGAAGTTTGACTGTAAATTGGCTATGGTTGACTTTTTCCCCAATACAGCTGATTTTTAGGTCAACTGTCCAATTGACTGATCAAAAATGTGGTTCAAGGCTTGAAACTTGTCATGATCAATCTTAGGGGTCCAAAATGATGTATGAAAGTCACATGAAGCATTGGTGGTTCAAAAATACTTGTGCAAACTCAAACCCTAATTTTGGATTATCAGTGCAAGATGAGATGTCCTGAGCTGAGCAAACCCTAATCTTGTCTTAAGTCAAAGAAGTCTTTGTGAGAAAAAACTTGATAAATGAGAGGGTAAATTTTGGGGTACAAAACCATCCAAATAACTTCCAATTAGGTGATTATAGAAAGGACCTATCAGTGTACTCATGAACATGTTAACCAACTCTCTATCAGCCAAAAGAGGTTGAACTTTCCCCGCAAGATCTCTCCATTTTTGTGCGTACTCTTTAAATCCTTCCTCAGAACTCATGGGCATACTTTGTAGTTGAATATAGGATGGTGACAAATCAGAATTGTATTGATACTATTTGTAGAAAGTTGCAGCCAAATCTTCCCAAGCGTGAATATTGGCACCTTCGAGTTGATAATACCATTCCAGTTGTGTTCCAGACATACTCTCTTGAAAGAAATGCAGCCACAACTTCTTGTCAACAGTATGTGGTTGAACTTTCCGGGCATATGACCTCAAGTGCAGCTTCGGGAAGGAAACACCATCATAATTGTCAAAGATAGGAGTTTTGAATTTAGGAGGAATTACAACTCTTTAAACCAGACCTAAACCATCAAAGTTCAATCCAGGCACCTTCTGGATTTCCATAGCTCTCACGCTCTATTCCAGAAAATTATATTTCTCATCAGCGGGGGGATATTGCTCATCCAAATAATCATCTTCCTCTTCATCAAGAAATTTGTCAGAACCAGGACTGCTTCTTTCAGTTTTCACACTCTTACCATCTTCATCATGTTTGTCATCTCCATCCAATGGGATATTAAGATCTTGAGCTTGCTTGACTGGTCCTCTGAACCTCCTCCCCCTGTTGAGGACACCAATTGGTTTCTTTGTCTTCTTCTTCTTCCCATTGGTGACAAGTGCCTTAAATTCTTCCTGTCCCTTGGATAAGTTCAGGAACATTTGTTGGAATTGGGCATTCTGAGCTTGGAGATCTTTGACTGTCTGTTCAAGAGCCATTTCCTGCTGAAATAACAGCAAGAAGATGAGAAAACATGTCTTGAGAAACCTGTTATGTAATGATATAAATGACATGTAGATGCATATGCAATGTTTTCAAGGATCTCGCAGAATTAAAAATTTGAAATATCAGAAAATGAGTCTGGTTGCAGCTTTGTCTGAAGAACTTTGAGTCTTCATCTTTGAACGTCTTTCCATAAAAATCAAGCTCACCATATCAAGTCGGTCCTATCCTCTGACTCAAGAGAATTTACTTTGATCTTGATGACATCTGTCTAGAGGAAAATAAATCCTCTTTCCCCTTGCTAGAAACCTGGCTTATAATAACCATGCACCAAAGATCCTTGAGATCCTTGAAATGGTTAGTGAAAATGCCATGTCATGATGATATAATGTTATGATGTCATGTTCATGTTAGATAAATAGAAAACACAAACAAGTCACACAAGAGCCTTAGGTTTAAAGGCTTTCATGAAGTCCAAAGGTATGTACCCTTCCCCATTTAAGTTAAGTTGGCTTAACCTGTCCTAAAAATAGTAACCGGGTTCTAGGAATCTCATATCACCGATCTTGCTCACATGCTTTATTTTAGCACGACAACTGGCTTGCCACCAAAACATCCCGAGATTCGAATCTCAATAAGCATAGAATCGAGTATCAACCAACCTTGGACTACACCAGAGTCGGTCATCTCACTACCTTCTAATGGCCAAGATGGGTCAATTAAGGTTCTAAAAGTAAGTTAGTTCTAATGACACCACGTGGAAGCCCAATGTTAGCCTTGACTGACTCAAGGAACATTAGTACAAACCAAAGTGTCGCACTATCCGTAGCCATCATTTTAACTATATCGGTCTACGTCGTACAATCTCGATGATCTATTGATACTTACCTAAGGAATCCCTAGATTTGGGTGTAGGATCTTACAAGCAATAATAAACCCAAGCAACCTTTAAATTTAAAGAAAAACAAAAACAGTGAAAACAAGTAAAGTGATCTAACCCTAAGGTGACCTCTCTTTTTTAAGTACTTCCCAGCAGAGTCGCCAGTTCTGTAATACGGTGAGAGAACTGGCTTTTTTGGTTTTATCCAAATGTGCGAATAGCAAGAGTCGCCGTCTACTTTTATTTTATCCAATATTTAGGAAAGGGTGGCAAGAACAGTAAATACATTGATAGATTTTGAGTTCGGGGGTAAGTTATGGAAAGGGAAGGTGTTAGCACTCTTTTCATCTGTAGTTATCTACGAGCTCTTAATTACTTAGTTCACTTTTAAAAAACTTGCTTTGTGTGTGTGTGATTTGTTTCGAAATACTTTTTAAAAGAAAATGTAAGGCTAACTTTGTAATGATTCTTGTATCAGTCCTAAAGAATGCGTACAAAGTGTTTTGAAAATATTTGTTTGAGAGCGATATGTGAAAAATGTTTTTGAGAAAAATTGTGAGCAAGCAATTAGGAGTTTCTTACCCACTAAAGGTATTTCTTATTCTTTTCATTCTCATTTAGAGATAGTACTATCCATATCATTAGTCGATAGGTAGCCCTATCTATTGGATGTGAAGGGACAGGCGTAGGGTCATCGTATGGTCACCAGAGGCAACATATAAGGATACTTTAGCAATTGTAGTGGAGGGACTATCATCATTTACTCGTAGGGACTAGATCATTTTGTAGGAAACTTCGAAGGGTCATCGAGAGACTATGATCTTTATTCGAAAGGGATATAATGATTTGATCGAGGGTCTTTTTGCTAAAGTATTCCCACTTTTGAGGGACGTGACCAATATCGTAAGGAAACAAGAGAGGGCGCTCTAGGGGTGCATGTGTGAAGAGTGTGTTAATTTAATTAGATTATCTTGAATTAGGGTTTTCTACCATTTGATTATTATTCTTGCCCTACAATCCTAATTACTAGCAGTTAAATGTATACAGAAAATTAAAGTGCGGAAAGTAAAGACCTAACCTATTACAGGGCTTTGGGGCAGTTACATAAGAAAATGCGGGTAGGTAAAGTGCAGAATTTAAACCTAAGCTATTACATCTTGTGAGCAGTTATATAATAGGTAAAAATGCGAGTATGTAAATCTACGATATTACAAGAAATTTTTGTGCGATCTATATAATTTCTCTAAGAAAATAAATAGCAAAAGAAATAAGAAAATGTTAGAAAAATGTTTGAATGGTTTTGTATTTTTTGTGAAAAATAATTTGAATGATAATAATAATTAAAACCTAAATTCTAATTGATTTTAATATTTAAGAAAAGAGTTGATTAATTAATTAATTAATTAAATCAAGAAAAATATATGTTAGTTAAAAACCATATACCTAATTCATTAGTATTAGAAAAAATTAGGTTAGTCTACTGATTGATTAATTAATAAAATTAGGGTTAGAAAAAGAAAAATAAAGCAAATTAGGTTAAAAGAGAAAATAGGAAAAAAGATTGCATGGGTGGATGTTGAACCCACGTCCTTCTGGCTTTCATATTGCACTGTTTGCCGCTAGGCCAAGGGTCTGTTGGTGTTTAAGAATAGGCGCTGCATAATATATTGAAAACTTGCGCATTAGATGGAAAATAACAAAAAATATTTGTAACACGCAGGGAGCGAACCCAAGTCCTTATGTTCACAACCCAACTCCTTGACCATCGGTGCTACGCTCCCATCTAGTTATACAAAAACAAACCAATAAATATATATATTAAACAAGTGAACCGGAGAGGTGTCAGAGCCCTAGCTCCGGTTGTCTTCTCTGGTGAGGTGATTTTGTCAACCTGCTAAAATAGCAAAGGTTAGAGATCAAGAAAGACCCTACCCCCTAAATTAACCATTTCAAATCCAATGGTGGCGTTAGTTTTGGCTAATTCAACCTGTACAAGGAGATACGATGAAAACAAAGCAAATCGGTGTAAGAATAGTTATGGGTTATTTTGGTATCATGGGCCTCATGCAAGGGATCAAACCTGCACTAATTCCTCCCAGGAACACATTAGAATTGTTAGTTTCAATAAAAACATCATGAATATTAAAATATAAAATTCACAAAAATATGCAAAACGGTGATGCTTGGAATGCACGTTTCAGGCACTTTTGATCATCAAGATTGATCCAAACTTACTCTATAGTATCTCAGGGTTTGAGTTTAATGGTCGGTTGGCCTTGAGGAGGGCTGGAAATTGATTTCAAGTTTGCTCTAGTTTTGACAAAAGTTGATATTTTTGAGAGAGTGTTCTTGAGGAAAAAATTTTGTGTTCTCTTTGTCTGAATATGCAGTGTATATATAATGGAAGAGATTAGGTTAAAAGATGGGCTTGGTCATCATGTAAAACCTATCTTTGATTTTGTTTGAAAATAAATTGGAATATGACAAAACCATGAAGATTTTTTTTTCAAATAGGTTCACACGGTTTGTAATGTGATCTTGGGCCTCCAAAAGATTAGAATCAAAAGCATTTTATGCCTTATACCTCCACTTAATGTTTATTTGATTTGATTTTGAATTTAAATGAATAAAAATCAAAATAATTTAAATAAAAAATTAAAATGGTGCATGAATGGACTTAGAGGTTTATGATGAGGTCAGGAACATATTTGGACCTTAAAAGATAAGCCCATTAGCCCAAAAAATCAAATTTGTTCAATTTGAGTTTCATGCATTTTCTCAAAATTCCCCAACTTGCACAAATCATATCTCGCTCAATTTTTTTCATATGAAGGTGATATTTGACTTTTTGGAAATCTCAAAATGTCTCCTAAACTTTCATGTTGGTCATTTTTTCATTTGAAGCCTTTATCTTGAGGTGCTTTGACAAAAAGTGTCTTTTTGTTGACTTTTAAAATGACCTATAATGTTTTGGCTCATATCTCTCAAATGAAGCATTTTTGGCCTTGAGCTTAGAGAGACAAAGATTTAAAGAATTGAATTTACTTCAAAATGGGCTTTGGTTGATAATTTTTTGATGAAGTATGTAAAATTTATGCTTTGTCAAAGTTCAGTTGACTTCTCCTAAAGAAAACCCTAATTTAGTAACTTTTGACTTTTGATGAATCTTCAGTTTTCTTGATGAATCATCATTAACCCTTGATCAAATGATGAATGTGAGTTCGAAATATTAATGTTGACCAAAAATCTTGAAGTTTGACTGTAAATTTGTCAAAGTTGACTTTTTGCCCAATATAGTTGATTTTCAATCATTTGAGCAATTGATTGGGAAAACTTGTGTTGCAAGGCTTGAAACTTGGTATAAGGATACTTTGAATCATATGAGACACCATGAAGTCCATTTTAGGCATTAGAAGTCCAATTTTCCCTAAGAAAACTAAAACCCTAATTATAGGTCACTACTTATGAAGAGGATTCACCTGATCATTCTTTGAGTAGTCTTGAGTGTTAGAAACCGTTAGGAGCATGAAGAGGTATCTTGAATCATATTGTCTTGAAAAATGGGAGGGAAAATTTTGGGGTAAAATAGTTACTCTCATAAATCTGATAGTCCTCCAGCTGATTCTTCATCCATAGCATCTGAGTACTGCACAGTGACGTTGATATGTATTTTGCCTCTGATGTTGAAAGTGAAATTGTTGATTTCCTTTTTCTTGACCATGAAATCAGATTCTTTCCAGAAACTGACAATTTCCAGAAGTACTCTTCCTCTCCAGTCTGTCTCCAACGTAATCTATATCACAAAAACTAAAAAGAGTGTACTCTGATGTTTTCTCATACATCAAGCCAAGGTTAGTTGTTCCTTTCAGATACCTCAGAATTCTCTTAACAACAGTTAGGTGAGATTCCCTAGGATCAGATTGGAATCTAGCACATAAATGGATGCTTAATAAATATCAGGTTTGGAAGCAGTTAAATACAGAAGAGAGCCTATCATACCACGATACAGCTTCTAACATACCTTTCCACTTACCTCATCTTTCTCTAGAATGCATGTTGGATGCATCAGGGTCTTTGTTGATGTGTTGACCATCATGTTAAAATTCTTGAGAAGTTCTTTAGTATACTTACTCTGATGAATGTAAGTAACTTTTGATTGTTGATCAATCTAAATTCCATAAAGAACTCCAGTTCTCCCATCAAACTCAGCATGCATCAACTTAGAAAATTCCTTGCAAAGAGAGGGATTAGCATAACCAAAAATAATACCATCAACATAAATTTGAACTATCAGAATATCATTTTTGAATGTTTTACATAAGAGTGTAGTATTAACCTTCCCTCTGGTGAATTTATTTTCTAAAAGAAAACTACTCAGTTTGTCATACCAAGCTCTGGGAGCTTGCTTTAGACCATAAAGAGATTTCTTGAGTTTAAAAACATAATATGATTTCTCAGAGTTTTCAAATCCAGGAGGTTGTTTAACATATACTTCTTCATAAATGTAATCATTTAGAAATACCTTCTTAACATACATCTGATAAAGGATGATGTTATGGTTAATAGAGAAAGAAATTAATAAATGAATTGCTTCTAACCTGTAAAATGGTGAAAAGGTTTCTGTATAGTCTATTCCTTCATGCTGATTATAACCTTGTGCAACCAGCCGTGCCTTGTTTCTGACAACTTCACCCTTCTCGTTGAGCTTGTTTCTAAACACCTATCTAGTTCCAATGATGTGGACACCTTTAGGTTTATGAACAAGATCCCATACATCATTATTTGAGAATTGGTTCAATTCTTCTTCCATTTCCATAATCCAGTATTTTTCTAGAAGGGCTTCATCAATAGATGTTGGCTCAATCAGAGACACCAAATCCAAAAGCATCTCTTCAGAAGGTTTGAAGGCTAATCTGGTTTTGACAGAAGCATCTTTGTTTCCTAGAATTAAATCTTCAGGATGAGAGATTGCAATCCTACTTCTCCTTTGTTGTGGGGGGTCAGAAGGAGCAACAACAATATCAGAAGTGAGAAATTCTAATTCTTTTGACTTATTGTACCTTCTCCTTAGGTTCTAAAAAGGTTACCTCCAAGTATACAAACTTTTCAACTAGATTTGACTTTTCAGAGTTAAGCTTATCATTGAATCTGACATGAATTGATTCTTCCACAATTTGTGATTCCGTGTTATAGACTATGTAGCCTTTTAAGCATTCAGAATATCCTAACAACAAACACTTTTGTGCTTTGGAATCAAACTTTCTCAGATTCCCTTTAGTGTTCAACATAAAATATATACATCTAAAAGGATGAAAATAAGAAATGTGGGGCTTTCAATTCTTCCACGGTTCATGTGGACTCTTACCCAAAATAGGTCTTATAGATATCCTATTCTGAATGTAACAAGCTATATTTAGTGCTTCTTCCCAAAAGTGCTTATCCAATTCAGTCTCTTGGATCATGGTGCGAGCCATTTCTTGCAATGTCCTACTCTTTCTCTCTACAATCCCATTTTGTTATGGAGTTCTAGGGAAGAAGAAATCATGGGATATACCATAAGAATCAAAAAGATTTTCAAAATCTTTGTTTTCAAATTCTCCGCCATGATCACTTTTGACTATGACTATTTGTAACTCTTTTCGTTTTGCACTTGAGAGCAAAAGGAAGCAAACACAGAATATGACTCATCCTTGTGTCTTAAGAATTTTACCCATGTTCATCTGCTGTAATCATCAACAATGACTAGTCCATATTTCTTTCCATTGACAAAAGCAGTTTTTACTAGTCCAAAAAAATCAATGTGAAGAAGTTCTAATGGCCTAGAGGTAGAAACAACCTTTTTATCTTTAAAAGAAGTTTTTGAAAACTTGCCTTTATGATATGCTTCACAAAGAGCATATGAAGAATACTTCAGATTGGGCAAGCCGCTGACTAATCCAAGCTTATTTAGTTGAGATATTTTCTCAAGCTAACATGGCCCAGGCGTTTGTGTTAGACCCACTGCTCTTCATTGACAGACATAAGACATTTTACATTCTGGTTTTTCAAATCTGATAACCTGATTTTGTAAATGTTGTTCTTCCTCTTACTATTAAATAGAACTGAGTCATCCTTCTGACTTACAGCCTTATAAGATGTTTGATTAAAGATGATGTCATAACCATTGCCACTAAGTTGACTGATTGACAATAAGTCATAACCTGTGTTTGTATTTAATAGAATCAAAACCTTCTTGTTCAAAACATTTCAGTTCAGTGCCAGCAAGCACGAAATGTTCAGAAAGTGGTTTTGGTTTGAAAATCAGATTCTCATGAATTATTTTTTATGGTCCTGAGTATCCCAAGCCTCTTCTTCTTATGTTTCTACTAACGCCATAGATCATTGCAGCTATCTTGCTTCTATCTATGCTTTTAGTTAAGAAGTGCTGAAAAGCTCTACCATGTTTGATTACTTCATCAATAATAGATGTGCTATAAGTGATCTCTTCTTCCAACTTTGATACTTTGCTTTTAAGAGCAAGATTTTATTTTTCTAAAGCAAATATCTTTTCATTTAAATTAGAATTGTTTTGCTCACTCTTAGTAAAGTTCTCAAAAGTAACTACAAAAGTCTTTTTCAGAGTTTTGTGTTTACTTAGAAGAAGTTGATATTTTTCCATCACTTCTGATAAACAAGACTCAAGTTCAGTACGAGAGAGAGAAGAAAATACCTTTGTTTCATCATCAGAGTCTGACTCATCATCAGTTGTCAATTCACACTCTAAGTTTACTTCACTCGCGCTTGGTTTGGCCATGAGTGTCACATTAGCATATTCTTCATCAGAATCTTCCTCTTCTGACTATGAATGATCCCATTTTGACATGAGGCCCTTCTTTACTTTGAAAACCTTCTTGGGTTTCTTATCTTTTCTGAGCTTTGGACATTCATTCTTGTATTATCCAGGCTCTTTGCACTCATAACACCTAACTTGTTTTCGAGAAGCTTTCTTTTGACCAGATGTAGATTCAGGTCTACCTTTTGTTCTTTTTAGTCCTCTGAACTTTCTTTGTCTATGTTTCTATAGCTGGTTTATCCTTCTGGATATTAAACAAACTTCATCTTCATTCGAATCTTCTTCAGATTCTTCAGATTCTTCTTCCGCTTGAAAAGCCTTTGTCTTTTCAGACTTAGACTTCAAAGCCACGGATTTACCTTTTCTATGAGGTTCATCTTCTTGAAGTTCAATCTCATGACTTCTTAAAGAACTGATTAGCTCCTCAAGACTGGAGTTGTTCAGATCCTTGGAAAACTTTAAGGCAGTTAACATCGGTCTCCATTTCTTAGGAAGACTTCAAATAATTTTCTTGACATGATCTGCAGTAGAATATCCTTTGTCCAAAATCCTGAGTCCTACGACAAGCATATGGAATATTGAAAACATAGTTTCCATAGATTCATTGTCTTCCATTCTTAAGGCTTCATATTTCTGAATTAGGGTCAAAGCCTTTGTCTCCTTAACTTGAGTGTTGCCTTCATGAGTCATCTGAAGAGAATAAAAAATAGACTTTGCATTCTCTCTATATGTGATTGTGATACGGTGGGAGAACTGACTAGAGGTTTTTCATTTTGTTTGCACTTGTGCGGTTAGCAAGAGTCGACACTGACATTTCTTTTATCCAAAAGGAAAGGTAAAAAAGCACAGGAAAGACCTTTCGAGAATTTTCACGGGTTCGAGGGGTAGATTATGAAAAGGGAAGGTATTAGCACCCTTTTCATCCATGGTTTTCCATGGGCTCTTAGTTACTCGTTTTAGATCACTTGCTTTTGTTTGATTGTGTGCTTGTGTTGTGGGTTTTGAAAGTATTTTGGAAAGTTTCTTTGTAATGGTTTTTGTCTCTATAAGAACGTATGCAAAGTTTTTTTTCAAAAAATGGTTCAAAGATGTGTTTGTGAATCGTGTTTTGAGAAGTGGTTTGAAAAAGAGGTTTTGTAATGGTTCTCGTCTTTATAAGAACGTATATAAAACGTTTTATCTTTTGAAAATGTTTTGAAATGGAAGTGTATGTGTGAAAGTTTTTGTCGTGAGCAAGCGAGTAACTAAGAGCGAATCTATCTACTCGAAAGGTCTTAAATTGTTCTTTTTTTCTTCCTTTTAATGGTGCTATCTTACCATTAATTTGGTAAGAAGCCCCATCCTTGGAGATGAAGGGACAGGCGCGGGTCAATTTTACAATCATTGAAGGCAACTTGTGAGACGCTCTAGCAATTTTTTAAGGGACGAGATCGTTTTATTGAAGGCAACATCGAGGGTCATCGAGGGACTACGATCTTTGTTTATCGAAGGGTCATTTGCTAGAGTGTCTCATATTCGAGGGACATGATTGTATTTCCGAGGCAACAAGCAAGGTTACCCTAGATATGCGCGTGTGAGAAGTGTGTTGATTTCCAGTTATTTATTCTTGGATTAGGTCATCTAGCGATTGATTTTTGAATCTTGCCATACATGCCTAATTACTACACAGTATCTAGAAAGCAATAAATTGCGGGAATTAAAAGTCTAAGCTATTACAAAAGTATCCGGGAATGGGGGTAATTATTACAAATGGGGATGAGTCACATAAAAAATAGCAATGTCTAAATATTACAACCAAATCGAATTGTTGTGCGATTCAATATAAAGCTAAGACAATTTACGAAAATAAAATCAATAAAGTATGAAATGTATGTATTTACTTGAAAAGAGATAAATAAAAATCTATTATAAAAAGATTAAAAAAATTTATTATTATTATTCTTTTATGTATTTTTATTAATTACGTAACCTAACTTTAAAGAAAGAAAATAAATTAAGTTAAAGTTAATGTTTTGATGTTTTTATTAAGTGTAAGAAAATTAATAATAAAAAAAATAAAATGATAAAAGAAAACTAATTAAGAAAATCAAATTAATTTTTACAAAAATGAAGTTTTAACATATTATTAACACAAAGAGATAAAACAAATCAAATTAAATTGAAACAAAACAAGTTAAAATGGGCTTGGGATTGAAAGGTGTTAGGCCCAAAGATGTTATGTGTTAATTCTGAAACAAATAAAAATAAACAATGCCAGAATGGGGGAGGGGTGCGAGCTAGTACGTGTGGGCTTGAGAAAATGTAAACAGAGGGCCCAATTCCTTAAGTTTGTTTAATGCTTCTGATTAGGGTAAACAACATTTAGGGTTTATGCTCTCTTGCGCTCACAGCAGCGCCGCTCTGTTCGTCTCTCTCACTTCTCTCAAATTCATTCATCTTTCTCGCTCTGAGTCCCTAATCGTTACTAATTCATGAGAGAAACGCTTTTTTTCTGGGTAAAACCTAGGTTCTGAGATGGAATCATCTAAAGGGTTTAACATGCACTCTTATTCTGATCTTCCTCTCGTCGTCTGTCACCGGAGCCCCTCTCTCACTGCCTAGCCAAGCCCTAATGGCTTCGCTCTTTAAAGGGTATGATTCTGTTTTTTTTTTACGATTTTGTTTGATGGTTAAACGAGTTTTTGTTATTGTTATGCCTTATTCACGTTTTCTCTGTTAACCTATTGTGCTATATGTTTGAGATGCAGTAAATAGTTTGACAAGAAATATACCTTTGGAGCTTTTCTATGAGAGGATAGTGAGATTTGAGATGAGACACTCCCTGGTGACGGGCTGGGCAAGGAGGAGGAAATGATGAGGAAGGTGCTAGGTAACCTTCCCTCTTTGCTTTGAACAATGATGATGTTTGCTTCTGAGACTTTGTTATTTTGTGCTTTGAATGATGTTGTTTGATGATGATGATGCTGATTGCTTCTGAGATTTTGTTTTCTTGTAAGTTTGCTGGATATTGCTTTGATACCTTGACAGCTTGACGGTTTGCAAGTTGGTTTGAAAATGGCCTTTTGGGGTTTACTGTTTTTTTTAATGTTGAAGGTTGTTGGTGTTTCTTTGACAGTTTTGGCCAAATGTTCTGAGTTGTTGGTTTGGTTATACAGGTTTTGGCTATTTTGAACTTGTTAACAGGTTTGAGCTGGGATGATTTTTTTGTTAACAGTTTGCAAACTTTTTGTTTTCTTGGTTTGGCCCTGTTTATTACAGTTTTTGTTTTAACTCTTTGGACTTGGATGCTTTTTGATGGTTATGTTGAAAAATGGTTTTGGATGTTGAAATGGTTTTACAGATTTCTTGTTGGAAACTAGGTTTGGTGGTTACAGTTTGGCCTTGTGAGCTGAGTTACAGGTTTTTGAATGTTTGAAATGAGTTGTATGTTTGGTGGATGGTTTTGGGATTTTTGAATTGTTCTGGTTTGACAGTTTGTGGTTTTTTTTATTTGTGGCTATGCAAGTTTGATATTGTTGTTGTTTGATAATTTTTTTTGTCCTCTCTCTCTTACACCATCTCTACTGTTATATTGGCTTTTTTCTTTGACAGTTTTGCAGCTTATTCAAAATGGTGGGAAACCACCAAATTCTTTGGGATTTTCTTCTTAGGCTCTTTTCCTTGCAGTTTTGTTTGCTAGCATTTTTGGTGCAATTGTGACAGCAGGGCAGCATCCCCTAGGTGACTTCTTTCCTCTTCCTCTCTTAATGACCCTAAGCCAAATAGTTTCTGAAAAGTTTACAATTTTTAATGGAAAATGATGAAATGGCTTATGAACAAGCCTCTTGCTTGTTGACTTAGTTTTATATTTTCTTCTTGTTGATGCTCTTTTGTCTGCTTATGCTGCTTGCCATTTTGCTGTTGGAATTTTGTTTGCATCCTGGTATGCGGACATGCTGTTGTCTTGTGTAATTTGCGCGCCTGCTGCCTGTTTGGCCATGCTGCTTATATATTTTCACTTGTTTGGGAAATTTGCGCGCCTGCTGCCTGTTTGGCCATGCTTCTTGTATATTTTCACTTGTTTGGCCAGCTTTGCTGGTGCTTGGATAAATTGCTTGCATTCTTTTTAATTTGGATAGCTTTGCTTACATTTTTATTTTTCTTTTTTTATGAACCTAGAAGAGAAATCTTCTTGTGATTTGCAAAAATAGAAAAATAAAAACGTGATGAATTAAAAGTAGCCCTCTGATTCCAAATTGCAAACTTTAATGATGAACACATTTTTTCTTTTGAAAATTCTTAACCATGTCCAATTAACTGTACTGATCAATTTTCTGTCTTTTGTTTTTCATGTGAGCGCAAACTGGATGGTGGCAAAGCAGAGGAAGCAGAAGATTCTTTGGCGTGCATGGAAACAATGGAAGCTTAGTCATTCTTAGGCTTAGATTTTTCCTTTGTAATTTAGATAGGAATACTCAAATAATTGTATTAATTTATTTTTTCAAATACAATAAGTTGTAAAAACTTAAAGCATTTAAATAACAAATTGTATTGTAACAATTTTTGAAATAAATGAAAGAAATTCATATGAGGTATTTTGATGTCCATTAAAATCTTTTACTGTCAATAACTTGCAATTTTCTATTCGCATCTTCACTAATTTTGTAAGATTCCTGATTAAGATGATTGAAATTGTATTCCAATAATTCCAACCAAGATAACTTAAATTCCAGTGATCATGTAATCTAGCCACTGCATTCCAAATGAACATGCACTGTGTATTCCTCAAACAAATGTTTATTCCATAAACAAACAAATACTTATTCCATTAACAAGCAAATGTCTTAACAGACGCAAATTATCTGGTTAACTTGGATCAAACCAAACATGAATGTTCCCAATGACAGTCTTAGATCCCACCTCTTGTCCCAAATGAATATGCCTTGAAAATAAACAGTAACCTTTCAGTAAACTTAAAAAGCATGAAAACGTGTGAAAGCCAATTGGATCTTTGTGAGTTCATTTCTTCTGAGAATTGCAAGTAAAAACCCTAATTGCTGGTTTATTGCCACAGGAGAAAATTTGTCTGATCGATTCCTGAGCCAATCTTGAATATCTGAGAAACCCTATAGTTGTGATTTCTGTAAAAAATGGGAGGGCAAATTTTGGGGTACAACAGCTGCCCCTGTTCAACCTTCTTGAACCTGAAGAGTTAGATCGGTGAGTTTTGTCATTCGTGACTCGAAGGTAAAAGATGATTGGATACTAGAGTGCCTGTAAATTTTCACTCATCAAAATGTAGTTGAGGGAATGGGCTTAAAGATGACATTTGGAGATGTGATAGAATCTTGTTGGAGATGGGCTTAAAGATGTCATCCAAGACTATTTCTTGAATTGAATGTTGTAAGTCAGAAAAATAAGTATCAGAATGGTATCCGTATTTGAAACGTATTTGAACTGTATATGTACTTGGAATCTGGATAAGCGACAAAATGACTTCCGTATCTGGAGTGTATTTGTACTGTATCTTGAAATTAAGTCTGAATGAGTGACAAAATGGCTTCCGTGTCTGGAGCGTATTTGGACTGGGAAAAAGCTAGAATAAGTGACAGAATGGCAACCGTGTATGGAGCGTATCTGGATTGTATCTGAAGTTGAGATATGTATGAGTAGCAGAATGACTTCCGTGTCTGGAGTATATCTAAACTGTAACTGGGATCTGAATAAGTGACAGAATGACTTCTGTGTCTGGAGTGTATCTGTACTTGGGATCTTGATAAGCGACAGAATGACTTCTGTGTCTGGAGTGTATCTGGACTTGAAATTGATAGTTGAATCTAAATGAGAAATAGAATGGCTTCCGTATCTAGAGCGTATCTAATCTGTATCTGATTGTTGAAGTCTGAATGAGAAATAGAATGGCTTCCGTATCTAGAGCGTATCTAATATGTATCTGATTGTTGAAGTCTGAATGAGTGACAAAATGGCTTCCGTGTCTCGAGCGTATTTGGACTGTATCGGAACTTGGAATTTGATTAAGTATCAGAATGACTTCCGTGTCTGGAGTGTACCTGTACTGTATCTGAAGTTGAGATTTGAATGAGTGACAGAATGGCTTCTGTGGCTGGAGCGTATATGGACTGTATCAGTGATCTGTGGATATTTTGTTATAGATAGCTGTTAATCTTATCCTGAAAAGGGTAGAATGTTAGCTGAAACACGAAGTTATGTTGCATGAAATGTATGATGCAATAAATGTGTTTTATCCATGCTTATGATGTAATGTATGCGCATGTAAGCTGATTTGCTGTGTTGCTGGGGAAAATAAATCCTTGACTGCCGCCGGGGGAAATAAACCCTTGACTGTTGAGGATTCCTGCTGTGAGAATAATGCCATATACTTCTTGAGGAATCTGCTTGGGGAATACAGAGAATTTTAAAGACTTCTATTGGGGATTACTGACGGGAGTCTTTGTTCTGTCGAGAAGCAATAAAACTCTGTGGAAAAAGTTTATCCTGCAATGAAAGCTCTGTGGGGAAAAGCTTAAATCCGCTGGGGAGTTTAGGAGTTTGGGTTGTATGCCACTTTACTGGGGAGTTACCCTAGGTTGGGGAGAAACAGAAGTTAACTATTAACTGGTTGATTTTCAGGCTTCAAGACAATTTGCTGGGGAAACCTGGAGAAACTGGATAATTTCCGCCGTGGGTTAGAAGTTTCAGCTCCGTGGGGAATTGGTAGTTGGTAGTCTCATATCCGCTGGGGATCTGTAGTCTAAAGTTTTGGCTCCGCTGGGGGGATCTTAATGACGTGTTGTAGAGATTGCTCATGGAATAGCCTAAAGACGTTTTCCTAATCTTTCTACCTGTCAGTAATTACTTTTTTCATCCTATTTATTTATAAACGTTAATTATGTTCAAATGCATATGTTCATTAATGAATCATTAGACGTTTTTGCAAATAAAAAACAAGTGTAAAGAAAAAGGAAAATAGTTTTTTGAACTTTGAAAGAGATATCTTTGTATTTACTTTGAATAAGTGTTTTGTACAAAGGAGACAGACATCCTAGTAAGAGGATGGTGTCGTAAAAACATGAGAAACATTTATACAAAGAAAGATGGCTAAGTGTAAAAAATTCCATGGGGTTCCCATTCTGCTATAGCCTTCGTAATTCCGAATATCTTGTTTGTTCGTTGCTTCATCCGAAGATGATTGGATTGATCAGAAGCCTCAGAGTTTGTTTGTGAAGAGATTGTCCTTAAAGTGATTCGACGAGACATAGCCATACTTTAATTCCCTAACTTTTGCCTGGACCGCCCTTTCGGGTTTTCAGTCCACCGGGAAACCCTTTTTTGCCCAAGTCGCCCTTTCAGGTTTTCAACTTGCCGGGTGTACAAATTTTTTTTGTTTTATCCCTAATTTTTGCCTTAACAGCCCTTTCGGGTTTTCGATTCACCGGGATGCCCTTGTTTTTCCTAGGTGTATCAGCCTAGCGGGTCTCTTATGCGTAGTATCGTTTGACTATGTTTATGTTCGCAGGGTGCGGCAGATCGTCACCGTCCATGGTGGTTAAAATCATTGCCCCACCAGAAAAGATGTTTTTGATCACAAATGGTCCTTTGTAGGTAGGAGTCCATTTCCCCCTGGGATCACTTTGCGGCAAGATGATGCGCTTGATCACAACATCTCTAACTTGATACACTTGGCGCCTGACTTTCTTGTTGAAAGCTTTGATCATCCGTTTTTGATACGTCTGACTGTGGAAAACAGCGGTAAGTCTCTTCTCGTCAATTAAGTTTAACTGATAAAGTCGGGTTTGGATCCAATCGTCTTCACTCAAACCAGCATCCTTCATGATTCTCAAGGAGGGAATCTGAACCTCAATAGGTAAAACAGCCTTCATGCCATATACCAAGGAATAGGGTGTTGTCCCAGTTGAAGTACGAGCCATGGTACGGTAACCGTGGAGAGCAAACAGTAACATCTCATGCCAATCTTTGTAGGTGACTGTCATCTTTTATATGATCTTCTTGATATTTTTGTTCGCAGCTTTGATAGCACCGTTCATCTTTGGCCGATAGGGAGATGAATTGTGATGTTGAATCTGGAACTGCTCGCACAAAGCGGTCATCATAGTATTGTTAAGGTTTGTACCCTTATCAGTGATGATCCTTTCGGGGATACCGTACCGGCAAATGAGGTTCTGCTTGATGAAGCAGGCAACAACATTCTTTGTAACGGAGGAGAAGGAAGCTGCTTCGACCCATTTTGTGAAGTAATCAATGGCCACCAGAATAAAATGGTGTCCATTGGATGCTGTAGGCTTGATCTCTCCAATCATGTCGATTCCCCACATGGTGAATGGCCAAGGAGATGTTAAGACGTTGAGAGGCACTGGAGGTATATGTACCTTGTCCGCATAAATCTGACATTTGTGACAAGTTCTGGAATAATGATAGCAGTCAGCTTCCATGGTAGACCAGTAGTAGCCTTCCCTTAGAATCTTCTTAGCCATCGTATGACCGCTAGAGTGGGTGCCAAAGGTACCATTGTGTAGTTCAGCCATGATCTTTTCAGCTTCAATCTTGTCCACACAACGAAGCAGAATGCAATCATGATTGCGCTTGTATAGGGTACCATTGCTCAGGAAGAACTTAGCTGAGAATCTCCTTAAGAACTTTTTATCATTGGCTGAAGCTCCTTCAGGATATTCTTGAGCCTCGAGATACCTTTTGACTTCGTGAAACCAAGGTAGGTCCACTACTTCTTCGGTATTAATCTCGTGACTGTGTGCGGGTTCGTCCATCCGTTCAATGGTGATCTGGGGAGCCTCGTTATCCCAATTAAGTTTAAACATGGATGACATTGTAGTTAGAGCATCTGCTAGATGATTTTCTTCTCGCGGGAAGTGCTCGAAGGTAATCTTCTCGAAATGTGGTAGCAATGTCAAGACATGTTCTTTGTAAGAGATGGGGTTGGGATGTTTAGTGTCCCACTCTCCTTTGATCTAACTGATGACCAAAGTTGAGTCCCCAAATACAATCAAAGATTTGATTCCCAAGTTTATGGCAGCCTTGAACCCAAAGATACAAGCTTCATACTCGGCCATGTTGTTGGTGTAGTTGAAGCAAAGTATGGCGGTGAAAGGAGTATGGCAACCTTCTGGAGAGATAAGTACCGTGCCGATACCGTTGACAAGTGCATTGGAGGCACCATCAAAGTACAGGGTCCATCGGGATCCTTGTTCAGGTCCGTCATACGGTCTGAAGTCTTCAATGTTGTCCAATGTCATAATGTCTTCGTCGGGGAAGTCGAATCTCATGGATTGGTATTCTTCGAAAGCTTGATGGGCCAGATGATCGGCTAGTACACTCCCCTTTATAGCTTTTTGGGTCGTGTACTGTATATCATACTCTGTGGGGATCATTTGCCATCTAGCTATTCTTCCAGACAAAGCAGGCTTCTCAAAGATGTATTTGATTGGATCCATCTTAGATATCAGCAAAGTGGTATGAGTCAACATATACTGCCTTAGCCGGCGAGCAGCCCATACCAAAGCGCAACAAGTTTTCTCGAGCAGTGAATATCTTGTTTCACAGTCGGTAAACTTTTTGCTAAGGTAATAAATGGCATGCTCTTTTCGGCCAGACTCGTCATGCTGCCCTAGTATGCACCCCATTGAATTCTCTAGGACGGTCAGATACATGATTAGAGGTCTTCCTTCGACGGGTGGCATCAAGATAGGAGGTTCTAGCAAATACTCCTTGATTTTATTGAAAGCAACTTGACAGTCATCATTCCATTTAACTACCTGATCTTTCTTCAACAGCTTGAAGATTGGTTCACAGGTAGATGTTAGGTGAGAAATGAACCTTGCAATGTAGTTTAGGCGTCCCAAGAAACCTCTGACCTCCTTCTCAGTGCGAGGAGTGTGCATTTCTCGTATAGCCTTGACTTTGGCAGGATCAACCTCGATGCCTTTGTTGCTGACAATGAAACCCAAGATTTTGCCGGACCGGACTCCGAACGTGCACTTGTTAGGTTTCAATCTGAGCTTGTATTCCTTCAACCTGACAAACAGCTTTTGCAAGTGGTCGAGGTGTTCTTCTTCAGTTTGTGATCGGGCTATCATGTCATCTATGTAGACCTCTATTTCATGATGTATCATATCATGAAACAAAGCTACCATGGCGCGTTGATAGGTTGCCCCAACATTGTTCAGTCTGAATGGCATCACTTTGTAGCAGAATGTACCCCACTGTGTAACAAAAGTAGTTTTCTCCATGTCTTAAGGCGCCATTTTGATCTGGTTGTAACCTGAAAATCCGTCCATGAAAGAAAATACCTTGTGCTGAGATGTATTGTCAACCAAGATGTCAATATGCGGAAGTGGAAAGTCATCTTTAGGGCTGGCCCTATTTAAGTCTCTGTAACCCACGCACATCTTCACTTTGCCGTCCTTCTTAGGCACGGGCACAATGTTAGCAACCCATTGTGGATAGGATGTAATAGCAAGAAATCAAGCATTGAACTGCTTCATAACTTCTGCTTTGATCTTTTCAGACATGTCGGGCCTCATGCGGCGAACTTTCTGTTTAACTGGTGGACAGTCTTCTCTTGTGTGGAGACGGTGTACCACAATGTATTTATCAAGTCCCGACATGTCTTCGTAGGACCAGGCGAAGATCTCAACATATTCATTCAACAGCTGAATTAAGCGCTCCTTGAAGTTTGGCTCTAGGTTGGCACCCACTCTGACTTCTTTTCTGTCTTCCTTAGTACCCAAGTTGATTGTCTCTAACAGATCCTCATGAGGTAGAATAGCCCTTTCTTCCTGTTGTAGCATTCTAGCCAATTCTCCCGGCACTTCACAATCTTTATCACCTTTGTATTCGGTATGGTAGACCAGATCTTCAGAGTCACTGAAGGTCATAGCAGAATTATTACCCATGGGATCCGGAATGGAAGGGTACCTGCATTTGTGAGTGTGGGTGTGTGTAAGGGATAGCCGCCTTTAAACAAATAAAATGCAAAAGGAAAGAAAATGAACAAAAAAGTTTATATGTGAAAACGTCCATGATTCATTAAATGGAATATGAAGATGAAAAATAAGAACCCTTACAAATGGACCTTTGTGCCTCGGGTAAGACACAAGGTTAAAAAAGAAGTACGAATTGTTTGAGCATTATTACAAACCAACAGAAATGTTTGAAAGATAAATTACTGATTTATGAAAGTAATGGGAACAAAGTCTTTTGCCTCCCAATTGCACAATCCTTCGTCAACAGTGGGGAAAATCCAGTCTTCCAAGTTGCTCTCCTCTTCACCATCCTCCAAAGAATTGACTCCATGATGGGTGATCTTCATTGGTGGCCCTCCAGCCCAGGAGCGACGCACAGCCTTTTGAGCAGAAGCAGTGAATCCCAAGCCGAATTTATCAGATTTAAAGGGAAAGTCAGGAAGTTGCCCCCAGATTGTGCTTCCTCCTTCTTCAATCACGGCCTTAGCATCCTTCAAAGAAGACATCCTAGGCGGAGGTCTTGTAGTCATGGGTATAGAAGCCACTGTCTTGGTTGCCGCAATCTCCTGAGCTACCTCCTCAAAGTGCTGAAAGGGGGTTTCGATGAATTCACCATCCAATTCCACATAGCGGAAAGAGTTAAGATGGCTTATCATGTATTCCTCTTCGCCGTGAACGGTTACAATTTTCCCATGGACAGGGTACTTGAGCTTTTGATGCAGAGTAGAAGTGACGGATCCAGCATGGTGAATCCAAGGTCTTCCCAACAAGCAAGAATAGGAGGGACGGATGTCCATCACATAAAATATGGAGTTGAAGGTTTCAGTTCCTACTTTGATCGGGATGTCCACCTCCCCGTGGACTATCCTTTTAGAACCATCAAAGGCTCTGACAATGATGTTGCTGGGCTTCAGAGTTAGGCCTTCACAATCCAGCCTATCCAATGCCTTCTTCGGCAAGACATTCAGTGAAGAACCCGTGTCCACCAGAACGTGTGCTAGAGTAGTCCCTCTGCATTCCACCGAGACATGCAAAGCGTCATTATGTTTTCTCCCTTTTGGTGTTAAATCGGCATCGGAGAATCCTAGACCATTGTCAGCTGTTAGGCTAGCTACACATTCCTGGAACTGATCCGCGGAGGTTTCCTGGGGCACATGGGCCGTCTTCAAAAATCTGATCAGAGCTTTAGCATGAGCTTCTGAACAAATCAGCAAGGCGAGCATAGAGATCTTTGAGGGGGTTTTCCCCAGTTTCTCCACAACATCATAATCGCTTTTCTTGATTATTTTCAGAATCTCCTCCATTTCTTTTTGAGAGGTTTCGGGGATGATCAATGGCTGAGCCCTCGTCCTGACGGGCTCTTCTTGGATCCCTTTCCCTCTATCATCAGCAGCAGCAGAGGGGACAACCATAGGATTTATAACTTCTTCAATAATTGGAGTTCTCGTAGATATATTTACCGGCACAGGAGTGACCTTAGGAGTAGCTGAGGGTCCGAAGATTGCCTTTGGAGGGGCAATCTCCGGAGAGAAAATTCTTCCACTATGGGTGATTTTACTCGTTTCGACAATGTTTCCAATGTCGGAAGTCTATTCATCAGAACTCTCTTCATTCGATTCAATTTGCATAACACCGTGGTAAAAGATCTCTCCCCCATAGTTCCACGGTATTGATTTTTCGGACTTCTACGGGACGGGCCCCGGCCTAGTTATCTTCAGAGGTACAGTCTTCGGATCGGATGTAATCTTAACAAGTCTTTTGGAGACCTTGGAAAGATTGGCGGATATGGTAATTATTGAAATATCATTGACAGGAGTCGGTATAGCAGGAGACTTCTCAAATAGGATTTCTTGGTTATCCATTAGGCGTTGGATGCCTAACTTCAACAATAGACAGTCGGTTGGTAAGGATGAACAAAGGCAGCAATCTTTTTCACATCCTGGGAAAATCCCAGCCTTCAACAAACTCAACTTGATTATCGGTAACGGAGTCATTAAATCATCAACAGTAGCAATAAAAAGATCTTCTTCAACAGCATGGGCATTGTGGCCATGCTTTGGCATTGGAGCAGAGATTACGTTCAGCTTTTCAGGGGCGTCGAATTCCACTTCTTTAGTGTCTATTAAATCCTGAATATTATTCTTAAGGGCCCAACAATTATTGGTGTCGTTCCCTATACTCCCCGAATGATAAGCACACTTGGCATTCGAATGGTAGTAAGGAGAAGCTGTATTCGGATTTTTCGGGGCCTCTTTTAGACTGGGAAGGTTTAACTTCAAAAGGTGGGGTAGAACTTGGGTAGGAGTCATGTTTATCTGGGTGAATTGCCGCACAGGCCTTTCCACCCTGGCTTGATTGGTTCTGGGTTGATTGTTTCTAGGCTGATCAACTACAGACTTCTGAATCATTACAGCCCCCACCGCTGGCCGGCACTCAATTCTTCCTTGACCTCTTTGGGAGTAGACAGCTGATACTTCTTTCTTTGCTGGGAAAGGCTTTTTGATGGCAGCGGAAGCAGATGCATCTCTTTGAATTTTCCCGCTCTTGATTCCGGCTTCAACTCTCTCACCGGTCATAATTAACTCGGTGAACCCCGCAGACGAACTTCCGATCAAGTGATTGAAAAAGGCCTGACAATGTACCCAAGAACATATCCAGAAGCTCTCTTTCATACAATGGGGGTTGTACTCGTCCCGCCAAGTCTCTCTATTTCTGGGCATACTCTTTGAATCCTTCATTTGAGACCATACCCATACTCTGTAATTGAGTACGGGTTGGTGCTAAGTCCGCATTATATTGATACTGCTTGTAAAAGGCAGCTGCCAAATCCTCCCAATTGTGCACATCAGACCTCTCTAGCTGGTAGAACCAATCTAACTGCGTCCCTGAAAGACTGTCCTGGAAGAAATGGACCCACAGATCCTTGTCAGAAGAATGCGGTTGGATTTTTCTAACATAAGAACGTAGGTACATCTTTGGACAAGACAAACCATCGTACTTAGAAAATATAGGCACCTTAAACTTGGGGGGAATCACAATTCTAGAGACCAGCCCTAGATCTTCAAAGTCCAGCCCAGGCACTCTCTGCACCTCCATAGCTGCCAGACGCTCTTCCAGATTCTTATATTTGTCGTCTGCAGGAGGGTACTGTTCAGAATAGTCTTCATCCTCCTCTTCTTCTTCTTCTTCCTCAGACTCAGTTGGTACTGCGACTCCCTTTCCTTTTCCTACCCCTTCATCAGATGTTGAGGGAAAATCCAGGACCCTTCTCGCTGTACCTTCAAATCTTCTACCCAAAGTATCCACACCAAGTCTCTTCTTTTTCTTTTTCTCCTTTTCCTTTTCCAACAAAGTCTTGAGCTCCTCCTTCCCTTTAGCCAAGGTCATGAGTAGCTGCTGAAATTGTGCATTCTGTGCTTGTAAGTTTTTAACCGTTTGTTCAAGATCCATGTTGCTGAAATAAACAGCAGAGGGATAAGGAAACCTGGTGTGAAGACCTGCTTATGCATATGATGAATGAAGATAGGATATGCAAATGATTTCAAGGAAATTTAGAAGATTTAAATTTTCCCAAACCAAAAAGAACGCACGTCATATTAAATAAAAACCAAGTTCGAATACATCATGCCTCCTCGGGCTTACAAAGAAAGAAACTAAAATACAGCAAAATTCTCAAGACAAAAAGACTGAACGCATCCTTTTGGGAGCAATCTAAGTATTCAGATTCTTATCTTCATGAAGCAGTTTGGTGAGCTCCAGAACCTTCTTCTCACTAGCGTAGTATTGGGTTTCAAAGGTGTCTCTCTCCTCCTTCAACTGAATCCAGGCTTTCTGCAGGTCTTCGAGAGAGGTAGGCATGTCTGGATGAAGAACGGTGTACGGGACGTCTCCTTCAATAACAGACTCAACGATGACATGAAGGATGGAAGGGTAAGGCATTAAGAGACTCTGGGCAAGAGCCCGTACCCACTTAAGGTAAGGCTCGAGAGGGATAGAGTTTTTATGTCCCAAAGTCCTACTGTCCACTTTGTTCACCATTCCCCAAGCACGTGTAAAGCTATGGTGGTAACCTTGGTCTTCTTTGTCGTAGTCAAAAACCATACCTCTGACGAGCATCTCGTGAGGGTTGTCCCTTCGGGCATACCCAAATTGCCGAAGAGCTAAACACGGGTTGTAGGTGATACCTCCCCTAATACCTAGCAGAGGTACATTAGGGAACTCACCATAGTGATCGATGATAGAGATATCTTCCATGGATCTTGAGCACCAACGGATATCAGAGTGGGTGAGAGACATCATCCTTTGAGACCAAGTCAATCTTTGCTCGTTCTTCAATGCTGACTGAGGAAGGTGTGAAGTGAACCACTTGGCGAGTAGAGGTATACAACACAAAAGGGTACCTCTTTTGTTCATGGTACGGGTATGAAGGCAATGCAAGATATCTCCTAGCAAGGTGGGTATGGGATTGCGAGAGAGAAAGACTTTGATGGCATTAACATCTATGAACTGGTCCGAGTTAGGAAACATAACCAAACCATAAATGAGGAGAGCTATCACTTCTTCGAAAGCTTGGAAATCCATGTCATCCCAGAACGAACGAGCTTTTTCCAACAGAAACTTAGCTAAAAATCCTTTAACCCCACTTCTTGTCTCCCAATTGGCTGTGACGTCGGCCCTCTTCATATGTAAAGCTTCGGCGATGACTTCAGGTTTTGGAATCCCCTCTAGACCGGTGAACGGTGTCTGATTAAGCACGGGCACCCCTAAGATCAGAGAGAACTCTTCCAATGTTGGTACTAACTGATAGTCTAGAAAAGTGAAACAATGATGTACAGGATCAAAGAACTGGAACAGTACACACATCATTTCCTCTTGGAAGTTGGATGTAGCCAAACTGAGAAGTCGATCATACTTCTTGGTAAAATGAGAATCCCCGGGCACTCTTGAGGCTAGCTCTTGAAGTTGAGGATGTGCTTTCATAAAACTGATTCGGATGGTGTTTCTTCGGAGAGGATTCATTTCCTACAAAATAAAAACAAAGATAAATTTATAAATCCTTGAAATGATTAGTGATCATGCATATGATGTTGATGATTTTTATGATGTTTATGTACAAGAAAACATATATACACACAACAAACGGATCCCTATGTTTCAGGCTTGCATGAGTTTGTAGGTAAATACCCTCTTGATGTTTTAGTGGGCTCAACCTGTCCTAGGAATAAAGATCGGGTTCTAAAGGATCTCAATATCATCGACCTTTCTTTTAGGCATTGTCTCAGCACAATCAATCTTTTCTTGCGGCCGAGATATCCCAAAAGACTAGCCTCAATGAGTGTAGTATCGAGTGTCAACCAATTTTCAGCTTTACACCGAAACCGATTACCTCACTACGTCCTAATGGCCAAGTTGGTTTAATTAGGGTTCTAAGGTTAATTAGTGCTTCGCGAGGCCACTCAGCGGCCCCGTATTCTCCTCGATTCACCACAAGGGATATCGGTACCCACAAATGCGTCACACTAACATATCTATTGTTTCAACCATATTGGTCTACGCCGTACAGTCTCCATAATCTATTGCTATTTACCTAAAAAGGTGCCCCAAATTCGGGTAGAGGATTCAAACCCAAATAGATAGAACCAAAAGATAAAGCATACAAGTCAAGCAAGATAAGCATGTAAAGGTGATCTAAAACCCTAAGGTAACCCCACTTTTTTTCCCCAGCAGAGTCGCCAGTTCTGTGATACGGTGGGAGAACTGACTAGAGGTCTTGCGTTTCATTCGCACTTGTGCGGTTAGCAAGAGTCACCACTGACTTTTCTTTTATCCAAAAGGAAAGATAAAAAAGCACAGGAAAGACCTTTCGAGAATTTTCTTGGGTTCAGGGGGTAGGTTATGAAAAGGGAAGGTATTAGCACCCTTTTCATCCATGGTTTTCCATGGGATCTTAGTTACTCAATTTAGATCACTTGCTTTTGTTTGATTGTGTGCTTGTGGTGTGGATTTTGAAATTATTTTGGAAAGTTTCTTTGTAATGGTTCTCGTCTCTATAAGAACGTATGAAAAGTTTTGTTTCAAAAAATGGTTCAAAGATGTGTTTGCGAATCGTGTTTTGAGAAGTGTTTTGAAAAAGAGGTTTTGTAATGGTTCTCGTCTCTATAAGAACGTATAAAAAATGTTTTATCTTTTGAAAATGTTTTGAAATGGAAGTGTAGGTGTGAAAGTTTTTGTCATGAGCAAACAAGTAACTAAGAGTGAATCTATCTACTCGAAAGGTCTTAAATTGTTCTTTTTTTCTTCCTTTTAATGGTGCTATCTTACCATTAATTTGGTAAGAAGCCCCATCCTTAGAGATGAAGGGACAGGCGCAGGTCAATTTTACAATCATTGAAGGTAACTTGTGAGACGCTCTAGCAATTTTGTAATGGACGAGATCGTTTTATTAAAGGCAACATCGAGGGACTACGATCTTTGTTTATCGAAGGGTCATTTGCTAGAGTGTCTCATATTCGAGGGACATGATTGTATTTCTGAGGAAACAAGCAAGGTTACCCTAGAGGTGCGCGTGTGAGAAGTGTGTTGATTTCAAGTTATTTATTCTTGGATTAGGTCATCTAGTGATTGATTTTTGAATCTTGCCATACATGCCTAATTACTACACAGTATATAGAAAGCAATAAATTGTGGGAATTAAAAGTCTAAGCTATTACAAAAGTATCCGGGAATGGGGGTAATTTTTACAAATGGGGATGAGTCACATAAAAAATAGCAATGTCCAAATATTACAACCAAAACGAATTGTTGTGCGATTCAATATAAAGCAAAGACAATTTACGAAAATAAAATCAATAAAGTATGAAATGTATGTATTTACTTGAAAAGAAATAAATAAAAATCTATTCTAAAAAGATTAAAAAAAATTATTATTATTATTCTTTTATGTATTTTTATTAATTACGTAACCTAACTTTAAAGAAAGAAAATAAATTAAGTTAAAGTTAATGTTTTGATGTTTTTATTAAGTGTAAGAAAATTAATATTAAAAAAAAGAAAATGATAAAAGAAAACTAATTAAGAAAATCAAATTAATTTTTACAAAAATGAAGTTTTAACATATTATTAACACAAAGAGATAAAACAAATCAAATTAAATTGAAACAAAACAAGTGAAAATGGGCTTGGGATTGAAAGGTGTTAGGCCCAAAGATGTTATGTGTTAATGCTGAAACAAATAAAAACAAATAATGCCAGAATGGGGGGGGGGGGGTGCGAGCTAGTACGCGTGGGCTTGAGAAAATGTAAACAGGGGGCCCAATTCCTTAAGTTTGTTTAATGCTTCTTATTAGGGTAAACAACATTTAGGGTTTGTGCTCTCTTACGCTCATAGCGGCACTGCTCTGTTCGTCTCTCTCACTTCTCTTAAATTCATTCATCTTTCTCGCTCTGAGTCCCTAATCGTTACTGATTCATGAGAGAAACGCTTTTTTTCTGGGTAAAACATAGGTTCTGAGATGGAATCATCTAAAGGGTTTGACATGCACGCTTATTCTGATCTTCCTCTCGCCGTCTGTCACCGGAGCCCCTCTCTCACTGCCTAGCCAAGCCCTAATGGCTTCGCTCTTGAAAGGGTATGATTCTGTTTGTTTTTTGTTACAATTTTGTTTGATGGTTAAACAAGTTTTTGTTGTTGTCTTGCCTTATTCACGTTTTCTCTGTTAACCTATTGTGCTATATGTTTGAGATGCAGTAAATAGTTTGACAAGAAATATACCATTGGAGCTTTTCTGTGAGAGGATAGTGAGATTTGAGATGAGATGTTCCCTAGTGACGGGCTAGGCAAGGAGGAGGAAATGATGACGAAGGTGCTAGGTAACCTTCCCTCTTTGCTTTGAACAATGGTGATGTTTGCTTCGAAGACTTTGTTGTTTTATTCTTTGAATGATGTTGTTTGATGATGATGATGCTGATTGCTTCTGAGATTTTGTTTTCTTGTAAGTTTGCTGGATATTGCTTTGATACCTTGACAGCTTGACGGTTTGCAAGTTGGTTTGAAAATGGCCTTTTGGGGTTTACTGTTTTTTTTAATGTTGAAGGTTGTTGGTGTTTCTTTGACAGTTTTGGCCAAATGTTCTGAGTTGTTGGTTTGGTTATACAGGTTTTGGCTATTTTGAACTTGTTAACAGGTTTGAGCTGGGATGATTTTTTTGTTAACAGTTTGCAAACTTTTTGTTTTCTTGGTTTGACCCTGTTTATTACAGTTTTTGTTTTAACTCTTTGAACTTGGATGCTTTTTGATGGTTATGTTGAAAAATGGTTTTGGATGTTGAAATGGTTTTACATATTTCTTGTTGGAAACTAGGTTTGATGGTTACAATTTAGCCTTGTGAGTTGAGTTACAGGTTTTTGAATGTTTGAACTGAGTTGTATGTTTGGTGGGTGGTTTTGGGATTTTTGAACTGTTCTGGTTTGACAGTTTGAGGTTTTTTTGATTTGTGGCTATGCAGGTTTGATATTGTTGTTGTTTAATAATTTTTTCTGTCCTCTCTCTCTTACACCCTCTCTACTGTTATATTGGCTTTTTTCTTTGACAGTTTTGCAGCTTATTCAAAATGGTGGGAAACCACCAAATTTTGAATACTTTGGGATTTTCTTCTTAGGCTCTTTTCCTTGTAGTTTTGTTTGCTAGCATTTTTGGTGCAATTGTGACAGCAGGGCAGCATCCCCTAGGTGACTTCTTTCCTCTTCCTCTCTTAATGAACGTAAGCCAAATATTTTCTGAAAAATTTGCAATTTTTAATGGAAAATGATGAAATGGCTTATGAACAAGCCTCTTGCTTGTTGACTTAGTTTTATATTTTCTTCTTATTGATGCTCTTTTGTCTGCTTATGCTGCTTGCCATTTTGTTGTTGGTATTTTGTTTGCATCCCGGTATGCTGACATGCTGTTGTCTTGTGTAATTTGCACGCTTGCTGCCTGTTTGGCCATGTTGCTTGTATATTTTCACTTGTTTGGGAAATTTGCGCGCCTGCTGCCTGTTTGGCCATGCTGCTTGTATATTTTCACTTGTTTGGGCAGCTTTGCTGGTACTTGGATAAATTGCTTGCATTCTTTTTTATTTAGATAGCTTTGCTTATATTTTTATTTTTCTTTTTTTGTGAACCAAGAAGAGCAATCTTCTTGTGATTTACAAAAATAGAAAAATAAAAACGTGATGAATTAAAAGTAGCCATTTGATTCCAAATTGCAAACTTTAATGATGAACACATTTTTTCTTTTGAAAATTCTTAACCATGTCCAATTAACTGTACTGATCAATTTTCTGTCTTTTGTTTTTCATGTGAGCGCAAACTGGATGGTGGCAAAGCAGAGGAAGCAGAAGATTCTTTGGCGTGCATGGAAACAATAGAAGCTTAGTCATTCTTAGGCTTAGATTTTTCCTTTGTAATTTAGATAGGAATACTCAAATAATTGTACTAATTTATTTTTTCAAATACAATAAGTTGTAAAAACTTAAAGCATTTAAATAACAAATTGTATTGTAACAATTTTTGAAATAAATGAAAGAAAGTCTTATGAGGTATTCTGATGTCCATTAAAATCTTTTACTATCAATAACTTGCAATTTTCTCTTCGCATCTTCACTAATTCTTTAAGATTCCTGATTAAGATAATTGAAACTGTATTCCAATAACTCCAACCAAGATAACTTAAATTCCAGTGATCATGTAATCTAGCCACTGCATTCCAAATGAACACGCACTGTGTATTCCTCAAACAAATGTTTATTCCATAAACAAACAAATACTTATTCCATTAACAAGCAAATGTCTTAACATACGCAAATTATCTGGTTAACTTGGATCAAACCGAACATGAATGTTCCCAATGACAGTCTTAGATCCCACCTCTTGTCCCAAATGAATATGCCTTGAAAATAAACAGTAACCTTTCAGTAAACTTAAAAAGCATGAAAACGTGTGAAAGCCAATTGGATCTTTGTGAGTTCATTTCTTCTGAGAACTGCAAGTAAAAACCCTAATTGCTGGTTTATTGCCACAGAAGAAAATATGTCTGATCGATTCCTGAGACAATCTTGAATATATGAGAAACCCTACGGTTGTGATTTCTGTAAAAAATGAGAGGGCAAATTTTGGGATACAATCGTGATCTTCTCATACTCATTGTAAGAAATAGAATTCAGCTGAATTGTTCTAGCTTTGTAGTGGTTCTTGTAAGTATTTTTCTGAGCATCTGACATTTGACTTCTTGCAATATTTTTACCTTCATCATCTACTTGATAATTGTAGCCATCAACAACCAGGTCTCACAGATTTAAGTCAAATCCTAGAAAATAACTTTCCATTTTGTCCTTCCAATAGTCAAATTTTTCTCCATCAAAGATAGGAGGTTTTAACTATATTGATCTCTATCATTATCCTAATTATCAACAGTGACAATGTTGACAGTTTTGTTAGCCATTATTTTTCACACGGTCTAGATCGATACTGAACACTGTTAAGTGCTTGATAAAAATTTAAAAATTTTATCACTCAGAACTGGAGCTCTAATGCCAACTAAAGGTGTGAAAAACACAAGAAATAAAGGATTTGAATTGAGTTTTAAATCAAAAACTTTTCTTTAAAAGGATCCCCTTTAACTAAAAACAATTTTTCTTCACTATTGATAATAATACTAAAGATGCAAGAAGGAAATAACAAGTTATGTTTGTACTAGTTCACTTGAAAATTATCAAGCTAATTTAGTCCACCCGCCAAGGTGATTTCGCCTTATCAAATAAGGTCTTAATCCAATAATCTCACAGATTATTACAATGCACAAGCTAACTGCAAGTGACTCACGTACAACTTCTAAGACACATTAATATTATACTTCTCAAGGATACTGACCAACAGGTCCCTTAAGGTACAATCAAACAACAGTTTGAAAAGATTTATATACAATACATTTGCTTCTACACAAGCTGATAGTAAACAGTATTTCAAGAACAATAGACTTAAGAAAATAAAGGAATGCTTATGAACAGTCTTATGAAATAACGTGTGAATTAGTAGCCTTTTTCCTTTGTCTTTAATCACACACACACACACACACACACACACACACACACACACACACACACACACACACACACACACACACACACACACACACACACACACACACACACACACACACACACACTATATAATATATATATATATATATATATATATATATATATATATATATATATATAATATATATATATATATATATATATATGTCCAATAAAATAATATATCCGTTGGAGTGCATTTCTGGAAATTCTAGAAAGTTGGCAGCTTGTTTTAACATGGAGGACAAGATCGTACAACGCGTTTGTCCTTTCATGATAGTGGAGTGAAATGTTTGTTTGTACATATATATATATATATATATATATAAATATATATATATATATATATATATATATATATATATTATATATATAATATATATATATATATATATATATATATATATATATATATATATATATATATATATATATATATATATATATATATATAAATATATATATATATATATATATATATATATATATCCAATAAAATAATATATCCGTTGGAGTGCATTTCTGGAAATTCTAGAAAGTTGGCAGCTTGTTTTAACATGAAGGACAAGATCGTACAACGCGTTTGTCCTTTCATGATAGTGGAGTGAAATGTTTGTTTGTACCATGTACTATTGTATCACGTAACTTTATCTCTTTATCTTCTAGATTTCAGAGGCTTCTGACTGAGCATGAGCTAGAAGAAAGAAAATAAAACTTGGTCATCAGAACTTTAAGTCTTCATAGTCTTCAAATCTTTGTCGTCAGAGTCTTCAGCACTTAGTCTTCAAAATCCTTTGTCTTCAGAAACATAAGTCTTCAGCATCTGGATTGTTCATCAAAACTTTTGCCTTCCGATCTTCAGAACTTGATTTCTTTGATCGCGTATCAGAGTCTAAACTTCAAAGCCTTTTGAAGTGGTTTGCTACCGTTCATCAGAACTTTGTGTAGCATAGAAGCGAAACTTGGTCTCTTCTGATGAATTGGTAGCATCTTTCATCAGAAACATAACATGTTTGTTAAATACTAAAAATAACAAACATTAGAGTATCAAAATTATTCATACAAACATACTCGTTGTTATCATCAAAACTCAGAGGTATAATTGTATAACCAAATCTTGTTCTAACAGAAGTCGGATTCGTTGTTTCGATGTCTCTTAGGACATCTGGGATCAGACAGCCAAAATTTTAAAAGACTAGTTGTCATCATCAAAAGCATATGCATTTTCAAGAGAGCTTCTTTGATTACTAACCTGAAAAACATGGTTCTACAAAATTATCCCCACTAACAAGGTTCTTATTCATGCCGGGAATATGAAATACATTAATTAGAATAACTTTATTTCCAAAAGTGAAGTTGAGTTCCACGGTTCCTATTCTAACAACCCTCGAACGTTCTTTATTTACATTTGAACCTCTTGTCCAATAGTCACTTTTGAATTTGGTTTTATCATTGGAAACATGGACAATAACATAAGTATCATACCATCATCCTTGTACCTTACCTTGCCTTTGATTTGCTTCATTTTAAGACTTTTCGTTCTTGCAATCTCAAGCATACTGGTCATGTTTTCCGCACACATGACAACCGTCATTAGGCCCTTTGATCCGCCAGAATTCTTGAAATTATTTTGATCCTTCTTAGGACTAAGATAACTCTTCTTACCATATTGTTTCTTATCACCTTTTTCACTCACCATATTGGCCTCCGAATATCCAGCAGCCTCATATTTCTCTTTATGTTTCGATTCCTCCACGATTCAAATATTTTTTGGTTTTTCTTCAATGACAAATCATCAGAATTGTGAACTAACTTCTTCATGTAGCTTTTGCATGAAGATTACATTGTTTTTTTATCTCTTGCATGCATTCCCTTTTCAGTTTTAAGCCATAGATATAGGATTTTACCACACCCATTAGATTAGACAACAAGAGTGGATACCGTAGATTACTACGGACGTGTGGGGTGCTAACACCTTCCCCTCGCGTAACAGACTCCCTTACCCGATCTCTCGGTCGAAAGACCGTGATTTCTCCCTTTTCAGGTTTCCTCGATGTTTACCTTTCCCTCTCAGCGGGATAAAAGACGTTCGGTGGCGACTTCATTGATGTTTCATTAACATCCAGATGACAGGTTTTGGCCGCGTAGTTTCAGTTTTGAGGAGGTTCTCTCAATGTAATCAACCCTAACTTCAACATGTGTTACAATTCTTGAGCCACCGACATGTTGATTTTTGTGAACTATCTCCTGGGTGCATTCTGCCTGCGCTGATTATTCTGTTGTTATTATTGCAGTCACGCATGATTAGAGATTAATATTTCCTCCACAGATTAGTTACGATCAATCTTATTACGACTCTTCTGGTTGTACACAACATTGGATTCTCTCTTGCCATTATAAGCCTTCTTCACAGTATTTGAAGATGTGGCCACCTGGATCTTACCTCTTCTGATTCCATTCTTAACATGTTCCCCTATCAATTCAGTGAAACCATCCAAATAACTTCCAAGTAGGTGATTATAGAAAGGACCTGTCAGTGTACTCATGAACATGTTAACCAACTCTCTATCAGCCAAAAGAGGTTGAACTTTGCCCACAAGATCTCTCCATTTCTGTGCGTACTCTTTAAAGCCTTCCTCAGAAATCATGGGCATACTTTGTAGTTGAATACGGGATGGTGCCAAATCAGAATTGTATTGATACTATTTGTAGAAAGTTGCAGCCAAATCTTCCTAAGCGTGAATATTGGCACCTTCGAGTTGATAATACCATTCCAGTTGTGTTCCAGACATACTCTCTTGAAAGAAATGCAGCCACAACTTCTTGTCAGCAGTATGTGGTTGAATTTTTCGGGCATATGACCTCAAGTGCAGCTTTGGGAAGGAAACACCATCATAATTGTCAAAGATAGGAGTTTTGAATTTAGGAGGAATGACAACTCTTTAAACCAGACCTAAATCATCAAAGTTCAATTCAGGCACCTTCTGGATTTCCATAGCTCTCATGCGCTATTCTAGAAAATTATATTTCTCATCAGTAGGGGGATATTGCACATCCAAATAATCATCTTCCTCTTCATCAAGAAATTTGTCAGAACCAGGACTGCTTCTTTCAGTTTTCGCACTCTTACCATCTTCATCATGTTTGTCATCTCCATCCAATGGGATATTAAGATCTTGAGCTTGCTTGACTGGTCCTCTGAACCTCCTCCCCATGTTGAGGACACCGATTGGTTTCTTTGTCTTCTTCTTCTTCCCATTGGTGACATCTGGCTAGAGGAAAATAAATCCTATTGCCCCTTGCTAGAAATCTGGCTTATAATAACCATGCACCAAAGATCCCTGAGATCCTTGAAATGGTTAGTGAAAATGCCATGTCATGATGATATAATGTTATGATGTCATGTTCATGTTAGTTAAATAGAAAACACAAACAAGTCACACAAGAGCCTTAGGTTTAAAGGCTTTCACGAAGTCCAAAGGTATGTACCCTTCCCCATTTAAGTTAAGTTGGCTTAACCTGTCCTAAAAATAGTAACCGGGTTCTAGGAATCTCATATCACCGATCTTGCTCACATGCTTTATTTTAGAACGAAAACTGGCTTGCCACCAAAACATCCTGAGATTCGAATCTCAATAAGCGTAGAATCGAGTATCAACCAACCTTGGACTACACCAAAGTCGGTCATCTCACTACCTTCTAATGGCCAAGATGGGTCAATTAAGGTTCTAAAAGTAAGTTAGTGCTAATGACACCACGCGGAATCCCAATGTTAGCCTTGACTGACTCAAGGAACATTAGTACAAACCAAAGTGTCGCACTAACCGTAGCCATCATTTTAACCATATCGGTCTACACCGTATAGTCTCGATGATCTATTACTACTTACCTAAGGCGTCCCTAGATCCGGGTGTAGGATCTTACAAGCAATAATAAACCCAAGCAACCCTTAAATTTAAAGAAAAAATAAAAAATAGTGAAAACAAGTAAAGTGATTTAACCCTAAGGTAACCTCTCTTTTTTAAGTACTCCCCAGCAGAGTCGCCAGTTCTGTAATATGGTGGGAGAACTGAATTTTTTGGTTTTATCCAAATGCGCGGATAGCAAGAGTCACCATCTACTTTTCTTTTATCCAATATTTAGGAAAGGTTGAAAAGAACAGGAAAGACCTTGATAGATTTTGAGTTCGGGGGGTAAGTTATGGAAAGGGAAGGTGTTAGCACCCTTTTCATCCGTAGTTATCTACGGGCTCTTAATTACTTAGCTCACTTTTAAAAAACTTTCTTTGTGTGTGTGTGATTTGTTTCGAAATACTTTTTAAAAGCAAATGTAAGGCTAACTTTGTAATGATTCTTGTATCAGTCCTCAAGAATGCGTACAAAGTGTTTTGAAAATATTTGTTTGAGAGCGATATGTGAAAAATGTTTGTGAGAAAAATTGTGAGCAAGCAATTAGGAGTTTCTTACCCACTAAAGGTATTTCTTATTCTTTTCATTCTCCTTTAGAGATAGTACTATCCATATCATTAGTCAATAGGTAGCCCTATCTATTGGATGTGAAGGGACATGCGTAGGGTCATCGTATGGTCATCAGAGGCAACATGTAAGGATACTTTAGCAATTGTAGTGGAGGGACTATCATCATTTACTCGTAGGGACTAGATCATTTTGTAGGAAACTTAGAAGGGTCATCGAGAGACTATGATCTTTATTCGAAAGGGACATAATGATTTGATCGAGGGTCTTTTTGCTAAAGTATTCCCACTTTTGAGGGACGTGACCAATATCGTAAGGCAACAAGAGAGGGAACTCTAGGGGTGCATGTGTGAAGAGTGTGTTAATTTAATTATATTATCTTGAATTAGGATTTTCTACCATTTGATTATTAGTCTTGCCCTACAATCCTAATTACTAGCAGTTAAATGTATATAGAAAATTAAAGTGCGGAAAGTAAAGACCTAACCTATTACAGGGCTTTAGGGAAGTTACATAAGAAAATGAGGGTAGGTAAAGTGCGGAATTTAAACCTAAGCTATTACATCTTGTGAGCAGTTACATAATAGGTAAAAATGCGAGTATGTAAATCTACGATATTACAAGAAAAATTAGTGTGATCTATATAATTTCTCTAAGAAAATAAATAGCAAAAGAAATAAGAAAATGTTAGAAAAATGTTTGAATGGTTTTGTATTTTTTGTGAAAAAAATTTTCAATGACAATAATAATTAAAACCTAAATTATAATTGATTTTAATATTTAAGAAAAGAGTTGATTAATTAATTAATTAAATAAATCAAGAAAAATATATGTTAGTTAAAAACCCTAAACCTAATTCATTAGTATTAGAAAAAATTAGGTTAGTCTACTGATGTTTAATTAATAAAATTAGGGTTAGAAAAATAAAAATAAAGAAAATTAGGTTAAAAGAGAAAATAGGAAAAAAGATTCCATGGGGTGGGTGTTGAACCCACGTCCTCCTGGCTTTCATGTTGTACTGCTTGCTGTCAGGCCAAGTGCCCGTTGGTGTTTGAGAATAGGCGTTGCATAATATATTGAAAACCTGCGCATTAGATGGAAAATAACAAAAAATATTTGTAACACGCAGGGAGCAAACCCACTTCCTTATGTTCACAACCCAACTCCTTGACCATCGGTGCTACGCTCCCATCTGGTTATACAAAAACAAACAAATAAATATATATTAAACAGGTGAACCGGAGAGGTGTCAGAGCCCTAGCTCCGGTTGTCTTCTCTGGTGAGGTGATTTTGTCAACCTGCTATAATAGCAAAGGTTAGAGATCAAGAAAGACCCTACCCCCCTAAATCAACCATTGTAAATCCAACGGTGGCATCAGTTTTGGCTAATTCAACCTGTACAAGGAGATACGATGAAAACAAAGCAAATTAGTGTAAGAATAGTTATGGGTTATTTTGGCATCATGGGCCTCATGCAAGGGATAAAACCTGCACTAATTCCTCTCAGGAACACATTAGAATTGTTAGTTTCAATCAAAACATCATGAATATTAAAATACAAAATTCACAAAAATATGCAAAACGGTGATGCTTAGAATGCACGTTTCAGGCACTTTTGATCATCAAGAATTATCCAAACTTACTCTATAGTATCTCAGGGTTTGATTTGAATGGTCGTTTGGCCTTGAGGAGGGCTGCAAAATTGATTTCAAGTTTGCTCTAGTTTTGATAAAAGTTGATATTTTTGAGAGAGTGTTCTTGAGGCAAATTTTTCGTGTTCTCTTTGTCTGAATATGCAGTGTATATATAATGGAAGAGATTAGGTTAAAAGATGGGCTTGGTCATCATGTAAAACCTATCTTTGATTTTGTTTGAAAATAAATTGGAATATGACAAAACCATGAATATTTTTTTGCAAATAGGTTCACACGGTTTGTAATGTGATCTTGGGCCTCCAAAAGATCATAATCAAAAGCATTTTATGCCTTATACATCCACTTAATGTTTATTTGATTTAATTTTGAATTTAAATGAGTAAAAATCAAAATAATTTAAATAAAAAATTAAAATGGTGCATGAATGGACTTAGAGATTTATGATGAGGTCAAGAACATATTTGGACCTTAAAAGATAAGCCCATTAGCCCAAAAAATCAAATTTGTTCAATTTGAGTTTCATGCATTTTCTCAAAATTCCCCAACTTGCACAAATCATATCTCGCTCAATTATTGTCATATGAAGGTAATATTTGACTTTTTGGAAATCTCAAAATGTCTCCTAAACTTTCATGTTGGTCATTTTTTCATTTGAAGCTTTTATCTTGAAGTGCTTTGACAAAAAGTGTCTTTTTGTTGACTTTTAAAATGACCTATAATATTTTGGCTCATATCTCTCAAATGAAGCATCTTTGGCCTTGAGCTTAGAGAGATAAAGTTTTAGAGAATTGAATTTACTTCAAAATGGGATTTGGTTGATAATTTTTTGATGAAGTATGTAAAAGTTATGCTTTGTCAAAGTTCAGTTGACTTCTCCTAAAGAAAACCCTAATTTAGTAACTTTTGACTTTTGATGAATCTTCAGTTTTCTTGATGAATCATCATCAACCCTTGATCAAATGATGAATGTGAGTTCAAAATATTGATGTTGACCAAAAATCTTGAAGTTTGACTGTAAATTTGTCAAAGTTGACTTTTTGCCCAATATAGTTGATTTTCAATCATCTGAGAAATTGATTGGGCAAACTTGTGTTACAAGGCTTGAAACTTGGTATAAGGATACTTTGAATCATATGAGACACCATGAAGTCCATTTTAGGCATTAGAAGTCCAATTTTCCCTGAGAAAACTAAAACCCTAATTATAGGTCACTACTTAGGAGGATGATTCACCTGATCATTCTTTGAGTAGTCTTGAGTGTTATAAACCCTTAGGAGCATGAAGAGGTATCTTGAATCACATTGTCTTGAAAATGGGAGGGAAAATTTTGGGGTACAATAGTTCCTCTCATAAATTTGATAGTCTTTCAGCTGATTCTTCATCCATAGCATCTGAGTACTGCACAGTGACGCTGATATGTATTTTGCCTTTGATGTTGAAAGTGAAATTGTTGATTGCCTTTTTCTTGACCATGAAATCAGATTCTTGCCAAGAAACTGACAATTTTCAGAAGTACTCTTCCTCTCCAATCTGTCTCCAGCGTAATCTACATCACAAAAACTAAAAAGAGTGTACTCTGATGTTTTCTCATACATCAAGCCAGGGTTAGTTGTTCCTTTCAGATACCTCAGAATTCTCTTAACAACAGTTAAGTGAGATTCCCTGGGATCATATTGGAATCTAGCACATAAATGGACGCTAAATAAATATCAGGTTTGGAAGCAGTTAAATACAAAAGAGAGCCTATCATACCACGATACAACTTCTAACATACCTTTCCACTTACCTCATCTTTCTCTAGAATGCATGTTGGATGCAACAGAGTCTTTGTTGATGTGCTGACCATCATGTTAAAATTCTTGAGAAGTTCTTTAGTATACTTACTCTGATGAATGTAAGTAACTTTTGATTGTCGATCAATCTGAATTCCCATAAAGAACTTCAGTTCTCCCATCAAACTCATCTCAAACTCAGCATGCATCAACTTATAAAGTTTCTTGCAAAGAGAGGGATTAGCATAACCAAAAATAATACCATCAACATAAATTTGAACTATCAGAATATCATTTTTGAATGTTTTACATAAGAGTGTAGTATTAACCTTCCCTCTGGTGAATTTATTTTCTAAAAGAAAACTACTCAATTTGTCATACCAAGCTCTGGGAGCTGGCTTTAGACCATAAAGAGATTTCTTGAGTTTAAAAACATAATATGATTTCTCAGAGTTTTCAAATCCAGGAGGTTGTTTAACATATACTTCTTCAGAAATTTAATCATTCAGAAATACCTTCTTAACATCCATCTGATAAAGGATGATGTTATGATTAACAGAGAAAGAAATTAATAAATGAATTGCTTCTAACCTGTAAAATGGTGCAAAGGTTTTTGTATAGTCTGTTCCTTCTTGTTGGCTATAACCTTGTGCAACCAGCCGTGCCTTGTTTCTGACAACTTCACCCTTCTCGTTGAGCTTGTTTCTAAACACATATCTAGTTCCAATGATGTGGACACCTTTAGGTTTATGAACAAGATCCCCTACATCATTATTTGAGAATTGGTTCAATTCTTCTTCCATTTCCATAATCCAGTATTTTTCTAGAAGTGCTTCATCAATAGATGTTGGCTCAATCAGAGACATCAAACCCAAAAGCATCTCTTCAGAAGGTTTGAAGGCTAATCTGGTTTTGATAGAAGCATCTTTGTTTCCTAGAATTAAATCTTCAGGATGAGAGATTGCAATTCTGCTTCTCCTTTGTTGTGGGGGATCAGAAGGAGCAACAACAATATCAGAAGTGGGAAATTCTAATTCTTTTGACTTCTTGTACCTTCTCCTTAGGTTCTTAAAAGGTTACCTCCAAGTCTACAAACTTTTCAACTAACTTTGACTTTTCAGAGTCAAGCTTATCATCGAATCTGACATGAATTGATTCTTCCACAATTTGTAATTCCGTGTTATAGACTATGTAGCCTTTTAAGCATTTAGAATATCCTAACAACAGACACTTTTGTGCTTTGGAATCAAACTTTCTCAGATTCCCTTTAGTGTTCAACATAAAATATATACATCTAAAAGGATGAAAATAAGAAATGTGGGGCTTTCTATTCTTCCACGGTTCATGTGGACTCTTACCCAAAATAAGTCTTATAGATATCCTATTATGAATGTAACAAGCTATATTTACTGCTTCTTCCCAAAAGTGCTTATCCATTTCAGTCTCTTGGATTATGGTGCGAGCCATTTCTTGTAATGTCCTACTCTTTCTCTCTACAATCCCATTTTGTTATGGAGTTCTAGGGCAGAAGAAATCATGGGATATACCATAAGAATCAAAAAGATTTTCAAAATCTTTGTTTTCAAATTCTCCACCATGATCACTTCTGACTATGACTATTTGTAACTCTTTTCATTTTGCACTTCAGAGCAAAAGGAAGCAAACACAAAACGTGACTCATCCTTGTGTCTTAAGAATTTTACCCATGTTCATCTGCTGTAATCATCAACAATGACTAGTCCATATTTCTTTCCATTGACAGAAGCAGTTTTTACTGGTCCAAAAAAATCAATGTGAATAAGTTCTAATGGCCTAGAGGTAGAAACAACCTTTTTATCTTTAAAAGAAGTTTTTGAAAACTTGCCTTTCTGATATGCTTCACAAAGAGCATATGAAGAATACTTCAGATTGGGTAAGCCTCTGACTAATCCAAGCTTATTTAGTTGAGATATCTTTCTCAAGCTAACATGGCCCAGACATTTGTGCTAGACCCACTGCTCTTCATTGACATACATAAGACATTTTACATTCTGGTTTTTCAAATCTGATAACCTGATTTTGTAAATGTTGTTCTTCCTCTTACTATTAAATATAACTGAGTCATCCTTCTGACTTACAACCTTACAAGATCTTTGATTAAAGATGATGTCATAACCATTGTCACTAAGTTGATTGATTGACAATAAGTCATAACATGTGTCTGTATTTAATAGAATCAGAACCTTCTTGTTCAGAACATTTCAGTTCAGTGCCAGCAAGCACGAAATGTTCAGAAAGAGGTTTTGGTTTGAAAATCAGATTCTCATCAATTATTTTTGATGGTCCTGAGTATCCCAAGCCTCTTCTTCTTATGTTTCTACTAACGCCATAGATCATTGCAACTATCTTGCTTCTATCTATGCTTTTAGTTAAGAAGTGCTGAAAAGCTCTACCATATTTGATTACTTCATCAATAATAGATGTGCTAGAAGTGATCTCTTCTTCCAACTTTGATACTTTACTTTTAAGAGCAAGATTTGATTTTTCTAAAGCAAATATCTTTTCATTTAAATTAGAATTGCTTTGCTCACTCTTAGTAAAGTTCTCAAAAGTAACTACAAAAGTCTTTTCAGAGTTTTGTGTTTACTTAGAAGAAGTTGATATTTTTCCATCACTTCTGATAAACAAGACTCAAGTTCAGTACGAGAGAGAAGAAAATACATGTGTTTCATCATCAGAGTCTGACTCATCATCAATTGTCAATTCACACTCTAAGTTTACTTTACTCGTGCTTGGTTTGGCCATGAGTGTCACGTTAGCATGTTCTTCATCAGAATCTTCCTCTTCTGACTATGAATGATCCCATGTTGACATGAGGCCCTTCTTTACTTTGAAAACCTTCTTGGGTTTCTTATCTTTTCTGAGCTTTGGACATTCATTCTTGTATTGTCCAAGCTCTTTGCACTCATAACACCTAACTTGTTTTCGGAAGCTTTCTTCTGACCAGATGTAGATTCATGTCTACCTTTTGTTATTTTTGGTCCTATGAACTTTCTTTGTCTATGTTTCTATAGTTGGTTTATCCTTCTGGATATTAAAGAAACTTCATCTTCATTCGAATCTTCTTCTGATTCTTCTGATTCTTCTTCCGCTTGAAAAGCCTTTTCCTTTTCAGACTTAGACTTCAAATCCACAGATTTACCTTTTCTCTGAGGTTCATCTTCTTGAAGTTCAATCTCATGACTTCTTAAAGAACTGATTAGCTCCTCAAGACTGGAGTTGTTCAGATCCTTGGAAAACTCTAAGGCAGTTACCATCGGTCTCCATTTCTTAGGCAGACTTCTGATAATTTTTTTGACATGATCTGTAGTAGAATATCCTTTGTCCAAAATCCCGAGTCATACGACAAGCATATGGAATCCTGAAAACATAGTTTCCATATATTCATTGTCTTCCATTCTGAAGGCTTCATATTTCTGAATTAGGGTCTAAGCCTTTGTCTCCTTAACTTTAGTGTTGCATTCATGAGTCATCTAAAGAGAATAAAAAATAGACTTTGCATTCTCTCTATATGTGATCTTCTCATACTCATTGTAAGAAATAGAATTCAGCTGAATTGTTCTAGCTTTGTAGTGGTTCTTGTAAGTCTTTTTCTGAGCATCTGACATTGGACTTCTTGCAATATTTTTACCTTCATCATCTACTTGATAATTGTAGCCATCAACTACCAGGTCCCATAGATCTAAGTAAAATCCCCGAAAATAACTTTCCATTTTGTCCTTCCAATAGTCAAATTTTTCTCCATCAAAGATAGGAGGTTTCACACTATATTGGTCGCTATCCTTATCCTAATTATCAACAGTGAAAATGTTGACAGTTTTGTTAGCCATTGTTTTTCACATGGTCAAGATCGATAGTGAACATTGTTAAGTGCTTGATAAAAATTTAAAATTTTTATCACTCAGAACCGGAGCTCTAATGCCAACTGAAGGTGTGAAAAATACAATAAATAAGGGGTTTGAATTGAGTTTTAAATCAAAAACATTTCTTTAAAAGGATCCCCTTTAACTAAAAACAGTTTTTCTTCACTGTTGATAATAATACTAAAGATGCAAGAAGTAAATAACAAGTTATGTTTGTACTAGTTCACTTGAAAATTATCAAGCTAATCTAGTCCACCCGCCAAGGTGATTTCGCCTTACCAAACAAGGTCTTAATCCAATAATCTCACAGATTATTACAATGCAAAAGCTAACTGCAAGTGACTCACGTACAACCTCTAAGACACATTAATCTTAGACTTCTCAAAGATACTGACCAACTGGTCCCTTAAGGTACAATCAAACAACAGTTTGAAAAGATTTGTATACAATACATTTGCTTCTACACAAGCTGGTAGTAAACAATATTTCAAGAACAATAGACTTAAGAAAATAAAGGAATGCTTATGAACAGTCTTATGAGATAACATGTGAATTAGCAGCCTTTTTCCTTTGTCTTTAATCATATATATATATATATATATATATATATATATATATAATATCCGTTGGAGTGCATTTCTGGAAATTCTAGAAAGTTGGCAGCTTGTTTCAACATGGAGGACAAGATCGTACAACGCGTTTGTCCTTTCATGATAGTGGAGTGAAATGTTTGTTTGTACCATGTACTATTGTACCACGTAACTTTATCTCTTTATCTTCTAGACTTCAGAGGCTTCTGACTGAGCATGAGTTAGAAGAAAGAAAATAAAACTTGGGTCATCAGAACTTTAAGTCTTCATAGTCTTTAAATCTTTGTCTTCAGAGTCTTCAGCACTTAGTCTTCAAAACCCTTTGTCTTCAGAAACATAAGTCTTCAGCATCTGAACTGTTCCTCAAAACTTCTGCCTTCCGATCTTCAGAACTTGATTTCTTTGATCGCGTATCAGATTCTAAACTTCAGAGCCTTTTGAAGTGGTTTGCTACCGTTCATCAGAACTTTGTGTAGCATAGAAGCGAAACTTGGTCTCTTCTGATGACTTGGCAGCGTCTTTCATCAGAAACATAACATGTTTGTTAAATACTAAAAATAACAAACATTAGAGTATCAAAATTGTTTATACAAGCATACTCGTTGTTATCATCAAAACTCAGAGGTATAATTGCATAACCAAATCTTATTCTAATAGAAGTCGGGTTCGTTGTTTCGATGTCTCTTAGGGCATCTGGGGTCAGACAGCCAAAATTTTAAAAGACTAGTTGTCATCATCAAAAGCATATGCATTTTCAAGAGAGCTTCTTTCATTACTAACCTGAAAAACATGGTTCTACAAAATTATCCCCACTAACAAGGTTTCTATTCATGTCGGGAATATGAAGTACATTAATTAGCATAACTTTATTTCCAAAAGTGAAGTTGAGTTCCATGGTTCCTATTCTAACGACCCTCGAACGTTCTTTATTTACATTTGAACCTCTTGTCCAATAGTCACTTTTGAATTTGGTTTTATCATTGGAAACATGGACAATAACATAAGTATCATACCATCATCCATGTACCTTACCTTGCCTTTGATTTGCTTCATTTTAAGACTTTTTGTTCTTGCAATCTCAAGCATACTGATCATGTTTTCCGCACACATGACAACTGTCATTAGGCCCTTTGATCCGCCAGAATTCTTGAAATTATTTTGATCCTTCTTAGGACTAAGATAACTCTTATTACCATATTGTTTCTTATCACCTTTTGCACTCACCATATTGGCCTCCGAATATCCAGCAGCCTCATATTTCTCTTTATATTTCGATTCCTCCACGATTCAAATATTTTCTGGTTTTTCTTCAATGACAAATCATCAAAATTGTGAAACAGCTTCTTCATGTAGCTTTTGCATGAAGATTACATTTTTGCAATAATTGCACCAACTTGGAAATCTTAAAGAATACCGATCTTCACAACCCTTGGCTTATTTACAAGAACTTGTAACTCATGCACTTGTACATGTATAGGCTTTGATTCTAACATTTTAAAATCGGAATACTTTGAAATCAAAAACTTTAGTATCTTCCTCCTCACAGAACTTGAAATTAAGTGCCTTCCAATTTTTCCTTATTGATTAGTTGTCTGTGTAGATAACATAGATAGAATTGAATAAGGTGTTTAGAATGAGTCCACGACACAATAGTTCATCATCTTATCGTTTCTTGCGTTCTGCCTTAAGTTTCACAGAATCATCGTCTCACAGTTCTATAATTAGTGCCTATTCAGGATCCAATACATATAGGATCTCAAAGCAGACAAAAGGAAGACCATCTTGTCTTGCAAGCGAGTGAAGTTTGTTCCATCAAAACAATCCAAGTTTACAAGGTCTTGGTTCACCACTTTGATGCTTGAAACAGAAGCCTCAATTGCTATTATTTGAGATACTATTAAACTGTTAAAAATCGTTTCTAGTTTAAATGGATCAATGCTAGAATCATGCATATGATCACTTTTCTAATAGTATTTCAAACATTCACTATTTTGTCTTAAAGTCTACACGCAGAAATTCTCAAGATAATTCAATCTACTTTGAGTTTGCACAAGACACATAAAAATTCAAAAATAGAGAAGAAAGAAATGTACATTTTAAATAAGAAAGAAGAGAGTTCAAATTAATATGTTTTTGTGTATCTGAAACATTCTATTTATAAACTAAATAATATTGTTTAACAAGGTTGCAACCTCTAATAAAAACACTCTTTCACCAAATATTATAAGCCTTTATTAATTATTTCTACTCTTGATAAAACACACATTTTCATCAAGTGTTACAATCTTTAGTAACTCATTACTGAGTATGACAAATCTTTGTTCACTCTCAGGTGTTATGTTATTATTGGAACACAATAAAATTATGGATTTAATTTATTTATTAGTTAATTAATCATTATAATATATATATATATATATATATATATATATATATATATATATATATATATATATATATATATATATATATATATATATATATATATATATATATATATATATATATATATATATATATATATATATATATAATTCAACAAATTTATTATAAAAAAAATCGTCTCTTAATAAAAGGATAGGAGACGATTAACATGATTTTATGGCCTTATTTTAAAATAAGATGATGGTCTCTTTGCTGATTCTATAGATGATAGAATCACACGCTCACCCATGATGAGATATGATATAATCAATACGTGTGTGTTGATAGTTATGCTCATAATTTACTTTGACACACTGCATTAATCATCTCCAAAAATTGAAGACATTGAGATGATTACCACCCTGCATAATTGTAATTATAGACAACAATGTACATGATGAAGACGTGTATTCATGAGTGCAAATAATACATCTAAGCCGTGAGCATTAACAACTTGCACACTGTCACAACATTAATGAAGTACTATTGTGACAACAATTGTTTAACCCCATTAAATCATGAATGCAACAGATTTCATTAAATTATTAAATGTGGAGTGACACAAAAAATTGCAGAGGTAAAGTAAAAGCAGTTTTAAAGAGGGACTAGTAAGGATTATTGTTGTAGCATTCTCATGATTGTTGGGTTCTGACGAGATTTAATTAAATTGGACTCACTCACTCACTCATTCAATTTCAAGGAACTTAATTACTGCCTATACCGTGTGATTATGGCTTTTTCTGACTGTACAAATGTTATCAGAATTTGATTATGTAGCATATGGGGTAGTTGTTGACCAAGCTCAATTTGATCATTTGATGGGATAGGAAATCATGAGACTTTAACTTTGGTTAATCAATCAAAGCCATACCCTTGTTGCAGGGTTAAATAATAAGGTTAGGTAATGGGACTCCTCCATTTCACTAGAACCACCAAAACTATGTACGGCGCATGAGCACCAGGATGTCGCCACTTAAATCATTGTTTTTTTACTTTAGGTATATCATGACTAAATAGTTATTTTAGTTATTAAAGTTTGGAAGAGTTAGGTCATTTTTAGTTGAGTTTAATTGCAATTTTTTCCAACGAAACTTAAAAAAGTTTGGTCCACATATAATGTATAATGTATAGAAATAAATAAGATAGTAGTATTTTTTAGGAGAATAAATAAGATAATATATACTCTTTCTCACCTTAAATAAGATAAATTATTTAAATTCACACGTATTAATATGTTGGTTGTAATTACAAAATTCTGATTTACAATAATTAATGATAAACATTAAATTTAAATCAAACTATGCACTTACCATTTTTGGAAATTATTAAACCCTCATAATTTTTAGGTTATAGGCAGTAGTTCATCGTGTACACAAGAGTATAAATAGGTCAGTTCGACTTACAAAAGCCTATAACTTATTCATTTAAGGTTTATTTAATAAAATAATTTTAGATTTTTCTAAACATTTATTTAATTAAATAAATTAAACTTAAATTATTAAAAAAATTAATAAATAAATCGATATAAATATATATATATATATATATATATATATATATATATATATATATATATATATATATATATATATATATATATATATATATATATATATATATATATATATATATATATATATATATATATATATATATATATATATATATATATATATATTAGAATAAAAGCTAAATAGATCAACTCATATATATAAATATATAAATTAGCTTATAATTTTTATTAAACAATATAAATTAATTGAAAACGTTAATAAAAATAAGTTTTCAGAACATGTTTGACGTTTAAAAAGAACAAACTAAATAAATAAAAAAGCGTATAATAGATTATAGATTAAATTTGAATCTTTTAAATTTATTGTAGGTCAAGTTTAGAGTTTCTAATACTTAATCTAATCTAAATTATGTCCACCCTTATCTGCACGCATTCAAAGACGATTTTGATTGGAATTATACTATTTATATATAATTCTTATGCAATATAAGGCAAGTTAAAATAGGTGCGTTGGCAAACTGTGTATTCTTAGATTCATAACATTTGTGGCAATAATAGGTTTTAAATATTCCATCAGTATTTATGTTTGAATCACTTAGTTAATGGGTTATGAACTAATATATTTGGGTCTCTGCATGCATATTGACATTATTTTCTTTCTCTCTATTTTGTCATTTACAAAAATCTATGGAAGAGAAAGATAAAAACATCCATGTAGAAAAATTTCTAAAAAAATAGTTTCTACAAAAATGAAGAGGGTTTCAAAAAAAGAGTTTTTCCAAAACAAAAATATGTGCATAAGACGATACACTTAATTAATTTGGGGAAAATAAAATCTAAATACAAATGAAGCCCCATGATATAAAATTTGTAATGTCTGCACAAGAGAGAAAATTTGACCCATATGTCACAAACTCAAGTGGTTTAGAGAATTAAAATCACCCTATGTTGAAAAGTGTCCCAAAGTAATTTCTTAACTACGTGTCATTTAAAATAAATAGACCATCTATCCAGAGAGTCACCATATAGAGGATCACCGTATAATTTTAAACACCATTATTTTACAAGGAAAATATTTAAATCTTCCTTAATAAAATTGAATCTATATCTAATTAAAGGTTTTATGTAAATATCTTCCCATTAAATCTGAATCTACAAATTGAATTTATATCTAAGACTGTTTAAATTTCAAAATATGGTGCCCTTAAATCAATTATATCTAGGATCTAATAGTTTAAAATATAAAAAAGTGGAAGTTGTTTCGATAAAAAATCTATTAGCATAAAAGACTTAGTTAATTAGACCAGCTTCTAATCGATTAGAAATATTACTATAAATAGGTAGTTTCTTCTCATCTATTCTTCATCTATTAAATCTCATTTTTCTTTTTATTTTCTTCTTGTTTCTTTGTACCTTTGTTATTTGTAAGTTTCCATTATCATCATTATCATTACAAATGACACATATTAGAATTCTTATCGCCATAAGCTCTTGATCTCAAGCATGTGAGTCTAATATGATTTTTCATCAAAAAATCAAGAAACTACTTCAACAAGAACTTCATCAATTATCCTCTCATCATTCCTTAATATGTTGATGATAGTTACTTCAGAAATTTTGAGTACTTTGAAACCTTCAACCAAGAATGTCTAAGGAGCTTCATTTGCAGCAAACCTGCAAAAAAGTTTGTAATCTCTAGTACAAAGATGGGGTAATCACATATGTGGTACATAAAACACCTCCACAAACCAACACGGGATTATCACATATGTGGTACATAAAAGTCCTAGTTAATTAGACCAGCCTCTAATCGATTAGAAATATTGCTATAAATAGGTAACTTCTTCTCATCTATTCTTCATCTATTAAATCTCACTTTTCTTTTTATTTTCTTCTTGTTTCTTTGTACCTTTGTTATTTGTGAGTTTCCATTATCATCGTTATCATTACAAATGACACATATTAGAATTTGTATTACCATATGTTGTATCCCAAAATTTGTCCTCCCATTTTTACACAAGACATACTCCTAGAGGTTCCCAACTTGGCCTAGGTTGACCAAGATTTGACCAGACAATTTTCCTCCTAAGGCAATGAACCCCCAACTAGGATTTCAATTTTTATCAAGATGGTTGAGCTCCAAGGATCCCAAATGTTATCCATTATCCCAATATATCCTCAAGATCATCCATGCCAAGTTTCATGCCTTGCTCAACAAGTTTGCTCAATCAATTGCTCAAGTATTAGAAAATCAACTATGCTAGGTCAAAAGTCAAATGTGGCCCATGTACAGTCAAACTTCAAGATTTTTGGTCAACATCAACATTTTGAAGTGATATCTATCATTTGATCAAGGGTTGATCATGATTCCTCTAGAAATACTCCTAACCCATCAAAAGTAAAAAATGGCAAATTAGAGTTTCTATAGAAAAAGTCAACCAAACTTTGACTAGGCATAACTTTCTCGTACTTCATTAATTTCACCCCAACCAAAGCTCATTTTGAATATAATCCAATTCCCTATAACTTATCTTCATCCCCCAAGATCAAGAAATACATCATTTGAAAGATATGAGCTCAGACATTACAGGTCATTTTCAAAAAGTCAACAAAAGCCACTTTTTTCCAAGACCTTTTACATCAAGATAACATATTCAAATGAAAAATTGATAAAAATAGGTATTTAAGTATACATCTTGGGATTTCCAAAAAGTACAAGATCATCATCATGAGATAAAAATAGAGCAAGTTATGGTTTTCCCAAGTTGGGAAAATTTTGGAAATTTCAAGAATGGTGCATTGAGCAAATTTGAATTTTTGGGTCAATGACCTAAAGTTTTAGGGTTCAAGTATCTCATAAGGTTATAGAGGACCCTTAATCTCATTTTTCATGGTCTTACCATTTTTACCTATTTTTTTACATATTTATTTTGATTTATTTCAAATAAATATAAAATAAATGGTACAAAATAATTGAGAATGGGCCTTGACCCTTGGGCTTGTGTTTTGTCTTGGCATGAGGTCCACAATTTCGTGCAAGAAGTGACCAGATTCATTCAGCATCAAACATGGCATGAAAATACAAAAATGGCAATTATTCAAATTTTGATTTTGCTCTTAAAATACATAGTTATGGCTTTGATTCTTGCCTTGTTTCCTTGTCCCCTCCTTCTACCCTATAAATACCACTCATGTGCAAGCCAAAAAAAAAAAGGGAAAATAGCCTGAAAAGAACCACACCAATTTGCAAAAATTGCCAAGAATCGTGAATTTTGAAACAACAAGTTCCAGCCATCATTTGGCCAAACCAAGTGTTCAAACACCTTCCTGAGATTTTCAGGACCTCAACCCAGCCATTACTCAAGCCATTGCACATCTGAAACCACAGATTCAGATACACCAATCGTAAGTATTTCTCAAAGTTCAATTTGATGATCTAAACATATTTAATAGATTTCATGTGTTTCTTCATGCTAGTGTTGGAGTTTTAGGCAGGTTGGAACCTTTACATGCGAGGTTTGACGTGAGATTGGAACTTTTCCATTGTTAAAGAAAAGTTTCAGACGAAGCTTATTCTTAGTGATACAGGGGTTTTCAGGAAAATCCAAGGCCAGATTGGAATCAGCGCATGATTTTATGAAGGATAGGGTTCTTGCTTTTTCTTTAGCTTGTTTTTTTGAAGGATCACATTTTGAGTTGGTCGGAGATGGTGACCGGAGTGTTGACTCCGGCACCCTGGACTTGTTGACTTTGGCGCGAAGTGTGTCAATTCCCCATTGGCCAGTCAAGGCAGTGCACGCGTTTTTTTTAATTTTCAAATAGTTGCGTTGGTTTTCTAATATAATGCTATTGTTTGCTTTATATAAATGAATGATGTAGCAGCACAATTGGTAAAGGCGTATGTATGTAAAGGAAGGGACCTGGGTTCGAATCCCAGGTCCAACATTTTCCATTTTCTTAATATTTCATACATGATCTAGCATTCCACATGGCCAGAAGTGTATTGTGGACCACCAATCTGAACCATCAGATCATAGCTAATTCAGATCCAATGCATGTAAATACGTGGAGCATCATGCACTCTCCAGGCACATCCACATTGAATCCAGAAGCAAGTTGGGTTTCTCACGTTTGGGCCCATCAAAATTCCATCAGCACCCCTTGTTTTGCTGAATAACCCCAGGCCCATTTGTTTTGTTTTAATATTTTCTTTTTTTAATTTTTTGCTTTTATTTATTTAATTAACCATAAAAATCAGAAAAAGTCACCAAAAATATTAGGTTAGTATTTTTTAATTAAACTAATTTTGTAAATAATTTAGATAAATATTTTAACTATTTTCTATAATTTAAAATGAAGTAGAACTTAGGATTTAATTAGATTTAATTATTTTCTTTTCATAATAAAAAACCAAAAAAGCTTAGACTATTTTATTAATTAATTTTTATTTTCTAAATAGACTTTAGGATATTTAATTTAAGTATTTTTCTTAGTTAAAACAAAAATCAAACAAATAAGTTCTTGTTTACTTAGAATATTTTATTAGGTTTCTAGACGCTTCTTTATTTCACGCGCGCATTTTATATTATTATGTATCTGTCTATGGATTGTAATAGCCCTAATTAGGATTTTCGTTTTTTCGCACTTTACTTTTCGTCCATTATTATGTATCTACACCAAAGCCTTGTAATAGCGTAGGAACCTGTATTTCTTGCTTTTACATTCTTGTATGCTTGTACATAATTGCTAGTAAGTAGGTGTGCGTGACAAGATTAATCAAATTAACCGTAGATCACTAACCTCAAGATAATATAACTGAAAAAACACACTTCTCACACTTGCATCCTTAGGGTATTCCTTACTCAGTTGCCTCGGAAATGGTCATGTCCCTTGGACGTAGGGATATGTTAGCAAATACCCTCGGTATAAAAGTCATCATAAAAGATCATGGTCCCTAAACGTCCCTCGAGTTGCCTTTTGATAAATGACCTTGTCCCTCGATGTTGCCTATATGATGACAGTCCCTTCGAAATGTTAAGATATATTTACATGTTGCCTTCAATGACCATAACGTCCCTTTCGATAGTCCCCCAACATTCAACGATAGGGCTACCTACTCACTAATAGTAGGATAGAACTATCTAAAGGGTAGGAGGAAAAGAACATCCTTTTTCGAGTAGGTAGATAATTGTTAGGTACTTGCTCAAGAACAACTTTTTCACACTTACACACTTTCAAAAACTACTTTAAAAAACGCTTTATCACACTCTTGAGGACTGATACAAGAGTTACCATAAAGCGAACAAAAAACTTTCAAAACACAAACACAAACAGTTTTCAAAAATGAGCAAGTACCTAAGAGCCCGTGGAAAACCACTGATGGAAAGGATGCTAACATTTTCCCTTTCCATATCTACCCCCCTTACTCAGAAAATCTCGAAAAAAGGTCTTTTTCTATTCTTTTCACTCTTTCCTTTGTTGGATAAAAGAAAAGTCGGTGAGGACTCTTGCTTACCGCGAAATTTGCAAACAAAAAATGCAAACCAGTATTAACAGTCGGTTCTGCCACCGTATTACAGAACTAGCGACTCTGCTGGGGAGAATTATAAAAGTGGGGTTTACCTTAGGGCCTAGATCATTTCTAAAATTGTTTGCCTGTTTGTTTGCTTTACATTTAAGGGATTGTTTGGGTTACTATAGATCCTACACCCAGATCTGAGGAAACCTGTTAGGTAAGTAGCAATAGATCATGGAAATTGTGCGGGATATACCGACACAGTTGAAGCGATGGCTATGTTGATGTGACACTTTGGTTGTTATCAGTGAAACAACCGGCTGAAAATCATCAAACAACGAAGTCGCTATCGAACATCTTTTATCCCATATGAAGGGAAAGGAAAACATCGAGAAAACTTGAGAAGGGAGAAGTCACGGTCTTGCGACCGAGAGATCGGGTAAGAGAGTCTATTATGCGAGGGGAAGGTATTAGCATCTCACACGCCCATAGTACTCTACGGTATCCACTCTTGTTGTCTATCTTATGGGTGTATTTAATCTATGTTTACTGTTCGCTACTACTAAAGGGAGAATGCATGCAAAAGAAAGGAGAAAAGAATATAGGGAAAATAAAGTTGCACTCGCTTGGGCCCTACCCCAATGCCTACATATCCTTTTTGAGGAATCAGAGCTACCGTAGTTCGGCTCACATGTTGTTGTTTGTTTTGTGTTTTTTATGGACTATGCTAATTCCTCCTTCTGCTGCAGCTCGACCTTTGGAGGCTCATGCGTTGACACAGAAGTAAATTAATCATGTCCTTACCTGAAAAGGGTTTTTAGAGAAAAGGTGCTTGAGCGCACGAAAAGGTTTGAATTGGTTTGTATTTTTGTTACCTTAAAAAAGGGTTTAAGTGTGATTAGCATGTTTTTTATTTTCTAAGAAAAGAAGTTTTAGTTTTAGATGCAAGGATGCAAAAAGGGGAAGAAAAGAGTCTAAGAGAGACTAGCCTATTTCTAACCTAATATTATCGTACAATGGTAGCCCTACGTCAAAGATGAAAAGGGAAATTTCTACCTAATGCTAGCATGCATAGTTTGCAACCTAAAGTCTAACTCGCATCCGAACGGAGCAAGCACATTCTAAGGGAACATGGTACGTACAAGGATAAAGAAAACAAGCTAATAATCTCAAGAGAGCACACCTAGAGATCCTATCTAGGTTAGAATGCCAAAGAAAATCTAACAAAACTATCTTATAGGGAACATGCAATGAGAGCGAAGTCGTGATCTCAATTCTTAAATTGAGTGACTCATCGATCAAAAAGAAATAAAGGAAAGCGATAAAATCCTATAGGGAGCATGCACTAAAAGCGAAGTCGTGATCTCAATTTATAAATTGAGTGACTCATCGATCAACAAGAAGAAACAAACACAAGCATAACACACATAGTAAATGAAGTGTGGAATGCCTGCTACAGGTCTTTAAACAGCGACTTGAAGTGCACACTCTTTATTTCCTACTTCTCATGGTATCTAGAAAAGCGGTAAAAGAATGTAGTAAAATGCAAAGAAGTACGAAGGTAGTAGCAGAGACTACCAAAGTGAGCAAGTCGTCAAGAGTAGATGAAAGCAATGGAGAAACAGGGAGTACGCATCGAGCAAGCTTCACCATGAAGTAAACAAAGTTAGAAATAATATCCAACTAAGATAAAGGCTAACGTGTATTGCGAATGCAACGCATAATCAGAAGTTCCGGCACAAGACATCATAAAGCATTGCATGTATCAGGACAACATATAATGCGATATGAATTTCTCAAGACGATGAGAAATAAGGCATGTCACATCAGAAGAGAGCATAAGCCATATGCTTCGATCACATAACAACTTGTTATGTTACATGATCGAAAGCACCTAAAATGTACCTTGCACAATGAACAAATGCGTCAAAAGTAACGAGACACAATGGTATCAAAATATAATTAAAAACTAAAATAAAAAGTAATTTTTATTAGTTTTTTATGTGTGGAACATTCTATCAAAAATTAAAGAATTAATTCCTAAAATTAACTAAGTTTTAATAAATTTTATTGATTTTGTAATTTTTATGTCAAAAAATATAGCCAAAGAAAAATTGGTAAAAGAATTAAAACAAAAAAATTAAAACAAAAACCAATGAATCAGAGGGGCTATGAGCTGAAATCCAGAGGGTGTGGTAGAAATCAGGGCGCTAGGCCCAACTAATTAGAGTCCAGAATAACTTTTTTTGTTACTAGCTCATTTCAATGCAAAAAAACCAGTACATGGGCTTAAGGGAATGAGTTCAGCAAGCTTTTTTTTGGTAGCTATCTCAGTAGAAAAACATGCACGTTAGGCTCTGTGAATAGTGCCTCAGTTCAACAGTCATCACCACTAATGATCCATGCTTGCCATTTATTATTCAGTTTTTTTTTTCATTTTATATTTAATTACAAAAAACAAATAAAATGAAAATTTAAAAGCATTTTTTTCTAGGGCTGACTGTATCTGTTCATCTTCCCCAATACCAATCTCTTCTTCTCACTCTAAAAAAAAACTCACCATGAAACACCGTCCGTCACCGACGACTCCCTCCTCCTTCGTTGATCCTTTTGAACCTGAACCTATAATTCCATTTCCAAAACTTTCAATCCATCTCTTTATCTAACAAAAACCCTAGGTTCACCCCATGATTAATCGGTGAAATTAAATAATTGGATCTCGATAATTTAGGATTTCGTTTCAGTACACCCTAATATACACGTATGTTTGCAACCTCATAGCTAGAAAAAGACGAAAATATGAAGAAGGGCGATCGTGTTTACCTACCGGAGAGAGTCCGGTGCTCCTTCAAATCGGGGAAGATGACCTTAAATTCATAGGTAATATTCATTTTTCACTTTCAATTCTTCTTCATCTCTTCTGATTACAATTGTTCCGCTTAGATCCCTTCTTCTTCATCTGTGATTTAAAATTTGGAGGTTGCAGTTGGCCAATGAATGGAGCTTGATGATGATGAAGGTGATGATGATGTTGCGGGTTGTTGAGTGAAGGCGATGCAGAATATTGAGGGTGCCAGGTTTGTAGCAGAATGAAAGTGAAGAAGAAAGGAGAAGAGAAAGTGCTGCAAATTATTTTGCCGAATGAGAGAGAGAGTTTTTTCTATCTATTTTGTGTCATCCCTTTTCCGTTATGAATGAATTGTATATCCCCTTTCTCTTTCTGTTTTGTTTTTCTTTTATTAGAAGTTTGTTATTGCTGTTAGTTAGGACAGTTAGAGAATTGGTTAGTTTGTTGAGGAGTTAGTTGGGGAAGATGTTATGGCAGTTAGGAAATTCTGTTATGCAGGGTAGTTAAATTCTGTTAGAAGTGGTTAGGAATTTGGTTGAGTGAGTTGTTAGTTCTGTTAATGTTAGGAAGTTATTTATGGTTTATGTTTTATTCGGTTTTTCTGTTTTGGAAGTAATGAACTGGTTTATGATGAACTGCTTTTGTTTTGGTGCAGCCTAGTCACGACCCACCTCTCGAGAATCCCGCTTGATTGCCTACTTCATCTTGAGATCGCAGGACCATTTTTCCTGTTATTGAACCTGAAAATACTGTCTTACTGTTTGTATTATGCAGGCTTTCACAACATCCTGGTTTAGTGCGAACCAGGGAAATTTCAGATCAGCTTGAAGAAAATTCAAGTTGTTAAGCGTCGGAGTATCACTCTTGTAAAATGTGAAGAAGAAATAACTTGGAGAATTGGAATGAGATGGTACTTTTGGAGACAGCATACTGAGTTATAGAATTTTTCTGTTTGAATGGTTTGGAGCTGAAGAATTAGCTTGCAATATGGAATCAAGCACAAAATAATGAAGGTTTGTAATAGTTGACCACAATCTAGAACTGTTTTTTGAATTGTATTTGAACAAATTTTCTGAACTGTTTTCTTTTTTTGGACAGACTTTATGTAATTGTTTTGTTGGACAGGCTTTGTGTAATTAAAATAAGGCATTGGTTCAATGTATTGCGAGTTGGGTTGTTTTGGATTTAAAAAAAATGGACGAGGTTCAAGGCTTAGCAAAGTAATGGATAAAATGTATTGAATTTATTTGTATAGAGTTTTGGACCTTGGGATTTTGTACTCGAACCCGAACAAATGAGTATCGGTAAATGATGGTGAAATGATATTTGCATCTGAAAAGTATTGTAAACTTGAACCCGTGAATTGTGAATGAATAAAGTGTTGAATTTGAATTGAATGAACTTTGAACTTGATTGTAACTTGATTCCCAAGTAAATGCCTCTTTCATTTTAATACCAATATGAAATTTAACCGAGTTTGAATCATCCTAAATTCAATGAAAACCCCTAATTCAACTCTTCCATCCATGTTAACTTATATTGCAAGCAACACGCTAATATCTTGATCACCACTCCGTCTTTTGTAGTATGAATCAAAACCTTAGAAACTCTATCTTCAAATGTTTGATTTGACAAAATTATTTTTTGACTTGATGATTTTACCATAAAACAATATCCTTTGGAGAATCCTTGGATGAAGATGAATGAGATTTGACTCATAGAGGAAGACCCTCGAGATAACCCTATCCATGATCTTTAATTGATGAATGCTAACAAGCTCAAACCATGTATGAGAAATCCTAGTATTCTTTAGATACCCTTAAATATTTTGATGAAAATGGGATCCCTGTAGCTTGATGAAAGAAGAAGTTCACAACAATGCTTAAACAAGCAACCCTAGCTTTCGACCAATGATTGATGGAGGAACTCGTAGAAACAAGCTTGAATGAAGGTGAAATCCTCAAGGTAAAAGACCCTAGCTTCAAGATCCTCGATCCCTTTCCCATTTTATTTATGATGCATGATGTGCTAGATGACCTAATGGAGTTATGTACATGAGAAAAGCACAACAATGCATAAGCCAGATAAAAGTGAAAGAGGTAAGACAAATTTGGGGTATTACAATTGCCCCTATTTAATCATCTTAAACCTGAAAGTATGAATGGTGTGTGCCTTTAAGAAGTTCAAGGTTGAAGATGATTAAATACCAATGCAAAAAATTTATTCTGGGAGTAAGTGTGAGTATTTATTTTTTATTTTTGTGATATCTGTTAGGGAAAGAATTTTTGTTTTTTAATGAGAAGATGGAGATTGGACTTGTAACATGGCGTGATGCCAATACAAGACAAAGGTTGGTACAAACATATGGAAGATAAGATCTATCAGCGACCTACGATCCTAAGGTGAAACAAGAGAGTGATTTGCAAAGAACCTAGCCTAAGGGTGATCTCAGGTTCGACGATGATCTATGGGAAGAACCTAGCCTACGGGCGATCTCAGGTTCGACGATGATCTAAGAAAGAACCTATCCTACGGGTGATCTTAGGTTCGACGATGATCTAAGGAAGAACCTATCCTACGAGCAATCTCAGGTTCGACGATGATCTAAGGAAGAACCTAGCCTACGGGTGATCTCAGGTTCGATGATGATCTAAGGAAGAACCTAGACTACGGGAGATCTCAGGTTCGACGATGATCTAAGGAAGAACCTAGCCTACGGGCGATCTCAGGTTCGACGATGATCTAAGGAAGAACCTAGCCTACGGGCGATCTCAAGTTCGACGATGATCAAGGAAGAACCTAGCCTATGGGCGATCTCAGGTTCGACGATGATCTAAGGAAGAACCTAGCCTACGAGCGATCTCAAGTTCGACGATGATCAAGGAAGAACCTAGCCTACGGGAGATCTCAGGTTCGACAATGATCTAAGGAAGAACCTAGCCTACGGGCGATCTCAGGTTCGATAATGATCTAAGGAAGAACCTAGCCTACAGGCGATCTCAGGTTCGAAGATGATCTAAGGAAGAACCTAGCCTACGGGCGATCTCAGGTTCGACGATGATCTAAGGAAGAACCTAGCCTACGGGCGATCTCAGGTTCGACGATGATCTAAGGAAGAACCTAGCCTACCGGAGATCTCAGGTTCAACGATGATCTAAGGAAGAACCTAGCCTACGGGAGATCTCAGGTTCGACGATGATCTAAGGAAGAACCTATCCTATAGGCGATCTCAGGTTCGATGATGATCTAAGGAAGAACCTAACCTACGGGCGATCTCATGTTCGACGATGATCTAAGGAAGAACCTAGCCTACGGGCGATCTCAGGTTCGACGATGATCTAAGGAAGAACCTAGCCTACGGGAGATCTCAGGTTCGACGATGATCTAAGGAAGAACCTAGCGTACGAGCGATCTCATGTTCGAAGATGATCTAAGGAAGAACCTAGCCTACGGGTGATCTCAGGTTCGACGATGATCTAAGGAAGAATCTAGCCTACGGGCGATCTCAGGTTAGAAGATGATCTAAGGAAGAACCTAGCCTACGGGAGATCTCAGGTTCGACGATGATCTAAGGAAGAACCTAACCTACAGGCAATCTCAAGTTCGACGATGATCTAAGGAAAAACCTAGCCTACGGGCGATCTCAGGTTCGACGATGATCTAAGAAGGAACCTAGCCTACAGGAGATTTCAGGTTCAACGATGATCTAAGGAATAACATAGCCTACGGGCGATCTCAGGTTCGAAGATGATCTAAGGAAGAACCTAGCCTACGGGCGATCTCAGGTTCGACGATGATCTAAGGAAGAACCTAGCCTACGGGCGATCTCAGGTTCAACGATGATCTAAGGAAGAACCTAGCCTACAGGCGATCTCAAGTTCGACGATGATCTAAGGAAGAACCTAGCCTACGGGAGATCTCAAGTTCAAAGATGATCTAAGGAAGAACCTAGCCTACAGGCGATCTCGGGTTCGACGATGATCTAAGGAAGAACCTAGCCTACGGGCGATCTCAGGTTCGACGATGATCTAAGGAAGAACCTAGCCTACGGGTAATCACAGGTTCCACGATGATCTAAGGAAGAATCTAGCCTACGGGAGATCTCAGGTTCTATGATGAAAACATGGGTCACAACATGACGAGTGTTTAAAGATCGAATTATTTTTCAGATGGGAACCGACTACCAGACGAGAACTGGGTTTAGAATGACAAGGTGTATTGATTTTGCCAGGAACATAGGGTATAAGGTACTGGCACCGTTAGTTGGGCATTGTGAAGGTGAAGGTCATCAACTGGGGTTTTGGGAATGATATCCTCTTGTAGGGATGTATTGTTGTCCTTGAATGATTCAGGTCTTTCGTGTAGGGTACCTGATCTGGCTTATGCTTCGTATGCATGCTTGAATTTCTTTTGCCGCAAAGATTCATTCTGATGGATCAGCTACGCGCTTTTGAGGATGTAATGTTATACAGTGATATCTATATGCAATGCCAATAAATAGACTTCATGCCCGTTGGGAACTGTTGCTCATCACTGGGGATGCCAATACATATCAGCGCTGGAAGCCTGGTAAGAACTTGCATTGGGGAGCTCATGATACCAAAGATTGTTGATGACTCCACTGAAGATTGAATTGCCGACGAAGCGAGTCTTCAGGTACTCCACTGAATTTTGAATTGTACCATTGGGGAAGAGATAATCTGGCCAGACTTCCATACATCCTGAACCATTGAGAGGATGGTAGAACTGAATATGCCGAAGAATGGGCATTGAACACCATGTGGATCACTTTGAATATATGCCCCAAGTTTACGCTACACTGAGGAATTACCTCTTGGATCACTTGGGGATAAAAGATGGGCATGGACACCTGTGAATGCCCCAGTTTAGCTCTACGAATGCCCCGATTTAGCTCCACTGGGATGAACTTGATCAACTCCACTGGGGATGCACCTTCACGTGTCGAGTCAAACGATGATTTTGGACTTTCTGAATTCACTTGGGGAATCAGGTTTAAAATTGTCTATAGTAGATGAAGGCAGCTCTGTATGCTAGCCAGGTCAGAGCGACTGTTATAAATTTCCACCTGCAAAGAGAAGCAACATTTGGAATGCATACGACGCCCCCTCATGGTTATATATCGATGTAAAGTCAAGTTTTATCTCGGTGTGTGACTTTTTATTCCCCATGTTTCTAATGCAACGTTTAATAACAAATAAAACACATTCTGCATACTAAAAACATTTTATGATAGTAAGAGACAAATTTTTGATGAAAACAAACTTTATTGATAGGCCCGTGAATAGGAATTTGTACAAGGATGCAATTCCTATATTAGGTAGCTGCGAAATAGAAACGCGAAATACAACAAGTATAAATGGAAAGGAGAGATGCTCGAATTTCCATTAAAACCGGTATTGCTACAGTTCCCATATCCTAAGTAGTCTCAATGCCTTGCCTCTAGAGAGTAGCAGTTGGACCGGTCAATTCGCTGCCAAGGTGCTATAGATGTGCATGTGTCATTCGTGAAGAGAATTCAGACTACAACCTCTCGCTTAAGATCCCTAACTTTTACTTGGATCGCCTTTTCGTGTTTTCGATCCAACGAGATACCCATTTTTGCCTAAGTCGCCCTTTCAGGTTTTCAACTTAGCGGGTTATTATTTTTTATTTTATCCCTAATTTTTTCCTGGACTTTCATGTCCACTAGGATGCCCATTTTTTCCTAAATCGCCCTTTCGGGTTTTCGACTTAGCGGGTCTCTTTATGCATAGCATTTTTTGACTGAGTCTGAATTAAATAGGAGTGGAACGTCTTCCCCATCCATGTCTGTCAGGATTAGAGTACCTCCTGAAAAGGCTCTCTTCACGATATATGGTCCCTCGTAATTGGGAGTCCATTTTCCCCTTGGATCGGAATGGCTTTGCACGATGACCTTTCTCAAGACCAAATCACCATGATAAAACTTCCAAGGATGGATCTTTTTGTCGAATGCTATCTTCATCCTTTGTTGGTATAGCTGGCCATGACAAATGGCCGCGAGACACTTTTCATCAATCAGGTTGAGTTGGTCGAATATTGTCTGAACCCATTCTGCCTCATCAAGCTTGGTTTCCATCAGAACCCTCAACGAAGGAATTTCTACTTCGACAGGAAGCATTGCATCCATGCCATAGACAAGCGAAAATGGATTTGCCCTTGTTGAAGTACACACAGACTTTCTGTAGCCATGCAGAGCAAAAGGAAATATTTCATGCCAATCTTTATATGTTCTGACCATCTTCTGGATGATATTCTTTATGTTCTTGTTAGAAGCTTTGACTGCACCATTCATATTTGGTCGATACGGTGATGAATTGTGATGTTCAATTTTGAACTCTTCACATAACTCCTTCATCATGTTGTTGTTAAGATTAGAACCATTGTCAGTGATGATTCTGTGGGAAACTCCATAACGACATATGATTTCTTTCCTGATAAAGTTGGTAACGACCTGTTTGGTTACATTCTTGCAAGAAGTTGCTTCCACCCATTTGGTGAAATAATAGATAGCCACTAGGATGAATCTATGACCATTCAAAGCACTTGGTTCAATCCTCCCAATCATATCAATTCCCCACATCGCAAATGGCCATGGGGAAGTCATAACATTCAAAGGAGTTGGAGGAACATGAATTCTGTCTGCATACACTTGGCATTTGTGGCACAATTTTGCATATACACATCAGTCGCTCTCTATTTTCATCCAGAAGTATCTCGCTCATAGTATTTTCTTTTCCATATAATTCCCGCTCGAATGAGTCCCGAAATAACCCTCATGAATTTATTTTATGATCGACTCTACTTCGTGTCTATCCACGCATCTGAGCAGAATCGAGTCATAATTTCTCTTATACAGGACGTCTCCTGATAAGAGGAACTTGGATGCTAACCTTCTAAACACGCGCTTATCACAAATTGTAGCATTTTCGGGATACTCTTGCTTCTCAAGGTACCATTTGATGTCGTAATACCACGGCTTCTCATCAGACATATCCTCGGTTGAGAGACAATGGGAAGGAAAGACATGTGCCAGCTCTTTGTACTTGAGGATGCGTTTGTTAAGCACCTGATTTGGAAAGCTCGCCGAGAACACTGATGCTAAAGTGGCTAAAGCATCGGCCACCTAGTTTTCATACCTAGGAATATGTTCAAAGGTGATTTCATCAAAAGCGATTATTAGATGTAAGATGTAGTCTCTGTACAAAATCAAACTAGGGTGTTTCCTCTCCCAATCACCTCGTACCTGATGTATGACCAAAGCAGAGTCTCCAAAGACTTCAAGGATTTTGATTTTAAGGTCAATGGCTGCCTCTAGACCCATCACGCATGCTTCATATTCTGCCATATTGTTCATACAATCAAAACATAACCGGGCCTTAAACGGTGTATGAGTATTATGTGGAGAAGTCAGTATTGCCCCAATTCCATGACCTGCAGCGTTCGAGGTACCATCAAACGTGAGAGTCCATCTCTCCTTCGGATCGACCCTATCATAATCATCAAGCTTCATAACATCTTCATCGGGGAAGTCAAATTTCATTGATTGGTACTCTTCCAATGGCTGATGAGCGAGATGATCTACAAGAATGCTACCCTTGATAGCCTTTGTGTAACATACAGAACATCATATTCAGATAAAAGCATATGCCATCAAGCAAGCCTGCCTGTGAGTGCTAGTTTTTAAAAGATATACTTTATCAGATCCATATTTGATATTAGAAGAGTCGTGTATGTCAGCATATACTGGCTCAGACGTCGAGCAGCCCAAGCAAGCGCACAACAAGTTTTTTCAAGTAAAGTATACCTGGATTCGCAATCGGTAAACTTTTTACTCATATAATAAATGGCATGCTCTTTACATCCTGTTTCATCCTGCTGTTCAAGCACACAACCCATGGATCCTTCCAACACCGTCAAGTACATAATGAGTGGCCTCCCAGGCATTGGAGGACTAAGGATTGGTGGATTTTGGAGATATTGTTTGATCTTTTCAAAGGCTTCTTGGAAATTATCATCCCATTGGACATCTTGATTCTTGCGCAGCAACTTAAAGATGGGTTCACAAGTAGCTGTGAGATGAGAGATGAACCTGGCTATGTAGTTCAATCTCCCAAGGAACCCTCTTACTTCTTTTTCGTTTTTTGGCGCTGGCATATTCTGTATTGCTTTTACTTTGTCGGGATCTACCTCAATTCCTCGTTGACTCACGATAAAACCAAGTAGTTTTCCATATTGCACCCCGAAGGTACACTTATTTGGATTAATCCTTAGCCTAAACTTTTGAAGATGCGCAAATAACTTTTGCAGATGGACCAAGTGTTCATCCTCGGTTTGTGATTTTGCAATCATATCATCAACATATACTTCGATCTCCTTATGAATCATATCATGGAAGAGCGTCACCATGGCACATTGATATGTTGCACCAGCATGTTTGAGGCCAAAAGGCATGACCTTATAATAGTAAGTACCCCATGGAGTAGTGAATGTCGTCTTTGTCATGTCTTCTGGGGCCATCTTTATCTGATTGTATCCCGAAAAACCATCCATGAAGGAGAAAACTGAGGAATGAGCCGTATTATCAACCAATACGTTGATGTGAGGTAATGGGAAGTCATCCTTTGGGCTTGCTTTATTCAAATCTCGATATTCCACACACATGCGCACCTTCCCATCTTTCTTAGGGACACGTACGATGTTGGCAATACAATCTGAGTATTCACATACCAACAAAAAGCCTGCGTTCAACTGCTTTTCAACTTCTTCTTTAATCTTGAGAGACATATCTGGACGAGTTCTCCTCGACTTTTACTTTACCAGAGGACATTCTGGTTTGAGTGGAAAATGGTGCATGACTATATACGTATCTAAACCATACATATCTTCATACGAACAGGCAAAGATGTCGGAGTACTCTCTGAGAAGCTCAATCAACCCCTTCTTTACATCATCTTGCAAAGCGGCCCCTATCTTGACCTCTCTTTTCACTGTGTCAGTGCCGAGATTGATGACCTCAATAGCTTCTTGATGAGGCATGATCGTTTTCTCTTCTTCTCTCAACATTCTTGCCAATTCCTCTGGAATTTCACAATCTTCCCCACTATCTTCATCGGCTTGGTCATTCGGATTTCCAAGGATATTGGTGTAAGGAACTGTAACATCACCGTTTTTAATGGAATTCGAGACAGACCTGCATGATTGATGAATATGCCTCATTTTAGAATATGGATGCGAATTGGAAAATGGTTTAAGAGTTAGAAGGAAAAGCATTACCATTTTTATTTTACGAAAATAAGAAAAGATGGAGAGTAAAAATTGTATGCAAAAATGCCATTTTATTCAATTTTTAAACAAACATAGAAACATGAGGGGGCCCTTTTCACAAGCTGTCAACATGCTTCAGGCAAAAACATGCGAATTATTTAAAATAAGAACATTACATGTCAAAGAAAACCACTTCAGGAATATCAGTAGCAGTCTAATTGCCGAGCTCTTGATCAGGTGAAATCTGGTAGATGTACTGAGCCATATCTGCATCGTCTTCACCATCCACTGCGTGGATTTATCCTTAACCACTTGGACCAGCACTAACAAATACTTCTGAAAGTGGGGGAACTTATTTTCCTTTGAGCACAATTGGACCCGTACCAACACGATCTGAAAAAGAGGATCCAAACCCAAGTCTAGACTTGTCCTACTTTTCGCGTGCCTCTATCACTTTGCCCCAGTCTTCATTAGGAATCCCAGACTCCACAATGGCTTTGGCATCCCTCAAGGAAACCATTCAAACTCCAGACTTCTTTGTAGTTTCCAGCATGGTGGGGACTCTGTCAACAGAAATAATTTCCAAGGCCTAGAAAGGGGTTTCATGTACTTCCCCGTCCACTTCGACATAACGAAAGGAAGTAACATTGTTGATCACGACATCTTCCTCTCCGCCAATGACGATAACCTTATCTTGGATGATGAATTTCAAACGTTGGTGCAGAGTTGAGGTAACGGACCCTGCCATATGGATCCACGGGTGTCCCAGCAGGAAAGTATAAGATGGACGAATATCCATGACATAGAATGATAGGTAGAACACGTGGGGGTCGATTTTGATGGGCAGGTCAACTTCCCCTTCCATAGATCTTCTTGACCCATCAAAAGCTTTGACTGTCAGTGTGCTGGGTTTCATCATAACCCCGTCCATGTTCAGCTTGAACAGAGTATGTTTAGGCATCACGTTCAAAGAAGACCCAATGTCTACCAGGACTCGAGACATCACAGTGTCTAAACATCTGATGGAAATATGCAACGCTTTATTATGAGCTCGACCCTCAGAAGGGAGCTCGTCATCACTGAAGCCCAAACAGTTCCCTGCAGAAATATTCGTAACAACCCCTTCAAATTGGGCCACTGAAATTTCAGGATTTACATGGGAACCATGTAGAATTCTCATCAAGGTGGTTTGATGAGTTTCAGAGTACAGAAGGAGGGATAAGATTTATATATTTGCAGGCGTCTGATTTAGCTATTCAACCACCTTGAAGTCACTCTTCTTGATCACCCCGATTAGCTGCTCCACTTGTTGCTCAAAAGACGTCCCAAGAGAATCATTAACTACTTGTTTCCCTTTATCTTTCACAGGAATCTCTTCGATAACTTATTCGGGAGGAGGTGGAGCAGGAGCAAAGACTCTTCCACTTCGGGTTATTCTGCTAGTTCCGACAATGTTGGTTACGTCCTTATTCTCAATCGGAGGACAAACAACTTTCTTTCCACGTATGTAAACAACATTATATTCCCATGGCACTGCTGTTGTACCCCAAAATTTGCCCTCCCATTTTTTATTCAAGATACTATCCTAGGTCTTCTCTAATACTCGATTTGGCTCAGAAGTTTGATCAGACAGATTCTCTTCCTATGCAGTAAGTCAACGATTAGGGTTTGACGTTTCTCAAAGAAAATTGATTCTTCAAGGTTTCAAATGGTCTTCATAGATCTTCATGTCTCTTCAAGGATGTTCAAGCCGAGTTTCAAACCTTGCATCGCAAGTTTGCTCAGTCAATGGTTCAAACGACTAAAAATGATTCCATTGACCCAAAAGTTGACCTTTTACGAGACCAAGTTCAAGCGACTGTAACTTCTTCATTATTCGATATTGTTGAGTGGTTATTTTTATGTACGACTCTCCTCGATGTTATATCCAATTTATCTTCATAAATCAAGAGTTGATTACGTGTAGAAGATCACAAAAATTCAAATGCGTTAGAAGTCACTTCATGGATTTTGACCTAATCTTAAGTAATTGTCGCCTGATTTCTAAGAATTGTGATTTCCTCAAATTACGAGATCTTAAGACGATTATTTATGCATATGGTCATAAGTGATGTTGCTCACGAGTTTATCTTCAAAGATCGAAAGAAAATTGCATTGGGAAGACTTTGAAAGTTATCGAATCTTCGCAAGTCATTTGTTTGATTTCAAGTGTTCTTAATCACCATTGGTTTTTAAACTTGTTAATTCTATAAGGTTGGTGATTGTTCTCAAAGCGTGATTGTTTGGAAATGAAGTTCCATTTTAATCGAGTATGGTACGCGAGTTCATTTTGAATGCAAATTTGGTTTGGACAAGAGTTGAAGATTAAGTCTGTCATTTAAATGACCATGACTTTGGGTTTGAGTTAACCAAGTTAGAATTGAATTCATAAACATTTATTTTGTTTAGAAATTTGATTGGAGTACAAGGCGCATTGGTTTATCTGATCATTTTGTGATTGCTTGAAGTTCAAGTTACCAAACCAAGATGTTTTACTCAAAGCATTCAATTGAGAATTGCAAAGTTTAAATAACTTCAGGATTAGTATGATAAATTTCATCATTTACAAATTTACTCAAGGCCTTGTGTTCATTACATTTTTGGGACAAATTACAACTTTTGTTTACAAAGCAAAAAAAGAATTACAATGTTTGCTTTGACTACAAAGAAAGAAATTTTATTTTTTTCTTCAAGTCTCCATTGCTTCATCTTCAAGCAATCCTCGCTTGCCATCCACGCCTCATGTTCATGAAACAAAGAAAATAAAGTTAGCAAGAATTCAAGCAAAAGAGTATTTGTTAAAAGAGAAATTTCATCACTAGGGTTTGTATATAGGAATCAAAATTTAAGTTGTTTGTTTTATCATAATCCCTCTCCTCTCATTCTTGCAAATCACAAGGTTGGACCTTGGTTCACAAGAAGGAAAAGCAAATGTGCAAGCAAACAAAACAAAGGCAGGCTGCTGTAAATATAGCAGCAAGAACAAGCTGCAAAACCAGCAAATAACGCAAGCATAGAAACAGGGCAAGGCTGCCAAACAACAACTAATGCAACAACAACAGCAGGCTGTTATACAAGCAGCACAAAGTAAAAACAAGTGCAGCAAGCAACAACAATATGCAAACAAACAAAACAGAGAAAGCAAGGCAGCATAGGCTGCCAAGATGACAGGAGAAAGCAGCAATGAGTAAAACAAAATGGAACAAGGCAAAACAGCAAGTTAACTTACTCATCAAACCAAACACATCATCATTTTCCTTAAATCATACAAACCCTTTAGAAATTTTGAAATAAAAGCAAAGTGGCTTTACATCATCATTGAAAGAGAAAGAGGAAAAGAGACAGGTTTGGAGAGATATCACCTAAACCAAAACTGCCTATAAAACTGTCAAAGGCAGCCTTCACAACCTGCATAGACCAGTCCCTAATCATTCCAAAACAAGTCTACAAAGCTTTTGTCCAACCTGTTGTCCAAAGACCAAACAGAACATGCCAAAACCTGTGCCAAACCTGTTGCAAGCCTAAAAAACAGTTGCACCAAATAGGCAAATACAAACCTGCTACTCAAAGGTTCAAAGTCAGCTTTCCAAAATAGTTCAAAACTCAACAGTTTTCCCCCCACTTTTCACCCTCACCCCAATATCACATCATAAAAACAACAAAAACAGAGAGAGAAGGGAGGGAGAAAAAATTGTAATGAAACTCTATACAAAAGGAAGTGACTTGATCCAATAAACTGGAGATGCTCAAACCTTTAATATCCATACTTTCCACCATATTCAACACCTTCAAAACCTACTCAAAGTCCCCATGATCTGACGACTCCATAACCTTTGTCCATCACCTCCATACGAACCCGCACCTCTACCTTCACTTCACTAAACTCATCTTTGCTCCTTCAAACGACACTCACAAGAATCTCAACAACCTCTGTTTCAAAATATCTCAATCGAACTTTCTGCAAGACTTATTTCAATCGCTTTCAAATTCCTCCCTGACTTCAACCATCAATACACCTCACAAACCTTCCTTCAAAACCCCAGACCTCACTCTGCTCAAATCATATTTGCAGTTATCACAAACTTCACTCAAGCTTCACTTTCACTATATTAATCTCCACATAGAACCGTAGTAAGCAGACACAATAGTAACAACACATAAAACCTAACAGAAGAAGAGAAGAAGAGTAAAAAAAGGAATATAACTTTGCTATAGTTCAAAGGTCTCGTCTGAATACCTCATTACGCCACCGCAAGCAGCATCGTCACAATCGTAAAAGTTCCATTTTCGTCATTTTCTCGACCTTTCCTTATAAGGTTTTTTCCTTTTTCCATGATTTATGCCCTTACCTTGTTTATTTTCCGTTGTTCTGAGTTTGCATGTTGATTTGAGATACTTAGGTTTTGATTTGGGAATACTCCGATTTGTTCGTTTGAGTGGGTTTTAGGGAAATCTAAGGGTGAATTTGGTTTCTCTGCGGTGAAATAGGGGGGGTTTATGTTGAATTTTCCCAGATTTGGGGTAGTGTCACCGTGGGGCTACCGCCGGCCGCCGCGGGTCTCACCGAAATCATTTCTTCGTTTTTTATGTTTGACTTCTAAGAGAAGAGAAGATAGTAGATAAGAGAGAGGAAATGTACAAGTTAGACAGAGAGATGTTTTTGTTTTGTTATTTTTGTTGTTTCAGGTGAGACAGGTGTCACCGGCCGGTGGTGACTCCATGTCCGATCCAATGCGTGTGCCCCTAGACCCATGCCATGCACCCTCACGTGTTTCACCATCAGATCAAGTGGGCATAGTTGACCACTAGATCCAACGCGTAGCAACACTCATATGAGTCAACAAATGTTGACCGAGTTCAACATGCACCCTCCAGCAAGATGGGCTTACTTCTTTGGTCCTTGGACTGCCTTCTCTAATCACATTTCCCCATTTTACTTCAATCTGGATCCATTTCCTTTTGCTTTACTATCTTATTTTTTTATTATTATTATTTATTTAGTTAGTTATATATCATATTTCAAAAATGCAAAAAAAAGTTTTAATGAATAATTCTTTTAAATATTTGTATTTAACATTATTAATTAATTAATTAATTAATTAATTAATTTTATTAAATAAATAAATTTAATTTAATTAATTATTTATGTAGTTCAATTGAGTTGTATTGTTTGATTTAATTTTTTTGGACTTTGTGTGTTTGTTTTGTTTGTTTCCATCCCCATTCATAAATTTGTACCCCTATTCCCGAAGCATTGTAATAGCGTAGAACTTTATTTTTCGCACTTTACCACATTTCCTTATATTGTTTAGTAATTAGTCGTGTATGGAAAGATTTAAAATCAATCGCTAGATAACCCTAATCAAGACAAATTAACTGAAATCAAAACACTTTTCACACACGCACCTCTAGGGTAACCTCGCTTGTTGCCTCAGATGAAAAATAGTCATGTCCCTCGAATATGGGACGCTTTAGCAAAGACCCTTCGATAAAAAAGATCGTAGTCCCTCGATGTCCCTCGATGTTGCTTTCGGTAAAACGGTCTAGTCCCTTACGAAAATTGCTAAAGCGTCTCACAAGTTGCCTTCTATGACTGTACAAACGTCCCGCGCCTGTCCCTTCACATACAACGATGGGGCTTCTTACCAAATCAATGGTAAGATAGCAACATCTAAAGGAGGAAGAAAAGAACATCTAAGACCTTTCGAGTAGGTAGATTCTCTCCTAGTTACTCGCTTGCTCACGACAAAAACATTTTTACACCAACACTTCCATCTTGAAACATTTTCAAAAGACAAAACACTTTGTACGCGTTCTTATAGAAACGAGAACCATTACAAAAATATCTTTTCAAAATCACTTTCAAAAAAAACACTACACAAACACCTCTTTGAACTATTTTTCGAAACAACACTTTGTACACGTTCTTATAGAAACAAGAACCATTACAAAGACATTTTCAAAATACTTTCAAAAACCACACCACAAGCACACTGTCAAACAAAAGCAACTGATCTAGCGATTAACTAAGAGCCTGTAGATAACTACGGATGAAAAGGGTGCTAATACCTTCCCTTTTCATAATCTACCTCCCGAACCCGAGAAATAATCTCGAAATCTCTTTCCTGTGCTTTTTTACCTTTCCTTATTGGATAAAAGGAAAGTCGATGCCGACTCTTGCTATCCGCATAATTGCGATCAAACGCAAAATGACCCGAGTCAATTCTCCCTCCGTATCACAGAACTGGCGACTCTGCTAGGTAAATTCTTAAAGTGGGGTTACCTTAGGGCTAGATCACATTTACTTGCTTTCATTGTTTGATTTATATGCTTTACATTATGGTTCTTTGTTTGGGTTTGAATTCTCTATCTGGATTTGGGATACCTTATAGGTAAGTAGCAATACATTGTGGAAACTGTGCGGGGTATACCGACACGGTCTAAGCAATAGCTATGTTAGTGCGCCATATTTGTGGGTACCAGTAGCCCTTGAGTAGTAAAGTAGAATACGGGGCCGCTGAGTGATGTCATGAAGCACTAACTGACTTTTAGAACCTTTACTTGACCCACTTGGCCATTAGGACGTAGTGAGATGACCGACTTTGGTGCAGTCTGAAGTTGGTAGATACTCGATACTACACTCATTGAGGTTTGGTTTTTTGGGATATTTCGGTCGTTATTAAAGATGCTTGGGCTGAAACAATGACAAAAGAAACAAACTAGTGATATTGAGCTCCTTAGAACCCGGTTACTATTGCTAGGACGGGTTTAAGCCAACTAAACTTCAAGAGGGTACTTACCTATGAGACTCCATTCAAGCCTAAACCTAAGGACTTGTTTGCTTTGTTTGTATATATATATACTTGTACATAACATCATGAACATCATAACATCATACTCATACTCACTAACCATTTCAAGGATTTTTGGGATTTATTTTTGTTTCTGTTTTGTAGGACATGGATTCTATTCACAGGAAAACCATTCAAGTCAATCTCGTAAGGATTCCTCCTCAACTCAAAAAGTTAGCATCAAGGATTCCTGAGAATTATCCATTTACCGAAAGACATGGTCGCCTCCTAAACTTGGTTACCTCCAAAACTGGTGAAGATATGATGAAGGTGCTCTTCCAATTCTTTGATCCTCTACACCATTGCTTCACATTTCCCTATTATCAACTTGTGCCAACTTTGAAAGAATTCTCCCAACTCTTAAGGATTCCCATTCTCAATCAACTACCTTTCAACGGTACGGAAAGAGATCCAAAGCCCGAAGAGATGGCTCAAGCTCTACACTTGCAACCATCTGATATCAAAACTAATTGGGAGACAAGGAGTGGTGTCAAGGGTTTCCTGGAAAAGTTCTTGTTTGAGAAAGCCCAAAGTTGTTGGAACTCTTTGGATTTGCAAGCTTTTGAGGAAATTGTGGCTCTCCTCATCTATGGGATGGTTTTGTTTCCAAACCCTGACCAACTCATAGATGTGAACACCGTCAAAATCTTCATGTCTTGTAACCCGGTGCCTACTTTGCTATGAGACATCCTACATTCCTTTCACACTCGCACTATGAGGAAAAGAGGTATCCTTATGTGTTGCACCCCTCTCTTGGCAAGATGGTTTATTTCGCATCTTCCCCTATCTGTATTGAAGAACGAACAAGGCTCAAGGTGGTCACAAAGGTTGGTGACACTCAAACATTCAAACATCCATTGGTGTTCCCGATCTATAGAGAATGTTATCATCGTCGACCATTGTGGAGAATTCCCTAATGTCCCCTTACTTGGCATTAGGGGAGGTATCACCTATAACCCCTGTTTAGCTTTAAGACATTTTGGTTATGCCCGAAGGGATGGTCCCCATGAGATGCTGATTCAAGGGTTAGTATTTGACTACGAGAGTGACAATCAAGGTCATCGCCAGAGGTTTATCCGAGCCTGGAGGATGTTGAACAAGGTAGATAGAAAGACATTGGGGCACAAGAATTCCATCCCTCTTGAGCCTTACCTCAAATGGGTACGGGCTCGTGCTCAAAGTCTTATGATGCCTTACCCCTCCATTCTCCCGGTAATCATAGATCCTGTTGTGGAAGGAGATGTTCCATACACTATCCTGCATCCTGACATGTCCACCTCTATTGAAGACTTACAAAGGGATTTGATAAAGCTTAAGGGGGAATGAGACACTTTCGAGGCCCAATTCTACGTCAGCGAGAAGAAGAATCTGGAGCTCACCAAACAACTTCATGAGGAGAAGACTCTAAACACCTACATCGCACCAAAGAGGATGTGTATAACCTTTTTATCTTAAAGTTTTTGTATTTCTTTGTAAGCCCAAAGAGGCATGATGTACTCAAGCTTTGATTTATTAATATAACGTGTGTTTCCTTTTTGTCTAAAGCAAATTTGAATCTCTAATTTCCTTGAAATCATTGCATACGCATATCATCTATAACATTGCATAAGCATGTACCATTACAAGTTTCTCATCTCCTTCGTTTTTTATTTCAGCAGAAATGTCTTCTGAACAAAGCATCAAAGATCTTCAGGCGCAAAATGCCCAATTTCAACAGATGTTCATAACTCTGGCGAAAGGGCAGGAGGATCTGAAGGCCCTCATCCTGAAAGAAGAAGAAGAAGAAGCTTGTTGGTGCCCTCAATATGGGCAGAATATTTGGGGGCCGCTAAAGCAACCAGTCAATCTGACCTCCTCGTCCAAAGAAGGGGAAAATCAAGAGAGAGAAACAAGGGAGGAGAACCCTAGTCCTAAAGTCTCTGACAATGATACAGACTACAATGATGAGCAGTACCCTCCCACTGAGGATAGGTACAAACAGTTAGAGGATCCATTAAGCGCTATGGAGATCCAGAGAATACCATGGTTGGATTTTGAAGAGCTGGGATTGGTGTCCGGGGTAGTCATCCCACAAAAATTTAAAGCTCCGATTTTCGCAAAGTATGATGGGGTGTCTTGTCCCAAGCTTCATCTCCATTCCTATGTGAGGAAGATCCAGCCTCACACTGCTGATAGGAACTTGTGGGTTCATTTCTTTCAAGGCAGTCTGTCAGGGACTCAGCTTGAATGGTTCTACCAATTGGAGGGAACCATTGTCCGAAACTGGGAGGATTTGGCCGCTGCTTTTTATAAGAAGTATCAATACAATGCCGACCTTTCCCCTACCCGTACTCAACTTCAGAGTATGTCCATGGGTGCAGGTGAATGCTTTAAGGACTATGCGCAGAAGTGGAGAGATTTGGCTGGAAGAGTCCAACCCCCTTTGTCTGATAGGGAGTTGGTCGACATGTTTCTTGGGATGCTGTCTGGTCCATTCTTCAACCATTTGAACGGTAGCTCATCGGCTGGTTTTACTAAGTTGATATTAACTGGAGAGAGGGTAGAAGTTGGGATCCAGAGCGGTAAAATACAGAAAGATACCTTGTCAAGTTCAGCAAAGAAGCCCTTCACGGCTAAGAAGGAGGTCAGTGCCGTTTATGGCCCAAGGGGTCAAAGCCGAACTGACTACCGTTTAACAGTAGGTGTTGTGATGATACCTAGACCTGTGGCTACCCCACAATGAAACAATCAGCAAAAGGTAGAAAGACCGCAAAGGCAGTTTACCCGGATTAACATGACATTGACTGAGATTCTACCCCATCTGCTAAGATCCAACTTGGTAACCTTGAAAGAGGCTCCCAAGAATCCTAATACCATATCTCCTCGGTACAATCCAAACGCTCGGTGCGCCTATCATTCTGAGAGTCCTGGTCACGATACAAATGATTGTTGGGCTCTAAGAAACAAAGTACAAGATTTGATTGAAGCCAAAGAGATTGAGTTCGACGCTCCGGAGAAGCCCAATGCCATAACTGCTCCCATGCCTAAGCACAACCATGGAGTTAACACTGTTGATACCGATCTTTTCGTAACCTCAATTGATGAAGTTTCTACTCCTCTTATGACTGTTAAAAATAATTCGTTGTTGGCCGGTTTATTTCCGGGTTGTGGCGAAGGTTGCCACATGTGTTTATCTCTGCCTTCCGGTTGTTATTTGCTGAAAACAGGTGTCCAACGCCTGATGGACAGCAGAGAAATTTTGTTCGAAATGACTTTGATTCCAACTGTTCCATGTGAAGATATTTCTATTATAACCAATTCCGCCAATCCTTCCAAGGCCTCCTCGAGAAGACCTGTTAGGATTACACCCACTCCGATAGTCGCTTCGTTAATAATCACTTGTCCTGGTCCTGTCCCATACGCCTCAGACAAATCTGTCCCTTGGCATTATAGTGCCAAGATTTACTATCATGGCGTTAAATAAGATTTGAAGAATACAAAGGCTGATCCTGATGTCAGTAACATTGTCGGGACCAACAAGATTACCAGAAGTGGAAGGGTTTTCTCTCCCGAGATTTCTCCAAAGACTGTCAATAAGCCTTTTGTTATTCCATCTGTTGTTCCTGCTAATACTTCACTATTACTCCCGTTCTTGCTCCAGTTGTTACCCCTGCCGATGAGTCATCTGGGACTCGAGTCAAATAAGTTTTAGGTGAGCCTTCTCAGATGGAAGCATCTATAAAAGTCGTTGTGGAATCCTCTAGGCAAGAGATAGAGGAAATATTAAAAATAATCAAAAAGAGCGACTACAATATGGTCGAGCAGCTGGGGAAGACCCCTTCGAAGATATCGATGTTGTCTTTGTTGTTATGTTCTGAGGCCCATGCAAAGGCTTTGATTGCATTCCTCAAGACTACACATGTGCGACTAGAAACCTCATCCGATCAATTCAAAGACTGTGTGGACAGCTTGACTGCTGACAATGGGCTGGGTATTTTAGATGCTGACTTGACAAAAAAGGATGGTAAGGTGCAGATGTGTGTAGACTACAGAGACCTGAATAGGGAAAGCCCCGAGGATGACTTCCCGCTTCCTCATATTGATGTTCTAGTTAACAACACCACCCAACATAAAATTTTCTCCTTCATGGATGGTTTCTCTGGCTATAACCAGATCAAGATGGATCCTGAAGACATGGAGAAGACAACCTTCATCACACAGTGGGGAATTTTCTGTTACAATGTGATGCCTTCTGGGTTGAAGAATGCTGGGGCAACTTATCAACGAGCCATGGTCACTTTGTTCCATGATATGATTCACCATGAGATAGAGGTTTATGTTTATGACATGATAGCTAAATTCCAAACTAAGGAAGAATACCTTGAGCATCTACAAAAGCTGTTTGACAGGTTGAAGACATATAAGCTGAGGCTAAATCCGAACAAGTGCACCTTCAGGGTAAGGTCTGGTAAACTTCTGGGGTTCATCGTCAGTGACAAGGGTATTCAGGTAGACCCCGCAAATTTAAATGCCATACAAGAGATGTCGGCTCCCCACACATAGAAGGAGGTTAGAGGTTTCTTGGGATGCCTAAATTATATCGCCAGGTTCATCTCACATCTAACTGCTACTTGTGAGCCCATCTTCAAGCTTCTGAAGAAAGATCAAGTGGTAAAGTGGAATGACAAATGTCAGACTGCTTTCGAAAGAATCAAGGAATACCTTCAAGAACCGCCAATTCTGATGCCTCTGGTTGAAGGAAGACCTTTGATATTGTACTTAACAGTGCTAGACAATTCAATGGGGTGTGTGTTGGGGCAGCATGACGAGTCTAGTCGAAAAGAGCACGCAATATACTACCTTAGCAAAAAATTTACTGACTGTGAGACAAGTACTCACTGCTCGAGAAAACTTGCTGCGCTTTGGCATGGGCTGCTCGCTGTGTAAGACAATATATGTTGACCCACACTACTTTGTTGATATCTAAGGTGGATCCAATCAAATACATCTTCGAGAAGCCCGCTCTCTCCGGAAGAATAGAGAGATGGAAGATGATCTTAACTGAATACGGTATATAATATACAACCCATAAAGCAATCAAGGGAAGTGTATTGGCTGATCATTTGGCTCATCAGGCCGTGGATGACTACCAGTCCATGAATTTTGAGTTCCCAGAAGAGAATATCATGCTAGTGACTGATTACGAAGAACCTGGATCAGATGAAGAACCCGAGGAGGGATCCCGATGGACTATGGTTTTTGACGGAGCGTCAAACGCACTTGGTAACGGCATCAACATTCTAATCATATCTCCTGAGGGCTGCATACTCCTTTCACTTCCCGATTATGTTTCAACTACACTAACAACATGGCGGAGTATGAAGCCTGCATCATGAGTCTCAAAGCCGCTATCGACCTCAGGATCAAGTTCTTAAATGTCTCCGGGGATTCAGCCATGGTGATAAGTCAGATCAAAGGCGAATGGGATACAAAACATCCAAACCTCATCCCATACAAAGAGCATGTACTAACATTAATCCCAGACTTTGAGAAGGTAACCTTTGAACATTTCCCATGAGAGGAGAATCAGTTAGAGGATGCGCTGGCTACCATGTCTTCTATGTTCAAAGTCAGGTGGGACAAAGAAGCTCCCTGGATCTCCATTGAGAGGTTGGATGATCCAGAGCACTGTTGCAAGATTGATATTGAAGAGGTAGTAGATAAGCCTTGGTTTCACGAAGTCAAAATCTATCTCGAGACTCAAGAGTACCCCGAATGGGCATCCATCAATGATAAGAAGTTTCTGAGAAGGTTCGCTGCAAATTTTTTCCTCAGTAATGGAATCCTCTACAAGCGCAACCATGACTCTACCTTACTACGGTGTGTAGACAAGGGCGAAGCGGAAAGGATTATGACCGATCTACATGAAGGTACCTTCGGAACCCATTCCAGTGGAGATACCATGGATAAAAAGATCCTACGGGCAGGATATTACTGTTCCACTATGGAAGCAGATTATTATCAGCATTCCCGAACCTGTCATAAGTTCCAAATATGTGCTGATAAGGTGCATGTGCCTCCAGTTCCTTTGAATGTCTTTACAGCTCCGTGGCCCTTTACAATCTGGGGCATTGACATGATCGAAGAAATCAGGCCTACCGCTTCCAATGGACATTGCTTCATCCTGGTAGCTATCGATTACTTCACAAAGTGGGTTGAAGCTACCTCTTTTGCTACTGTGACCAAGAATATGGTGGTGCGGTTTATCAGGTATAACCTGATCTGTCGGTACGGTGTTCCAGAAAGAATCATCACAGACAATGGTATGAATCTCAATAATACAATGATCACCGAACTCTGTAAGCAATTCAAGATACAACATTATAACTCTTCTCCATATCGGCCGAAGATGAATGGCACTGTTGAAGCGGCTAACAAGAACATCAAGAAGATTATACAAAAGATGATAGTGACCTACAAAGACTGGCATGAGATGCTACCATTCACTCTTCATGGGTACCGTACCTCAGCATGGACATCGACATGGGCAACCCCTACTCTCTGGTATATGGCATGGAGGAAGTCCTACCCATTGAGGTCCAGATTCCTTCTCTAAGGATTTTGAAAGATGCGGGTTTTGATGAAGGTGACTGGATCCAGACTCGACTTGATCAATTGAATTTGATCGATGAGAAGAGACTTATTGTTGTCTGTCATAGTCAAACGTATCAAAAACGAATGATCAAGGCTTTCAACAAAAAAGTCAGACGCCAAGAGTATCAAGTTAGGGATCTAGTGATCAAGCGCATCATACTGCCGCAAGGTGATCCCAGGGGAAAATGTACTCCCACTTACGAAGGGCAGTTTGTAATTAAAAACATTTTCTCGGGTGGAGCCATGATTCTAACCACCATGGACGGTGACGACTTCCTAACCCTGTCAATACGGACATAGTGAAAAGATATTATGCATAATAAGAGACTCGCTAGGATGATTGGCCTAGGCAAAAATAAGGGCTTCCTGACGAATCAAAAGGGTTCGGGCAAAAATAAGGGATGAAAATAAAAAAATTTGTACACCCGGCAAGTTGAAAACCTGAAAAAGCGGCTTGGGCAAAAAAGGGTATCCCGGTGGACTGAAAACCCGAAAGGGCGGTCCAGGAAAAAGTTAGGGATGTAAAGCGTATCACTATGTCCCATTGAATCACCTTGCGATCAGACCTCAGTATCGACTGTCAATCTCAAATGTCACCAATCAATCTAATCAGCTTCGGACAAGCAGCAAAGTGATGAGACGCTCGAAGACATAGCGGCATTAGCAGAATTGAAACTCAATGGGATTGTTGTATATAGTTGTTTTCTTTTACACAATATTGTATAGTTTCTATTTTTACGGCAGCATTCTCTTACTAGAGCGTCTGCCTCTTTGTACAAAAACGCCTATTATAGGAGTACTTCGAAAATCAATGCAAATCATTTTACAAAAACTTTGTGTTTTCCCTTTTCTGTTTGGTCCTGCAAGAACATCCAATAGTTTATTCTTGACATATGAATTTGAATATGATTACTACTCATAAATGTTTACATAAGAAAGAAAAAGACAAATTGCTCGGGGAAAAAACAAGAAATGTCAAAACCCGACAGTCACTCTGTCCAGCAGGTACCGAGGCATAGACAACTTTGAAACATAATCATCAATACCCATGACCTCGTGACATCTGCACTCCCCACAGAATGAAAACAATCAAGGCATTGACATCAGCTTTCCCAAAACATGAGGTAATCTCCCCAGCTAGGGTGTTTCAAGAATCTGACATCTATATACCCCAACTGAGTCTCATAATCGCGAACGGGTCATAAAATTCGTCTCTCAAGCAGAATTTCATTCCTCGGAATACAGAAACTCAATTCTCGACAGAGTTTATCCCTCCAGCTACAGAAGTTCATCCTCCAACAGAGTTTTTTTTCCCCGCAGAGTTATTCTTAAAGAAGAGTTTCTCCTCGGCAGAGTATCCATAAACAAGGAGAAAATCTCCCGCATGATCATCTCCGTTCACCATATCCAGCGAAAGTTGAAGAACCATGTTTTTCCACAACAGTTAGGAAGGCTATTTCCAATACTCTCAGGCAACAGTCATGGATTTATTTTCCCAGACTCAGATATGTCACAATAGTATCTCATGTTCATACATCATGACATGCGCATACATATCGCATATAACACAATCTCTTTATTTTGAGAACATCGCCCCACCATGCATCACACATAATTAACCTTATTATCTTTTCAGGAAAGACAATTATCACCAACAATTCCAGCAATTATACATATCACATATGCAGACAACTTATGGAAAATCAGTTCCCGAAATCAAACGGGTCAACTAATCTACATGATCAAATGAAGTAGCCCTACTATCCAGGTTTTCATTTCGAGGTAACCCTACTATCTAGGTTCCTTCAAATAGACCTACTACCCAGGCTTTCATTCTGAAGTAACACTACTATTCAGGTTCCTTCTCATAGCCCTACTACCCAGGATTTCATTCCGATGTAACCCTACTATCCAGGTTCCTTCTCATAGCCCTACTATCCAGGATTTCATCTCGAGTTAACCCTAATATCCAGGTTCCTTCTCATAGCCCTACTATCCAGGCTTTCATTTCTAGGTAACCCTACTATCCAGGTTCTTTCTCATAGCCCTACTACCCAGGATTTCATTCCGAAGTAACCCTACTATCCAGGTTCCTTCATATAGCCCTACTACCCAGGCTTTCGTTTCGAGGTAACCCTACTATCCAGGTTCCTTCTAATAGCCCTACTACCCAGGCTTTCATTCCGAAGTAACCCTACTATCCAGGTTCCTTCTCATAGCCCTACTACCTAGGCTTTCATTCCAAAGTAACCCTACTATCCAGGTTCCTTCTCATAGCCCCACTACCCAGGCTTTCCTTTCGAAGAAATCCTGCTATCCAGGTTCTTTCTCCCTTATCTCTAAACAACAGTTTACAACACTGTAAGACCTGGACCCGACCAGATACGGTCAATTTCACATTTCCCCAGTTGAAGTCAAACTTTGACTTGGTCTAGTTTCTATCAACAATCACCTCCAAATGGCATCTATAAGCCCATCTCCAACAACTTTCCGTCATCTCTCCAAATGGTATCTTTAAGCCCATTCCCTATGCAATCAACAACCACATCATCAAGTGAAAATTTCTGGGCACTCTAGTGTTCAATCATCTTCCACTTTGAAGCTACGAACGACAAACATGCCGATATCACTTTTCAAGTTTAAGAAGATTGAACAGGGGCAGCTGTTGTACCCCAAAATTTTCCATCCCGTTTTTTATTCAAGATACTATCCTAGGTCTTCTCGAATACTCAATTTGGCTCAGAAGTTTGATCAGGCAGATTCTTTTCCTAGGCAGTAAGTCAACGATTAGGGTTTGACATTTCTAAAAGAAAATTGATTCTTCAAGGTTTCAAATGGTCTTCATAGATCTTCATGTCTCTTCAAGGATGTTCAAGCCGAGTTTCAAACCTCGCATCGCAAGTTTGCTCAGTCAATGGTTCAGACGACTGAAAATGATTCCATTGACCCAAAAGTTGACCTTTTGCAAGACCAAGTTCAAGCGACTGTAACTTCTTCATTATTCGATATTGTTGAGCGGTTATTTTTTTGTATGACTCTCCTAGATGTTATCTCCAATTTCTCTTCATAAATCAAGAGTTGATTACGTGTAGAAGATCACCAAAATTCGAATGTGTTAGAAGTCACTTCATGGATTTTGACCTAATCTTAAGTAATTGTCGCCTGATTTCTAAGAATTGTGATTTCCTCAAATTACGAGATCTTAAGACGATTATTTCTGCATATGGTCATAAGTGATGTTGCTCACGAGTTTATCTTTAAAGATCGAAAGAAAATTGCATTGGGAAGACTTTAAAAGTTATCGAATCATCGCAAGTCATTTGTTTGATCTCAAGTGTTCTTAATCACCATTGTTTTTGAAATTTGTTAATTCTATAAGGTTGATGATTGTTCTCAAAGCGTGATTGTTTGGTAATGAAGTTCCATTTTAATAGAGTATGGTGCGCGAGTTCATTTTGAATGCAAATTTGGTTTGGACAAGAGTTGAAGATTAAGACTGTCATTTAGATGACCATGGCTTTGGGTTTGAGTTAACCAAGTTAGAATTGAATTCTTAAACATTTATTTTGTTTAGAAATTTGATTGGAGTACAAGGCACATTGGTTTATTTGATCATTTTGTGATTGCTTGAAGTTCAAGTTACCAAACCAAGATGTTTTATTCAAAGCATTCAATTGAGAATTGCAAAGTTTAAATAAATTCAGGATTAGTACGATAAATTTCATCATTTACAAATTTATTCAAGGCCTTGTGTTCATTACATTTTTGGGACAAATTACAACTTTTATTTACAAAGAAAAAAAATTACAATGTTTGCTTTGACTACAAAGAAAGAAATTTTATTTTGTTTCTTCAAGTCTCCATTGCTTCATATTCAAGCAATCCTTGCTTTTCATCCACGCCTCATGTTCATGAAACAAATAAAAGAAAGTTAGCAAGAATTCAAGCAAAAGAGTATTTGTTAAAAGAGAAATTTCATCACTAGGGTTTGTATATAGGAATCAGAATTTAAGTTATTTGTTTTATCATAATCCCTCTCCTCCCGTTCTTTCAAATCAGAAGGTTGGACCTTGGTTCACAAGAAGGAAAAGAAAATGTGCAAGCAAACAAAACAAAGGCAGGCTATTGTAAATATAGCAGCAAGAATAGGCTGCAAAACCAGCAAACAAGCAAGCATAGAAACAGGGCAAGGCTGCCAAACAGCAGCTAATGCAATAGCAACAGCAGGCTGCTATACAAGTAGCACAAAGTAAAAACAAGTGCAGCAAGCAACAACAATATGCAAACCAAAAAAACATAGCAAGCAAGGCAGCATGGGCTGCCAAGATGACAGGAGAAAGCAGCAATGAGTAAAACAAAATGGAACAAGGAAAAACGACAAGTTAACTTTCTCATCAAACCCAACACATCATTGTGATATGGTGGTAGAACTGGCTGTTAATATTGGTTTGCGTTTTTTGTTTGCAAATGTCGCGGTAAGCAAGAGTCGCCACCGACTTTTATTTTATCTAATTAGGAAAAGGATAAAGAACAGAAAAAACCTTTCTCAAGATGTTTCTGAGTACGGGGGGTAGATTATAGAAAGGGAATGTGTTAGCATCCTTTCTATCCATGGTTTTCCATGGGCTCTTAGGTACTTGCTCATTTTGAAAACTGCTTGTGTGTGCTTATTTTGAAAAGTTTTGTTTTACTTCATTTTAACCTTTGTTTCTGTCCTCAAGAGTGTTACGAAGTTGTTTTTGAAAACCTTGTTTGGAAAGTGTTGGTGTGAAAAAGTTTGTTTGTTTGTTTGTTTTGAGCAAGTACCTAACAATTATCTACCTACTCGAAAAAGGCGTTCTTTTTCTCCTATCCTTTAGACCGTGTTATCCTACTATTAGTGAGTAGGTAACCCTAGTCGTTGGATGTTTGAGGGACTATCAAAAGGGACGTAATAGTCATTGAAGACAACGTGTAAGGATACCTTAGCATTTCGAAGGGACTGTCATCATATAGGCAACATCGAGGGACAAGATCATTTCTCGTAGGCAACTCGAGGGACATTGAGGGGCTATGATCTTTATGATGACTTTAACTTAGGGTCTTTGCTAAGATACCCCTACGTTCGAGGGACATGACCATTGTTTCCGAGGCAACCAAGTGAGGTATACCCTAGGGGTGCAAGTGCGCAACAGTGTTTGTTTTCAGATATTTATCTTGTAATTAAGTGATGTTATGTTTAATTAGTTTACCGGTCTTTCCATACAATCCTATTAGTCTAAGCATTGCATAAAATATAGTAGCAGAAGGTAAATGCGGAAATGTAAACCTAGGCTATTACAGAGCTTTGGGGCGGTTACATAATAATGAAGAGTGCGGAAAAGAAATCCTAAAACTATTACATCTCGGAAGCAATTACATAATTAGAGGAAAAAATGCGAGAAAAGATAAATCTACGCCATTACATTGATAATGCGATCTATACAGTTTTTCTAGAAATTAAAATGTAAAAGAATAAATAAAAAGAAATTAAGGAAATATTAAAACCTAAAATTCTAAGTTAATGTTTTTGGTGTTTTTTTTGTAGAAAATAATTTTAAGTTAATTAAAAAAACCTAATTCTAACTAATTTTAATAAAAAAAGTTAATTAATTTAATTTATTAATAAATGAAAAAAAAGTCAAAAATTCAGTTACAAACTAAAACAAAAACCTAATCCTAATTTGTTAAAAAATGATTAATTAAAGGGTTAATTATAAAGAAAACCTATAATCTAATTGTTTTCCTAATTTGCAGAAGAAAAAAAAGTTAATTAATTAAATTAAAGAGTTAATAAAAAAAGAGTTAATAATAATTAAAAAAACTTAAAACCTAAATTAATTAGGGTTTGTAAAAAAAAGTTAAGTTTGTCAATTAATAGGGTTTTTGATTTAAATAAAATTAGAGTTTATATGAATTTAGGGTTTTTAAGGAAGATATTAAAAAGAAAGAAATGAGGCAAAAATGGTTAAAAATAAGCAAAATTATACATATTGCCAGGGGTGGGTGTTGAACCAAAAATTAATTTAAAACCTAAAATTAGATTAAAAAACCCTTAAAATTATTTATTTGAGTTTTTTTATGAAAAATCAAAGGTTTGTGAAAAATGTTAGGTTTTATGAAAAAGGTTTTAAACAGAAAGAATGAAAATAGGTAAAAGGATAAATAGAAAGGAAGAAAACCAAAACCAATAGGGGTGGTTGCTGAATCCACGCTCTTAACCTTCTCAGGATGTCTGCCTCGTCATGTATTGGTGGTTGTTCTGTTTTGGCCTCAGTGTTTTATGATAACCCTGCATGGGACACTGTCTAAATCTGCAGTGTTGAATCTCATGAATACATTAAATAAATTATTATATCATGAAATACAAATAAAGCAAATATATGAAATTTTATAATATTAAAATCGATATGGCATGTATGAATGCTTCTACATCCTTTTGATCATGGAGATCAAACCAGCCTTACCCTTACTGGAGAAGTAGTGAGATGTGGGTTTGTAACAAGGATGGCTTGTTTGTAGTGAGATGGGGGTTTGTAACAAGGATTTTAGGGTTTTTAGGGTTTTTGGAGGAATTTGATATTTTGACAGAGTTGTGGAAAATGTTTTCTTTCTCTTATCGTGTCCTGTTTGTGTGAAAAGGTAAGATTATATAATGGAAATTAGAGAAAATATATGGGTTTTGAATGTGCAATTGGGCCTCCAATAACCACATGCATAGTGCAGATTTTTATTCACTTGAGTCCGTCATGTTCCAGGCTAAATCGCAGGGGTTTAAGTGCAATATTTGAAGTTGAAATGTAAAAACAAAATGTATCTGACATCGAGAAATAACTCTTGTCCGAAAATATGCTCAATCGGATAAACGGTGAATTAGTTGTGAATTTTTGAAGTTTTGGCTCAGACAAACTTATTTTGGGCTACAGTGTCAACTCTAACACGTTCTTCAATAAAAAACTGGTATTGATCGGAGCATAACCCGGTCTCTACTTTAGAAGCAAAGTTGTAGATCTATGAGTCGGTGATCTTGTGCAAAAAGATGGGCCCAATCCGATAAAAATTGACTGAGTTATAAATTTTCGAAGTTTCGACCCAAATGAAATAATATTCAGTATTCAGGATTTCCAGCGCGTCACGCGCACTCTGAGCAAAAAACTAAGGCCTTTTGGATATTGTTCAAACTCAATACCTCCAGTGAAAACTTAGCCAACTCAATTTGTGAAATTTTGGCGCCGGAACCAGCTCAATACGATGAAAATCGACCAAGTTGTGATTTTCTGAACATGACGCAAATAAAATTCTGTCACAAATTTTCTGTACGAAAATACTTGATAAATCCGCATTTTTGAAGACCTTATGATCGAAATTGGCTTCCATCCGTGAGAGATGAAAACGTAGATGATGTCAAGAAGGAATTTTGGCCACCAGAGCGGGTTCAAAAAAAGCCACGATCTTCAAGTTATGAATTTTTTAGTGCGTAAAAACTGCACTTTCAGCACACTTTTTCACCATATTTCTTCGAGAAAACTCACACATTCGGAGACCTTCTTTAAATAATTGACTCTTTAGCCAAACCTGAAATTGAGAATACGTTATCAGAGATATCTTGGCGAATGAACACCTGAATATGACGCGTCGGGTTCGACTTGTGAATCTTTGAACCCCGAATCATTGCAAAACGGCGAACCGATCTTCAACACGAAAAATACTCTAAGAACATCTATTGGCGAAATAAACATCACTTGTAACCTGAAGAAGCTTGATAAATATACTTTTATTCCATAACCATAAAACCAATAATACGCGTGTATGAAAAGAGGGTAAATTTTGGGGTACAACAGCTACCCCTGTTCAATCTTCTTAAACCTGAAGATTTAGATTGGCTTGTTTGCCTTTTGTGATTTGAAGGTGGAAGATGATTGAACACTATAGTGCCAAGAAATTTGCACTCGTCTGTAATGATGCTTGACTTTGTAGATAGTATTGGGAATGGGCTTACATATGCCATTTGGAGGAGATGACGGAAGGTCACCGGAGATGGGCTTAAAGATGTCATCTAGAGGATGTTGATTTCCCGAGATAGTCCTTTGATGAGAATTCCTGTTCCTGTCGTTGAGGAGGAATCTGCTAAGGAATGTTGGTCTCTGTCTTGGGAGAAATGGAATTTTAGGAACTTCAGTTGTCCGTTACTCTACTAGGGAATCATCTCTTAGTCGAGGAGATGAAAATGAACTGCTATCTGGTCGTGCTCCAGGCTTTACAGTGATTTGCTAAGGATAATAAGACTGATTGTTATCTGGTCGTGTTCCAGGTCTCACAGTGACTTACAGGGGAGATGAGATTACCCTTGCTATCTGGTCGTGCTCCAGACTTTGCAATTTCTCAATTCTTATCTAGTCGTGTCCCGGGCTTCAGAAGAAATTAAGTGGTTATCCGGTCGCATCCGGGTTTTAACTTGAATTTAAAGCATACTAATATCCGATCGTTTCCAGGCTTCATAGTAATTGGCCGAGTAAACTGCTATTTGGTCGAATTCCAAGCTTCACAATACCTCATGTTGTTATCTGGTTGAATTCCAGTCTTCACAGTGTCTTATACGATTATCTGGTCGTGCTCCAGGCTTCACGATGTCTTATACCACTATCTGGTCGATTCCAGGCTTCGCAGTATTTTGTAGAAATTAAGATATTATCTGGTTGATTTCCGGGCTTCATGGCTTTTAAATTGGAATAGAAATCTTAGTATCGATTTGACTGAACCAGGGAAAGGTCTCGAGTTGTCTTCAACTGGGAGAGAAATCTTAGTATCGATTTGACTGAACCCGGGAGAGGTCTCGGATTAACTTTGACTAGCATAGACATCAGGGGAATCTTGGCGGCGATTCGGCTGACCCAGATGAAAGTCTTAAAACATCTTCAACTAGAATAGAAACCTTTGTGTCGGTTTGACTGATCCGGAAAAAATGTTGGAATATCTTCAACTGGAAAGAAACTTTGGTGTCGGTTTGACTAAACCAGAGAAAGTGTTAGAATATCTTCAACTGGAATAGAAACCTTGGTGTCGGTTTGACTGAACCAGAGAAAGTGTTGGAATATCTTCAACTGGAATAGAAATCTTGGTGTCGGTTTGACTGAACCAGCGAAAGTGTTGGAATATCTTCAACTTGAATAGAAACCTTGGTGTCGGTTTAACTGAACCAGAGAGAACTCGTGAGAACTTAATTGCATATTTCCCTGAAAGGTAAAGAGTTAGTCGTACGCAATGTCATGATGTATGAAATGCATTGAGTAATGATGTTCTCAAAATAAATGAGATTGTGTTGTATAATATGTATACGCATGCCATGATGTATGAATATGCAATGCTATTGTGATATTCTCTAACTGGGGAAAATAAGTCCTGGACTGCTGCTGGAGAGTATCAGGAGTTGAGTTCTTCATTTCCGCTGGGGATAGTGATCCAAGATGATTAGTTGGGGATTTACATCCATTCTGCTTGAGAATATTCTGTTGGAGGAGACTATGTCTGAGAATAATCCTGCGGAGGAATGACTCTGTGGGGAAGAGAGATACTCTGTTGGAAGATCTGCTGATTTGGAGAAATAAACTCAGCTGGGGGTGAACTTCCATTGCGGGAGAGAAGAGCTCTGTTGGAGATTGAGCTTCCGCCGTCAGAGAAATAAACTCTTCTCGGGAGAAAAACTTTTTAAACTGTTTATGATTATACAGATCGGCTGGGGAATATAAACATTAGCTTTCTGAAAGAGCCTTCTGGGGAAGGAATTCCTGCTTGGGGATACGGAGGTCAGACCTTGGTTGTCTCGGCTCTATGGGGAATACAGGTATCATTGGCTTGTATGTGATAGTGACTTCGCTTCCAACTGTCTCTGCCCCTTGTACCATGCTGGAAAAAGTACATGCAGAGATTTTATGGATGGATCTATGTCGTGATTGTACTTGAACATGTATTTAATGAGTGTCAGGATGACATCCGTCTTTAGATCGTACCTGGACTGTACTTGAGACATGTGTTAAATGAGTGTCAGAATGACATCCATCTCTGGATCGTATCTGAACTGTATTTGAAACATGTGTTGGATAAGTGTCCGAATGACATCCGTCTCTGGATCGTATATGAATTGTATTGAATGAGTGTCAGAATGGCATCCGTATCTGGAGCGTATCTGAACTGTATCTGAAAGATGAATCTGAATGAGTATCAGAATGACATCCGTATTTGGAGCGTATCTGAACTGTATCTGAAAGTTGAATCTGAATGAGTATCAGAATGGCATCCGTATCTGGAGCGTATCTAAACTGTATCTGAAAGCCGAATTTGAATGAGTATCATAATGGCATCTGTATCTAGAGCGTATATAAATTGTATCTGAAAGATGGGTCTGAATGAGTATCAGAATGACATTCGTATCTGGAGCGTATCTGGACTGTATCGGAAAGTTGGATCTGAATAAGTATCAGAATGGCATCTGTATCTGGAGCGTATTTGAACTGTATCTGAAAGCTGAATCTGGATGAGTATCAGAATGGCATCCGTATCTGGAGCGTATCTGAACTGTATCGGAAAGCTGGATCTGAATGAGTATCAGAATGGCATCCGTATCTGGAGCGTATCTGAACTGTATCTGAAAGCTGAATCTGGATGAGTATCAGAATGGCATCCGTATCTGGAGCATATCAGAACTATATCGGAAAGTTGAATCTGAATGTGTATCAGAATGGCATCCGTATCTGGAGTGTATCTGAACTGTATCTGAAAGCTGGATCTGAATGAGTATCAGAATGGCATCCATATCTGGAGCGTATCTGAACTGTATCGGAAAGCTGAATCTGAATGAGTATCAGAATGGCATCCGTATATGGAGCGTATCTGAACTGTATCTGAAAGATGAATCTGAATGAGTATCATAATGGCATTCATATCTGGAGCATATCTGAACTGTATCTGAAAGCTGAGTCTGAATGAATATCAGAATGGAATCCCATCTGGAGTGTATCTGAACTGTATCTGAAAGCTGAGTCTGAATGAGTATCAGAATGGCATATGTATCTGGAGCGTATCTGAACTGTATCTGAAAGTTGAATCCGAATGAGTATTAGAATGGCATTCGTATCTGGAGCGCATCTGAACTGTATATGAAAGATGAATATGAATGAGTATCAAAATGGCATCCGTATCTGGAGTGTATCTGAACTGTATCTGAAAGCTGGATCTGAATGAGCATCAGAATGGCATCCGTATCTGGAGCGTATATGAATTGTTTCTCGATTCTGGTGCTCTTGCTTAATGTTGATCAAGGTATAAGTCTTCCATTGATAGACAGGTGACAGGATATAGTCATATATTTTAAATCCCTAACTTTTTCCTGGACTGCCCTTTCGGGTTTTCAGTCCACCGGGATACCTTTTTGCCCAAGCCGCCTTTTCAGGTTTTCGACTTGTCGGGCGTACAGATTTTTTTTATGTATATCTCTAACTTTTGCCCGAACCCTTTTGGTTCGTCGGGATTCCCTTATTTTTGCCTAGGCGTGTCAACCTAGCGGGTCTTTTTTTCATGCGTAGTATTTTTCGACTATGTCCACGCTTTCAGGATGTAGAGAGTTGTCATTGTCCATAATGTTGTGTTGTAGTACTGTCAAAAATGTTTTCTTGATGGCACATAATTCGTTTCTGGAATGCGTGCGTAATTCCCCAAGCGATTCAGATGGAGATCTGCCCCTGGTTATTTGGCACTTTTGGAGAGACTGCCCCAGGTGTGTTTAGACATCATGTCATGCCCCTTGCTTATGGAAGACCTGTTATTGGAAGTGTCTTTCCCGCTGAGGTGATTCTGTCCATTGAGAGGATGTTTGTTCATTGAATATCCATTGTGAGGATTTCTCTACTGTCAAACAATTAGTCACATGCAAACAATGACATTTAAAGAATGCAAAACTCATGTTTGTCTTGAAATTTTTTTGAAAATGTGTTTTGTGTAGTAAAACAAAATTTGCAAGAATGTGATATCAACTCAGGATTCGTAACAAAGCCTACAGGAGTCTGGATACCTTTGTAACAGTATGCTCTAAAACTAACCCATGCTTCACCTAGGACTTTTAAGGGTTATAACGTGGTCTGGTTCACGGTTCAAGAAACAAAGGATAAAGGTTCAAATTTTATTTGTACCCAACCCGCTCTTCATGATGTTCTTCAGTCCTATGCTCAGTTAATTGCGCATTTAGATCTCGATTGAGTCTGAAATCTTTGCTCTGATACTTGGTGGTGATTCAGAAATTGAACATTTTTTTTTAAAAGGCAATCATTTTTGTAATCTTCTTTTTGTCGAGCATTTGTAGTAACCTCTTTTTTTTGTTTTCGTTATCCCTTCTTTTGTCTGAACTGTTTCTTTTGTGATTACAGTCAGCGGGATGCCCCAATTTTTCTCTTAAGTCTCCTTCATAGGTTTTGACTTAATGGGCTTTTATTTCGAGAGATAATGACTTCTTGTCTTAACGATTATACGGAACCATCACCGTCTTTTGTTTTGGAAGGATGTCTTAGATGCCATTCATTGTGTACGAAGCGGAAGATTGTGACTGAATGCGCCTCTGAATTAACTGAGAAAACTACCCTGCCCCAGGTTATGATTAAGGGTTTCAATTTGTGTGAAAGAAAAACTCCTACTTCTTTGGCTCGAAGGGGTTGACTAGGGATTATCTTCCTTATAACTCCACTGTTTAGGATTTGAAACAACGCCTGTACATCGTCAGCGGGGTCTGTACAAAAGCATACTGTAGAGATTGTGGTATCATTTTCGTCATCCTCCATCTAAGGCTTAGAGTTTTTAATCGAGAGTTGAATATCATAAAAGGAAATAAGAACGCATTTTTGAAATAGTGAATACGAATGAATTGATTCAAGACAAACATGTGCAATGCATTAATAAAATAACGAGGTTTGATATGAATAAATGTTCAAACAAATCAAAAGAAAATTATACATTGAAAATTCTAATGAACGAAAAGCCTTCTTGTGAGAACTTGTCACTTCAGATGGTATGCCTTGGAGGGATGGTAGAAGAACTCAGTCTGACCGTCTTGTGCGAATTCTAGCGCTCCTTCATCGATCAGGTCTTGAATTTTATTTCTCAATTCCCAACAGTTGTTGGTGTCATGTCCATGACTGTTGGAGTGGTACGCGCATCTTGCATTTGGATTGTACCTTGGGGAGGCTATGTTGGGATTCTAAGGAGGGTCCTTTAACATAGCCAACTTGGCCTTCAACATGCGTTGCAATGCTTGAGCCAATGACATATTGGTTTCGGTGAAGCGTCTTTCAGATGTATTCTTCTTATGCCGATTGCCCCGTTGTCGTTGGTGAGGTTGTGGTTGGGCTTGTGATGTAGTAGCAATCTGGAAAGGTATGTTCCCAACCTCTTCTCTCACTGGGGGCTGATTAATGCCTTGATCCATAATTTTAACTATTTGTTTCATGGATCTGCATCCATCTTGGTGAATCTTGTTGAGAAAGGCTCTTATCCCCTCTTGTCCTCGAGCTAAGTTTATGATAAGAGCCATCTTCCCCAACATCTGGATTCTCATTGCTTCTACCTCAGCTTGAAGTTGTTCCAATTGTTCATCCTTGTTGTTGTCAGGACGTTCCTTGGTCAGATTCCCGGCGAAGAGTGTTTTCAGGTCTTCTTTCCCCTTGGACAGATTCATGAGAAATTCCTTGAACTGGGCATCTTAAGCTTGGAGATCTCCGTTGTCTTGTTGGAGAGCCATTTCTGAAATAAACAGCGAGAAAATGAGAGACCTGCTTTGAAACCTGCTTATGTAATGATATGTATTATATATGTATGCGATGTTTTCAAGGATCTCGTGGGGTAAACAAGAAAATGTCAGAAGTTGAATTTTGCAGCTTTGATTGAAGAACTTTGTATCATTGAGAGTCCTTCTACGAGAGTCAAGCTCACCATATCAAGTGGGTTATAGCCCCTGACTCAAGTTGTTGAGTTTTGATCTTCTGACGACATTGGCTAGAGGAAAATAAATCCCCTTGCCCCTTGCTAGACGTCTGATTTATCATAACCTGCATCACAGGCCCTCGAGATCCTTGAAATGGTTAAGGAAATGTTAAGGCATGATATTATGATGTGTATGTTATGCTTTTAAGTAAAGGAGCGAAGTGATGTAAGCAAGTAAACCCTGCAAGAAATCCAAGTTATTGGATAATAACTGTAAACAAAACCTGCAAGGAACTCAATGTTGTCAGGTAATAAAACTCTGCAAGTAGTTCAAGTTGAAAGCACACAAGTCACACGAACAACATTAGGTTTAGGCTTGCATGGGTTTTAAGGTCGTACCCTCTTGAAGTTGGATTGGTTCAACCTGTCCTATAAATATGTAACCGAGTTCTAAGGGATCTCAATATCACTGATCATCCTTTATCGGACATTGTTTCAGCTCAAGCAATCTTTTCTTGCGGCCGAAATATCCTGAAAGTATGATCTCAATGAGTGTAGCATCGAGTATCAACCAATCCTCAGATTTATACTGAGGTCGGCTATCTCACTACTTTCGAATGGCCAAGTTTGTTCAACTAAGGTTCTAAGGCCCGTTAGTGCTTCACGACACCATGCGGCAGTCTCGTATTCTCCTCGTTTCCACACGAAGGATACCGGTACCAACCAAAGTGTCACACCAACACAACCATCACTTAAACCATATCGGTCTACGTCGTACAATCTCCACTATCTATTGCTGTTTACCTAAAAAGTGTCCCCAGATCCAGGTGTAGGATCTTTAATAATACCCAAACAAAACCCATGAATTTAAAGCAGGCAAGGCAAAACAAGAAAGCAATTTTAAAATGACCTAGATCCTAAGGTAAACCCCACTCTATATTCCCCAGCAGAGTCGCCAGTTCTGTGATACGGTGGCAAAACTGACTGTTAATACTGGTTTGTGTTTTTTGTTCGCAAATGTCACGGTAAGAAAGAGTCGCCACCGACTATTATTTTATCCAATCAGGAAAAGGAAAATGAACAGAAAAAACCTTTTTCGAGATTTTTCTGAGTACGGGGGGTAGATTATAGAAAGGGAAGGTGTTAGCACCCTTTCTATCCATGGTTTTCCATGGGCTCTTAGGTACTTGCTCATTTTGAAAATTGCTTGTGTGTGCTTGTTTTGAAAATTTTTGTTTTACTTAGTTTTAACCCTTGTTTCTGTCCTTAAGAGTGTTACGACGTTGTTTTTGAAAACTTTGTTTGGAAAGTGTTGGTGTGAAAAAGTTTGTTTGTTTGTTTTGAGCAAGTACCTAACAGTTATCTACCTATTCAAAAAAGATGTTCTTTTCCTCCTATCCTTTAGACCGTGTTATCCTACTATTAGTGAGTAGGTAACCCTAGTCGTTGGATGTTTGAGAGACTACCGAAAGGGACGTAATGGTCATTGAAGGCAACATGTAAGGATACCTTAGCATTTCGAAGGAACTGTCATTATATAGACAACATCGAGGGACAAGATCATTTCTCATAGGCAACTCGAGGGATATTGAGAGACTATGATCTTTATGATGACTTTAACCGAGGGTCTTTGCTAAGATACCCCTATGTTCGAGGGACATGACCATTGTTTCCGAAGCAACCAAGTGAGGTATATCCTAGGGGTGCAAGTGTGCAGCAGTGTTTGTTTTCAGATACTTATCTTGTAATTAAGTGATGCTATGTTTAATTAGTTTACCGGTCTTCCCATACAATCCTATTAGTCTAAGCATTGCATAAAATATAGTAGCAGGAGGTAAAGGCGGAAATGTAAACCTAGGCTATTACAGAGCTTTGAGGCAGTTACATAATAATGAAGAGTGCGGAAAAGAAATCCTAAAACTATTACATCCCAGAAGCAATTACATAATTAGAAGAAAAAAATGCGAGAAAAAATAAATCTACGCTATTACATTGATAATGCGATCTATACAGTTTTTCTAGAAATTAAAATGTAAAAGAATAAATAAAAATAAATTAAGGAAAAACTAAAACCTAAAATTCTAAGTTAATGTTTTTGGTGTTTTTTTTTAGAAAATAATTTTAAGTTAATTAAAAAAACCTAATTCTAACTAATTTTAATAAAAAATAGTTAATTAACTTAATTTATTAATAAATGAAAAAAAGCCAAAAATTCAGTTACTAACTAAAACAAAAACCTAATCCTAATTTGTTAAAAAAATGGTTAATTAAAGGGTTAATTACAAAGAAAACCTAAAATCTAATTATTTTTCTAATTTGCAGGAAAAAAGGTTAATTAATTAAATTAAAGAGTTAATAAAAAAAGAGTTAATAATAATTAAAAAAACTTAAAATCTAAATTAATTAGGGTTGGTAAAAAAAGTTAAGTTTGCCAATTAATAGGGTTTTTGATTTAAATAAAATTAGAGTTTATATGAATTTAGTGTTTTAAGGAAGATATTAAGGAGAAAGAAATGAGGCAAAAAGGGTTAAAAATAAGCAAAATTATACATATTGCCAGGGGTGGGTGTTGAACCAAAAATTAATTTAAAACCTAAAATTAGATTAAAAAACCCTTAAAATTAATTATTCAAGTTTATTATGAAAAATCAAAGGTTTGTGAAAAATGTTAGGTTTTATGAAAAAGGTTTTAAACAGAAAGAATGAAAAAAGGTAAAAGGATAAATGAAAGGGAGAAAACCAAAATCAATAGGGGTGGTTGTTGAACCCACGCCCTTAACCTTCTCAGGATGTCTGCCTCGTCATGCATTAGTGATTGTTCTGTTTTGGCCTCAGTGTTTTGTGATAACCCTGCATGGGACCCTGTCTAAATCTGCAATGTTGAATCTCATGAACAAATTAAATAAATTACTATATCATGAAATACAAATAAAGCAAATATATGAAATTTTATAATGTTAAAACCGATATAACATGTATGAATGCTTCTACATCCTTTTGATTATGGAGATCAAATCAGCTTTACCCTTACTGGAGAAGTAGTGAGATGTGGGTTTATAACAAAGATGACTTATTTGTAGTGAGATGGGGGTTTGTAACAAGGATTTTAAGGTTTTTAGGATTTTTGAAGGAATTTGATATTTTGATAGAATTGTGGCAAAGGTTTTTTTTCTCTTGTCGTGTCCTGTTTGTGTGAAAAAGTGAGATTATATAATGGAAATTAGAGAAAAGATATGGGCTTTGAATGTGCAATTGAGCCTCCAATAACCACAAGCAATAGTGCAGATTTTTATTCACTTGAGTCTGTCACGTTTCAGCCTAAATCGCAGGGGTTTAAGTGCAATTTTTAAAGTTGAAATGTGAAAACAAATTGTATCCGACATCCTGAACTAACTCCTGCCCGAAAATGGTCTCAATCGGATAAACGGTGAATTAGTTATGAATTTTTGAAGTTTTGGCTCAAACAAACTTATTTTGGGCTCCAGTGTCAACTCTGAAACGTTCTTCAATAAAAAACTGGTATTTATCAGAGCATAAACCGGTCTCTACTTTGGAAGCAAAGTTGTAGATCTCTGAGTCAGTGACCTTGTGTAAAAAGATGGGCCCAATCCGATAAAAATTGACTGAGTTATGAATTTTCGAAGTTTTGACCCAGATGAAATAATATTCAGTATTCAGGATTTTCAGCGCGTCACGTGCACTCTGAGCAAAAAACGAAGGCCTTTTGGATACTGTTAGAACTCAATACCTCCTGTGAAAACTTAGTAAACTCAATTTTTGAAATTTTGGCGCCGGAACCAGCTCGAAAATACTTTATAAATCCGCATTTTTGAAGACCTTCTGATCAAAATTGGCTTCCAGTCGTGAGAGATGAAAATATAGATGATGTCAAGACAGAATTTTGGCCACCAGAGCGAGTTCAAAACAAGCCACGATCTTCAAGTTATGAATTTTTTAGTGCGTAAAAACTGCACTTTCAGCACACTTTTTCACCACATTTCTTCGAGAAAACTCACACATTCAGAGACCTTCTTTAAAGAATTGACTCTTGAGTCGAACCTGAATTTTAGAATATGTTATCAGAGATTTCTTGGCGAAAGAATACCTGAATATGACGCGCCTGGTTGGACTTGTGAATCTTTGAACCCCGAATCATTGCAAAATGGCGAACCGATCTTCAGCACGGAAAATACTCTGAGAACATCCATTGGCGAAATAAACGTCACTTGTAACCCGAAGAATCTTGATAAATATACCTTTATTCCATAACCATAAAACCAATAATATGCGTGTATGAAAAGAGGGTAAATTTTGGGGTACAACAATCATCATTTTCCTGAAATCATACAAACCCTTCAGAAATTTTGAAATAAAAGCAAAGTGGCTTTACATCATCATTGAAAGAGAAAGAGGAAAAGAGACATGTTTAGAGAGATATCACCTAAACCAAAACTACCCATAAAACGGTTAAAGGCAGCCTGCACAACCTACATAGACCAGTCCCTAATCAGTCCAAAACAACTCTACAAAGCTTTTATCCAACCTGCTGTCCAAAGACCAAACAGAACATACCAAAACCTGTGCCAAACCCGTGCCAAACCTGTTGCAAGCCTAAAAAACAGTTGCACCAAATAGGAAAATACAAATATGCTACTCTAAGGTTCAAAGTCAGCTTTCCAAAACAGTTCAAAACTCAACAGTTTTCCCCCCACTTTTCACCCTCACCCCAATATCACAGCATAAAAACAACAAAAACAGAGAGAGAAGGGCGAGAGAAAAAATAGTAATAAAACTCTATACAAAAGGCAGTGACTTGATCCAATAAACTGGAAATGCTCAAACCTTTAATATCCATACTTTCCACCATACTTAACACCTTCAAAACCTACTCAAAGTCCCCATGATCTGACGACTCCAAAACCTTTTTCCATCACCTCCATACGAACCCGCACCTCTACCTTCACTTCACTAAACTCATCTTTGCTCCTTCAAATGACACTCACAAGAATATCAACAAACCTCTGTTTCAAAATATCTCAATCAAACTTTCTGCAAGACTTATTTCAACCGCTTTCAAATCCCTCCCTGACTTTAACCATCAATACACCTCACAAACCTTCCTTCAACACCCCATACCTCACTCTACTCAAATCATATTTGCAGTTATCACAAACTTCACTCAAGCTTCACTCATACTATCTTAATCTCCACATAGAACCACAGTAAGCAGACACAATAGTAACAACACACAAAACCTAACAGAAGAAGAGAAGAAGAGTAGAGAAGGAATATACATTTGTTATAGTTCAAAGGTCTCGTCTGAATACCTCATTACGCTGCCGCAAGCAGCATCGTCATTGTCATAAAAGTTCCATTTTCGTCATTTTCTCGACCTTTCCTTATAAGGTTTTTTTCCTTTTTCCATGATTTATGCCCTTACCTTGTTTATTTTTCGTTGTTCTGAGCTTGCATGTTGATTTGAGATACTTAGGTTTTTGATTTGGGAATACTCTGATCTGTTCGTTTGAGTGGGTTTTAGGGAAATATAAGGGTGGATTTGGTTTCTCTGCAGTGAAATAGGGGGGGTTTATGTTGAATTTTCCCATATTTGGGGTAGCATCACCATGAGGCTACTGCCGGCCGCCGCGGGTCTCACCGAAATCGTTTCTTCGTTCTGTATGTTTGAATTCTAAGAGAAGAGAAGATAGTAGATAAGAGAGAGGAAATGTACGAGTGAGACAGAGAGTGTTTTTGTTTTGTTGTTTTTGTTGTTTCAGGTGAGACAGGTGTCACCGGCCGGTCATGACTCCATGTCTGATCCAATGTGTGCGCCCCTAGACCCATGCCATACACCCTCGTGTGTTTCACCATTAGATCAAGTGGGCATAGTTGACCACTAGATCCAACGTGTAGCAGCACTCATAGGAGTCAACAAATGTTGACTGAGTTCACCATGCACCCTCCAACAAGATGGGCTTACTTCCTTGGGTCTTGGACTGCCTTCTCTAATCACATCTCCCCATTTTACTTCAATCTGGATCCATTTCCTTTTGCTTTGCTATCTTATTTTTTTATTATTATTATTTAGTTAGTTAGTTATATATCATATTTCAAAAATGCAAAAAAAAAGTTTAAATGATTAATTCTTTTAAATATTTGTATTTAACATTATTAATTAATTAATTAATTAATTAATTAATTTTATTAAATAAATTTATTTAATTTAATTAATGATTTAAGTAGTTCAATTGAGTTGTATTGTTTGATTTAATTTTTTTGGTCTTTGTGTGTTTGTTTTGTTTGTTTCCATCCCCATTCATAAATTTGTACCCCCATTCCCGAAGGATTGTAATAGTGTAGAATTTTATTTTTCGCACTTTATCGTATTTCCTTATATTGTTTAATAATTAGGCGTGTATGGCAAGATTTAAAATCAATCGCTAGATAACCCTAATCAAGACAAATTAATTGAAATCAAAACACTTTTCACACGCGCACCTCTAGGGTAACCTAGCTTGTTGCCTCGGATGAAAAACAATCATGTCCCTCGAATATGGGACGCTTTAGTAAAGACCCTTCGATAAAAAAGATCATAGTCCCTCGATGTTGCTTTCGGTAAAACAATCTAGTCCCTTATGAAAATTGCTAAAGCGTCTCACAAGTTGTCTTCTATGACTGTACAAACGTTCCACGCCTGTCCCTTCACATCCAACGATGGGGCTTCTTACCAAATCAATGGTAAGATAGCAACATCTAAAGGAGGAAGAAAAGAACATCTAAGACCTTTCGAGTAGGTATATTCGCTCCTAGTTGCTCGCTTGCTCACGACCAAAACATTTTTACACCAACACTTCCATCTTGAAATATTTTCAAAAGACAAAACACTCTGTACGCGTTCTTAGAGAGACGGTAACCATTAAAAAAACATCTTTTCAAAATCACTTTCAAAAAACACACTACACAAACACCTCTTTGAACTATTTTTTGAAACAACACTTTGTACGCGTTCTTATAGAAACGAGAACCATTACAAAGACATTTTCAAAATACTTTCAAAACCACACCACAAGCACACTACCAAACAAAAGCAAGTGATCTAGCGAGTAACTAAGAGCCCGTAGATAAATACGGATAAAAAGGGTACTAATACCTTCCCTTTTCATAATCTACCCCCTGAACCCGAGAAATAATCTCGAAAGGTCTTTCCTGTGCTTTTTTACCTTTCCTTATTGGATAAAAGAAAAGTCGGTGGCGACTCTTGCTATCTTCACAATTACAATCAAATGCAAAATGACCCGAGTCAGTTCTCCTTCCGTATCATAATTTCCCTGTTATCAGCTTTCAGAATGGGAACTGGATTTGGAAGTGTTGATGCTTGGATTGGCAGGGGAGAAATTGGATTCTGATTTAGCGCAGGGAGTGCTGGAACTTGTATAACCAACGGAACCCTTGAAGTATTTCTCTGGACATTGGTCGGGTAATATGGAATCTCTAGAATAGCAACATCACCTTCGGGGATAACTTTCTCAACTCTAACAACCCCTTCGTCCATCAGTCTCTAAATGGAATTTTTCAAATCATCACACTCGTCCGGGTTAGATGAGCATTTCAAACAAAAGTCGTGAAGCTCCTGTAGAAATTCTTGTTTCAAAAGATGCTCTCTCAAAATTGTCATGGACATCCGAACCTTATCAACCTGAGTTACCAATTCATGGTCATCATCAAACCCGGTTGTGTTGGAAACAACCCCATGGTGGTGAGGCATAGGGTTGTTCTGAATATTGGGGCCTATAGGAGCGAAGCTTAACTCCTTGGAATCCAAAAGAGATTGGACCTTGTACTTTAAATCTTTGCAATTTTCGATCGAGTGGCCTGGAGCTCCTGAATGAAACTCATAATGTGCATTAACATCATAACCCCTTGGAAGTTCTGTCGGTGGATGAGCTAACTCTTGAAGTTGTATCAAATGACTGGCTAGCAATTGTGGAAGCAATTAAGCATATGACATCGGGATTGGATAAAACCTCCTCCCGGGATACCTTTGCCGCCTTTGTTGTCCCCTTTGTCCTTGGGGCCTTTGATTCTATTGATAGTTGCGCGGTGGTGCATATTGTTGTTGTGGAGCAGCAGTAGGAGTTTGGCAATATGAAACCTGTACAATAGCTTTCCCCTTATCATCAGAGGCATTGCTCACCTCTCCTTCCTTTTTCTTGACGAAACCGCTATAATACGGTTTCTTTCCACTACCTGAGTTATTGTTACCATTCGTGCCAGATGCACCTGTAATAGTCCCTACTTTAATACACATTTCAACCCGCTCCCTGATGATGACCATATCCGAAAATGAATCAGAAGTACTGCCAAGCATATGTTGCAAATACGGGCCTCAGAGAGTACTCATAAAAAAATCTACCAGTTCCCGATCCAGGAGAGGAGGTTGAACCCTCACGGCCAAACTGTGCCATCTCTGGGCATACTCTTTGAAAGACTCACTAGTCTTTTGAGACATACTCTGCAGTTGTACACGACTATGTGCCATGGCGGTGTTGTAATGATAATGCTTTAAGAAAGCATCGACAAGCTTACCCCAAGTACTAACATGAGTTTGCTCCAACTATATGTACCACTCTAATGGAGCTTCAGCCAGACTTTCCTGATAGAAATGCATAAGCAACAGCTCATTGCTAGCATAAGCAGCCATCTTTCTGCAATAAGATTGGAGATGAGTCTCTGGGCATGTAACCCCCTTATACTTGTCGAAATCAGGCACTTAATCCCGGTTTCTTAGAAGTCTCCATAGCCTTCAGGCGTTCTTCCAAAGCCTTGTACATCTTAGCAGTTTCAATCAAATCAGCCATAGAATCCTTTGGAGGGTCATCGAAATCGATGACATCATGGTGGTCATCCACAATCAGTCGTGGGTTCTCTTTAGGAGTCCCTCCATTGTCATTCCTGGGTCCACCATTCTCGGATGTGGAGGCACTGTCAACTAGCTTAGTAACACTTATTCTGAGTTCTTCCTGCCCTTAGATGACAGCATGAAGAGTTTCCATGAGCTGATTCATCCGATTTCCCATGGTGTCCATGTCTTTATGGAGAGCGGCCTGGTTCTGTTCGATCTGTTCCATAATCCTCAACTTGTTGGCTCGAGTGCGATAAGGATGTAAGGAAGTCTCCTTGTAGATTCTGATAACAAGAGGCAAAACCATTAGATAAGAATTCCTGCCGGAAAACCTGCAATTCATGAAATGAATGATATGTATAATGCATGAAATGATTGTCCATTCCGGTTTTTCACAGCTCAATTATCGTTGGTAATAATCGAGAAACATGATGATAAGAACGACCATATAAAGGAAACATTCAGAAATAGGAGAAACTCCCACGAAATTGAATACAGGAAAGTAGCGAGAGTACAAGATGAGCGATTCCGTCCAACAAGCCTGGCGGTAATCGAGACAACAATATAATAATCAGGCTGAAGGTAGGCTACCATTCTCCCTCCATTTCTATCTCACATCATCAAGGCCCAAATAAAGTGCCTTAGAAATAGCTTCAAAATCATGCTCGTTCAGAATAGCAACAAGTATGTGCTCGATAATCTTGAACAAATGAGAGTATTCTTCCGGAGTTGGAACAATCTGATAGTCCTGGAAGGTGAAATAGTGTAACTCATAGTCGTAAAACTGAAGTAGAGTCAAAGAACCACCATGTCTTTCAATAAAAATCTCTGCATTAGGACGGACTAAACGGTCTTTTAAACTCTTCAAAGAAGGCCGAGAACTTGAGCGAAAAACTTAAGCATCATTGATAAGTACAATTGTCTCTTTTGGTCCTCTTGAGAACATCACTATTGCTAGACGTTACTGACGGAAACTATAACTTCGTGAGATAACCCGGAATGGACATGCACATGCAAGGTTAGTATAAATTTTTATGTTTTCTGACATTTCTTTTGAAAAAATAAATATGATATGATGTAAGTGCGAATGATCATGGGGTTACTACTTCCATAATAGTAGTGTCTGCTATACTGTCTCTGCATAGTCTGTAAGTACCAGGATCACAAGTCTGGAACATAAACCAAAGAACCTCATGAACAAATTCAGAACTCAGAAAATAAATCTGAGAACCTCATAGTCAATGATAGAAATCCAGAACATAACCATTAGAACCAATAGTCACCGTTTGTGAGAAGCCATCCGAACATAGTCACCATTTGAGCATAATCACCATCTGTACTTGTGATAATAATTCCTTCCCCACTCACGGGTGAAAACTAGGTCAAGGTAAGGTCGGGTAATTCAAAATCGAGGGTACTCCTGAAAAACTATCATCGTATCACCTATGTGAAAATGATAACCCCTCATTTGTACCTCATCTGAGCGTGGATGACATGGCGGCAATAATGAGAGCTAAGTCAGCTAGCTGTTCATGTTCCACTATATTCCTAGGGTTCCTATGGTATACAACTTTGGCCTGGGTATTGGTCCTTTTACCTCATAGTAACAACCACCCAATAAGAAACAGATCCAGCACAGCAGTAGTATATGGAAAACAGTAAAATGCAATGCATACATATGCTCAGGTATATACAAAATGGATGAGTAAACTGAAAGCATAAAAATAAACACCCAAAGAAAGGAAACAAGATCTAGGAGAGACTCTGGGATGGACCAGCATTTGGTCGACCTGTCCCCAGTGAAGTCGCCAGCTGAAATAACTGGCTGAAAATCATCAAACAATGAAGTCGCCATCAAACGTCTTTTATCCCACATGAAGGGAAAGGTAAACATCGAGAAAACCTGAGAAGGGATAATTCACGGCCTTACAACTGAGAGATCGGGTAAGGAAGTATGTTACGCAAGGGGAAGGTATTAGAACCCCACACGCTCGTAGTACTCTACGGTATCCACTCTTGTTGTCTATCTTATGGGTGTATTTAATCTATGCTTACTGTTTACTACTACTAAAGGGAGAATGCATGCAAAAGAAAGGAGAAAAGAGTGTAGGGAAAATAAATTTATACTCGCTTGGGCCCTACCCCAATGCCAACGTATCCTTTTTGAGGAATCAGAGCTATCATAGTCCAACTACCATGTTTTTGTTTGTTTTTTGTTTTTTATGGACTATGCTAATTCCGCCTTCTACCGCAGCTCGACCTTTGGAGACTCATGCATTGGAACAAAAGTAAATTAATCATGTCCTTACCTGAAAAGGGTTTTTATAGAAAAGGTGCTTGAGCACACGAAAAGGTTTGAATTGGTTTGTATTTTTGTTACCTTGAAAAAGAGTTTAAGTGTGATTATCATGTTTTTCATTTTATAAGAAAAGAAGTTTTAGTTTTAGATGCAAGGATGCAAAAAGGGGAAGAAAAGAGTCTAAGGGATACTAGCCTATTTCTAACCTAATGTTATCGTACAATGGTAGCCCTCCATCAAAGATGAAAGGGGGAATTTCTACCTAATGTTAGCATGCATGATTTGAAACCTAAGATCTAACTCGCATCCGAACGGAGCAAGCACATCCTAAGGGAACATGGTATGTACAAGGATAAAGCAAACAAGCTAATAATCTCAAGAGAGCACACCTAGAGATCATATCTAGGTTAGCATGCCAAAAAAAATCTAACAAAACTATCTTATAGGGAACATGCAATGAGAGCGAAGTCGTGATCTCAATTCCTAAATTGAGTGACTCATCGATCAACAAGAAATAAAGGAAAGCGATAAAATCCTATAGGGAGCATGCACTGAGAGCGAAGTCGTGATCTCAATTTATAAATTGAGTGACTCGTCGATCAACAAGAAGAAACAAACACAAGCACAACACGCATAGCAAATGAAGTGTGGAATGCCTGCTACAGGTCTTTAAACAGCGACTTCGAGCGCACGCTCTTTATTTCCTACTTCTCATGGTATCTAGAAAAGTGGTAAAAGAATGTAGTAAAATGCAAAGAAGTGCGAAGGTAGTAGCGGTGACTACCAAAGTGAGCAAGTCGTCAAGAGCATAAGAAATCAATGGAGAAATAGGGAGTACGCGTCGAGCAAGCTTCACCAAGAAGTAAACAAATTCAGAAATAATATCCAACTAAGATAAAGGCAAACGCGTTTTGCGAATGCAACGCATAATCAGAAGTTATGGCACAAGACATCATAAAGCCTTGCGTGTATCAGGGCAACATATAATACAATATGAATTTCTCAAGACGATGATAAATAAGGCGTGTCACATCAGAAGCAAGCATAAGCCATATGCTTCGATCACATAACAACTTGTTATGTTACATGGTCGAAAGCACCTAAAATGTACCTTGGACAATGAACAAACGCGTCAAAGGTAACGAGACACAATGGTATGAAAATATGAATAAAAAATAAAATAAAAAAGTAGTTTTTTATTCGTTTTTTTATGTGTGGAACATTCTATAGAAAATTAAAGAATTAATTCCTAAAATCAACTAAAAAGTTTTAACAAATTTTATTGATTTTGTAATTTTTATGTCAAAAAATATAGCCAAAGAAAAATTGGTAAAATAATTTAAAAAACAAAATTAAAACAAAAACCAATGAATCATAGGGGGGTATAAGCTGAAATCCATGGGGTGTGGTAGAAATCAGGGCGCTAGGCCCAACTAATTAGAGTCCAGAATAACTTTTTTTGTTACTAGCTCATTTCAATGCAAAAAAACCAGTACATGGGCTTAAGGGAATGAGTTCAACAAGCTTTTTTTTTGGTAGCTATCTCAGTAGAAAAACACGCACGTTAGGCTCTGTGAGTAGTGCCTCAGTTAAACAGCCATCACCACCAATGATCCATGCTTGCCATTTATTATTCAGTTTTTTTTTCATTTTATATTTAATTACAAAAAACAAATAAAATGAAAATTTAAAAGCATTGTTTTCTAGGGCTGACTGTATCCGTTCATCTTCCTCAATATCAATCTCTTCTTCTCACTCTCAAACAAAACTCACCATGAAACACCGTTCTTCGCCGATGACTCCCTCCTCCTTCGTTGATCCTTTTGAACCTGAACTTATAATTCCATTTCCCAAACTTTCAATCCATCTCTTTATCTTACAAAAACCCTAGGCTCACCCCACGATTAATCAGTGAAATCAAAGAATTGGATCTCGATACTTCAGGATTTCGTTTCAGTACACCCTAATATACACATCGGTTTGCAACCTCATAGCTAGAAAAAGACAAAAATATGAAGAATGGCGATCGTGTTTACCTACCGGAGAGAGTCCGGTGCTCCTTCAAATCGGGGAAAATGACCATAAATTCAGAGGTAATATGCGTTTTTTGCTTTCATTTCTTCTTTATCTCTTCTGATTACAATTGTTCCGCTTAGATCCGTTCTTCTTCATCTGTGATTTGAAATTTGGAGGTTGCAGTTGGCCAATGAATGGAGCTCAATGATGATGAAGGTGATGATGATGTTGTGGGTTGTTAAGTGAAGGAGATGTAGAAGATTGTGGGTGCCAGGTTTGTAGAAGAATGAAAGTGAAGAATAAAGGAGAAGAGAGAGTGCTGCAGATTCTTCTGCCGAATGAGAGAGAGAGAGAGAGAGAGAGAGAGAGAGAGAGAGAGAGAGAGAGTTTTTTTAATCTATTTTGTGTCATCCCTTTTCCGTTATGAATGAATCGTATATCCCCTTTCTCTTTTTGTTTTGTTTTTCTTCTATTAGAAGTTTGTTATTATTGTTCGTTAGGACAATTAGATAATTGGTTAGTTTGTTGAGAAGTTAGTTGGGGAATATGTTATGGCAGTTAGGAAATTCTGTTATGCAGGGTGGTTAAATTCCGTTAGAAGTGGTTAGGAATTTGGTTGAGTGAGTTGTTAGTTCTGTTAATGTTAGGAAGTTAGTTATGGTTTCTGTTTAATCGGTTTTTTTGTTTTGGAAGTAATGAACTGGTTTATGATGAACTGCTTTTGTTTCGGTGCAGCCTAGTCATGACCCACCTCTATCGAGAATCCTGCTTGATCGCCTGCTTCATCTTGAGATCACAGGACTATTTTTCCTATTATTGAACCTAAAAATATTTTCTTACTGTTTGTATTATGCAGGTTTTCACAGCATCCTGGTTTAGTGTGAATCAGGGCAATTTCAGATCGGCTTGAAGCAAATTCAAGTTGTTAAGCACCGGAGTATCACTCTTGGAAAATGTGAAGAAGAAATAATTTGGAGAATTGGAATGAGATGGGACTTTTGGAGACAACATACTGAGTTATAGAATTTTCTGTTTGAATGGTTTGGAGCTGAAGAATTGGCTTGCAATATGGAATCAAGCACAAAATAATGAAGGCTTGTAATAGTTGACCACAATCTAGAACTGTTTTTTGAATTGTATTTGAGCAGATTTTCTGAACTGTTTTCTTTTTTGGACAGACTTTGTGTAATTGTTTTGTTGGATAGACTTAGTGTAATTGAAATAAGGCATTGTTTCAATGTATTGTGAGTTGGGTTGTTTTGGATTTTAAAAAAATGGACGAGGTTCAAGGCTTAGCAAAGTAATGGATAAAATGTCTTGAATGTATTTGTATAGAGTTTTGGACTTTGGGATTTTGTACTCGAACCCGAACAAATGAGTATCGGTAAATGATGGTGAAATGATATTTGCATCTGAAAAGTATTGTAAACTTGAACCCGTGAATTGTGAATGAATAAAGTGTTGAATTTAAAGTGAATGAACTTTGAAGTTGATTGTAACTTGATTCCCAAGTAAATGCCTCTTTCATTTTAATACCAATATGAACTTTAACCGAGTTTGAATCATCCTAAATTCAACGAAAACCCCTAATTCAACTCTTCCATCCATGTTAACTTATATTTCAAGCAACACGCTAATGTCTTGATCACCACTCCGTCTTTTGTAGTATGAATCAAAACCTTAGAAACTCTATCTTCAAATGTTTGATTTTACAAAATTATTTTTTCACTTGATGATTTTACCATAAAACAATATCCTTTGGAGAATCCTTGGATGAAGATGAATGAGATTTGACTCATAGAGGAAGACCCTCGAGATAACCCTATCCATGATCTTTAACTGATGAGTGCTAATAAGCTCAAACCATGTATGAGAAATCCTAGTCTTATTGAGATACCCTTAAATCTTTTGATGAAAATGGGATCCCTATAGTTTGATGAAAGAAGAAGTTCACAATAATGCTTAAACAAGCAACCCTAGCTTTTAACCAATGATTGATGGAGGAACCCGTAGAAACAAGCTTGAATGAAGGTGAAAGCCTTAAGGTAAAAGATCCTAGCTTCAAGATCCTCGATCCCTTTCCCATTTGATTTATGATGCATGATGTGTTAGATGACCTAATGGAGTTATGTACATGAGAAAAGCGCAATAATGCATAAGCCAGATAAAAGTGAAAGAGGTAGGACAAATTCTGGGTATTACAATTGGTAGCCCTTAGAACCTTAGAACCTTTAAATGAACAACTTGGCCATTAGGACGTGCGAGATGGCCATCTTTGCTGTATTCCCAAAGTCGGCAGATACTCGATGCTACACTCATTGAGACTCGACTCCTGAGTTTTGTTTGGTTGCAAGTCAGTCGCCCATCGAACAAAGTTTGTGGGAAAGGTCAGTGATATTGAGATCCCTTAGAACCCAGTTACAATTTATAGGACAGGTTGAACCAATCCAACTTCAAGAGGGTATGACCTTAAAACCCATGCAAGCCTTAAACCTAAGGTTTTGGTGTGATTTGCTTGTGATTGCTATATATGTGATTTCTTAGCATAATCATGACATCATAACATGGCATATCATACTAACCATTTCAAGGATTTTCTAGGGCTTATCTTTGTCTTGTTTTGTAGGACATGACATCCGCTCGCAGGAACACTATCCAAATCAACCTTGTGAAAGTGCATCCTCAACTCAAGGAGTTAGCATCAAGGATTCCTGAAATCTCTCCCTTCACCGAAAAACATGGTCGAAATCTCAACTTGGTCACTGCAACCCCTGATGAAGAAATGTTAAAGGTGTTCTTTCAGTTCTTTGACCCGTTGCACCACTGCTTCACTTTTCCTGATTACCAGTTAGTGCCTACTATGGAGGATTTTTCTCAGTTATTGGGGGTACCTATCCTTAATCAGTTACCATTCAACGGTACGGAAAGAGACCCAAAGCCTGAAGAGATTGCTCAAGCCCTATCTTTACAACGGTCTGATGTAGTGGAAAACTGGGAAACCAGAAAAGCTGTCCAAGGATTTCCAGCTAAGTTTCTGTTTGAGAAAGCCCACTATTTTTGGGACAACTTGGAATTACAAGATTTTGAGGAGGTGTTAGCCCTTCTCATCTATGGGATGGTACTATTTCCTAACACGGACCAACTCATAGATGTGAATGCGGTCAATATTTTTCTGTCTCACAATCCGGTACCTACCTTACTTGGGGATATTCTACACTCTCTGCATACTCGCACTTTAAATAGAAGAGGGACCCTTCTGTGTTCTACTCCTCTATTGGCTAGGTGGTTTATTTTGCACCTACCCCGATCTGTTTTGAAGAATGAGCAGGGTATGAGATGGTCTCATAGGTTGATGTTCTTACTCATTCAGATATTCATTGGTGTTCTCGGTCCTCGGAGAGTGTCACCATCATTGATTGTTGTGGAGAATTCCCTAATGTTCCTCTCTTAGGCATTAAGGGAGGAATCACTTATAATCCTTGTTTGGAGTTACGACAATTTGATTATGCTAGAAGGGATGGTCCTCATGACACACTCATCCAAGGGATCACATTTGACTATGATAATGATGTTCAGGGTTATCGTAAGAGGTTCATTCGAGCTTGGGGCATGATAAACAGAGTTGATAGCAAGACACTAGGGCACAAGAATTCCATCCCTCTTGAGCCTTACCTAAAATGGGTGCAAGCTCGTGCTCAATGTCTTATAATGCCTTACCCCACCATCTTACATGTGATTGTGGAGCCAATTGCTGAAGGAGACACTCCTTACGTTGTTCTTTATCCTGATATGCCAACTGATTTTGAGAAGCTACAAAAATCTTGGATCCAACTTAAAGAAGAACGGGATACTTTCGAAGCCCAATTCTAAGCCTATGAGAAGAAGGTTCTAGAGCTCACCCGGTTACTTTAAGAGGAAAGGAATATAAATGCCTACATTGCACCAAAGAGGATGCGCCCGTGGGAAACTTGAATCTTCCTTTTGCTTGGGAAATTTTATTGTTGCTTTGTTCCCTTTGTAAGCCCAAGAGGAATCGATGTGACCAATAAAACTTCTTAATGCAATTAACGTTTGCTATTTTTATGTTTAAGCAAATTTGATTCTTAGAAATCCTTGAAAACATTGCATACATATATCATACATATCATTGCATAAGTAGGTTTCAAAGCAGGTTTCTCATCCTCTTCGTTGTTTATTTCAGCAATGGCTCTAGAACAAACAATGAAGGATCTACAGACTCATAATGCCCAGTTTCAACAGATGATCATGGCTCTGACCAAGGGGCAAGAAGAACTGAAAGCCCTGCCTATTAAAGAAAAAAAGAAGCCAAAGAAGCTAACTAGCTTAGTGAATTTGGGAAGAAGGATCAGAGGACCAGTGCAGCGAGCCTCTGAACTGATAATTTCATCAAAGGAAGGAAACCGTCAAGAAGAGGAAACAAGAGAGGAAGACTCCAGTCCAAAAGAATCTGATTGTGAATCTGACTATGATAAGGAGCAGTATCATCTCGCTGGAGGTCCGGAAGGTACCAGGTCTGGATTTTGAAGAGCTGGGTTTGGTCTCTGGGGTTGTCATCCCACAAAATTTCAAGGTGCTAGTGTTTACCAAATATGATGGGGTTTCATGTCCCAAAATGCACCTCCAATCTTATGTGAGGAAGATCCAGCCTCACACTGCTGATAAGGACTTATGGGTCCACTTCTTTCATGATAGTCTGTCTGAAACTCAACTAGAATGGTTTTACCAGCTGGAAAGGGACAACATTCATAATTGGGAAGACCTGGCTGCTGCTTTCTACAAGCAGTATCAGTATAATGCAGACCTTGCTCCCACCCGTACTCAACTCTAAAGTATGTCTATGGGTTCGAGCGAGGGCTTTAAGGACTATGCTCAGAAGTGGAGGGACTTAGCAGGAAGAGTCCAACCTCCATGTCTGGTAGAGAGCTAGTGGATATGTTTCTGGGTACCCTGTCTGGTCCATTTTTCAATCACCTGATTGGAAGCTCCTCAGCCGGCTTCACTGAATTAATGTTGACAGGAGAAAGGGTGGAAGCCGGAATTAGTAGTGGTAAGATCCAAAAGGATGCATCCTCCAGTACAGTAAGGAAGCCATTTGCTGGGAAGAAATAGATTAGTGTTGTATACAGTTAAAGGAATTAGGACAGAACTGAACGCCGTCTAGCGGTAGGGGCTGTCATGATCTCTAAGCCCGCACCTACTCAACAAAGGAATAATCAGCAGAGAACAGAAAGGCCGGTAAGACAGATTACCCGGATAAATATGACTTTATCCCAAGTTTTGCCTCATTTTTTGAAATCTAATCTGGTAACCTTGCAGAAAGCTCCGAAGAATCCCAACACTACCTCTCCCCGCTACAACCCTAATGCTCGTTGTGCTTACCATTCAGAAAGTCCAGGCCATGATACCAACGACTTTTGGGCTTTGAAAAACAAGGTGCAAGACCTTCTCGAGGCGAAGTAAATTGAATTTGATGCCCCTGAGATCCCCAATGTTATCACTGCTCCTATGCCAAAACACGGCCGTGGTGTTAACACTATTGAAGATGGTGGGTTTGATACTTCTGTTGAGGAACTTGTTACCCCTCTCCTAACCGTCAAGTTGAACTTATTGAAGGATGGTTTATTTCCGGGCTGTGGTGAAGGTTGCCACTCATGTTTATCTCTACCGGTTGGTTGTCATTTGTTGAAGGCAGGTGTTCAGCGCCTGATGGATGATAGAGAGATTTTGTTTGAAAAGACTCCCGTTCCAACCATTTCTTGCAAGGATGTTTCAATAATAACCATTTCCGTCAATCTTCCCAGAATTTCCACCAAAAGACCCGTCAAGATTACATCTGTTCCGAAGGTGACTCCACTAATAATCATTATACCAGGGCCATCCCATACTCCTTGGACAAAAGTGTTCCCTGGAACTATGGGGGTGACGTCTACTACCACGACGTCAAGTAAGACCTGCTGGCTGTTGATGACCAGGTTTCTGAAGATGCTGATCCAGACATTGACAACATTGTTAGAACCAGCAAAATAACAAGAAGTGGAAGAGTGTTCTCCCCCGAGATTTCTCCTCTGAAAGTTGTTACTGGTCCTATGATCATTCCTACTTTTGTTCCTGCCGATACCACTACTGCAATTCCTGTGATTACCCTCGTTGACACCCCTATCACCGAGTTGACCGAGACTCGGGGAAAAGGCATATTGGTTGAGCCTGTCCAGACAAAGGCGTGATCAGTATCTATCCCATAGGCTTCCAAGAAGGAGATGGAAGAAATTTTGAAAATTATAAAGAAGAGCGACTAAAATGTAGTCGAACAGTTGGGGAAGACCATATCAAAGATTTATATGCTAGCCTTACTGTTGTGCTCTGAAGCTCATGCGAAGGCTCTAGTGAAATTTCTTAAGATTACCCATGTGCCACAGGAAACCTCTGCTGATCAGTTTGAAGATTGTGTGGCCAGTTTAATGGCTGATAACGGTTTGGGTTTTTATGATGCTGATTTGACACCTAGAGGGAGGAAACACAATGATGTTTTGCATGTCTCTGTCAAATGCAGGGGCACTACTTTGGCCCATGTCCTAGTAGATACCGGTTCATCATTGAATGTGTTGCCTCAGAAATCTCTGGATAGACTAGACTATGAAGGTTTGACCTTGAAACCCAGCAACATTGTAGTGAGGAATTTTGAAGATTCGAAGAGAATGGTGCATGGGGAGGTGGACATCCCCATCAAAGTTGGTTCTCAGACTTTCGACTCTACCTTCTACGTGATGGATATTAGACCATCCTATTATTGTTTATTGGGTCGCCCTTGGATCCATGGGGAGGGAGTTATCACATCTACTCTGCATCAGATGATGAAGTACCTGGTAAAAGGAAAGATTGTCACGGTACACGGTGAAGAAGAATACATGGTCATTCAACTGAATTCCTTCAGATATGTAGAAATGGATCGTGAATTAATCGAGACTCTATGTTAGAATGTCGAAGAGGTGCCTCAGACTATGCCTACAACTGAAGTTGTCACCAATCTGCCAAAGATCACCAGGCCTCCCTTGAAGATGGCTTCTCTCAAGGATGCAAAAGCAGTTATTGAAGAAGGTGGGTCTACCATCTGGGGTCAACTCCCTAATATTCCAAACAATTTTGATAAATTTGATTTGGGTTTCTCTTCATGGGCTCAAAGGGTTGTTTGACACAATCGTGCTAGAAGACCTCCCCTACGCATCAGCGATCATGGGGTAGACGCTATAAAAGACAACGACGGTGACAATGACATGGATAGCTAGATCTTACCTACTACCAACGATGGACCTAGTAACTGGACGGAAAGAGACTTTGTACCGATTACTTTTGTTCAGAAGTAATTGTCTTTTTTGTTTTTTGGATATGTAATAAACAATATAAATTTATGGCCATGTGTCTTACCCGGGGCACATCGGTTTTTTTGTGAGGGTTATCATGTTTAATCTCATGTGGCATTAATAAAGCACTGGATGTTTTGCATTACAAATTTTACGCTCTTTATTTTTCTTTTCTGCTTTTACTTTGTCTATACAGCTATACTCTTACGCACACCCACATATCAAACTGTAGATCCATATCCATTATGGATCCCATTGATAACAATTCTACTATTACCGGTTATAACTTTGAGTCTGATCAACCAAGCCAAGGACGAAGGTGATGAAGATTGTGAGGTACTTGGAGAACTTGCTAGACTATTACAGCAGAAAGAAAGGGTTATACAGCCTCATGAAGAGCCAATTGAGACAGTGAACTTGGGCACAGAGGAAGACATAAAAGAAGTCAAGATAGGTGCAAATATGGAGCTTGGTGTCAAACAACGGTTGACACAGATGTTGAATAATTATGTCGAGATCTTTTCCTAGTCATATGAAGATATTCCAGGACTAGACACGGATATTGTGGTTCACCGTCTGCCAACTAAAGAAGATTGCCCTCTGGTAAAGCAAAAGGTCTGTTGCATGTGCCCTGAAATGTCAGAGAAGATCAAAGCAGAGGTTATGAAGCAGTTCAACATTGGGTTCCTAACTGTCACCTCTTATCCTCAATGGGTTTCTAACGTAGTCCCGATGCCTAAAAAATATGGCAAGGTACGGATGTGTGTGGACTATCGAGATTTGAACAGGGCAAGCCCCAAGGATGACTTCCCGCTTCCCCACATTGATGTTCTGGTTGACAACACCGCACAACACAAGATCTTTTCCTTCATGGATGGTTTCTTTGGTTACAATCAGATCAAAATGGCACCTGAAGATATGGAGAAGACAACCTTCATCATGCAGTGGGGCACTTTCTATTACAAAGTGATGTCGTTTGGGTTGAAGAACGGTGGGGCAACCTATCAGCGAGCCATGGTAGCCTTGTTTTATGACATGATTCACCATGAGATAGAGGTTTATGTTGATGACATGATAGCCAGATCTCAAACTGAAGAAGAGCACCCTGGTCATCTACAAAAGCTGTTTGATAGGTTGAAAACATACAAGTTGAGGTTGAATCTGAACAAGTGCACCTTCAGGGTAAGGTCAGGTAAACTCCTAGGTTTCATTGTCAGTGACAAAGGTATTCAGGTAGACCCTATAAAGGTAAAGTCCATACAAGAGATGCCAGCTCCTCACACTGAGAAGGAGGTTAGAGGTTTCTTGGGACGTCTGAATTACATCGCCAGATTCATTTCCCATTTAACTGCTACTTGTGATCCAATCTTCAAACTCCTGAAGAAAGATCAAGTGGTAAAGTGGAATGATGAATTCCATACTTCCTTCAAGAGAATCAAAGAATACCTTCAAGAGCCTCCAATTCTGATGCCTCTGATTGAAGGAAGACTCTTGATAATGTACTTAATAGTGTTAGATAATTCAATGGGGTGTGTGATGGGGCAGCATGACGAGTCTGGTCGAAAAGAGCACGCAATATACTACTTTAGCAAAAAGTTTACCGACTGTGAAACAAGATATTCACTGCTCGAGAAAACTTGTTGCACTTTGGTATGGGCTGCTCACCAATTGAGACAGTATATGTTAACCCACACTACTTTGTTGATATCTAAGATGGATCCAATCAAGTAAATCTTCAAGAAGCCCGCTCTCTCTGGAAGAGTAGCAAGATGGAAAATAATCTTGATTGAATACGATATCCAATACATGACCTAGAAAGCAATCAAGGGAAGTGTATTAGCTGATCATTTGGCTCATCAGGCCATGGATGACTACCAGTCCATGAATTTTGAGTTCCCGGACTAGAATATTATGTTAGTGACTGACTGTGAAGAACCCGGACCGGATGAAGGACCCGAAGAAGGATCCCGATGGACTATGGTTTTTGATGGAGCTTCCAACGCACTTGGCAATGGCATCGGTGCTGTAATCATATCCCCGAGGGTTGTCATACTCCTTTCACCGCCAGATTATGTTTCAACAGTACCAACAAAATGGCGGACTATGAAGCATGCATTATGGGTCTCAAAGCTGCTATTGACCCGAGGATCAAGTTCTTGAGCATTTTCGGGGATTCAGCCTTGGTAATAAGTCAAATAAAAGGAGAGTGGGGTACAAAGCACCCTAATATCATCCCTTACAAAGAACATGTGCTGACATTGCTTCCACACTTTGAAGAGGTCGCCTTTGAACATTTTCCACGAGAAGAGAATCAGTTAGCGGACGCGCTAGCTACTATGTCATCTATGTTCAAGGTCAAGTGAGATAACGAGGCTCCTCGGATCACTATTGAGAGGTTAGATGAACCAGCGTGCTGCTATGAGATTGACACTAAAGAAGTAGCAGATAAACCTTGGTTTCATGAAGTGAAGAGGTATCTCGAGGCTCAGAAATACCCTGAGGGGGCATTTGTCTATGATAAGAAGTTTCTGAGAAGGTTCGCCACAAAGTTCTTCCTCAGTAATGGAATCCTCTACAAGCGCAACCATGACTCTACTTTACTTTGATGCATAGATAAAAACGAAGCAGAAAGGATTATGGATGATTTACACGAAGGTATCTTCGACACCCACTCTAGTTGACACACTATGGCTAAAAAGATCCTACGGGCAGGATACTATTGGTCCACTGTGGAAGCAGACTTTTATCAGCATTCCTGAACTTATCACAAATGCCAGATCTATGCTGATAAAGTACATGTACCTCCGGTTCCCTTGAATGTCTTGACGGCTCCTGGCCCTTTGCAATATAGGGCATTGACATGATCAGAGAGATTATACCTACCGCTTCCAACATGCATAACTTCATTCTAGTTTCCATTGATTACTTCATGAAGTGGTTTAAGGCTGCCTCTTTTGCTACTGTTACCAAGAACGTTGTGGCATGGTTTATCAAGCATAACATGATTTGTCGATATGGTGTGCCAGAAAGAATCATCATAGAAAATGGTACAAATCTCAAAAATATAATGATCACCGAGCTCTGTAAATAATTCAAGATCCATCGTCATGATTCTTACCTTTACCGGCCGAAGATGAATGGCACTGTGGAGGCTGCTAACAAGAATATTAATAAAATCATACAGAAGATGACGGTGACATATAAAGATTGGCATGAGATGTTACCATTTTCTCTTTATGGTTACCGCACCTCAGCGCATACATCAACAGGGGCAACACCTTATTCTCTGGTATATGTTATGGAGGTTGTCCTACCTATTGAGGTCCAGATCCCTTCTTTAAGGATCATGAAGGATGCAGGCTTAAACGAAGACGATTGGATCCAGACTCGACCTGATCAACTGAATTTGATTGATGAGAAAAGGCTTACTATTGTCTGTCATGGTCAAATGTATCAAAAACGGATGATCAAGGCTTTCAATAAAAAGGTCAGACGTCAAGTGTATCAAGTGGGTGATCTAGTAGTCAAGCGCATCATACTGACACAAGGTGATCCCAGGGGAAAATGGACTCTCACGTACGAAGGGCCATTTGTGATCAAAAGCATATTTTCCGGTGGAGCCATGATTCTGACCACCATGGATGGTGACGACCTTCCTCACCCTGTTAATGCAGACATAGTGAAAAGATACTACGCATAAATAAAGACCCGCTAGGTTGACTGGCCTAGGCAAAATAAGGGCATTCCGGAGAACCAAAAGGGTTCGGGAAAAAATTAGGAATGAATACAAAAAAAAATTATACACCCGGCAAGTCGAAAACCTGAAAAGGCGGCTTGGGCAAAAAAGGATATCCCGGTGTACTAAAAACCCGAAAGGGCGGTCCAGAAAAAAGTTATGGATTTGAAGCGTATAAATATGTCCCATTGGATCACCTTGCGACCAGACTTCAGTATCAACTATCAAGCTCAAACGGTACCGATCAATCGAGTTAGCTTCGGACAAGTAGCAAATTAATGAGACGCTCAAGGACATAGGGGAAATAGCAGAATTTAAACTCGATGGGATTATTACACATAGTTGTTTTCTCTTTGTACACTATTTTGTGTAGTTTTCATTCTTTTACGATGGTGTTCTCCTACTAGAACGTCAGTCTCTTTGTACAAAATGCATGTTATAGGCGAATTTCAGAAATCAATACAAATTTTTTCTTTGAAAGTACAAAACTGTTTGTTTTTGTTTTTCCGTTTTGATTTGCAAAAACATCCAATGACTTATTCTTGACATATGCATTTGAATATGATCACTGTTCACAAATATTTACATAAGAAATAGAAAGACAATTGCTGATGACTTTAAGAAACGGGGCAAATTCTAAAAAACAATTTGCAGTTCTGACAGTTACTCTTTCCAGTATGGTACAGGGCCAGGGATGGTTTCGAGACGAAGTCACCATTACATACGACCCCGTAACGTCTATGTTCCCCACAGATCAGAAACAACCAAGTTATGATCTCCTTCTTCCCCAAGCAGGAATCACATGCTCTAGCTGAAATCTATATTCCCCATCTGAGGTTTATAATCTTAAACAGTTTATGAAACCTCCTCCTGGGTAGAGTTTATTTATCCAACTGCAGAAGCTTATTCCCCAATAGAGCTTATTTCTCTACAACGGCAAAATCTTCCAACAAAGCATCTCCCTCCAAAGAGTTACTCTCAAGCAGAGTCAATCCCCGACAAACTATCCTCAAACAGAAAGAGAAAATCCCCAGCAACTCATATCTATTCATCATCCTCAGCGGAAACAAAGGACTCAGCTTCCCAATACTCTTCAGCAGCAGTCCGGGATTTACTTTCCCTGACTAAGAAATATCGCAATAGCATCCCATATTCATACATCATGGCATGTGCATACACATTGCATACAGTATAATCTCATTTATTTTGAGAACATTATCACAATGCATTTCACACATCATGACATTGCATATGACTAACTCTTTACCTTTTTTAGGGAAATATCAAATCAACGAACACTGCTACTTATGTGACCTGGTAGTCTTCTCAAAAGCTACGTATAACAAAGGGTTATCTCAGGATCTTCCTCAGAAATATGCCCTCACAAGATTTTCCTCTGGTTCAGTCAGATCGACACTAAGATCTCTCTGATTCTTATTCCGGTTGAAGGTAATCCAAGACTTTTTTTGCTGGTTCAGTTAAATCGACACTAATATTTTTCTGATTCTTATCCAGTCAAAGTTAATTCAAGATTTTCCTCTGGTTCAGTCAGATCGACACTAAGATCTCTCAGATTCTTATTCTAGTTGAAGATGATCCAAGACTTTTTTCTGGTTCAGTTAAATCGACACTAATATTTTTCTGATTCTTATCTAGTCAAAGTTAATTCAAGATTTTCCTCTGGTTCAGTCAGATCGACACTAAGATCTCTCTGATTCCTATTCCAGTTGAAGATGATCCAAGACTTTTTTCTGGTTCAGTTAAATTGACACTAAGATTTTTTTTATTCTTATCCAGTCAAAGTTAATTCAAGATTTTCCTCTGGTTCAGTCAGATCGACACTAAGATCTCTCTGATTCCTATTCCAGTTAAAGATGATCTAAGACTTTTTTCTAGTTCAGTTAAATCGACACTAAGATTTTTTTATTCTTATCCAGTCAAAGTTAATTCAAGATTTTCCTCTGGTTCAGTCAGATCGACACTAAGATCTCTCTGATTTCTATTCCAGTTGAAGATAATTCAAGACCTTTATTGGTTCAATTAAATCGACACTAAGATTTTTCTGATTCTTATCCAGTCAAAGATAAATTAAGACCTCCGCTTGATCAATTCGAATCGACCATTGATTTGTTACTGATTCTTAACAATTTAATCTCATTTCCCCAATAAGTCATTGTGAAGCCTGGAATACGACCAGATAGCAGTTAGCCTCATCATCCTTGGAAAGTCACTACAAAGCCTGGATCCTGACCAGATAGTTGTTCCCTTCCGTCTCTTCAGTCGAGGGATGACTCCCCAGTAGAGTAATGGACAACCGAAGCTCCTAGACTCTATTCCCCTAAAAAACATTCCCTAACAGACTCCTTCTTAGACAGCAGGAACATGAATCCCCACAAAAAGACTTCTTATAAAGTCAACACCCGTTTTGGATGACATCTTTAAGCCCATCTCTGACAGTCTTCTGTCATCTTTTCCAAATGGCATATGTAAGCCCATTCTCGATATTATTCACCAGCAGTCTCACTTGGGGCGAGTTCAAATTTATGGGCACTCTATTGTTCAATCATCTTCCACCCTCAGATAACAAAAGGCAGACAAGCCAATCTACATCTTCAGGTTTAAGAAGATTGAACAGGGGAAGCTGTTGTACCCCAAAATTTCCCCTCCCATTTTCACACAAGACATACTCCTAGAGGTTCCCAACTTGCCCTGGGTTGACAAAGATTTGACCAGACAATTTTCCTCATAAGGCAATGAACCCCCAACTAGGGTTTCAATTTTCATCAAGATGGTTGAGCTCCAAGAATCCCAAATGTTCTCCATTGTCCTAATATGTCCTCAAGATCATCCATGCCAAGTTTCATGCCTTGCTCAACAAGTTTGCTCAGTCAATTGCTCAAGTATTGGAAAATCAACTATGGCCCATGTACAATCAAACTTCAAGATTTTTGGTCAACATCAACATTTTGAAGTGATATCCATCATTTGATCAAGGTTTGATCATGATTCCTCAAGAAATGCTACTAACCCATCAAAAGTCAAAAATGGCAAATTAGGGTTTCTATAGGAAAAGTCAACCAAACTTTGACCAGGAATAACTTTGTCATACTTCATACATTTTTACCCAAGCAAACCTTATTTTGAAGATAATCCAATTCCCTACAACTCATCTTCAGCCCCCAAGATCAATAAATGTACCATTTGAAAGATATGAGCTCAGACAATACATGTCATTTTCAAAAAGTCAATAAAAGCCACTTTTTGGCAAGACCTTTTACATTAAGATAACATCTTCAAATGCAAAATTGATCAAAAGAGGTATTAAAGTAGACATATTGGGATTTCCAAAAAGTACAAGATCATCATCATGAGATAAAAATTGAGCAAGTTATTGGTTGCCCAAGTTGGGAAAATTTTGGAAATTTCAAGAATGGTGCATTTAGCAAATTTGAATGTTTGGGTCAGTGACCTAACTTTTTAAGGTTCAAATATCTTCCTAAGGTTATAGAGGACCCTTAATCTCATTTTTCATGGTGTTGTACCCCAAAATTTTCTCTCTCATTTATCAAGACTTTTCTCACAAGACTTCTTTGACTCAAGACAAGATTAGGGTTTGGTCAGCTCAAGACATCTCACATTGCACTGATAACCCAAAACTAGGGTTTGAATTTGCACAAGGATTTTTGGACCATCAAACCTTCATGTGACTTTCATACATCATTTTGGATCCCTAAGAGTGCTCATGATAAATTTCAAGCCTGGGATTACACTTTTGTTCAGTCAATTGGATAGTTGACCTAAAAGTCAACTGTATTGGGGAAAAGGTCAACCATGGCCAATTTACAGTCAAACTTCATAATTTTTTATCCACGTCAACTTTTTAGACTCATATGTACCATTTGATCAAGTTTGGATCACAACTCCTCAAGAAGTTTGATCAAATCATCAAAAGGGCAAAATGGTCAAAATTAAGGTTTTGACTGAGAAAGGGCAATTTCTGATTTTTAACCTAGCCAATGACCAATTGAGTTCAATCATGATTTCAAGGATTCAATGGCATCATCTTTAATCAATTACATTGCTCAAAACATCTCAAGTTCATTGGATTGACAGATGAAATTTGCAGTCAACTGATCAAAAGTCAAATGTACACTGAAAAGTCAAACTTTGACTTTTTGGTCAAGATCAAGTACCAAGAGTCATAATTCATCAAGATATGTCAAAATGTGAAACTTGTTCACCAAGAAAACCAAATTTGAAAATTAGGGTTTGAATTTGAAAATTTTCATAACTTAGAAATTTTCTAAGTATAAAAATTTTCTTATTTTTTCTCAACTTTACACCACTTTTTCACCATAATGCACTTTGATTCAAGGAAAGTCCCAAACATGAAAGTTGTAGACCTCCATGAAATATACAACTTTTCTTCACAAACATTTCCCTAAATATGCTTGCATCTCAAGTTCTAAATTTGTGAATACATGGTCATGAACTTCTTAACTTAGTGAAATTTTGCCCTAATTTAGGCAGGTTTTGGACCCAACTTCATGGCAAGTTTTCATCTTGTTCCAAGAGGTATCTCAAAATTCATTTCAAAGATAGATTATAGAGCACATTTTAAGATTTCCAAAATGTCCAAGAACTCTCCAAGATCATTTTTGAGTAGGGAGAATCGAAGGGAGGAAGTTGGCATTTTCTCACTTTTTGTTCAAGCCATTTTCATGAAGAACCAAGTTGCAAATCAAACCTATGATGGATATCTAATGCTGTACAGGTACTAAACTTTCTACACACTCCAAAAATTAAATGCTTACTCAGTTGACAAAACCTTTATCCATGCTTTTGAACCTTTATCCAATTGATAATTCTACTTATGGCAAAAAGGTTCCATTGCCATTTTCATAAAGGGGAACTTTTGCAAACTTTATGATCTTGAGCATTGGACCTGTCCCCTTGATACAAGCAAGTACCACAGACAAAAGGCAACTTGTAGGGAAGAAATACCAACCCTAAGCAAGCTGGTACAACCATGAGAGTTTTGTCTTGTCACTTTGCTTCAAGTATAAGAAAAGTTGCAAAAAGGCTAGGGCTTATACAGCTGATAGAGAGCTGACTTAAAACCATTTCTATACTAATATGCAAACAATATACAACACATAGAACACCAAGCAAAGGCCTGAAACACTTAGAGCAAGCAAAGCACCAAAAACTGTCCAAAACATACAGTTTCTGCACAAACACATCCATCATCCATTTGGCTCGTGCGTTTTGTGTTTAGATCTTTCAAACATCTTACATACTTGATACCTAGTCAATCCAAACCATCATCCCTGTTTTGTAACCTCTGTTTCACCATCTGCCATTGTTAAATTTGAAGCTTGCAGTTGGACATGGTCAGGGAGTTCTAGCCATTTTAAGAGCAAGGTAAGGGTTGGAATAGATTCCGGGAAGCTCAAGGAAGCTCACGCAATCATCAGGCTTCCATTAAAGTCCCTGCATTTCCATACACGGTTCCAGCTGAAGGAGGTAATTTTTCAAACTCTATCTCCTTGTACAGGCAACCTCAGGCCACGATCTGTGAATAAAAAATGTAGTTCTCATCATAACGAAGTTGTACATATCATTATCTTTCATTTATATTACTTGTGCTAAGAGAATTTGGAGTTTGAAATCTCTGAAAATTTTAGGTTAGGATTTAGGGATTTCAAAATTCTCTTTGATCTTTGATAGTTAGATTACATAATTTATATTGTTGGAATCGTGAGTTCAAATGCTACATTTTTCATGTTATAAGTTTTCATTTCTATGCAAGCATGAGGAAGTTACAGGTTGAACTGGCCATGCGTGAGGAAGAAGAAGGCAGGACAGGGACGAGCCTATATTGGGCTTTTTGCTTCTTGGGATTTTTGTTTTTGCTAGCACTACCACTGATTTGCTATCTCACCCCCTGCTAACTCTTTTCATATTTTATTTTTTTCATTTTTATATTTAATACTTTTAATTATTTTCTTTAATGATAAAAAATCCTAAAAAGTAATTTAATTATTTTTACACTTTTATTTTATTTTATTTTATTATTTCTCACATAAAAAATATAGTTTATTTTGATAAAATATGATTTATTTTCTTAATAAATTTATAAATATAATCAAATATACTTAATATTTTTATTTTACATTTCATACTTACGAATACCTATTTTTTGCATATATTTAATTTTTAATATTTATATACAATATTATTTATTTTTTAAACAAAAATGCACAAAATAATAATATAGAAACATTATTTTCTTTTAAATAAAAATTAGGGTTTAACCCCTTTCAAAAAATTAAATCTTTTTCTTATATTTTTTAGGTTTAATTTAAATATTCTTACATGAAAATAAGACATCAAAAATCTCTTTACATGTACGTTACATTGCATTATATTTTAAATATTGTATTATATTTATTTTAATTTGCTCAAATTCGATTTGGTTGTAATAATGTATTTAGCTTTTTATTTGTGCAAATCCCCATTCAAACTTGTATTCCCCCATCCCATAAAATTGTTGTAATAGCTTAGTATATTTACATTACGCAATTTATTGCTTTCATATGCCATGATTAGTAATTATGGTTTGTATGACAAGAACAAAACAAAGTAAAATAGAAAACCCTAAATACAAGACAAAATCAAAAGCATGAAAAATGATACACTTTGCACACAAGCACCCTTAGGGTTTCTCCCACTTGGTTGCCTAAAATAAAATGGCCATATTACGCATGTGAAGTATCTTGGCAAAACAAAACAAATATAAGATCATAGTCCCTCGATGACGCTATTCAAAAGTTGCCTTACAAAATGATCTTGGTCCCTCAAAAATGCTAAGATACTTTGCAAACATTGCTAATCATGGTTATACGATGACCCACACCCGTCCCGTTTTCATCCAAAGATAGGGTTGCTTACCAAATCAATGGTAAGCCAACAATGTCAAAGGAATAGAAAAGACATTTAAATAGGTAGATAGCTTCTAGTTACTTTCTCTATTTCAAACAAAATCCTTGCTATTTTCAAAACAAACACATACACATTTCAAAAAAATCTTACAAACATTGAAAACATTTTCAAAATACAAAACATATTTGTATACATTCTTACGAACAAGAATCATTACAAAGATTGCCTAAACGAATGGCCTCTTTTATAAAATACTTTCAAAAACACACCAAACACAATTTTGAACAAACAAAAGCAAGTGATCTAAGCAAGTAACTAAGAGCCTATGGAAAACCATGGATGAAAAGAGTTCTAGCACCTTCCCTTTTCATAATCTATCCCCCGAACTCAAGAAAACATCTCAAAGGTCTTTCCTATGCTTTTTAACCTTTCCTTTTGGATAAAAGAAAAGTCAGCGGTGACTCTTGCTAACCGCAACATTTGCGATAAAACACAAAACCTCAAGTCAGTTCTCCCACCGTATCACAGAATTGGCGACTCTGCTGGGGAAATTATTATAAAAGTGGGGTTACCTTAGGGTTTAGATCACATTTATTTGCTTACCTTGTTTGACTTGTTTGCTTTACAATTATGTTTCTTTGTTTGGGTTTAAATCCTCCATCCAGATTTGGGAAACATTATAGGTAAATAGCAATACGTTGTGAAAACTGTGCGGGGTATACCGACATGGTCTAAGAAATAGCTATGTTAGTGTAACATATTTGTGGGTACCGGTAGCCTTTGAGTCAATCAAAGAGAATACAGGGCCGCTGAGTGATGTCATGAAGCACTAATGAACTTCTAGAACCCTTTATTTGACCAACTTGGCCTTTTAGGATGTAGTGAGATGACCGGCTTTGGTGCAATCCAAAGTTGGTAGATACTCGATACTACACTCATTAAGGGTTGGTTTCTTGGGATATTTCAGTCGCCGTTAAAGAGGCTTGAGCTGAAACAATAACCAAGGAAATAATCCAGTGATATTGAGCTCCTTAGAACCCAGTTACTATTTTTAGGACAGGTTGAGCCAACTAAACTTCAAGAGGGTACTGTTGTACCCCAAAATTTGCCCTCCCATTTCCTCAATATTTTCTCACCACAAGACCCTTGGAGCTCAAGATCCAGTTAGGGTTTGCTCTGCTCAAGACTTCTCCTTGCACTGTAGACCCAAAATTAGGGTTTGTGTTTGCACAAGGATGTTTTGACCTAAAAGGCCCAAAGTGACTTTCATGTTTCATGTTGGACTCACAAGTTTATCCATACCAAGTGATCAGTGCATTTTGATGCACATCTTTCCACGATTGTACTAATGCATTTCTTTAGTTTATTGTGTTTATTTTTATGTTTTAAATTGTTTTGCTAATTTATCTTATTTTTGCATTTAATTAATTTTCGTATTTTATTTTTCAGCATGTGCAGCTTTCAATAAAAAATTCATAACTGGAGCTACAGGACTCGGATTGAGGCGTTCTAATATTGGTTGGAAAGCTAAGAAAAAGACCTACAACTTTCATGAAGGAGTCGAGAGCCAATTCGGACTGTAGCAAGGTTGAAAAAATTGTTGAAGTTGCAGCACTAGTTTTAGTTAAGTTTCGGGTCAATTAGTTTTGGGCCTAGGTCGTTTGTTTGACCCAGTTGGGTTGTAAAACGGGTCGCTCTCTTTCCCCTTAGGGTAGCAGCCGTGGTACGGGAGCATGGCATTTGAATTCACTGTTCACGAAATTCCATTGACGATTTGGAAAAGCTAGGACGAATGACTATGGAGAACTAATTCCTTTGGGTTGATCTACTGTAATTCAGGTTCCAATACTTGAGATTATTATAATGTTAATTTAAGTTTAATTCCTTTCAATGATATTTTGTGTTATTGTATGCTTAATTCGATTGCATAAAATATATTGATTCAATTTGGTTGATTGTATGATCCTAACATAGACTCATCACGTTTGCTTAATCCGTTGTTGTGTCTGATCAGTCATGTTTGCTTAATCCATGAAAACTTATCCCGTTTGCTTAATTCGGACAATAGGATCGTACATCTCACAAACTTCACCGCGCTTGTCATTGAGTTTGTACCCAAATAGGAATAGACAATCCGCTTCGGGTATTAGAATTATAATAATCGATGATAGTAGGAACCCAAAACAGTAGATCGACTTATTCTATAATCACTTATTTCCAAACAGCTTATTTTATAATCACTTTTTATAATTAGCTTATTTGCCTAAACTCGAACCAAACAACCCCCCAATTTCGATTTTAGTTAGTAAAACCCAAGAGTCCTTGAGAGACGATACTCGAGTTACCGTTACCGTCGTTACTACAATTTGCAATTTAACTCGTTTTTGACCCGCGCGCGACAGCGGATCAAATTGGCGCCGTTGCCGGGGATTCTTGATTTTATTAACCAATTTTAGAGTCATAGGTTTAGTGTTTTCGTGCCTAGGTTCTAGATTTCCTTCGGTTTAAGCCAATTCGCGTTTTTTGCGTCATAGTAGTAAAAAATTCGGTTTTTTTGAAAATTGAATCCGATTTGAAATCTGTTTCGACCAGTGGAGGGGAAAAAATTCACTGATCATTTATCCCTTACTACAAAGTAGTTATGGGACTTTGGTCTCAATTTCCCAAATTCATCATTTTTTTATTTTTAATGATTTATTTACTGATTTCATAGAGTCGAAAAAATTCGAAAAAATTATCAAAATTCTATTTTTCACCCATTAGATGAATTTCGTGTTCAGTTTATTTTTTTGAAAAAAATTTAATCGTTTTCTTTCTTTGTGTTTGTTTTTGCTATTTAGGGACATAGTTGGCATTTTCACGATTGTTGCTGCATTGCTGTGCACTAGTCCTGGCTACTAGGTCCTCTTGTCCTGAATTTGTTGCTTTTGATCCTGAGGTAGAAAGAACCTTGCACACACTTCGTAGAGCAGGCCAGGCTAGCAATAGTTCACCTTCACCGACCATAGTTGAGTCTGATTCTGAGTCCGACTATTTGCATAACTTGTTTGCTTCTGATTCTGAATTTGTTTTTGAAATGGCTGACAATAGAACTTTAAGACAACTTGCAGCCCCTGATGTGAATTATAATGGCTTGTGTATTGAATATGATGTTGTTGCTGTTCCTTTTGAATTAAAATCGGGTTTAATACACTTGTTGCCAAAGTTTAATGGTCTTGCAGGTGAGGATCCGCATAAACATTTGAAGGAATTCCAGGTGGTGTGCTCTACACCATTGAAGCCTGAAGGGATCACTGAAGATCATATCAAACTTCGTGCTTTTCCTTTTTCTTTGCAGGGTGCAGCGAAGGATTGGATATATGATCTCGAACCGAATTCAATCGCAAGCTGGAATGCTCTGAAAAGAGTGTTCTTGGAGAGATATTTTCCTGCCTCTAGAGCTGCTTCAATCCGAAAGGAGATTTGTGGCATTAGACAAGATAACGAGTCATTGGCTGAGTATTGGGATAGGTTCAAGAAGTTAGTTTCAAGCTGCCCTCAACATCAGATTACCGAGCAACTTCTTATTCAGTACTTTTATGAGGGGTTGTTACCTATGGATAGAAACATTCTTGATGCTGCTAGTGGTGGAGCACTTGTTGACAAAACTCCAGCTGCTGCCAGGGCCCTCATTGAAAATATGTCCTTAAATTCCCAGCAGTTCACCACTCGAACTAATTCTGTCCAGACCAAGGGTGTACATCAAATTCAAGGTTCCTCGAACAGAGCTTTAGAAACCAGAATTGATGAGCTGACCACTTTAGTCAAACAACTTGCAGTAGCGAAACCTCAAACAGCAACTGTATGTGGCATTTGTACAGCTCATGATCATCCCACTGATACTTGTCCTCTTCTGAAAGATGATACTGTTACCGAGCTGCCTCAAGCTTATGCAGCCAACCTTTACAACCAGAACAGGTACAACAACACCCCTGACTTGTCCACCAACAAATATCACCCCAATTGGAGGAATCATCCCAACCTTCGATATGGAAATCAGCAGCCCTCACAACAACAACAACTCACCGTTCCACTACCCCAGCCACATCACACCCCTCCAGCTACTGCTTCCGGACCGTCCTTGGAAGATCTTGTTAAACAAATGGTCGTGAACAACCTTCAGTTCCAACAAAGAACCGACACTAGCATTCAGACCTTGACCACACAGATGGGACAGCTTGCTACTCAAATAAATAATATGCAAGCTCAAGGTTCGAACCAACTTCCAGCACAAACTGTTGTCAATCCGAATGGTAATGCTAATGTGAGCCCTATTTCTTTGAGATCCGGAAAGGTTACAGAAACAGGCCCTGAAAAAAATAAAAAAGTCATTGAGGTAACTTCTGAACCTTCTCCTTCTGCACTTTCTTCTCCTTCTTCTGTTATGGTTGAAACTGAAAAATTAGAGAAAAGGAGTATGTGCCACCTGTCCCCTTCCCACATAGAGTTCTGAAAAATAAAAGAATTGAGGAGGGAGACAAAGAAAGAGAGATTTTGGATGTGTTTCGAAAGGTGGCGGTAAATATTCCTCTACTTGATGTTATAAAACAGGTTCCTAAGTATGCAAAGTTTCTGAAAGATTTGTGTACTAACAAGAGGAGGATTAAGGGAAGTGAAAGAGTGAACTTAGGACGAAATATTTCTGCCTTTATTCAGCCCAAACAATCATCTGACAAGGCTGTAAGTGAGCAAAATGTTTCAGCCCTCACTACTCAGGTGCTGCCACAAAAGCAGAAGGATCCGGGAACATTTGCTATTCCTTGTACCATCGGAGATAGTAAATTTGAGAATTGCATGCTTGATTTGGGAGCGGGCATTAATGTTATGCCTACTTCTGTTTATAATAACCTTTGTCTTGGCCCTTTGCAGCATACAGGTTTAATTATTCAATTGGCAAACAAGAGCAACGCTCGACCCGCCGGGGTTGTCGAAGATGTCCTTGTTCAAGTTAACGATTTGATTTTTCCTGCAGATTTTTACATTCTAGACATGGAAGGCGAAACCAAGACAAGCAGAGCTCCCATAATTTTAGGCAGACCGTTCATGAAAACGGCAAAAACGAAGATTGATGTTGACGATGGAACCATGTCCATGGAATTTGGTGACATTGTCGCAAAATTCAACATTTTTGACGCCATGAAACATCCCTTGGAGGAGCATTCCGTTTTTCACATTGAGTTGATTTCTGAACTAGTTGATGATAGTTGTTCTGAATTATTTGCACTTGATTTTCCATCTCTCTCTGATTTTGATGATACTTATTCATGTCCTGATTGCACTGACACTAACGTTTGTGTTCTTTGTACTGAGATTGATGCTTCCTTGCAGCCTGATACATTTCCTACAGGTGAAGTTGTTACCGATGAGGCTGTTTTTATCGTCGATGCTCTTGACATCCCAGCTGCCCCAAGCATTCCATCCATCGAGCAGCCCCCGTCCTTAGAGCTAAAAGAGCTCCCTGGGAACCTGAAATATGCTTACTTGGAGCATAATGAAAAACTTCCTGTGATTATCTCTTCTAACCTTGATTTCAATCAAGAAGACAGACTTTTGCAGGTATTGAAGAGGCACAAGAAAGCAATCGGGTGGACATTAGCCGACCTTCCAGGTATTAGTCCTTCGATGTGCATGCACAGGATTTTACTTGAGGATGGAGCGAAAACAGTAAGGCAGCCCCAAAGGAGGCTTAATCCTTTGATTCTTGATGTTGTAAAGAAAGAGGTAACCAAACTCTTGCAAGCAGGTATCATTTATCCTATCTCTGACAGTAAGTGGGTAAGTCCAGTGCAGGTTGTACCTAAGAAATCTGGACTCACAGTGGTAAAAAATGAAAAGAATGAACTTGTTCCCACTAGAGTCCAGAACAGCTGGAGAGTTTGTATTGATTACAGGAGACTGAACCAGGCTACTAGAAAGGATCACTTTCCTTTGCCGTTCATTGACCAGATGCTTGAACGGCTAGCTGGTAAATCACATTATTGTTTTCTTGATGGTTTTTCAGGTTACTTTCAGATTCATATTGCACCTGAAGATCAAGAAAAGACCACTTTCACGTGCCCATTCGGTACATTTGCTTACAGGAAGATGCCTTTTGGCCTTTGCAATGCTCCTGGCACTTTCCAACGATGCATGATGAGTATTTTCTCTAATTTTATTGAAAATTGCATGGAAGTGTTTATGGATGACTTTACTGTCTATGGTTCTTCTTTTGATGCATGCTTGAACAGTTTAAGCTTGATTTTAGAAAGATGCATCGAGACTAACCTTGTGTTGAATTATGAAAAGTGTCATTTTATGGTTGAGCAGGGAATTGTCCTTGGTCACATTATTTCTGAAAAAGGAATTTATGTTGACCCTGCTAAGATTGATGTGATTTCTACACTGCCTTACCCTTCTTGCATTCGCGAGATTCGTTCTTTTCTTGGTCATGCAAGTTTTTACAGGCGTTTCATCAAGGATTTCAGCAAGATAGCTCTTCCGCTGTCGAACTTGTTGAAGAATGACGTCACTTTCGATTTTGATGACAAATGCAAACAAGCGTTTGACTTCTTGAAGAAAGCATTGACCTCCGCTCCCATCATTCAGCCCCCTGACTGGACACGTCCTTTTGAGCTTATGTGTGATGCTTCGAATTATGTTGTTGGGGCTGTCCTTGCACAAAGAGTTGACAAGGCTGCCCATGTTATTTACTATGCTTCTAGGACTTTAGATTCTGCACAGTCAAATTACACTACCACTGAAAAAGAACTGCTAGCTATTGTTTTTGCTCTTGAAAAATTCAGATCTTATTTGCTAGGTTCCAAGGTTGTTGTTTTTACTGACCATGCAGCTTTAAAGTACTTGCTGAAGAAGCTGGATGCAAAACCGAGATTGATTCGGTGGATGTTGTTGCTCCAGGAGTTTAATGTCGAGATAAAAGACAAAAGTGGAGCTGAGAACTTAGTGGCTGACCACTTAAGCAGGATAGAGAGAGATGAAGACCCTTTTCCTATTCAGGATGACTTTCCTGATGAGCAGTTGTTTCTTTTGCATGGGATTACACCTTGGTTTGCTGACATTGTTAATTTTCTTGTTGCTGGTGTTTTTCCCACAGGTGCATCTCGATCACAAATCCACAAACTCAAGAGTGATGCCAAATATTATGTCTGGGATGATCCGTATCTATGGAAGTTTGGTAGTGATCAGGTAATCAGGAGATGTGTCCCCGACAATGAGATTGAATCTATTTTGAAATTTTCTCATGCATCTCAAGTCGGCGGACACTTCGGTCCTCAAAGGACTGCAAGAAAAGTCCTTGATTCAGGTTTCTACTGGCCAACTATTTTTAAGGATGCTTTTGAGACTTACCGCACTTGTAAAGAGTGTCAGATAGCAGGTACAAACATCACTCGCAAGAGTGAAATGCCTCAGCAGCCGATGCTTTTCTGTGAGGTATTTGATGTATGGGGAATTGACTTCATGGGTCCCTTTCCTGTATCATTTGGTTTCCTTTATATTTTACTTGCTGTTGACTATGTTTCAAAGTGGGTGGAAGTTATCCCCACTAGGACTAATGATTCTAGAGTTGTTGCAGATTTTGTCAGGTCTAATATCTTTTGCAGGTTTGGAATACCGCGAGCTATCATAAGTGACCAAGGCACTCATTTCTGCAACCGCACCATGGAAGCTTTACTCTGGAAGTATGGAGTTGTGCACAGAGTCTCTACTGCATATCACCCACAGACTAATGGGCAAGCTGAGATCTCAAACAGGGAGATCAAACAGGTTTTAGAGAAAATGGTGCAGCCAAACAGGAAAGATTGGAGCCGTCGTCTAGAAGACGCACTTTGGGCTCAAAGGACAGCTTTCAAGACACCCATTGGGATGTCTCCTTATCGACTTGTTTTTGGTAAGGCATGTCATCTTCCTGTTGAGTTAGAACACCGTGCTTATTGGGCGGTGAAAAGTTGTAATTTGGAGATGCAACAAGCAGGTATAGAAAGAAAACTCTAATTACAACAGTTGGAAGAGCTTAGATTAGAGGCTTATGAGAGCTCTAGGATTTATAAAGAAAAAACTAAGCACTTCCATGATAAAATGATTTCTAGGAAGGAATTTTCTGTGGGCCAACAAGTTTTACTGTTTAACTCCCGCCTTAAGCTTATGGCTGGGAAACTTCGATCCAAATGGATTGGCCCCTTTGTTGTCACTAATGTTTTCCCTCATGGTGCAGTAGAAATAAAAAGTGCAGGTACTGACAAAATTTTCAAGGTTAACGGGCAGCGGCTGAAGTTATTCCATGAAAGTTCGGTGCCTGAAAATGTCAGCATAGAGGAGCTTTCTTTGGAAGCACCTAGCTACACTGCAACTTGATCAGGAAGTCCTTCTTTCCTTCTCTCTACTTTATTAGTAATGTCCTTTCATTGAGGGCAATGCTTAGTTTAAGTGTGGGGGAGGAAATCGTGTGTTTTATTTGTTTTTGTTTGTTAGTTTTTATTTTATTTTAATTTCAACCAATAAAAAATGCATCTTCTTGAAAGTTTTAGGCTATAGACTGATTTGAGTCGGGTTTGCGGAGACGTGGGAAAGATTCACAAAATCGGTATCGTTCTAACACCGTAAGTCTCCTACATATGGAAATTTATTTGAATTTGTTATTATGTTTTAGCCTTAATTTCTCAATCTTTGACAGCTCTTGAGTAGTTTATTTCAGCAGTCAGCACCATCTCTCACACACTTTACGCAGGAAAACCGATGAATATAAGTGAATGTTCCGAAAAGAAAAAAAAAGAAAGAGAAAAGAAAAAGAGAATACACCTTCTAAGTTTGGTGACCCTCACCCGGTCACTTAACCCAACGGTTGTGTAATCTTCAAAAAAAAAGAGAAGAAAGTTTTCAAAACTCTTTGTTAGTTGGTTCAGCGGTTTCTGGTGCTGAACTTGGTAGGGAGGATTACGGTCCGATCCCCCGCAACTACATCTGAGTAAGTAAAGGGTTATGCCACGTAAGTACCGGAACCCCGTGCAAAAGGATCAGAGTCACTAACCGGTCGTCCTGCTATTAGTGTGTGGAGATAACGGGCTTAATGTGATTGCGCCTGAATGAAAAAGAGAAAAAAAGATGAGTAAGTTAGGCTATGGTATAATAATATGATTTGAAATTGGTTTGTGTATTTAGGAGGCTTATGTCTGCTTATCTGTGGTTAGTGTTCTTACGATGTTTTTAGTGTGCAAGATTAGTACCTGTTGATGCAAACCTACCCGAAGAAGATTTGTAGCCTAGGATGAGTAACTGACGATGCTTTTGCGTTTCTTTTGATTGCATTTTGCTCGGAGTGCAAAAGTTCAAGTGTGGGGGATTTTGATCAGTGCATTTTGATGCACATCTTTCCACGATTGTACTAATGCATTTCTTTAGTTTATTGTGTTTATTTTTATGTTTTAAATTGTTTTGCTAATTTATCTTATTTTTGCATTTAATTAATTTTCGTATTTTATTTTTCAGCATGTGCATCTTTCAATAAAAAATTCATAACTGGAGCTACAGGACTCGGATTGAGGCGTTCTAATATTGGTTGGAAAGCTAAGAAAAAGACCTACAACTTTCATGAAGGAGTCGAGAGCCAATTCGGACTGTAGCAAGGTTGAAAAAATTGTTCAAGTTGCAGCACTAGTTTTAGTTAAGTTTCGGGTCAATTAGTTTTGGGCCTGGGTCATTTGTTTGACCCAGTTGGGTTGTAAAACGGGTCGCTCTCTTTCCCCTTAGGGTAGCAGCCGTGGTACGGGAGCATGGCATTCGAATTCACTGTTCACGAAATTCCATTGACGATTTGGAAAAGCTAGGACGAATGACTATGGAGAACTAATTCCTTTGGGTTGATCTACTGTAATTCAGGTTCCAATACTTGAGATTATTATAATGTTAATTTAAGTTTAATTCCTTTCAATGATATTTTGTGTTATTGTATGCTTAATTCGATTGCATAAAATATATTGATTCAATTTGGTTGATTGTATGATCCTAACATAGACTCATCATGTTTGCTTAATCCGTTGTTGTGTCTGATCAATCATGTTTGCTTAATCCATGAAAACTTATCCCGTTTGCTTAATTCGGACAATAGGATCGTACATCTCACAAACTTCACCGCGCTTGTCATTGAGTTTGTACCCAAATAGGAATAGACAATCCGCTTCGGGTATTAGAATTATAATAATCGATGATAGTAGGAACCCAAAACAGTAGATCGACTTATTCTATAATCACTTATTTCCAAACAGCTTATTTTATAATCACTTTTTATAATTAGCTTATTTGCCTAAACTCGAACCAAACAACCCCCCAATTTCGATTTTAGTTAGTAAAACCCAAGAGTCCTTGAGAGACGATACTCGAGTTACCGTTACCGTTGTTACTACAATTTGCAATTTAACTCGTTTTTGACCCGCGCGCGACAGCGGATCACCAAGTTTCAAGTCTCGATTCCAATCTTTGCCCAGTCAATTGGACAGTTGACCCAGAAATCAGCTGTATTAGGGAAAAAGTCAACTATGGTCAATTGAAAGTCAAACCTCATGAAATTTGACCCTCATCAACATTATGAACTCATATGGACCATTTGATCAAGTTTGGATTACAATTCCACAAGAAGTTTGATCAGATCACCAAAAGGGCAAAATGGTCATTTTTAGGGTTTTGACTGCACAAAGGCAATTTTTGACTGTTTGACCTAGCCAATGGCAAACCAAGCTCACATATGGACTCAAGGACCCAATGGCATTGTCTTGACATGTTCAACAAGTTCAAAAGATCCCAAATGCACAAGATTGACAGATGAATTTTCCAGTCAACTGAGCCAAATTTGACTGTATACTGAAAAGTCAAACTTTGACTTTTTGGTCAAAATCAAGTGTCAAGATTCATTTTTCATCAAAACATGTCAAATTATGAAACTTGTTCATCAAGAAATCAAGAATTACAAATTAGGGTTTGAAATGAAGAATTTTCATAACTTAGAATTTTCTAAGTTATGAAAATTCCTAATTTTTTCCTAACTTTGTCCCATCTTTTCATCAAGATACATTTGGATTCAAACAAAACTCAAAACATGAAAGTTGTAGTCCATTGCAAAATCTACAACTTTGATTCTCAAAGTAACCTCAAAAGAAGCTTGTAGCTCAAGTTATGATTTTTGGAACAAGGGTGCAAAACATTCTTAACTTAGAAATTTGTTGACCTATTGTAGGTAGGATTTTTGCCCAACTTCATGGCCACTTTTCACAGGCTTCCACTTGGAATTTCAACTTGCATTACAAAGATGGATTGTAGTACACATTCCAAGCTTTCCAAATTGTCCAAGAACTTCTCAAACACCCTTGTGGTTAGGGAGAATCGAATTTGTCAATATGGGCAAAAGTCACTTTGATTCATGGCCAAAGGCATGTTCATACACTTTGCATTTTTGAAATCAGCTTGCACAAGCTAGTTACAGGCCTCTAATATAATTTACACTCAATAATTAAATGCCAATCCATTGTGTTCTAGCATTATTTTGTGCATTTGGACATTACATGAAGAATTAAGCCATATTTGGAAAAAGCAAGTTATCCATTTTGTAAAGCATGACTTTATGTCAAACACAAATCCAAGAAGTACAGAGCATATCTTCTAGGCACAAGTTCAGGAACTAATCACACTGATCAAGAACCAACTTTGCAGCATGTTTAGGGGGCCTGCATAAGCTTGTAACTCAACTTGGCATTTTTTACTTAAGATAGAAGCAACTTTGCATAACTAACAACATCTCTCATTCCTGCAAGAACTAACCAAGACAAACTTTTTGAACACATTCCAAACATCAAGCCTGACCTAAAACACGAGCCAACCACCTTCAATACCTCCTCATTCACAGAAACACCTCCTTGCTGCAAAAACAGAGTCCCTTCTGCAACTTGACTTCCACAAACACTTCCACTCGTGCGTTTTGGCTGAAACATTTGCAAACACACTCCCTACCACCTATACAAACTATCCCAAGCACTGGACACGAACTGTAACATCCCTAACATCATTTGTTATTTTCACTTTTCTCTCTTGCAGGTTGACTTCTATAGCTTGATATAGCAAGATTCAAATCACACCAAGCATTGGAGAAGCATCCCTGAACTTCAAGCAAGCTGTACAAGTCCTCACATTGCATTGAAAGTACCTCTATTGTCATACACGATTCAAGCTGAACAGGTAAGTTTTTGAACTTCTATCTCTCTATCCAGGCATAGTTAGGCTTAAGTTTGTGAACAAAACATGTTCTAATCATAGCCCTGAAGCCTTCCATATAGTTACTTTTCATTTATATTGTGTGTGCTAAGAGTATTTTGAATCTGAACATCTGAAAAAAACTAGGTCAGGAATTGGGGGAGAAGAAATTCTCTCTCATTTCTGAGAGTTAGATTAACTTTTTTATATGTTTAGAATCGTGGCTTCAAGCTCTATAAGTTTCATGTTTTAAGAATTGTCAAAGGATCAAAGAATCAGGAGTTAGGGAGATGAACAAGAAGGCGCGCGTTTTTTGTTTGAATCTGGCCAGAGGTTGAAGACAAAGTTCTTCTAGGCTGGGCCTGTTTCATCTTTCTATTTGCACCACTTTTCCACACTTGCACCCCCTTGGCCCATTGTGTTTATTTTTATCATTTTTTGACTTTTTCTTTTTGTTTCTGACTTATTATTTCTTGCCAAAATATTAAAAATATTTTTTCAACCACTTTTGCATTTTATTTGGATTTTTGTTTGTTTATTTGAATTTATACATGTAAATAAACATATTGCCTTTTATTCAAAAATACAAAAATAATACAAACACATTTTGTTTTCTAATTTTATTTTATTTTAACTTTTGAAAACATCTTCTAAAAATATCTTTTTTTTTATAAATAATAAATATTTTATTTTTGTACATATTTAATATATTTAGTAAATAATATAAATACTTATATATTTATTAGAATATTTAGGATAAAAATACAAAATAATACATTTTTTATTTTTATTAATATTTAACCTCAAAAATACTTTTTTACAATATACTTTCTTTTTATTTATTTTTTGTACATAATTAATAAATGTTGTATATAATAAATAATTAATACATTTTATTTAGCAAATTAGGATTTGCCCTAAAAATATAAAAATACCCAAAAATTAACCTCTTTATTTTTGTTTATTTGTCACATGAAAAACACTTTTTACATACATATGAAAATCATTTTTGCATCTTGCATATTTATTTTATTTTATTTAATTATTGTACAATTAAATACCTTGTAAATTCCATTTGGATTGTAATAGTTTAGATTTAAATTTCTTGCTAAAATATCCCCATTTGTACATTTGTACCCCCCATCCCATAATTGTGTTGTAATAATTTAGGACCTTTAAATTCCGCATTTAAAAGCTTTCTAAATATGCCATGATAGACTTAGGGTTTTGTATGCAAAAATCAACCAAACAAATAGCTTGACCTAATTCAAAGATAAAAAAGCATGAAAATGGACAACACCAATCACACTTGCACCCTCTTAGGGTTACTCCACTTGTTGCCTTCAATAATGGGCCATGTTGCATGTTAGGTGTCTTTGGCAAAACAAAATAAATCAAATGATCATAGTCCCTCGACGACGCTTTCGAAAGTTGCCTAAAAAATGATCAAGTCCCTTAAAGGAAAAATTGCCCAAAGACACTTGGCACCATTGCAATCATGGTCTAAACGATGACTCGCGCCCGTCCCGTTAACATCCTAACACAACCAAATACAATGGAGGAACAAAATTGTTAAAAGGGTTAAAACATAGGAAAAATCTTTGAGAAATTTAGGGTAGATAGCTCTTGGTTACTTGCCAACTTGCAAAACAAAAACACTTGCCTATTTTTCAAAACCACACATCACAACACACTTTCAAAACCACTTTCAAAAAACATTGAAAACTTTTCAAAAGACATACACCTTTGTATACATTCAAACATGGATCATTACAAAGGTTGCCACAACAAATGGCCTCTTTTCAAAACATTTTCAAACACACACACAAAGCACCATTTCAAATAATTGAAAGCACCATTTCAAACAATTGAAAATCAAGGCAAGTTGATCTAAGCAAGTAACTAAGAGCCCATGGATAACCATGGATAGAAAGGGTGCTAATACCTTCCCTTTCTATAATCTACTCCCCGAACCTAAGAAAACATCTCAAAGGTTTTTGCTGTGCTTTTTAACCTTTCCTTAGGATAAAATAAAAAGTCGGTGGCGACTCTTGCTCAACCGAAACATTTGCGAAAACAAACGCAAAACCTCAAGTCAGTTCTCCCACCGTATCACAGAACTGGCGACTCTGCTGGGGAGAATTTTAAAGTGGAGTAACCTTAGGGCTTAGATCACCCTCTTGCATGACTAATTGCTTGCTATGATTGCTTTATATCTTGGTTCTCTTGTATTGGGATTGAAATCCTACACCCGGATTTGGGGAAACATTCATAGATAGCAATACGTTGTGGAAACTGTGTGGGGTATACCGATACGGTTAAAGAAATAACTATATTAGTGCGACATATTTGTGAGTACCGGTAACCCTTGAGTTCAATCAAGGACAGTACGGGGCCGCTGAGTGATGTCACTAAGCACTAATGACCTAGAACCTTACTTGACCATCTTGGCCTTCCATTAGGGGTAGTGAGATGACCGGCTTTGGTGCAGTCCGAAGTTGGTAGATACTCGATACTACACTCATTGAGGGTTGTTTTCTTGGAATATTTTGGTCGCTAGTTAAGTGGCTAAACCAAAACAATAAACATGGAAAACAATCCAGTGATATTGAGCTCCTTAGAACCCGGTTACTATTTATAGGACAGGTTTTTAAGCCAACTTCACTCAAGAGGGTACTTACCTATGAAACCCCATGCAAGCCTAAAACTAGGGTTTTGTGTGAATTGTTTGTACATATATTTGTGCATACATCATGAACATCATAAAGCATCATACGCATCCACTAATCATTTCAAGGGTTTGGATCTTCATCTTTGTTCTTGTTTTGTAGGTCATGGAATCTCTTCGCAGGAAAACAATTCAAGTCAACCTTGTGAGAATCCCTCCTCAACTCAAGGAACTTACATCCAGGATTCCAGAGAATTCTCTTTTCAGTGAAAGATATGGTAGACTCCTCAGCTTAGTCAACACCAACATTGAAGAAGACATGGTAAAGGTGTTGTTCCAGTTCTTTGACCCCCTTCACCACTATTTCACTTTCCCCGATTACCAATTGGTGCCCACTTTGGAAGAATTTTCTCAACTCTTGAGAATTCCTATTCTTAATCAACTACCCTACAATGGTACGGAAAAAGAACCAAAGCCTAAAGATGTTGCTCAAGCACTACACTTGCAACCATCTGACATCAAGGGGAATTGGGAAACTAGAAGCGGTGTCAAAGGCTTCTTGGCAAAATTCTTGTTTGAGAAGGCACAAGAGTGTTGGAATTCATTGGATCTACAAGCCTTTGAATAAATTGTGGCACTCCTCATTTATGGGTTGGTCCTGTTCCCAAATCCTGACCAGCTTGTAGATATCAACGCCGTCAAAATCTTCTTATCCAGAAATCCAATACCAACATTGCTTGGGGACATTCTTCACTCATTTTACACACGAACAATGAGAAAGAGGGGTGTTCTCATGTGATGTACTCCTCTCCTTGCAAGGTGGTTTATTTCACACCTTCCACAATCTGTCTTGAAGAATGACCAAGGCTTAAGGTGGTCACAACGGTTGATGACCCTCACTCACTCTGATGTACATTGGTGTTCTCGGTCCAGAGAAAATGTCATCATAGTCGATCGTTGTGGAGAGTTCCCTAATGTTCCATTGCTTGGCATTAGAGGAGGCATTACCTACAACCCTTGTCTAGCTTTGAGACAATTTGGATATGCACGGAGGGATGGCCCTCACGACATGTTGATTCTTGACCTAGTTTTTGAATTTGACAACGATGCGCAAGGACTTCGCCAAAGATTCATCGGAGTTTGGAGGATGCCTAACAAGGTAGACAGCAAGACACTAAGGCACAAGAACTCCATCCCTATTGAGCCTTATCTCAAGTGGGTACGAACCCGAGCCCAGAGTCTAATGATGCCTTACCCTCATGTTCTGCCTGTGATTAAAGAGCCCGTTAAGGAAGGAGAGGTTCCCTACACCATCCTGTATCCTGACATGCCTACATCGTGGGAGGAGATACAGAAGAGTTGGATCCAACTCAAGGAGGAACGAAATACTTTTGAAGCCAGCTTCTATGCCAGTGAGAAGAAGGTTTTGGAGCTTACCCGCCGACTCCATGAGGAAGATACTCTCAACACCTACATCGCACCAAAGAGGATGTGCAACGTCTTTTTACCTTGAGAATATTTTTGTAATATTTGGCCCATGGGGCATTTATGTACTGACAAATTTCTTCTTATTAATATGACGTGCGTTCTTTTTGTTTGCAAAAATTTTGAATTTTCTAAATCCTTGAATGCATTGCATACATAAACATATCATTCATCATGCGTATAAGCAGGTCTCCACACCAGGTTTCCTTATCTTTCTGCTGTTTATTTCAGTAAGATGGATCTCGAACAGACGGTCAAGGACTTGCAGTCTCAGAACTCACAGTTTCAACATCTCCTGATGACCTTGGCTAAAGGTCAGGAGGATCTGAAAGCCCTGCTTGGGAACAAAGAGCAAGTGAAAAAGAAGAAGAAAAGAATCGGAGTGGCTACCCTAGGAAGAAGGTTTGAGGGTGAAGCCAGAAGAGTTCTTGAATTTCCCCCTACATCTGAAGAGGGAACCAGTAAAGGGAATGCGGCTGCGGTACCTTCCGAACCCAAAGTGGAAGAAGAAGAGGCTGAAGAAGACGAAGACTACTCAGATCAACAATACCCGCCCGCCGGTGATAAGTACAAAGGCTTGGAAGACAGGTTGGCAGCTATGGAGCTGCAGAGAGTTCCCGGCTTAGATTTCGAAGATTTGGGATTAGTTGCTGGAATTGTGATCCCCCCGAAGTTCAAAGTGCCAATCTTTGCAAGATATGACGGGTTGTCCTGCCCGAAGATGCATCTCAGATCATATGTAAGGAAGATCCAACCTTACACTACAGACAAGAATCTTTGGATCCATTTCTTTCAGGATAGCCTTTCAGGGGCTCAACTCGAGTGGTTCTATCAGTTGGATGGAGCCAGTATTCGAAACTGGGAGGACTTGGCTACTGCATTTTATAAACAATATCAGTACAATTATGACCTCGCTCCCACGCGTACCCAACTCTAGGGTATGTCACTGGGGACGGGCGAAGGATTCAGGGAGTATGCGCAAAAGTGGAGAGACCTGGCTGGCAGGGTGCGGCCACCGCTGACTGATCGTGAACTTGTTGACATGTTCTTAGGGACCTTGTCTGGTCCGTTCTTCAACCATCTGATTGGTAATTCCCCTGCTGGGTTTACAGATTTGATCTTGACTGGTAAGAGAATAGAAGTTGGTATCAAGTCGGGGAAAATACAAAAAGGTGCTTCTGCGAATACTGAAAAGAAGCCCTTCAAGAAGGAAGCCAGTGGTGTTTATGGTCCCAGAAGACAAATTAAACCAAAACGCCGCCAAGCTGTCAACGCATTGGTAATTTCAAAGCCTGCTGCTGCTCCTCAGCAATACAACCAACCAAGGGGTGAGAGACCCAAAAGACAGTACACTCGACTCAGCATGACCCTGTCCCAGATTTTGCCACAACTACTGTCAACCAATCTGGTAACTGTCAAGGAAGCTCCGAAGGTGGTAAACACAACATCTCCGAAGTACAACCCCAACGCCCGCTGCGCTTATCACTCTGATAGCCCGGGGTATGCTACGGATGATTGTTGGGCTCTGAGGAATAAGGTTCAAGGCCTTATTGATGCTAAAGAAATACAGTTTGAGGCGCCCGAAAGGCATAATGTTGTGACTGCTCCCATGCCCCAGCATGGAGTGAATGCTGTGGAAGAAGACCGGTATGTAGCCTCCATGGAAGAGATTGTTACTCCGTTATTGACCGTCAAGAGGAACCTGTTGCTAGCCGGTTTATTTCTGGGATGTAGTAAAGGTTGTCGTCTATGTGCTATTTCGCCTGTTGGTTGTCCTTTGCTGAAATCAGGTATCCAAAGCCTGATGGATAGCAAAGAAATCTTGTTCGAGAAGATTGTTGTTCCTGCTATCCCTGCTGAAGAAGTTTCTAATGTCACTATTTTCAACAACCCTCCTGAGGCTCCTTCGAAGAAGCCTGTCAAAATCATGTCCACCCAGAAGATTGCTCCTATCATCATCACTGTTCCGGGGCCCCTCCCTTATACATCCGACAAAGCTGTCCCATGGCACTATGGGGCAGATGTTTACGTTCTTGGAGTAAAACAAGAGTTTGATACTAGTACCGGCGTCAGTAATATCACCGGGTCTGCCAAAATTACTCGCAGTGGTAGGCTGTTCTCACCAGATATTGCGCCACCAGCTATTCAGAAACCTCTTGTCATTTCACCTACAAGTGTGCCTGCTTCCCTTCCTAATCAAGTTCCTGTTTCTACCCCTGCTGCCGAGTCATCTGACGCTCGGGGAAAAGGGATTGCTACTGATTTGTCTGCCCTGACGGAGGCACCGAAGACAACCACTGTTGAAGCTTCCCAGCAAGAGATGGAAGAGATTCTCAAGATTATCAAGAAGAGTGATTTCAACGTAGTTGAGCAGCTGGGGCACACCCCCATCAAAAATTTCTAGTCTATCACTGTTGTTGTGTTCAGAGGCCCACGCCAAGGCTCTGATCTCCTTCCTGAAGACGGCCCATGTGCCACAAGAAACATCTGCTGATCAATTTACTGATTGTGTGGCCAACTTGACTGCTGATAATGGTTTGGGATTCTCTGACGCCGATCTGACTGCCAAAGGAAAGAACCATAACGACGCCCTGCATGTCTCCATTGAATGCAGGGGCACTACTCTTGCCCATGTGTTGGTAGACACCGGTTCTTCATTGAACGTATTACCCAAGAAAGCTTTAGACAGGCTGGATTGTGAGGGATTAGAGCTCAAGCCTAGTAACATTGTTGTCCGGGCCTTTGACGGTTCGAAAAGGATGGTACATGGTGAAGTTGACATTCCAATCAGGGTTGGTTCCCAAGTTTTTGATTCTACTTTCTATGTGATGGACATCCGACCATCCTATTCTTGTTTGCTGGGTCGTCCATGGATCCACAAGGCTGGAGCTGTAACCTCCACACTACATCAGAAGCTGAAGTACCTGGTTAGAGGGAAGATTGTGACAGTTCAGGGGGAGGAAGAATATATGGTCAGCCACCTCAACTCGTTCCGGTACATAGAGATGGATGGGGAGTTCATTGATACCCTCTTTCAACACTTTGAAGAGGTGCCTCAGACACTGGCGTCAGCTGAAACTGTGATTGAAGACCCTCCTTTGAAGATGGCTTCCTTAAAGGATGCCCGGGCTGTTATTGAGAAGGGTGAGTGTGCAAACTGGGGCCGACTTCCTGACTTCACTCCAAAGACTTACAAGTTTAGTTTGGGCCTCACTGCAGAAGCTCAGAAGGCTGTTCGTAAGGCAAGAATTGGAAAACCTCTTGTGTTCATCACCAACCCATGAGTAAATGCTATTGAAGACGACGTGGAGGAATCTGAATTCGACAGCTGGATCTACCCAACAACCGACGATGGACCAAGCAACTGGACTGCCAAAGACTTCACACCTATTACTTTTGTCACTCAGTAATGAACTCTTTTGTTTTTCAATTTGCAACAAACAATATGTTGAAACTTTTATGGCTCGGTGCCTTACCCGGGGCACCGTGGCTTCATTTGTGAGGGCTTTTGTGTGTCATTTTCATATATCATAAATAAAAACATTGGACGTTTGTTGCATTTCAAAATCTTGCGCTCCTTTTCTTTCTTTATTATACATTGCAAAACAGCTATATTTACACACACTCACCTATACAGGTTCCAATCCACTCTGGATTTCACTGGTAACGACTCTGCTACTGCCAGTTATGACTTCGAAAATTCGATCAACTTAGCCGAAGACGAAGGTGAAGATGATTGCGAAGTGCCTGGTGAACTTTCAAGACTGCTACTCCAGGAAGAAAGGGCCATTCAGTCACATGAAGAGCCAGTGGAAACGGTAAATCTGGGTACTGAGACAGACAGAAAGGAAGTTAAGATTGGTGCCAATCTAGAGCTCAGTGTGAAACAACGGTTGATTCAGATGCTGCATGACTATGTGGAAATCTTTGCCTGGTCTTACGAAGACATGCCTGGGTTGGATACCGACATTGTGGTTCATCACCTGCCTACCAAGGAAGATTGCCCCCCGGTAAAACAGAAGGTCCGCCGTATGCTTCCAGAAATGTCCGAGAAAATCAAAGCTGAGGTTATGAAACAATTTGTTGTCGGGTTTCTAGCAGTGACTTCTTACCCTCATTGGGTTGCCAACGTGGTTCCAGTTCCGAAGAAAGATGGTAAGGTCCGAATGTGTGTTGATTACAGGGATTTGAACAGGGCCAGCCCTAAGGATGACTTCCCTCTGCCTCATATCGATGTTCTGGTTGACAACACTGCTCAGCATAAAGTATTCTCCTTCATGGACGGCTTCTCCGGTTATAATCAAATCAAGATGGCTCCTGAAGACATGGAGAAGACCACTTTTGTTACTCAGTGGGGGACCTTTTGCTATAAGGTCATGCCTTTTGGGTTGAAAAATGCTGGGGCAACCTACCAACGCACCATGGTTGCTTTATTTCATGACATGATCCATCACGAGATAGAAGTATACGTCGATGATATGATTGCAAGGTCCCAAGCGGAAGAGGAACACCTTGACCATCTACGGAAGTTGTTTGACCGTCCGAAGTTGTACAAGCTGAGGTTGAACCCAAACAAGTGCACCTTTGGGGTGAGATCTGGAAAATTGTTAGGCTTCGTCGTAAGCGACAAAGGCATTCAAGTGGACCCTGCCAAAGTGAAAGCCATACAAGAGATGCCAACTCCCAAGACAGAGAAAGAAGTCAGAGGCTTTCTAGGACGGTTGAACTACATTGCTCGATTCATCTCGCATCTAACTGCTACCTGTGAACCAATCTTCAAGCTGCTGAAGAAAGATCAAGTAGTACGTTAGAATGATGAATGTCAGGCCGCTTTCGAAAAGATCAAAGAGTATCTCCAAGAACCACCCATTCTTATGCCACCGGTTGAAGGGAGACCTCTAATATTATACTTGACAGCACTTGACAACTCAATGGGGTGTGTGCTGGGGAAGCATGATGAGTCTGGCCGAAAAGAACACGCCATTTATTACCTTAGCAAAAAGTTTACCGACTGTGAGACCCGATACTCACTGCTCGAGAAAACTTGTTGCGCTTTGGTATGGGCTGCTCGCCGGCTAAGACAGTATATGTTGACTCACACTACCTTGTTGATTTCAAAAATGGATCCAATTAAGTACATATTCGAAAAGCCTGCTCTGTCTGGAAGAATAGAAAGATGGTAGATGATCTTGACGGAATATATCATCCAATACACGACTCAAAAAGCAATCAAGGGAAGTGTATTGGCAGACCATTTGGCACACCAGGCAGTGGATGATTACCAGTCGATGAACTTTGAATTTCCAGACGAGGATATCATGGTAGTGACTGATTGTGAAGTACCTGGACCGGATGAAGGACCTGAGGAAGGATCCCGATGGTCTATGCACTTTGACGGAGCCTCGAACGCTTTGGGTAATGGTATCGGTGTTGTAATCATATCCCCTAAAGGCACTCATACTCCACTCACTGCCCGGTTATGTTTCAACTGCACCAACAACATGGCGGAGTATGAGGCATGCATCATGGGTCTTCAAGCTGCAATTGACTTAAGGATCAAGTTTCTGAGTGTCTTCGGAGATTCCGCTCTCGTGATCAATCAGGTCAAAGGCGAGTGGGATACGAAACACCCAAATCTTATTCCTTACAAGGAGTATGTGCTGACATTGCTTCCCCACTTCGAGGAGATAACTTTTGAACACTTCCCAAGAGAGGAGAATCAGTTAGCGGACGCGTTGGCTACGATGTCTTCTATGTTCAAAGTCAAATGGGACAACGAGTCGCCCCAGATCATTATCTGGAAATTGGATGAACCCGCACATTGTTGTGATCTTGAGGCTGAAGAGGTAACTAAAAACCTTGGTATCGTGAAGTAAAGAGGTACCTTGAAGCTCAAAGATACCCCGAAGGCGCATCTGTTAATGACAAGAAGTTCCTAAGAAGGTTTGCGGCAAAGTTCTTCCTCAGCAATGGCATTCTCTACAAGCGAAACCATGATTCAACCTTACTGTGTTGTGTGGATAAGACTGAAGCAGAAAAGATCATGGCGGAGCTACATGAAGGTACCTTCGGAACACATTCCAGTGGACATACCATGGCAAAGAAAATCCTCCGGGCAGGATATTTCTGGTCCACAATGGAAGCTGACTGTTATCAGCATTCTCGAACTTGTCATAAATGCCAGATCTATGCTGATAAGGTGCACATTCCTCCGGTTCCTCTGAACATCTTGACAGTGCCTTGGCCTTTTGCAATGTGGGGCATTGATATGATCAGCAAGATCCGACCTACGGAATCTAACGGGCATCGCTTCATCTTGGTAGCGATTGATTACTTCACAAAGTGGGTTGAAGCAGCTTCCTATGCTATCGTAACCAAGAACGTCGTGGCACGGTTCATTCGGAACAACCTGATCTGTCGATACGGTGTACCTGAGAGGATCATTACGGATAATGGTACCAATCTTAACAACAAGATGATCACTGAGCTCTGCGAGCAATTCAAGATACAGCACCACAACTCTTCTCCCTATCGACCGAAGATGAATGGGGCTGTAGAAGCAGCAAATAAGAATATCAAGAAGATTGTGCAGAAGATGACAGTGACCTACAAAGATTGGCACGAAATGTTACCGTTTGCTCTTCATGGGTACCGTACCTCAGCACAGACGTCAACAGGGGAAACTCCCTTTTCCTTGGTCTATGGCATGGAGGAAGTCTTGCCTATTGAAGTCCAGATACCCTCTCTCCGGATAATGAAGGATGCAAACTTGAGCGAAGATGACTGGATCCAGACTCGGCTTGATCAATTAAACCTAATTGATGAAAAGAGACTCACTGCTATTTGTCATGGTCAGACGTACTAAAAACGGATGATCAAGGCATTTAACAAGAAAGTCAGATGACAAGAGTATCAAGTTGGGGATTTGGTAATCAAGCGCATCATTCTTCCTCAAAGTGATCCCAGGGGCAAATGGACCCCTACGTACGAAGGGCCATTTGTGGTTAAACATATCTTCTCAGGAGGAGCAATGATTCTAACCACCATGGATGGTGACAACCTTCCTCACCCCGCCAATGCAGACATAGTAAAAAGATACTACGCATGATCAAAGACTTGCTAGGTCGACTGGCCTACGCAAAAATAAGGGCTTCCCGGCGAACCAAAAGGGTTTGGGCAAAAATAAGGGATGAAATGAAAAAATTTGTACACCTGGCAAGTCGAAAACCTGAAAAGGCGGCTTGGGAAAAAATGGGTATCCCGGTGGACTGAAAACCCGAAAGGGAGGTCCAAGCAAAAGTTAGGGATAAAGTGTAATACTATGTCTTTTTGGATCACCTTGCATCCAGAATTCGGCACCAACTATCGGGTTCAGACGTCATCAATCAATCAGCTTCATCTTCAACTAAGCAGCAAAGGATGAGACGCTTGAAGACATAAAGGCGATAGCAGAGTTAGAACCCAGTGGATTTATTTTTCACATAGCTATTTTGTTTCCTTTTCACAAAATTGTATAAACTCTATTTTGCTCGGCAGCGTTCTCTTACTAGGACGTCAGCCTCTTGTACATAAAACGCCTATTTTAAGGCAAATTTCAAAATCAATACAAGTTCAATTTTTCAGGCAAATTACCCATCGTTTTTCCTTTTTCTGTTTTGTTTTGCAAAGAACGTCCAATGATCATTTTTGATATATGCATTTGACATTAATTGCTAATCATGAATATTTGCATGCGAAACAAAAGACTAATTACAGATGACATCAGAAACAGGGGCAATTTAGAATTGCCTAAGCAATCTAGTTTCTCTGTCCACCAAGGTACCAAGGTAGGTTCGGCAGAAGAATGTAACCAAAATACCTTCACTCCCCACAGAGTAAGACCAGATTCAGCATTACTCTCCCCAGGCAGAGTTGGTTTCCCATCAGCCCTAAAAAGGCGCAATATTCTCCAGCAAGTCAACGGTACTCTCCTCAAGCCGAGTTGGTCTACTGTCAACCTTAAGGAAATTGGGTATCCCTAGAAGATCTCAACATTCCCCAGCGGAGTATAGACATTCCTCAGCAAGCATCCCTGGCAGTCTTAATATAAGATTGTTCCCCGGCAGAATACCAGACACCCCAGTAGGATCCATGTCCCCAGTAGAAAGTGGAAGCTTATCCCCAGTAGATTCTGGAAGCTTATCCCCTGCAGAGTACGAATGCCTCTCCCCGATTTTATTCAAAGGTTATTTCCCACCAGGGTATAACTGGGTTATCCTCAGCTAATTACCACGGAAAGTTCGTCCTCGGCGAAGTTCTTCCTATCCCCCAGCGGAGTTCATCAAATTCCCCGACATAACATATCACTGGAATCCCCAGCGGAGCTCTCATCAAAACTTCGGCGAAGTATCTCTTCCCATAGAGTAGTTCCCCGCAGAGTAATCTCTCCAACAAGTTTATTCCCCAACGGAGTCATCTTCTCATACCGGTTTATTCTTGCAACCATAATCCCCAACGGAAACGAAGAACTCTACTCTTCAACATCAGCCCAGGATTCAACAAGTTCCCGGCACTCGTTAAGGATTTATTTTCCTAGACGAAAATACATTCATAGACATTTCACATTTTATACATCCTGCTTACATACATGATAAAGTGCATACAACACTATCTCATTTTGAGCATCATGACATCATGTATTTCATACATCATGACATTGCATACAACTAATGTTTTGCCTTTTCAGGAAAAGATCAACCCAAAGATGATTACTATCAACTATCGCAATTCTAGATTCGATACCTGTATCTAGCCAGGGCATATCTGTGAGTGATTGATTGTAGATTCGATACTTGTATCTAGCCAGGGCATATCTGCATGAAGAGTTTAGAGATCCGATTCCTGTATCCAGCCAGGGCACATCTGTAGACAACAATTTCCAGATCGATACCTGTATCCAGCCAGGGCACATCTGTAGACAACAATTTCCAGATTCGATACCTGTATCCAGCCAGGGCACATCTGTAGACAACAATTTCCAGATTCGATACCTGTATCCAGCCAGGGCACATCTGTAGACAACAATTTCCAGATTCGATACCTGTATCCAGCCAGGGCATATCTGTAGACGACTAATTCCAGATTCGATTCCTGTATCTAGCCAGGGCATATCTGTGAGCGATTTGATTGTGGATTCGATACCTGTATCTAGCCAGGGCACGTCTACATGAACAGTTTAGAGATTCGATACCTGTATCCAGCTAGGGCACGTCTGTAAACAACCTTTTGAAGTTCCAGATTCGATTCCTGTATCTAGCCAGGGCACATCTATGAGCAATTAATTGTGGGTTCGACTCCTGTATCTAGCCAGGGCATGTCTACATGAAGAGTTTGAAGATCAACACCTGTAACAGGCCAGGAAACCATCTTCCTTTCTCAAAATACGCAAGTTCTCGCTAAGGAATCTCTTACGCGATCAACACTTCCAAATGGCGTCTATAAGCCCATTCCCAACAAGGTTCAGTCACACCTCCAGATGGCATCTATAAGCCCATCCTCCTATCCATCTTATCTCCAAATGGCATCTATAAGCCCATTCCCACTATCACATTGCTGATACTTCAGCATGCGAGTGCAAATTTCAGGGCACTCTAGTGTCCAATCTCCTTTTACCCTCGAGTCGCGAAAGGCAAACTTGCCAATCTAACTCTTCAGGTTCAAGAAGATTGAACAGGGGCAACTGTTGTACCCCAAAATTTTCCCTCCCATTTCCTCAATATTTTCTCACCACAAGACCCTTGGAGCTCAAGATCCAGTTAGGGTTTGCTCTGCTCAAGACTTCTCCTTGCACTGTAGACCCAAAATTAGGGTTTGTGTTTGCACAAGGATGTTTTGACCTAAAAGGCCCAAAGTGACTTTCATGTTTCATGTTGGACTCACAAGTTTATCCATACCAAGTTTCAAGTCTCGATTCCAATCTTTGCCCAGTCAATTGGACAGTTGACCCAGAAATCAGCTGTATTGGGGAAAAAGTCAACTATGGTCAATTGACAGTCAAACCTCATGAAATTTGACCCTCATCAACATTATGAACTCATATGGACCATTTGATCAAGTTTGGATCACAATTCCACAAGAAGTTTGATCAGATCACCAAAAGGGCAAAATGGTCATTTTTAGGGTTTTGACTACACAAAGGCAATTTTTGACTGTTTGACCTAGCCAATGGCAAACCAAGCTCACATATGGACTCAAGGACCCAATGGCATTGTATTGACATGTTCAACAAGTTCAAAAGATCCCAAATGCACAAGATTGACAGATGAATTTTCCAGTCAACTGAGCCAAATTTGACTATATACTGAAAAGTCAAACTTTGACTTTTTGGTCAAAATCAAGTGTCAAGATTCATTTTTCATCAAAACATGTCAAATTATGAAACTTGTTCATCAAGAAATCAAGAATTACAAATTAGGGTTTGAAATGAAGAATTTTCATAACTTAGAATTTTCTAAGTTATGAAAATTCCTAATTTTTTCCTAACTTTGTCCCATCTTTTCATCAAGATACATTTGGATTCAAACAAAACTCAAAACATGAAAGTTGTAGTCCATTGCAAAATCTACAACTTTGATTCTCAAAGTAACCTCAAAAGAAGCTTGTAGCTCAAGTTATGATTTTTGGAACAAGGGTGCAAAACATTCTTAACTTAGAAATTTTTTGACCTATTGTAGGCAGGATTTTTGCCCAACTTCATGGCCACTTTTCACAGGCTTCCACTTGGAATTTCAACTTGCATTACAAAGATGGATTGTAGTACACATTCCAATCTTTCCAAATTGTCCAAGAACTTCTCAAACACCCTTGTGGTTAGGGAGAATCGAATTTGTCAATATGGGCAAAAGTCACTTTGATTCATGGCCAAAGGCATGTTCATACACTTTGCATTTTTGAAATCAGCTTGCACAAGCTAGTTACAGGCCTCTAATATAATTTACACTCAATAATTAAATGCCAATCCATTGTGTTCTAGCATTATTTTGTGCATTTGGACATTACATGAAGAATTAAGCCATATTTGGAAAAAGCAAGTTATCCATTCTTGTAAAGCATGACTTTATGTCAAACACAAATCCAAGAAGTACAGAGCATATCTTCTAGGCACAAGTTCATGAACTAATCACACTGATCAAGAACCAACTTTGCAGCATGTTTAGGGGGCCTGCATAAGCTTGTAACTCAACTTGGCATTTTTGACTTAAGATAGAAGCAACTTTGCATAACTAACAACATCTCTCATTCCTGCAAGAACTAACCAAGACAAACTTGTTGAACACATTCCAAACATCAAGCCTGACCTAAAACACGATCCAACCACCTTCAATACCTCCTCATTCACAGAAACACCTCCTTGCTGCAAAAACATAGTCCCTTCTGCAACTTGACTTCCACAAACACTTCCACTTGTGCGTTTTGGCTGAAACATTTGCAAACACACTCCTTACCACATATACAAACTATCCCAAGCACTGGACACAGACTGTAACATCCCTAACATCATTTGCCATTTTCACTTTTCTCTCTTGCAGGTTGACTTCCGTAGCTTGATATAGAAAGATTCAAAGCACACCAGGCATTGGAGAAGCATCCCTAAACTTCAAGCAAGTTGTACAAGTCCTCACATTGCATTGAAAGTACCTCCATTGTCATACACGATTCAAGCTGAATAGGTAAGTTTTTGAACTTCTATCTCTCTATCCAGGCATAGTTAGGCTTAAGTTTGTGAAGAAAGCATGTTCTAATCATAGCCCTGAAGCCTTCCATATAGTTACTTTTCATTTATATTGTGTGTGCTAAGAGTATTTTGAATCTGAACATCTGAAAAAAACTAGGTCAGGAATTGGGGGAGAAGAAATTCTCTCTCATTTCTGAGAGTTAGATTAACTTTTTTATATGTTTAGAATCGTGGCTTCAAGCTCTACAAGTTTCATGTTTTAAGATTTGTCAAAGGATCAAAGAATCAGGAGTTAGGGAGATGAACAAGAAGGCGCGCGTTTTTTGTTTGAATCTGGCCAGAGGTTGAAGACAAAGTTCTTTTGGGCTGGGCCTGTTTCATCTTTCTATTTGCACCACTTTTCCACACTTGCACCCCCTTGGCCCATTGTGTTTATTTTTATCATTTTTTGACTTTTTCTTTTTGTTTCTGACTTGTTATTTCTTGCCAAAATATAAAAAATATAAAAAGTATTTTTTCAACCACTTTTGCATTTTATTTGGATTTTTGTTTGTCTTATTTGAATTTATACATGTAAATAAACATATTGCCTTTTATTCAAAAATACAAAAATAATACAAACACATTTTGTTTTCTAATTTTATTTTATTTTATCTTTTGAAAACATCTTCTAAAAATATCTTTTTTTTATTATAAATAATAAATATTTTATTTTTGTACATATTTAATATATTTAGTAAATAATATAAATACTTATATATTTATTAGAATATTTAGGACAAAAATACAAAATAATACATTTTTTTATTTTTATTAATATTTAACCTCAAAAATACTTTTTTACAATATACTTTCTTTTTATTTATTTTTTGTACATAATTAATAAATGTTGTATATAATAAATAATTAATACATTTTATTTAGCAAATTAGGGTTTGTCCTAAAAATATAAAAATACCCAAAAATTAACCTCTTTATTTTTGTTTATTTGTCACATGAAAAACACTTTTTACATACATATGAAAATCATTTTTGCATCTTGCATATTTATTTTATTTTATTATTGTACAATTAAATACCTTGTAAATTCCATTTGGATTGTAATAGTTTAGATTTAAATTTCTTGCTAAAATATCCTCATTTGAACATTTGTACCCCCCATCCCATAATTGTGTTGCAATAATTTAGGACCTTTAAATTCCGCATTTAAAAGCTTTCTAAATATGCCATGATAGACTTAGGGTTTTGTATGTAAAAATCAACCAAACAAATAGCTTGACCTAATTCAAAGATAAAAAAGCATGAAAATGGACAACACCAATCACACTTGCACCCCCTTAGGGTTACTCCACTTGTTGCCTTCAATAATGGGCCATGTTGCATGTTAGGTGTCTTTGGCAAAACAAAACAAATCAAATGATCATAGTCCCTCGACGACGCTTTCGAAAGTTGCCTAAAAAATGATCAAGTCCCTTAAAGGAAAAATTACCCAAAGACACTTGGCACCATTGCAATCATGGTCTAAACGATGACCCACGCCCGTTCCGTTAACATCCTAACACAAGATTGTCCACCAAATACAATGGAGGAACAAAATTGTTAAAAGGGTTAAAACATAGGAAAAATCTTTGAGAAATTTAGGATAGATAGCTCTTGGTTACTTTCCAACTTGCAAAACAAAAACACTTGCCTATTTTTCAAAACCACACATCACAACACACTTTCAAAACCACTTTCAAAAAACATTGAAAACTTTTCAAAAGACATACACCTTTGTATACATTCAAACATGGATCATTACAAAGGTTGCCACAACAAATGGCCTCTTTTCAAAACATTTTCAAACACACACACAAAGCACCATTTCAAACAATTGAAAGCACCATCTCAAACAATTGAAAATCAAGGCAAGTTGATCTAAGCAAGTAACTAAGAGCCCATGAATAACCATGGATAGAAAGGGTGCTAATACCTTCCCTTTCTATAATCTACTCCCCGAATCCAAGAAAACATCTCAAAGGTTTTTGTTGTGCTTTTTAACCTTTCCTTAGGATAAAATAAAAAGTCGGTGGCGACTCTTGCTCAACCGAAACATTTGCGAAAACAAACGCAAAACCTCAAGTCAGTTCTCCCACCGTATCACAGGTACTTACCTATGAAACCCCATGCAAGCCTAAACTAAGAACTTTCTTGATTTGTTTGTATATGCATGCTTGTGCATAACATCATGGACATCATGAACATCATATGCATCCACTAACCATTTTAAGGATTTTGGAGATTCATCTTTGTTCTTGTTTTGTAGGATATGGATTCACTTCGCAGGAAAACTATCCAAATCAACCTTGTAAGAATTCCTCCACAACTCAAGGAGCTAGCTTCAAGGATCCCTGAGAACTTTCCATTCACCGAGAGGCATGGTCGTCTACTTAACTTGGTCACCTCCAACACAGAGGAAGATATGATGAAGGTTCTCTTCCAGTTCTTTGACCCTTTGCATCATTGCTTCACATTTCCTGACTATCAACTTGTGCCCACTTTGGAAGAATTCTCTCAACTTTTAAGGATTCCTATTCTTAATCAACTACCTTTCAACGGTACGGAAAGAGATCCAAAGCCAGAAGAGATTGCTTAAGCCCTGCACTTGCACTCGTCTGATGTCGCAACTCATTGGGAAACTAGAAGTGGTGTCAAAGGCTTCTTAGCATAGTTTATGTTTGAGAAAGCCCAAAGCTGTTGGAATTCCCTAGATTTGCAAGCTTTTGAGGAAATTATAGCTCTTCTCATCTATGGGATGGTCCTGTTCCCCAACCCTGACCAACTCATAGATGCGAGTGCTATCAAAATCTTTATGTCACGAAACCCGGTGCCTACATTGCTTGGGGATATCCTACACTCTTTTCATACTCGTACAATGAGGAAAAGAGGTGTTCTTATATGTTGCACTCCTCTCCTGGCAAGATGATTTATTTCTCATCTTCCCCAATCAGTCTTAAAGAATGAGCAAGGTTTGAGGTGGTCACAAAGGTTAATGACGCTTAAACATTCAAATATTCATTGGTGCTCTCGATCCAAAGAAAATGTTATCATTATTGACCGTTGTGGGGAATTCCCTAATGTCCCTCTACTTGGCATTAGGGGAGGCATCACTTACAACCCATGCTTAGCTCTAAGACAGTTTGGTTATTCCCGAAGGGACGACCCACATGATATGCTGATTCAAGGTTTGGTTTTCGACTACGACAACGACGATCAAGGACTTCGTCAGAGATTCATCCGAGCTTGGAGGATGCTAAACAAGGTGTATAGCAAGACTTTGGGACACAAGAATTCCATCCCTCCTGAGCCTTACCTCAAGTGGGTATGAACCCGCGCTCAAAGTCTTATGATGCCTTATTCTTCCATTCTCCTAGTGATTATTGAGCCTGTTAAGGAGGGAGAAGTTCGATACACTATCCTACATCCTCACATGCCTACATCACTCGAAGACCTACAAAGGGATTGGGTACAACTCAAAGGAGAGCGTGATACTTTTGAAGCCCAATTCTACGCAAGCGAGAAGAAGGTTTTTGGAACTCACTCGGCTACTTCATGAGGAGCAGACTCTGAATACCTACATTGCACCAAAGAGGATGCGTAATGTCTTTTTATCTTAGAATTTTGTATTATTTTGCCCAAGGGGCATTGATGTACTCAAATTCTATCTTATTAATATAACGTGTGTTTCTTTTTGTTTAAAAAAAATTCGAATTTTTAAATCCTTGAAAGTATTGCATGTATACATATCATTCATCATAAACATAAACAGGTCTTTGCAACAAGTTTCCTCATCTCTCTACTATTTATTTCAGTAAGATGGATCTCGAACAGACGGTCAAAGACCTTCAAGCTCAAAACACCCAATTTCAACAGTTACTCATGACCTTAGCCAAGGGGCAAGAGGAGCTGAAGACTCTGCTAGCAAAAGAGAAAGAGAAAGAGAAAAAGAAGAAAGAGAAGAAACCAGCTGGTGTGGTAATCATGGGCAGAAGGTTTCATGGACAAGCCAGAAGAACCTTAGATTTTCCAGCAACATCTGATGAAGGGGAAAGAAAAGGAAAAGAAACAGCAGTTTTGTCAGACTCTGAAGAAGAGGAGGAAGAGGAGGACTACTCTGAAGAACAGTACCCTCCGGTTGACGATAAGTACAGACACCTGGAAGAGCGTTTAACCGCTATGGAAATACATAAAGTACCGGGCCTAGATTTTGAAGAATTGGGGTTAGTTTCAGGAATTGTGATCCCACCAAAGTTTAAAGTGCCATTATTTGCGAAATATGATGGGGTGTCTTGTCCTAAAATGCACCTCCGATCGTATGTCAGGAAGATTCAGCCGCACTCTGCCGACAAAGACTTGTGGGTCCATTTCTTCAAAGATAGTTTATCCAGAACGCAACTCGATTGGTTTTACCAATTAGAAAGGGCCGACATCTACAATTGGGAAGACCTTGCCGCAACTTTCTATAAATAATACCAGTACAATGCCGATTTGGCGCCTACCCGTACTCAACTTCAGAGTATGGCTATGGTTTCAAATGAGGGCTTCAAAGATTACGCACAAAAGTGGAGAGATCTAGCCGGAAGAGTGCAACCCCCTCTGTCTGAAAGGGAGTTGGTGGACATGTTCTTGGGAACTCTATCGGGCCCTTTCTTCAATCATCTGATTGGGAGTTCCTCTGCAGGGTTTACTGAATTGATATTAATCGGCAAGAGGGTGGAAGCTGGTATAAGTGAGAAGATTCAGAAAGATTTATCTGCCTCTACAGCTGTTAAAAAACCCTTCACGGGGAAGAAGGAAGTATTTGCTGTTTATTCACATAGGAGTCAAGGAAGAACGGAACGCCGACCAGTGGTGGGGGCCGTTATGATCCCAAAGCCCGCATCTGACCAGCCAAGAAATAACCAGCCAAGGGTGGAAAGGCCAGTCTGGCAATTCACCAGGATTAATATGACTCTAGCCCAGGTTCTACCACATCTTCTGAAATTGAATCTGGAAACTTTAAAAGAGGCCCCAAAGAATCCCAATACTGCGTCCCCTCATTATCACCCAAATGCCAGATGCGCATACCATTCTAAAAGTCCAGGGCATGACACTAACAACTCTTGGGCTCTGAAGAACAAGATTCAGGACCTTATAGATGCAAAGGAGGTTGAGTTTGATGCGCCTGAGAAACCGAATGTCATTTCCGCTCCGATGCCTAGGCATGGTCACAATGCCAACGATGTTGAGGAAGATATGTTTGTTGCTACAGTAGATGAACTTTTGACTTCGCTCCCGATCATTAAGATGAACTTGTTGAAAGCTGATATATTCCCAGGTGGTAATAAAGACTGCCATATGTGTTTGTCCTCACCAGGTTATTGCCCTCTGTTGAAGACAGGTATCCAACGCCTGATTGATAACCAATAAATTCTGTTTGAGAATGCTCCCGTTTTACCCATTCCTGTTAAAGATATTTCAATCATAACCATCTCCTCCAATCCTTCCAAGGTCCCTAAAAGACCTGTTAGGATTACACCTGCTCCAAAAACTACTCCACTTAAGATCACAATGCCCTGGTCGATCCCGTATGAGTCAGATAAAACAGTACCATGGAATTATGGTGGAGAAATATACTACCATGGTATCAAACAAGATGAACCGACTGCCGAAGAGAGCTCCAAAGAAGAAAATACCGACATTAGCAATATTGCCGGAACTAGCAAGATTACCCGTAGTGGTAGAATCTTCTCTCCAGAGATTGCCCCTCCAAAGGCAGTTTTTGGACCCGTGGCCATCCCGAAGATTACCTTTGCACCAGTGATTATACCTATAAGCGTACCTACCGACAAAGACGTCACAATCCCTACCCCTACTAATACTTACACTGTTGAGAATAAAGGAAAAAGCATCCAAGAAGAGCCTGTCCGGACGAAGGCTCAATCACTAGCTATCCCCGAAACATCCAAGAAGGAAATGGAAGAGATCATGAGGATAATAAAGAAGAGTGACTATGATGTGGTTGAATAGTTGGGGTAAACCCCTTCCAAGATCTCCATGCTAGCATTGTTGTTGTGCTCTGAGGCACATGCGAAAGCTCTGGTAAAATTTCTGAAGACAGCTCATGTGACATAAGAGACGTCTGCTGACCAGTTCCAAGACTGTGTGGCCAGTTTGACAGCTGATAATGGTCTAGGCTTATCTTATGCCGACTTAACACCCAAAGGCAGAAAACACAAAGAGGCATTACATGTCTCTGTAGTGTAGAGGAACAACCCTAGCCCATGTCTTGGTAGACACTGGTTCATCTTTGAACGTCTTACCAAATAAAGCTCTTGACATATTAGATTACGAAGGGCTGACGTTGAAACCCAATAACATAATTGTGAGAGCATTTGATGGCTCAAAGAGGATGGTCCATGGGGAGGTGAACATCCCGATAAAGGTGGGAACTCAGACTTTCAATTCAACATTCTATGTGATGGATATCCGTCCCTCTTACTCTTCTCTGTTAGGACGGCCTTGGATCCACAATGTCGGTGTTGTCACCTCTACATTGCATCAGATGCTGAAATACCCGGTCCAAGGAAAGATCATAATTGTCCATGGAGAGGAGGAGTACATGATTAGTCATTTGAATTCCTTTCGATATGTGGAGCTGGATGGTGAGTTCATTGAAACCCCTTTCCAACATTTTGAAGAAATCTATCAAGAAGTAGCAGCAACCAAGGCAGTATCCTCGATTCCCAAGATCAGAAGACCTCCGCTTTGGATGTCATCACTAAAGGACGCCAAGGCAGTAATAGAGGAGGGTGGATGCACCATCTGGGGGAAGCTTCCATACATTCCGTATAAATCAGACAAGTTTGGCTTGGGGTTTACTTCAACTGCTCAGAGGGATGTGCGTCGTGCCCGTGCCAGAGGGACACCTTTGAAAATTAGCAACCAAGGGGTCAATGCAGTAGAAGACAATGAAGAGGATGGCATCTTGGAAGATTGGATATTTCCTACTGTCAATGGAGGACTTCGCAACTGGGAAGCCAGAGACTTTGTCCCAATAACTTTCAGCTCTCAGTAATTTATCTTTTACATTTTTGTTGGACTTGTAATATTCACGAACAATTCACACTTTAAAAACCTTGTGTCTTGCCCGAGGCACAATGGTCCATTTGTAAGGGTTTTTATTTCATCTTCATATGACATTTAATGAATCATGGACGCTTTTTCACATATAAACCTTTTGTGCTCATTATCTTTCTTTTACATTTTATTGTTTAAAGATGGATATACCCTTACACACACCCACAGGTACCCCTCCATTCCGGATCCCATGGGTAACGATACTGCTATAGCCTTCAGTGACTCTGACAATCTAATCAGCCAAGCCGGAGACGAAGGTGAGGAAGATTGTGAAGTGCCAGGGGAATTGGCCAGACTACTATAATAAGAGGAAAGAGCTATTCATCCTCATGAGGAGTTGTTGGATACAATCAATTTGGGTACAGAGGAAGATAAAAAGGAAATCAAAGTGGGTGCCAATTTAGAGCCGAGTTTCAAGGAGCGCCTAATTCAGCTATTGCATGATTATGTTGAGATCTTTTCCTGGTCATACGAAGACATGCCGGGACTTGATACAGACATCGTGGTACATCGTCTACCCACAAGAGAAGACTGTCCACCAGTGAAACAAAAAGTCCGCCGCATGAGACCTGACATGTCAGAGAAGATCAAAGCGGAAGTCATAAAACAGTTCAATGTTGGATTTCTGGCTGTTACTTCTTATCCTCAATGGGTTGCCAACATTGTTCCTGTGCCTAAAAAGGACGATAAAGTACGGATGTGCGTGGATTATAGAGATTTAAACAGGGCCAGCCCTAAAGATGATTTTCCACTTCCACACATCGACATCCTGGTTGATAATACGGCCCATCACAAAGTATTTTCCTTCATGGACAGATTCTCAGGCTATAACCAAATCAAAATGGCACCTGAGGACATGGAGAAAACTATGTTTGTCACACAGTGGGGCACGTTCTGCTACAAAGTGATGTCATTTGGAATGAAGAATGGGCAATCTATCAACGCGCCATGGTAGCTTTGTTTCATGATATGATACATCATGAGATAGAGGTCTACGTAGATGACATGATAGCCCGATCACAAATTGAAGAGGAGCACCTTGATCACTTGCAAAAGTTGTTTGTAAGATTAAAGGAGTACAAACTAAGGTTGAACCCGAACAAGTGCACATTCAGAGTCCGGTCCGGTAAACTCTTAGGTTTCATTGTCAGCAACAAAGGCATCGAGGTTGATCCTGCCAAGGTTAAAGCAATACAGGAAATTCCTACTCCTTGTATTGAGAAGGAAGTCAGAGGATTCTTGGGACGCCTGAACTACATTGCCAGATTCATTTCTCACCTAACATCTACTTATGAACCAATCTTCAAACTGTTGAAGAAAGATCAAGTAGTCAGATGGAATGATGAGTGTCAGATTGCTTTTAACAAAATCAAAGAGTATTTACAAGAGCATCATGTCTTGATGCCACTAGTCGAGGGAAGACCACTGATCATGTATCTGACCATTTTAGAGAACTGAATGGAGTGTGTATTGGGGCAGCATGACGAGTCTGGCCGAAAAGAGCACGCTATTTACTACCTGAGCAAAAATTTTACCGATTGTGAAACCAGATATTCACTGCTCGAGAAAACTTGCTGCGCTCTGGTATGGGCTGCTCTCCGGCTAAGACAGTATATGTTGACTCATACCACTTTGCTGATATCTAAGATGAATCCGATAAAGTACATCTTTGAGAAGCCTGCTCTGTCTGGGTGGATAGCTAGATGGCAGATGATCCTAACAGATTATGACATACAGTACACGACCCAAAAAGCTATAAAGGGCAGTGTGCTAGCTGATCATCTTGCCCATCAAGCTTTAGAAGATTATCAGTCCATGAAGTTTGAATTCCCGGATGAAGACATCATGACATTAGACAATTGTGATGAAATCAAACCATATGACGGACCTGGACAAGGATCCCGATGGACCCTATTCTTTGATGGGGCATCCAATGCACTTGGTAATGGTATCGGTGTTGTACTCATATCTCCCGAAGGGTGTCATACTCCCTTTACTGCCAGACTTTGCTTCAAATGTACGAACAACATGGCGGAATACGAAGCATGCATCTTTGGTCTCAAGGCTGCCATAGACTTGGGGATCAAATCTTTAATTGTATTTTGGAGATTCAGCTTTGGTCATCAGTCAGATCAAAGGAGAATGGGACATTAAGCATCCAAACCTTATCCCTTAAAAAGAACATGTTTTGACATTGTTACCACATTTCGAGCAGATTACCTTCGAGCATTTCCCACGAGAAGAAAATCAGCTAGCAGATGCTCTAGCCACAATGTCATCTATGTTTAAACTTAATTAGGATAACGAGGCTCCCCAGATCACCATTGAACGAATGGACGAACCAGCACACTATCACGAGATTAATACCGAAGAAGTAGTCGACTAGCCTTGGTTTCATGAAGTCGAAAGGTATCTCGAGGATCAAGAATATCCAGAAGGAGCTTCAATCAATGATAAAAAGTTCCTAAGGAGATTCTCCGCTAAGTTCTTCCTAAGTAATGGCATCATGTACAAACGTAATCATGATTCTATTCTGCTCCGTTGTATGGATAAGATTGAAGCTGAAAAGATTATGGCTGAATTACATGAAGGTACCTTCGAAACTCACTCTAGTGGGCATACGATGGCGAAGAAAATCCTATGGGCAGGCTATTATTGGTCTACCATGGAAGCAGACTGCTATCAACACTCCTGGACTCAAATCTATGCAGACAAGGTGCACGTGCCTCCGGTTCCTCTAAATGTCTTAACAGCTCCTTGGCTCTTTGCTATGTGGGGAATCGATATGATTGGGGAGATCAAGCCTACAGCCTCCAATGGAAACCGCTTCATTCTAGTGGCCATTGACTATTTCACAAAGTGGTTTGAAGCAGCTTCCTTCGCATTCGTTACTAAGAATGTTGTTGCCCGCTTCATCAAGCAGAATCTTATTTTCCGGTACGGTATCCCAGAAAGGATCATCACTGATAACGGTACAAACCTAAATAATACTATGATCACCGCCTTGTGCGAGCAGTTCAAGATTCAACATCATAATTAATCCCCCTATCGGCCAAAGATGAATGGTGCAGTCGAAGCTGCTAATAAAAACATTAAATAGATCATACAGAAAATGACAGTCACCTATAAGGACTTGCATGAAATGCTACCGTTTGCTCTCCACGGGTACCGTACCACAGCTCGCACATCAACTGGGGCAACACCCTATTCTTTGGTTTATGGCATGGAGGTTGTCTTGCCTATCGAGGTTCAAATCCGCTCCTTGAGAATTATAAAGGATGCAGGTTTGAGTGAGGACAATTGGATCCAGACCCGGCTTGATCAACTGAACTTAATTGATGAAAAGAGACTTACTGCTGTTTGCCATGGTCAGATGTATCAAAAACGGATGATCAAGGCTTTCAACGAGAAAGTCTGACGCCAAGTATATCAAGTTGGAGATCTAGTGATCAAGCGCATCATCTTGCCACAAAGTGATCCCAGGGGCAAATGGACTCCTACTTATGAGGGACCATTTGTAATCAAGAACATCTTCTCCGGTGGGGCAATGATCTTAACCTCCATGGACGGCGACGATCTTCCACACCCTACGAACACAGACATAGTCAAAAGATACTACGCATAAGAGACCCGCTAGGTTGACACACCTAGGAAAAACAAGGGCATCCCGGCGAACCAAAAGGTTCGGGCAAAAATTAGGGATAAAATTAAAAAAATCTGTACACCCGGCAAGTTGAAAACCCGAAAGGGCGACTTGGGCAAAAAATGGTTTCCCGGTGGACTGAAAACCCGAAAGGGCGGTCTAGGCAAAGTTAGGGAATTAAAGCGTATGACTATGTCTCGTCGGATCACTTTGAGGACAATCTCTTCACTGACAAACTCGGAGCTTCTGATCAATTAAATCATCTTCAGACGAAGCAACAAATAGACAAGATATTCGGTGATACGGAGGCTATAGCAGAATGGGAACCCCATGGGATTATCACACATAGCTATCTTTCTTTGTATAAATTTTTCTTATTTTCATGACACCATCCTCTTACTAGGATGTTTGTCTCCTTTATACAAAAATACTTATTCAAAGTGAATACAAAGATATCTCTTTAAAGTACAGAAAACTATTTGTCCTTTTCTTTTACACTTGTGTTTTATTTGCAAAAACGTCCAATGATTCATTAATGAACATATGCATTTGAACATAATTATTGTTTACAAATAAACAAAATGAAAAAAGGACAATTACTGACAGGTTGAAAGAATAGGAAAACGTCTTTAGGCTATTCCATGAGCAATCCCTACAGTACGTCATTAAGATCCCCAATGGAGCTGAAACTTCAAGCTATTAATCCCCAGCGGAAAACATCCAGTTTCTCCAAATTCCCCAGCAAGTTATCTTGAAGCCTGAAAACCAACCGGACAATAGCTAGATTTTGTTTCTCCCTAGCCTAGGATAACTCCCCGGCAGAGTGGCAGATGACCGAAACTCCTGAACTTTTTCCCAAACAGGAATAAGCTTTTTCCCCATAGAGTTTTCATTACTCCCCAACAAAACGAAGATTCCCATTGTTAAATCCCCAGTAGAAGTCATCAAAATTCTCTGGATTCCCCAAGCAGATTACTCAAGCAGTATATGGCATTGCAAACAATAGAATTTTTGTCAATTACTCCAACTTCAAGACATGGAGAATCACATATCCTCAGCAGCAGTCAAGGATTTATTTTTCTCAGCAATACAGCGAATCAGCTTACATGCTCATACGTTACATCCACATATCATAAACATTGATAAAACACATATATTGCATCATACATTTCATGCAACATAATTTCATGTTCCAGCTAACATTTTACCCTTTTCAGGATAAGATTAACAGCTACCGCTAACAATATGCAATCATGATACAGTTCAGATACACTCCAGACATGGAAGCCATTATGTTACTTATTTAAATTCAGCTTTCAGATACAGTACAGATACGATCCAGACACGAATGCCATTCTGACACTTATTCAGACTTCAACATTCAGATACAGTTCAGATACGCTCCAGACACAGAAGCCATTATGTTGCTCATTCAGATTCAAGTTCATGATACAGTCCAGATACATTCCAGACACGGAAGCCATTCTGTTGCTCATTCAGATTCAAGTTCATGATACAGTCCAGATACGCTCCAGACACGGAATCCATTATGTTGCTCATTCAGATTCAAGTTCAGATACAGCTCAGATACACTCCAAACACGGATACTATTTTGTTGCTCATACAGATTCGGTCTCCAGATACAGCTCAGATACGTTCCAGATACAGACACCATTCTAATACTTATTCTTTTGACTTACAACTTACAATTCAACAAACATTCTTGGATGGAATCTACAAGCCCATCTCCAACAAGATTCTATCACCTCTCCAAATGGAATCTTTAAGCCAATTCCCTCAACTACACTTTGTCAAGTGCAAATTTACGGGCACTCTAGTGTCCAATCATATTTTACCTTCGAGTCACGAACGACAAAACTCACCAATCTAACTCTTCAGGTTCAAGAAGATTGAACAGGGGCAACTGTTGTACCCCAAAATTTTCCCTCTCATTTATCAAGACTTTTCTCACAAGACTTCTTTGACTCAAGACAAGATTAGGGTTTGGTCAGCTCAAGACATCTCACCTTGCACTGATAACCCAAAACTAGGGTTTGAATTTGCACAAGGATTTTTGGACCATCAAAGCTTCATGTGACTTTCATACATCATTTTGGATCCCTAAGAGTGCTCATTATAAATTTCAAGCCTGGGATTACACTTTTGTTCAGTCAATTGGACAGTTGACCTAAAAGTCAACTGTATTGGGGAAAAAGTCAACCATGGCCAATTTACAGTCAAACTTCATAATTTTTTATCCACATCAACTTTTTATACTCATATGTACCATTTGATCAAGTTTGGATCACAACTCCTCAAGAAGTTTGATCAAATCATCAAAAGGGCAAAATGGTCAAAATTAGGGTTTTGACTGAGAAAGGGCAATTTTTGATTTTTAACCTAGCCAATGACCAATTGAGTTCAAGCATGATTTCAAGGATTCAATGGCATCATCTTGACTCAATTACATGGCTCAAAACATCTCAAGTTCATTGGATTGACAGAAAAGTCAAACTTTGACTTTTTGGTCAAAATCAAGTACCAAGAGTCATAATTCATCAAGATATGTCAAAATGTGAAACTTGTTCACCAAGAAAACCAAATTTGAAAATTAGGGTTTGAATTTGAAAATTTTCATAACTTAGAAATTTTCTAAGTATAAAAATTTTCTTATTTTTTCTCAACTTTACACCACTTTTTCACCATAATGCATTTTGATTCAAGGAAAGTCCCCAACATGAAATTTGTAGAACTCCATGGAATCTACAACTTTTATTCACAAACTTTTCCCTAAATATGCTTGTATCTCAAGTTATAAATTTGTGAATACATGGTCATGAACTTCTTAACTTAGTAAAAATTTGCCCTAATTTAGGCAGGTTTTGGACCCAACTTCATGGCAAGTTTTCATATAGTTCCAAGAGGTATCTTAAAATGAATTTCAAAAATGTATTATAGAGCACATTGCAAGCTTTCCAAAATGTCCAATAACTCTCCAAGATCATTTTTGAGTAGGAAGAATCGAAGGGAGGAAATTGGCATTTTCTCACTTTTTGTTCAAGCCATTTTCATGAAGAACCAAGTTGCAAATCAAACCTATGCTGGCTATCTCATGCTGTACGGGTCCTAAACTTGCTACACACTCCTTAATTAAATGCTTACTCAGTTGACAAAACCTCTATCCATGCTTTTGAACCTTTATCCAATTGATAATTCCACTTATGGCAAAAAGGTTCCATTGCCATTTTCATAAAGGGCAACTTTTGCAAACTTTGTGATCTTGAGCATTGGACCTCTCCCCTTGATACAAGCAAGTACCACAGACCAAAGGCAACTTTTAGGTAAGAAATACCAACCCTAAGCAAGCTGGTACAAGCATGAGAGTTTTGTCTTGTCACTTTGCTTCAAGTACAAGAAAAGTTTGAAAAAGGCTAGGGCTTGTACAGTTGATAGAGAGCTGACTAAGAGCAAGCAAAGCACCAAAAACATTCCAAAACATACAATTTCTACACAAACACATCCAGCATCCATTTGGCTCGTGAGTTTTGTATTTAGATTTTTCAAACATCTTACATACTTGATACCTAGTCAATCCAAACCATCATCCATGTTCTGTAACCTTTGTTTCACCATCTGCCATTGTTAACTTTGAAGCTTGCAGTTGGACTTGGTGAGGGAGTTCTAGCCATTTTCAGAGCAATGTAAGGGTTGGAATAGATCTAGGGAAGCTCAAGGAAGCTCAAGAAATCATCAGGCTTCCATTAAAGTCCCTGCATTTCCATACACGATTCCAGCTGAAGGAGGTAATTTTTCAAACTCTATCTCCTTGTACAGGCAACCTTAGGCCACGATCTGTGAATAAAAAATGTAGTTCTCATCATAACGAAGCTGTACATATCATTATCTTGCATTTATATTACTTGTGCTAAGAGAATTTGGAGTTTGAAATCTCTGAAAATTTTAGGTTAGGATTTAGGGATTTCAAAATTCTCTTTGATCTTTGATAGTTAGATTACATAATTTATATGGTTGGAATCGTGAGTTCAATTGCTACATTTTTCATATTATAAGTTTTCATTTTTATGCAAGCATGAGGAAGTTACAGGTTGAACTGGCCATGGCGTGAGGAAGAAGAAGGCAGGACAGAGACGAGCCTGTATTGGGCTTTTTGCTTCTTGGGTTTTTTGTTTTTGCTATCACTACCACTGATTTGCTATCTCACCCCCTGCTAACTCTTTTCATATTTTATTTTTTTCATTTTTATATTTAATACTTTTAATTATTTTCTTTAATGATAAAAAATCCTAAAAAATAAATTAATTATTTTTACACTTTTATTTTATTTTATTTATTATTTCTCACATAAAAAATATAGTTTATTTTGATAAAATATGATTTATTTTCTTAATAAATTTATAAATATAATCAAATATACTTAAAAATTTTATTTTACATTTCATACTTACGAATACCTATTTTTTGCATATATTTAATTTTTAATATTTATATACAATATTATTTATTTTTTATACAAAAATGCACAAAATAATAATATAGAAACATTATTTTCTTTTAAATAAAAATTAGGGTTTAACCCTTTTTAAAAAATTAAATATTTTTCTTATATTTGTTAGGTTTAATTTAAATATTCTTACATGAAAATAAGACATCAAAAATCTCTTTACATGTACATTACATTGCATTACATTTTAAATATTGTATTATATTTATTTTAATTCGCTCAAATTCGATTTGGTCGTAATAATGTATTTAGCTTTTTATTTGTGCAAATCCCCATTCAAACTTGTATTCCCCCCTCCCATAAAATTGTTGTAATAGCTTAGTATATTTACATTATACAATTTATTGCTTTCATATGCCATGATTAGTAATTAGGGTTTGTATGACAAGAACAAAACAAAGCAAAATAGAAAACCCTAAATACAAGACAAAATCAAAAGTATGAAAAATGATACACTTTGCACACAAGCACCCTTAGGGTTTCTCCCACTTGGTTGCCTAAAACAAAATGGCCATGTTACGCATGCGAAGTATCTTGGCAAAATAAAACAAATATAAGATCATAGTCCCTCGATGACGCTATTCAAAAGTTGCCTTACAAAATGATCTTGGTCCCTCAAAAATGCTAAAATACTTTGCAAACATTGCTAATCATGGTTATACGATGATCCACGCCCGTCCCGTTTACATCCAAAGATAGGGTTGCTTACCAAATCAATGGTAAGCCAACAATGTCAAAGGAATAGAAAATACATAGGAAAGACATTTGAGTAGGTAGATAGCTTCTAGTTACTTGCTCTATTTCAAACAAAATCCTTGCTATTTTCAAAACAAACACATACACATTTCAAAAACATCTTACAAACATTGAAAAAAATTTCAAAAGACAAAACATCTTTGTATACATTCTTACGAACAAGAATCATTACAAAGATTGCCTAAACGAATGGCCTCTTTTACAAAATACTTTCAAAAACACACCAAACACAATTTCAAACAAACAAAAGCAAGTGATCTAAGCAAGTAACTAAGAGCCCATGGAAAACCATGGATGAAAAGGGTGCTAGCACCTTCCCTTTTCATAATCTACCCCCCCGAACTCAAGAAAACATCTCAAAGGTCTTTCCTGTGCTTTTTCACCTTTCCTTTTGGATAAAAGAAAAGTCGGTGGTGACTCTTGCTAACCGCAACATTTGCGATAAAACGCAAAACCTCAAGTCAGTTCTCCCACCGTATCACACATGGTCTTACCATTTTTACCTATTTTTTTACATATTTATTTTGATTTATTTCAAATAAATATAAAATAAATGGTACAAAATAATTGGGAATGGGCCTTGACCATTGGGCTTGTGTTTTGTCTTAGCATGAGGTCCACAAATTCATGCAAGAAGTGACCAGATTCATTCAGCATCAAACATGGCATGAAAACCCAAAAATGGTAATTATTCAAATTTTAATTTTGCTATTAAAATGCATAGTTATGGCTTTGATTCTTGCCTTGTTTCCTTGTCCCCTCCTTATACCCTATAAATACCACTAATGTGAAAGCCAAAAAAATGGGAACACAACCTGAAAAGAACCACACCAATTTGCAAAAATTGCCAAGAATCGTGAATTTTGAAACAACAAGTTCCAGCCATCATTTGGCGAAACCAAGTGTTAAAACATCTTCCTGAGATTTTCAGGACCTCAACCCAGCCATTACTCAAGCCATTCCACATCTGAAACCACATATTCAAATACACTGATCGTAAGTATTTCTCAAAGTTCAATTTGATGATCTAAACATATTTAATAGATTTCATGTGTTTCTTCATGCTAGTGTTGGAGTTTTAGGCAGGTTGGAACCTTTACATGCAAGGTTATACGTGAGATTGGAACTTTCCCATTGTTAGGGAAAAGTTTTAGACGAAGCTTGTTCTTAGTGATACAGGGGTTTTCAGGAAAATCCAAGGCCAAATTTGGAATCAACGCATGATTTTATGAAGTATAGGGTTCTTGCTTTTTCTTTAGCTTTCTTATTTTGCAGGACCATATTTTGAGTTGGCCAAAGATGGTGACCAGAGTGTTGACTCCGGAACCCTGGACTTGTTGACTCTGGCGCGAAGTGTGTTAATTCCCCATTGGCCGGTCAAGGTAGCGTGCGTGTTTTTTTTGAATTTTCAAATAGTTGCGTTGATTTTCTAATATAATTCTATTGTTTGCTTTATATAAATGAATGATGTAGCAGCACAACTGGTAAAGGCGTGTGTATGTGAAGGAAGGGATCTGGGTCCGAATCCCAGGTTCAACGTTTTCCATTTTCTTAATATTTCATACAGGATCCAGCATTCCACATGGCCAAAAGTGTATCATAGACCACCAATTTGAACCATCAGATCATAGCTAATTTATATCCAATGCATGCAAATACGCGGAGCACCATGCACTCTCCAGGAACGTCCATATTGAATCCAGAAGCAAGCTTGGTTTTTCATGTTTGGGCCCAGCAAAATTCCATCAGCACCCCTTGTTTTGCTGAATAACCATAGGCCCATTTGTTTTGTTTTGATTTTTTATTTTTTTATTTTTTTGCTTTTATTTATTTAATTAACCATAAAAATCAGAAAAAGTCACCAAAAATATTAGGTTAGTATTTTTTAATTAAACTAATTTTGTAAATAATTTAGATAAATATTTTAACTATTTTTCTTTAATTTAAAATGAAGTATAACTTAGGATTTAATTAGATTTAATTATTTTCTTTTCATAATAAAAAACATAAAAAGTTTAGACTATTTTCTTAATTAATTTTTATTTTCTAAATAGACTTTAGGATATTTAATTTAATTATTTTTCTTAGTTAAAACAAAAATCAAACAAATAAGTTCTTGTTTACTTAGAATATTTTAGTAGGTTTCTAGACGCTTCTTTATTTCGCGCGCGCATTTTATATTATTATGTATTTGTCTATGGATTGTAATAGCCCTAATTAGGACTTTTGTTTTTTCGCACTTTACTTTTCGTCTATTATTATGTATCTACACCAAAGCCTTGTAATAGCGTAGGAACCTGTATTTCTCGCTTTTACATTCTTGTATGCTTGTACATAATTGCTAGTAAGTAGGTGTGCATGACAAGATTAATCAAATTAACCGTAGATCACTAACCTCAAGATAATATAACTGAAAAAACACACTTCTCACACTTGCATCCTTTGGGTATTCCTCACTCGGTTGCCTCGGAAATGGTCATGTCCCTCGAACATAGGGATATCTTAGCAAAACCCTCGTTATAAAAGTCATCATAAAAGATCATGGTCCCTAAACGTCCCTCGAGTTGCCTTTCGATAAATTACCTTGTCCCTCGATGTTGCCTATATGATGACAGTCCCTTCGAAATGTTAAGATATCTTTACATGTTGCCTTCAATGACCATAGTGTCCCTTTCGATAGTCCCTCAACATCCAACGATAGGGCTACCTACTCACTAATAGTAGGATAGCATTATCTAAAGGGTAGGAGGAAAATAACATCTTTTTTCGAGTAGGTAGATAACTGTTAGGTACTTGCTCAAGAATAACTTTTTCACACTTACACACTTTCAAAAACTACTTTCAAAAACGCTTTATCACACTCTTGAGGACTGATACAAGAGTTACCATAAAGCAAACAAAAAACTTTCAAAACACAAACAGTTTTCAAAAATGAGCAAGTACCTAAGAGCTCGTGGAAAACCACAGATGGAAAGGGTGATAACACCTTCCCTTTCCATAATCTACCCCCCTTACTTAGAAAATCTCAAAAAAAGGACTTTTTATGTTCTTTTCACCCTTTCCTTTGTTGGATAAAAGAAAAGTCGGTAGTGGCTATTGCTTACCGTGACATTTGCGAACAAAAAACACAAACCAGTATTAAAAGTCGGTTCTGCCACAATATTACACCATAAGCTCTTCTTCTCAAGCATGTGTGTCTGATGTGACTTTTCATCAAAAAATCAAGAAACTACTTCAACAAGAACTTCACCGATCGTCCTCTCATCATTCCTTAATATTTTGAGTTCTTTGAAACCTTCAATCAAGCAGGTCTAAGGAGCTTCATTTGCAACAAACCTGCAAAGGAGTTTGTAATCTCTAGTGCAAAGATGGGGTAATCACATATTTCGTACATAAAACACCCCCATAAACTAACACAGGGTAATCACTTATATGGTACATAAAACACCCCCACAAACCAACATGATTCGTTTCAGAATGATTTTTCTTTACTCACACGCTTTCTGGAAAACTTCTCAGAAGGTCACCCATCCTAAAATTGTTTCAAGCCAAGCACGATTAACTGTAGAGTTCTTATGGAACAGGCTACCAAAAAGAATATGTGTCTTGTTGGTATAGGTAGTACATATCAATCCTTATAAGATATCTTTCACAAGCAATTCCAAGCATTCCATTAAACTCCTGAAGATCCCAGGAGTCGTTTCGAGTCTTTTAACAAGCTTGAGACATCTCAGAACATGCTCTCTCAAGAACACTGGTTGGGTAACTTTTCCAAATTCTAAACTTCTATTTTATGCATTGTTAACTAATCTTGTGTCTTCATGTATGTTTATGATGATGTTTAGAACAGGTCGTGACCATTACATGGAGTTTTATAACGTCCAAATCTTGGTTGGCCATTGATGAACTGATTCACACTGCATGCATTTTTTAGTTCCACTTATTTCCAACTTTCTTTCTTTACATTTTCTTACTCATTTAATTAATTTCTATTAAATCAAAAAAATCTATAAAAATATAATAAAATTAGATTTAGACTTTTAATAGGTTAATTTAATTTTTGACAATATTTTTCTTAATTAATTAATTAGACATAGGTTTTTTTTATAATTAATTAAGTGTTTAATTTAGGTTTAAAATCTCTTTATTTTATCATTCAAATCAAACAAAAAAATGCGCAAAAAAATAATTTCTAATAATGTAGATGTTAAGACTTTAAAAGATAATTTTTCCGAACATTCTTGTTTACTTTGACATTTATTTTATTAGAAACATTTTATAGGTCGCACGAGTTTTTTTGTAATAGCTTAGCGTTTAAATTCCCACAATGTTTTAAATATTATAAATCTCCCGAAGCCATGTAATAGTTGTAGGTTTTTACTTTCTTGTATTTTATTTTCTTGCATTTATGCTTTATATGCTCTGTATATATGTAACTGTTAGTTAATAGGATTGTATGGCAAGATAATAATCAAACGCTAGAAAACCCTAATGAAAGATAAAATAACTGAATTAACACCCTTGCACACTTGCACCTCTAGGGTAACCTCCCTCTGTTGCCTTCGAAAAAACAAAAAGTCATGTTCCTAGAAAGTGGGGACGCTTAAGCAAAGTCCCTCAAATCAAAGATCATAGTCCCTCAATGACCCTTCGACATTGCCTTTGGATGAATGATCTAGTTCCTTACAAAATTTCTAAAGCATCCTTACAAGTTATCTTCAATGATTGTACGATGACCCTTCGTCTGTCCCTTCACATCTAACGATAGGGTTTCCTACTAACTAATGGTACGGATAGCACTATCTAGAGGAGGAGGAAAAGTACAATAATGAACTTGAGTGGGTAGATAATTTTAATTGATTGCTCACAAAAACAAAAACATATCACACTACACTCTCAAAAATATTTTCAAAACACTTTATACACATTCTTGAGGACCGATACAAGAATCATTACAAAGTTCGCCTTACATTGAGATTTTCAAAATATTTTCAAACACACACAAAAAACAAATTTTCAAAGTGAGCTAAGCGATTAAGAGCCCGTAGATAACTACGGATGAAAAAGATGCTAACACCTTCCCTTTTCATAACCTACCCCCCGAACTCAAAAATCTATCAAAGGTCTTTCCTGTTCTTTTCACATTTCCTTATTGGATAAAAGAAAATTCGATGACGACTCTAGCTATCCACAACAGTTGCAATAAAACGCTAAAAAGTCAGTTCTCCCACCGTATTACAGGTGTCAAGCTGACCTGGAGGTGAACGTCGATGTAGGAAGACACATGGACAAGGCATCATTAGTCTCTCTTACCCTAGGGGTTTAGTCGACCAAGCATGCTCGAAAGTATCCGTTATGACGAGTAGAGAGGTGCTTACAGGAAGAGATGGTTCTGGCCATTTCTGGGTGGTTGTCCTCGTGCAGTTGGCAGGATGAGGACCAACCTGTTTGAGCGGGAAAATGTGGTCTTGTTGATCCTAGGGCTCAACCGACCACGACTCCTCGATGTTGTGTGACTTTTATAACGAGCAGAGGGGTGCTCACAGGAAGAGATGGTTCTAACCATTCCTAGATGACTGCTCTATGTGTGGCTGAAAGGATGAGGACCGACCTATTTGAGTGGGTAGATGTAGTGTTGATGATAGTGGTGGTCTTGTTGGTCTTGGGGGATAACCGACCATGTGTCCCTTGCAGAGGGGTAAAAGGGAAAAGGTGTATTTACCTTCCTTAATTGATTGGGTCAAAGCTATTAGGTCATCTTGGATGTAGAAATGGATTAGGCCATGCCTAGGCATTTGGCCAGACCTGAACAATATCTCTAACAAGTATCTAAGATTTAAGGACTCGTTTTAGAAACCTAACATATTACTAAAATCCAGAGATACAAAGTGTGTTTATAATTATACGAAACATCAAATGAGGTATATATTATCAAGAATATGAAGGAAGAAATATCAATGAAAATATATTAAGATGAGATCACAAAGTAAAATTCAGACTCATATGAAGAATCAAGTGAAGAGGAAAACCTTTGTCTTATGAATAATCTTAAAGATTATAAGGAGGTTTTGTTACAATCGATTGACTAATTTTGCAGGCAACTTATTGATCAAGATGTCTTAGACATGTTGTGTGACATCATGGCATATGTACTGCTCAACCTATGTTATAGAATCGCTTATGCATTTGGTTAGAAAACATGTTTCAATTCTAGTATGATCAGAAGACTACTTTTAGAAGAAGTTTGTTAATCTAAATCAGTTTGAAAAAGATTTTATTAAATCATAATCCATAATGGTTGAAGTAGATTTTATTGGATTTTATTTAACTAAAATATTTAGATTTGATTTTAAAAAAAATTGATTGGATTTGCATTGAAAAAATGATTTAATTAGATATGTTTTGAAGGGAGATTTCTTTCAGTTTTGTTTAGTCCAAGATTTTGCTTAAATTGATATGCAAATATATTGATTGAAGATTTAATTAAACAAATATTCCATAAAAATATTTAATTATATTTTTTTAATTACAAGATTTGAATTTACATTTAATAAGAAGATTTCCAATCTCTATTAAAGAAAATTTTAATTGTATTTCAGTTTTAAAAGAGTTTGTGTTCTAAATCCTTTACTTGAGAGTTTAGAATTATTATTTTTATTAAGTAAAGTAAGTATTGGAATTATTTATTAATGAATATTCAGAATTGGATGCGTGAAGATACAAAAAGTAAGATGTTAAGCACAATGTCCCAGATATTGTGTCTCAAAATATTCGCTTGAAGCGCAAGATAAATTGAAGTACATCTCTTCATTTTAAGATTTGTTTCTTTTTTTGTTCTAACAGAGATATAAGTGTGTTAGAATGTGTTTGGATTAAAGATGGTAATTGGACCCATCCCCATTGGATATACTTAAAATTACCCATAATGTGTAGAGTAAAAATTTGCAAAATGGGTATGACCATGGGCATCAATTACCTATTAAAATTAGCGGGTATGAACGCGGACACGAGTTGTAACACTCCAAAATTTATAATTAATTAATTAATTAATTGTGAATATTTGTGTGATATATGACGATATGTGGTGGGACATTAGTGAGAGATATACAATAATTAGAATTATTTAGAATTAAATAATTTAGTTTATATTATTTAGAGTTATAATAATAATTAAATAAGATATGAAGGTGAAAAGGAGAATAAGAGTGTGATGGTAATAGTATGATGATAATTGATGGCATAAAGAGGATAACATAGAAAGGGTCTAAAGGGTAACAAATAAAAAGAAAAAATAAGAGAGATATGATTTATTTTGTACGATCGTAGAATTTGGGAGAACGTGAAGAGAGGTTAGGGCTTACAGAGAACTAAGAAGAGAACTCCGTAGAACGCGAAGGAAGAGAATCAAATTGCTAGGAATATGAGGTATTGGGTGTAATCAGATTTATTATGATCGATAGAGGGTTTAAGTAGATGTAGGATTTTGTTTGTATGATGTGTAACGCCCAATATTTAATTAATTATTTAATTAAATATTTTTGAATATTTATCCGATTAAATTTTCGAAGTTGTGAAATATTGATTTAAGTTGTGTCATTCTTAGTTGAATTAATTATTTGATTAAGTTGTAGGATTAATATTGAATAATATTATTATTATTTATGTGGGTCTATTTTAATGTTAGAAGTAGTAGAAAGGGAGGTGTAGGAATTTAAGCCCAACAAGGCAAAATGAGAATAATAGTATAGTAGTTATATTATAATAGATATTTAGAAATAATAGGAAAATAGAAGTAACAGTAGAGAGAAAGAAGAATAGGTTATGGCAGAAGAAGAAAATAAGAGTTTTTGAAGAGATACGTAGAAGTGCAAAGAGGAGGCAAAGCTAGGTGCAATCGGAGAGTTAGAGCAACCTTCAATCTAAGGTAAGGGTGGGGTTCTGACTCTATAATAGATTATACAACGAATGGTAAGGGTGAATTCTTACATGATTATCGGGGTTATATGATAATGTATGATGAGTAGAAACATGTTTAGGTTGAAATCCCTAATTTTTATAGTTTTGACATTGTTAGGTTTTGATGAGCAATCTTTGAATATAATGGATAATTGTGATTGATTATGATTGACATGAGGGATAGGGGATAGGAGTGCTTAACTTTTGATAGGGATGATGATTTTGATGAATTATATATTTTATTGAGTAGTAGAATGTTTATTGATTTTATTGGTGTTATTTTCGAATGATTTAATGTATATGATTCTAAACTATATTCTTATGGTGGCCTAGATAAAGCTTTCATTATTTATATGTATTGCTTCGCTAAAAGGGACGGATACACAGTAGCGATTCAATCCATTCATATACACATAATACTTTAGTTAGTACACTTCTAGGTAATGTAATGTCAGTTGTTTTATATATATATATATATGGACATAGATATTGCTTCTGCTTCGTTACAACTTATAGATCGATGAATATATTAGTTCGTTGTGATATATAATTATAGTATTAGTATATAAACAATCTGATAGTTATTAATATACTGATAGAGTTACTAATATATTGTAGCAGCAAAATTATATAAATATTAGTATATACAATTTAATAGGATCACTAATATTCTGCGTTTATCATTCTTACGTTTTTGATAGAATAATAAGTTGGATTGTAACGGCGAGAATCACATTCCAGGTTTTACTAATATGTAATAATAATAGTAATAATAATAAATTAGTATTATTAGTAAACCAATTTTGTAGAAGTTATGAATTAGAGATAAGTATTTGGACAAATAGTTAACTTGGGTTAATTTCAATTTCGATAGAGTTGTTAAAATTGTTAGAGTTGTCAATAGAGTTGTTAAAGTTGTCAATAAAATGGTCATAGTTGTTTTGAGTTATTACAAGTCATATTTTAATTGTTTCCCGTAATTCTAACATGTTTAGAGTTGTCAGTGTAAGACGCTGTGTGTTATATATTTGTTGAACAATGCGAATTTGCTGGTGATGTCGTATCTTGTTGAACCGCCTCTATTTATGGGCAAAATATTAAGTTGTGGGCTTATGGCCAATGTTAGTTTGTTGTTGCATTGATATGGAATTTTGTTGTTACTATCCTGACATTCATATTGGATTGCATACATAGCATATCAAGTTGAAGGTGATGCTCGGTAAGTTGATATGAATCGGTAAATTAAGTTAAAGGCTTATGCCTTGTTGATGTCTCTATTAATTTCCAGATTTCTAAGTTGAGAGTTTTTCTCCATTGGTACCACATGCATGTGCATTGTAACGAGTGACATTCTGTGTTGCATATTTAACATGTTGTGTTGTTGACTTGTGATGATTGATGTTGGTTGAAAGTTGTGAAGCGGTGATTTTATATAATCTGATCTAATAAATTTTTTATCATACACTCAATTATATGGTTTGATATTTCATCCCTTTTGTTTGAATGTTGCCCTCTGTTGGTAATATGCAGGTAATCAAGAAGGGTAGTTTTCACCTTCGTTAGTTCAAGTCAGTGTTGTCGCTCTGATACATAGTACTCGGGGGAATGAACGCATGTTTTCTTTATTGTTGGTTTTCATTATGTTGCTGAATTTTTAAGTTGTTTTCATTAAAGACTTGTTGTCTTAAAACCGTTTTGAGTTGGACAAGATTTTATGGTGTTTCCAGTTGAATTTGTGAATCTGCTACGTAGCAACAAAAGTTGTTTTATTTTTAAAGACTAAACAGGTTGTTATCGGTTCATCCGAATTTTATGTGTTATGTATTTGAACTATAGGTGATTGGATGTCGTTGTTTCCAAGTTGAAAGTGTGGAATTAGATTTGTTTGCTGGAAATTTTATAACTCTGATTTTATATAATTCATTGGGTAGAAATGGGGTGTTACACTAGTGGTATCAGAGTAAGTCGGTCCGTTCGACCAAGTTGTTGAGTCAGTAGAGTAGTGTGATAGTTCAATATTGTCGATGTGTTATTTATTAGTATGTGCCATGTGTGCGACACACTGTCGGTACTTGTTTGCTTTTCCAATCGATTGTATGTTGGAGTTGATTTGAAGATAAGTAGGGGAGAAGCTTTGCTTCTCGAATATGTTTTGGTTGTAAGATGTTAGTTCAGTATGTTGTTGATGGCAACAATGCAAATATTGTTGAAGTTTTGTTGTTTCCCGAATCCGAAGGTAACATGGATTCAAGATTTTGTTTGTTAATCAAGTTGGAGTGTCTTGAGGGAGGATGATCAGACATTGTTGATGTTTACTTCTCGAAGGATGAGGAGAAATGTAACGGTTGTTGATATACGAGTATAGTGTAAATCCCTGGTGTTTCTGAAGGTGATTGTTAAGTAATAAAGATAATTTTTAGAAGATGTAATTTAGAAAGTTGTGATGTTTCAGCGCTGTTGGTGGACTGTGAAGTTGTCGGTTTGGATAGCTCTTGCGTTATATGTTAACGTTTGAATGGTGATAGAGTGATAGACTGTTGTAGACCTTGTTGTGGGATCCTTGTGAGTGATTGTAAAAGTTGTTGAAGTTGTTAGAATATTTTGAATTGCGAGTCAGAGTCAGAAATGCAAGGAGATGGGGATGATTTCAAGAATGGTAAGTGTTGGTACTGGTACAAAGAAATTGTGTTCTGATGTTATTGTAAGGTGTGTAATAGTATGTCGATGCATGACATCGGTGTTCGCATTTTCGGATCTTTGGAAATTCATATCTTGTGTTCTTAGTATCGAATTGATGTTACGTTTGAACCTATGAGGAGATAAAAATATATTTTATCCTGTGAAAGTGTTTTCAAATATGGTAGATGCATTCCTATATGGAGGGACTCTGAATTCGGTTACGAAACTAGAGGCTTTTTGGGCATAAATGGTTATTATCGTAGTTGTTCGAGACGAGGTCAAGCGTAATATGTCGTTAGCGAATAAGTTGAGAATTGAGATGTTTGTTGGAAGCGTTGTAGCGGCAAGCAACAAAGGTTTTAGAAATATTTATCCGGGAATTTATCGTGTCCATAGAGATTGGTTATTGAATTTTCGTTTGACAAATATCTCGTTAATGAGTTTGGGGATAAATGGGTTTGTAAAGAAAATTTTATCCACAAAAAATAAATGTAAATAAAAGTAAAAACTAAGGAAGAACTTATAAAGCCTCCATATAATCTACTTATCACAGACTTAAATCTATCGACCAATTACATTCAACCTAACAATACTCATCAATGTCACTACGTATCACTCACAACCTAAGTCATTTCTAACCCAAATCGAGAGACCAACTGTATCACCAAGGAAATGATCTCTCTACCTCCTCAACAACACAGAAGACAACTATGTAATCGCATTGAAGATCTCTCAGCATAGCACAACCATACAAAGGAATTAAGCTCTGATACCTAAGTAGATGTCAGCTCTAAATCTATCTTTAGAGTTCAGAAATTAACAAATAATCATCCTAGATAAGAATCTAAGCAGTATATGTCTATAACAACTCAAATCTCTAGCACAGAGCAAAAATCTAAGACAACAATCCATAAATATTTGTAAAGAAAGTTTAATATAACGCCATGGGCGACAAATATACATGAGTTCAAAGTAAAGATACATACAAAACCCAAAAAAAGAGAAATACATAGGGAGGAGAAGAGATAAACCACAAATCTTCCGGTTTGTTAGCGTCGGTCAATGAGAAATCCACCTCTAATCATCCATAAATAAAGTCCTAGTGTTGTTATCTAAGTTAATCCACTACAAAATGAGGTGGGTGGAGTTGAGAGAACAAAAATCTCTCCCAAAACCAACATCAAACAAATGAAACAAAATGAAAGATATAACAAAATTTTGATCCGCACGCGTCGCTCGGCGACATAAAAGCATCGCCCAACGATAGTTCCTATATACAAGGCCCAGACTGTGCCACGTCCTCAAATGAAACAAATATCTTCCATCGCCTGGCGATCACAATTCCTCGCCCGACGACTCTTCTTATTTTCTCCTGGCGACGCATCAGCTAAGCAAGGCAGGGAATTCATCAAAGTTGGTCTTCAAAATTTTTCCCGGTGGCGCTACCTTTCACCCGGCGACGCATGACAGGAAAGCAACTTTTGTTGCTTTTTCTGCATAAATTATTCTGGCTCCAATCTTGGCCTTATTCCTTTATTGATCCAAAAATTCATCTTGGAGCTTTATTCCTATTGCTCCAACAATGCTCAAATACCTACAAAATAAATACAAAACTATCAAACAATACACTTTATACAAGAAAATGCATTATACACAAACTAAACGTATTTACACAAAAGTCGGGTTTATTAAACGATATTAACAACAAAGAGTCAATAAGTGCAACAAAAAGTATATACAAAATAACTACACTTTTCACTTATCAAACTCTCCCCAACTTGAATCATTGTTTGTCCTCAAACAAAGTCAAATAACCTAAATAACAAAGAAACAATAATCAAAGAGTCATGAATCAACAAGTTTTAAAAACTGAAAACAAATGCAATGATTCAAATAAAAAATGATACACACGAAGTAACATACTTACCACTAAACTATGACGATAACACAAACATAAAACAATTTCTAAATACAAAGAATATGCCAAACATTCTAAAATAATACTTGGTCACAAATGAATCACACCTAGAAAACATAATCATCGATAAATGAAAAACACATAAAAATGAGGTATTTTCACTCATCCAACAATCTTGCAAACAATAGACTAAATTATGTATTCATCCAAAAATTTACATTGAAAATACAAAAGCAATAATCTCAAGGGCTTTCAAGGTTTTAATGTGGCTTGGTTAATAAACAAGTGATAAGTCCTAAAGCTAATCGAAACAAAAAATTTCCTAAACCTAAGGGAGTAATTACTTCCACAAAGTTTCAAACAATAGAATTTCAATCAAATTTCTTCTTCATCCCAAATTTCAAACCAACACATATCACTTATTCAACACAACATTATTCCATACTCTTTTTGTTTTTGTTTTTCAAAGCTTTTCTATTTTTTCCTTTCTTTTTCTATCACTTTTTTTTTTCATTTCTTTTCTCACTTTTTTTCTTCTTTTCAACCTCATAGCAATCAACCAATAAATACACAATCATTTTTATCCCCATCTTAAATTCAACCATATATTAAAGTGAATACTCCCTACTTTACAAGGCAAGGTAAAAATTCAACTATAAGTCATAGTTAAGGGTTCAAGAAAACAAGGAATCAATATCCATACAAAAAGGGAAACTAAATACTCATAGACAAGCATTTAGCAAATACAACATGGATATCGACAAAAAGCTCAAAGGGGTTACTAATGATCACACACTCACAAGGTGAATTGACTATTTGTATAGGTAGTTATGCTCAAAATAGAACAAAAAAATGCCTTGATCACTTTCTTGCATTCATACAATCAACACAAAACAAAAGATTAAGCATAATAAAATCCAGTTAAAACAAGAATTATAGCCTCCATCATATGTGAATAATGGAAAGCTACCTCACAAAAAGGGTAGGAACTAAAGTGATTCACAAATGAACAAGTATACAAAAGAATGAATGGCATAAAAATTGTAAAAAGTATAAGTATCATGAATATGCTAAAGTATAGAAAACGATAAACACATACCTCGAATGTGTACAAAACTTTAACAAAATCATTACCATGCATTCGCAAGTCGAAAAGATCAAACTTGACAAATCACCTCAATATTGTACAAGTTACCAGACTAAAACTTGAGTGCAAACAACAACAAAAGAATTAGAAAAATAATACTCCTACAAAAATTTTAATGTACAAAATTTACAATATATACAACGAACAAAACTCCTCAAGCTAAACACGACAAGCTTTTCGAAAACACAAATTGACATAACAAAACAAATACAAATAACGATATGAAAATCGGGTGAAAAAGAATTAACAAGTTTTGAAAAGTGAAGATTTGAAATTCAAAACATTTCCTTATTTCAACTTGTTAAAGTACAAATCACCACACATATACACAAATACAAACAAACATGCTTGTTTTACGTTGTAAGCTCGACACATTTATTATGCGAGCTAGTAACCTCCTCTCATCATGCCATGGTATAGTCACACCGCACAAACCTAAAGAAAGTGTCCTAACAATCACACAACAAACGTTACAAAAACGAGACAATTCACAACAATACGTGAAAACGCATATATGCACAAATATCATATACAAGTTAATGTACAATTTATATACAACATATATATTAATTACAAAACTAAAAAAAAATTATCGTAATGCAAAATCAATAGAACCAATCCCCGACAACAGCGCCATTTTGTTGGAAGCGGTGTAGCGTCAACCAACAAAAATTTTGGAAATATTTATCTGGGAATTTATCGTGTCTACAGAAATTGATTATTGAATTGTCGTTCGACAAATATCTCGTTAATGAGTTTGGGGATAAATGGGTTTGTAAAGAAAATTTTATCAACAGAAAATAAATGTAAACAAAAGTAAAAACTAAGGAAGAACTTATCAAACCTGCATATAATCTACTCATCACAAACTTAAATCTATCAACCAATTACATTCAACCTAACAATAGTCATCAATGTCACTACATATCACTCACAACCTAAGTCATTTCTAACCCAAAATCGAGAGGTCGGCTGTATCACCAAGGAAATATTCTCTCTACCTCCTCAACAACACAGAAGACAACTATGTTGTAATCGCACTGACGAACTCTCAGCACAACACAACCACACAGAGGAATTAAGCTCTAATACCCAAGTAGATGTCAGCTCTAAATCTATCTCTAGAGTTCAGAAACTAACAGATAATCATCCTAGATAAGAATCTAAGCAGTATATGTCTATAACAACTCAAATCCCTAGCACAAAGCAAAAATCTAAGACAACAATCCACAAAGATTTATAAAGCAAGTTTAATATAACGCCATTGGAGATAAATATACATGAGTTCAAAGTAAAGATACATACAAAACCCAAAAAAAGAGAAATACATAGAGAGGAGAAGAGATAAACCACAAATCCTCCGGTTTGTCAGCGCTGGTGTTTCCAGTGATTTCTGGTAAACAACCGCTAGTCTTCCAAACTATCGAATAATCTTTCTTAACGTTATTCAATCTCTCTGGTAACTCACAGGATCGACTAGATTGATCCTAGGACTCCTTGGATATTAAGGTTACTCTCACAATCGAACAATTATTCATGGTTGCTATTGTACAAGTGTTTGGTTTATTTCGATCCCTCTCTCTAAGAGTCTAAAAATGTGGTCAAAATGTATATGAAAACTAAGTTATACGAATAAATGCTAATTGTAATGCTGATTGTAGGGACATATAAAACTGCATAAAAAATGAAGTAAATGGTTTCGACTTACAAAACGTTTAAAATAAAAGGTTTCTGGAATGTAGAAGTTTAAAATGTGAAGAAAGCGTTTAATGCAAGAAATCTGTAAATGATTTTAAGTGAAAGTATGCGCTTGAAGAACAATACTTGAAAGTAAAGGTATTGAAAATGTAACAGTTCTCTGAAATATAAAGTGCTCGAAATATAAAGAAAACAGTAAAACATAAAACTTTGAGGAAAAGACTTTGAAATGAAAAGATAGTAAATAAGAAAACTTGCAAATGTTATTCGACAAAAAGAAAAGAAGAAAATATTGGAAATGGTAAAAAGGCTTTCATTAAGTTAGAAATACATGGTGCTACCATACATACATTTCTCTTGCATTCGTTTCCCTTGCCATGTGGTAGTTTGAATGTTATTGAGTATTTTGTATAACAGATATGACACACCGAAATCCTAATACTAAGACTTCTATTTATACTAATTCGACCCTAACGGTCTCGCTACAGGATCATGCCACGTTTCGAACATGCAAGACAATGCTTCTTTCATCTTTCCACGTGTCCCCAAATGCTCCAACACATAACTTTCAAACTTTGAAAGTCCCGCTTCTATTTGAATTTTAAATGCTTTTGGTGTCTCTCTATTTCGAGCGTTCTTCCCAAACATAGCCTTGCTGTTATTTCGAGACTCCTTTGGATATGTTCCCATAATTACCGTTCGAAGCTTCAAGCTTTGACACACTTATTCGAAACACTGCTTCAGCAACTTCGAAATATGGCGTTTAATTCCATTTCGATCAGAACTTTTAACTCTTTTGGCTTCTAAATAACTTTATCAAAATCTTCAGCCAACAAATTGCCCCTTTAAAATATGTATTTCGATCTCTTTGAGAAATACCTATTTTAATCATTTATACAAGATTTTGATAGGATTTTCGAATCATCGTAACATTTAATGCATTTGACTCCAGTCACATCAATCATAGCACCTTTTGGGTTCCTTAACCGCCCAGAGTCACTTCACAGCGTGGTGCAGTTATAAGTAATGATTATTCTTTAAATCACGCCTATTACCTATATCAACTTCACGCCACCTCTTCATCACACCAACCCATGATCTCCACGTATCACACCTTTACTCGGTGGATGCTTAATCTTCTCATTATAAAACATCAATTTAATCTTCCTTTTTCTTTTTTACACTCTAAACCTTTCATACTCTGGATTTTTACTCTTCTTCTCTCATCAAACAATCTAAGCTTTCAAACAACAAAAAATGTCTTCTTCCACCTCATCCCAACTCAAGAAAGTCTCCAAGAAGAAAGGAAAAACTACAGGAGCAACTATGGAGAGTAAAATCGTCACCATTCAAGGCCAATCTGCTCTTGCACCTCAAATGATTTCCAAAGAAAAAGAAATGCTGTACGCATCACAGGTACTCATCCCTACCCATGTTGTTGGTAAGAGGTTAGCCTTAAATGGCCCTCTTACAGTTTTTGAAGTATTAAAGTACACCAGGACAATTTTTCCCATCTGTTATAACTTCAAACCCTTATTCAACAAAATGGATGCCCCTAGGGCAGTAGAATCTCTTAGTTCGAATACCGTAGAAACCCCAACTGTTCCTCCCAAGGACCCATTTATTTTGGATTATGTAAAAAGCAATTTTAAGCCATTTCGATCTTGCCCTACTTCTGATATTGCTTATCAAAATTGGTTCACAAAAGTAGAAGCCAAGAAATCCCAGCAATGGGAAGAATTAGGCATTTATAACCTCATTAAACTATCGAAACCTGGATTCACCTATAGCCATCCTCTGCTGTTTGCGTCCCTTTATTTCTGGGATAGTACCTACAACACTTTCCATCTCCCAGGTGGAATGATTACCCCAACCTTCTTCGATATAGCGGCCATTACTGGGTTGTCGCCAGTGGGAGAAACTTATGTTCCTGACAATGAAGAGCACTCCAGCATAATTGACTTCGAAGTCAAGTTAGCCAGCTTTTCCAAATTTATCAGCCATTATCATGCTGAAGGGGACAATGTGTCTGACATAGAGCACATTGCATTCTTAACCCTGTGGCTGTCTAGGTACGTTTTCTGCAGTAGATCCCTGCAGGTAGCTAGTAGGTTCATTCCTCTAGCTAGGGATTTACATGAAAATCGCAAAGTGTGCCTAAGTGAATTACTCTTAGTTGACCTCTATGAGAGCCTGAGGTCAGCCGTTTCGAGTCTCAAATCCCACACCTCTAAAAACATTCTATTAGCTGGCCCATTTTGGTTACTCCAACTATGGCTAAATGCCATGTTCGAACCTTCTTTATCAACCGCCAACACCATAAATGCGCAAGATTCGGAAATAAGTGATAGGATAGTCGAAGGCACTAGGCTTCGAAGACTAACTCCTAATGATGACAAGGATGACTTCAAGGTTCAATTCTCGAAGTACATCATGATACTCTCTAAAAGGCATAAGTTCGAAGAGAGCATGGCGCCTTTTGCTTCGAGGGCTCATGGACCTTCTTGGTTCACCATGGCTCTCTCAGAAGCCATCAAGAGCAAGGAGATCCAAGATGTATGGAGAGCTTTCTTGCTTCCTGGACTCATCTCTTCAAGGATAACCCCAGCTAAGAACCAAATTCTTCTCTTTGCCTACCAACCAAACTTCGTTTCGAGGCAGTTTGGCTTATGCCAACTAATTCCTGAACCTTTGTTCCAAACTGAGAGCGCCATCACATCTGGTCGAACTTTCAAGGCAAGGGAAGCCAAGATCCAGCAAGAACAATATCAAGGCTTTGCCCAATTTGAGCTGATAGCCTTCGAACCTACCCATCTCGCGGCTAAAGGATTTCTGGAGTGGTGGATTAAGTTTTATCAAACTTGTATATTCGATACACTTACAATTCGACAGAAACTAATTGATGCCTTCGATGTGCAGGTACCAGCAAAGAAAGGTATGTTTACTCATGCCAAAGAGATAAAAGCTTTTCAAAATTATTTTGAAACTACTTACGACCCCACGCGCTTGGACTCCACTGTGCATCAAGCAGCTGAGACCTTGAAGGAAAAATTTAAACAAAAAGTTTCTAAGCTAAAACTTCCTTCAGGGCTGTCACCTGAGGATAGGTATAGGTTGGCATTCGAAATGCATCCACCTAAATTTCCCAGATTACCTACCTCAGAACTGGCTCTGGCTTGGTTTCCCCCATATCCGTGGTGGTTTACTTGCAAAGAGATGTTCAAATATCTTCAAAGGAAACCAAAGCCATCTGAGACTGTGACATGGGCTCGATACTGGCTTCATGATTTCCCAGGACACCTTCGATACGACCTTTCTGCCATGTCAATTAAATCTGATCAAGGCACAGGTGCGAATGCTTGGGAAAAATCCCAAATGTCTCTTATTTTCCATATCTTTAACCTTTGCTTTAATTGTTTTGATTCTCAGCTATCAGGATAAAGACCGCTGCCTCGAAATCGAAGGAAGGGAGTTCCTCTCAAGCCTCCATCGAAACCACCGAAAAAGCTAATCCACCCGAAACAACTACTACTGCTGCAACCACAACGACAACAATAATGCCAACAACAACAAGTGCCCCAATTCCAACGGTAATCACTTAGTTTTTTATGTTTCGAATTTATTCAAGCTTTGTGGTTTATATCTAACTTTGTTCAAATCCTTTCAGACCAACAAGCTTCCTCCTACTACTCCTAAGAAGCGGAAATTAAGCACTACTGGGGAAGACCCCAAGGCTGGAGGAAACTCAAATACTGCTTCGAAGAAGAAGCTAAAGAAAGATACTCCTAAAAGCACTGTTCCGACTAGTGTCTCTGGACTCGATTCCAGGGATGCTGCTCCCTTACCTAAATCCAAAAATCCACCTTCGACCTCCAACCCAACGTTGGAACGCATAGCTAGTAACCTCTCCTCTGAGGGTCCACAGGTAAATCGAACTTCTTCTAAAAAATGTTTAACTTCTTATTACCTTGGTGAATGTTTTTCTTTAACATTCTGCTGCTCTTTGCAGGACATTTTGAATCCCACTTCTGCCATTTCGACCTCACCATCCAGAGCTGCTGCTCCGCTTAACTCCTCTCCTCAATGAGATTCCAGCAACTTGGTCCAAAACAAAGGTTCTTCGAATGTGGCGGTTTTGGCTGGAACTTCTGAACAGCCAGATGACCAAGGTACCTCCATTCCTCTGAAAGAGGTGAATGAAACGATAATTCAAACGTCTGCAGAGGATTCACAAAGGGTTCTTCAAAAGTCCCCTCTTGAAACTCTTCAAGAGGACCCAAAGGATACTCAGACTGAAGAAGAAAAAGCTGATTCTGGGCAAGGAGCCGAAGAATCTGCAGACGAAGAATCTGAGGAGGAAAACGCCAATGACGAGGAAAACGTCAATGATGGTTCGACTGCCGGGACGGAGTCTAACGCAAATAGCGGCGAAAGGGATGGTATCGAAGTGGTAGATTTGGACGAGGATGAAGAAGACCAAGAGCACGAAGAAAATGAAGGGGATGGTGATGCAATCAACGAGACCCTAGAGGTTGAAACAAATGTGGTTCCCCTACGCGTGGAATTCCCCCAATCCTCTCCGTCTCGAATGACTGACGAGGAACTGGCACTTCTGAGGCGAAATGACCCCATTGGGTATATGAAGGCAAAGTTGGCTCAAAGGGACGTTCCACTCGCTAGGGCTGGCACAAGTTCAACCAGCTATCCTCTTCCCACAGATGAAAGAGTTGTTCTTCTCAACAAAATTAGGAGAACTATTCTCAATGTGGATATATTCGAAGTGCTTAAGCAAGATAGTACTGCTTGCTATACTATGAAGGAGCTGCTCACAAAGGTTAATCTTTCCAACTGCTCCTTGCCAGTTAGTACTCTCTTGTTTGATCTTCAGAATTTGCTGGACAACGTAACTGGCTACCTTCTCCAAGACGAATCTGCTGCCAAGAAGGTTCACGAGAAACGCATTGCCATGGATGCCGCTTATGAACAAGCTTCGAAACTTTCTCAAGAAGCTGAGGATCAAGCTATGCATCTGAAGCAGGCGAAAACTGAATATGAGGCTCGAGCTGAGTCCATTCTTATTTGGGAAAGGCAGATTCTGGAACTTCAGCAGAAAGTTAAGGAGGCTAAGGAACAACAACTAGCCTTCGAAGCTAATCCTGCAGGTAACCAATTCGAAGAGCTTCTCAACCAGGGGCTTGTAGAAATGGAGACTGCAGAACAACTCAAAGGAGAAGTGGCAACCTTAGAAGGTGCCAGGCGGTTCGCTCAGCAAAGACTAGAGACATTTCGAAGCACCTTTAATCGATTGAAAAATAATGTTTATTTCTAGATTTTGATGTTTATCTGACTATAACTTTGGTTTCTTACATGTAATATTCGAACAACGCCATTTTGGCATTCTATCTTGCCATCTTGGCTTTTATAATATTTTGTTTACGTTGTTACTATTCGAATCTCCCGCAGGCTTGGCTTATATTTCTTTAAATATTTCCCATTAACCTTTAGGACACGTTTATCATCCAAGAGTTCTTCGACTTCGTATGCATTGTTTGAGAATACTTTTAATATTCGAAAAGGTCCTTCCCAATGAGGTGACCATTTACCTAATGCTTTGTTCTTCTTATCCATAGGCAATATGACTCTCCAAACCAAGTCATTAATAACGAATACTTTTTTCTTCACCCTTTTATTGTATGTTCTGGCCACTCTTTCTTTTTGCCTCATCAAAATTTCCAACGCATGTAATCTAATTTCGTCCAACTCAACTAATTCATTCATCATCATTTCCCAATATAATGCAGCTGGAATTTCGTTTTGTTTCTGAATTCGAACTGATTGCAGATGAATTTCTACTGGTAACACTGCATCATGGCCAAATGTAAGTTGGAAAGGCGTAGTGTTAGTGGCTTCCTTAGGAGATGTTCTACAAGCCCATAACACTTGGTCCAGAGTTTTGTGCCAATTTCTTGGCTTCTTGCCAATATGCTTCTTGATTAATCCTATTATTACTTTATTTGCTGCTTCGACTTGTCCGTTTGCTTGAGCATAATATGGTGTTGATGTTAGCAATCTAAACCCCATTTCTTGGGCAAATCCTTGCATCTTTCTACCAGTAAATACAGAGCCTTGGTCTGTAGTTATACTTTATGGCAATCCAAACCTATAGATAATGTGCTTTTGTATAAATTCAATAATTGCCTCTTGATCAGCAACTACCAAAGGTATAGCTTCGATCCATTTGGTAAAATAATCTACTCCCACCAAGATATATTTCTGTCCTTTGGACGAAGCAGGATTTATCTCTCCTATCAAATCCAATGCCCATCCTCTGAATGGCCATGGTTTGATGATCGAATGCAACTCACTTGCAGGGGCATGTTGAATTCCTGCATGTTTCTGACATTCCTCACATCCTTTAGCAAAGTCTATGCAATCTTTGAGCATGCTAGGCCAATACAAACCATATCGAAATAGCAACCATTTCATTTTGTGGCCTGCTTGATGTGCCCCACATGCCCCATTATGGACTTCAGACAATGCTAAATATGCCTCACTTTCTCCTAGGCATTTCAATAGTACACCTTCTTGGGTCTTTTTGAACAATTCGTTCCCCATGAGGAGATATGACAATGCTCTATATTTTGTTTTTCTGTCCACTTTTAGAGTTGGGTCTGCTAAATAACTCTTTAATGGTCTTCGCCAATCTGTATCTGACAAAGTATTTATGGCTAGAATTTCGAATCCTTGTTTCTCATCATATCCCAATCTCATACTTTCCAGATCCGATGGTGTGAATCTAGTAGCCATAACTCTTCCCCTTATTTCGACCAAATCCTTAAAATTCTTGGTGGATACTTTATAACCTGAAGCCAACTGCGCTAAGTCATTTGCTTCTTGGTTCTCCAATCTTGGTATGTGTTGAATATCCATGTATTCAAACTTCCTTAATAGCCTATTGACTATGACGAAGTATACCATTAAATTTTCCTTTATGCACTTGTATTCCTTTGTGATTTGTTTGACCACCAATTCAGAGTCTTCTTTAATTTCGACTCTGGTTGCCCCCAATTCCAACAAAGCTTCAAGTCCAACAATGAGCGCTTCATACTCAGCTTCATTGTTCGAACAACGAGGACCATCCAATTTATACTTGAATTTTGTTGGAATTCCTTCAGGAGAAATTAGAAGGACTCCAACACCACTTCCATTCCTGTGGGTTGAACCATCAAAGTACAATTTCCATGGTTGCATTTCGACGTAACTCATGCTTGTCTGCTCAACCAACGAATGATCCACAATGAAATCAGAAATCACTTGACCTTTCATAGCTTTTAAAGGCATGAAAGTCAATGAATATTCTGTTAAGGCTAAAGCCCACTTTCCAACTCTACTATGCATTATTGGCTTTGAAAGCATATGTTTAATGACATCGAAATGAGATGAAACATAAACATCAACAGGTTTTATATAATACTTGAGTTTCATACAAGAGAAATATAAACAGAGACATAGCTTTTCTAAATTGCTATATCTGGTCTCTGCATCATTTAGCACTCTACTTAAATAGTATATGGCTCTTTCGACGCCATTGTTATCCTCTTGTGCTAACATACTACCTATGCTAACTTCAGAGGCAGATATGTACAATCTCATGGGCTTCCCCCATGATGGTGGAGACAAAATAGGAGGCTGGGAAAGGTATTCTTTTATTTTGTCAAACGCCTCCTGGTGAGCTTCGTTCCATTCGAAGGCCTGACCTTGCTTCAGACGAAGTAACGGAGAGAAAGCTTGGGTCCTTCCACTCAGGTTCGAAATGAATCTTCTGAGGAAGTTAATTTTCCCTAGTAGAGATTGCAACTCCCTTTTTGACGCAGGTGCTTTCGTCTCCATTATGGCTTTGGTTTTGTTCTGGTTGATTTCAATTCCTTTCTTGTGGACCACAAAACCAAGAAAATCTCCAGCCTTCACAAAAAATGCACATTTAAGGGGATTCATTTTTAAGCCATGTTTTCTCATTCGTTCGAATGATTGGCTTAAATGATGCAAATGTGCTTCTGCAGATATAGATTTGATGACTATATCATCAATATACACCTGCATGAAGGTTTCGATGAAGTCATGAAAAATTGAATTCATCGCCCTTTGATAAGTTGCCCCAGCATTTTTTAAACCAAAAGGCATCACCACCCATTCGTAGGTGCCTAAGGCTCCTGGGCAACGAAATGCTGTTTTTGCAACATCTTCTTCAGCAATGAAAATCTGGTTATATCCAAAGTATCCATCTAACATACTCAGGTATTCGAATCCTGCAGCAGAATCTACTAGCATTTCTACCACGGGCATGGAATATTCATCCTTAGGGGTTGCAGTATTTAAATCCCTAAAATCTATGCAAATTCTTAAAGAACCATTTTTCTTAATAACAGGTACTATGTTTGCTAACCATTCAACGTACCTTGTTGTTCTGATGAATTTGCAGCGCAGCAACCTTTCGATCTCAGCTTTAATTTTTGTGAGAACCGCTGGTGCGAATCTTCTGGGAGTTTGTTTGATGGGCCTCTTGCCATCTTTGATTGGCAGTCTATGTTCGACCAATTCCCTCTTTAAACCAGGCATCTCATCATAATCCCATGTGAAACAATCTTTGTTTTCCTTGAGGACTTCGATCACTTTCTTCTTGAGGCCTGGGGTAAGTTTAGCACTTACGTAAGTTACTCTTTTCGTTTTTTCATCCCCTAAGTTGACTTCTTCGAGCGGATCCTGTGCCAACATTTTGACACCTGAGTTTATGGGGTCCCTTTCGAAGCCTAAGGGTTCTTTATCATAGATGGCATCCAACCTTTGATCCATCTCCAACTCTTTGATGGGTGAGCATTTCGAACCCCCCCCCCCCCCACTAACTTCATTCGTCTTTATAGTTGATTTATTTATTTTAGCCTCTAAGGCCGCTTTTGATTCATTCTCAGCCATATAGGCCGAAATCCTTTCGAAAAAGGTAGATTCAGTCATGGTTAAGGTCGTCGAAGTTCCAGCCTGCTGGCTGTTTTTGTATAGCACCTTCAACTTCCTCTTCTTCACTGATTATTGTTCTATCCCAGTAAAGGCCATCATGACGAAGTGTCATGTAGTAGTGGGCGTTTCTAGTTTCATTTATCTCATCATTTGGAACACATGGGGCAATCTTTGCCAGATTTTTATCATAATCCCTTTTGTCAACTAAATTGACAGTTGACATAAAGTAACTCTGGTCTGCTTCGATGTTTTCCACTATTCCATCATCTCTCCACAGAACTAGTCGTTGATGCATAGACGAAGGAACTGCCCCCACGCCATGGATCCACTCTCTTCCCAGCAGCAGGTTATAGTTGGCCTTGGCTTCGATCACCATAAACATGGTGGGCCTGCAACTTGAGCCTATTGTCAATTCTAACTGGACCACCCCCAGTGTTTTGCCCACTTTTCCCTCATAATTGGACAGAACCATATTATGGGGCTTGATATCTCCTTCGCGGATCTCTAATCTTTTTAGCATGAAATGGGGTATCAGATTGACTGCAGCACCCCCATCCACTAAAACTTTGTTCACCCCATGGACACCTACTTTCGCCCGAATGAAAAGTGGCTTGAGATGATTCTTCATTGCAGGTTCTGGACGTTCGAAGAACGCATTTTGTTCCTCAACAGCCCCATTGTCCATCACGTAGTAGCACACGGGCCTATGTTTCATTAAATCTGTGGTATCTTCCTCCTCACATTCATTGATTTCGGTTTCCTGCCCAAATTCGCAGGGAAGCACAGACACCACGTTACAGTTTAAGTTGAATGACGACTCCCCCTCTGATTCGAAGTTATCTGTTATCATATCTTCGTCCTCTTCCGGGCCTGGAGTGTATTCCTTTGGTTCGTCTCGTTGGTCTTCAGAAAAAAGCCTCCTATTAACTGGAGGTTTCTCTTCAGTTTGATTTTTTGGTTTGTTGGTGCTCGATTCACCTTGTATCTTCGTTGAAGTATCCCCTTTGTTTGCCACAGCTTCTCTCTCAGCCTTTCGAATCCTTTGTTGTCTGCGCCACTGGGATCTTGACATGGGGTTCCTTCCTTTGTAATTCTCTAATCTCACTTCCTCCCTTTTTGTGTGTTGAATTGCCTCCTGTATGTCACAGCATGGCGTGCATTTCGTTCAGCACTCCTCCATCTGTCTTTGCCTTTGTCATTTCTGACTTGTAGCCATCTATCGGTTGGCACTTCAGCAGGGAGTTTGAAAGTCACTCTTCGAGCAGCTTTGGGGTGAGGGCTATCAGGCCTTCGCTGTTTGTATCTGCTGTCGAAACGCGGGCCCATCTGGGCAGTTTCTTGATGGTTCCAGCAAGGGGCGAAGGGAATCGTTTCGAAGGCCCTGGCCATGCTTTGGTCATACACAGCAGAACACCTTGGGCAAATCAAACACTTGGTTGCCCCTTTGTAGCAGCGAAAAACGAACTCCAGCAAACTCTCTCCAGCCTTGGGGTAGCACCTAAAAAGCTGGTTATCCTGGTGCCAATTGTTGCCAGTTCGAGCCCTCTGTACCCTTTCGAAATTTGCAGTAATTCTTTGGTTGCAGAGGATGCTGCACCTAGGGCACAATATCATGCCTGAATCTCCTTTGTGGCATGTCATGAGATAATCTTTGAGACTAGCATCTCCAGTGTGATTATCCCCCATTCTGTACTTTTCTTTTTCCAGGTATTTTTTCACTTCCTCCATCTCAGAGCGGGGTCTCTCCATATCCACCATATTTATTTCCACATCCCCCTCTTTAGTTTCGTCATCGCCCCATCCTGTGGGCTTTATATCTTCAATCTGGACCTTCGAACTCTCTGGGGCAGAATATTTGACCAGATAGTCAAATTTTCCACTGGGTTCCCCTAGAGTGTCCCATATTTCCTTCTGAGGGGGAATTGGCTGCGTAATTTGGACTTTCTCCAATTCCAGACTCAAGCCTTCAGTGACTTGTGTTAATCCTTCGTTTTGATTCCCTTGGCCTTCAGTAGCCTGGGTTTCTCCTGCAACAGCCACAGGTGCAGCAATCGAAGTGTCTAGCGTATTCTGGATGTCTTCAGTGACTTCCTCGCTGACTTCGACCATCACCCAGTTTTCGACTCCAGTGTCCTTTTCTTCTGTTAGGGCGTCGCTTCGATCAGTTTCCACCATGTTGACCTCTCCAATGCATGCAGGCTCGGAGTAGTTGGTGTCTGCGACGTCCAAAGGATCTTCGTCCACTTTCATCTTCACCTTATCAGCAAACTTTAGTCTGCCATCTTTGATCGCGTTTTGAATCAAGTCCCTGAAAAGAAAACATTGTTAGGTCTTGTGGCCTAGGAAACTATGATATTTGCAAAATCCCCTCTTCTTCCTCTGATCCAAAGGAGGTATTTTGACATTTGATGGCACAATTAGCTGGCCATCTTTGACAAGCAAGTCAAAAATTTCGTCACACTTAGTGACGTCGAAGGTATAAACCTTCTTTGGAAACTTGTCACTTTTCTCATTTTCAACAATATCTTTCCCTTTTGTGGGAACTAACATTTTGCAGGAGTAAGGCGGGGCCTGTTTTAATTCAGCGAGGTCGATTTCGACCTCTTCGAATTCGAATTCAGGATATTCTTCTACTTCCTCAGTCCCAACATAGGAAATCCTTTCTTTCTTACTATTCTTAAAGACTCTGGCTTTTTCGGCCTTTAGTCTTTCGACCTGTCGAACCCTATCGGCTAACTGAGCCATATCCCTCAAATACTGAGTGTCTAGCTTCTTTCGAATAGAATAATCCAAACCCCCAGCGGCCATTTCGACTAACTCATGTTCAGGCACTACTGTGTAACATCTGGATTTCAACAGCCTAAATCTATTCAAATAATCATCTATGGGTTCGGTGAATTTTCTCTTAACACTCGCCAACTCCTTCAAACTTATTTTCGATTGTCCCATGTAAAATTGTTCATGGAATAATCTCTCTAAAAGAGCCCAAGTGTCAATAGACCCAGGAGGCAACGTGGTAAACCAAGTGAAGGCGTTTTTTGTCAGGGAGCTTGGGAAGTATTTGATCCTGAGATCTTCATTATTGGCTATATCTCCCGCTTTGGTTAGATATCTCGCTATGTGTTCGACTGTTGACTCATTGGTATCCCCAGCAAACTTTGTAAATTTAGGGACTTTGTATCCCCTTGGTAAATCAGTATGCATTATACAATCCAGTATAGGAGAAGCGTAATTTGGCCTCCTCATTCCCGTATTGAGGCCATTCTGGGCCATGATCCTCTCTATCATGGTGGTTAGGTTATTTTCTGCCAAGATGTTATCGTTTCGAATCCTATGAACGACGGCATCGGCATCTTGATTTCGACCAACCAAAACAACTCCCCTAGGTTGTTCTTCTCGAAATTCTGGGGCTTCTGGCCTTTCGATCCTTGCCCCTGGTTCCATAACTTCCCTTTGTGGACCCGGAATTATTGGGGCTTCTAACCTTGGTGCTCTGGCCCCTAAGTTAACTTCTTCTCTGGGTGGTCTATGAATTGGGTCGTTAGCAATTTGTTCTATAACAGGCATGTTTGTTCGAAATCTCGCCTGGTTCTGCCTACGCCTTTCTATGGGAGCAAAGAAATCTGCTATTCGACTCATATTGTCAGCGTTTTCCCTGTTCGTCACAGTCACATTCTGAACTATTGGGGCAAATATTTCCTGCATGGTTTGCGCTAACACCCCTATCATATTGTGGTTGTTGTCATCCATCAATTGCCTAAAAGCCAACTGGTTATCTGTGGTTAGGATAGGCAACGTGCTATAACCCACTGACCCTTGGTTATTTGTCATAAACTGATTCGCCCCAGACCCAGATCCTAGTTGTGGGGATGAATTCGATGTGGAATTGTGTAAACCTGCCATAAAAGATGTTGGCATTCCGTACGAAGAACTTCTAATTCTATTCCCATCGAAGCCGGGTGGTCTAGTCAATGGTGTGGCGAAATGGGATTGTGTCCCTGATGGTGGAACGAATCCCCCAGGGTAGCCCATAGTTCCAGTATTTCCTAAGATCGAACTGTTAGTTGATATGCCACTTACTCCATTGGTGGCTATGTTACTGGTTGAAGATGCAACAGACTGTGCATTCGAGGGATTACATTAGATGTTCCGCTCGAAATGGATGCGTTAGTGCCTGTTGCATGTGGGCCACCTTGGTCTCCTTGTTGATTGTCTGAATTAGACATTTTGTCCAAACGTTTTCTTCTGGATAAAGGTTGGTTGCTGTTGGTTATCTTACCACTTCTCAGGTTCATAAAACAACAAACTTCTTAGGTTCCTACGTTTTTGTAATGGCTACGTCTCGACAATCCTTAATTCTGATATCCAATTATTTGTCCCACCAGGTGTGCCAATTTGTTTCCAGTGATTTCTGGTAAACAACCGCTAGTCTTTCAAACTATCGAATAATCTTTCTTAACGTTATTCAATCTCTCTGGTAACTCACAGGATCGACTAGATTGATCCTAGGACTCCTTGGATATTAAGGTTACTCTCACAATCGAACAATTATTCATGGTTGCTATTGTACAAGTGTTTGGTTTATTTCGATCCCTCTCTCTAAGAGTCTAAAAATGTGGTCAAAATGTATATGAAAACTAAGTTATACGAATAAATGCTAATTGTAATGCTGATTGTAGGGACATATAAAACTGCATAAAAAATGAAGTAAATGGTTTCGACTTACAAAACGTTTAAAATAAAAGGTTTCTGGAATGTAGAAGTTTAAAATGTGAAGAAAGCGTTTAATGCAAGAAATCTGTAAATGATTTTAAGTGAAAGTATGCGCTTGAAGAACAATACTTGAAAGTAAAGGTATTGAAAATGTAACAGTTCTCTGAAATATAAAGTGCTCGAAATATAAAGAAAACAGTAAAACATAAAACTTTGAGGAAAAGACTTTGAAATGAAAAGATAGTAAATAAGAAAACTTGCAAATGTTATTCGACAAAAAGAAAAGAAGAAAATATTGGAAATGGTAAAAAGGCTTTCATTAAGTTAGAAATACATGGTGCTACCATACATACATTTCTCTTGCATTCGTTTCCCTTGCCATGTGGTAGTTTGAATGTTATTGAGTATTTTGTATAACAGATATGACACACCGAAATCCTAATACTAAGACTTCTATTTATACTAATTCGACCCTAACGGTCTCGCTACAGGATCATGCCACGTTTCGAACATGCAAGACAATGCTTCTTTCATCTTTCCACGTGTCCCCAAATGCTCCAACACATAACTTTCAAACTTTGAAAGTCCCGCTTCTATTTGAATTTTAAATGCTTTTGGTGTCTCTCTATTTCGAGCGTTCTTCCCAAACATAGCCTTGCTGTTGTTTCGAGACTCCTTTGGATATGTTCCCATAATTACCGTTCGAAGCTTCAAGCTTTGACACACTTATTCAAAACACTGCTTCAGCAACTTCGAAATATGGCGTTTAATTCCATTTCGATCAGAACTTTTAACTCTTTTGGCTTCTAAATAACTTTATCAAAATCTTCAGCCAACAGCTGGTCAATGAGAAATCCACCTCCAATCATCCATAAGAAAAGCCCTAGTGTTGTTATTTAAGCTAATCCACTACAAAAATGAGATGGATGGAGTTGAGAGAACAAAAATCTCTCCCAAAACCAACACCAAACAAATGAAACAAAATGAAAGTTATAACAAAATTCTGATCCGCGCGCGTCGCCCGGCAACATAAAAGCATCGCCCGGTGACGATTCCTATATACAAGGCCCAGACTGCACCACGTCCTCAACTGAAACAAATATCTTCCATCATTCGGTGATGAAAATTCACCGCCTGGTGACTCTCTTTATTTTCGCTTGGCGACGCAGCAGTGAAGCAAGGCAGGGAATTCATCAAAATTGGTCTTCAAAATTTCGCCCGACGACACTACCTTTTTCCCGGTGATGCATGACAGGAAAGAAACTTTTGTTGCTTTTTCTGCATAACTTATTTTGGCTCTAATCTTGGCCTTATTCCTTTATTGATCCAAAAATGCATCTTGGAGCTTTATTCCTATTGCTTCAACAATGCTCAAATACCTACAAAATAAATATAAAACTATCAAACGATACACTTTATACAAGAAAATGCAATATACAAAAACTAAATGTATTTACACAAAAGTCGGGTTTATTCAACGATATTAACAAAGAGTCGATAAGTGCAACAAAAAGTATATACAAAATAACTACACTTTTACACTTATCAATGCTCGACATTAAAAAGGATGTGAAAGTATTGGAGAAACGCATAGAGATGCAGCTTATGATGATTAACAATGATTATAATGAAGATGTCATTTTAAAGGAAGATGCTTTTAAGAGGAATTTGAGTCGTGTTTATGATGCCAAGGTAGTGGCGTGCGTAAAAGAAGAATTTGGGAGGTTCTATCACCAAAACGGTGTGGGATAACATTGTTGAAATTTCAAATTGGAACGAGGCAACGTGTAATGTACTGGTATAGTAGTAATTCTTGAGTTGGAGAATACTTAACCTTCGTGTGAGGCTAAGTGAGTGTAATATGGACCGTGTAATATGTTAAGGGTTGATGTCTTATCGACAAGATCGAATGAGAGGGAAATTATGGGAGTATTTATAATCCTCATTAGAAATTATTGAATTATGGTGCTTTAGGTGACTTGAGTACATGTTCTAAAGGAAAACTATTATAGTTTGGTAACGATGATTTATACTCCATTATGGTTATCGGCTATCTATTGACAAATTGAGAAACTGATCACCCTTAATATCTTGTTTATAGTATACAAGATCATGTTGTATGGTATAGACTTGTCTTGTTATCTTAATGGTGTGTAAAGTGATTGATGTTATATCGTGAGGATAGTCGCTCACCAGTTTGTGTGAATTAATAGAGGAGTCGCTAGGAACGAGTTGATACGTATTGAACAATTCGGAGTAGCGGGTTTATATGCGAGCTAACGTTACAAAGTGAAAGATTTAGAATATCAAGTGAACAACGATTTTATGGTGGATGTTAAAGAAAGTCTGAAACTAGGTTGAAACTTGTAAAACATATATTTGATGGAAATTTTAATGAGGACGGTGATGTAAGATGGATGATCAGAGTTGTGCAGCTGAAGCGTGATGTGGTGTAGTTGTTATGCTTGTACTCGTTAGAAGTGAAAGACTAAATATCAGAAGCCTATGGGAATGATATGTCTTGATCTACATGTTTAATTTGGTGGATTGTTGATATAGGGATAATGTGCCAGGGTAATGTGTTTTCTCGTAAATATTTGCTGATCTTATAAGAATATTAATGTGGTTGTTGGTTGATGGTGAGTTGTAGTGGTTGATAAGTTATTAACAATTATGTCGTGAAGGGGTTGAATGATTAACATGTGTGTATTTGATCTAAATTGTGTTGAGTTATTGTTATGTCGAAAAAGTAGTGATCAAAGTGTTGCCAAACGTGACTTGAGGATTAGAGAGTAAGATGCGAAATCCGCATTAAGAGTGGTAGTATCGAGTAGATTTTCAAGGATGAAAATATTCTAAGTGGGGGATAGTTGTAACGCCTAATATTTAATTAATTATTTAATTAAATATTTTCGAATATTTTTTCGATTAAATTTTCGAAGTTGTGAAATATTGATTTAATTTGTGTCATTCTTAGTTGAATTAATTAGTTGATTAAGTTGTAGGATTAATATTGAATAATACTATTATTATTTATGTGAGTCTATTTTAATGTTAGAAGTAGTAGAAAGAGAGGTATAGGAATTTAAGTCCAACGAGGAAAAATAAGAATAATAGTATAGTAGTTATATTATAATAGATGTTGAGAAATAATAGGAAAAGAGAAGTAGCAGTAGAGAGAAAGAAGAATAGGTTTTGGCAGAAGAAGAAAATAAGGATTTTGGAAGAGATATGTAGAAATGCAAAGAGGAGGCAAAACTAGGTGCAATCAGAGAGTTAGAGCAACCTTCAATCCAATGTAAATGTGGAGTTCTAACTCTATAATAGGGTATATGACGAATGGTAAGAGTGGATTCTTACATGATTATTGGGGTTATATGATAATGTATGATGAGTAGAAACATGTTTAGATTGAAATCCCTAATTTTTATAGTTTTGACATTGTTAGGTTTTGATGAGCAATCTTTGAATATAATGGATAATTGTGATTGATTATGATTGACATGAGGGATAGGGGAGAGGAGTCCTTAACTTTTGACAGGGATGATGATTTTGATGAATTATGTATTTTATTGAGAAGTAGAATATTTAATTGATTTTATTGGTGTTATTTTCGTATGATTTAATGTATATGATTCTAAACTATATTTGTATGGTGGCCTAGATAAAGCTTTCATTATTTATATGTATTGCTTCGGTAAAAAGGATGGATACACAATAGCGATTTAATCCATTCATATAGACATAATGCTTAGTTAGTACACTTTTAGGTACTGTAATATCACTTGTTTTTTATATATATATATATATATATATATATATATATATATATATATATATATATATATATATATATATATATATATATATATATATATATATATATATATATATATATATATATATATATATATATATATATATATATATATATATATATATATATATATATTGAGAAATATATTAGTTCGTTGTGATATATCATTATAATATTAGTATATAAACAGTCTGATAGTTATTAATATACTGATTGAATTACTAATATACTATAGCAGCAAACTTTTATAAATATTAGTATATATAATTTAATAGGATTACTAATATACTGAAGCGCTTATCATTCTTACGTTTTTGATAGAATAACAAGTTGGACTGTAACGGCGAGAATCACATTTCAGGTTTTAATAATAATAATAATAATAATAATAATAATAATAATAATAATAATAATAATAATAATAATAATAATAATAATAATAATAATAATAATATTAATAATAATAATAATAATAATAATAATAATAATAATAAGTTAATATTACTAGTAAATCAATTTTGTAGAAGTTATGAATTAGAGATAAGTATTTGGATAAATAGGTAATTTGGATTAATTTCAATTTCGATAAAGTTGTTAAAATTGTTAGAGTTGTCAATAGAGTTGTTAAAGTTGTCAATAAAATGGTCATGGTTGTTTTGAGTTATTACAAGTCATATTTTAATTGTTTCGCGTAATTCTGACATGTTTAGAGTTGTCAGTGTAAGACGTTGTGTGTTATATATTTGTTGAACAATGCGAATTTGCTGGTGATGTTGTATCTTGTTGAATTGCCTCTATTTATGGGCAAAATATTAAGTGGGATTATGGTCAATGTTGGTTTGTTGTTGCGTTGCTATGGAATTTTGTTGTTACTATTCTGACACTCATATTGGATCGCATACATATCATATCAAGTTAGAGCTGATGCTTGGTAAGTTGGCTTGGATTGGAAAATTAAGTTGAAGGCTTATGTCTTTGTTGATGTCTCGATTAATTGACAGATTTCTAAGTTGGGAGTTTTGCTCCATTGGTACCATATGCATGTGTGTTGTAACGAGTCACATTCTGTAACACCCCAATTCTACTCGACAATTATATAAATAAATCAGAGTTATAAAATCACTCATGCAAACGAATCGGGATGTCACAAATTCATCATTAGAAACTCATTGCATTCATCATGGATACATAACACTTTAAACTTCGGATGAACAACCATCATAATACTTTACTCTCTTAATTCAACAAATTAGACATCTACGCAGCGGAATTCATAATAACATCTTTAATCATCGTTACAACAACTTCAAAATAACTAATACATAATAACAATCAACTTAAAGTTCAACAACTGAATAATCAACAATCAAAAGCAACGAGCGCTCATTCCCCCGAGTGTTACATATCAGAGCAATGACACCGACTCGAACTACTGAAGGTATACAACCTTCACTCTCGATTACCTGCATGTTACCAACATAAGGGCAACATTCAAACAGAAGAGGTGAGATATCTAACAATATAATAAAGCGTATGATAATTAATATATTAAATTAGATCACATAACATCACCATTTCTCATATCATAATCAACAATAATACACATTCACAACATCAACACACACTTCTTTATGCAATCATATAATGTGACTCAATACTATGCAAATACATGCGGTACCATTGGAGCAGAACTCCCATCTCAAAAATTGCCAATTAATAGAGGCATCAACAAGGCATACGCCTTCATCTCAATATTCGCCAATACATGTCATCTCAACGAGCATAAGCTCCATCTCAAAATACAATGTATGCGACACAATCATGAATATAATAACAACACCATAATTGACAACATCTCAATACAACACCATCGTTGCCCAAAGGCCTACATCTTAAAAACATCTCAACATCTCTTCATCAATATCATTTATCATCATAAATCATCAAACATCATTTATATATATCATAATTCATCAAAACAAACTCTCATTAACACCATCTCATCAACAACTCAGTCGTACAGTAATACGACAGTAACTTATTGTTTACCGTGAAAAATGGTAAACAACCGCTGATCTTCCAAAAGGTTTCTTATTTGGTGACTCGCAGGATCGATCAGATTGATCCTAAGATATGGTTGATTTTTGGAGTTTAAACGCCTTGAAATAAAGAGTTTTGACTAATCCTAACGGTGATTAATGCAAGTAAAGTAGGGATACTTTAAATAAATTTCATGGAGAAAAGCTTGATAAAGTAAATAAAAGCATTAAAGGTTTGCTAAATAAATGACTTCGACTGAAGTAAATGAGTGAAAGTGATAAATTGCTTGAATATAAAAGACTTTGATTAAGGTAAATGGTGTTTCACACATACATTCTCAATGATTCTTTCTCTCACGCTGGGTACTTGAATCTAAATGAGTGACTTGTATACAACGATGAACACCCCTATAACTTCGTAAACATTTAGTATTTATACTAAAAAAGACTAAGTAATTGTTGGGCAGTCACACCGCTTCATGATGACTCCACATGGCATGCTCACAACTTTCGACGCCTACGTGCACGACACGTTGCGCTTGGTAACTGCTGGGAACCATTTTCCCTCCAACAGTTCAAAATTCAAATCGTTCGATCTTGGGCATCAGGGACCTTGGTCGAGAGGTTACTCCTTCGACGTTGAAGACAACAAGAGTCCAACTTAAAGGAATTTCTCTAAGTATCTTGTCATTCTTTGTTGAGCCTTCGACGTGATCAGCTGGTCGAAGCCTTCTTGTGTCGGAAACTCTTCTGACTCAATTAATGATCTATATAATAATAGAATGTGGGTGTCGAATTTAGGAGCCAACAAATTGCCCCCCAAGAATGTCTTATTTCGACGCTTAAAAGAAAAAGGCATTCTTTGATATTCCATTCGACACTTGTCCTTCACTCTCAGCCACAAATTAGTTTGTGTGCTCTTTGTCTCCTACCAACCATCTGACAAACTCAAAAAGTCATCATTTCACCTTTTCCCAAGACGTCACTTCAGTAAGGTATTTTTGCACGCACGATGGCTTTTCATATGCTGTCATCATGACCATTTCCCGAAATCGAGGAAGCACGCTGCAACGTTTCCGTTTTTCAGAACGGTTACAGAGCCAAATGCGTGCCACGTGCCCCACTCTTGTCTGTGGCATTAAATGACCTTGAGCCCTGTGATTTTTCAATCACTATAAATAGCACTGAGTGCCTTAGTTGGACTCTTTACGCTTTCTTGCATCCAAACCTTCAATCGAACGAATTTTTTCTGCAAGCAACTTTTTGCTTCTTCCTCTCCAATCCCAGTAATCTTCATCTTCATCTACTCTCATCTCAAACCAAAAAATGGCTTCACGTACTCATGTTCCCAGTACCCCAAGAACTAACATTCCCTCAAAAACGGCTCGACCAGAAATCTTTTCAACCGCTCCGATAGTCAATGCTATGGGAATGCGAAGGGTTCCTGAACCCATGGGTGAGGATGAACGTGAGACCTATGGCTCTCAACTGCTGATTCCAGTTGGATATTCCAACCAGGTTTTTGCCATGTCAGGCCCTCTTTCAACATGCATCAATGACCCCACAAAAATTGAGGGTTTATTCCCTGTACATGCGGCACTCAAACCTGTTGGGTGCTCAAAGAAAGCAAAGGATGATACTGAAGATTCTGCGAAGGAGAAGATAGATCTTTGGTTTTTTAACAGGGGGTTAGGGCTTTTCGCTCTGGCCCTAGTCTTACTCCAGAATACACCGCTTGGCTCCTTAAGATGGAGAAGTGTCAGGCTTCGATTTGGAAAGGCATGGGCATTTATGACCTGGTCATGTTGTCCAAAACTGGCCTTAACTACTGTCCTGACATGCTGGTAGCTTCATTGTTGTTTTGGGACTACACTCACTATACCTTCCACTTGCCTTGTGGAATGGTTACACCCACCCTTTTCGATGTGGCCGCCATCACTGGTCTTCGACCAACTGGGGACTACTTCGACCCAGAGGAAATGTCTGAAGACCAAATTGGGTTTTCTACTACCAAACCCACCTACACCATGTACACCAACCATTATCATGACAAATCGACGGCTGTGGTGACTGATGTGGAGCACATCGCGTTTCTAGCCCTATGGCTATCGCGTTTCGTGTTTTGCACGAAATCTCTGCAGGTGACGAAGAAAATGGTCACCCTCGCTACTCAGCTTCATCACGGCCAAAACATCTGTTTGGCCGAATTAATATTGGAGAATTTGTACGAGTCAATAAGAAGTGGAGCGGCTCAATTAAAAGTAATCGAAAATAGAGCCAGCCTGCTACTTGCTGGTCCCTTCTAGCTACTTCAACTCTGGTTGAATGCCACTTTCGAGTCTTTTCTTCCCCAGAAGCCTCAAATAAACGAACAGGCTCCTGAGATAGCTAGAAGGCGCGTCGAAGGCACCAGGCTTGCCTTATTGACTCCTACTGAGGATGGGCTGGAACTACAAAAGACCTTCGCAAACTTCATTCAGATGTTTGCAGGGAGGAAGGAATTTACGTCGACCATGGCCCCTTTCGCCGGTCGAAAGTGTGGTCCAGGATGGTTTACCAGGCCCCATCCTAAATCGTCAGAGGATCCTCACTTTGAGGAGCATACAACAATGTGGGAAGCGTTTCTCACTCCAAGGATAATGCCATTGCGCTTCAAGAGTTCAAAGAATCAGCTGAGCCTGATTGCCTACCAGCCAAATCTTGTCTCTCGACAATTTGGCATTATCCAATCGCTTCCTTCTCCAATTTATCTTCGGGAGAAATCATTATTGTTCTTTTCTACTGACTACTCTGAAGAAGCCGCTACTAGGCATATTAGTAAGTACGTTGGTCGGACCGTACTATCATTGTTCGACTACCAACTCAACTTCCTCTATTCACCAGCTTTTGAAGACTGGTGGAAGAGATATTACGTCGAAGAGTTCCTCGACGAGAAGGACTTTGCAGACGAGCTCAAGAAGTCCTTCGTCCTGGTTCTTGATAAAATAAAGAAATGTATGTTCCTTCAAATTATATTTGTCTTTTCATTTCAACTTACATCTGCCAAATATAACTTGTGAACGTTTTTTCTTTCAGTTGTTCGAAAACCTGTGGCTAAGAAGGCCACAGACAGTCATCAGGGTGGAGGTCCCTCTGCAAAACCTCCAGTACAGGTAACAAAAATTTTCTTGTTTCCTTCTTTGGTTTTAAACATTCTTGTTCCCGATGCTGTGTTTTAAATCGACTCCATTTGGGATTTTCAGGAACCTGCGTCTAAGAAGCGACCTATATTAACAGTCGAATCTTCGAGTGTCGATGAGGAGGAATCTCCCCCTGTTCCTCTCAAACGGAGAAAGCTGAAAAAGGATGCCCCTGCCCCTGAATCTCGACCTATGATGAGAACTAAAGTCACTGGGAATAAACCCAGGCCACCCCTTGTGATCATCAAAGAGCCCACGGAGGAGGAGCTAAACGTCTTGCTCAGTAATCCTGTTGAGAGCGATAACTCCAGCCCTGGGGCTGAGGTTCCTGTACATGTAATGCCTCCGACCACTTTTAACTTATGTGCCGATGATCACCTTCAATTTTACACCTCTCTAATCAGAATATTTTCCCCTTTATATTTTTAGGAAACGGCTGGAACTTCAGCACCAGCTGGGCATCCTGTCGAAGGTTCTGATACCTTTGTAAACAGCGCAGGGGAACCCACCTTCAATCCTTCTTCTTTCGTCAGTTCTGCTAACGAAATGAATCAAACTTCGGAGCCGCAGGACTCTGCTGACCATAGCAGACAACGCAAAGAGGAGCTGGTGGATGATGAGTTCCTTGTTGAAACAGAGGATGCCCCTGGGAAGCATCACCAGGAGGAAACTCAAGTGGTCAACGAGACAGAAGAGCGACATGATGAAGAGGGTCATGCTGACGCCGATGCTGCAAATGCTCAGCCCCAAGCCACCATTGCCACAGAAAAGGTTACCTCGACAAAGCCCAGGTCTAAAGAGGACTTGGCCCTCTTGAAGCAAAATGATCCAATTGGCTATCTGAACGCCATCGTCGAGAGCAGGGAAAATTCATCTGACCCCAGTCATGATGCTTCTACTGCATCAGGGAAGTCTACTTCGACTTCTCCTCTCGATGATGTCTTAAAGAAAGTTAAGGCTCAATTCTTTAAGAGGGATCTAATGAAGGATTTGGAGGGGGATCCTACTGCCCAGTCTTGTTTGGGGGCTATTTTGGGTGCAGTCGATTTGCTTGTTGTTTCTCCAGAGATTTCCAGCTTCATCTTGGAGTTATACTCCATTATTGACCAAGTCTCTGCGGACTACAATCGTCGAAGGGGGTTCACCAGCCAACTCGAAACGCTGCATGGCAAGAGTTCTTCTGCTTGGACTGAAGTAGCTGAATCGACTTCTCGAATTGCAGAATTGTCGAAACAGAGGACGTCCAAGCCACAGGAAATCGAAGCCATAGATCAGGATAACGCCTCTATACAGGCGTAAATTGAGGAGTTGGAAGCCAGGTTAAACGCTAACACTAAGCGCAAGGAGGAACTTCTTTCGACCGTTTTAGACGCAGAGAGCCAAGATGAAGTTGCTCGAGGCCTAGAGTTCGCTGAAAAGGCCCGGGCTCTAGATGACCAGATTGCCAAAATCTCTCAGGTGAATGCCTTGTGTAACAAACGACTGGAGTTACAGCGAGCCAAATATCTTCGTCTCAAAGCCTCTGTCCCTTTTTAATTTTCTCTGTACTTCGTTGACCATGTACTATAATTTTTTGTAATACAATGTAGCCATTTTGGTTAATCAATGTCATTTTCCATTTTGGCCTTATGGTTAACTTAGTCATTAATTATTATTTATTTTGATCTCTTGGATCATAGGTTTATATCTTTTCAAATACTTTCTGTTTACTCTCAAGAGTCTTTTATCTTCGCTTAACTCTTAGACCTCATAAGCTCCACCAGAAAAAGTTTGAATGATTTTGAAGGGTCCTTCCCACTTGGGTGACCATTTTCCCATGCTTCGATCTTTTCGATCCATAGGAAGAATTACCTTCCAAACTAGTTCTTCAGGCGTGAATGCCTTAGGTTTTACCTTCTTATTGTAAGAGTCTTCCACTCTTTTCTTCTGAATTCTCAGTAGGTCGAGAGCTCTAAGTCTTTCTTCATCTAAATCTACCAATTCATCTAACATCATATCCCAATAAACCTCAGAGGGAATATCTTGATGTCTTTGAACCCTTGCTGATTGAAGACAAATTTCTGCTGGCAGCACTGCGTCATGACTGTAAGTTAGCCGATATGGTGTTGTACCTGTGGCTTCTTTTGGGGACGTTCGACAGGCCCACAAGATCTGGTCTAACGTTTTGTGCCAATTTTTTGGCTTCTTTCCCACATGCTTTTTGATCAGGCCAATCACTATTTTATTTGCCGCTTCGACTTGACCATTTGCCTGCGCGTAATAAGGTGTTGATGTTAGGAGTCTGAAGCCTGTTTCTTGAGCGAATTCCTGCATCTTTTGACCAGTGAACACTGACCCTTGATCAGTTGTTATAGTCTCGGGGATTCCAAATCTGTAGATAATGTTCTTTTGAATAAATTCAATGATATTTTCTTGGTCTGCGTTGACTAAAGGGATAGCTTCAATCCATTTAGTGAAATAATCAATGCCTACCAGTATATATTTCTGGATCTTCGATGATGCTGGTCGAATCACTCCAATAAGATCCAACGCCCATCCTCTAAAAGGCCAAGGTTTCACTATTGAATGAAGCTCGCTTGCTGGTACATGTTGGATACCAGTGTGGACTTGGAATTCTTGGCAACCCTTCGCGAACTCGACACAATCTTTCAAGATAGTAGACCAATATAGTCCTTGTCAAAACAACAACCATTTCATCTTATGACCTACTTGGTGAGCTCCACATGCTCCAGCATGTGTAGTCGAAAGGGCTATGTATGCTTCGGTTTCGCTTAAGCATTTTAATAATACCCCTTCAGGCGTCTTTTTGAACAACTCATTCCCCATGAGTACGTAACTTAACGCCCTATATTTTATTTTTCGTTCTGTCAAAGCTGCTGGATTTTATAGGTAATCCACAATGGGTTTCCTCCAGTCTTGCTCCGATAAATTGTCTATGAACGTAATTTCGAAATTCCTTTGATCAACATACCCTAGTCTTGTTGATTCCAAATCAGTTGGAGACAAACTGGTTGCCGTTATTTTTTCTCGGACTTCGATTGCTCTTTGTAATCTCATTTTTGAAATCTTATACCCAGATGCAATTTGTGCCAAATCATTGGCTACTTGGTTTTCCAATCTAGGTATGTGTCGAATATTAACCACTTCGAATTTTTTCAATAAACGATTTGCTATCACAAAGTACATAATGAGATTTTCTCTTATACATTTGTACTCTTTTGTGACTTGCTTAATGACTAACTCTGAGTCTCCCATTATTTCGACTTGAGTTGCCCCCAATTCCAACAATATCTCAAGGCCAATAATTAGAGCTTCGTATTCAGCCTCATTGTTCGAACAAGTACCTTCTATCTTGTACTTGAATGTTGTTGGAATTTTTTCTGGAGAAATAAATAAGACCCCTACTCCCGTCCCATCTCTATGGCTGGAACCATCAAAGTAAAATTTCCAGGGTTCTATCTCCAAGTAATTTATATTTTCAACCTGAATTGAGTGGTCGACTATAAAGTCTGCTACCACTTGTCCTTTCACTGCCTTAAGAGGCATAAAGGTCAATGAATACTCAGTTAATGCTAACGCCCATTTGCCAATTCGACTGTGCAAGATGGGTTTTGACAACATGTATTTGAAAACATCAAAATGGGACGAAACATACACATCAACTGGTTTTATATATTGTTTGAGCTTTGTACAAGAGAAATAAAGACATAGACATAATTTTTCAACTTCGCTATATCTAGTTTCTGCATCGTTCAAAACTCTGCTAAGGTAGTAAATGGGTCTTTCGACTCCATTTTCATCTTCTTGGGCTAACATGCTTCCCAAAGTTTTGTCGGATGCAGCTATGTATAATCTCATACTCCTGTTGCTACAAGGAGGCATCAAAATAGGTGGCTTGGTGAGGTACCCTTTGATCTTGTCGAAGGCGTCTTGTTGCTCTTGCCCCCACTCGAATCTTTCCTTATTCAATCGAAGTAAGGGTGAGAAGGCTTGCGCTTTTCCACTTAGGTTAGATATAAATCTTCTCAAGAAGTTTATCTTGCCCAGCAGAGATTGTAGTTCCTTCTTGTTCGTTGGCGCTTTCGCTTCCAATATTGCCTTCATTTTGTTCTGGTTGATTTTGATTCCTTTCTTGTGGACGACGAAGCCCAAGAAATTTCCAGCTTTCACACAGAACGCACACTTCAAAGGGTTCATTTTCAGACCATGCTTTCTCATTCTTTCAAATGATTGTCGAAGGTGGTCTATATGGTTCTTCCTGGAAACAGATTTTACAACAATATCGTCAATATATACCTGCATGAAAGTGTTAATAAAATCATGGAAGATAGAGTTCATTGCTCGCTAATATGTTGCCCCAGCGTTCTTTAGGCAAAAAGGCATTACTACCCATTCGTAAGTGCCTAAGGCCCCAGGGCATCGAGAAGCTGTTTTCGACACATCTTCTTCAGCAATGAAAATTTGATTGTATCCTGAGTAACCGTCGAGCATGCTCAGGTACTCGTGGCCAGCGGCAGAGTCGACAAGCATTTCTGCCACAGGCATAGGATATTCATCTTTGGGTGTTGCAGCATTCAGATCTCTGAAATCTATGCACACCCTCAATGTACCATTTTTCTTAATCACTGGCACAATGTTTGCAATCCATTCGACATACCTCGTAGTTCGTATGAATTTGCACTTCAGTAGTCTCTCGACTTTCGTTTTGATCTTCGACAGTATTTCTAGAGCGAAGCGTCTTGGAGTCTGTTTGACAGGCTTTTTTCCAGATTTGATTGGCAACTGGAGTTCTACCAATCCTCTGTCGAGTCCAGGCATTTCGTTGTAATCCCATGCAAAGCAGTCCTTGAACTCCTTCAGTAATTGGATCACTTCAACCCTGAGCTCTGGGTCTATTTTGGCACTGATGTAAGTGGGCATTTTATCTAACCCTTCGCCCAAGTCGATTTCTTCTAAAGGATCCTGTGCTAACATTTTGATGTTGTTCGCCAGGGGGTCCTTTTGAAACCCAAAGGCTCATCGTCGTAGATGGCGTCGAGCCTCTGTTCCTGCATTCCCTCCATCATGGTATCGGGAGGTTCTGGGTCGAAATCTTTTCCAGGACCAATATCTGGTGGTTCCTGGTCATTGGCCTTGTTGGCCATATATTTTACTTCGGCTTCCAGAGCCACTATCATTCTTGTTTCGGCTACATAATCCTAAATTCGTTGTAACACTTGTGACTCAGTCATTATCACTGAATTCGCTTCCCCAACCAGTTGGCTGGATGTCAGTTAGCCCACTGAAATTAATGTGGGACAAGTCTTCTTCATCCCATTGAAACCCATGATCATGATGCAGGTACAAGGAACAAAAAGCATTTGGCGCTGGCGCCATGTCGAAGTCAGGTGCTGGACATGGCCCAATGTGAGCCAAATTTTTGTCGAAGTCAGCTCTCCCTAGGTGATTAACTTCGCCTAAGTAGTAGCTCTGATCTTCTTCCACATTCTCAACAATCCCATCAGGACGCCATAATATCAACCTTTGGTGCATCGATGATGGTACTGCTCCGACACCATGTATCCATTCTCGGCCTAATAATAGGTTGTAATTTGGTTTCGCCGATATGACCATGAACATGGTTGGTCGAAGGATGGATCCCACTTTGAGGTCTAGTTGAATCACACCCATGGTGGTCCCTATTCCGCCTTCGTAGTTCGATAGGACCATATTATGAGGCTTAATGTCTTCATCATTCTTGCCTACTTTTCTTAGCATGAAGTGGGGGATTATGTTGATAGTCGCCCCACAATCCACCAAGATCTTGTTTATAGTGGCCTCTTCGAGCTTTGCCCTTATGAATAAAGGCTTGAGGTGACTCTTCATCGCCTCAGTTGGTGGTTAGAAGAAACCATTTTGCTCTTCAGTGCAGCCATTACCCATAACAAAGTAGCATACTGGCCTATGCTTGGCCATCTCTTGTTCGACTTCCCAATCGTTTGATTCGACTTCCACTTGGCGGTTGAATTCTCTTGGCAAGACCGAAACTATATTTACCATAATGTCTAATGTGTCGTCAAACTCAGAGCCATCTCTGTCACCAGCTTAGTTTCGGTCAGGCCACACCAATTTATTGGTTACTGGTTCCCTCTCCAGGCTTTCTTTGCTTTCGCTGGGGGACATTTGAACTCGACTCTGGTTTTGGCTCTTTGACAGCCTCTCTCTCCGCCTTGCGCCGCCTTTGGTATCTTCTCCATTGGGATCGAGACATTGGGTTCTTCCCCTTGTAGTTACTCGATACTTGAGCAACTTTGGTGTCACCTGCATGAGGTTCTTTCTTGAGTATCAAATATGAACCTCTTGGCACTTCAAAGGGGTGCCACCTTTCTTTGTTGGGTCTCTTTCGACCCGATGTTTTTAGCCATGTACCGACTGGCACATTGGTTGGAGGCCTGAAAGTTAGCGGCCTCTTTTCCTGACTTGAACCCTTTTGATAGGTTCTTCTAGGATCATGTCGAACATCAGAGCCTGCACTTTTTTGGGCATTTCTGCTCCATTTCTTGTTTGCTGCTCTCATACCTTCGATATGTTCAGCAGCTTTCTTGTCAAAAATAGAGCTGCATCAAGGACACAACATTACTTCTGATTTCTTCTTTTGGCATCGTTGCAAGAATTCTGCCAGATTTTCGTTCTCAAGGGGGAACGCTGTCTTGTTTGCTTGCTCTTGCCTGATGGTTTCTTCTGAGACCTTTGATTCAGAAATTTCTACCATGTTGACATTCATGTTGTCTTTAGTAGCAAGAGTCATTTGCTTCATTTGAGCCTCCAGGTCTTTTGTCTGGCCTTGCACCGCAACCAAGTAGGAAGTGGGTTTAGTTCCAGATTTTGAAACTCCACCTTTTTCCAGTTTTGGGCCCTCAGTGGCCTTTTGGACTTCCTCGATTGTTCTTCTAGAAAGGTTCCCAGAAAAACTGCCAAATATTGGCATATTGATGTTATCTTTGGTGACTTCAACCATAGTTATCCCTGGCCTTTTCACCTGACTCCTAGAAGCTTCGATCACATTGACCTCTGAAGGTTCAGCATAATGGGCCTCCGCCTGTAAAGGATTCGAATCCACATTCATGGGGGCCTTATCGGCGAACTTCAACCTCCCTTCTTCGATAGCATTTTGCACGAGATCCCTGAAAAGAAAACATTGAGATGTTTTATGGCCCAGAAAGTTATGATATTTACAATAGCCTCTTTTCTTTCTTTGATCAAGAGGAGGCACTTTTACCCCTGGGGGTATTATCATTTGGCCATCTTTTACAAGTAAATCAAAAATTTCATCACATTTCGTAATATCGAAACTGTAAGTCTTTTTAGGGAACCTATCATTGGTCTTTTCAGACCCAGTGGGGTTTTTTCCACTTGAGGGGACTAGTAATTTGCAAGAGTATGGTGGCCCTTGTTTTAACTCATCCAAATCGACCTCACTTTCTTCGACGGCTACAAGTTCGTCGAATGTTTCTGGATCTTCTTCGTCCATTTCGATATATGTTATCTTTTCTCTTTTATGAGTTTTCGTCGCCCTGGCTTTTTCAGCTTTAAGGCGTTCTACCTGTCGAACCCTATCGGCCAATTGGGCCATGTCTCTCAGATACTGAGTGTCTAATTTCTTCCTAATGGAGTAATCTAGAGCTCCTGCGGCTATTTCGACTAACTCGTGCTCTGGTACTTGCGTAAAGCATCTTGCCTTGAGCAATCTAAACCTATTTAAGTATTCGTCTATAGGCTCAGTGAATCTCCTCTTTACACTGGCTAACTCTTTCAGGCTTATCTTGGTTTGTCCCATATAGAATTGCTCATGGAACAATCTTTCCAACTGAGTCTAATGGTGGATCGAATTGGGAGGGAGAGTTGTGAACCAGGTAAACGCATTCTTTGTTAGGGAACTTGGGAAATACTTAATCCTTAGGTTCTCATTGTTTGAGATTTCTCCCGCTTCGATTAAATATCTTGCCACATGTTCGACAGTGGATTCTGTCGTGTCCCCTGAAAACTTAGTGAACTTAGGGACTTTGCATCTAGGGGGCAAGTCCGTTTGTAACACATATTCCGACAACGGGGATGTGTAGTTGGGCCTACGGAAGCCCGTATTCATCCCGGTTTGCATCATGATTCTTTCAATCATGGCTGTCAAGTTATTCTCCAAACCAACATTCTGGTATTGGATCTGCTGAACTACTTCGTCAGTGTTTTGGTTTCTATTAACCATCCTTATTTTTGGGGCTACGACTCTCGACTCTTCGACCCCGGGTTGTTCGAGTTGTACCCTAAGGTTCTCTTTGACAGGCTGCTGGACTTGGTTAATAGTGGTTTCTTCCTCTAGAATGCCTTGGTTTCCCCTTACCTGTGCCCTTTGGGGCTGTCGAATTTGTTGGGGTACCCCAAAAAAATTAGCCAGGCGCGCCATTTGCACTGTCATTTGCTGATTCGACTGGGTGGTATTCTGTATTAGAGGATTTAGCACTGTACTTAAAGTTTATGCCAACATTTGAACCATGTCGTGGTTGCTTTCGTCCATTTGCTGCCTCAAGACTGCTGTCGAGGCATTCGTAAGGCCAGGCATTACGTGGGACGTTCCTCCTAAGAGTTGGTTCCTACCCCTGTTCGCCATATCAACTCCAGAGCCTTGGAGTGGCAAAGAGGCACTCACTAAAGGATCTGAAAAGGTGGACGTAGTGTTCGTCAGGCTAGCCAATTCAGAAGTTGGCATGCCATAGAATGGTTCTCGATTTAACCCGACTGTCGAAAAACCTGGGGGAACATATGGTCTTGTTCCTTGGTTTCCCCTAGGTGGGGGAGTTCCCAAGGGCATTCTGGGGCCTGTAAATGGAGGTAATGGCCCCGTTTGTGTGATCGTTACTGCTGGCGTCGAACCAGCGGTTGCCACTTCACTTACGGTTGGGATAATCGTTGCTCCCACGTTTGTTTGTGGGATTTCTCCATTGTTTGGAGGATTCGCCATTTCACTAACTCTTCTCCTAGTATTGGTTTCGTTGGTGTATATTCTACCACTTCTTAATAACATGCAATACTCTCGAAAGAGAAGGATAGTTCATATAAGACGATTAAACGTGAAAGAATCAACACAGCGTCCCACCAGGTATGCCAATTTGTTTATCGTGAAAAATGGTAAACAACCGCTGATCTTCCAAAAGGTTACTTATTTGGTGACTCGCAGGATCGATCAGATTGATCCTAAGACATGGTTGATTTTTGGAGTTTAAACGCCTTGAAATAAAGAGTTTTGACTAATCCTAACGGTGATTAATGCAAGTAAAGTAGGGATACTTTAAATAAATTGCATGAAGAAAAGCTTGATAAAGTAAATAAAAGCATTAAAGGTTTGCTAAATAAATGACTTCGACTGAAGTAAATGAGTGAAAGTGATAAATTGCTTGAATATAAAAGACTTTGATTAAGGTAAATGGTGTTTCACACATACATTCTCAATGATTCTTTCTCTCACGCTGGGTACTTGAATCTAAATGAGTGACTTGTATACAATGATGAACACCTCTATAACTTCGTAAACATTTAGTATTTATACTAAAAAAGACTAAGTAACTGCTGGGCAGTCACACCGCTTCATGATGACTCCACATGGCATACTCACAACTTTCGACGCCTACGTGCACGACACGTTGCGCTTGGTAACTGCTGGGAACCGTTTTCCCTCCAACAGTTCAAAATTCAAACCGTTCGATCTTGGGCATCAGGGACCTTGGTCGAGAGGTTACTCCTTCGACGTCGAAGACAACAAGAGTACAACTTAAAGGAATTTCTCTAAGTATCTTGTCATTCTTTGTTGAGCCTTCGACGTGATCAGCTGTTCGAAGCCTTCTTGTGTCGGAAAATCTTCTGACTCAATTAATGATCTATATAATAATAGAATGTGGGTGTCGAATTTAGGAGCCAACACTCATCAATTTCGCAACATAAAGTCTCATACTTCCATCTTTCTTATTAACTAACAACACTGGAGCTCCCCACGGCGACTCACTTGGTCTTACAAACTTCTTCTCAAGTAACTCTTCTAATTGCTTCTTTAATTCTGACAATTCAGATGCAGACATCCTGTATGGTGCCATAGACACAAGTCTGGTACCAGGTACAAGATCAATTGCAAATTTAACTTCCCTCTCTGGCGGTACATCAGGAATTTCATCAGGGAAAACTTCAGGAAATTCACACACCACCTTCAATTCCTCAATTATAGCTTGAGTCTCTACGGATAGCAACGCCATCAACGAGAACATATGTGCTTCTTCTTGCATCAACTTCCTCAACTGTTTAGCAGACAACAGACTACCTTCCTCTTCTTCAGGAGTAGAAAACCTCACAGACTTGTCATAACAGTTAATATGAACACAGTTATGCTCTAACCAGTTCATACCCAAAATCATATCCAAACCTCTTAACTGTAAAAAAAACAAATCAACAACAAAGTCTCTGTCGAAGATCGACAAGGGACACTTTAAACACACAAAAGAAGTAGTTACCGACCCCTTGGCTGGAGTATCAACGACCATTTCTCCATTCAAAGAAGACAACATAAGACCCAATCTTTCAACACAATCAGCAGTAATAAAACAATGAGTAGCACTGGTATCAATAATAGTAATTAAAGGAGTACTATTAATGAAACATGTACCTCTGATAAGTCTGTCCTCAATAGCTGCCTGATCCTCAACCAAAGCAAACACTTTACCACTTATCTGCGCCCTCTTTGGTTTCTAACACTGGCTACCAATGTGCCCTTCTTCTCTACAATTGAAACAAATCACATCCTTATGTTCACACTCAGATACAACATGTCCGTTCTTACCACAACGGAAACACCTCTTCACTTCAGTAGTACACACATTACTCTTATGCCCAGGTTTCCCATATTTAAAACAAACCACACCAGCAGGAGCATCTCCCCCACTAGTCCTCTAACCCTGAGCAACTTTTTGTTTACCTTTACCAGCTGGGGTATCATAAGGCTTACCATGATTTTGTTGGTGCTTACCCCTCTTCTCACTGATAATCTTGTAATGAGCATTATTATCCTCCTTGTGATCGGTGGAAATAGAACTGACTGTTTTTTAAGTTGGTTCGCGAAATGTCGCGGTAAGCAAGAGTCGCCACCGTCTTTTATGTTCTCCAACATGGAAAGGACAAAAGCACAGCAAAATTCCTTCTTTGAGAATGTTTCTCGGTTCGGGAGGTAGATTTATAGAAAGGGAAGGTGTTAGCACCCTTTCTATCCGTGGTTATCCACGGGCTCTTAGGTACTTGCTCTTATGTTTTCAAAATTTGTTTGCTTTTCAAGTGTGTGTGGGTTTTGAAAAAGTTTCGTTTGAAAAATTTCTAAGTAACTCTTGTATCTGTCCTCAAGAGTGTATGAAAAATTTGTTTGAAAACTTTTAGAAAGTGTAGGTGTGAAAAATATTTTGTTTGTTTGAAAGAGAGCAAGTACCCATGAGAATCTACCTAATCTAAGGAATTAGGCCGTGTAAGAGTCCTTTAGATAGTGCTATCCCACCATTGAGAGGTAGGTAGCACCTTCATTGGAGGTATTCGGGTCAATTCAATTATAAGGGACATATGGTCACCGAAGCAATGGTAGGACATCTTAGAAGTAACCCTAATGTCCTAGATCCTTTTTTATCCGAGGCAACCGTTTCGAGGCAACTGGATCTTTAGACAGAAGGGCGACCTCTAAGACGTCCTATACTTGATGACCACCTCGAGGCAACCAGTGAGGCGTACCCTAAGAGTGGCATGTGCATGTGTGTTGAATTCAGTTTATGTCTTTGCATGTTATTTGTGAGCTACGGATTGGTTTTATTTGTCATACAGTCTTGCAGGCATTTTTAACAGTTAGGAGTGCGGAAAATAAATTGCGGAAATGTAAATCTAGCTATTACAAGGCGCGGGTCTATACATCGCCAAAAACAAAAACCCGTTTTGGAAAATAAAGTGCGAGAATTTAAATAAGGCGATAAAATCCTAATTAACTATTACATACTCTGTACAGATACATAAATATAATCAAAAGAAATTAAAGCGCGAAAGAAGATTGAGTCGGGAACGTCTTAGGGTTTTGACCCTTTTTGCAATTAATTAAAATTAAAACTAATAACTAATCAATTAATTTATTAAAAGAAAAAAAGTTTTTGTGTTTTTTATGTTTTTAATGAAATAAAAGAAATTAAAAATGTCAAAAAAGAACCTAAGTTTAATTCATTTTTATTTATTGTAAAAAAAGGGATTAAAATTAAACCTAATTAATAAAAAGACTAAATTAATTAATTTGCATTTATTTACAAAAAAAAAAGTAATTGAAATTAATAAAAATGTTTTTTTTTTGTTTTTTTTCTGAATTTTTATCGAAAAATAAATATTTAGTTAATAGTTGATTAAGAATTAAATTTAAATAAGTGAAATAAAAATATAAAAGAAAAAAAATAAGAGGCAAACTCAAGGGGGGTGATGGGCCAGCAAGGGGGCTTGTTTAGAAATCTGAGGCCCATTTGTTGCCAAGCACGTTTGACCATTTGCAATTGTCCGTGGCATAGTTGACTGGGGAGCATGGTGTTCCCTCTCTCCTGATCTTTGGATTGCTGCCTTGAGACACTTGGCACCTGGATGTCTAGGATGCATGGTGGACCTGCCTTTGGGAATCTGCACGCAATTGTATGAAGAAAAATAATATGGAAATTATGGGGGGGGCCTGGGATTCGAACCCAGGTCCCAACGTTCCCTGCCTGCACGCCTTAGCCACTGAGCCACTTGTCTTCATTCGTTATTATAACAATACATAATTAATATATTGAAAAATCAAAACAAAGCCTGAAAAAAAGAGTAAAACACGCGTTATTTGAAAATGGCCAATCACGCTGCAGCACGTCATCATCTTCTTCATCAAACGACTGGTTATTTACCTGCGGATTTTTATCCGCAGGTAGTTTCGTAGGCTTGTCCTAAAATCGTCCCTAGGCCATGAAAACCCATTCCAAGATCATGGTTGATCTCGTCTCCACCTCCTGAATCCATCCATGCTCATTATTTGCTCTGATTTCACCTGAAAATAAAATGCCTAAAAACAACCCACACAAACCCTAAGAGAGGATATCACCATATGAGGCCTAAAAACCAAATCAGCTATTACAGTTATTTGGAAATCAAGCAAGCAATATGATTATGCCAATATCTTTGAGAAAAATGCAAGAATGGAGCGTATAGATTTCGTGTACAGGGGTGAGTTTGGAAGAACTTACAGCACTTGATATGGAGTCTTAGGACGTGGTATTGGTCTCTTTAGGTTCAGTGGATGGCAAGGAAGGAGGCCACGTGCTTACTTTGATCTGAAAATGTCTGCAACACAGTTTTTGATCTCTCACTTTTTGGACAATTTTTGAACTTTGCTCTGGCCGTTTGTGCACTTTCTAGGTCGTGAATGAGGTTTGTACTGCTTGCATATGTAGGTATGAATGAGAATTAAGTGATATGATGAGCCTTAACCTTGTGCAATTATGTTTTGGATTCTTGTTGACCACCATTAAAGGACATTCCATCTTTGAAGCCAAACTTGGATTTTATGCTCAACATGGCCCTAGCACGAATTTGGTAGTTGGCAAATGATACATGAAAGCTATTCAAACCACAAGATACTATTCCATTAATTTTTTTGATTTTATTTGAATTATTATGGATTTAAAATGAATTAAATCAATAAAAATTAAATAAAATGGAAAAATAAATGTTTGATCTTGAAATTAATCATGGGACACGTGGGTGGCATGACAAGGCTGAATCAAGTGGAAGAAAGTGGGTCCTTTTGTCAAAAATTGAAGTTTTAAGGATAGTTGACTTTTGCCATTTTACAAAAATTTCCCAACTTCTCCAATGCATATCTTGCTCAATTTTGATCATATGAACATGTTCTTGGACATTTTGGAAAGGTCTTGAAGTCCTCTAACCAATTCCTTTGGTCCCATGTCATTTTGATTTACTAATCTCAAGTTATGGTCTTTGACTTAAAATGCCTTTTTGTTGACTTTTGAAAATGACCTATAATATTGAAATTGATAACTTTTTGTGAGAGCATTTCTTGGACTTGGAATGTGAAGATGAGTTGTAGGAAATGTCATACCCTTAAAAATGAGCATTGGATGGGATTTTTCTGATGAACCATGAAAAAGTTATGCCTTGGTCAAGTTACAGTTGACCTTTTAGCTGTCCAAAAATGGAAACTTTTGCATCTTGATGATTTTTGAGCCATTCTTGTGGAATCATGATCAAGACTTGATCAAATGATGATTGTGGCTTCAAAATAAGATGTTGACCAAAATTTTTGACTTTTGACTGTAAAATGACCATTTTACCTCTATAGTTGATTGTGAAGCAACTAGGGCTTTTGACTGTGCAAATTGGCATTGTGAACCTTGAAACTTGGCATGTAGATGCTTGACAATGTATATGGGCCTATGGGACTTGATTGAGCCCTTGAAAACCTCAACTTCCTTGCAAGAACCAAAACCCTAATTTTGACTGGCTTAGGAGGATGTTTGACTGTGCAACCCTTGAGTAGTCTTGAACCATTTGAGGATGACTCTTGACAAACCTTGAAGAATATGGGAGGGCAAATTTTGGGGTACAACACTCCTCATAAATCCTGCAGCTATCAATCATATCAGCAAAGACACAGATCTTCTGGTATCCAACTTCCTTCTTGATCTCTGGGTGCAACCCATTCTCAAACTTGATAGACTTTGAAAACTCAGCATCTGCCTTTGTGTAGTGCGGATAAAACTTCGCCAACTCGGCAAACTTGGCAGCATACTCAACAACAGACATACTCCCTTGCTTTAGCTCAAGGAACTCAATTTCCTTCTTTCCACGAACATCTTCAGGAAAGTACTTCCTCAAAAATTCCCTACAGAACACATCCCAAGTGTCATTCTCACCTGCAGCTTCCAACCTCTGACAAGTCTCTAACCACCAGTCATCAGCCTCGACTGCTAGCATATGAGTACCATAACGAACCTTCTGCGCTGGAGTGCAGTCCATCACACGGAAGATTCTCTCAATCTCTTTCAACCAATCTAATGCTCTGTCCGGATCATACTTTCCCTTGAACGTAGGCGGATTCTCTCTCTGGAAAGTCGCCAAACTACGAGATCCAGCATTCCCGTCAACATTCGGCTGATTTTCCATAGCATGAGCCATTACATATAAAGCAGCAGCAAGTGCAGCATCATTCCTTCCAGCCATCTCAACTTATCACTACAACATAAACAACAGTTAGAACTCAAATTAACAATACTCGATTGCTAGACAACTACGACTCGACGACAAGGTCGGACCAACCTTTTGCTCTGATACCAACTTTGTAACACCCTAATTCTACCCGGAAATTATATAAATAAATCAGAGTTATAAAACCATTCATGCAAACGAATCGGGATGTCACAAATTCATCATTAGAAACTCATTGCATTCATCATGGATACATAACACTTTAAACTTCAAACGAACAACCATCATAATACTTTACTCTCTTAATTCAACAAATTAGACATCTACGCAGCGGAATTCATAATAACATCTTTAATCATCGTTACAGTAACTTCAAAACAACACATACTTAATAACAAGCGTTCATCCCCCCGAGTGTTACATATTAGAGCAATGACACCTACTCGAACTACTGAAGGTATACAACCTTCACTCTAGATTACCTGCATGTTACCAACATAAGGGCAACATTCAAACATAAGGGGTGAGATATCTAACAATATAATAAAGCGTATGATAATTAATATATTAAATTAGATCACATAACATCACCACTTCTCATATCATAATCAACAATAATCACAACAATAATACACATTCACAACATCAATACACACTTCTTTATGCAATCATATAATGCGACTCAATACTATGGAAATGCATGTGGTACCATTGGAGCAGAACTCCCATCTCAAAAATTGCCAATTAATAGAGGCATCAACAAGGCATAAGCCTTCATCTCAATATTCGCCAATACAGGCCATCTCATCGAGCATAAGCTCCATCTCAAAATGCAATGTATGCGACACAATCATGAATGTAATAACAACACCATAATTGACAACATCTCAATACAACACCATCGTTGGCCAAAGGCCTACATCTTAAAAACATCTCAACATCTCTTCATCAACACCATTCATCGACATCATTTATCATCATAAATCATCAAAAATCATTTACATATCATAATTCATCAAAACAAACTCTCATTAACATCATCTCATCAACAACTCAACCGTACAGTAATACGATAGTAACTCATTAATTTCGCAATGTTGGCCATAGGCCTATACAAGATATTGCCTATAATTAGTTAATCGACTAAGGCTTACTTCTAAATCACCAAATCTCTACATACTACTATTCTGTAATATTACATCGTTATTATTGTTAATCCTACTGTTACAAACCAGACAGTAATCTATAACGGTCTCATCCTCACCATTCTTCACAAAAACCAACATAGCGATTACCGCGGAAACTAACTCAAATATTAATTTGGATACTAGGGTTATCCTTCTTATTCTTCATTTTAATCCCTAAGAATAAAGCTCGTCGCGTTAGCTATTCAACGCTTCGAACGACACCTCAAATGGAGTCTGAAAACTCAAGTTACAGCATTCTCAAACTGATTATGCCAAAAACCAGACAACATGGATTGACGCATAACGTCTTGGATCGACGCGTACTGCACTGAACATGCAACATGAGTCTACGCATCATATCTTGTATCGACTCATATTGAGTCTAGCACACAACATGTATCGATATATGCTCCTTCGTGTCGACTCATCCTGAGTCTAAAAGCCCTCACGGATCGACACATGACTCCTTCCTGTCGACTCATCCTGAGTCTAAAGACCATCTTGTATCGACACATACCATTTGGGGTCGACACATACTGCTTTATCATGGGTAATTTCTGCGATTTTCTCTGCGTTTTCACTACGGGTTCCATACTTTAAGCCCTAACAACCTAATATAATCATATATAATCATCACTTACAGTTATCCTATAATTCTACATCAAATACACAGCATCGAGACATCATCATTCATCTTTCAATCATCAATTCTCATCATACAACAACATGTAATTCAATCATGAACAAAACAACACTTTCATATCTAATTACATAAACCAATTATCATGAACCCAATTATAGAGCCAGAACCCCACTCTTACCTTGGATTGAAGGTCGCTCTATAACTTCCGATTGAATTCCCGTTCTGCCATTTTTCCTCTTTTCCAACAGCTTCACGTTCTTCTTTCCAACCCTTATTCTTCTTACTGCTTCTTCTTCTCTATTCTTTCTAACGATAATAAAATAACCTATTATTCTCTTTATTCCTTAATGGGCTCAAAACTAATACACCCCCCTTATTACTACTTCTATTCCTTAAAAACAAGCCCATATCGAATAATATTATACTTCTAATATTATTTCACCATTTAATAAAATAATTAAATCCAATTAATCATAACACATCTTCACAAATATTACAAAAATAATTTAATTAAATAATTAATTAAATTACGGGCGTTACACATTCCGTATTGCATATTTAACATGTTGTGTTGTTGACTTGTGATGATTGATGTTGGTTGAAAGTTGTAAAGTGGTGATTTTATATAATCTGATCTAATAAATTGTTTATCATACACTCAATTATATGGTTCAATATCTCACTAATTTTGTTTGAATGTTTCCCTCTGTTGGTAACGAGCAGATAATCAAGAAGGATAGTTGTTACCTTCGTTAGTTCAAGTCGGTGTTGTCGCTCTGATACATAGCACTCGGGGGGTGAACACATGTTTTCTTTATTGTTGGTTTTCTTTATTTTGCTGAATTTTTAAGTTGTTTTCATTAAAGACTTGTTGTCTTAAAGCCGTTTTGAGTTGGACAAGATGTTATGGTGTTTTCAGTTGAATTTGTGAATCTGATGCGTAGCAACGAAAGTTGTTTTATTTTTAAAGACTAAATAGGTTGTTATCGGTTCATCCGAATTTTATGTGTTATGTATCTAAACTATAGATGATTGAATATCGTTGTTTCCAAGTTGAAATTGTAACATTCCATTTGTTTGTTGGAAATTTTGTAACTCTGATTTTATATAATTTGTTGGATAGAAATGGGGTGTTACATGATGATTTGGTGAAAAGCATGATGAATATCATGATGAAATTGTGTGATGAGGATGTTGATATACCATGATTCAAATGAGGTATGTGTATGATGATGTATTGTTGTTGAATTGTGATAATATGATGATTACTATGTATTTTAGATTGGGTTTGGTACTGAAATCGGACCAGAAAAGGATCTGTGATAGCAGTGAATCGCAACTTCGAAGTTTCAAAAATTGCGCATCTCGTTGGGCGAGCCAGAGGCAAGCACGTGGCAATCGAGTTGCCTCAGCGTTGCCTGGGGAGCCAACTGGCAGGGGTGGGAATAAACCATACCAACTAACAGGGCCTACGGCCTAGCCTACACAAGTCAAGGCCAGACCAGACTTTTTTTTAAGTAGAAAAGGCCTAGGCTTTTTATAAGCCTCTTTAGCTAAAAAGGATAGGTCATAGTGTTGCACCCTAAATTTCACTCCAAATTTATTTTAGTCGCATTATCATATTTTATTTTATTATTTGATCACAATCTTCAATAAACAGTTTCATTCATCACATTTTGCATCATTAGTCGAATTTAAGTTGATCAAAAATCAATTTAAATTGACACTTGCATCGTTTTATAGTTGAAAAATACTTGTTATTTCATTTCATATATTTTATCACTTTACCCGCTTCATACATTGCATTAAGTTGTTTATATTTTGATAACATTGATATTTCGGTTTTACAGATAAATCTTTAAAAGCGATTCGACGTTGTGCAAAAAGTTATGAAGAAAATATTTCAAGTTGTCATATTTAATAGACTGTTTTATGAATCTACGTTTCGCGTAGATCATGACGGTGTGCTCGCTCGTTTTATATTTTTCGATACAATTTGTATTCTCTTTTTTAATCGTCGACATTTATTCAATCCGATATTTTTATTCTCATTTTATTTTAATTTTGACTATTTAAATAATTTTTTATTAATCTTTATAATCTGTAATTTATTTTTAATATATTCATTTTTTTCCTGTTAATTAAATATTTATTTTTTAACGTTTTTGATCATTTAAAAAAAAAATTCATAAAAATTAAAAAAAAAAAATTTAAATGGTGAATTTTATCATTAGGGTAATTTAAATAATTTATCTAAACTTAAATGTGTTAGTATATAATGTTAGAGTTTATGAGATGCAGGGAGGCAGTTTTGTAAACGAAGCAAAAACTCATAAAAACAAAAAATTCATTCTTCATTACCTCATCTTTCCACTCTTCTTCTTCTTCACAAAACCCATTTCCCAACGACAACCACCGCAACCTTCATCATTTCCGGACCCAACTTCCTCCATTTGTTACCGTCACCGTCCCATAATCCCCTTCTCCAATTTCCACGAACAACATCCATCATCCTTCAATTTTCCGTTCAGTACTCCTTCTGTCAACAATTTCCATTATCTCCAATTTCCGCCATACCCGCATCATCATCGCACAGACTGTACTCGCTCTGTTTTTATTTCTTTTTTAAACTTTTTTTTCTTCTCTTTTTTTATTTAAGTGTTTTGCTTTATATTTTAGTTTGTTAGTTTTTTTCTAACATTTTATTAGATAATTAGTTTTTTATTTATTTAGTTTTCTTAATTTTATTATAATTTAATTAAAACACTTTCCCATTTAACCAATTAATAAAGTATAATATGGACTTTTGGCATTGAACTTCTTTCTAAACCCATATATGTTGACGCTCTCTACCTAATACTTGCACTCCTTTATTTTAGTTTTGTGATATTGTGAATAAATTCAAATATTGTTGTTTGTTTTGTATTTTTTATTGCATTGTGTTTTTTTTTTTAATTTAGCTCTCGAATACGTGCGGGTGTATAAACTTCATTGACCGGTTTATTTTATGGATTTCGATTCGATTCATTCTGGTCTTGTGGCTTTGATTGTTTGACTTGGTTATTTCTTACATAGTTGAGATATTCAGATTATATCCCTATGCTCTTGGCTTTGTGTGTTTGTTGGAAAATTTATCTGGTGCAGAGATCTTTATCCGATACTTGAAGTTCTTATTTGATGCTTTGAGTTTTAAATAACTCACTTTTTGATTAAAATAAACAAAGTGGATACTGTGGAGTACCGTGGATGTTTAAGGTGTTAATATCTTTCCTTTGCATAATCGGTCCCGTATCTTGATCTCTAATCTTTTATTTCATTTTGGATTTTATTATCTCTTTTTTCATTTTCTCTTTGAAAACAATAAAGTGCGGTGACAACTTCATTGTGTGAGTTAAGTCAATTAATGACTTAGTCTCAAATTTTTACCGCGACATTTTCGCATACAGTGCGACACACACACCATAAAAAAAGTCTTTTAAGCCTACCAGACCGACCTATTTAAATAAACAGGAATCATTTAATTATTATTATATTGTATTTGTACTTTGAATTAAATATAAAATTAAAGCTTAGCTGTCTTAAAAAATTTATGAAAATAAGTTGAAAAACCTTATGAACAATGTCATAATCTGTTGTCATAAACTTTAAAAGTAAGTTGAAAATAAAGTTTAGTTATCACAATACTTTTGTTAATAGGTAAACTCGATTGAGTAAATGAAAATAAATATTTAGTTTCATTGATCTTTTAATTTGTCAATCTATTTAACATTAGTTGAATTGCTAATTTAAAAATATTCAAATGAAATATGCTTTTAAGTAGGCTTGTAGGCTAATTAGCCTTTCGAAAAAGCTAGACACAGCCCTAAAAATAAGCCTATGATAGATGTTAGCTCTCTATTTTTATGATTGACATTAATTTTAGTAAAACAAATATAGCAGCAATATGTTAAATAGGATGTGATTACTTGCTATGAAGACCAGGTTGAGCAAGAAGTCCTATTTTATGTTAGACATGTTGAGATGAGAAATTCTCAACATCTAGAGCAATATGTCAGATAATATGTCACATGCAGGGTCATTCAACATCGCACTTGTGCTAGGCTGGACAATTGGGCCATTTAAAGATTTAACAAATGCAGAATATTCTGAGAATATTATGATATCCTATGTGGCGTTGTTTTATAGGTCTGGAGGATTCAAGTTAGAATCAAGACGAACATTGAAGAATATTGACTTTCCAATTATGGAGATAAATTAGGAAAGATATTCTTGAAGACCTATCTTGTAGCAGAAGTTTCTGCTGATTTGTAGCAGTTGATATGCTGTGAATTGAAGCCTAAATCCAGTTGAGAATAAGGTTATAAATAGAAGCATTATAATTTAGAAGAAGGTACCAGTCGTGAATGAAAAGATGTAGTTATTAGGGCTGATTCTGTAAGTCACTCTCTAGGAGAGATGGTATGTGTGATCCACTCGACATGTGAGTTGGAATGTGTTCCTTGAGTTGTAAGGTTATGTTCTTTGTCTTAAGCTTTTAAGTATATAGTTTATTATTGTTCTTGGAGGAAGCTTTTAAACAACTCTAAGTATCGTTCTTAGTCAAGAGTCTTGACTAGGTATTGTCATGGAAGTATGTCTTCTAGTTTTGTTGTCATGGAAGTGTGTCTTCCTGTTTTGATCCAATCGGTGTTTGTGATTGATGAGGGAGTTGAGGAAGGCCTCATACCTAGGTGAGTCTTAGGTAGAACGTTAGCACGAGTAGTGATTAAGTGAGAAGTTGTAAACAAGGAAATTTACCTTTGAATTGATACTATTATAGTGGACTTTATCATTGGCTTTGTATGCCCCCAGAGTAAGAGAGTTGCTCTGACCTGGGTTAACAATTCTGGTATGTTACTTACTTTTCAGTATTATTTTGTATGTTTATTACTTTTCTGTGTGTTTTGTTCGAATTTAGATGTCTTGACATGTCATAGGACATCTGAAGTTTGATATACCATATTTCAATTGGCTACAGGCCAGGCTTAGGCTTTGAATTTTTTAATAGGTCAGGCTCAGACTTGGCAAAGCCTAGCTCGGCCCAGCCTATTCCCACACATACCAGCTGGCGAGCAGAATGGTGAAAAATAGGGCTCCTAGAATGTATGGGGAAGGGATCGTCTCCAGAGCTTCGTCAGGGGAGCGAAACAGCAATGGACTCAATCGCACAATTTGCCGGGCGAGCATTAGCAGAAAGCAAGGCGAGCAGAGCGTTCCTAGGGTCACCGAGCGATCAGTCTGACACTAAAATTTTAAAGTGTCATAACTTGAGTTTCAGGACTCTATTTGACGCACCGTTCAAAGTGTTAGGAAGCTAATACACATAATTATCTTATGAAAGAATTGCATGAAGCTTTTGGTGTATTATTCCTGTGTTTATATGTTTATGAGTTTGAATTATTATATATTGGTATACTATGATGTCTGTTGAAATGACGTAACTTGATGTATCCTAATGGTGTTACCATGGTGCTAATATTTGATGATAATGTGATGATTGAAGTTTAATGATGTGCATGTTTTACTATATGTATACATGTTATGTGATGATGGTTATATGAATTATGATGCAATTGACTAGTCATGGTCAAATTTTATGTGACGTTGTTATACATCATGCATTCGTAGAATTTTTGGACGGTGGTATGCTTGTGACGAGTCTCAATCTTATTGTGCGGATTGAGTGGGTTAGTGATGTGCTCTAGTTTCAAGAGGGAATCGATCCTATGGTGTGAATCATGGAGGGTGATGAACCACGTGTTCATAAATTTTGGCACCACATGCATTGAGTCAATATTATTGCATTAACATCTTATGTGACATTGCTTGAATTTTGTTGATTTGTGATGTGATAATAATTGTGAACTATGTAAGTATATGGCGATTTTGATGATGAAAAATGTCTAAGTGCTATTATGATGTATCAGTGAGTATGAAGTGTTAATGAATGATATGTGTTATTATATGACAATGTCGTTTATAACTACTAATCTTTTCCTTATATCTTTTATAATGAATCATGATTACTCACCCTTTCAGTTTAAATGTTGCCTCCACGTGGGTAATGCATAGATGCTCAGGAGTAGCTTTTAGAAGCATTGAAGATAACTCTGGAGTATTTTATTAGTTTTTTTAACTAGAAGGTGTCTTGCTTTGATATGTAACATCGGGTTGGAACACTTTGTTTTACGAATGTTATGTTCCTTTTTATGATGATAAACTTTATGATGGTTTTGATTGATAAATTGATTTTAATTCTAACTTTTGATGAGACTAAAAAATTATGAGTTTGTTTTATAAAGAAGTTTATTCATGGCGATAAATCTGCTGCGATGTTGTTGAATGACTAGTTTAAAGTATAAAAAGTGTATTTATTATTGAAGTAACCCGTGTTACGGAGCCGAATTGTTATTATGATGTTTTCTATAAAGTGTGGCACTATTGAGTGGTGATTTTCCTTGAATTATTCTGTAAATTATATGAGAAATACATGTGAAGTTAGAAGGGTGTTACATAGTGGTATTAGAGCGGGTCGGTCTGTCCGGCCAGGTTTTATACGATGTCTATGTCTTGGTGGTCGATTTGATGATACAATTACTGAAGCTTTGGAGTCATTGACTCAGGAAATGGCCCAGAATCAGCAGATTCCCCATAACACTGGAGGGAATGATGAGTTCCGTGCTTTGGAAAAGTTTTAGTGAAATAACCTGCCAACCTTTAAGGGAACATATGATCCCGATGGTGCACTGGTGTGGCTCAGGAAGATCGAGAAGATCTTCAGAGTGATGGCTTGTTCAGAGGAGCAAAAGGTGCAATTTAGTACCCACATGTTAGAAGCGGAGGCTGAAGACTAGTAGGATAACACACGTCAAAGAATGGAGATTTTGGGTGCTGAAGTCACTTGGGCTGTTTTCAGAGCCGCATCTTGGAGAAGTACTTTCCTGAAGATGTGTGTGGCAAGAATAAGATTGAATTCCTTAAGCTGAAACAAGGGAATCGACTGTGTTGGCTGAAGATTTTTATAATGTTGTTAGAAGCCAAATGAATTAAGCGTTTCGATCGAAATGAGGTAAAGTGTCATGTTTCGAAGTAGCAGAAGCAGTGTTTCAAATAAGTATGTCAAAGCTTGGAGTTTCGAGTGGCAATTATGGGAACATATCTAAAGAAGTCTCGAAATAACAACAAGGCTGTGTCTGGGAAGAGCATTCGAAACGGAGAAGTACCAAAGCATTTGAAATTCAAATGGAAGTGGGACATTCGAAGTTTGAAAGTTATGTGCTGGAGCATTTGGGGACACGTGGAAAGAAGAAAGAGGCATTGTCCTGCATGTTCTGAACGTGGCATAATCCTATAGCAAGACCGTTATGGTCGAATTAGTATAAATAGAAGTCTTAGTATTAGGATTTCGTGTGTCATATCTATTATACAAAATACTCAGTAACATTCAAACTACCACATGGCAAGGGAAACGAATGCAAGAGAAATGTATGTATGATAGCACCATGTATTTCTGATTTAATGAAAACCTTTTACCATTTCCAGCACTTTCTTTTATCCTTTTGTCAAATAACATTTACAAGTTTTCTCATTTACACTCTTTTCACTTCGAAATCTCCTCTCCAAAGCTTTACATTTTAATGCCTTCTTCATATTTCAAGCACTCTATATTTCAGAAAACTGTCATATTTTCCATACCTTTATCTTCAAGTCTTATCCTTCGAATGCATATTTTTACTTAAAAGTCATTTAAAGATTTCTTGCCTTAAACGCTTTCTTCATATTTCAAACCTTTTACGTTCCAGAATTTCTTTACATCAATTGTTTTATAATTCGAAACCATTTACTTCACTTTTATGCAATTTTATATGTCTTTACAATTAGCATTTATTCACGTAACTTAGTTTCACACACACATTTTGATTACATCTTTAGACTTTTAGAGAGAGAAATCGAAATAAGCCAAACACATATACAATATCAACCATGAATATCTGTTCGATCGTGAGAGTAACCTTAATATCCAAGGAGTCCTAGGATCAATCTAGTCGATCCTGTGAGTTACCAGAGGAATTGAATAACAGTCAGAAAGATTATTCGATAGTTTGGAAGACTAGCGGTTGTTTACCAGAAATCACTGGAAACAAATTGGCACACCTGATGGGACCAATAATTGGATATTAGAAATAAAGATTGTTGAGACATAACCATTACAAAAACGTTGGAACCTAAGAAGTTTGCTGTTTTATGAACCTGAGAAGTGGTAAGATAACCAACAGCAACCAACCTTTATCCAGAAGAAAACATTTGGACAAAATGTATAATTCTGACAATCAACAAGGGGACCAAAATGGCCCACATACAACAGGCACTAATGCGTCCACTTCGATCGGAACATCTAATGTAATCCCTTCGAACGCACAGTCTATTGCATCGTCAACCAGTAACGTAGCCACCAATGGAGTAAGTGGCATATCAACCAATAGTTCGATCTTAGGAAATACTGGAACCATTGGCTACCCTGGGGGATTCGTTCCACCATCAGGGACACAATCCCATTTTGCCACTCCATTAACTAGACCACCCGGTTTCGATGGGAACAGAACCAGAAATTCCTCTTATGGAATGCCAACATCTTTTATGGCAGGTTTACACAATTCCACATCGAATTCATCCCCACAACTAGGGTCTGGGTCTGGGGCGAATCAGTTTATGACAAATAACCAAGGGTCAGTGGGTTATAGCACAATGCCTATCTTAACCACAGACAACTAGTTGGCTTTTAGGCAATTGATGGATGACAGTAACCATAATATGATAGGGGTGTTAGCACAAACCATGCAGGAGATATTTGCCCCAATAGTGCAAAATGTGACTGTGACAAACAGAGAAAACACTGACAATATGAGTCGAATAGCAGATTTCTTTGCTCCCCCAGAAAGGCGTAGGCAGAATCAGGCAGGATTTCGAGCAAACATGCCTGTTATAGAACAAATTGCTAACGACCCAATTTATAGACCACCCAGAGAAGAAGTTAACTTGGGGGCCAGGGCACCAAGGTTAGAAGCCCCAATAATCCCCGGCCCACAAAGAGAAATTATGGAACCGGGGCCAAGGTTCGAAAGGCTAGAAGCCCCGGAGTTTCGAGAAGAACAACCTAGGGGAGTTGTTTTGGTTGGTCGAAATCAAGATGCTGATGCTGTCGTTCATAGAGTTCAAAACGATAACATCTTGGCAGAAAACAACTTAACCACCATGATAGAGAGAGTCATGGCCCAGAATGGCCTCAACACAGGAATGAGAAGGCCAAATTATGCTTCTCCTATATTGGATTGCATAATGCATACTGATTTACCAAGGGGATATAAAGTCCCTAAATTTACAAAGTTCGCTGGGGATACCAATGAGTCAACAGTCGAACACATAGCGAGATATCTAACCGAAGCGGGAGATATAGCCAATAATGAAGATCTCAGGATCAAATACTTCCCAAGTTCCTTGACAAAAAACGCCTTCACATGGTTTACCACTTTGCCTCCTGGGTCCATTGACACTTGGGCTCTCTTAGAGAGATTATTCCATGAACAATTTTACATGGGACAGTCGAAAATAAGTTTGAAGGAATTGGCCAGTGTTAAGAGAAAGTTCACCGAACCCATAGATGATTATCTGAATAGATTTAGGCTTTTGAAATCCAGATGTTACACAGTAGTGCCTGAACACGAGTTAGTCGAAATGGCCGCTGGTGGCTTGGATTATTCTATTCGAAAGAAACTAGATACTCAGTATTTGAGGGATATGGCTCAGTTAGCCGATAGGGTTCGACAGGTCGAAAGACTAAAGGCCGAAAAAGCCAGAGTCTTTAAGAATAGCAAGAAAGAAAGAATTTCCTATGTTGGGACTGAGGAAGCAGAAGAATATCCTGAATTCGAATTCGAAGAGGTCGAAATCGACCTCGCTGAATTAAAACAGGCCCCGCCTTATTCCGGCAAATTGTTAGTTCCCACAAAAGGGAAAGACATTGTTGAAAATGAGAAAAGTGACAAATTTCCAAAGAAGGTTTATACCTTCGATGTCACTAAGTGTGACGAGATTTTTGACTTACTTGTCAAAGATGGCCAACTAATTGTGCAATCAAATGTCAAAATACCTCCTTTGGATCAGAGAAAGAAGAGAGGATTTTGCAAATATCATAGTTTCCTAGGCCACAAAACCTCACAATGTTTTCTTTTCAGGGACCTGATTCAAAACGCGATCAAAGATGGCAGACTAAAGTTCGCTGATAAGGTGAAGATGAAAGTGGACGAAGATCCCTTGGACGTCGCAGACACCAACTACTCCGAGCCTGCATGCATTGGAGAGGTCAACATGGTGGAAACTGATCAAAGTGATGCCCTAACAGGAGAGAAGGGTACTGAAGTTGAAAACTGGGTGATGGTCGAAGTCAGTAAGGAGGTCACTGAAGACATCCAGAATACGCTAGAGACTTCGATTGCCGCACCTGTAGCTGTGGCAAGAGAAACCCAGGCTACTGAAGGCCAGGGAAATCAAAACCAAGAATTAACACAAGTCACTGAAGGCTTGAGGCTGGAATTGGAGAAAGTCCAAATCACGCAGCCAATTTCCCCTCAGAAGGAAATATGGGACACTCTAGGGGAACCCAGTGGAAAATTTGACTATTTGGTCAAATATTCTGCCCCAGAGAGTTCGAAGGTTCAGATTGAGGATATAAAGCCCACAGGATGGGGTGATGATGAAGCTAAAGGGGGAGATGTTGAAATAAATATGGTGGATATGGAAAGACCTCGCTCTGAGATGGAGGAAATAGAAAAATACTTAGAAAAAGAAAAGTATAGAATGGGGGATAATCACACTGGAGATGCTAGTCTCAAGGATCATCTCATGACATGCCACAAAGGAGATTTAGGCATGATATTGTGCCCTAGGTGCAGCATCCTCTGCAATCAGAGAATCACTGCGAATTTTGAAAGGGTACAGAGGACTCGAACTGGCAACAATTGGCGCCATGATAACCAGCTTTTTAGGTGTTATCCCAAGGCTGGAGAAAGTTTGCTAGAATTTGTGTTTCGCTGCTACAAAGGGGCAACCAAGTGCTTGATTTGCCCAAGGTGTTCTGCTGTGTATGACCAAAGCATGGCCAGGGCTTTCGAAACGATTCCCTTTGCCCCTTGCTGGAACCATCAAGAAATTGTCCAGATGGGCCCACGTTTCGACAGCAGACACAAACAGCGAAGGCCTGATAGCCCTCACCCCAAGGCTGCTCGAAGAGTGACTTTCAAACTCCCTGCTGAAGTGCCAACCGATAGATGGTTACAGGTCAGAAATGACAAAGGCAAAGATAGATGGAGAAACGCTGAACGAAATGCACGCCATGCTGTGACATACAGGAGGCAATTCAACACAGCAAAAAGGGAGGAGGTGAGATTAGAAAATTACAAAGGAAGGAACCCCATGTCAAGATCCCAGTGGCGCAGACAGTAAAGGATTCGGAAGGCTGAGAGAGAAGCTGTGGCGAACAAAGGGGTTACTTCAACAAAAAACCAAGGTGAATCTAGCACCAACAAACCAAAAAATCAAACTGAAGACAAACCTCCAGTCAATAGGAGGCTCTTCTCTGAAGAACAACGCGATGAACCAAAGGAATACAATCCGGGCCGGGAAGAGGATGAAGATATGATAACAGATAACTTCGAATCGGAGGGGGAGTCTTCATTTAACCTGAACTGTAACGTGGTGTCTGTGCTTCCCTGCGAATTTGGGCAGGAAACTGAAATCAATGAATATGAGGAGGAAGACACCACATATCTGATGAAACATAGGCCTGTGTGCTACTATGTGATGGACAATGGGGCTGTTGAGGAACAAAATGCGTTCTTCGAACGTCCAGAACCGGCAATGAAGAACCATCTCAAGCCACTTTTTATTCGGGCGAAAGTTGGTGTCCATGGTGTGAACAAAGTTCTAGTGGATGGGGGTGCTACAGTCAATTTGATACCCCACTTCATGCTAAAAAGATTAGAGATCCGCGAAGGAGACATCAAGCCCCATAATATGGTTATGTCCAATTATGAAGGAAAAGTTGGCAAAACACTGGGAGTGGTCCAGTTGGAATTGACAATAGGCTCAAGCTGTAGGCCCACCATGTTTATGGTGATCGAAGCCAAGGCCAACTATAACTTACTGCTGGGAAGGGAGTGGATCCATGGCGTGGGGGCAGTTCCTTCGTCAATGCATCAGCGGCTAGTTCTGTGGAGAGATGATGGTATCGTGGAAAACATCGAAGCAGACCAGAGTTACTTTATGTCAACCGTCAATTTAGTTGACAAGAGGGATTATGATAAAAATCTGGCAAAGATTGCTCCGTGTGTTCCAAATGATGAGATTAATGAAACTAGAAACGCCCACTACTACATGACCCTTCGTCATGATGGCCTTTACTGGGATAGAACAATAATCAGTGAAGAAGAGGGAGTCGAAAGCACTATACAAGAACGGCCAGCAGGCTGGGACTTCGACAACCTTATCCATGACTGAGTCTACCTTTTTCGAAAGGATTTCGGCCTATATGGCTGAGAACGAATCAAAAACGGCCTTAGAGGCTGAAATAAATAAATCAACTATAAAGATGAACGAAGTAAGTGGGGATAGTTAGAAATGCTCACCCTTCGAAGAGTTTGAGATGGATCAAAGGTTAGATGCCATCTATGATAAAGAACCCTTAGGCTTCGAAAGGGACCCCATAAACTCAGGTGCCAAAATGTTGGCACAAGATCCACTCGAAGAAGTTAACTTAGGGGATGAAAAAACAAAAAGAGTAACCTACATAAGTGCTAAACTTAGCCCAGGCCTCAAGAAGGAAGTGATCGAAGTCCTTAAGGAAAACAAAGATTGCTTCGCATGGGATTATGACGAGATGCCTAGTTTAAAGAGGGAGTTGGTCGAACACAGACTGCCAATCAAAGATGGCAAGAGGCCCATCAAACAAACTCCCAAAAGATTCGCACCAGCGGTTCTCACAAAAATTAATGCTGAGATCGAAAGGTTGCTGCGTTACAAATTCATCAGAACAACAAGGTACGTCGAATGGTTAGCAAACATAGTACATGTTATTAAGAAAAATGGTTCTTTAAGAATTTGCATAGATTTTAGGGATTTAAACACTGCAACCCCTAAAGATGAATATTCCATACATGTGGCAGAAATGCTAGTAGATTCTGCTGCAGGGTTTGAATACTTGAGTATGTTAGATGGATACTATGGGTATAACCAGATTTTCATTACTGAAGAAGATGTTGCAAAGACAGCATTTTGTTGCCCAGGAGCCTTAGGCACCTACGAATGGGTGGTGATGCCTTTTGGTTTAAAGAACGCTGGGGCAACTTATCAAAGGGCAATGAATTCAATATTTCATGATTTCATTGAAACTTTCATGCAGGTGTATATTGATGATATAGTCATCAAATCCATATCTGCAGAAGCACATTTGCATCATTTAAGCCAATCATTCGAGCGAATGAGAAAACATGGCTTAAAGATGAATCCCCTTAAATGTGCATTTTTTGTGCAGGCTGGAGATTTTCTTGGTTTTGTGGTTCACAAGAAAGGAATTGAAATCAACCAGAACAAAACCAAAGCCATAATGGAGACGAAAGCACCTACGTCGAAAAGGGAGTTGCAATCTCTGTTAGGGAAAATTAACTTCCTCAGAAGATTCATTTCGAACCTAAGTGGAAGAACCCAAGCTTTCTCTCTGTTACTTCGTCTAAAGCAAGGCCAAGCCTTCGAATGGAACGAAGCTCACCAGGAAGCGTTTGACAGGATAAAAGAATACCTTTCTCAGCCTCCTATTTTGTCTCCACCTTCATGGGGGAAGCCCATGAGATTGTACATATCTGCCTCTGAAGTTAGTATAGGTAGTATGCTAGCACAAGAAGATAGCAATGGCATCGAAAGAGCCATATACTATTTAAGTAGAGTGCTAAATGATGCAGAGACCAGATATAGCAATTTAGAAAAGCTATGTCTCTGCTTGTATTTCTCTTGTATGAAACTCAAGTATTATATAAAACCTGTTGATGTTTATGTTTCATCTCATTTCGATGTCATTAAACATATGCTTTCAAAACCAATAATGCATAGCAGAGTTGGCAAGTGGGCTTTAGCCTTAACAGAATATTCATTGACTTTCATGCCTTTAAAAGCTATGAAAGGTCAAGTGATTCCTGACTTCATTGTGGACCACTCTTTGGTTGAGCAGACGGTCATGAGTTACGTCGAAATGCAACCATGGAAATTGTACTTTGATGGTTCAACCCACAGGAATGGAAGTGGTGTTGGAGTCCTTCTGATTTCTCCTGAAGGAATTCCAACAAAATTCAAGTATAAATTAGATGGTCCTCGTTGTTCTAACAACGAAGCTGAGTATGAAGCGCTCATTGTTGGACTTGAAGCTTTGTTGGAATTGGGGGCAACCAGAGTCGAAATTAAAGGAGACTCTGAATTAGTGGTCAAACAAATCACAAAGGAATACAAGTGCATAAAGGAAAATTTAATGGTATACTTCATCATAGTCAATAGGCTATTGAGGAAATTTGAATACATGGATATTCAACACATACCAAGAATAGAGAACCAAGAAGCAAATGACTTAGCGCAGTTGGCTTCGGGTTATAAAGTGTCTACCAAGAACTTCAAGGATTTGGTCGAATTAAGGGGAAGAGTTATGGCTACTAGATTCACACCATCGGATCTGGAAAGTATGAGATTGGGATATGTTGAGAAATATGGATTCGAAATATTAGCCATAAATACTTTGTCAGATGAAGATTGGCGAAGTCCATTGAAGAGTTATTTAGCAGACCCAACTCTAAAGGTGGATAGAAAAAAAAATATAGAGCATTGTCATATCTCCTCATGGGGAACGAATTGTTTAAAAAGACCCAAGAGGGTGTATTATTGAAATGCCTAGGAGAAAGTGAGGCATATTTAGCATTGTCTGAAGTCCATAATGGGGCATGTGGGGCACATCAAGCAGGCCATAAAATGAAATGGTTGTTATTTCGATACGGCTTGTATTGGCCTAGCATGCTCAAAGATTGCATAGACTTTGCTAAAGGATGTGAGGAATGTCAGAAACATGCAGGAATTCAACATGCCCCTGCAAGTGAGTTGCATTCGATCATCAAACCATGGCCATTTAGAGGATGGGCATTGGATTTGATAGGAGAAATAAATCCTGCTTCGTCCAAAGGACAGAAATACATCTTGGTGGGAATAGATTATTTTACCAAATGGATCGAAGATATACCACTGATAGTTGCTGATCAAGAGGCTATTATTGAATTTATACAAAAACACATTATCTATAGGTTTGGATTGCCAGAGAGCATAACCACAGACCAAGGCTCTGTGTTTACTGGCAGAAAGATGCAAGGATTTGCCCAAGAAATGTGGTTTAGATTGCTAACATCAACGCCATATTATGCTCAAGCAAACGGACAAGTCGAAGCAGCAAATAAAGTAATAATAGGATTAATCAAGAAGCATATTGGCAAAAAGCCAAGAAACTGGCACAAAACTCTGGACCAAATATTATGGGCTTGTAGAACATCTCCTAAGGAAGCTACTAACACTACGCCTTTCCAACTCACATTTGGTCATGATGCAGTGTTGCCAGTAGAAATCCATCTACAATCAGTTCGAATTCAGAGACAAAATGAAATCACAGCTGCATTATATTGGGAAATGATGATGAATGAATTAGTTGAGTTGGACGAAATTAGATTACATGCATTGGAAATTTTGACGAGGCAAAAAGAAAGAGTGGCCAGAACATACAATAAAAGGGTGAAGAAAAAAGTATTCATTATTAATGACTTGGTTTGGAGAGTCATATTGCCTATGGACAAGAAGAATAAAGCGTTAGGTAAATGGTCACCTCATTGGGAAGGACCTTTTCGAATATTAAAAGTATTCTCAAACAATGCATACGAAATCGAAGAACTCATGGATGATAAACGTATCCTAAAGGTTAATGGGAAATATTTGAAGAAATATAAGCCAAGCCTGCAGGAGATTCGAATAGTAACAACGTAAGCAAGATGTTATAAAAAACCAAGATGGCAAGATAAAATGCCAAAATGGCGTTGTTCGAATATTACATGTAAGAAACCAAATGTATGTGTCAAATAAACATCCAAATCTAGAAATAAGAATTATTTTTCAATCGATTGAAAGTGCTTCGAAATGATTCAAGTTTCTGCTGAGCGAACCGCCTGGCACCTTCCAAGGTTGCCACTTCTCCTTTAAGTTGTTCTGCAGTCTCCATTTCCGCAAGCCCCTGGTTGAGAAGCTCTTCGAATTGGTTACCAGCAGTATTGGTTTCGAAAGCTATTTGTTGTTCTTTAGCCTCCTTAACCTTCTGTTGAAGTTCCAGAATCTGCCTTTCCCAAAGAAGTATGGACTCAGCTCGAGCCTCATAATCAGTTTTCGCCTGCTTCAGATGCATAGCTTGATCCTCAGCTTCTTGAGAGAGTTTCGAAGCTTGTTCATAAGTGGCATCCATGGCAATGCGTTTCTCTTGAACCTTCTTGGCAGCAGATTCGTCTTGGAGAAGGTAGCCAGTTACGTTGTCCAGCAAATTCTAAAGATCGAACAAGAGAGTACTAACTGGCAAGGAGCAGGTGGAAAGATTGACCTTTGTGAGCAGCTTCTTCATAGTATAGCAAGCAGTACTATCTTGCTTAAGCACTTTGAATATATCCACATTGAGAATGGTTTTCCTAATTTTATTAAGAAGAACAATTCTTTCATCTGTGGGAAGAGGATAGCTGGTCGAACTTGTGCCAGCCCTAGCAAGTGGGACGTCCCTCTGAGCCAACTTTGCCTTCATGTACCCAATAGGGTCATTTCGTCTCAGAAGTGCCAGTTCCTCGTCAGTCATTCGAGACAGAGAGGATTGAGGGAGTTCCACACGTAGGGGAGCCACGTCCATTTCAACCTCTAGGGGTTCGTTGGTTGCATTACCATCCCCTTCATTCGTTTCGTGCTCTTGGTCTTCTTCATCCTCATCCAAGTCCACCACTTTGATACCATACCTTTCACTGCTATTTGCGTTGGACTCCGTCCCAGCAGTCAAACCGTCATTGGCATTCTCCTCCTCAGATTCTTCGTCTGCAGATTCTTCGGCTCTTTGCCCAGAATCAGCTTTCTCTTCTTCAGTTTGAGTGTCCTTTGGGTCCTCTTGAAGAGTTTCAAGAGGGGACTTTTGAAGAGAAGCCCTTTGCAAATCCTCTGCAGACGTTTGAAGTGTTGTTTCGTTTATCTCTTTCAGAGGAATGAAGGTACCTTGATCATCCTGCTGCTCAGAAGTTCCAGCCAGAACCGCCATGTTGGAGGAACCTTTATTTTGAACCAGGTTGCTGGAATCTCCTTGTGGAGAGGAGTTGAGCGGAGCAGCAGTTCTGGATGGTGAGTTCGAAATAGTGGAAGCTGGATTCAAGATGTTCTGCAAAGAACAACAGAATGTTAAGAAAAACATTCACCAAGGTAATAAGAAGTTATTATTGTCAAAGATTTAAAGGTTCAATTTACCTGGGGACTCTCGGAGGAGAGGTTACTAGCTATACGTTCCAACGTTGGGTTGGAGGTCAAAGGTGGATTTTTGGATTTGGGTGAGGGAGCAGCATCCCTGGAATCAAGTCCAGAGACACTAGTTGGAACGGTGCTTTTCGAAATATCTTTCTTTGGCTTCTTCTTCGAAGCAGTGTTTAAGTTTCCTCCAGCCTTGGGATCTTCCCCAGTGGTGCTTGATTTCCGCTTCTTGGGAGTAGTAGGAGGAAGCTTGTTGGTCTGAAGAGATTGTAAACGAAGAGTTAGAACCAAACCTTAAAGCATGAGTGAATTCGAAACATCAAGGCTAAGTGATTACCGTTGGAATTGGAACACCGGTTGTTGTTGGTATTATTGTTGTTGTTGTGGTTGCAGCAATAGTGGTTGTTTCGGGAGGAGTCACTTTGTCAGTAGTTTCGATGGAGGCTTGAGAGTCGCTCCCTTCCTTCGACTTCGAGGCAGCTGTCTTTATCCTGATGGCTGAAAATCGAAACAATTAAAGCAAAGGTTAAAGATATGGAAAATAAAAGACATTTGGGATTTTCCCAAGCATTCGCACCTGTGCCTTGATCAGATTTAATTGACATGGCAGAAAGGTCGTATCGAAGGTGTCCTGGGAAATCATGAAGCCAGTATCGAGCCCATGTCACAGTCTCAGATGGATTTGGTTTCCTTTGAAGATATTTGAACATCTCTTTGCAAGTAAACCACCAAGGATATGGGGGAAACCAAGCCAGAGCCGGTTCTGAGGTAGGTAATCTGGGAAATTTAGGTGGATGCATTTCGAATGCCAACCTATACCTATCCTCAGGTGACAGCCCTGAAGGAAGTTTTAACTTAGAAACTTTTTGTTTAAATTTTTCCTTCAAGGTCTCAGCTGCTTGATGCACAGTGGAGTCCAAGCGCGTGGGGTCGTAAGTAGTTTCAAAATAATTTTGGAAAGCTTTAATCTCTTTGGCATGAGTAAACATACCTTTCTTTGTTGGTACCTGCACATCGAAGGCATCAATTAGTTTCTGTTGAATTGTAAGTGTATCGAACATATAAGTTTGATAAAACTTGGTCCACCATTCCAGAAATCCTTTAGCCGTGAGATGGGTAGGTTCGAAGGTTATCAGCTCAAATTGGGCAAAGCCTTGATATTGTTCTTGTTGTATTTTGGCTTCCCGTGCCTTGAAAGTTCGTCTAGAAGTGATGGCACTCTCAGTTTGGAATAAAGGTTCAGGAATCAGTTGGCATAAACCAAACTGCCTCGAAACGAAGTTTGGTTGGTAGGCAAAGAGAAAAATCTGGTTCTTGGCTGGGGTTATCCTCGAAGAAATGAGTCTAGGCAGCAAAAAAGCTCTCCATACATCCTGAATCTCCTTGCTCTTGATAGCTTCTGAGAGAGTCATGGTGAACCAAGAAGGTCCATGAGCCCTCGAAGCAAAAGGCGCCATGCTCTCTTCGAACTTGTGCCTTTTGGAGAATATCATGATGTACTTCGAGAATTGAACTTTGAAGTCATCTTTGTCGTCATTGGGAGTTAATCTTCGAAGCCTAGTGCCTTCGACTATCCTATCATTTATCTCAGAATCTTGCTCATCAATGGTGTTGGCGGTTGATAAGGAGGGTTCGAACATGGCATTTAGCCATAGTTGGAGTAACCAAAAAGGGCCAGCCAATAGAATATTTTTGGAGGTGTGGGATTTGAGGCTCGAAACAGCTGACCTCAGGCTTTCATAGAGGTCAACTAAGAGCAGTTCACTTAGGCACACTTTTCGATTTTCATGCAAGTCCCTAGCTAGAGGAATGAACCTGCTAGCTACCTGTAAGGATCTACTGCAGAAAACGTATCTTGACAGCCACAGGGTTAAGAAAGCAATGTGCTCTACGTCAGACACATTGTCCCCCTCAGCATGGTAATGACTGATAAATTTGGAAAAACTGGCTAGCTTGACTTCGAAGTCAATTATGCTTGAGTGTTCTTCGTTGTCGGGTATATAAGTTTCTCCCACTGGCGATAGCCCAGTGATGGCCGCTATGTCGAAGAAGGTTGGGGTGATCATTCCACCTGGGAGATGGAAAGTGTTATAGGTACTGTCCCAGAAATAAAGGGACGCGAATAGCAGAGGGTGGCTGTAGGTGAAACCAGGCTTCGATAGCTTAATCAGGTTATAGATGCCTAATTCTTCCCATCGCTGGGATTTCTTAGCTTCTACTTTCTTGAACCAATTTTGATAGGCAATATCAGAGGTGGGGCAAGATCGAAATGGCTTAAAATTACTTTTTACATAATCCAAAACAAAGGGGTCCTTAGGAGGAACAGTTGGGGTTTCTATGGTATTTGAACTAGGAGATTCTACTGCCTTGGGGGCATCCATTTTGTTAAATAAGGGTTTGAAGCTATAACAAACTGGGAAAATCGTCCTGGTATCTTTTAATATTTCAAAAACCGTAAGAGGGCCATTTAAAGCTAACCTCTTACCAGCAACATTGGTAGGAATGAGTACCTGTGACGCATACAACATTTCTTTTTCCTTTGAAATCATCTGAGGGGCAATGACGGATTGACCTTGGTGAGTGATGATTTTACTTTCCATGGTAGCTCCTGCAGTTTTTCCTTTCTTCTTGGAGACTTTCTTGAGTTGGGATGAAGTAGAAGAAGACATTTTTGAAAGATGTTGAAAGCGTGGATTTTTTTGACGAGAGAAGGAGGATAAAAGATTTAGAGTGTGAAAAGAAAAGAAAAAGATTAAGTTGGTGATGTTTTATAATGGGGAAGTTTAAGCATCCACCGAATAAGGGTGTGATACGTGGAGATCATGGGTTGGTGTGATGAAGAGGTGGCATAAAGTTAACATGGGTAATAGGCGTGATTTAAAGATAATCATTGTTTGTAACTGCACCATGCTGTGAAGTGGCTCCAGGCGGTTAAGGAATCCAAAAGGTGCTATGATTGACGTGACTGGAGTCAAATGCATTAAATGTTACGATGATTCGAAAGTCACATCAAAATCTTGTGTAGGTGTTTAAAATAGGTATTTCTCAGAGGAATCGAAATACATATTTTAAAGGGGCAATTTGTTGGCTGAAGATTTTGATAATGTTGTTAAAAGCCAAATGAATTAAGCGTTTCGATCGAAATGAGGTAAAGTGTCATGTTTCGAAGTAGCAGAAGCAGTGTTTCGAATAAGTATGTCAAAGCTTGGAGTTTCGAGTGGCAATTATGGGAACATATCTAAAGAAGTCTCGAAATAACAACAAGGCTGTGTCTGGGAAGAGCATTCGAAACGGAGAAGTACCAAAGCATTTGAAATTCAAATGGAAGCGGGACATTCGAAGTTTGAAAGTTATGTGTTGGAGCATTTGGGGACACGTGGAAAGAAGAAAGAGGCATTGTTCTGCATGTTCTGAACGTGGCATAATCCTGTAGCAAGACCGTTATGGTCGAATTAGTATAAATAGAAGTCTTAGTATTAGGATTTCGTGTGTCATATCTATTATACAAAATACTCAGTAACATTCAAACTACCACATGGCAAGGGAAACGAATGCAAGAGAAATGTATGTATGATAGCACCATGTATTTCTGATTTAATGAAAACCTTTTACCATTTCCAGCACTTTCTTTTATCCTTTTGTCAAATAACATTTACAAGTTTTCTCATTTACAGTCTTTTCACTTCGAAATCTCCTCTTCAAAGCTTTACATTTTAATGCCTTCTTCATATTTCAAGCACTCTATATTTCAGAAAACTGTCATATTTTCCATACCTTTACCTTCAAGTCTTATCCTTCGAACGCATATTTTTACTTAAAAGTCATTTAAAGATTTCTTGCCTTAAACGCTTTCTTCATATTTCAAACCTTTTACGTTCCAGAATTTCTTTACATCAATTGTTTTATAATTCGAAACCATTTACTTCACTTTTATGCAATTTTACATGTCTTTACAATTAGCATTTATTCACATAACTTAGTTTCACACACACATTTTGATTACATCTTTAGACTTTTAGAGAGAGAAATCGAAATAAGCCAAACACATATACAATATCAACCATGAATATCTGTTCGATCGTGAGAGTAACCTTAATATCCAAGGAGTCCTAGGATCAATCTAGTCGATCCTGTGAGTTACCAGAGGAATTGAATAACAGTCAGAAAGATTATTCGATAGTTTGGAAGACTAGCGGTTGTTTACCAGAAATCACTGGAAACAGACTGTTGCTAAGTATGCTACCAGGTTTGAAGAGTTGGTGAAGTTCTATCTGCATTACAATAAACTGGCAACTGAGGCATCTAAGTGTATCAAATTTGAGAATGGGCTGCGTCTAGAGATTAAACAGGGAATTGGATATCAAAAGATTCACTAATTCCCTATACTAGTGAATAACTGCAAGATCTATGATCAGGATACCAGAGCCAAATATAAGAGTCACAATCAGAAGAAAGGGAAGAACCAAGATCGTGGTAAGTCGTATAATGCTCCTACTGACAAGGGGAAGCAGAAAGTTTCTCATGAGGAGGGTCCAAGTGAGGGAGGATCTCCCACTTCTATCAAGTGCTTTAAGTGTGGCGAGCAAGGTCATCATGCTGATAGTTGCAACAATAAGGTACTGAGATGTTACAAATGTGGTAAGACATGTCATCATGCCTATGAGTGCAAGAATTAGGGTCTGACTTGTTTCAATTGTGATGAACAGGGTCACATCAATACCTAGTGTTAAATGCAGAAGAAGACTGCTACTGCTTCTCAGACTAATCGCAAAGTGTTTTCTTTGAATGGTTCAGAAGTTCCCAAGAAGGATAACCTGATTTGAGGTAGTTGTTTTATTAACAATGTTGTGTTGATTTTTATTATCGATACTGGTGCTACTCATTCGTTTATTTCGCTTGAATGTGCCACGATATTGGGATTGAAATTTTCTTCTATGAAGGATAGTATGGTGATAGATACTCCTGCTAAGAGTTCTGTTACTACTACTTTTATCTGTTTGAGTTGTCCTTTAACTATCTTTAGTAAGAGTTTTGTGATGGATTTGGTTTGTCTACCCTTGCACCAAATTGATGTTATCCTTGGAATAAACTGACTGGAGTTCAACTATGTTCATATCAACTATTATAATAAGATTATAAGGTTCCCTAAGTTTGGTGATAGTGGGGAGTTGATGTTTCTATTTGCTAAGCAAGTGGAAGGACTCTTAGAAGATGAGGCCTTGACGTTTACAATATTTGCATCATTGCAAGTTGATCGTGGAGTTTCAAGTGTTGAGTTACCCGTTGTAAGGGATTTTCCGAAGGTGTTTCCAGATGAAATTAGTTATTTACCTCTAGAGCGTGAGGTAGAGTTTCCTATAGAGTTGGTATCATGTACAAGTCTATTGTCGACAACTTCTTATAGTATGTTAGCTTCATAGTTGAGTGAATTGAATAATTAATTGGAAGAATTACTTGAGAATAAGTTTGTTCGACCGAGTGTTTCTCCATGGGGTGCTCCTCTGTTATTGGTTAAGAAGAAGAATGGTGGAATGAGGTTGTGTATGGACTACAAGAAGTTGAATAAGGTGAATATCAAGAATAAGTATCCACTTTCGAGGATTGATGATCTGATGGATCAACTGGTAGGTGCTCGTGTGTTCAACAAGATTAATTTGAGGTTCAATTATCATCATATTCGTGTTAAGCCACATGATACTCTGAAGAAGGCTTTCAAAACAAGGTATGGTCATTATGAGTACATTGTAATGTCATTTGGTGTATCTAATGCACTAGGTGTTTTCATGGAGTATATGAATCGAACTTTCCATTTGTATCTGGATAAGCTTGTGATGGTCTTCATTGGTGATATTCTGATATATTTTAAATATGAAGAAGAGCATGTTGAGCATTTGCGAATTATGTTGTAAGTGTTGAAAGATAAGAAGTTGTATGCAAAATTGTCAAAGTGCGAGCTATGGTTGAAGGAAGTGAGTTTCCTTGGCCATGTGATTTCAAGTGGTGGAATTATTGTTGATCCTTCTAAAGTTGAGGTTATGTTTCAGTGGGAGACTCTAAAGTCTGCTAGTGAGATTCAAAGGTTTCTTGGTTTAGCAGGTTATTATTGCAGGTTTATTGAAGGATTTTCTAAGTTAGCTTTATTGTTGACTCAGTTGACTCGAAAGGGTCAAACTTATGTGTGGGATGTAGCATGTGAAGAGAGTTTTGTGGAACCAAAGAAAAAGTTGTTGACTTCTCTAGTATTCATTTTGCCTAATTCGAGTGAATCTTTTGTGGTATATTGTGATGCGTCGAAGATGGGTCTTGGTGGTACGCTGATGCATAATAATCAAGTTGTTGCCTATGCGTCTAGACAACTGAAAGTTAATGAAAGGAATTATCTTATGCATGACTTGGATTTGGTGGCTCTGGTATATGTGTTGAAGATCTGGTAACATTATTTGTTCGAATCCAGATTCGAGGTGTTCAGTGATCATAAGAGTTCGAAGTACTTGTTTGGTCATAAGAAATTAGATATGAGGCAGAGAAGATGGCTCAAGTTGTTAAAGGATTATGCTTTTAATTTGAGTTACCATCCTGGTAAAGCAAATGTTGTCGCAGATTCTTTAAGTAAGAAGTACTTGCATATGTCGATGCTTATGGTTCACGAGTTAGAATTGATCGAACAATTCAGAGATATGAGCTTAGTGTATGAAGAAACTCCTAATAGTGTGAAATTGGGGATGTTGAAGCTGACTAGTAGTATTCTTGAAGAGATTAGAGAAAGTCAGAAACATGATATGAGTTTGATTGACTGATTGTTGCTAATTAACCAAGGTAATGGAAGTGAATTTCAAATTGATGAAAATGGTGTGATGAGGTTTGGTGAAAGGGTGTGTGTATCGGATGTTCCAGAGCTTAAGAAAATTATTCTTGAAGAAGGACATCGAAGTGGTCTGAGTATGCATCCCGGTGCTACGAAGATGTATCAAGACTTGAAGAAATTATTTTGGTGGCCCGATATGAAAAAGGAAGTTTCTGAATTTATTTATGCTTGTTTGACTTGTCAAAAGTCAAAAATTAAGCATCAGAAGCCTTTGCGTCTAATGCATCCGTTGAATATTCTGGAGTGGAAATGGGACAACAATTCCATGGATTTTGTGTCAGGTTTTCCAAAGACTCTTAAGGGCAATGATTCAATTTGGGTGATAGTGGATAGATTGACTAAATCGACTCATTTTTTACCGATGAAGATGAATCATCCCATACAGAAGTTGGTTGAGATGTATATTGAGGAGATTGTGAAATTGCATGGTATACTTTCTAGTATCGTGTCAGATAGAGATCTGAGGTTTACATCAATGTTCTGGGAAGGTTTGCATAAGGCTTTTGGTACTAAACTGAAATTGAGTTATGCATATCATCTGTAGATGGACAGTCAGATAGAGAGGACTATCTAGTCTTTAGAGGATTTGCTGAGGGCTTTTGTGTTAGACCAATGAGGAGCTTGGGATAGCCACTTGTCATTTATTGAGTTTACGTACAACAATAATTTCCATGCTAGTATTGAAATGGAACAGTATGAAGCGGTGTACGATAGAAGGTGTAAGACCTTGTTGTGTTGGTATGAGTCAGGCAAGAGTGTTGTGCTCAGACTTGATATTACGCAACAGACGAATGAGAAGATAAAGATGATCCAAGAAAGGATGAAAGCTTCACAGAGTCGTTAGAAGAGTTATCATGATAAGAGAAGGAAAGCACTTAAGTTCCAGAAGGGAGATAACATATTCTTGAGAGTTACTCTGGTAACTAGTGTTGGTAGAGCTCTGAAGTCGCGAAAGCTTATGTCGCGTTTTGTTGGTCCATATCAGATTTCCGAGAAGATAGGTGAGGTGGCCTATCATATTAATTTACCGTTATCGCTTATGAATCTTTATGACGTGTTTCATGTATCTCAGTTGAGGAAATACATTACGAATCCTTTGTATGTGATCCAAATGGTTGATGTACAAGTGAGAGATAACTTGACAATAGTAGCATAACCCATGCAGATAGAAGGTCGGGAAGTGAAGCAGTTACCAGGGTAAAGAGATTTCCTTGGTGAAGATACTATAGGGTGGATCAGCTGGTGGAAGTTTGACTTTGGAGCATGCGGATCAGATGAAAGAGTCGTACCCAACCCTGTTTTCATCAGGTAATTTTCAGGGATGAAAAGTCTTTAAGTGGGGGAGAGTTGTAACACCCCGAAGTTTAGAATTACTTATTTAATTAATTAATTGTGAATATATGTGTGATGTATGGCGATATGTGGTGGGACATTAGTGAGAGATATACAATAATTAGAATTATTTATATTTAAATAATTTAATTTATATTATTTAGAGTTAAAATAATAATAATTAAATATGATATTAAGGTGAAAAGGAGAATAAGGGCGTGATGGTAATAGTACGATGATAAGTGAGGGCATAAAGGAAATAACATAGAAAGGGTCTAAGGGAGTAACAAATAAAAAAAGAAAATAAGAGAGATAAGATTCATTTTTGTACGATCATAGAATTTGGGAGAACATGAAGAGAGGACAGGGCTTACGGAGAACCAAGAAGAGAACGTGAAGGAAGAGAATCAAATCTCTAGGAATTTGAGGTAAGGGGTGTAATCGGGTTTATTATGATCGATAAGGGGTTAAGGTAGATGTAGTATTTTATTTGTATGATAATTTGGTGAAAACCATGATGAATACTATGATGTAATTGTGTGATGATGACGTTGATATATCATGATTTAAATGAGGTATGTGTATGATGATGTATTATTGCCGAATTGTGATAATATGATGATTACTATGTGTTTTAGACTAGGGTTGGTACTGAAACTAGACCCGAAAAGGGTCTATGATAGTAGCGAATTGCAACTGCAAAGTTACAGATATCGTGCGTCTCGTTGGGCGAGCAAGTTGCCCCAGCGTTGTCGGGCGAGACAGCTTGCGAGCAGAATGGTGAAAAAGAGGGCTCCTTGAAAATGTATTGGGAGGGGATTGTCTCCAGAGCTTTGGCGGGTGAGAGAAGTAGTGATGGACTTAATCACATAGTTCGTTGAGCAAGCATCAGGCGAGAGGGAGGCGAGCAGAGCGCTCCCAGGGTCATCAAGCGTGGCTTAGGTGAACAGTCTAGTAGTAAAACTTCAAAGTGTTGTAACTCGAGTTTCAAGACTCTGTTTGAAGCGTCGTTCAAAGTGTTGGGAAGCTAACATACTAAAATATCTTATGGAAGAATTGTATGAAGCTTTTGGTATATTATTCATGTGTATTATATTTATGAGCTTGAATTCTTATATATTGGTATACTATGATGTCTGTTGAAATGACATAACTTGATGTATCCTAATGATTTTACCATGGTGCTGGTAAATGATGATAATGTGATGATTGAAGTTTAATGATGTGCATGTTTAACTATATGTATACATGTTATGTGATGATGATTATATGAATAATGATGCAATTGACTAGCTGTGGTCGAATTTTATGTGATATTGTTGTGCATCATGCATTCATAGCATTTTTGGATGGTGGTCCACTTATGACGAGCCTCAATCCTATTGTGCGGGTTGAGTGTGTTTGTGATATTCTATGGTTCTAAGAGGGAATCAATCCTATGATGGGGATCATGGAGGGTGATGAACTAGGTGTTCATAAATTTTTATACCACATGCATTGAGTCAATATTGTTGCATTAATATCTTATGTGACATTGCTTGAATTTTGTTGATGAGTTGTGATATGATGAAAATTGTGAACTATGTGAGTGTATGACAATTTTGATGATGAAAGGTGTCTAAGTGCTATTAAGATGTATCAGTGAGTATGAAGTGTTGATGATTGATATGTGTTGTTATATGATGATGTCGTTTATACTATTAATCTTTTTCTTATATATTTTATAATGAATCATGATTACTCACCATTTCTGTTTGAATGTTGTCTCCACGTGAGTAACACACAAATGCTCAGAAGTAGTTTGTAGGAGCATTGAAGATAGCTCAGGAGTATTTTATTAGTTTAGTTAATTAGAAGGTGTCTTTATCTGATATGTAACACTGGATTGGGAACACTTTGTTTTGCGAATGTTATATTCCTTTTTATGATGATATACTTTATGACGGTTTTGATTGTTAAACTGATTTTAATTCCAACTTTTGACGAGACTAAAACATTATGATTTGTTTTATTAAGAAGTTTATTCATGACAACAAATCTGCTGCGATGTTGATGAATGACTGGTTTAAAGTATAAAAAGGTGTTTTTATTATTTATATAACTTGTGTTATGGAGCATGATTGTTATTATGATATTTTTTATGAAGTGTAACATCCTTGAGTGGTGATTTTCCTTGAATTATTCCATAAGTTATATGAGAAATACATGTGAAATTAGAAGGGTGTTATACGAGTACCTTAGTATCCACCCCGCCCCATACCTGCATAATGTATATTTATATATTATTATTTTTATTATTATATACACATGTATGTTTATCAGTTTTATTAAATAGATCCCTATCAAACTTGTATGCATTTAAATATAAATATTTATTGATTTCTTAACTCAATAATAACATTCTTAATTTTTTTTAAATGTTATTAGAAATTTAAAATGATATGATAAATTATAATTGATCAATTTGTTTATTAGAAATGCAGATAAATGGGTATGCATATGGGTATGGGTACTTAGGTACCTAGAGTGTACGGGTACGGGTGCAAAAATTGGTGTCCACACAGGTATAGGCTCGGGTATAAGGATTTTTTCAGACTGCGGGTATGAGGACGAATACTATAGTAACCTACCCATTGTCATTCTTTATTTGGATTTGGAAAAAAAATCTATTTTTAGCAAGATTGATATTGGTGTTCTAATTTGTTCAACATTTGTATATTTATATACAGATACCCACATAATGTATAATTATATATTTTTATTTTTATTATTATTTAAACATGTATGTTTATTAGTTTTATTAAATATATCACTATTAAACTTGTACGCGTTTGAATATAAGTATTTGTTGATTTCTTAACTCAATAATAACATTCTTAAAAAAAATGTAAGATGTTATTAAAAATTTAAAATGACATGATAAATTATAATTGATCAATTTTTTAATTAGAAATGCGAATAAATGGGTATGGGTATTGGTACTTAGGTACTTAGAGGATACGAGTACAGGTACAAACATTGGTGTCCACGCGGGTATGGGCTCAGATATAAGGATTTTTTTCAAACTGCAGGTATGAGGACGAATACTATAGTACCCTACCCATATCCTACCCATTGTCATCCTTTGTTTGGATTTGAAAAATAACTATTTTTAGAAAGATTGATATTGGTGCTCTAATTTGTTCAACATTTGTATTAATCAAGGATCTCATTATTCACAATAAAGATTTTATTGATTTTGTGTGAATTTTGGTTTAAAGGAAGATTTTATCTGAATTGAATACATGAAGATTAATTTTTTTATAATAAATAGATTCAAATTTATTCTATAGGTGATCAATCAAGATTAGCAATCAACATTATTGAATATTGATCTCATGTGCTTTTTGAAATACTAGTCGCATTCAAGATAAAAACCCTACAAGACTTTGGAGTTGGACTTACAGTCTTATCTTTCATATTTGTAATTGAATAACACTTGGGAAAATGTACAAGTTAAAGTGAGAAGTGTCTCAGATTCAGGGGGAGCCCTGGTCAAATTTTCATGGGTAATATTAGGAAAGCGGTATTGAACAAAGTGAGTTTAGATAAGACCAATTATACCTCTAATGTCTATAGGAAGTTTGGAATATAAATTCCTGAATAGTATTAGAAATAGAGGCATTGAACTAGGAGAGATCAAATCAGACCAAATCTTACGTATGGCTATTAAGAGTGAGTTTCTTTTCATTGGGCTAACACCCTCTAAGTGTAGGGAATTTTGCACCGAACTAGGTTACCAATTCCCGTGTTATTTATATTTTGCTTTCATTTTGTCTACTACGTGTTTAACTTGTTATAGACATTGTTACATCATTGTATTTGACATTTTGTCATACGAAGAACAAAAATTCTATTGAAATCGGAGTAGACACCCTTTTCTGTTTGGGTGCCTTCTAGTGTTCTTATTGTGTTCAAGATAGAGAATACCAAAGTATGAGCACCAATTAATTGACCAATGAACCTTAATGGTACTAAGAATACCCCAGAGATTATAGTTGAAGTTAATTTTGAAGATTGTGAAAACCAATCAGGAGATGATAGTGAAGGTGAAAAGGCAAAAAGTGTTGTTCTCTTCATAACAAGTATTAGATCCAAGCCAAATGTGCATGTTGATGAAGAATCTAGTGATGAAGATGTAGCTGAAGCCTTCAGGCATTTGTATGTTAAGTGGGAAGAAGAATTCATATCCAATGAGAAATAAAGAGTTCAAATCAGTGCCCAGCTTTAATACATGGGAAATATTTTTGCAACTATCAAAGAGTTAAAAGAAGAAGTTGACCATCTGGAATCCAAACTTGAAGGTATGACCAAATTAGTTTGTATGTTTAATTGTGGTTCTCAAACTCTTGATGAAATTTTAGGGGCTGGCAAGAATGCTAGAGATGTGAAAGAAATTGGTTTTGATTATAGCTCACTGAATACTAAACCCAAGTTTGTTCCTCTTGTTAAGAAGACTAATTTCATTATGTCAAACTACATGTTACAACATCTTGTTCAACATCATTATCGCAAAAGCTCTTGGGTGTGTCACTATTATGGCCAACAAGGTCATATAAGACCTTTTTGCAACAAATTATATGGTAGACCTTACTACCTGTAACACCCCCTTTTCTACCCCGCACAATTATATAACATGATCAGAGTAAATTAGCACGCACATCACAGAAGGGCGTCACATTTACTTCACAACAACAAATCTAATACACTGTTCATATTTATAACACACATTTAGAATCATGTTCCATACCATAACACATAAGCATCTGACAGCGAAATAATTCTTAACTCAAAATAATAATACTAATGATTGAAATCCCATACTCACAATCATATCATAAATACTAGGCACTAAAGGCCATCATCACATATATCTCAATCAACATAAATATCTAGAGAGTATAACAACATCTCTCAAATAAAAATAAATATCATAAACATAACATAAATTCAAAGGTTCCCCATGTTACATAGACCAGAGTATGACTCACTACCTAGTAAATGAATAAACAAGAATCTAATCTCCTCCGACTAATCCTTGCTAGAAGCACCACTGCTATCCTCGGTACCTGAGCGATGTCGTATAAAACATCATTCCAACATAAGGGTGAGTATTCATATCATTATAGAAATATATAATAATAAGTAATGCATAATAAACATATATCAAATGAATTCATCACACTTCACATAATCATGTAATTAACATACTTCCACACAATTCGCATGATTACATATACAACATTGCTCAACGATACAAGATCCAAAGATAATCAATCACAAATACCACATATGTAACATTCACACCAATATCACATAATGAACACCAATTCAACATTTCACGTCGACACATGTGACTCCAATGCAACTCAGTGCAATATGCATGTGATACCAAATATTATCCTTACCAGTCCAACCGAGTCCATCTCTCAGAAAGATAACCATCAATAAAAGGTTGATTCGGCCTTAGGATTTCAAACCCCATTCGACGTTAGGTTTGGGATAAGTCAATCATTCTCATAGAATAACCAAACATTTCTCTTTGACACAAATGATGCATGTATATGTGCAATCTCAACAATCATATGCAATTAAGGCCATCTCTCAATCTTAATCATACAAGCATATTGTTAGAACAATGTTTGAATCTAGTACCCTATATTTAAGTTTTGATGATAACAAAGTGAAAAGATATAGTACTTAAATATTTCATGATTGAATTATATGCTGCCTAAAATTACTATGCTCTGATTTGCAGATATGCTGATTAAAATAAGCAAGATCACGTTTTCAGCATCAGAATATGATTTCATACACCAGCATCAGAAGTTGCTGAATCAGAACGTCAAAGATCAGATGATCAACGCTTGCACATGCTGAAGCTTGATGAACAGAACTGCGCGTAAAACACTCTGATACAGAAACAAATAGTTCATCAGCAGCGAAGCAGAATCAGAATGAGCCAAGCCAGAACGTGCATTGAAGAAGCAACGGTACTGTGCATTGAACGCTAATCAATTCCAACGGCCTCATTCCAGACAAGATCTGCTCAAAAAGGAAAGCTTGTTATTAGCATTGAATCAAGAATATTTTCTTCAATGTTCATCTTCTCAAGTGCTATATAAACCAAGCTTCGAAGATTATAATGGCTAATGCTTCCAAACTCTCTACACGCACAAAGCTGAACAATAATCTTCATCTACCAGTTTTGCTAAACCAACAAACTCTGATACTCCATTAGTGTTTAGCAACCTAGTATTCTAAGCTTCATTTGTGTAAACATCACAGTTGTGATATAGTTTTGTAGAAAACATTCACACACATTATTGTATATCTTTATAAGAACGTGTTGCCTTGACAAACCGGATTGTGGTTTGAATCAAGAAGGCTTTAGCAGTTGTTAAAGCAGATTTGTATTCAGTTGAATATAGTGAATTAAGACCTCGTTGGAGAGAGGCGAAATCACCTTGACGGGTGGACTGGAGTAGTTTGAGATCAAACGAACCAGGATAAAAATATCCTGTCAATTGCTTTAAGTTTCCAGTTTTACAATTCAACCCCCCCTTCTTGTGTTTTTCACCTCTTCACATATTTCACATAATTAAGCATATTTGAATTATCATCACCAAATTGCACAACATACATCAATCATGTCATCAATCACATACAAGGAATTCTCATAGCATTCATCAACTCAAAACATCATAACAACACATAACAACAATGTTAAACCACATTAGTCATATTCATCATCACTTCACAACATACATATACATAAAATCAAGTGTTATGTTTCTCATCAAAAGCTATCCAAAGCCAATCTAAAACACATCGAATAAATTATTAAAGTTCATGGAAATCCTTCATAAATCATAAGCATACAAGATCCTCAATCATTTAAACAAAATATAAAATTTTGCATTGCAGGTCGCGCTAAGCGCGCTCTTTGGCGCTAAGGGCCCTCCAAGTCAGTGAGTTTCGCGCTAAGCACGGGATTTCACGCTAAGCGTGCTCTATAATTTCTGTAGAAAAATCTGGGAAGTCAGCAGCACACCAGTCTGAGTTTTGACTCCAAAAACCCATTCAAACTCATATTTTTCACCAATTAAACACATTACAACCTATATCTAACATATAGCTTCCATCATAAACATCAAAACATGTTTCAAACATAAATTTCATGGATTTCACTCAAACCCTGGCATGTTAAAATCTAGAAATTGAAGAATAACTCACTAGTTTCATGTTACTACCCATTACATACTCATATATAATCCCATAATAACAAGAAATCCCACCCCTACCTTAGATGTATATTCTTTCTAAGTTTTTCCTCTTCTATTCTCCTTTTCTTTTCTTCTTCTCTTCTCTTCTCTTGTTTTACAATTATATCTCTTTTGTTTCACAACACCTTACTAACCCTTATTTAACTAATGAGCTTACCTCACCCACTCATTCTAAGGTGACACTTAAGGTCCAATACTAAATATTACTATTCTAACACTTATTAACCCAAAACACAATTAAACAATTAATCCAGATATTCAAAAAATCACACAATTTAACTAATTACTATATCAAATAATAATTAATAAAATAAATAATTATTAAAATGATTACTAAAGAAAAAAGGGGTGTTACACTACCACCATAGACACATTCCTCCAAGAACACCTCAAAAATTTGTTGTCATCAAGTTTAAAAAGTCAAAGATTCAATTACAAGTAATATTGCCCATACATATCTAAGAGCTTCATCTTAAGAAGATTTGTATTTTGATAGTGGTTGCTCCAAATGTATAACTAGAGAAAAAAACTATTATAAAGAGTTAAAACCTTACTCAAATAGCTATGCTACTTTTGGAGACAGTACTAAAGTAAATATTATTGGGAAATGGAAAATTAAGTTTCCAGGCCTTCCTAGCCTAAATGATGTTATTTTTGTTGAAAGTCTCACTGTAAATATCATCAGTATCATCCAACTATGTGATTAATAATTGTGCATAAATTTTAATCGTTCTAAATGTGTTGTCACTAACAAACAGTTGGAATAAATAATGAAGGGTACCCTATCATAGAGAATTGCTACATGTGGTATCCTTATGAGAAGATCCAACCTCAGGCTTGTCATATATCTAAAAGTGTTGAGAAAAAGAATAAACATAGCACTAAGAGAAATAAATTCATAAAGAGAAAGATGATTGTTGATAACACTTTAGAGCGGAATGTTGAAGATCATGTTATTGACATTATGAATGACATTATAGATATAGAAACTAAGTTATAACTATAAAGCTTGGGAGTATGAGGGACCTTATTACATAGAAAATTGCCATATGTATGTATGATCTCAAAATTGAAGAAGGTAAAATTTATGGCGATTGTCAAGTTGGAAAGCAAACCAAGATGTCATATATGAAGTTTCAACATCTTACTCGTGTTCCTGAATTACTTCATATGGATCTTATGGACCCGTGTAAGATGAGATTCTGGGAGAAAAGAGATATGTCTTTGCCTATGATAATGACTACTACATATTTAAGTTTATTCGTGAGAAGTCTAACACCTTCATTGTTTTTTGATCCCTTTTCCATTACCTACAACGTGAAAAAGAAGAAGAAAGTGGCAAGATTACTCGCATTCAAAGCGATCATGGAAGAGAATTTGAGAGCTATAACTTCTAATTATTCTTCACTATTGAATGGTTTACTAATGAGGTTTCTACTCTAGTCTCAAACCAAAAAATTGGGATTGTCAAAAGGAAGAATCGTACCTTGCAAGAAATGGTGAGAGTTATGATTTATGCCATATTACTTCCTATTGAAGTTCCTTCTCAGATTTATGGAATTTTGATTAATCAAAATCACGATACTGGGTTTGTTGAAGATGAAGTTGGTGTTCCTCTTAGTCTGTTGAATTTCAGTTATAAATTGTATGTTGGGAAAGATGTCATACACATTGTTCTTCATAATACTCTACACTCAAATGAGCCTAATCTATATGTTGGCAAAGATGTTTTTGAAGTCCCATCCACATATGGGTCTGTTATAAGACATCTCATCAAAGTTCTTATGCAAGAATTTGGGGCCTTACATGAAATAATTGCTACTTCCAATACCAGAAAAGGTGTGACTCAAATGTTGATTCCAAAAGTTGTTGGTACATCATCTTCTCTTGCTATTGTATAAGATGAAGATAAAAACATTATTAGGTATGTATGAAGACCTGACAGGTAGTGATAATGGCATATTTATAGGTTGTTCCATTAATAGTAAAGTATCTATAATGTTTAACAAGCACATATAACCTTATATGGAATTCATTAAAGTCTTGGTTAATGATTTTAAAAATTAAGTGACTCCCTATTAATATGAAGATTATGATCTCAATGTTCATAATGTTGAGCTATTTGTTGCTGACAACATAGGGAACAACTTACAATCAGTTAAAGTAAAGAAAGTTGTAGTTTAAAATTCTGTGGCTAAAACAGAATTTGCACCAAAAAGAAAGATGGCTTGTGTAGTAGAAGACGTGGAGGAAGATGCTAACAATAACTTGAATGAAATAGAGGTGCCTCTAAACAATAAAAGTAATGAGACTGTTACTAGAAAGAAGGCACAACTTGTAGCTCAAGACTATGCTCAAATCAAAGGGGTTAGATTTTATGAAACTCCTGGTCCTATTACATGTCTTGAAGCTATCTGATTATTACTAGGATTATTTAATCTCCTTATTTTCAAACTTTTCCAAATTGATGTGAAAAGTTCCTTCCTCAAAGGTAATTTGAAGTGGAAGTTAGTCAAGAAGTTAGTAGGGATGCCAATTACATGGATGCTATCTTGTGAAATACAATAGAATTCTTATGACAATTTGATGGGTCCGCAAGTGCACAGAAATATCGAAGTAATATAAAAGATTATTGAAACCACAGAGACCAATGTCAACCTAATATAACCTATTATTTCTTTGTAAAGCTAAGGCTAACAAAGGATTGGATTAGGGGAGACTAAAAATTAAAACTGAAATAAGACAAAGATTAAAATAAATATAAGAAAAAAGAGAGACCGAAATATGTATTCCGTGTACCTCATGGACTCTGTAACTCGTTGGCTTATAATAATGTTAAAAACATATTTAGTAGAAAATATTATCTTAAAGATTAAATCTCACACTCTCGTGGTTTTGAATAAAGTCACGTTCCTTGACCATGGGATTTTTCTCTCGCTCGCCAATTCTAATCGAGGAACACGTTTTGAAAACTGAAGAAGTTCTAATTAATCCTAAAGCGCTCTTGTTGTGTTTAAGATTAATGCCTAGTTTATACTATCCGGTTCGACCCCCACGCTCTCGTAGTGTCGGCTCGAACCTTAGTTAATTTTCCACTCTCGTGGAAAAATCGTGTTAATTAACCTTCCACTCTTGTGATAAAGCTATTTAAATTAAGTTTAAAAACAAGGACCGAAACTGAATTTTCAAACAAATATTAAGCTAACTTATTACCGAGTCTCGTCGAGAACGACAATCCTCACATACCGGACTCAAGATAAATTAGCTAAGCATAAAATTAAGCATTAAAAAAATAAACATAAAGATCGCAATTAAGAACAACATGGTAATTAAATTAAACAAACGAAACAATAGAAATGAGAAATGTGATAAAAAAGAAACATGTAAAAGCACAAATAAACGAAATTGGAATTAACTTCTGAAATTATCTCCGCGTATAATAACAGGAACTTAATTCATAATATGTCGGCACACAGGCATGCTTGACAATCACATACATAATTGAAATAATAGAAAACAACACCTAAAACTAATGGTGTTGTAGTTCCTCGATGTGAGAAACTACCACTTTTACAAGTAAACTTTTCTACTTAAAACATTTAAGAACAAAACTCTGGCTTCAAACGGAAAAATGGCCAACCCCTTTGAAACTGTCAAGAACTCCCTTTTATAACTCTCTGCTAAATTCTCGTAACTTCCATGGAGACAATTCAGGAACTCGTGACTTCATGGCCAAAATATCCAGAAGACTTTATTTGTTGGAGAAATATCAGAGGACTGAGTTCGTTTGGTTACGTGGAGAAAAATCACAAGACAAGACAAAAAAATCATTAAAATACGTGGACTGGAGAAACATAGTCGTGGCGGGGGCCACTCTATGTGTGGTAAGGGCCACAAGGCACAAATGTGTGGAGAGGGCCACAGGGAGTGTGGTGAGGGCCACATCCCTAAATTTCACTTTTTTCCTGTTATTTTCTTATTTCTTTAATTTTTCTCAGAATCTTTGCCATTTCTCTATCTTTTTCTCTTGGAAGCTTTGTGTTAGAAAATACCTGAAATGAAATAGAGATATCGGCATAATATGACATAAATAAATAAAAACGGTAACATAATTTATGCGAGTCGAGTCGAATATACGATATAATTTCGTGTTATCACAATTTAAATTTATGTTGACGACATTGTGTTTCTAAGGATGTCATGTAAGATGTTAGATTAGGCAGAAGCAAAGCATATTGTTGCAAGAAGTAGTTGCTTAGTGGAGTAACCAAATGCTCAAAGATGACACAAAGGATGTCATAAAATTATTCTTTGACAACAAGTTATTATGCTTAACTTTTAAAAAATACCACATTTTTCTATTTTTGCTTCCACGCTTCAAACTAATCTTTGACTCTGTAATTTCATCTGCAAAGTTCTGCAGTCAATATGAAAGCATGATAGGAATAAGGAAATGATTGAATAATTACGGAATTCCAAATACAACATCAAAGAAAAGGCTTGATGAAATGTTGTAGTTGTAAAAGCTCATGGAGTTCGTATGAAATGCATAACGATTAGAGGAAAGGCTGATGGTAAGTTTGGAGGTGTTTCTTCTATTGTCAAGCCTAAGGATGCTCAAGGTAAACCTTATGTAACATTTATCTTGAGTGATATTATTTTTACTATTAACAACAATCAAGTTGTTAGTGATACAATAAATTCCTTTAATGATTGTGATAATTCTTATCATAAGAATATGATTGGTGTTATTCGGAATGTTGAAGTTCTCACCCCTGAAACTAGTCCTGATAGCCCCATGCATAATGTCCACACTCGCTTTGAACCTAAATAATTTGGTTATAACATTAATGTATATAAATATGTCACTGAAGATATAAACAAAGATATTATTGAAGATGTCAACGAGGATGAGTTTGTAAGTGAAGATGTTAATGACTGCGAGGTTATCAGTGATGAATTTGCTGATGAAATTTCCGCTATTAGAAAATTCCCTAGAAAGGGAAACAAGGTTGTTCCTAGTATTACAAAGCATGATCTTGTGGAAATTTCCATGCACATATTTCATGACATTGATGATAATGTAAATATTAATGAACATGATGTAAAGGGTGTTATAAATGTTAAAATATTTATTGAAGGAACAAATCTTCCCATTAACTCTTTGTATTTTACTTTTCATTTTGAAGAAAGTATAATCAAATAGAATTTTGTTTACAATAATAGGATGGCTCTTGATAGAATCTATTTTGAATCACTACAGTATAGTGAAATTATGAAGCTTCTTAGTGAAGCTCAAACATTGAAGACAATGTTGAATGTTAGATCTTGTTATCCTAAGTTGGTGATGGATTTATGGTTAAAATTCTTACCGGCTTCCTCTTTTTAATGTTTATTGTAAAGAATTATTATATTTCCCCCGAGTGTTGAATTTCAGTTACAAATTATTTGTTGGCAAACATGTCTCAGACATTAGTCTTCATAATGTTCTTGTTATTGATGAATCTGGTTTAGTTGGTGATAAAGATATGCCTAACATGTCACCTATGTTTGGGCCGGTGAAAAGTTACATTCTCAAGGCACTTATCCATGAAGCCAAGGCTCTATAGGGAATCATTTCTATATTCACTATAAAAAAAGGTATTGGTAAAGACCTTGTTAAAATTCTAAGTCTATAATCAGATACAATCTGCTACTACATTATTGGTTTTATATTCCATATAGGAACTCATGATGCCTTGGAATGTGAAGAATATTATCATTATCAATTCGTTAAGCATATTGATTCCCATGCCAACCACCTATTGGTATTCTCTCTTTAATATGTGGTATTTTGAGTGTTTAAAAGAAAGACAATATTACTTGTGATGATGAGATTGGTACTGGCCTAAGTCTGTTGACTTTGACTTACAAGTTCATTTTTGGGAAACATGTTACTGACATTTTAATGCATGTTATTGCTCTCGTTGATGAAAATGATAAGGTTTTTGATATAGCAATGTTGTATTGGCTTATGAGAAGTCATATTTCCAAAGGTTTTTGATGTAGTAATGAACATGTTGCTGACATTTTGATGCACATTATGCACATTTTTTGTTTAATCTTGTCTTATATTAAAAAAATTATGGTCTCTCAAATCTGATGGAGCTTCTTCATCTCAACCTGTTGTACTACTATTACAGTTTTGATGTTCAACTATGATATGTGTTGCATGTGTTCTTATGTTCTTGTGTTCTTGTTCTCTGGTACTTGTGTTCATTCTAAGAGAACTAATTGTGTTACTCCTTTCCCATTTTAAGGCAAGTAGAGGGAGATGATGATATGCAAGAAAGATAATTGCTTTTATTTGGTGTTCGTAAGAAGTTATGTGCAACAAATATTTGCAAGTTGAGTAATGTTATCTATAAGCTTATGCTTCTGCTTATGGTTATGATTTAGCTAAAATGTTATTGGTTTCACTGCACTCTGGTGGTGTTCCTCCATCATTTTTCTCTTTTGAGGAAAAAAGGGGGAAAAATAAAAAAGACACACTTCTCTTTGAGGATATTGTTTAAATCTTTATTTATGTGCTATCTATGATGCATTCTTGAAGAATTATTTAATTTGTGCTTTTCCTAAAAAGTAGCCAAAGAGGGAGTTTATTATTATAATTGATTAGATAATTTTAGTAGGCAACTTATTGAGCAAGATGTCTTAGATATGTTCTGTGACATCCTGAGATTCCTTCAACATTTAGTTAAGAAATCTATTTCAATTCGAGTACGATCAGAAGATTACTTTTGGAATATGTTTGTTAATCCAAACTAATTTGAAAAATATTTTATTAAATAATAATTCATAATGGTTGAAGAAGATTTAATTAGATAAAATTTAATAAAAATATGTGGATTTAATTGGATTTGCATTGAAGAAAAGATTTAATTGAATATACTTTAAAGGAAGACATGATTCAGTTTTATTTAGTCCAAGATTTTACGAAAATTTATATGTAAAGATATTGATTAAATATATAATTAAACAAATATTTCATGAAGAGATTTAATTGGATTTGTTTTTAATTACAAGATTTAAATTTACACTTAATGAGAAGATTTCCAATCTCTATTAAAAAAGATTTTAAGTGCATTTTAATTTTGAAAGAGTTTGTGTTATAAATCCTTTACGTGGGAGTTTGAAATTCTTATTTATATCAAATAAAGTCAATATTGGAATTTGTTCTGGACTGGACCCATCTTGGTCCAAAGTGCAAATAAAGGCCCAGATCCAAGTAGTTTCTCGGGGAATGCTCACAATCGGACCATCACCGAACGTGCCCGACCACAGACTACAACTGCAATGCCCATCGTTTCCCCCAACGAGCAGCGTCCCCGACCAAGGGAACTCCAACTCGAGTCCAGCTCGAGCACCCTCCCCGTAGGGAAGATTCTGTCCACTCTAACCGTTATGGAATCCTCAAAGCTCCGGAAAGACCGCGTCATCGTTCCTCCTCATTCTTCGCAGAGCATCATCCAGGAAGGGGACCACGTGCGGGTCCCTACTACACACGTAGAACCTGGCAGTTCCTTTATTGGGCCAGTTCTGGTCGGCCCAATAAGGGGACCTTGGCCCAGCGCTGGGGGCTATAAATACCCTCTTCTCCAAGAGGGTCAGGTATTCATCTATTACACGCCTATATACTTTTTGCCTGCCTATTCCGTCTCTCATTTTGGTATCGAAGTGTCTTGCAGGTACCCCCTCCACTTCATCCAAATTCAGTTCGAGCCAGCTGTGACGGTCCAAGTCTGATCCGGTAAGATCAGTGGCGCCGTTTGTGAGAACCTAAGCTCCCCCGTCTTACAAACTTTCGAAGACCAAAAGCTAAAAATCATCTCCCATCGTCATGTCTGACCAAACTCGGGAAGACCAGAATGTCTGTATCGTCGATGCCAACAACAACCTCGCGGACAAGAACGGAATCCCCGACAACGCCGGAAACCCCAACCATAATACACTCCCCGAGGGGCGTCATCCCCGGGCCCTCAGACCACCGCGACGGGGCCACGACTTCATCTTCTTCAGTCCCCCTCCGCTCGAAGAAGACATTACAGCTCCCCCAAACCATCTGGTCGCCCAATTCTAGGAGGTCCCTGTCCCCGCCGGGGCAGACGCCACGACCAGAGCATTATTCACGGAAATCAACCAGACCAATTACCTCATCTTTGCCCAGGAGGAAAGATTGAGGGCGCTAGAGGACGACAGGAGACCCCCGAGGAGACACAAGAGGCCTCAGACCCCGCCTCCTCGAAGAACAGAGGTACGTCTCCCGTCTCCCCCGCGGAGACAATATAGAGACGCCTCCTGAAGCCCGTCACCCCGACAATCGAGGAGACGACCCCCCTTGGAGAGGGAACCAATCATCGAAGCCGAAGGACGTAACCACAACCCTTTACAGCAAGAACAATGACATCCTGGAGACAGACACGGAAGGACAGAGCAACGAGCGCACCGCTTGAGGGACGTCCAACACGACCATGGCCGTCGTGCCCGACAGTACCTCAGGTCCCCGTCCCTTTCCCCAGAGCGAAGTGACGAGGACGACCCCCGCGGTCCCTTGTCACAAGCCATCATGGAGGCACCTATCCCCCCGGGCATGGAGAAGCCCCATTCCTTAAAGGAATACGATGGAGTCTCCGACCCGGTCGATCACATAGACGGGTTCGAAGCTATGCTGCACTACCATAATGTTGGGGGACCCATCAAATGTCAGTTGTTCCCCACAACCCTCAGGAAAGCAGCGATGGATTGGTACAAGGGTCTTGCCCCGGGGTCCATCACCTCGTGGCGAAACTTGAAAAACCAATTCATAAGCTCGTTCACCGCGTCACGGTGACATCCAAAGACTGAAGCGGCGCTCGAGGCTATCGTCTAGAGGCAGGATGAAACCTTGAGAGAATTCATCAACCGCTTCAACCGTGAAGCCATCCAGGTCCCCTACACGGACCACATGAAAAGGTACTTGCTAGAGAGGGGACTCCTCCCCGACACGGAGTTTAGAAAAGCAGTGGGCATCGAACCGCCCCGAACGTTCGATGCTCTCCTCGAGAAGGACAGGGCCTATATGGACTACGAGGAAATGGAAGCGGCCAACAGAGCCCGTGACCCCAGAACTCTCGGATCTAGCAGCAACCTGCGCCAAGAAGTCGTTCCTCCTTGACGGACCGGGGAGAAAAGAAAAGACGATAAACCCCGAGAAGTCCGAGAACAGAGAGGGCCCTCGGGGCGTTTCACAGAATACACTCCGCTCACAGCTTCTCGCGAGCGCATCTTGGCGGAGTGTGCTAGTACAGATTTCAAGGATGGTGGCGTCAAGCGCCCCCGACCAGCTCCTGCCAAGCCTGGAGTAGACAGGAGCAAATACTGTCAGTACCATAGGAGCCATGGTCATCTGACGGAGGACTGCGTCCACCTCAAGGACGCCATCGAGACCCTCATAAAGAGAGGGAGGCTCGCCCAGTACCGGCAAAACGATGCTCCTCGTCGCGATGCCCGTGAGACAAGGGAAGCGGAGGAAGATGCCCGACCATCGGACGAGTCGGTCCCCATCCAAACCGCCTTCTCCGTCACCAGACTCGAGGACTTTTACGTCCCCGAACACTTGCAAGAGCCGCTGTCGATGCACAGCAGATGGGAACACTTTCCCTCCGCCATGGTCATCAATGGTGAGGGGTTCAACGACCTGACCATAAATTCAGCCAAGAGGAAGCTGGATGAATTAGTTGACGCCGCACCTCCTCAGACGGTGACCTTTGAAAGGGTGAAAGGTAGATAGGAGCCTATCACCTTTTACCTCGAAGAACTCCCCGGAGGAGCCCCAATGCGGTCATTCCACTGCTAATAAGAGCGAGAATGGCCAACTTTGACGTGCACCATTTCCTCGTCGACGAAGGAAGTTTCGTCGATGTAATGTACAGTCAACTATTCTGGACCCTGCAGCTCGACGACTCACACCTCTCACCTTATATGGGGTCAGACCTGCAGGGCTTCAACGACTCGATCTCCAAACCTTGGGGATGCGTCGAGCTCATGGTTACCTTTGGCGAGGACACGGAGACCAGGCAAGTCAAGGTACGCTTCCTCGTCATTGACTGCCCATCCCTTTACAATTGCATTTTGGGAAGGCCAACAATGGCTGAACTGACCGCGGTACCCTCTACCGTCCACTTGAAGATGAAGTTTTACACCAAGAGGGCATGGGTCGCCACCATCCAAGGTGACCTAGCAGCTGCCTGAAGATGTTTCAACGCAGCATCCAAGGGACGCGACACGGTCGACACTGGGACAAGACCCGCCAAGAGACCAGCAACCACACGACCAGAGCACGAGGAGATAGAGTCCGTCAAGGCAGAAGAGCAGAGAGCTCCCCCAAAGGTCGATTCCATAGCCCTGGACACCCGCTTCAACCAGGATGAGCCTTCCAGCGGCGAGCAAGTCCCCCTCCGACCAACTCCGGATAGAGACTTAGAGCTCGTCCCCCTTGGCGAGGACGCGAGCAAAGGAGTGAAGATCGGTACCCGGCCTCCCCGACCTGGCGAGGAAACAAATCAAAGCCTGCTTGTGCGAGAATGCTGACCTATTCGCGTGGAGCGCTACAGAAATGTCTAGACTCGACCCCGAGGTCGCCTGTCACCGCCTCGCCGTAGATCCAGCCGCTAGGGCAATAGTACAACGTAGACGTAGGCAGTCCCCAAAGAAAACGAAGGCTGCTGAAAAAGCTGTAAAAGACCTCTTAGAGGCAAATTTTATTTCTGAGGCCCGGTATTCAACCTGGCTGTCAAATGTTGTACTAGTCAAAAAGAATAATGGAAAATGGCGAATGTGTGTTGATTATACTGATCTCAATTGCGCATGCCCGAAAGATGCATTTCCTCTACCGAACATAGACATGCTAGTCGACAACTCGGCCAGTTATAAAATACTGTCGTTCATGGATGCCTATTCAGGCTATAACCAAATCCCAATGGCCGTGAGCGACAAGCATTGCACTGCTTTCATGACCAGCTCGGGCAACTATTACTACAACATAATGCCCTTTGGTCTAAAAAACGCAGGGGCAACATACCAACGTATGATGAACAAAGTGTTCCACAACCAAATCGGGGACATGCTCGAGGTGTATATGGACGACATGATCGTCAAATCCCGAGCAGATACCGACCATGCAGCTCACCTCAAAGAAGTCTTTGCTCAAGTAAGACAATGTAAGATGAGATTCAACCCCGAGAAGTGCACATTCGGGGTCAGAGCAGGGAAATTCCTCGGTTTTTACTTGACAGAATGAGGAATCAAAGCTAACCCCAACAAGTGTCGAGCCTTCTCCGACCTCCCGACACCGACGTAGAAAAAATCCATACAAGTCATGAACGACATGCTCACCTTGCTATCCCGCTTCGTCGCGAGATTCGCTCAGCACTCCCTCCCCTTCTTCAAGCTCCTTCGCAAGGAAGCAGCCTTCGAATTGACCGAGGAATGTGAACAGGCGTTGCATCACCTAAAACAAATCCTATCCCAACCGCCCGTTCTATCCCGGCCCGCCACCGGGGAACCATTGTTCATATACCTGGCGGTCTCAGATGAAGCTGTCAGCACGACCCTCATTCGCGAGACGCCCGACGGATAAAAACCCGTCTACTTTACGAGCAAATCACTGCAAGGGCCTGAGGTCAGATACCAACAGATAGAGAAAGTATCTATATCCCTCGTCAACGCGGCAAGGAGACTAAGACACTATTTCCTCGCCCACACGATCATAGTAAGAACTGACCAGCCAGTGAAGCAACTCTTGGGTCGACCTGATATAGCAAGACGAATGTTGAAGTGGTCCTTAGAACTCTCTGAGTTCGACATTCAATACGAGAGCAGGAAAGCCCTAAAGGCGCAGGCTCTGGCTAACTTCATCGCAGAAATGACCGCTCACACCCCCCCCCCCCCCCCCCGCAGGAAAAGAGCACAAGTGGACTATCTTCGTCGACGGAGCATCCAGCTCATCCGGAAGCGGTGCAGGAATCCTCCTGGAAAACAAGGAGGGAGTGGTGATCGAGCACTCACTCACCCTCTCCTTTCCGACTTCAAACAACCAAGCAGAGTACGAGGCTCTGCTCGCGGGACTAAGACAAGCCGAGGACCTAGGGGCGCGCAAAGTACAAATCTTCACAGACTCTTAGCTCGTAGCCTCCCAAGTCCAAGGAAGTTACCAGGCTAAAAACAACAGCCTCATTGAATACCTGAACTTAGTCAGAGAATACATGAAGAAGTTCGACCGAGCAGAAATACCACACGTCCCGCGCAAGCAAAACACTAGGGCCGACATACTTTTGAAGCTCGCAAGCACAAGAAAGAAGGGCGGGAACAAATCCGTCATACAAGAATCCCTATCACGCCCGAGCATCGAAAAAACCTCGACCCCTGTCGAGGTGCACGCCATCGGAGACACTTCGTGCTGGATGACCCTGGTGTTCAACTTCCTGACTAAGGGCGAGCTCCCATTCGGACCGGACAGAGGCGATCGCGACCAAACAACGAGCGTGCTCCTACGTGGTGCTCGAGCACAAACTATACCGTTGGGGATTCTCTATTCCCCTCCTGAAGTGCATCGACGAATCCACAGTCCCCGAGGTATTACGAGAAATACACGAAGGGATTAACGCCAAGCACATGGGCGGTAAGTCCCTGGAAAGGAAGGCTCTATGGGCGGGGTACTATTGGTCGACAATGCAATAGGACGCCAAGGATCACAATAAGAAGTGCGACAAGTTCCAGAAGCACGCCGACATGCATCTCGCTCCCCCTCACGAGCTGAGCATACTGTCATCCCCGTGGCCATTTGCCTGGTGGGGATGGATATCCTCGGGCCGTTCGTACAAGGGACATACCAAAATAAGTTCCTTATCGTGGTCGTGGATTACTTCACAAAATGGATAGAGGCCGAAGCTCTTGCAAAGATCACCTCACACAACATCCTCCGTTTCTACAAGAGAAACATCCTCGCCAGATTTGGAATCCCGAAGGCGCTAATCACAGACAACGATACCCAATTCACCGACCACGGGTTCTGAAACTTTGTCGCCAAACTCGGGACCAAACAACATTTTAACTCAGTTGAGCATCCCCAAACCAACGGTCAAGTAGAGGCCGCCAACAGAGTCATCCTGCGATGACTCAAACGCCGGCTCGGCGAAGCAAAAAGGGGGTGGGTCGAGGAGTTGCACAATGTTCTATGGGCTTATCGCACCACGCCCCATTCAACGACAGGCGAAACTCCTTTTCGACTAACATACGGCACCGAGGCCGTCATCCCCGTAGAGATCAGGGAACCCTCCAGGCGGACAGAAATGCCTCTCGACGAGGAAATGAACGACGAAGCACTTAGAGACAAACTCGACCTGGTCGAGGAAATTCGATCAGGGGCAGCCCTGTGCGAGGCCGCTCTAAAGCAATGAGTAGCTCTGCGTCATGACGACAAGGTCATCAGACGCGAGTTCCAGATCGGCAGCCTGGTATTGCGAAGGAACCAGAAAGACTCCCGCGAAGGGAAATTGGCCGCAAACTGAGAAGGACCCTATCGCGTCCATGGCACCACAGGCACCGGGGTATATTACCTCGAGCAGCTAAACGGAGAACCGTTACCGCGACCCTGGAACGCTGCTAAGCTAAAACAGTATTATAGCTAAAGCCCTTAAACACTGAGGACTTTCGCCATTGAACATCCACCTTTAGTCAAAAAGGGAAATGTATCGACCACGTAGACAGGCCGAGGTACGGGCCCGATCTACACCCAAACAACATAACATCGTTCAGCCAACGAGGTCGAACGACAATGCCCGACATGGATACCTCAATCGAACTCCACTATTGAAGTACCCATATGGCAGAACACCCAGCTCGCGATGGGAAGTCCACGCCGCAGGCGTACGACCTTGATCTAGGTCATACGCTCGACATGCGGGCTCCACTCCGCACAACCGATGCATTTCGAAGTACGTTGAACAAAATATCCATCACAAAAGTAACAGTCGAACATTAGCCTAGATACGAGCAAGTTAAGGCGAAATAAACATCCATTAAAAAAGTTTATGCATAAGACAAGTTAATAGTGAACCGACCAAGAAGGCCGACGATGTTCGAGGTTACAAGCCATGGCACAACGGCCAAAAGAAATCAAGAAATTAGCATGGGCACGCATGCCCCAAAAAATGAGCACGGGCACGCAGGCCCCAAAACAAATAAAAATCAATACGCGGGCGCGCAGGCCCAAACAAAAACTTGACGCTAAACGTCCCCAGGACTACCGGCATCTACTCCAGGAGACTCGGGAGGAGGCACGACCTGGCCATCAATAATCTGGGACAGGAACCCGACTCCCTCGGTGTTCATGCCCGGATTTAGGAGGGAGAGCTGGCTGACCGTGGCCTCAAACCCATCAGCTAAGGCACCGACGCAGTCCGACTCGAGAAGGTGGATCTGTGCAACCAAATTTGAACGGGTTCGTAAGGAGGCTATCTCCTCTGGCTCGTCGTCGGCAGGAAACATAGCAGCTTTTAGCTCCTCAATTTCCTTGGACAATCGTTCGTTGTCACTCTCCAACCGTTCCTTGTCAAGTAGGAGGCAATCCCTCTTCTCGGCAGACTTCGCAGTCTTTTCCTTCTCCCCCGACAGCAGGTCGGCTTGCTCGCGAAACATCTCCTCGGACCGCTCGAGGGCCGCCTTTAACTTGCGAGATTTAGCAACGAAAGCAGCCTTTTCTGATTCTAACTCCCTAACACGGTCCGAAGAGTCTGACCCTTCCTCGGCAAGGACCACATCCATTTCAGCCATCTTCACCACCCCGACCATGCTGGCGGCAAGGTGTTTCCTCCGGCCTTCTTTGTCAACCCGTTTGATAGTCTCGACCTCGTTATCACTCACCGTCAGAGGAAACCCCTCGAAGAAATCCTTCTCTGCAAAACATGGCGGTAAGCCGAAGGCCCGCGCAGCTACGGACTCGTCACCAATCTCTGACATGTTCTCAGCCTGACTCCTTTTCCTGGTAATCAGCTCGGTGGGTTGCTCGGCATCAGGAGAGCCCGAGGACCCACTGAACACATCTCCCCCGAACTGGCTGGCGGGCCCATTCTTGTGGCTTGCGGTGCCCTCACCAGCCTCTTGTTTATCTTCTTGTCTTGGGTTAGCTTCAATAACCTTTCTCTTCGTTCAGCCATGTGACCTGCAAAGAAGAGCGAACCCGGGTTAGCTACAAACGAGCAAAAACAATGAAAAATGGGATGAAATGATAAAGACGGAAGCGAGAAACCTAGCAGATCTACGGCTTGCCCGTAGGATTGGCACTCGACGAGCACCTTGGTGTTGATGGGATGCGCCTCAAACGTCGGGTACCCATCCTCATCAAGAATATCTTCCCCTTCCCTCGTGACCCACCGGGCGGGGAAAAAGCTATCAACAAACTTACAAAGTACAACATAGGCCTCCTCATCCTCGGCACTCATGCTCCCCGCGGGGGTGTGATAGTGCTCGGTGCCATGATCGTAATGACCTGAGCACCAATGGATCAGGAACTTGGAGATCCTCCCGACTGCGGGACTGCCCTCGGCATCCACGAGGGGCTCCCCGTCCGCATCGACCACCACAATTTCCGATTCAAATAAAGAGTCCAGGGTAGTTTGGGTGACCGACTGCAGCACATACCATTTATCTTTGAAATCCCTTACCGAGTCCATATACATCCTAAACAGCCTCTTCGACTGTTTCAGAGATACCCAACTGTGCTTGCCTCCTCGAGACTGACGCTGCAAATGAAAGACCCTGAAGAAAAAGGGAATCGTCGCCCCAATTCTCAAGAAGCGGTAGGTCAGCTCGAATGCCCGAAGGAAGGCGATCGCGTTGGGGTGAAGCTGCGAAGGGGCCAAGTTCAGATGGCTAAACACCCCGACTTGAAAGTCACTAAAGGGTAGCTTAAGACCGAGATCCCTGAACACGATCTCGTACATAGGGAATCCGTACTCAGTAAACTCCGAGCAGATACGGGCGTCAATCGTCGGCCTCATTATTATAAAATTCTTTTGAAAACCCGACTGAGTGCCACCATGCTCGATGACAGTATAAGCACGCCGACTTCGACGACAGTACGCCGAAGTAATCCCCCGGGGCTCGGCACCCACCCAGTCCAATGTAGGGTCGTCGATGGTGTCGACTAATGTAACGTTCTCTTCGGTACTTGTTTCCTCGATGTCATTTTGCCTCGAGGATTCCGGATTATCGGCCATTTACTTGTAAAGCACAGGAAACCGGTGAATTCAAGAGCAAATCCGCGTGCTCGCCACAGAGGCGGGAAGAAGTACACAACAAGCCGAACACGGACACCCCAGCTCCGACCACGCATCGGGGACAGCACGAGCGTAGCATGAGCGCCCCGGGCGAATCATGAATCACTCGAGCAAGCTCCTGACTTCGCCTACCTGACACTAGGATACCGCGAGGAGACTACCCTACATACTTCCTAAAAGGATGATCATTCCGGCCAGTTCATGAATATGCCGACCAAACGCATGAATGTCACGGGCAATATCATGAGTTATATGCCTAAAACTATGAATATCACGGGCGATATCATGAATTACGTGCCTAGACTATGAATATCACGGGCAATATCATGAATTATGCGCCTAAACTATGAGTATCTTGGGCACAGTCATGAATCTACCGGGCATTACTTCCAAATACGGATTTCTAGTATCAAAAATAGCATCCAAACTACCTATAACGAAGAAAAACAGGAGGAAGGGACACTTACTTGCGAGAAAAGAGGTACGAACGACGGAGGTGGAAGTAATCAACGGCGAATGGTGCGGTGATCTCACGGTGTTACGGGAAACAACGGCAGCGGAATCAAAGAAAGAGGGAGGAGCGTGAAGAGGAAAAACAAATAATGGGCCCAAGGGCCCTATTTATAGGGATGACGTGGAATGTGAAACATCGCACCGGGGAGACACGAACTTCCCCCGTCCTCGACACCTACTCCCCTAGGCAATGATGACCCTATTTGCTAGGGTGGCGTTACAATTCCCAAGGACTGCGCCACGTACCCGACGGACGCAGCCCGCATATCCTCGCGAGAAATACCTCGAGCACGCTTCAAAAGACAAAGCCCTGGTCCGCGCATCAGGTCCCCGCAGTAAAAGCAAGCTGAAATCAAGTCATAACTCCTGCTCCAAGAGCAACAACTTGGGGGGCTCCTGTTCTGGATTGGGCCCATCTTGGCCCAAATTGAAAATAAAGGCCCATATCCAAGCAGTTCCTCGGGGATTGCTCACAATCAGACCATCACCGAACGTGCCCGACCACAGACTACAGCTGCAATGCCCGCCGTTGCCCCTAACGAGCAGCATCTGTTAGAACAAAGTTTGAATCTACTACCCTGTGTTTGAGTTTTGATGATAACAAAATGAAAAGATATATTATTTATATGATTCATGTATGAACTATTTGCTACCTAAAAATATTACGTTCTGCTTTGCAGAAACTCTGATAGGTATCAGCAAGATCACACTTAATCAGCATCAGAATACTGGTTCTTGACATCAGCATCAGAAGTTGCTATATCAGAATACCAGAATCTGAAGATTAACTCACGTGTATGCTGAAGCTTGATGAACAGAACTGCGCTCAACACTCTGATAAAGAAAACAATAGTTCATCAGCAGTTAAGCAAAGTCAGAATGAGCCAAGCCAGAACATGCATTAAGTAAGCAACGGTACTGTGCATTGAAAGCGTATTATTACCAACGACATCATTCCAGACAAGATCTGCTCAATAAGGAAAGTTTGTTATTAGCATTGAATCAAGAATATTGCTCCAACGTTCAACAATCTCAGTGCTATATAAACAAGAATATGAAGATTGAATTGGCTAATGCTCTCCAACATTTTACACGCCTAAAAGCTAATCATAATCTTCCTTCTCTCAGTTTGCTAAACGCTACATATCTCCTTACTCAATCATTGTTTAGCAATCTAGTTTCATAAGCTTAAGTTGTGTATACATCACAGTTGTGATACAGTTTTGTAGAAAACATTCACACCTAGATTTATCTTCTTTGTAAGAAAGTGTTTCCTTGACAAACCTGGTTGTGGTTTGCATCAAGAAGGCTTTAGCAGTTGTTAAAGCAGTTTGTAATATTCAGTTGAATATAGTGGATTAAGACCTCGTTGGAGAGAGGCGAAATCACCTTGACGGATGGACTGGAGTAGTTTGAGATCAAACGAACCAGGATAAAAATATCTTGTTCATTGCATTGTTTTTCAATTTTACAATTCAACCCCCCCTTCTTGTGTTTTTCACTTCTTCAATTGGCATCAGAGCGCCTGGTTCTGAGCTAAAACACTTAACCGTGTCAGTACAAGATCCAGCGTCAGAAAAACACAATGGTAGGAACTTATTCTCACACCAGCAATGACAACCATGAGGACAAAGACAGATTCAGCGGCAAACCTCCAGTCTTTGATGGAGAAAACTTTGATTACTGGAAAGACAGAATTGAAAGCTTCTTTCTGGCACATGATGTTGATCTGTGGGATATGGTGACAGATGGATACACGCACCCTGTGAATGCAAGCGGTCAGAAGATTGATAGAAAAACAATGTCTGACCAATAAAAGCATGACTTCAAGAATCACCACAAGGCCAGAACCATCCTTCTCAGCGCCATCTCCTATACTGAATATGAAAAGATCTCCAACAGAGACACAGCAAAGAACATTTTTGACTCACTCAGAATGACGCATGAGGGCAACGTTCAGGTCAAAGAAACTAAAGCTCTGGCGCTCATTCAGAAGTATGAGGCGTTCAAAATGGAAGAATCAGAATCCATTGAAACAATGTTCTCAAGATTCCAGATTCTGGTAGCTGGTCTCAAGGTTCTGGACAAAGGATACTCTACTGCTGACCATGTCAAGAAAATCATCATAAGTTTACCCAAGCAGTGGAGACCAATGGTTACAGCTCTGAAGCTAGCAAAAGATCTCAACAAAATCACTCTGGAGGAACTTATCAGCTCCCTCAGAAGTCATGAGATAGAGCTAGAAGCTGACGAGCCTCAGAAGCAAGGTAAGCCTTTAGCATTAAAATCTAACAAAAAATCTGAGTCTAAAGTTTTGCAGGCAGTTGAAGAAACATCTGATGGATCCTCATCAGAAGAAGACGAACTCTCCCTCCTCTCCAGAAGAGTAAATCAACTGTGGAAGCAGAGGCAAAGGAAGTTCAGGAATCCCAGAAGATCTGATCAGAACGAGTCCTCTTCCAGATACAGAAGGACAGATTCTTCCTCTGGATACAGAAGATCTGAAGGCTCCTCAAGTAGCAAAAAGCCAAACACCAAGGACATCATCTGCTATGAGTGCAATGAGCAAGGACACTACAAGAGTGACTGCCCAAAGCTTCAGATGGAAAAGCCCAAAAAGAAGTTTGGAAGAGAAAAGAAGAAAAGTCTCATGGCTACATGGGATGACTCTGACTCGTCTGAAGCTGACTCAGAATCAGATGATGAAAGGGCAAACATAGCTCTCATGGCTAACATTTCAGAAGATAGTGAAGCTTCTGAATCAGACACTGAAGAGGTATTTCCTAACTTTGCTGTTAATTTTACCAAGGCTGAACTTGCTGAAAGCCTTAATGAAATTCTGGAAAGGTATCAGCAAATTAGAGTTAAATTCAGAGACCTGAAAAGGAATCTTGAATCTGACTCTAATAAGACTGAGAGTCTCAAATTGGAGAATTCTGAGCTGAGAAATAAGATTTCAAAATTAGAAAACACTTTACAAAACTCTCAGAAGGAACCAATTTCTGAAACTTCCAGCAACGCTGATGAGATCATCAAGGAGTATGATCACAGTTTCCAGAAGTTCCTTGCTAAAAGCATAGATAGAAGCAAAATGGCTTCAATGATCTATGGAGTTAGCAGAAACGGCAGGAAAGGAATAGGATACCAAGGTAAGGTTCCTACACCAAAGAATGTCATGGACTTAACCATTAAACACACTACTCTGAATTCACATTTTGTGTATGGTCACACACATGATATTAAATACACTAGCAGTAAGTACTCTGTGAAACCAAAATTCAACAAGAGTTTTGGTAATACTAACAAATCAGGACCCAAGAAAATCTGGGTACCTAAGGATAAAATAATACATGTTCCAGATATCTTTAGCAGCAAGTCAGAAACACCAGTCATGGTACCTGGACTCTGGCTGCTCGCGACACATGACGGGAAGAAGGCATATGTTCCAAAGCCTGGAACTTAAGCCTGGAGGCCACGTTGGCTTTGGAGGCAATCAGAGGGGAAAGATAATTGGCTCTGGAACTGTAGGTAATGGAAATCTTCCCTCTATTAATAATGTTCTGCTAGTAGATGGATTAATGCATAATCTGTTATCCATAAGTCAATTAAGTGATAACGGTTATGATATAATCTTTAATCAAAAATCATGTAAAGCTGTTAGTCAGAAAGATGGGACTATCCTGTTTAATGGTAAGAGGAAAAACAACATTTACAAAATCAAACTTTCTGAACTAAAAAGTCAGAATGTAAAGTGCCTTCTGTCTGTCAACAACGAGCAGTGGATCTGGCACAGAAGATTGGGGCATGTTAGTATGAGAAGAATATCTCAGATTAACAAACTCAATCTGGTCAGAGGACTTCCTAATTTGAAGTTCAATTCAGATGCTTTGTGTGAAGCATGTCAGAAAGGCAAGTTTGCAAAACCTTCTTTTAAATCTAAAAATGTTGTTTCTACCTCTAAGCCATTAGAACTTCTGCATATTGACTTATTTGAACCAGTTAAAACTGCTTCAGTCAGTGGCAAGAAGTATGGGTTAGTAATCGTAGATGACTATAGCAGATGGACATGGGTAAAGTTCTTAAGACACAAGGACGAGTCACACTCTGTGTTTGTTACCTTCTGTAACCAAGTTCAGAATGAAAAGGATCTTAGAATCGTTAAAGTCAGAAGTGATCATGGTGGAGAATTTGAAAACAAAGATTTTGAGTCATTCTTTAATGACAGAGGCATTCTGCATGATTTCTCTTGTCCTAGAACTCCCCAACAAAATGGAGTTGTAGAACGAAAGAACAGAACATGGCAAGAAATGGCCAGAACCATGATCAATGAGACAAATGTTGCTAAGATCTTCTAGGCAGAGGCAATAAACACAGCATGCTACATTCAGAATAGAATCTCAATAAGACCTATTCTGGAAAAGACTCCATATGAATTGTGGAAGAACAGAAAGCCCAACATTTCATATTTTCATCCATTTGGATGTACCTGTTTTATGTTAAATACAAAGAATTATTTGAACAAGTTTGACTCTAAAGAACATAAGTGTATTATGTTAGGATACTCTGAACGCTCAAGAGGATACAGAGTATACAATACAGAAACACAGATTGTGGAAGAATCAATCAGTGTTCATTTTGATGATAAGCTTGACTCTGAAAAGTCAAAGCAGAATGAAGTTTTTGCAGGTATGGAAATTGAATTTACAGGTTCTGAAGACAAGTCATCAGAAGCTCTCAACACAGACACTCCTTCAACATCTGAAAGGAGCACTGCTAGCAATCCTACAACAGCTGCTGATCAACCTCAGAAGAGATTACCCAGAAGCAGCTTGGATCACCCAGAAGAGACTATCTTAGGAAGAAAGGAAGATCCAATCAGAACAAGAGCAAGCTTCAGAAACTCTGAAGAAACCCTCATGGGACTTGTGTCTCTGATTGAACCTTCTTCTATTGATGAAGCACTTCTGGATAATGACTGGATTCTGGCAATGCAAGAAGAGCTGAATCAATTCACCAGAAATGACGTATGGGATCTTGTTCCCAGACCAAAAGGATTCAACGTCATTGGAACAAGATGGGTGTTCAGAAACAAGCTAAATGAACAAGGTGAAGTCATCAGAAACAAGGCACGACTGGTTGCACAAGGTTATAGTCAGCAAGAGGGGATAGACTATACAGAAACCTTTTCTCCAGTCGCCAGGTTAGAATCTATCAGACTTTTAATTTCATTTGTTGTTAATAGAGGCATCACTCTGTATCAGATGGATGTCAAGAGTGCATACTTAAATGGTTATATAGAAGAAGAGGTTTATGTGCACCAACCCCCTGGTTTTGAAAATACAAAACATCCAGAACATGTTTTCAAACTAAAGAAGTCACTATATGGTCTGAAACAAGCTCCCAGAGCTTGGTAGGAAAGGCTAAGTAACTTTCTGTTAGAAAATGAATTCACCAGAGGGAAGGTGGACACTACCTTATTCTGTAAATCAGTTAAGAATGACATCTTAGTCTGTCAAATTTACGTTGATGATATTATCTTTGGTTCTACTAATCCTTCTCTTGGAAGAAAATTTGCTAAGTGTATGCAGGCAGAATTTGAGATGAGCCTCATGGGGGAACTGAAATTCTTTCTAGGAATTCAGATCAATCAAACTCCAGAGGGAACTTACATTCATCAGAGCAAATACATCAGAGATCTTCTGAAGAAATTTGACCTCTCAGAATGTAAGCCATCAAAGATTCCAATGCATCCCACGTGCATTCTGGAAAGAGAAGAGGTAAGCAAAAATGTAGAACAGAAAGTCTACAGAGGTATGATTGGTTCTCTCCTTTATCTGACTGCTTCAAGACCTGATATATTATTCAGCGTTTGTATTTGTGCTAGATTCCAATCAGATCCTAGAGAATCTCACTTAACAGTTGTTAAGCGAATTTTCAAGTATATGAAAGGTACTACTAATCTGGGTGTGTTTTATAGAAAATCTAGTGATTACAGTTTAGTAGGCTACTGCGATGCTGACTTTGCTGGAGACAGAGTGGAGCGTAAAAGTACTTCTGGAAGCTGCCAGTTTCTGGGAGAAAATCTGATCTCTTGGTCCAGTAAAAGGCAATCAACAATTGCGCTATCAACAGCAGAAGCTGAGTACATAGCAGCAGTAGGATGTAGCACACAAATGCTCTGGATGAAAAGTCAGCTTGAAGACTTCCAAATTTTTGAGAGTAACATTCCTATACTCTGATAATACTTCTGCTATTTGCTTAAGTAAGAATCCTATTTTACATTCTAGAGCTAAGCATATAGAAATAAAACATCACTTCATTAGGGACTACATTCAGAAAGGAATTTTGAATTTAAAATTTATAGATACAGACCATCAATGGGCTGATATCTTCACTAAACCCCTTTCTGAAGATAGGTTCAATTTCATTCTGAAACATCTCAGCATGAAAATCTGCCCAGAGTGAAAATGTTTTAATTCCATATATTTATCTTCAGAATGTATTTGTTTTATTGTGAACTTCTGATCAATCTCTTTTCAGAAAGATAGAACATGCAGATTGTATCAGATGCAAGTCTAAAGATCTGAGAGTCTAAGCTCAAAGACAGACGTGCTGATCACTACATCAAACAAGTGTCATCCAATCATCAGCAAATCTCTGAAGCAGAACGCGTGCACGCTTCTGAGAAGGCAAAACGCTGATTGGGTGCATTGAGACACATGTCTGGTAACCGTTTTTAAGTATCTTTCTCAAATCCCCCAAAATCAGCAAGCATTAAATGAAAGTAATCATGTTTTTAAAACGTAATCATGATTTTATTCCTCTTTATTGAAAACGTTTACAATTTCAAAATATTCTGAACCCTATTTAAACACGTTAACCTCTCACTTTAATCTTTTACAGTTTCTCATTATTTCTCAAGCATTCTCTGCATTTTTCTGTGTTCATCTCTCTCAAACCCTTTTTCTCAGTTTTTCTCAAAAATCCCTAAGTGTGAACATGGCAACCTCCAGCAGTGCTTCTGCAGGTTCTCAGAAGAAAGCATCATCTGAACAGTATCAAGTGCCATTCAGAACTCTCCTCACTCCTGTGAAGAATCTTGAAGTGTTATCTGAATTGATCATTGATTTTGGAAGTCTGAAGGAAAACGGTTTTGATCTAACAGAAGAAGTTAGGGCACAGAAATGGGAAAGGTATTTTGACAGGTTGGTTGGACCAACATTCCCTATGTTAGTCAAGGAGTTCTGGATTCATGCAACAGCTTCAACGCATCAATTCACCTCCTACATTATGGGGAAGAAGATTGTGATCACTGAGGATCACATAGCAAGGTTAATTGGTTACAGTGGCGGTGGCGTCCGCTGTATTGATATGGCTGAGAGATGTGCTGACGTGGGCGTCATAGCAGAAAGGATTTTCACCCATGGGGTGCCCAGCAGCAAGATCAAAGATCTGAAGGATCATCACAGAGTTTGGGCGAAGATAATTCTGGGGTGTTTCAACCATAGGAAGCCAACTAGTTCCCCTGATTACATAAATGTAGATCAGCAGTTTCTGATCTACTTTATCAATCAGAAGGTAAAAATCAACTTGGCTCATCTTCTGTTCAATCACCTCAGAACAAGCGTGAAGGAAACCAGGGAAGAAGAAAGAACAAAGAGGGATTGGATACCCTTTGGAAGGTTGATATCAGATATTCTGACTGAGAATAGGCTGATAGAGCATCTAATAGAAGCTCAAGAGTTAAGCACCATTGAACCAACGGTTGGGAAGCCTCTGAATGCGAAGAACTTGAAGAAAATGAAGTTGATAGAGAATATCAAAAAGGAACCCAGCGCTACTCCTATTGCTGATATCACCAGCAGAAGAGTCCCACTAAGTGACTTTCCTTTATTCTCTGAGATAGAATCCAAGCCAGTAGTAGTTCTCAGATATCTGGACGCGTGCAAAGCTGATGGTACAGATCCCAATCTGAAGATCAAAGATCTGCACCAACCTCAACCAGAAGTGACTCTGAAGAAGACGAAGAAAAGGAAGGCACCTTCAGAAGGATCATCCCAGCAGACACCCAAGAAAAGAGGTAATTTATCTGCTGCTTCTGTTTTAAATTCTTCTACTATTCCAGCATCAATTCCACCTCCAACCTCTAATAGAATCTCAATCTCCATCCCAATAATAGATGAAACTGAACCAGAAGATGACCCTTCTGAGGCATTACAACTCAGAAGACCCCGAACCAAACATCCCAAACCAACAATCTCAACAACATCAGCAATTGACAAAGTGTTGTCTGACATTGATCAACACACTTCTGATCACTCCTCCATTAATCCAAACTCTGAACCACAAATTGTCCCTTCTCCACAACCAGAACAACAGCAAGCTGCTGAAGAACCAGAACAACAACAACCTCTCTCATCCATTCCAGAAGAACCTCTTATCCCTGAACAACCAGAAATTCCAACAACTTCTCCACAACCAGCAATTCCGTCTCCCTCTCCTCAACCAGAAATTCATCCACCATCACCTCAACCTGAGCTTCATCACTCTGAAACTCCAACTCCTCCACCTTCTGAACCTCATTCACCTCAACCATCACCTCTGGCAATCCAGCTGCCATGTGGAACAACAGTCACAATGGCCCAGCTGCCATCCTCGCCAGAATCTACACCACCAAATACTCCCAAAACACCAAACAGTCCAATCATTATCTCTGATTCTCCCACTCCATCTCCAAAACAAACAGCTCCCAAGCAAACCACCGAAAACCCCAGCAGGACCTTCATAGACTTAACAATCTTTGACCGTCTTGCTGATCTGAAAAATAAAATAGCCATTCCAAAACCGAAACAACCAGATGTTGGCTCTGGTATTATGAATTTTGAAACATGTTTGCAGCAGTGGATTGCTTCTCTGAAGCAAGTCTGTCCTAGAATGATTGACCCAGCTGCCTCTGACCAGCTCTGGTCACAATTCAGAATTTGGGTACGTGCTGAAGCCCTCAAGTTGCAGGATATCAACTATGAGCAGGCACAACAGAACTTCAGCAAGCTGCTGAAGGAAGTTGAAAGTCAGCTGCCACAGGAAGACGTGCTCCCCCTGGATAGTGAGCCATGGTCTGAGAAACAGCTAGCTTCAAAGGTGCAACCAGAAGAAGACAAGACTATTCAAGCTGAAGCAAGTCAAGCAGAAGATGTTGCAGAAAGCTCTCAGAAGCTCCCTGCTTCTGATGTTTCTCAAGCTGCCTTGGACAGGCAGACTCTGGAAGAGCTGAAGCTGAATGACATGCGTCTGCAGCAAAGGATGGATGAAAATGACCAGAAGATGAAAGAAAGGATGGATGTGCAGGATAGCAAGATAGACACAGTTGTCAGCATGGTACACAAGCAGAATGAGACTGCTGATCAGATCAAAGCCATGCTGGAGAACCTGTTCACACGCTTTCCTCCCCAACCTTAGTTCTTTTTCATTCATGTCTTTTTCATGTTTTCTTTGATTATCTGTTGTACTATTTTGTTTGATTCTGAACCTTTTAATATGACAAGTTTTTCTGCTCTTAAATGTTTTAGCACATCACTTACACTTTTTGATTGCTGACAAAAAGGGGGAGAACAAGAATGATATTTTAAATAATAACGGATTACTAAGACAGAAACTCTCGAACATTCTAACTCTGATATACTTGAATATGTTTTCTGTTTTGCTTAAGTCTACAGGTACAAGAAAGTTCCATGATACTCTGAAGACGAAAGCTCTGATACTCTGACCCAAAGCAAAGCTCTGACAAGAAAAGCTCTGATACGCTGATCTGAAGATCTACTCTGATATGCTGATCTAAAGCTTCTGATAGTCAAAACTCTGAGAATCTGATGTTCAAAGAAAGGCAATAAAAATCTGATCCTGAAGAACTCTTGGAATTGAAAAGGGAAGCAATAAACTCAGGGGGAGTATCTCTCAACTCTTATCCCTTATCTTTGATAACCTCTTACTCTGATACATCTTATCATTTAGTTACCTCTGATACTTTTTCACGTTATTTTCAATTAAAAATATCTAGTTTTTGTCATCATCAAAAAGGGGGAGATTGTTAGAACAAAGTTTGAATCAACTACCCTATGTTTGAGTTTTGATGATAACAAAATGAAAAGATATATTATTTATATGATTCATGTATGAACTATTTGCTACCTAAAAATATTATGTTCTGCTTTGCAGAAACTCTGATAGGTATCAGCAAGAGCACACTTAATCAGCATTAGAATACTGGTTCTTGACATCAGCATCAGAAGTTGCTATATCAGAATACCAGAATCTGAAGATTAACTCACGTGTATGCTGAAGCTTGATGAACAGAACTGCGCTCAACACTCTGATAAAGAAAACAACAGTTCATCAGCAGTTAAGCAGAGTCAGAATGAGCCAAGCCAGAACATGCATTAAGTAAGCAACGGTACTGTGCATTGAAAGCGTATTATTACCAACGGCCTCATTCCAGATAAGATCTGCTCAATAAGGAAAGTTTGTTATTAGCATTGAATCAAGAATATTGCTCCAACGTTCAACAATCTCAGTGCTATATAAACAAGAATATGAAGATTGAATTGGCTAATGCTCTCCAACATTTTACACGCCTAAAAGCTAATCATAATCTTCCTTCTCTCAGTTTGCTAAACGCTACATATCTCCTTACTCAATCATTGTTTAGCAATCTAGTTTCATAAGCTTAAGTTGTGTATACATCACAGTTGTGATACAGTTTTGTAGAAAACATTCACACCTAGATTTATCTTTTTTGTAAGAAAGTGTTTCCTTGACAAACCTGGTTGTGGTTTGCATCAAGAAGGCTTTAGCAGTTGTTAAAGCAGTTTGTAATATTCAGTTGAATATAGTGGATTAAGACCTCGTTGGAGAGAGGCGAAATCACCTTGACGGGTGGACTGGAGTAGTTTGAGATCAAACGAACCAGGATAAAAATATCTTGTTCATTGCATTGTTTTTCAGTTTTACAATTCAACCCCCCTTCTTGTGTTTTTCACTTCTTCAGCGTCCCCGACCAAGGGAACTCCAGCTCGAGTCCAGCTCGAGCACCCTCCTCGTAGGGCAGATTCTGTCCACTCTAACCGTTATGGAGTCCTTAAAGCTCCGGAAAGACCGCGTCATCGTTCCTCCTCATTCTTCGCAGAGCATCATCCAGGAAGGAGACCACATGCGGGTCCCCACTACACACGTAGAACCTGGCAGTTCCTTTATTGGGTCAGTTCTGGTCGGCCCAATAAGGGGACCTTGGCCCAGTGCTAGGAGCTATAAATACCCTCTGCTCCAAGAGGGTCAGGTATTCATCTATTACACGCCTATATACTTTTTGCCTGCCCATTCCGTCTCTCATTTTGGCATCAGAGTGTCTTGCAGGTACCCCCCCCCCCACTTCATCCAAATTCAGTTCGAGGCAGCTGTGACGGTCCAAGTCTGATCTGGTAAGATTAGAATTATTTAATGAAGATTCAGAATTGGATATGAAGATTTCCAAAAGCAAGATATTAAGCATAATGTCATATACATCCTGTCTCAAACTATTTTCTTAAAGTGCAAGATAAATTGAAGTACATCTCTTCCTTTTTAGATTTGCTTTCTTTTCCTGTTTTAACAGAGATATAAGTATGTTAGCATGTGTTTGGATTTGGGAAAGATATATTTTTAGAAAGATTTCTTTTGGTGTTCTAATTTGTTCTAGATTTGTATTAATCAAAGATCTTTTTCTTCATAATAAATATTTGATTGATTTTATGTATGTTTTGCTCTTGAGATTCATGTTTATTCTATAAGTGATCAATCATTATAAGCAATCGACATTATTGAAGATTGATCTCATGTGGTTTTTGGAGGATCAATCGTATTCAAGATGAAAACCCTACAATGACTTGGAGTTGGGCTTTTGTTACTATATAAAAAGGCCGTCTCCTTTGTGAAGACTCAAAACTTTAGATAAATATCTATTTCATAGGAGAGTTTTAGTTGAGTCTTAATTTTGTAGTTTGTACACTCTATTCATGGGCATTGATTCTAAATTAGCTGAATAGAGTTTTTAAGTTGTATTACAGTGTTGTCTTTCATCTTAGTAATGGAATAAACACTTGATATAATGTCAGTGAATGTGAGAGGTGTCTAAGATTCAGGGGGAGCCCTGATTAAATTTTCACGAGTAGTATTAGGAAAGAGGTATTGGACGAAGTGAGTTCATGTAAGACCAACTATACTTCTGACTATTAGGAGTGGAGTTATTTCTATAGAGAGTCATGAATAAATATTCACGAATAGTATTAGGAAAAGAGGTATTGAACTAGGAGAGTTCAAATCAAATCAATTTTACTTCTGATTATTAAGAGTGAATTTCCTTTTATTGGATTAACACCCTCCAAATGTAAGTGATTTTTCTTTCATTTTGTCTGCTACACATTTGAATTTTCATATAAATTGTTACCACATTGCACCTTACATCTTGTCATCCAAAGAATAAAATTGAAGAAGGTAAGCACTCTTTCTTATAATAAAATGCATGATATAAGTGCTAAAGGTTGCAAAGAAAATAGAGATTTAGAAAAAATATTTTGACATATAAAAATCGTTTAAAATCTCTAAAAGACGAAAATAAAAGAATCATCGATGAATTGAATCAACTTGTAAAATAAACCGTGAATTTTGATAAGTGTTAAACCTGTGATTCCTTAAAAAGTTGATATCAAATATTTGCTTGAAATCTAAGCAAGTTCACCAAAGATAGAAAAAATATTGATATGATTGTATCTAGTCAAAGAGTTGCCTATAATAAAGAATATCTAAGTTATGAGCCTAAAATATATGCAAAGAATTTCAATAATATCTGGAATGCGAATAAATTCTCTAAATGTAATGTGTTTATACTATTTTGTTTTGTTAGAAAAAAAACCATGAAATTAATAATGCTTATTCTACATCTCATTTCTATAAACAATAGCGTGAAAACAAAATGAGAAATATTGTCCGCTTCATCATTTTTGTGATATAACATCTTGAAGTTACAACAACACACTTCAGGAAGAAGAAATTAGAAATCATATTTTAAACCTTTACACCTCAAATATATATTTATAATATTATTTACTTCAAAATTATCAAAAACAAAATAGTAACTAATTACTTATACAATGCCTTTAACTAGCGGCAACATTCTGATCTTTTTTTATATTACATTTTACTTTCTAAAGTAGTAGTATCACACTTTACAAGTGGGATTAGAAAATAAGTTTGTTAGCCAAATAGAGTCACTAGCAACTGATATATCATTATCATTCTTATGCCATGTCCAAAGTGCATGTGATGCATTAACCACTTCTAATAGCCCATGTCCAAAGCTAGCCTCTCTGAATAATGATATATCTGGCTTTGGATCTTGGTACCTATTGAGGTTGAGATAATAGCATAGTAGTGGAAAAGAATACGCCACGTGTAAAGTAAAGAGTATGTGCATTATCTCATATTTCCAGTATTGTACATCCACTAATATATATACTAAGAATGGAAAGGGTAAACTAGTAACTAACTGTTGAAAACTTAACAGAAAAAATAACTAACTCTAATAGCTATCTTGATACCTCCCCACAAGTTGGAGTGTGTATGGTACAAAGTCCTAACTTGGACAAAAAGGAATTGAAAATAGGAGAATGTAAAGGTTTGGTAAAAACATCTGCAAGCTGAGATGCAGTAGGGACTGGCAGCAGATGAATTAACTTGGCTTGTAGCTTTTCCCTTATAACGTGGCAGTCCAATTCGATATGTTTGCTGCGCTCGTGAAACGTAGGATTATGTGCCAAATAAATAGCAGACTTGCTATCACAGTATATGGAGGCAGGGATATGAAACTTAATGCGAAAATCATAAAAGAGGTATGCCAGCCATTGAATTTCACAAGTTAAGGAGGCAAGTGCTCTATATTCTGCCTCAGTGGAGGAGCGTGACACTGTATTTTGCTTCTTTGAGCGCCAAGAGATCAGAGAATCACCAAGAAAAATGCAGAAACCAGTGACAGACTTTCTGGTGTCGGGACAACGGGCCCAGTCAGAATCTGCAAAGCCACTAAGCTGCAAAGAACTGGTGCTGGAAAGGAAGATACCACGCGCAGGAGCACCCTTCAGGTATCTTAGAATGCGAACAGCAGCTTGGTGATGTGGAACCAAAGGATTCGCCACGAATTGACTGAGGTGTTGCACAGCAAAGCACACATCAGGGCGTGTGTGAGTGAGATAGAGAAGTCTGCCAATGAGTTTGCGATATGAAGAAGGATCCTCCAAGGCAGCACCTTCAGTAGAAGAGAGTTTGGTGTGGGGATCCAGTGGTGTTGAAACTGGTTTAGCACCAAGATAACCAGTTTCTTCAAGAAGCTCAAGCACATATTTCCTCTGATTGAGGAAAATGCCAGAAGTTGATCTTGCAATTTCTAACCCCAAAAAGTATCTTAAGGGACCAAGATCTTTAATACGAAATTGCTGATGCAGAAAAGACTTCACATGGTTAATCTCTTCAAGTGAGTCACCTGTCAATAAAATATCATCAACATAAACCAGAAGAGCAGTGAAGTTATGGGAAGTAAGTTTAGTGTATAAAGAGTGATCAGCTTCAGATTGAGAAAAGCCAAGAGAGGAAAGGGCTGATGATAACTTGGCATGCCACTGTCTACTGGCCTGCTTCAGCCCATACAGTGACTTGTTTAACTTGCAAACTTTGTTGGGACCAAGATACTCATAACCAGGGGGAATGGACATGTAGACTTCTTCATGTAAGTCTCCATGGAGGAAGGCGTTGTTTACATCCAGTTGTACCAAATGCCACTGTTTGATAGCTGCAATAGAGAGGAAAACTCGAACAGTAGTAATTTTAGCAACAGGAGAAAATGTATCAAAATAATCAACTCCTTCTAATTGAGTATAGCCCTTTGCAACCAAACGGGCTTTATAACGTTCTATGGTACCATTTGCAAGATACTTGACCTTATACACCCATTTACAACCAACTGGAGATTTACCTGAGGGAAGATCCACAATGGACCAAGTTTGGGTGTCCTTGAGGGCCTGAATTTCAGAATCCATAGCCTTTCTCCAACAGTCATGTTTAGATGCTTGTAGGTAAGTTTTGGGTTCTATGGTAGTGGAAATAGAACAACAAAAGGATTTGTAGGATGGTGAGCAATTTGAGTAGGAAAGGACATTGGATATAGGATAAGGAGTGGTGGCTAAGGGAGGATTTTGGCTATTTGAAGTTAAAAGGTTGCAGTGGAAATCTTTAAGGTGTGAGGGAGGATTTTTGAGTCTGGTGGATTTTCTTGTGGGAGGGACTTGAGGTTGTGGGGCTGGCTGTGAAGTGTGTAAGGGATATAAGGGTGTGGTCAATGACTCTTGGATGATGTGAGGGTCATGGTCAATAACCATAGGACTAGAGGAAGGAGGAGATAATTGAGGAGGATTGGGACAAGATAGAGTAGGCTCTACTACTGTATTAGGTGAGGGTGAATTAGTAATGTTGATTGGGATAGGGGTGGCAGGTGCAGCAGCATTATTTGGGGGGCCAGGGTGTGTAATGTCACAATCATATACAATATCTAGGTTGTCATAAGGGGTGGTAGATTTTTGGGAAATGTTGTCCTTGAAAGGAAAGAAAGTCTCATAAAAGACAACATGCCTTGAGAGAAATAAAGCATGTGATTTTAGGTCATATAATAGGTATCCCTTAGTCCCATCAGTGTAGCCAAGAAAAACAGCTTTTCTGGCCCTAGCATCAAATTTTGTCCTATTGTTTTGTAGGGTTGTTGCATAACAAAGGCAGCCAAAGACCTTTAGATGAACAAGGACAGGGTAGGTATGGTAAAGGAGTTCATAGGGAGATTTAGACTTAAGGAGAGGACTAGGAATCCTGTTGATGAGGTGGACAGCATGCTGAATGCTGAATGTCCACAGATTTAAAGGGATGTTTGAATGAAAGGTGATGGCTCTAGCAACATTTAAAATGTGTTGGTGTTTTCTCTCAACAACCCCATTTTGTTGAGGGGTTTCCACACAGGTCTTTTGATGAGCAATGCCTTTAGATAGAAAAAAAGGTTTGAGTGTAAGGAATTCTGAGCCATTGTCAGATCTAAAGCATTTTAGAGTGGTTTGAAATTGATTTTCAATCAAGGAAACAAATTGGATGATGCTGTTTTTAGCTTCAGACTTTGTTTTTAAAAAGACAATCCATGTGAATCTAGTGAAATCATCAACAAGGGTCAAAAAATATCTATGACCTAAAATGGAATCAGTAGTCAAAGGGCCCCATAAGTCAGCATGTAAGAGTTCAAAGGCAGCATTAGTATTGGTGACACTATTAGGAAAAGGTAACTTCTTTAATTTGGCCAAATGGCAAGAATCACAAGGATTCATATTATTATTACAAGGAATTAAGGGAAATTGTTTAGACATACAGTGCATTCCAGTATTGGAAAGATGCCCTAGTCTATTATGCCACAGTTCAAAAGAATTGGAAACTAAAGAATTACATGAAGGAGAGACATCACTTGTATCAATCACATAGAGGCCTTGGTGCAATTTAGCTGTACCAATCATTCTCTGCGAATGGTTCTGCAAAATGGCACACATGGTCGAAGAAAATTTTAGAAAGCATTTATTTGTAGTTGTTAATTTTGTGATAGAGACAAGATTGACATGAAATTGAGGGATATAGAGCACATTGTATAGGGTTAGGGTTGGGGATAGTATTATAGTGCCTGAGATGTTTGCCATGATATGAGAACCATTTGGTAGGGTTACAGAGATAGGGATAATGGGTTGGTAAGTAGCAAAGGAATCTAAGTGAAAGGCTATGTGATCAGTGGCTCCAGTGTCTAGAATCCACAGTTTAGGGTTCTTACCAGGATAGTGCAGGGACTGAGAGTTTGAGGCAGATGGAGATGTAGTGATAGCATTGGCTGTTGGGGCTGGTTGAGACTGTTGAAGTAAGGCTCGGAGATTCTGAAGTTCCTCCTGAGTAAACCCAAACGTGGATGTGGATGATCCTACAGTTGAATCAGCAGCTTGTGTAGTGTTGTTAGCTTGAACATGAGACTGACTTTGGCTAGTTTGATGAGTTTTGGTGCGTTGTCTATAGCCCGGAGGATATCCATGTTTCACAAAACAAGTATCCACCGTGTGATTCGTACGACCGCAGTGAGTGCAAACCCTATTTCCTCCTTTGAGGGCAGGATAGGGACCTTTTCCTCTGCCGTAAGACACTCCTTTGCCATTGGTATGGGTGTTGACCAGAAGAGCAGTGGCAGGAGATTCAGTAGAAGGACTCTCCGTGGAGGTAAAGGGAGTACCGGAGTTCAATTCCCGTTCTTGCTGAATCACTAGCGAGAAGGCCTTGTCAATGTCCGGAAGAGGTTGCATCATCATGATCTGCGATTTGGAGTGGGCGAAACGTTCGTTCAATCCTTTCAAGAACCGAATCACGTAATCTTGCTCACGGTGGACACGAGCAGATTGTACAGCATCACAAGAACACGCAATTGAACATTTGCAAAAAGGAAGGGGACGATAATTCTCCAATTCATCCCAAAAGACTTTCAACTGCGTAAAATAGTCAGAGACATCAAGAGTACCTTGGCGGAATCGATACAGATCTTCTTGGATATCTGAGATTCTGAAGATGTCGCTCTGAGAAAACCTAATTTGAAGGTTCTTCCAAACGCCTGCTGCAGAGTCGATCCATAACACAGATTTCGCAATGGATTCTGAAATTGATCGCTGAATCCAAGAAAGAACCATTGTATTGCAGCGAATCCATTGTGCATAGAGAGGATCAGCAACTTGAGGCCTTGGGAATGTGCCGTCAACAAATTTCTCTTTGTTCTTCGAAATCAGAGCGATTTGCATCGATCTTGACCAGATGTGGTAGTTCTTGTTGTCCAATGGTGGAGCAACGAGAACAAGCGCCGGACTTTCGTTCGGATGAAGATAGTAAGGGTTAGCAGAGTTTGTCGCGAAATCGGAGAAGCTCGGATGATCCATCGTCAATGGAAAACAAAAGAAGGAATCGCCGGAGAAGAAAGAAGAAGACCGTCAGAATAGTCACCGGGAGAGAAATGATATAAGGGAACCGCCGGTGAGGGAGGAAGAGACGGTGGCGAAGGAAAAAGGAACGGTGGTCATCAGAGCTTAGGTTGCTCTGATACCATATTGAGGTTGAGATAATAGCATAGTAGTGGAAAAGAATACGCCACGTGTAAAGTAAAGAGTATGTGCATTATCTCATATTTCCAGTATTGTACATCCACTAATATATATACTAAGAATGGAAAGGGTAAACTAGTAACTAACTGTTGAAAACTTAACAGAAAAAATAACTAACTCTAATAGCTATCTTGATAGTACCTGTCCTCACATATCACACAATTTTGTTAATGATCTTTATTAATAACTAAGAATGGTTAAAAAAATAACATAAAATATTAGTTACCTTCTGGCTAGTCCTTCACGATTTCCTCCGTCTCCAATGGTAATATGCACTGGACCACAATTGTCACTTTTATTTTTATAAACTCGAGTCTGTAAAAACAAATAAAATTATCATTTTGTAAGAGAAAAATGTTAGATATATATATATTAATGGAATAAAAAAAACTCACAAAGCGTTCGTAGGCATGAACATGTCCTGCAAAAACAACATCAACCCGAGCATGATAGAGCAAATCTTCCATAGAAGCCTTCATGTCAACAGATTCATCCTCACCCTGTCAAAACCTCATTTGTTGTAAATAATGTATTTTAATATTCTCCGTAAACAATGTAAATTTTTAAAAAGTAAATAAATAAAAGCTTATTCACCTCGGTTTTCAACTGAAACCGAGGGGTACCTGGAAAGAAATACGTTTTAGTCATAACTGAGGAGATATTTAAGAGTGTTTATTGAGGATATTCACTATCCTTAAATAAATCTTAGTCTTCCATTTAATGAGTATCAACGCTCTAGACATTGTCATTAGTGATCCGCGTGAAAGCTAACAAACATCCATTATAACAATATTATGAATATAAAAAATTATTAATGAAACATATAACATGAAAACTTTGAAGCGTAAAAAAGCTTGGTAAAATTCTCTATGATTGATTGCAAGAACAGAAAATAAATTGGATTTAAGATTTGTGTTATTTAATAATCATATAACTGTATATTTATTTTATTTAACTAATCCTTTTTGTTTTATATCATAACAAATGAATGAAAAAGTCATATGAAATATATTGCACCCAACATTTTCTCTTCCCTAATATTTCAATGAAACGAGGATCCATCATTTGTTCTTATTGACAGTGATGACGATGAATCAGATTAAAAATTTGTTATAAATTTTTACTTTAATATTATGTGTAAACAATTTAATATTCTGAGTAAATAATAAATTTATTAATATTATGTAGTTTGTAACGAGTTTTTTTAAACAAAATAAATTTAACTTAGCCCTTGGTTTTATGCTTAAACCAAGATATATGATGTTAGTTTTGAAAATAATAAAATTGCAGATGCTAGGGTTCGAACTCATGGAAAAATAAATTTATCTCTCGATATTTTAAAATAAATTAAGCCTTACATAACAGAATCAGAGAACTAGCCTAAAAAATAGGACTTCCTAAAGACTAGGCAACTTATTAACAACACTGAAAATAACTCCTACAAATTAGAAAATAATTCCTACAAACTAGGACATTAACGTTAACAAATTCTCCCTTAAACTAAGTAGATTACTTAGTTTACTTCACATACTCCAAGTAAATCTCTAAGCTTCTGAAACTGTTCTAACTTGAGAGGCTTTGTTGGGATATCAGCAACTTGATCCTGTGAGCCACAATGAACTAAACAAATTGCTCCTTCCTTACATAAATCTCTTAGAAAATGAAACCGAACTGCAATATGCTTGCTCCTTTTGTGCAGAACCGGATTTTTGGATAGTTTTATTGTTGAACTATTATCACAAAAAATGGTTGTGCACTCATTATTATCACAGCCAAGCCTTTTAAGAACCATTTTCATCCACATCGCTTGACAAGCACATGTCGTCGCTGCTATGTATTCAGCCTCCGTTGTTGACAATGTTACAATTGGTTGCTTTCTAGAAGACCAAGCTACTGCTCCTGAACTGATCATGAAAGCATATCCTGAAGTGCCCTTTCTATCCTCCAAACATCCTGCGTAATCGCTATCGCTGTAGGCAGTCAACATGCTACTTGCTCCTTTCTGATATAAAATGCCAAAGCTGGTAGTTCCCTTCACATACCTTAGCACCCTTTTTGCAGCCATAAGATGAAGTTCTGTAGGTTGAGACATGTACCTACTAATTAAGCTCACTACATACATCAAATCTGGACGAGTTGATGTTAAATAAATCAAGCTCCCAACTAGCTGCTTGTAGAAAGTGCTCTCAACCATAACTCCATTCTCATCTTTCAAAATTTTGAAACCAGGAACTATAGGATTTAAAACAGCATTGCAATCTTCCATTTGAAACCTTTTAAGTATATCTCCTGCATACTTCTTTTGGCTAATGAAGATTCCATTTTCTAATTGTTGCACCTCAATACCAAGGAAATACCTCATCTTTCCTAAGTCCGACATATCGAATTCCTTCATCATTGACTTCTTAAATTCCCCCATCATTGATTCATCATTACCGGAATATATTAAATCATCAACATATAAACTTACAATCAGAAGTTTACCTTGAACGCTGGTTTTAACAAACAGAGTCTGCTCGCTAGAACACTTCTCAAATCCCTCCCTTAAGAAATAAGATTCGATGCGACTAAACCAAGCTCGAGGAGCTTGTTTGAGTCCATAGAGAGCTTTTTTAAGCTTGTACACTTTGTGAGGTTCGTCTTTCTTCACAAAACCAAGGGCCTGCTCTACATAGACATCCTCCATTAACTCGCCATGTAAAAATGCAGATTTGACGTCGAGTTGATATACCTTCCATTCCTTCTGAGCAGCTAGTGCCAGAATAATTCTGACAGTGTCCATTCGAGCCACCGTTGCGAAGACTTCAGCATAATCAATTCCATATCGCTGCACATACCCTTTGGCGACCAATCGGGCTTTAAATTTCTCCATTTCACCGTGCTCATTCAGTTTCGTTTTGAAAACCCACTTTACTCCAATCCGCTTTGCCCCTTTTGGTAAATCAGTGAGAAACCATGTATTGTTCTTTTCTATGCTCTTGATTTCAAACTCCATAGCTTTCTTCCAATGTTCACTTTTCATAGCTTCTTCAAAATTATCAAGGTCTGAATTTGTACCTACAGCAAAATTAATTTCATTATCTGAAAAACCTTCTCCGCTCACATAATCATTCATCCAGACAGGGGGCCTCCTGTTTCGTACTTCTGTACCAGAGTGTGAGGAAGTGCTGAAAATTGTGGGATGTGTTGTTGCATCACTTGTCTCAATTTCATCTTCAAAAACAGCAATATTATCATCAACATTTGTATTTGTAGCCTCCAAGTCACCATCAATTTCCTCTTCTACAGTTATTTTATCTTCGCTTTCTCCCCATTCAAGCTCATCAAGTATCTGCTGCTTATAGCTATTATCCCAATCCCATTTTTCCTTCTCTTCAAACACAACATCCCTACTGATTACTACCTTCTTTGACACGGGATCATATACTTTGTATCCTTTTGATTCATCGCTAATTCCCAACAGAATGCCACTTATACTTTTGCTTTCCAACTTCGTTCTTTTTGCATCTGGTACATGTATGTGACACACACACCCAAAGACCCTGAGGTGTTCAACTGATGGCTTTTCTCCACTCCAAACTTCTTCTGGGGTTGTATCTTTTAAGGCTACTGTGGGGCATCGATTGAGAACATAAACTGCCCACTTCACTGCTTCAGGCCAAAAAGGTTTTGGAATACCTTTTTCAGACAACATGCTTCTTACACAGTTCATCACTGTACGGTTTTTCCTTTCAGCGACTCTGTTTTGTTGAGGAGTGTATTCCGTCGTCAGTTGTCTTTTAATTCCATTGTCTTTACAGAAATCGTTGAACTCAATAGAGGTGAACTCCCCCCCTCGATCTGTTCGTAGGCATTTGATAGAAAGACCGGTTTCTTTCTCAACAAATGTCTTAAATATTTTGAATACAGCAAATGTATCTGACTTTGCATGCAAAATATACGACCAGACTTTCCGGCTATAATCATCAATTAAGCATAGCACATATTTTCTTTCACTATTAGAAATAGGTGAAATTGGACCACACAAGTCGGCATGAATGAGTTCTAACCTTTGTGTTGCTCTCCATGTGCTTCTTTTTGGAATGGGCTCCCTGTGTTGCTTTCCTTTCAAACAGTCTACACAGACTTCATCTGAGATTGTCAATTGAGGAAAACCATGCACCATTTTCTTACGTTGCAAAATTTGGAGATTTGTGTTGCTGATATGTCCCAATCTGCAGTGCCAGAGGTGTGTGTGGTCCTCACGTGCTGCACTGAAACATACTTCCTGTTTTGGTTGGATTGACATTGATAGCATCTTGGCTACCAAGATGAACATCCGATTTGCCGTCATTTTGGTTTGAATAATCAAACCTTTCTGTGGATGAAAGATTTTGCACATTCCAGCTTCAATAAGGATGGAAAGACCTCTTTCCTGGAGTTGCCCAATGCTTAGAAGATTATTTTTGAGTTCAGGGACACAAAAAACATCACCGACGATGAAATTAGCACCATCAACCTCCATTTTGATGCTTCCTTTGCCAGAAACTTGCATTCTAGTATCGTTGCCCAGCTTCACAGTTTGTTGAGAGACACTTCTAAACTCATAAAATAGAGCTTTGTTACCACACATGTGATTACTACAGCCTGAATCCAAGAACCAAATGTCTTCTCGCTTTGCTCCAATTTCATCGACATAGACCATCAACAACATCTCCTCCTTCTCGTCTAGTTCGGCGTAATTTGAATGCTTTCCCAATGTAGGGCATTCATATTGGAAGTGGCCAAAATTGTGACATCGGTAACATTCCACATTAGCTTTGTTTAGATATGTCCTCCCTCTTCCTCGACCTCCTCTAATTTCTCCTCTTCCTCTGCCTCCTCTTCCTCTTTCTGATCTCCCTTCATGAGTCACCTTCAGCAATACTTGTTCTTCTCCGTCAACATTCTTCATTCTCTGCTCATGGATCAACAAGCTGCTTTGAAGTTCATCAACTGTGAGAGTGTCGACGTTGTTGGATTCTTCAATGGAGCAAACGACATAATTAAATTTTGGTACCAGGGATCTGAGAATCTTCCCTGTAATATCCCTTTCTTGTACAATTTCTCCACACGCTTTCATCTGTTTGGCAATGGAAAGAGTTCGCCCGAAATAGGCATTAACAGTCTTTCCCTCCTTCATTCTGAGTATTTCAAACTCAGACTTCAATGTTTGCAATTGAGCCCTCTTCACCCTTGAGGAACCCTTGAACTTTTGTTTCATAGAGTCTCAAATCTGCTTGGAAGTATCATCATTGAGTATGGTCTCCAAGATTTCTCTATCAATTGCTTGATAGAGATAACTCTTTATCTTCATATCTTTCAATCGTTGCTCCTCTATCACCTTCGTTTGTGCTTCTGTCGCTTGAGTGCCCTCTGGAACCGTATCGAGTCCCTTCTCAATTAGAGTCCAATATTCCTTTGCACGAAGGAAATTCTCCATAAGTTTTGCCCAGTGCTCATAGTACCCATCGAATCTTGGAATTGTCTTTCATCTTTGTAATGGAATAAACACTTGAGATAATGTCAGAGTGAATGTGAGAGGTGTCTAAGATTCAAGGGGAGCCCTGATTGAATTTTCATGAGTAGTATTAGGAAAGAGGTATTGAGCGAAGTGAGTTCATGTAAGACCAACTATACTTCTGACTATTAGGATTGAAGTTATTTCTATAGGGAGTCATGAATAAATATTCACGAATAGTATTAGGAAAAGAAGTATTGAACTAGGAGAGTTCAAATCAAATCAATTTTACTTCTGATTATTAAGAGTGAGTTTTCTTTCATTGGATTAACACCCTCCAAATGTAGGTGATTTTTCTTTCATTTTGTCTGCTACACATTTAAATTTTCATATAAATTGTTACCACATTGCACCTTACATCTTGTCATCCAAAGAATAAAATTGAAGAAGGTAAGTACTCTTTCTTATAATAAAATGCATGATATAAGTGCTAAAGGTTGCAAAGAAAATGGAGATTTTGAAAAAATATTTTGACATATAAGAATCGTTTAAAATCTCTAGAAGACGAAAATAAAAGAATCATCGATGAATTGAATCAACTTGTAAAATGAACTGTGAATTTTGATAAGTGTTAAACCTGTGATTCCTTAAAAAGTTGATATCAAATATTTGCTTGAAATCTAAGCAAGTTCACCAAAGATAGAGAAAATATTGATATGATTGTATCTAGTCAAAGAGTTGCCTATAATAAAGAATGTCTAAGTTATGAGCCTAAAATATATCCAAAGAATTTCAATAATATCTGGAATGTGAATAAATTCTCTAAATGTAATGTGTTTATATTATTTTGTTTTGTTAGAAAAAAAACCATGAAACTAATAATGCTTATTCTACATCTCATTTCTTTAAACAATAGCGTGAAAACAAAATGAGAAATATTGTCCGCTTCATCATTTTTGTGATATAACATCTTGAAGTTACAACAACACACTTCAGGAAGAAGAAATTAGAAATCATATTTAAACCTTTACACCCTAAATATATATTTATAATATTATTTACTTGAAAATTATCAAAAACAAAATAGTAACTTATTTACACAATGCCTTTAACTAGCGGCAACATTCTGATATTTTTTTCTATTACATTTTACTTTCTAAAGTAGTAGTATCACACTTTACAAGTGGGATTAGAAAATAAGTTTGTTAGCCAAATAGAGTCACTAGCAACTGATTTATCATTATCATTCTTATGCCATGTCCAAAGTGCATGTGATGCATTAACCACTTCTAATAGCCCATGTCCAAAGCTAGCCTCTCTGAATAATGATATATCTGGCTTTGGATCTTGGTACCTGTCAACACATATCACACAATTTTGTTAATGATCTTTGTTAATAACTAAGAATGGTTAAAAAAATAACATAAAATATTAGTTACCTTCTGGCTAGTCCTTCACGATTTCCTCCGTCTCCAATGGTAATATGCACCGGACCACAATTGTCACTTTTATCTTTATAAACTCGAGTCTGTAAAAAGAAATAAAATTATCATTTTGTAAGAGAAAAATGTTAGATATATATATTAATGGAATAAGAAAAACTCACAAAGCGTTCGTAGGCATGAACATGTCCTGCAAAAACAACATCAACCCGAGCATGATAGAGCAAATCTTCCATAGAAGCCTTCATGTCAACAGATTCATCCTCACCCTGATGAGCTTTATTAGTATTATACCATGGAGCATGAATCAACACCACTACCCAGGGAGTTTTTCCCCTATTTATCTTTAGTAAATCCCCTTGAAGCCATTTGTATTGCGAAGAATTATGGTGAAACTCAGCATAAGATCCCAACATTATGACATGAACACCAGACACGTCAAATGAATAATAAAGGTTAGAGGTTGAGCCACTCTCTTCAAATGGCATTTTCCATCTTGCATTGTATGCTGTGAATGGTGTTTTGTGGACGATTGGAATCCTTTCGATTTCATGGTTACCTTGAGTGACCATCCATGGACGTTGGCTTGCTAATGGTGCAACCAAACGACCAAAGGAGTCCCATAGATTTTGTATAAAATCAGCATAGGATAAGTCTCCTGGTAATAGCAACATCTCGTAACTTGAATTAGCTATATGGTTCAGAGTTGAAACTGTCCACTCTGTTTGTCCAAGATCTCCTGTAAATATTAAATCACACTTGTTAAAAAATTTTATCACTTAGATACTAACATGTGAAAATGAGTATTAAATCATATTTGGATTTGTTTGAAGGGCAATCTAAATTAGTGAGTTAGTTGACTTATTCGAATGCTACTAACTAACTAACAAAGCACTTTTTAACAAATTTCTACCATAATCCTAAATTATATATATAGTCACTCCGCTCCAAACTCGTATGCATCAGGTTTTTGTAACCGTTCCGTTTTAAACTCGTATGCATCAATCTTCTTTCTTGAACAAAATATTTTTTTGCCCTTGCAATCGATCTCATGTGTTCATGTTGTTTTGGAAAAACCTTCATATTTTCTTTTTCAAGATGTTGTTTATCAAAGGGTGTACAACAAAATATGTTCAAGATATTTCCAATACTCAAGAACTTGAGGGATCGATCTCTGAGATGGATTGCAAGTGTAGAATAAAATTTCTCTTGGTTGACAGAAATAACTTATCATAATTGAATAAGTTATGGAGTGTTTCTGGAGAAGAAAGGATATATAATTAAATTTGGAATAAGAGCAAAGATTTGTCAAAACCTCATTTGTTGTAAATAATGTATTTTAATATTCTCCCTAAACAATGTAATTTTTTAAAAAGTAAATAAATAAAAGCTTATTCACCTCGGTTTTCAACTGAAACCGATAGGTACCTGGAAAGAAATACGTTTTAGTCATAAATGAGGAGATATTTAAGAGTGTTTGTTGAGGATATTCACTATCCTTAAATAAATCTTAGTCTTCCATTTTATGAGTATGAACGCTCTAGACATTGTCATTAGTGATCCGCGTGAAAGCTAACAAACATCCATTATGAATATAAAAAATTGTTAATGAAACATATAACATGAAAACTTTGAAGCGTAAAATAGTTTGGTAAAATTCTCTATGATTGATTGCAAGAACAAAAAATGAATTGAATTTAAGGTTTGTGTTATTTAATAATCATATAACTGTATATTTATTTTATTTAACTAATCCTTTTTGTTTTATATCATAACAAATGAATGAAAAAACCATATGAAATATATTGCATCCAACATTTTCTCTTCCGTGATATTTCAATGAAACGAAGATCCATCATTTATTCTTATTGACATAGACGATGAATTAGATTAAAAATTTGTTATAAATTTTTACTTTAATATTATGTATAAATAATTTAATATTCTGAATAAACAATAAATTTATTAATATTATATAGTTTATAACGAGTTTTGTTAAACAAAATAAATTTAACTTACCCCTCGATTTTATGTTTAAACCGAGAAATATGATGCTAGTTTTGGAAAGAACCGTGATACATCTCTGAGGCACAACTGATTTTTGTAACCTGTTCCAAAAATATGAAAGCCAAATAGGCAAGTTGGTTGGCTTTTGTGATTCATATTGGTATGATGATGAAAAAGTAGAAAGGAGAAGTAGAATGTGTGTGTGTGTTAAAGCTCTTCAATTCTCCAATCTCATGGTTTTTTAAGAAGAAACATTGCCATCATGCAATGTTGAATACATCTTAACTTACAATGCTACTACATGCCAAGGTGACTTTGGTTATAGTCTTTGTTAAGAAGATGTTTAATATACTTAGCCTAGAGATTTAGAATTAAGAGGAAGTATTGAAGGGTAATTCAAATTCATGAGCTACTAACTAACTAATTTTCAACTTGAGGATGAAAAAAACCCTAACATAATTTGATTAGAGATATAGAACACATACCAACTATAGCAAACTTGATTGGAAATCGATCAGGTGTAGTCTTGAAATTGTATGTTGTATTAGTTGATTCACCCAAACGGTAATGGTAGACTGTGTTGGGTTTGAGGGGACCAATTACAACGTTGTGAATTTCACCGGACTTATAGAAACCATCACGATAAGAAGAGGTATTTCCAGTGGCAGAAACTGTGTTTTTCGAAAGAAATTCATTGTATTCCACTTTTGATGGGGTTGGACTTTCTGTGATCCATGATATTCTCATCTTGTCTTGCGCAACTTGAGATATATGTACCTCAAAAATTCCAACAATTTTCTCATTAGCCTTATCAAATTCAATTGCATGAAAAATAAAATATATAGATGAATAATCAACAATTTAGTACCTGTTGTGGCACGGTGTCATTATCGTCGTGAGAGATAAATATGGTTTTACGAGCTGGTGGTCGATCGTAGCCATGAACAACGTCGAATTTTAGATATTCTATAATGATTATTACAACAAAGAGAGTTAAGAAAGGAAAATGTGTTTTCTTGATTGCCATTTTAGTTTACTAATTTTAAAGAGAAAGGATAGAGATTGAAGGAAGAAGAGAGCATTATTATATTTATACCCGAAGTTTAAGAATACTAATATTAACTTTCCATTAATATGGAATTTTCCTGAAAATTTTCTTCGTAAGTAGTTTTTTCCTGTTAAATAGTATACACCTATTTTTGCTTGTTAAATGGATTATGGATGTACTAGATTTTTTTCTCTTTTTGTGTGTAACATTATATTGGAAATGCTAATAAATACTATGTCAAAATTGACTTTAGACAGCGTCACATAGACAGCGCTTATGTCTAAAGTGCTGCTATAGGTTTTCAGAATAATTAAAAATTAAAGGAGAAGCGCTGCTAAAGGTATACTATAGACAACGCTTATTATAAGCGCTGCTATAGGCCTTACCATAGACAGCGCTTTCTTTCCCTAAGCGCTGCTATAGGTTTTCAGTAAAAAAAATAAAAAAATTAGAAAATTAGAATAAGCGCTGCTAAAGGTTATACTTTAGACAGTGCTTACTAAAAGCGCTGCTAAATGTGTTATTCTAGGAAGCGTTGCTAAAGCCTAAAGCACTGCTAAAGGGTATACCTTAGACAGCGCTTTCCATAAGCGCTCACTAGTGCAGAAATGACTTTTACATCGGGTGAAATTGACTTTTTACATCGGTTCTAGGTCCGATGTAAAATCAGGCGATATAGTAAATCAGGTACTTTTTACATCGGTTCTGGGACCGATGTAAAAAGTCCCTTTTTTACATCGGTTATAATATAAGAACCGATGTAAGAAACAGTTATTATGCACATTTTTTAAAAAATTGATCCAGTTTTTTACATCGGTTGGAAGTAATACCCGATGTAAAAAGTCCCTTTTTTACATCGGTTATAATATAAGAACCGATGTAAGAAACAGTTATTATGCACATTTTTTAAAAAATTGATCCAGTTTTTTACATCGGTTGGAAGTAATACCCGATGTAAAAAGTCCCCAGTGACGCAACTTTTTTACATCGGTTATTACTCCCAACCGATGTAAAAAGTCCCTTTTTGAAAGTTTTTACATCAGTTTTGAGTAATAACCGATGTAAAATGTATGAAATTTTTTTGGAATAGATTATTTATTTTCTGGGTTTCCCTGTACAAATATAATTTGTACCCATTTTTTCATATTTTTCCAATATCACACAGACTATATTTATGTCGCTATATAGATTTCATAGCTTTCCAACATCACATTTAGGTCGATGTTTTCATATTTTTCACAACAAACTTACAAATTGAACAATTGTATTGCAAACTTGTATTGTATTACAACAAACAAACTTACAATTACAAATTCTTCACAAAATATAAAACAATATTCAACTATTTATAAGTCTTTTTCAAAACTTACAATTACATATTATTCACAAAATATACAAAAATATTCAACTATTTATAAGTTTCCAAACTTGAATTACCAATATAAAATCTTCGGTAGACAACACCAAAATCATATTGCCTGACAATAAATAATAACAATTAACATCAGCAAAAAAAATCAAGAAACTCAACACATGAGCAAAAACCACATGTATTGTGCAAAAACCACAACTTATACAATTCTATAAAACTCACCAAGATAAACTTAAGTTTCATGTAACTCAAAGAAACATTTTGCACAACGAAGTCGCAAATCATACAAATCATCTGGTGTTAATTCTGTTGGGTCATCAAATACCTATAATACATAAATATAACAATATAGAGTTATTTTTTATAAATTCATATTAAGTCGAAAAACAAAAAGTAAATAACAAAGTAAAGTTATTTTTAGTACCTGCATCCAATTCTCGGTTATATTAGCAGAGACAATATCCAACATATTTTTCATCACATAGTATCCACAATCATTAGAGTTATATTATTGCCTTGTCTACAATTGAATGACATAATTAGTGAATATTTATCATAAATTTAACTATAGAATTACAATTTACATCACACTTACATTGGGATGAAGCCATGTAGCCTTTTTTCTATTTCCATTTGCCATTTGATGAATCCCAAAAGAACTAATACAGAAAGATAAACATCACATAACTAAATATACTCGCCAATGAAAAATCACATAACTATTAGTTGTCAATGAAAGTCACATGAAAGATAAACTTACTTTGTAATAATTTTCTTCGTGTGATGGTCAATTTCCCGATGAAGTGAACAAAATACGACAACTAAATTATCTCTTGGACACATGACTATTAATTGCCAATGTCTCCTGTACGTGTGTGTGGAAACAGAAAAGTCACATAAAATATATATGTTATCAAAATTAAATAATATAAAATACAATTTCATAAAAATTCTTACCCATGAATTAATGGTAGTAAGTGGCACACTCTGTTTTCATCACGTAACTTTTCTAGCACGTAATTTTTAACATCTTCTTGAGATTTCGCTACATTATCATTATAAATACACCTAGCAGGGTCCATAAATCCATATAATTCTGAAATGGAATTCTCAAGACAAACACGATGAATATACCTGAATAATTTTAAAATAAACATTAGAATCAAAGTGATGAGAGATATAACATATTAATAGAGATTGACTTTAATAAAACAATAAAATGTACTTACGTGCACCAAATTTGCAGAATAGACACGTCAAGCCAATGACCTAAACCCACCAATAACTCTCTGATACATTTAGCTGAAACATAAAAATTAGAGACACTCGCACAATGACTTAATTGTATTGCCAAATGGTTATCATCCATTTTCAAAACCATGAGTAACAATCTCTGAACATCATCAACTTCCACGTCTTTTGTGCTCTCTTTTGTGCTTCCCTTTGCAGCTGAACAACTTCCTTTTCCGCTTCCATCGATAATTTCCAATTTTTCAATGCATTTAATATCACCTGTGCTTTGTGATAAACCCATAGACTTAAGTGTCTCCATTAATGATTGCTGAAACATCTTACGCTCTTCAACCAACTTTTTTTCAAGTTCAGCTCTAAGTTTTGTTTCCAATATTGCAAGTTGTTCATTTACGTCGATATGTTGACGTGATCTTCCAAAGTAAGTGCTTTGTTTATGGTGTTTTCCAACACCACGAACACGACCTTCATGCTCAGATGTTCCAATGGCTAATGATAAGATATCGTTACGTCCATCCAGAACAATTGCACCTTTTTCAGCTTCTTGAACAAGAGAATCCTACAAAATGCAAAAACATCAATTAATCAATCACAAATATAATGATACTTGAATAATTTTTCGTTGTTTACTTACAATTTTTTCAGCAACCTCTTGTGTAGATTTTGATGTGTATTCTCCTCCTTTATTTTGTCGTGCTCTCTTCCATAACTCATGGCGTGATGGTGGAGATGGACTATCATTATCATCTAATGTGGAATTATCTCTCGATGATGACTTTTCTTTCATAATTTTCTCCTCAAGTAAGCGATACCCTCCACGAGACAATACATGTGGGTATACATTCTTGGCCACATTATCCTTACCCTTCTGACTTTTTTCCTATTATAAACTCAAACAAGTAATTAATCACTAAATATAATAAAAATGTTATGCACACAAAAACATATAACTCCTACTAACCTTAAATTCAGGGGTATCTCGAATCTTAAGAAACTCTTCCCAGGCGTCTTCTGTAATAAAGTTATACTTGACATATGGAGGAGGATCATTTTCTATGGGATGATGAATATATCTATCTGTGAGTTGTGTCTTAAAACCTCTCCATCGCTCTCCCGCATATTTAATCCATTCTTTCTTCAACCTATCCTTCTTTGGATCTTTACATTCTGGAATAGTAAAATGAGCCTACAAATGTAGTATATGTCACATGTTGTTAATTAGTATATGATTATAAAATATAATAAAGTATTGTATTTAAAATACCTGAATATCAGTCCAAATAGCATCTTTTACGCCTTCATCTACTTCTTTCCAATCATTTTTCACAATACTACAATACTGTCGAGCAAGAGATGCTATATAACTCTTGAAATGTGTAGCATTTTTACCAACACCAATACATTCATAGGTTCTTGCATTAAACTCGACCTTTATCTTTTCACCTGTTTGATGAACTTTGTCAATTTGTGTCATTAAAGTGGGACCTCTAACTCTTCTTTTATTGGGGTTTGAATCACCCATGTATCTGTTTACACAAAACAAAAATAATTAGAAATAATATTAAGCATAAAATAAAAACAATTAGAAATAAAATTAAGCACAAAATAAAAACAATTAGAAAATAAAGTAACGTGGAATTAACTTATACAAAAAATCTTACTAGTCCTCCCATATCCCTTCTTCATGGTCTATGAGAATAGCATGCACATCATCCCCTTCATTTTCTTCAATGAATGTAGTCACATTTGTTGAGAAAGGATGAGTTTTAGAAATATCAAGATTCTCATCATGATTTTCATCACTATCATGGACCTTTCCTTGTAAAACCACTGACCACTTTTTATTAGAAGGATCTGTGACATAAAACACTTGTTTTGCTTGAGATGCCATGATGAATGGTTCGTTCGCATAAGCTAACTTGCTAAGATCAACCAGTGTAACTCCAAATTCATCGATTCTGACACCACTGTTGATATCAATCCATTTGCATTTAAATACAGGAACTTTAAACACAACATAATTAACTTCCCAAATCTCTTCAATCACCCCAAAGTACGGTGTAGATGCCATAACCGGGTTTTTATCTTTAGCACTAGAGAAGTGCATGGACTCGGCCACAATCATTACCCTACTATTTTGCATGGTACTACGGTCATCCTTTGACTTTGTATAAAAAGAGGTTTTATTAATATCATATCCACTCCAAGTTATTATGTTACATTTAGGCCCATAAGACAACCACTTAATTGTATTAGAAACACTATCTTCATTAGTAATTCTTTCTTTAAACCACTCAGAGAAACTCTTATTATGCTCTTTTAACAACCCTCTTTCATTCATCTTGGGGTACTTTTTCTTTACGATGCTTTTGTGAGCAGATAAGTAAGGTTGAACTTTATCTATGTTATTCAATATATACAAATGCGCTTGAGCAACCACATCAATACTTAAGCTCTTGACTTTTAAACCTTGTGTACCCACACCCTCATATCTTCCATCATGACGAGACTTGGGAACCCCTACAACATCCACTCCTGACAAATAGTTAGAACAAAACTCAATTGCTTCTTCTGCAATGTACCTCTCAATAATCGATGCTTCCGGACGGTGTAGGTTTTTTGTATACCCTTTTAGAATCTTCATGTATCGCTCTATTGGATACATCCACCGTAAAAAAACTGGACCACATAATCTAATCTCCCTTACTAGATGAACAATCAAGTGAACCATAATGTCAAAAAATGAAGGAGGAAAATACATCTCTAATTGGCACAAGATAACTGCAGCCTCATTTTCCAAATCGTATAACTTTAGTGGATCAATGGTTTTACAACAAATTGCATTGAAAAATAAGCATAACCTAGTTATGGTCTTCCTTACGTTGTTAGGCAATATCCCACGAATAGCCAATGGTAGTAGTTGTTGCATTAAGACATGACAGTCGTGAGATTTTAAGCCAACTAATTTAAAATCTTTAACTGATACAAGCCTCTTGACATTTGATGAGTAACCATGCGGCACTTTGATACTTTGTAAACACTCACAAAAACTTGTTTTCTCTTTTTTAGACAAAGTGTAGCAGGCAGGAGGAAAATATGTCTTGTTACCTATATATTATGGAGTTAACTCTTCTCGTATACCCATCAAACCCAAATCTAGACGAGCATTAATACCATCTTTTGTCTTGCCTTGAATGTTGAGAATTGTTTCGATTACACTATCGCATACATTTTTCTCCACATGCATCACATCAATACAATGTCTTACATCAAGACTAGACCAATATGGAAGATCGAAGAAAATCGATCTCTTTTTCCATACATTTTTCACATTAGATCATTTTTGGTACTTTCCAAAGACAACATCAAGTCCCTGTTGTCGCTGATAAACTTCCTCTCCAGACAAGGGCTTTGGAGCAACACCATGCTCTTGTTCCCCATTGAAAGCTTTCCGTAATCTACGATATGGATGATAACGTTTTAGAAATTTTTGATGCCCGAGATAAACGGTCTTCTTTCCTTTTTCAAGCTGATGGTAACAAGTGTCTTTTTCACATATAGGACACGCATTATTCCCTTTAACTTTATACCCAGGCAAATTACCATATGCCAGAAAATCGTTGATGGTGCAAAACAACATGGCACGCATATTGAACTGTTCGCCAGAATACACATAAAAAACATCCACCCCTTCCTCCCACAACACTCTTAAATCATCAATCAGTGGACTTAGATAAACGTCTATGTCATTTCCTGGTTGTTTTGGGCTCGATATCATCATCGATAACATAATATATTTACGCTTCATGCACAGCCTAGGAGATAGGTTGTAAATCATCAAGAGAACAGGCCAAGAACTATGGTTAGTACTCAGATTACCGAACGGATTCATTCCATCAGTAGCAAGTCCAAGTCTAAGGTTTCTCGACTCTTTGCCAAAATTTGGAAACAAATAATCTATTTTCTTCCATTGCAAAGAATCAGCTACATGACGAATTTGTCCATCATATTTTCTTTCTTCTGCATGCCATCTAAGATTCTTTGCGTCATCTGCATTGGCGAATAATCTCTTGAACCTTGAAATTATTGGTAGGTACCATACCACTTTCGCAGGAGGACCCTTTTTGACCACCTCATCATCAATTGACTCACCATCTTTCTTTTTGTAGCGTGAAGCCTTGCACTTTGGACAATGATTATATTTTTCATACTTTTTATGTATAATATGCAATCATTAGGGCATGCATGTATCTTTTCATACTCCAAACCCATCGGACACAATATTTTCTTCGCCTTGTAATAACGACTTGGCATTACATTACCTTCTGGAAGCATTTCGGTCAACAATTCAAGCAACTCGATAAAACTTTTGTCAGTCCACCCATTCTTTGCCTTCTGATTAAATAATTTTAACACGGCTGACAGACGTGTAAATTTTTTGCATCCCGGGTACAATGGTTTATCCTTGTCATTGCATATAGTATCATACGTATGTGCCCTCTTAAATAAATCTTGTCCAATATCACGCATCATGTCTTCTAGACGATCATCCATTTCTACACTAACATCATCTCTTTGAGACACGTTTGACTTTGCTACTACTTCACCGTGTCATATCCATTTTGTATAACTTTGACAAATCCCTACACAAATTAGATGATCCATGATTTCTTTCTTACTACGTTTTGGTTCTTTATTTGCACAACGAATACATGGACAAAGAAAAAGCGTAGGAAGACTTTTGTCAGCATTACTTTCAGCAAACTGTAGAAATTCCATCACTCCATGTTCGTACTCGTCACTTAATCGATTAGCTCTCATCCAACTACGATCCATAACTATGTTCACACAGAGGAAGGTCTGACGAACGGTGTGCCCGCGGCTACGCTACTTCACGGAGATTCCGAGATTGCAAGTTGCGCTGCTTCGCGGAGAAAGAAAAATAGAATCAAATTTCAATGGCAAGGTGATAACTCTATTAAGTTTGATAGGTTAAAGATAAACAGTGTGTTTCTGAGAGGACCATTAATTCTTTTTTCGGAGGTTTCTAAATTTTCCACTTCTTTTATTTGGTGAGCATAAAAATAGGAGAAAGGGATTCAAATATAATAGTATAATAATAGTAACAAGAATGGAACAAAGTATAAAACACACGAGTAACAAAGTGTAATTTATAATAGTATAGTAATAGTAATGAGACTGTAACAACGAATTGATAAGCAAAATTTGGCAAAACATTGGTTTTAAACCAAATATCGTTGAACAACTATTTGGTAAAATAATTAGAATATTAATTATTTATAAAAATTTAGATACTCCCTTCCACTATTTCTCTCTTTTCAATCTCTTCTTACAATCTAACATACTCTAAATATAAACTCAAAGAGGAATAATGCTAATCACTCATTTTCAAACAAAAATTTGCACTTACAGTTGAAACGGCGAGCGAAGAGTCGTGAAGGGCGTGAATCGGCCGGCGAGGAGTCGTGAAGGGCAATCAGCAGAGAGGATTCGTGAAACGGAGATTTCGAGATTCCGAGATTGCAAGTTATCACTATAGTTTTTCCAAGTCTTCCTTTATATTTAGTTGTTGGACTCACAATGCAAATGGAAATTGAAATTGTTATAGCAACATGCAAAAGTAAGACAATTGCCATGGAGAGTCAGTAAGAAACAAGGCCAAACAATGCAAAGGCCAAACAATTTGACACAAAAACATGTATAACTACGATATATTTGTGTTGTGAGTAAAACAAAATTGTATACATACAGTTGAATTTCTTTTTGGCTATAGTTCCATTGTTGAGAGAGTATAAAAAGTTCCTCACAGCTTCAGCATTGAACCGAGCACTATACTGCAAACAAAAACAAATCGCATTAAAACCCTTACTAACCCACAAAAAATCCAACAAAACAGATTAACAAAATAAAAAACATAACCAGAACAACAACAACATAGTACTTAGAGTTTTTTCGATCAGAATAATCAACAAAATTGGCAGGAGCTTTTATTTGGTGAGCATAAAAATAGGAGAAAGGGATCCAAATATAATAGTATAATAATAGTAACAAGAATGGAATAAAGTATAAAACACACGAGTAACAAAGTGTAATTTATAATAGTATAGTAATAGTAATGAGACTGTAACAACGAATTGATAAGCAAAATTTGGCAAAACATTGGTTTTAAACCAAATATCGTTGAACAACTATTTGGTAAAATAATTAGAATATTAATTATTTATAAAAATTTAGATACTCCCTTCCACTATTTCTCTCTTTTCAATCTCTTCTTACAATCTAACATACTTTAAATATAAACTCAAAGAGGAATAATGCTAACCACTCATTTTCAAACAAAAATTTGCACTTACAGTTGAAACGGCGAGTGAAGAGTCGTGAAGGGCGTGAATCGGCCGGCGAGGAGTCGTGAAGGGCAATCGGCGGAGAGGAGTCGTGAAACGGAGATGGTGAAGTCGTTCACGGCATTAATAGCGTCGCGGCGGGCGTCGCGGTGGGCATCGGTGGGCGTCGCGGTGGGCGTCGTATAATAGCGGCGGGCGTCTTGAAGGTGAAGTCGTTGACGGTGTTGCTACGAATAATGGAGGAGAGACGAGAAAATGGGTCGGTGGAAGAGAGGGTTTCAGGGTCGTAAAATGGAGGAGACGATACAAGCTATACAGTGTTCGAGTTTTGATATGCGTTGGAGAATGTGGGCTTTTTCAATTTTGAATGTTGTTTTTATAATTTTTTACATCGGTGGATGAACCAACCGATACAAGCGTTTGGCTTTTACATCGGTGGAAAGTCCAACCGATACACGCATGCATTCTTTTACATCGGTGGAAAGTCCAACCGATACACGCGTTTTATATAATTTTTTAATATATTTTATATATTAATTCAAGCGAGCATTTTTTACATCAGTGGGTGAAGAAACTGATACAAGCGTGTCTGTATAATTTTTTACATCGGTGGAGCGGTAAACCGATATAAGCGTGCACTTTTATATAATTTTTTAAATATATTTTATATATTAAAAATCTCCTGAGAACCTATTACATCGGTTTTTAGTTAAACCGATGTAATATCTTGCTTATATTTTTTTTACATTTCTGTCACCTTGTTTCTTATTTACAAAAATGCCATCGTATTTTTTTTCTGGAAATCTTTTACATCGGTGGATGAGATTGTCCGATGTAATAGGTAGCGAAAAAAATTTTTTTTCCTTATTTTTTATATCATTGCAAATAAATACCTGATGTAAAAAGTTTGTTAATTGTATTTTTTACATCACATATTTTGATACCCGATGTAAAAACTTTTTCTCAAATGTCTTTTTTTTAGTAGTGGCTGCTAAAGGGTATACCTTAGACAGCGCTTTCCAGAAGCGCTGCTAAAGGCATTACTCTAAAAGCGCTGCTAAAGGTAATACCTTTAGCAATGCTTCTTGAAAGCGTTGTCTAAGATAATTAAATAGTGTCTTAATCCCTAAATTGGTTATCAGATTTCCAGAAATTCCAAATCGTACAAACGAAAACCCGCACCCAGAAATCGCTCCTGTTCATCTTCTTCTCCAACTCGTCTCCTCTCATTCACCGTCCAACCGTGGTTCTTCCTCTAACTCTTCTCCAACTCGTCTCCTCACCGTCCAACCGTGGTTCATGCCAGAAAGCTTCTGATTTGTTGTCTCGTTACATGAATTACAATGTGTTTGGAAATTGTCAAGATGATTGGAGTTTAGCAGAGAAACTGATTCAAAAACAGTGTGAGCCTTTACCTAGAAGAAGAGTTTCGTAAAATCAGTTTCATCTAAGGTAAAATTTCTTCATCCTTTTCCGATTTCACTATGGAAGCCTGTTACTAATAAAACAGTGAATTGGAATGGTTTTAACTGCAAGAGTTTCAAAGAGATTGTGTTCATTGCTTTGATTTGGTTAATGGATATGAGAATCAAAGATTTGTTAAGTCTAAGAGTAAGAATGATTTTCTTGTTGATGATGTTTTGCAATTAGGAAATGGTGGGATTAGAATAGGTTTTGATATTGGAATTGGTTCGGGGTCTTTTGCGGCGGTTATGGCTGAGAGGAATGTTATTGTGATTACTAGTACTCTTAATGTTAATGGTCCTTTCAATGAGTTTATCACGGCGAGAGGACTTTTTCCGGTTTACTTGAGTTTGGATCATAGGTTTCTGTTTGTTCAATCTAGTATTCAACTTAGTAATAGTAAAAAATAACACAAATCATGAATCTTCGAATGAGTTCACAACTAAGCTAATGTCTCTAAAATTGTAACGTTGACGATCATTGATTGAATATGTTATTGGACCACAACAGTAACATGAACTAGGCCTCTAAGGTTGGACCACATTCGTGGCTATGCTCCTTTCACTCACACGTTACAATCCTCATTTCTAGAATTGTTCTAATCACATGTTTGATTTTTGTTGACAACACACACTCTTTAAATTCATTGTACTCCCACCACATTGCTTATAATCCAAGTTAGTAATAATCAACACAAGAGGTTCACGTAACAATGACATATTCACTTGAATAATAAAAGCATACACTATAGATTAAAATGAAAATCTAATGTGTAGTGAGATTCGTGAACTTGTGGTTATGGTATTGATAATGTGAACAAAAAATAAATCATAATTAGGGGTATTCAAAAAATCCACTGAACTGAACTGAACCACTGAACCGTTTTTAAATAACTGAACCATTATTCATGGTTTATGAACCGAACCACATGTCATCAAACAGTTCAATAACCGAACTGAAACCATAGTTAACCAAACCATAACTTGCTGAACTGAACCGTAATTAACTACCCTTACTTATGATATGGTATTCCTTAGTTATGTTGGAACTTTAGATCAATTTTTATATTTTCTCCGAATTGATTTTTTAGAACTCAAATTTATTTTAAATCCGTGTATACTTTGTGTTTTGACAGAAACGCATTATACCGTTTTGTGCCCTAATTAGTGTTTTTGTTTAACTTAGATAATAGTTAAAACCATGGATAAAAAATGGATGTGTGCCGATCGATTGTCAAAAGAGTACGAGAATGGGGTATTAGAGTTCGTTAAGTTTGCTGTTGAACACACTGAAGACCCGAATAGAATGAAATGTCCTTGCTTGGGTTGTTGTTATGTGGGTCGGGTTGACGCAGATGGATTGAAATCGCATTTACTAATGCGCGGAATTGATCGAAGTTATACGTGTTGGATATTTCATGGTGAGAAAAGCATCGAGAATGTTGAACCGGGGGTAAAAAGTAATGCGACCTATGTTTCGTACGACAATGCCACGGATACATATGATTGTGATCGAGTCGAAGAGATTGCAGAAGCACTTGAAGAAGATCTTCAAGATTGTCCCAAAATGTTTGAGAGGTTGGTAAGCGACGCGGAAAAACCGTTGTATAAAGATTGCCCCAAATTCACAAGATTGTCTGCGGTATTAAAATTATACAACTTAAAGGCGCGCAATGGATGGTCGGATAAAAGTTTCACACAGTTATTAGCCCTTTTGAGAGATATGCTTCCTGAGGATAATGTTCTTCCTAATCGAACCTACGAGGCCAAAAAAATGTTGTGCTCTATTGGCATGAGCTATGATAAGATACATGTATGTCTAAATGATTGTATTTTGTTTCGAAACGAATATGCATCGTTGAATGAGTGCCCAAAGTGCGGTTTATCTCGATATAAGAAAAAATTATCTCCATCGAAAGTCTTATGGTATTTTACTATTATTCCGAGATTTAGGCGCATGTTTCATAGTGAAACCGATGCTAGACACTTGACTTGGCATGCAGATGAAAGAATTATCGATGGAAAGTTTCGACATCCGGCAGATGCACCACAGTGGAAGAAAATTGATAATGATTATCCTGATTTTGGAGGAGAAACAAGAAACCTTCGCTTGGCATTATCTACGGATGGAATGAACCCGCATGGTCTTCAAAGTATCTCACATTCCACATGGCCTGTAATTCTTATGATTTATAACCTACCTCCATGGCTATGTATGAAGCGCAAGTACATGATGTTATCTATGTTAATTTATGGGCCTAAACAACCAGGGAATGACATAAATGTATACTTGAAACCTTTAATCGAAGATTTGAAGATTTTGTGGGAGAACGGTGTGGAGGTTTATGATGGATATAGGAAAGAAAGTTTCAATTTGAGGGAGATGTTGTTTGGCACAATTAATGATTTTCCAGCATATGGAAATCTATCCGGGTATAGCATTAAAGGTGAAAAAGTGTGTCCTGTCTGTGAAGATGGAACCGATACGACACGATTGAAACTTTATCAGAAGAATGTCTTTCTCGGTCATCGTAGATTCTTAAATTCAAAACATCAATATCGTGGATGGAGAAAAGCGTTCAATGGAAATACCGAACAACGTAGAGCTCCACCTGGATTGACAGGTGATCAAATTTGTGAAAAGGTGAAAGATGTGAGTATTCAGTTTGGCAAGCCTTTTGCACATAAAGTTGTCACAGGTGGGTGGAAGAAGAGGTCAATTTTTTTTAAATTGCCATATTGGAAATCTTTGTACGTAAGACATTTTCTTGATGTTATGCATATTGAAAAAAAAATGTATTTGAAAGTGTTATTGGTACGTTACTCGATATAAAAGGAAAGTATAAGGATGGCCTTAAAGCAAGAGAGGACATGGTAGAGATGGGAATAAGAACTGAATTAGGACCCGTGAAGAAAGGAAGACGAACATATCTACCACCTGCTGCTTATACTCTATCTAGAAAGGAAAAGAAAATATTGTGTAAGTTTCTGAGTGAAGTTAAAGTTCCAGAAGGTTACTCCTCAGACATTAGAAGACTCGTGTCCATGAAAGACCTCAAGTTAAAGAGTCTGAAGACACATGATTGCCATGTCATAATGGAACATTTTCTACTAATAGGTATACGTTCTATTTTGCCAGAAAAAGTAAGAAGCGTTATAACTAAATTGTGTTTTTTTTCCAGGTCAATTTATAGTAAGGTGATCGATCCTGAGATCTTACCAGTATTACAAAAAGAAATCGTTATTACTCTGTGTGACCTTGAAATGTATTTTCCTCTATCATTTTTTGACATTATGGTACATCTTGTTGTTCATCTTGTGAAAGAGACACAATTGTGTGGACCAGCTTATATGAGATGGATGTACCCTGTTGAACGTTATATGAAAATATTAAAAGGGTACGTGAAAAACTGAAGTCGTCCAGAGGGTTGTATCGTTGAGCGATACGTTGTTGAAGAAGCGGTTAAGTTTTGTACTGATTTTTTGTCCAATGTGTAATCCATTAGACTCCCCAAATCTCATTTTTTCGAAGAAATAAAAGGTCAAAAATTAATTGGAAATGAAATTGTGACAGTATCAAGGGATGAACGGGATCAAGTGCATTTGTATGTTCTGCACAATGACACTGAGGTTGAGCCGTTTGTTGAAATGTACAAGGCTATACTTTGAGGTGAGAATCAAAGTAGAAATGAAAATTGGATAGTACGAGAGCACAATCAAAGTTTTATATAGTGGTTTAAGGATCATATATATTCAAAGTTTCATTCAGATCACGCTTCAATATTAGACATGTTGAGATGTTTGGCATATGGTCCAAGTTCGATTGTGTTCTCTTATAGAGGATACGGAATTAATGGATACACATTTTATACCAAAGAACAAGATGAGAAAAGTACTATGCAAAATAGTGGTGTCATGGTGGTATGTGAAGCAATGCACATTTCTAGTATGAAGGACTTAAACCCCAAATATGAAAATTTGTCATATTTTGGGGTTATCAATCACATATGGGTGTTTGATTACGAGAAGTTTCAGATTCCTATCTTTGGTTGCAAGTGGGTACATACTAGTGGCATACGAATGGATAAGTCAGGGTTTTTGCAAGTGGATCTTAGTAGGATGGGGTACAAAAATGAGCCTTTTATTCTAGCCTCTCAAGCTAAACAAGTGTTCTATGTCACAGACCCGAAGAGCACGAAATGGTCTATAGTGCTTTTATCTAACAAAGTGATTGATGATAAAAGTGTGGATCAAGGTGATGTTGATGTTGAGAATGAGTCGTATATTAGAAACGATCGAGATGAAAATACTACAAAGGATGAATCATATATCAGAAAAGATCATGATGAGGGAATTTGGATCAATCCCTCTGTCCGCGTTCTTAAGAGACAAGTAATTCGGAATCCAACCAAGAAAAGAAAGAGATGTTAGTGAAAGAGGTAATATATATATTCCTCCATACCTGTTAACACTTAGCAAACTTCTAATAAATGATATATTTGTCATTTTATATACTCAATTGATATTTGTCATTTTATATACTGAATAGATATTTGGAATTATATATTTGGAATTAAATATTTGTCATTAGATACTAATGTTTTTCTTTATTACAGGTTAGATGGCTAGTAACGAGGAGCATCCACACGATGATTCTATTAATGATGGAGACAATGATGGAGGAAAATCCAGTAAGGGAGTGGAAAAAGAAATTAAAAGAGGAAAAACTATTATGAAGAATATCATTCGTGATAGAGATAGAGGTATAAAATATGATGTGCATTGGAGTCCAAATGACCAATTAATTGAGCCTAACGGTTCTAAATTGACAAGTTACATTGGTACAATTGTAAGGAGAGAAATTCCAATAACTTGTGATGAGTGGAGAGATGATAAGCTGGATGATGCTAAAAACAAAATCTGGAGTGAGATACAGGTACTTTAAATTATGTCTTTAAATTACGATTATGTACTTTAAATTATGTTGTAGGTGTTTAGTTATTGGCATGCTTTTTTGGTAAAACCAGGTGTGTGAATGTCATGACTGATGTCATAACATTCTAGTTTATTAGGTACTGGTTTATTAGGTACCTTTGCAGAAAAATAGTGGCATACAGGTACTGATGTTTATGAGTGTGTATCTGAGCATTTTGCAAAATGATCACATTTACCAAAATCAGTAAACGGGAATTCAGATGTCATAATAAATGTTAAGACATCCTGTTCTGAACTAACAATTATGCAGTTTGGTTAATTCTGAGATTTTTCAGGAAAATGACTCAGTCTTTCCAGAACAGAATCTCTCGTGGACTTTGGGTTAACCTAGCTCAAACCTATCCTGGTTGATAAAGTCTTGTGACCAAGTCTTAAGGTCAAACGGAATTAACCCTAGCTTTTTGTGGAAACCCTACCTGAAGAAGCAGCTACTATATATTCAACAGGGCTACTGTTTGGAATATATCCCTTTTGACAGAAGATCATTTAGAAGCTGTATAGTTTTAACTATTGTAATCCAAGCAAGTATCATTGTGATAAGTGACTTGGAATAGGTTTTTATTGTAAGGGTTTTGTATCACTCAAAGCTTTGAAGCAAGAGTGTTTTGTGTCTCTTGACTAAAGCTTTGAAGCAAAGTCAAGTTAGGTTTATGTATCACTCAAAGCTGTGAAGCAAGAGTGTTTGTGTTGCTTGATTAAAAAGTTGTGAAGCATAATCAAGTGTATGTTTTGAAGAGTGTCTTCATTAAATCATTAGTCAATTGTTTTAAGTATCACTGTTGTGATTGAGGTGGAGTGAGTAGGAACTCAGGTTTAAGTTGTACTTAGATTGAAGTTGCATTGGGTAGGTCTTAAGTGAAGGAGATAAACTGGTTGGTTTATTCCTGAATTAATATCTCTTATAGTGGATTTCCTCCCTGGCTTGGTAGCCCCCAGAGTAGGTGTTGTTGCACACTGAACTGGGTAAACAATTGACTGTGTTCTTTACTGTTTTTGTATTTACTGTGTTGTACCCCAAAATTTGCCCTCCCATATTCTTCAAAAAATTGCCAAACCAAGCTGCAAAATTCCCCAAGGGTTGCACAATGCAAAGGGTCCCTATACAGTCAAGATTAGGGTTTGTGCTCTGATCAAGAAAAGGAAGTTTTCAAAGGCCCAACCAAGTCTCACATGCCTACAAATATGGTCAAGCATCCTCATATCAAGTTTCAAGGCATTCAGCTCAAAATTGCACAGTCAAAACCCTAAATTGCACTACAGTCAACTGTAGGGGCAAAATGGTCATTTGACAGTCAAAAGTTCAAATTTTTGGTCAACATATCATTTTGAAGCCACAAACATCATTTGATCAATGCTTGATCATGATTCTCAAAATTTGGCTCAGAAATCATCAAGATGCAAAAGTTTCCTTATTTGGACAGCTGAAAAAGTCAACTGAAATTGACCAGGGCATAACTTTCACATGGATTATCAGAAAAATTCCATCCAAAGCTCATTTTGAAGATAAAGACATTTCCTACAACTCATCTTCATACTTCAAGTCCAAGAAATTCTCTCACAAAAAGTTATCAATTTCAACATTATAGGTCATTTTCAAAAGTCAACAAAAAGGGACTTTAAGTCAAAGGCCATAACTTGAGATTGGTAAATCAAAATGACATGGGACCAAAGACATTGGTTAGAGGACTCAAAGACCTTTCCAAAATGTCCAAGAACATGAGGAAAGCTTAAAAATTGAGCAAGTTATGCCTTGTGGAAGTTGGGAAAGTTTTGGATATTTTGAAAAGTCAACATTGATTCAAATGACCTAAAATTGCTAATGGGCCCATTTTTCTTCCATGATTCATCATCCATGACACATGCACGACCACTTGGCCCAAAGGGGAGTATTTTCTCATTTTTTATTTATTTATTTGAATTTTTATTTATATTAATTCATTTAAATCAAATTAAATATAGGAAAAATACTAACCTAAGTTTTCAAATCTTTTTGTACATATTTCAGCCTCAAGATTTCGTGCCTAAGTCAATAAGGAAAGATTTGGAGTAATTGGATATGATTTGAACAAAGAACACATGAAAAAAAGATATGAAAAGATCTTTAAAATCAAATTTTCAAAAACCATCAATGCCATGGATTTGATTGAGTTTTGTTGACCTAATTTGTTCACTACATATGCCTGATCATAAACCTAATCGTGCTAGACACAAAAGCTGCGCCCAAAAGCATTTGCAAAATTTGAATTTTTTGTTAAGAAAGTCAAAACTGAAAAGTACTTTTTAGGTCGATTCAAAGCATAAAAACCATCCCATTAGCTTCCTTGAAGGTTCCTGAACGTGTTCTAATCCATAACACTCATCAAAACTCCAAGAACTGGTATATTGAACCGAAACTGCATCAAGAAAATTCCACAATCGTGCATCATGATTTAAGCATTATTTGTGAAATTTATTTATGGATTCATGTTCATTATGATGTTTTGATGCTAACCAACATATCCAATTGCTTTTTTGTGCGCTAGATACGATTATGCCATGTTTGACTTTTAGGGTTTTCAGAGTTTTGAATTGGGGTTTTTCACCCAAGGAAAAATTAAGGCTTGTGATCACCACCATTCAATTCAGTGCATGGAGACGAAGAAGAACCACCCCTCGCGCTGAATTTATGTGCCAAGGGGAGCTAATCGCTATTTTCTTTAAAGCCCTCTAAACCCACGCGTGGAAAACCGTTGCGTTATGGTCTTGTTTCAGAAAAAAAAACAAAACACGCGAAGAAGATGATTAGGTGGCGAGGCTTGATTGGAGCGTTTAAATATTTCGCGCGTTTGAACCACTAACGTTTTGTTTCTTTTATATTATTTGTTGTTTATTTATTTAACAAATGGATTCAGTGGCTCAGCTGGCAAGCGTTGGTTGCTTCAACATCCAAGACCTGGGTTCGAGTCCCAGGTCTGCATTATTCTTCATAATATTTTTCAATTCAGGTTCACATGCTGTTCTACTTGCTGAGGACTACCATACACTTCCAGAATCAGCCATCCACGCCCATCTGGAGATCAAACCAAAGGCCTAGATCTGAAGTACACCCTACGCTTGAGTCAACTTGCCAGCACACTACTCAAAAAAGTCCACAAGGCCATGATCAATTGGGCCTGGATTTCTAAAAGCATACCTCTATTTGGGGACTACCCCCCCCCTGGTTTGCAATTCTTTTTATTCTTTTTATATTTTATTTTCAATTGTTATTTTATTTGCTTTATTGTTTTAATCTAATTAATTATTCTTTTTACAAAATACGAAAACCTCATAAAAATCAGAAACGACAAAAAAACATAATAAATATTTTATTTTAATACTTTCTTATAAATAAATGCATGTAAATAAATTTAATATAAATTAGGGTTTAATATTAATTCTTTTCATAAAAAATCAAAAAAATATAGAATTAGGTTTAATTAATTTTGATTCCTTTTAATTTCTCTTTTTCACAATAATGTTATTTATTTTATTTATTCTTTATAATTAAATTGGCATGTAAATTAACTTAGGTTTAAATTAGGTTAAAATTCAATATTTTTCATAATAAATTTAAAAGCCATTAGAATTAGGGTTTGCATTCAATTTTAATTTTAATTAATTCTTTCTTTTTTCTATTAAATCTTAAAAAACATAAAATACCAAAAAAACAAAATCTTTCTTTCTTTTAATTAATTTCATCATGTTAACTTAATTTTGCAAAAGGGTCCAACGCCCTCGTTTCGATTTAATTTCGCATATTTATTTTTATTTTGCTTAAATAATTATGTACCTCTCCCGAAGCCATGTAATTACTTCTCGCACTTTTCTTTAATTGCTTTATTTATTTTTCCGTCAAATCGGGTCCGGTTTAATTTTGGCGATGTGGACCCGCGCCATTTGTAATAGCTTTAGATTTACTTTTCCCCGCAAATATTTTAACTGTTAACAAAAAGCATGAAAGAATGTATGGACATAAATAAAATCAAGCGTAGAACACCAATAAACATGACAAAATAAATGCAAATGAAAACGACACACAAATCACACACCACCCCTAGGGTACGCCTCACTGTTGCCTTGCCTCGAAAGGTGATCGTCGAGTAGAGGATGTCTTAGTAAGTCCTCATGATCCGGGAACCTGGCATGAGGGTAGCTTCTAAGGTGTCTTCCCATTGCTCTGGTGATCACCATGTCCCGAACCTCGAATTGACCCGAACACCCAACGGTGGTGCTACCTACCTCTCAATGGTGGGATGGCACTACTTTAAAGGACATCTACACAGACGAATTCCTTAGGGTAGGTAGACGACTCTAGATACTTGCTCTAAATTCAAAACAAATTCAAAAATACTTTTCACACCGACACCTTTTCAAAAAGCTTTCGAAAGCAATTTTTCAAACACTCTTGAGGACCGATACAAGAGTCGAACTGAAATTTTCAAAGAAACTTTTTTAAAACCCACAGTTGAAAAGCAAACAAACCATTTTTGAAAACACAATGAGCAAGTATCTATGAGCCCATGGATAACCATGGATAGAAAGGGTGCTAACACCTTCCCTTTCTATAATCTACCTCCCGAACCGAGAGCAATCTCTTTAAGGAATTTTTCTGTGCTTTTGTCCTTTCCATTTGGAGAAAATAAAAGACGGTGGCGACTCTTGCTTCCGCGACATTTCGCGAACCAGCGTTAAACAGTCAGTTCCAGATCCACCGATCACATACTGTCTTATAGAAAGTCAGATACTGTGTCATAACATTGAACGTGACATTGAGTATCTGCAGCCAGAATTTCAATTGGCATCAGAGCAGGCACCCTGCCTGTATTACTGGGTGAGATCTAGGGATATCACTTTCTGGCACTATGGACAAAGAAGGAGTTTTTGGAAATAGACCACCCATTCTGGATGGAACAAATTATGACTACTGGAAACCTCGTATGATTGCCTTCTTAAAATCTCTGGACAAAAAGGCTTGGAGAGCTGCTGACAAAGGATGGAACCATCCCACCATAACTGAGAAAGATGGGACAATCAGTCTGAAGCCTGAGGAAGAATGGAGTAAAGAAGAAGATGAGTTAGCCCTGGGTAATTCCAAAGCCTTAAATGCCTTGTTCAATGGAATTGATAGAAACATATTCAGACTAGTACATCAATATGAACTGGCCAAGGAAGTTTGGGACACTCTTAAAACTACTCATGAGGGCACTTCCAAAGTAAAGATATCAAGGCTTCAGATGCTGACTACCAAGTTTGAGAATCTAAAAATGATGGAATATGAAACCATCCATGAGTTTCACATGAACATCTTGGAGATTGCCAACACCTCAGGAGCATTGGGAGAAAAGATGTCAGAAGAAAAATTGGTGAGAAAGATTCTCAGATCCTTGCCTAAAAGATTTGCAATGAAAGTAACTGCCATAGAGGAAGCCCAGGACATCAGCAAGCTGAAAGTGGATGAACTCATTGGGTCTCTTCAGACTTTTGAGATGGGAATCACTGAAAATGGTGACAAGAAGAACAAGAGCATAGCACTTGTATCCAACACTGATGTTGAAAACAAGGAGGATGAAGTAGAAAATATCTCAGAAGCTATAGCCATGCTTGGAAGACAATTCAATAAACTTATCAAAAGGATAGATCCAAAGTCAAGGTCTAATGATCATAACATTCCCTCTGACATTGACAGTTCCAGCAGAAGACCAAGGTCAGAAGAGAAGGGAAATCAAGGCAGAGGAATTCAATGCCATGGTTGTGAAGGATATGGGCATATTCGAGCTGAATGTCCTACCTTTCTTAAGAAACAAAAGAAAGGAATGACTGTTACTTGGTCTGACTGTGATTCAGAAAGTAATTCTGAAGAAGAATCTGCCAAACTAGTTACTGCTCTAACTGGTGTTTGTACCTCTGAAAGTGACACTAGTGATGAGGAAGTGACATTTGATGAACTGGCTGATACTTACAAGAAATTGTGTATCAGAAGTGCTGAAGTCTGTGTGCAGAATGAGAAACAAACAAAACTCATCATAAAGCTGGAGGCTGAAAAAAGGGCATACCTTGAAACTATAAGTCATCTAGAAGGGGAAGTTCAATTGCTGAACTCACAACTGAACCAGATGACCAAATCTGTCAAGATGCTGACAAATGGAACTGACAAATTGGAAGAAATCCTTCAGGTTGGACAAAATGTGGGAAACAAATATGGACTAGGATTTGTGGAAGCAAAGAAATCTAGTGCAGACAAGAAGATCAGGCTTGTTAAGAAAATTTCAAAGCAGATGTCTCAACACAACTCTCAACATCAGGAACATAGACATATGAAGAAACGGTACCAAAGATGGAGATGTCATCATTGTGGGAGGTATGGCCACATAAAGCCTTTCTGCTTCAGATTGCATGGATACCCTAATCAGAACTCAGGAGTCAAACCTAAGTCTAAAAAGGTACCACATACTCCTAAATGAAAGAAAAAAGCTACTGCCCTGATAGCCCACACTTCCCTGAGGGTCTCTGCAAAGGAAGACTGGTACTTTGACAGTGGGTGTTCTAGGCACATGACTGGAATCAAGAACCTCCTCAATAATGTTAAACCTCACACCACTAGTTTTGTGACCTTTGGAGATGGTGCTAAAGGTGAAATCAAAGGAGTTGGTAATTTGGACTGCCCTGGAGTTCCAAACCTGAATGAAGTACTACTGGTAAAAGGCCTGACTGCTAATCTCATTAGTATCAGTCAATTGTGTGATCTAGGATTCAAGGTCAATTTCTCAAAATCTGAATGTCTTGTAATTAATGAAAAACAAGAAGTTGTAATGAAAGGAATCAGATCTAAAGACAACTGTTACTTGTGGGAGCCTGAGAACACTAATTTCTCCACTGTGTGTTCCATTGCAAAAGAAGAAAAAGAGGTGAAACTGTGGCACCAGAAACTTGGCCATCTTCATCTAAGAGGAATGAAAAGGATTATCTCCATGGAGGCAGTCAGAGGGATTCCAAGACTGCAAATTGACGAAGGAAGAGTTTGTGGTGAATGTCAGGTTGGTAAGCAGACTAGGATGTCACATCCAAAGTCAAGACATCTGACCACCTCTAAGGTTCTAGAACTTCTTCATATGGATCTGATGGGACCAATGCAGCTGGAGAGTCTTGGTGGAAAAAGATATGCTTATGTGGTTGTGGATGATTTTTCCAGATTCACTTGGATTAACTTCATTAGGGAAAAATCTGATGTATTTGAAGTTTTTAAAGAATTATGCAAAAGAATTCAAAGAGAAAAAGAAGGGTGTATTGTCAGAATCAGAAGTGATCATGGCAAGGAATTTGAAAACAGCAAGTTTGATGAATTCTGTTCCTCAGAAGGAATTAGTCATGAATTTTCCTCTCCTATAACTCCTCAGCAAAATGGAGTTGTGGAAAGAAAAAACAGGACCATACAGGAATCTGCCAGAGCAATGATACATGCCAAAAGACTTCCTATGTATTTTTGGGCTGAAGCTATGAATACAGCCTGCTATGTCCATAACAGGGTCACCTTGAGAAAGGGAACCTCATCCACCATATATGAACTCTGGAAAGGAAGAAAACCAACTGTGAAGTACTTCCATGTGTTTGGTAGCAAATGCTATATTCTGGCAGATCGTGAACAAAGAAGAAAACTGGACCCTAAAAGTGATGAAGGCATATTTCTAGGATACTCCTCAAACAGCAGAGCTTATAGGGTATTCAATTCCAGGACCAAAGCCATGATGGAATCAATAAATGTCATAATTGATGATTATCATGAGGAAATAGATGTCCCTTGTAATGTTGAGACATTCTTTGAGACTTCAACTCAACAGAATGATCTACCCAACACCACCACAGCAGAATCTGAATCAAAGGAAGCTAGCAAGATCCCTTCCATCAGAATTCAGAAGGATCATCCAAAAGAGCTCATCATAGGAGATCCCAACAGTGGAGTCATTACAAGATCTAGAGAAATCATCTCAAACTCTTGTTTTGTGTCTAAAATTGAACCAAGAAATGTCAAGGAAGCTTTAACTGATGAATACTGGATTGGAGCAATGCAAGATGAATTGAACCAATTCAAGAAACATGAAGTTTGGGAACTAGTTCCTAGACCTGAAGGAACTAACATCATTGGCACAAAATGGATTTTCAAGAACAAATCAAATGCTGAAGGAGTTGTCACCAGGAATAAGGCAAGACTTGTTGCTCAAGGATACACTCAGGTTGAAGGGGTTGATTTTGATGAAACCTTTGCACCTGTAGCCAGACTGGAATCAATCAAACTCCTATTGTCAATTGCTTGTCTTCTGAAGTTCAAGTTATTTCAGATGGATGTGAAAAGTGTCTTTATAAATGGGTACTTGAATGAGGAAGCTTATGTGGAACAGCCTAAAGGCTTTGTGGATCCAAACCACCCTGATCATGTCTACAAATTGAGAAAAGCTCTATATGGCCTGCAACAAGCTCCTAGAGCATGGTATGACAGGTTAACAAAATTTCTCTCAGACAAAGGATACAGAAAAGGAGGCTTGGACAAAACCCTCTTTGTCAAAACTGAAGGAGGGAAGTTGATGGTAGCCCAAATATATGTTGATGACATAGTGTTTGGAGGAATGTCAGAACCTATGGTTAAACATTTTGCTGACCAGATGCAGGCTGAATTCGAAATGAGTCTCATGGGAGAACTGACTTATTTTCTTGGACTGCAAATCTCACAGATGGAGGACTCAATCTTCTTATCTCAAAGCAAGTATGCAAAGAACATTGTAAAGAAGTTTGGTATGGAGAATGCCAGTCACAAAAGGACTCATGCTCCTACTCATTTAAAGCTTTCCAAAGATTTAAGTGGGGTTAAGGTGGATCAAATTCTATACAGAAGCATGATAGGAAGCTTGTTGTACTTAACAGCCAGCAGACCTGACATTGCTTTTGCAGTTGGAGTTTGTGCAAGATACCAAGCTGATCCTAAAGTCATTCATATCAACCAAGTGAAGAGAATTTTGAATGCTGATGATAGAAAAAGCACCTCTGGAGGATGTTTCTTCTTGGGAAATAATCTGGTTTCCTGGTTCAGCAAGAAACAGAATTGTGTGTCTTTCTCTAATGCTGAAGCTGAATACATTGCAGCTGGTAGTAGCTGTTCTCAAATGATTTGGATGAAACAGATGCTTACTGAGTATAATGTCACACAAGATGTTATGACATTGTACTGTGACAACCTGAGTACAATCAACATTTCCAAGAATCCCATTCAGCATAGTAAGACCAAACATATTGACATAAGACATCACTTTATCAAAGACCTTGTAGAAGAGAAGACAATTAAACTGGAACATGTTGCCACTGAGCTACAGCTGGCTGACATTTTTACCAAGGCACTTGATGCAAATCAATTTTAAAACTTGAGGGGTAAGTTGGGTATTTGCCAACATGAGGAATTGTAGCAATTAATTTTGTTAAAACAAGGGTTGAAGGAGTTATGCTTGTTAAGTCTGTTCTGATTGGGTTAAACTTATATTTTCCCATTTCCTTCAATTCTTTTAAGAAGTTGAATAGACACTCCTTTTCTTCCTTCCCCTCTCGTCTCCACATCAAAACCCAGTCTCTCAATCAGAATTTTCTCTCCAGTTGCTATTGGTCTTCTAAGACTATCAAAATGTCTCAAACACCATCATCATCCAATACGACTATTTCATCCTCTTCCTCTGATCAAGATTCCAGGGCAATCTCATCTTGCCTGGATTCTGAAGTCCTGGAGATCGCTCCTCTTAGAGAAGTGGAAACTAACCCCACCAAGGTCAAAGAGCTGAGAACAAGGCATGCAGGAAGGTCCCAAGCTACTGCCTCTGGTAATCCCTCTCATCCTTCTTCTTCTGTTCCCTCTGAAATTGCAAATAGGGAAGGGTCAGCCTATGTACGTCAAGCAATAGCTAAAATTGTTACAAGAATTCTGAACGAGAACCACTTAGTTCCTGGCATTTCTGTTCCCTTAAATCAAGAAATTTCAAATGCTGAAACAAATCCAGATGTCTCTAAGGATGTTGAGACATCAGACAAAGAGAAGAATGCTGATATTGCTCACAAGAAAAGGAAGAAGCCCGAACCTTCTGAGTCTGATGACAGTGCTTAAAGGTTGGTGGAGTTGCTGCTGTTTCCTGGTGGAGTTTGCAAGTGTGTTCAGATTTTAGTTGTTGTTTTTACTACTTTTGGGATGACTGTATAAATTTTAAGAACATGTATCTTTGGCCCATTTGTGGCTAAAGAGGGGGAGATTTTTTGTGGTTATTTACTTGATAGACATCCTATTTTTCTACAGTCATATTTATTCTGCTGCTATCTATTCTCTGATTGCTTAGGGGCTTTAGCCAAAAATCTGCCAAAGGGGGAGTTTGTAGGTGTTTAGTTATTGGCATGCTTTTTTGGTAAAACCAGGTGTGTGGATGTCATGACTGATGTCATAACATTCTAGTTTATTAGGTACTGGTTTATTAGGTACCTTTGCAGAAAAATAGTGGCATACAGGTACTGATGTTTATGAGTGTGTATCTGAGCATTTTGCAAAATGATCACATTTACCAAAATCAGTAAACAGGAATTCAGATGTCATAACAAATGTTAAGACATCCTGTTCTGAACTAACAATTATGCAGTTTGGTTAATTCTGAGATTTTTCAGGAAAATGACTCAGTCTTTCCAGAATAGAATCTCTCGTGGACTTTGGGTTAACCTAGCTCAAACCTATCCTGGTTGATAAAGTCCTGTGACCAAGTCTTAAGGTCAAACAGAATTAACCCTAGCTTTTTGTGGAAACCCTAACTGAAGAAGCAGCTGCTATATATTCAACAGGGCTGCTGTTTGGAATATACCCCTTTTGACAGAAGATCATTTAGAAGCTGTATAGTTTTAACTATTGTAATCCAAGCAAGTATCATTGTGATAAGTGACTTGGAATAGGTTTTAATTGTAAGGGTTTTGTATCACTCAAAGCTTTGAAGCAAGAGTGTTTTGTGTCTCTTGACTAAAGCTTTGAAGCAAAGTCAAGTTAGGTTTATATATCACTCAAAGCTGTGAAGCAAGAGTGTTTGTGTTGCTTGATTAAAAAGCTGTGAAGCATAATCAAGTGTATGTTTTGAAGAGTGTCTTCATTAAATCATTAGTCAATTGTTTTAAGTATCACTGCTGTGATTGAGGGGGAGTGAGTAGGAACTCAGGTTTAAGTTGTACTTAGATTGAAGTTGCATTGGGTAGGTCTTAAGTGAAGGAGATAAACTGGTTGGTTTATTCCTGAATTAATATCTCTTATAGTGGATTTCCTCCCTGGCTTGGTAGCCCCCAGAGTAGGTGTTGTTGCACACTGAACTGGGTAAACAATTGACTGTGTTCTTTACTGTTTTTGTATTTAATGTCTTATAGAAAGTCAGATACTGTGTCATAACATTGAACGTGACATTGAGTATCTGCAGCCAGAATTTCATATGTCTTTAAATTACTTATACTAACGCACTTTGTGTATGTTTTTTGTAGAGGTCTTTCAACATTGATGACACAAGAAAAGATTATTGTCTTGGATTGGCCGGCAAAATACTAAGAGGGTTTAGAACATATTTAAACAGAAAATATCTTAGAGATGCCGGAAAAAAATTTGTTGATGCAGAGCGTCCAGCAGAATATGCAGATGTGATTTCAGTTAAAGAATGGGATGTTTTTAAAGCCAAACGGAAAACCCCAAATACTTCAGAGTGTAAGTGACGTAAATCGTCAAAGAGAATCATCTCCCGCATATCCATACAAAAAAGGGCGTTTGGGATATGCACGATTAGAACAAAAAATAGTAAGTATTTACAAATTGCAATGATATACTTGTTCATCAAGAGTTATAACTGAGCTTGTTTTTTATGTTAATGTGTAGTTAAAAGAGGAGAGTAGTTCTGAAATATCTCTTCCGGAGCGTGTTTTTTGGAAGGCTGCCCGTGTGGGTAAGGATGGAGTTCTTAAAGAAGATGTACAACAAATTTTTGAAAAATGCGTAAGTATAACATTAATTCTAATTAAATCAAAATTTTATTAACATATAGTATTCATGTTTTTCCAATATTCATATGAATTTCAGGAGAGTCTGTCTCAGTCTACATCTCCACCAGATGATTGCAGGAGCATACTTAGTCAAGCATTAGATGTCCGTGAGTATTCTGGTCGGGTGAGGGGTAAAGGACATGGGGTTACTCCAAGCTCCTTGAAAAAGAACAACCCAAATACAAAATCTGCTAGCAATAAAGAACTGCAGGCAAGGTTGGATGCATTAGAAGCTGAAGTTCTTGAATTGAGGAAGGAAAAAGCAAGACAGTACCAATCAGAAAGGGAAGCTTCGGGTGTTAAAGAAACTAGTGACATAGCTAGTGTCAATTGTGCAGCTCAACCGATTATTCCCAAGGTACTTACATATATTATTATGAAATTAAATTAGTATAATTTATTTAACTGACATATATACACATTAACGATGTCATATTTATTATTGATTTTAGGGCATTTCACCTTGTCAACTCTTTTTAGAGACACCAACTTATCGCATGGTTGGCAAGGGAAAAGTCCATAACACTCTGGGATAAGTACTTCATCATAAACCGCTCCCTTCTGGATATTTGAAAGTGTCGATTGATATTGCTTTAGAGGAGGGTGCGTTATTACCAATCCCAGATGAAGTTTCGGATGCAACATTGGTGGGAGAGGCAATAGGAGCGTTTGTTGCATGGCCGTCAAGACTCGTTTGCATAGATGATGAGGTATAATTAAAACCGTTATGAACCTTTTAGTACTCAAATTTTTTACATTCGTTTTACTTACATTTTTTTTGCATGGTAATGTTAGACTCCTACAAAACCCAAACCAAAAGATAAAGGGATTACGCGGCCAAAGGAGTCAGTGACAGCAAAAAAACAGGTACAACACAATTATATGATATTTATGCTTAGATAATGTTAATTTGTCGTCCTATACTTGACCACTCTAATTTTATGATATTTAGATTATTCCTGCTAAAGATATTGAAGCTGTAAGTAGGGGTAAGGAGCCTGTAATTAGCAACATTCCCATAGAAACAAAGAGTGTTGCTAAGAGGACCGGGGCTAGAAAGAAAACTACTTTACAATATAGGTCGTGCCTTCAGACATATATAAGCTTCACAACTATTTCGCAAGGTGGTACTTCTCTTATACCCCTGGATGAAGGGATTTATGGTTCTGAAGGCATGACAGCAATTGGTAAGGAGGATTTGGAAGAAGTTTTTGGACACTTGACATTAGGCATGGCTGTTATCAATACATACATCAGGTATACTCCAATCAACTTTGTTTAATTAATTGCAGAATTTATTTACTCATTTCAATGAATAATTAATGTTAATGATGTTTTTATTTAAGGTTTCTGTATGACAAGTTGATTCGCCCGCGTGGATTGGAGTCCAGATTCGCTTTCATAAATCCCAATGTTGTCCACGCAGGGTCAATCATCTCAAAACCAGATGAAGTAATATCATTTGTGCTCAGTTTATTTATGGTCAGCAAAGATACAAAAAAATTGTTCTTTTTACCATATAATACTGGTCCCAAGTAAGATTTTCATTCTAAATTTCCTCTATTATAATTTTTCGTTTTTTAACGTTGTGCAGAAAATTTCCATCTAACCTTTGTTTAATATTCCAGTGGACACTGGTTATTGGTTGCAATTAATCCTGTGAGAGAAATTGTATATTATCTGGATTCATTGGGCAATGATTGGACAACATACCTAGATATGAAGAAGACGATTGACACGTAAGTGAGATTGTTCCAAAATATTACTGTGTATATTTAATTATTTATGTGCGATAGTTCTAAATATTCGTTATTATTTTATTATAGCATTCTACAAAGTTTTCGAGCACAAAGAGATATTCAAGTACCAAGGAGTAGAGTCAACAATATTTCTTGGATAAAAGTGGAGGTATAGATTTTCAATTTTGATTATATAACGATGATACTTGATAAAACAAGTTAAGGTGTATATCTTGATGTATATCCGTATCTTCTTTCCATGTGTAGTGTCCTCGTCAGTGCAATGGTGTAGATTGCGGTTATTTTATGTTGAGGTTTATGAAAGAAACTATTCTTTTGGACCGATTAGAGATTCCATCCACGGTATGAATTTCTAACTTAGGAATTGTTTTAATATTTCTCATAAAATGACTTAGTATTTTAATTAAATCATACTATGTTATATTATTATGTAGTACTTTGATGAATTCAAGTGTGCTTCATACTCAAAAGATCAATTGGATGAACTTATGGAGGATTGGTGCCAATTTTTTATAGAGTTGAGAGTTTTATTATAAGGTATAACTTTGAGTTTTGAGAATATAATATATGTTGTTATAGTTGTGTTGCAATATTATTATTTTTGTTGTTGTTATTTGGTAACTTGTATGAATTTTAATTTTTTGATTTTGTTTTAGGTTATATAGGTGCAGCTCGATGTAGAAGATAGAGTTATTTTGTAATTCATTGTTGATTTTGTTTCATTGTTGTATATACTAATGTTGTTGTTGTGTATATTGTGCAAAAAGGATTGAAGAGATGAATATTGATGTTGTTATAATATTGTTTCATTGTGGTATATTGATGTTGTTGTTGTTTAAAATGTTATAATGAAGCTATAAATTCTGGTGCAAAAATGGTGAGATTAAATTTGATAGGCAGCGTTTTATTTTAAATGAAAAAAAAAAATTATATTTAAAAAAATAATAAGGAAAAGCGCTGCTAAAGGGGGGAATAGACAGCGCTTTTAATGAGAAGCGCTGTCTAAAGTGTTAGAAAAAAATTATATTAAAAAAATAATAAGGAAAAGCGCTGCTAAAGGGGGGGGGGGGGGGGAATAGACAGCGCTTTTAATGAAAGCGCTGTCTAAAGTGATTGAAAAAATATATATTAAAAAATAATAAGGAAAAGAACTGCTAAAGGGGGGGGGGGAATAGACAGCGCTTTTAATGAAAGCACTGTCTAAAGTGATTGAAAAAAAATATATTAAAAAATAATAAGGAAAAGCGCTGCTAAAGGGGGGGGAATATACAACGCTTTTACCAAGCGGTGTCTAAAGTTCCACATTAAAAGCGCTGTCTAAAGTGTAAGCGCTGCTAAAGGGGTTGCTAAAGGGGCTGCTAAAGGGGGTACCTATAGCAGCGCTTTTGAAATTACATAAGCGTTGTCTATACCTTTAGCAGCGGAGGTTTTAGCAGCGCTTTTAAGTGCTGTTAAAGGCCTAAAAAAGCGCTGTCTAATCCCTTGTTTGGCATAGTGAAATAAATATTTTGACCGAGTTTCATACAACACAAGTTGACATTAAGAGCATAAATATGGCTGCGAATTGGGGTTGCTGCACAATAACTAAAGAGATTGTGTCACATGTGAATGTGATTAATCCTTTGTTAGGATTTGCTCTTGCAAACCAATAAAATCCCACTTAAGAAGACAATCAACTACCGCGTAGCACCAAGAAACTCAAAGAAAAGAAGATGCAGTACCATAAAATTTACAAGGCTCCTTGATAACAGACACTATCGAGAGGGGGGGGGGGAGTTCTAACCTACGGGGAGTTCTAACCTACAAGCAAATGGTCATGGAAGAAACATCTACAAGAAACAAAGAAGGACTAAATTAGATAGAGATGGAGTCAGATAGTGATGGAGTTAGGATAAGACTCTGAAGGGGACCTACAGATTGCAGAAAAAAGAATTGGAGAGTATGAATGTCCTGAACTCATATAATCCAAAGAAGAAGATAGAATGGAGAAACTCTGGGAGTAAGGTGTTATAGTGAAAAATGTTAGGAAGGAAGAATGGATTCAAGGCCCTGGAAAATCGTCTCAACAAGCTATGGGCGCAACATGGTATTATCAACATAGTGGATCTTGGTCATGACAATTTCTTGATCACTTTCACGAGCGAAAAAAGATCAACAAACAGCACTCCTAGAAGGCATGTGGCTCATATACAATCACTACTTCATGGTGCATGAATGGTGTCCAAACTTCAATCTTTAGAGTGATGATATAGAGAAACTTTCAGTGTTAGTTCATGTTAGTTCCATGGTTTTAGGATTGACAACAATTTTGTTAAAACATCATTCTATTGATGATGTGCATGATGTTATAACATTTACATCAACTATCATAATTGTTCTGTTGTTATGTGTTTTTAACCAGATGTCGAAGACATATGTCATGACATCTTGGTCTGGTACAACAAGTGTTGTTGTTTTAATTCTTGACAAGATTTGATTTGATTTTCTAAGATTCCTTTTGGATACATCTCAGTTATTTTTGCAGGTCAAGAATATGCAATATGGAACAAAAGAATTAAATCTCCATCACTATTAAAAGTTTCTAAATTTGGTTGTTAAGCTAATTTAGGATACTTGAAGATTTGTTCCAAGATTTCAAGAGATATTCTCTACAGCAAATCAACACATGGATTAAGGAATTTGTGGACTAATAATCTGAAGCCCACAGCCTGCTGAAGCTTATAAAAGGAAGACCAGGACCTAGGGCAGTGAGTTGAGTTTTTTTGTAAGGTTTTGTATAACAAATAAGGGTTTATCGTTTTGAGAGTTGTGTGTGCTCTTGTGACTATAAGTCACCCTTGTGTCTTTTGATACTTGTGATAGACGTTTGTTCTCACTCAGAAACCTTTAGGTAATGAGTTGAATATTGTTCTCCTCGAAGCTGTGAAGAGAGAGTTGAGTATTATTCTTGGTGGACGCTTTTAAGAAACCCAAGTATTGTTTTTAGTTAAGAGTCTTAACTATATATTTATAATTGGGAATTATGTTCTTCCTGGCAGTTCCTGGGGTTGGGATTCTCTTTTTGGTTGTGATTGGGGAGTGTGCACTTCCTAACAGTTCCTGGGACTGAAATTGTTTTCCCTGTGATTGGGAATTTTTTTTATCACTACAGTGATTGAAAGTGGGATGACGATTTCTCATATCTAAGGAGGACCTATGTAGAAGTTGCACTGGGTAGGGATTAGGTAAGAAGTTGTAAACGAGGGAGTTTAGATTTGACCTAGTACTACTAATAGTGAATTTCCTTTCTGGCTTGGTAGCCCCTAGAGTAGGTGAGTTGCAATGAACTGGGTTAACATATTATTGTGTTCTTTATCATTCTGCATTTATATTTTTGAAAAATTTATCAGTTTGATATTGATGTACAGTCTGCGTGCAGATGTTGTAACATCAGTCACGACATCATGTTCTAATGATTGTAACATCAGTTTTTCCAGAATCCATTTGTGTCAGAATTTCTATTTGTATTAGAGCGGGCACCCTGGTTTGTCAATATGTGAGCTCCAGGGAGAATAGTTCGGGTATTATCTAACTATTGGAAGGCAAGGTTAATATCTGTCATGGATTCATGTAACAACTACTGATGGTTATCTTGAGGTCACAACTGTTGATAGTTGTGTTAAGGTTACAACTACTGATGGTTGTAATGATGTTATTACTGTGACAACTACTGATGGTTATTTATGGATGATGTCCTACCATATGTCCTGACATCTTGCTTGGAACATGTTGAGGCTGTTTTAATTTGTCTTCAGCTGCATATGTCTCTGATGGAAGAATTTTGGTGATTCGTAGTTTATGCTTCTGGTGTTATTTCTAAAAGAATGAATTATTCTTGGAATCTGAAACAGGTTTAGTTATTTGAAAAAGAAAGATGATGAAAGTGATTCATGACTTCTCATGAACTCTCTGGCTATACAAATTTCTTTCATCTCTTTGAAGAAGATGTGTTAAGAGATAAGCTTGTTTGGAATATTTCCATATCTCTTATCAAGAGAGTTGTCTTGAAGGTGCCATCCTGTGTATAAGTTAAGGCATCAGCTGTTGGGAGTAAGATAAAAGGGAGAGCATTATGATCTGGACTCTGATGTAGAGTTATCCTATGATGTTGTGTTTCTTGGAAAGTAACTCTACCAGGTACTAAGGGGAATGAATATAATGTCTTATCTGTCTCAAGATCCATATGAATGTGGCTTTTTATAGCTTAACCTAAGAAGTGTGGTATCCTATGATGATGAGCTAACTACTTCTTCTAATCTTGTGCGTTAAAAGTGAAGAAGTCTGAGTCTTTTAAAGATTGGGAAGTTGACTGAATGGAAGTTGTCAACATATTGGATAAAGAATACAAAGGAAGTAGCAATATCGACAAGTCGGTTTGGATCTATTGTGTCTTTATCTTTCTCAAGATCAAAAGAAGAGAAAGGGTTGAATCAATAACAAACAGTTAGGGTTTGTAGGGTTTCTCTGTGAACACTTCTCTTGTATCAACTTTTTCATGATAAGAATTATCCTAATTCTAAATTGGAAATAGGCACAGACGTACCCACACGCGAGGAAGAAAGTGGGTAACTCTGTAGAAAAATCCTTGTGTTCCTTTTTCTTACCATTTTACTTGCTTTAATTTTCATCAATCAATTTATCTAATCGATCAACTCGTAGGAATTTTTCCGTGACTGTTGTGTTTCGAATTAGGTGTTGATTTGATTATAATTACATTTAATTATAAGTTCTTTTTGTATCAACACAACTCAAAGGAAAATTTTGAAAATTCGGTCGAACACCAAGTGGTCGACAAATTGTTTTGTTTGTTCTTTTGATAATTGCCATTGGAAATAGTATTGCTAGTAACTTGCTATAAAGGATTAATATCTTGTTACTTGATTGAAGTATATAAATTCCAAATTATTGTATTCATTCCATAACTCTTTTTATATATTTGCATATCCTACTTCCTTTAACTTGGTTCGTATAGACGACACTTTATGAAAACCTTCCACTTGCACTCTTTTCTAATAAACTTCAAAACTAGAATTTTTATCTGGATTTTTTCACCCTCCTCTACATAAGGTGTCATCATCTAACAACATGTAAATGATAAATCAATCCAAAGAGGAGTTTATTATTTTTCATAATTTATTATCAATGTTTGACCATTACAACAAGAGCACCACTAGCAGTTAATAATAGTGTCCAAAGACTCGATATTTATGGTGCACTAGGTATCTTGAGACGAGTTTATTCCATTATTTGAACATATTGATGATTTATTTTATATTTTATATGAGTATATTTATAAGGTTTATTTTTTTCTATTTTTCAGCTACAATTGCTTCGATATATGATAATATGAATTTGGTTCCTGTCCTTAATGGGGTGAATTCTAAGGTCTGGAAAGAGAACATGGAGATTGTTCTTGGTTGCGTGGATCTTGACCTTAAATTAAGGATAAAACAACCACCTTCTCCTACGAAATATAGTACCTATGAATAGAGGGAAGATTATGAGAAGTGGGATCGTCCCAATCGCATGAGTCTCATGATCATTAAGCATGGCATTCCCGAGGTCTTTAAAGGTACTATTTCAAAAGAGATAACAAAAGCCAAAAAATTTCTTGTTGAAATTGAAAAGTGCTTTGCAAAAGGCGATAAGGTAGAAACAAGTAATCTTCTTCAGAACTTAATTTACATGAAGTGTCAAGGCAAGGAAATACATTATGGACATGTCAAACATTGTTTCAAAACTTAAGGCATTAAAGCTTGAGATTTCATAAGACTAACTCGTTCATTTAGTATTACTTTCTCTTCCTTCACACTTCATTTAGTTTAAAATATATTAAAACACTTAAAAGAAGAAATGGTACCTTAATGAGCTCATTTAATTTTGTGTGGAAGAAGAGGAAATGATGAAGTAAGATAAGACATAAAGTGCTCTTTTTCTTGTAACCTCTAAAGACAAAGACAAAAGAAAAAAACCTAATGAGCCCAAGAATGAAGCTGCAAAGGTTCCAGCATAAAAGAAACAAAAAAGGATGATAAATGTTTCTTTTAAAATATGTTTGGACATGTTAAAAAAAATTTATATGTCACAATTGGCATGCAAAGAAATATATATTTCATACTTTAGTATGTTCTGAGTTAAATTTAGCTTTAGTAGCTAGAAATACTTGGTGGTTAGAGTCTGGTGCAACTACTAACATCAGTTTTTCAATGCAGGGTTTTCTAAAATACTGCAAGTCAAATGATGTTGAAAGATACATCTATGTTGGAGATGGCGAGTCGGTGGAGGTGGAAGCTATAGGTTATTTATAGATTATTTTTCTGTGTTAGATTTTATATGGATTTGAAAGACACTTTTGTGGTAGCGTCATTTAGACGAAATTTAATTTCAGTTTATTATTTGGAGAAAAAAATGTTGGAGGTGAGATGCTTATGACAAAAGTGTCCTTAATTCTAACAAAACCTTATATCCTTGATAGACAAGCTAGTGATGGAAACAAGCGCTTAATGGGAGACAATCCATAAGGTTTATTTTTTTTTTTGCATTTCAAGTTCATTTCATTATGTGCACATGTGTTTTTCATGTTTGTTTAGGTGAAATAATTAATAAGAAAATTGGAGAATATGAGAATTAAGAAAAGAAAGGAATTTGGAATAAGACAAAATAGATATGCACCTTGGAAATTTTGTGACATGGTCTGTACAGATCATGGCATGGCAGAGGGTAAATCTTGGCGTGACAGGGATACATCGTGGCAGGATGTGGTCAAAATCATATTGTTGGAGAAGAACATTAGAGATATGACTGTTGGGGTTCACCATTGGTAAATCATGGAATGGCCAAGCGTTCATCATGGCACTATATGGTCCCTACATAGCCTATAAATAGCAAGTTTGGGGTTATTTATTTGTATGCTTTTACTATTCATCAAATTTACTCTAAAAATCTCACTTACCCTTTTCATCTTTTATCATCAACTTATTTTTTGTGTGTTAACTTTTCATTCTACCATTATAATGGCTCAAAAATGAAGTACAGTTATAAGTTTTTCCAGTACTGTTGCAACCACTGCATTTCTATTCGATAATTTTCTTTCACAAGAATATGCTGCTAGGTACTTGCTGGTGAAAGATTTTATTCGCATTCATGATAGGCAATTTGATTCAAATTTTTTGCACGAGCCCCCTTTGTTTCTTGATGAATTAGTTCAAAGGGGTTGGATGAAGCTCAACAATTTGATAAAGGAAAGAAACCTCACTATTTCCATGGAATTCTATGCAAATTCTAATGCTCAAGGCTATGGTAGGTATGTATCTTATGTCTGCGGTGAAATTATTGAATATAATGCTGATAAAATTAACATGATGTTTGATTTGCACGCTCCAAACGTGTGTGTGATTCAAGAAAGAAGGAACCCTAACAAAATACCAATTGAGGATCAATGGGAGGAAATGGAAAATGAATTATGTCACCCAAATGCTCAATGTGTACGAAAACTAGGTCAAAATCCAACAAGGCTAACACTAGTGATTTGTGATCCATACAAAAGGCTTGGGCCTCATTGTTTGTGATTATTCTGGAAGCTGAATCAAACAATTATGAGTTCATTATCAAAAGGTTCTAGGGTCTTTTTTTCTCTGATAAACCAGGAACCCATCAATATGGGATGGCTAATTGCTAAAAATATAAGACCATGGCCGATGGATAGCAAAGATCCTTTTTTCATTTTTGTGATATTAATGAGTTATGTATATTGGAAAGAGTAAAAGAGGAATCAAAGGATATCTATCTCTAGCCAAAGAATCCTATCAACACTAACTATCAAAGACATGTCAATTGGTCCTATTCGACACCATTAAGAATAATATATTAAAGAAGAAGTGCAACAACAATTTTACCACCAAAAATTGAACCAACCATCTGAAGTACCTCCTTAGAAGCAAAAGTATAATAGCATTGATTTCGTCCAGTAACAGTATTAGAGATTGGAGGAGCATGCTCTAGTAATGGAAAATTGGTCAACAAAAATCTCAACCAACTTGTATGAAGATCATGCATCCTTTAGTTCCCTCTTCCAAGTAAGGTTCAATGAGTACTTCCATTAGATGTAAGTTCCAAGTGTACGTGATTTGTTTGCTACACGCCAAATGTTGGACAACTATATTGAAGAGAAAACTAAAGCAATGGCAGACAGAAAAGTTGTTAGGCTATGACGACTTATCTAGAGGGGGGGTGAATAGATCCCTAAATTAAAAGTTACCTTTCAAAAATTATCATTTAAAAAAAACTTATTTGAAAAACAATGTTGAGCAGAAGGTTTTTGGCCTAGATCAAAATAGTAGTCTAAACGAATCTAGTTATTAGAAACTCGGATATGCACAAGTCATATGGAACTAAGATAATGATAAAATCAATCAACATAATGATATCTCAATTAATAGTTTAATATAAAACACAAGGTTTCCTATTTCCAATTAAATTTAAACAAAAATATAGAACATTACAATTTGTCAAACACTTGGTGTGCTTTCGAATTTTCAGAATTTTTACTTTGAGTTGTGTTTATATGAAAACCATTTATAATCAAAGTGATTATAAGCTAATCAACACTCTAGTTTAAAAAAAAAATTGCAGAAAAATTCTTATGAGTCAATCGATCAAACATGCTATTCGAAAAATTACATAATGAAAAACAAAAGCGAGTAAAGAGATAATAGAGAGCGACACAAGGATTTATCTACATATTTCCCCACTTTTGTCCTCATTTGTGGGTACGTCTACGTCCAATTCCAATGTGGAATTAGGATACTTTCTTACTTTTCAAAAAGTATGATTACAAGAGAAGTGTTCAAGAGCAATCCTACAAACCCTAATCGTTTGTTGTTGATTCAACCCCTTATCGTCTTTTGATATTCAACAAGATCAAGCATACAATAGATTTACAATTGACTATCTGGATCTTGCTACTCCTTTGCTTTCTTTATCTCCAAAGCTTTCACGCACCATCAATTGCACATATTGCAACATAAGACTTCAATTTGATTCGCTGTTCTCGCGCTACTTCCTTTGCGGTCTTTATCTCTAAAGGCTTTCGCTAGGCCGCAATCCTCTCTTGAACGTCTTGCACGAAAACCCCCTAATCAACCAATGATCTTAGAGGACAACCCCGCGGTTTTTCCAGATGAAGGCCCCTTCAAATATCAACCCAATTTTATCAGCTACACAAGAACCTAATTGGATGTTATCGAACCTCGTCTAGATGGAATCTCGTCAAAATATTATTAGATGATTTGTTAGTGTATATGCATAGGTTGGAGGTTGAAGATGAAGAGAAAATACATGATATTTTTATGGTATCATCAAGTTGGAATAATGTGTGAATGATGTATTTATATTTGTGGAAGTTTAGATGCAAAAAGGATATTTTTCATAATTAAAAAGAATTGAAAAATTGACCAATCAAATAGCATGTGTCGACACAAAAGTCAAATTTTAAGTGCATGTGTCGACCTGAAAAAAGGATGTGTCGGCCTAAGAAAGTCAGTAACTTTTTGCCTTTAAAAATGAAGTACATGTGTCGACTTGAAATTCGTATGTGTCGACACATAAAATAAGAATTATTGCAATTTCCTTAAAGCTTATGTATGTGTCAACCTGAAATACGTATGTGTCGACACATACAATAAAAATTTAAGCAGAAAATGATTTTTCATGATTTAAATCAATTTTAAACTTATTTTAAATGATTCCTAAGACCTCTAATACAAGGAAGTGCCACATGACATAGAGATACCGTCCAATATACAAAAATGCTAAGTTTTCCTAGTTTTGACATCATGTAAAACATCTAATGGTGAAGTTTCACTCACATACTCCCCCTTTTTTATGATGGAAAACTTGCGACAATGCATTTCATGTAGTTATCGAAGGCTCCCCCTGAATTTGTGCTTCTCAACTTCATCTCGCATATGTTTCTCCCCATTTGACAATATCAAAAATAAAGAAGTAAAATCGTGAGAAATATCATATTCTATTACCGAATCTAATATATCATACAGAGGCATTTTTGTAAAGAAGAGCATACAATAACATATCCATATATATATATATATATATATATATATATATATATATATATATATATATATATATATATATATATATATATATATATATATATATATATATATATATATATATATATATATATATATATATATATATATATATATATATATATATATATATATATATATATATATATATGTGTGTGTGTAATGATGCAAAATTAATAGATAACAATCATAAAACATTACCAAACATGTAACGCAATTGCATGAATAATAATGAATAAAAAGCAAGATCAAGCTAGTCAAGTTGCTTCTATAGCATCACAATTACGTAACACAACGCAATGGAACTCCCAGTGTCGCACACGCATGTGCATAGCATAGCGACAAGAACATGTCACAATACTCAATCCAAAATGAAAATATTGTCATAAAATGTGACTCAACTACAACAAGAACCATACATGCAATTAACATGCTTACATTTAACTCATGCACGAATGCAAGAAATAATTATAGAAACACATGCTTATACATACAAGAACAAAATTATACAAATGTGAAAGAATTAATACATGAATTCATTATAAACATATACATTGGGAATACACAATGGTTATCAATAATTTTTTTTGGAAATGAACATTCATGGTTTTCATCATTTGAGAACATATCAAGCATTTTTCATCAACTAAAACATGTAATAAGAAAAATCTTACTTTCAAGCAGAAATTTGGAACAATATTACTTCACTCTTGGTGGAATGAAAGTTTCAATCTGTTGTACCCCAAAATTTTCCCTCTCATTTTATCAAGATTTCTCCTCACTAGACTCTTTGAACTCAAGACCAAGCTAGGGTTTGCTCTGCTGAAGACATCTCCTTGCACTGTTGACCTAAATTAGGGTTTGAGTTTGCACAGGGATTTTTGGACTTTCAATGATAAAAGTGACTTCCATACTTCATGTTGGACTTATAAGATTGTCCATACCAAGTTTCAAGCCTTAAATCAAATTTTTGCCCAGTCAATTGGACAGTTGACCTAGAAACCAACTATATTGGGGAAAAAGTCAAATATGGCCAATTTACAGTCAAACTTCATAATTTTTGATCCACATCAAAATTATAAGCTCATATGAACCATTTGATCAAGTTTGGACCACAACTCCTCAAGAAATTTGATCAGATCACCAAAAGGGCAAAATGGTCATTTTTAGGGTTTTCACTGCAGAAGGGCAATTTCTGACTTTTGACCTAGCCAATGGCAAATGGGGTTCAATCATGGATTCAAGGACTTAATGGCATCATCTTGACCTATTCACAAGGTTCAAAAGATCTCAATTGCATTGGATTGGCAGATGAATTTTCCAGTCAACTGATCAAAATTTGACTGTACACTGAAAAGTCAAACTTTGACTTTTTGATCAAAATCAAGTGCCAAGGGTCATTTTTTATAAATATGTGTCAAAACATGAAACTTGTTCATCAAGAAACCCAATTTTGCAAATTAGGGTTTAAGATTGAAAATTTTCATAACTTAGAATTTTTCTAAGTTATGAAATTTTCTTAATTTTTCCTAACTTTGCCCAACATTTTCACCATGATGAAATTGGATTCAAACAAAACTTCCAACATGAAAGTTGTAGTCCTCCACAAAGTCTACAACTTTGATTCACAAACTTTTCCCAAAAGAATCTTGGATCTCAAGTTATGATTTTTGGAACAAGGGTCCATGAAACTTTTAACTTAGTGAAATTTTGCCCTAGTTTAGGCAGGATTTTGACCTATCTTCTTGGCCATTTTTCACATAGTTCCACTTGGAATCTCAAATTTCATTTTAAATATGGATTGTAGAGCATGTTACAAGATTTCCAAAATTTCCAAGAACTCTCCAAAATCGTTTGTGGTTAGGGAGAACCAAAGGCTTAAAGTTGGCAAAAACTCACTTTTGATCCATGACATGTTCATATTGATACAAGTTGCAAACTCTAATCAGCCTTGTTTGTTCTTGATTACAGGTCCTAAAACCCTTCCATACTCAATAATTAAATGCAAATCCATTGGTCTAAGGCTTTGTTTTGGTCATTAGAGGATTATACAATAGATTAATCCAAAAATAGTAAAAGGCAACATTGCCATTTTTGTCCAAATCTTGCTTTATGTCAAATAGAATCCTTGAGCTTTGAACAAGATCTTGTACAGCAAATCAAATCCGCAAACTTGGGGGCCAAGCTTGCACAATGTATGCAGGGTTAGAGCTAGCCTGTATAGGCCTGCTCTTTGTCACTTCTCATTTTGCTTCATAACCAAGAAACATGTCAAATACAACACATCTTGCACATCTGAAAAAACCAACTTTTGCAAGCATTTGAGACAAGTTTCACACATCCCCTTGAGCCAGAAACACGAGCCTTTGAGTTCTCAAACCTTCCATAGCACAAAATCACCTTCCATTGGCAAAACAGGGCACTCCCTGCAGTTTGACTTCCATAGCAAAAACCCCTCGTGCATTTTGCCTCAAACTTGTTCAAACACCTTCCATATAACCTATCCAAGCTATCCCAACCCTTAAACACTGACTGTAACTCCATTTGCAAGGTTTACCATTTTTATTTCAGCTTGTGCAGGTTGAGTTCTACAGGCTTGTTCAAGCACATTCAAGGCAAACTAGGCATTGGGGAAGGTCAGAGGAAGTTCAAGCAAGCTCCCAAACATCTCAGGCCTCACTGAAAAGCTCCACATTGCCATACACGAAGTCAACTGAAACAGGTTTTTGTCAACTTCCTATCTCTCTATTTAGGAATCATTAGGCTTAGGTTTGTGAATAAAAAATGTAGTATTCATAGCCATGAAGCTGTACATATGCTCAGTTTTCATTTAAGTTAAACGTGTTAAGAGAATTTCATCCATGAACTTCCTGAAAAAATTAGGTTAGAATTTAGGGCCAGAGAAATTCTCTCTGGTCTTTGAGAGTTAGGTCAAGTTTCTTATATGGTTGAATTCGTCTTGAAAAATGCTACAACTTTGATGTTATGAGTTTTTGCATTAGAGCACGTATGCAGGATCTGGCATTTTGTACAGGCGCGCGCGTTTTTTGAACGATAGGTTGAAGATGAAGTCTGGAATTAGGCTGGGCTTTTGCTTCTTGTTTTTGGCACCCCCTCATTGCTGACTGCACCCCCTGGCCCATTTCTTCATATTTTTATATTTTTGTATTTATTTTTAATTTCTGATTTTATTTTCTTATTTTCCAAACATAAAAAATATCAAAAAATATTTTTATAAATTTTCACTTTTATTTTGTATTTTATTTTTATTTTTTCTAACATAAAAATAATTTAATTAGTATATACTTTTATTTTATTTAATGAAAACTTGAAATAATACATAATAATATTATACCTTTATTTCTTTATTCTTTATTTATTTATGCTCAAATAATATTTTTCTAAATATATTTTTGTCATGTATATATTTTATTTTTATTGTACATGACTAATATAATTAATATATATATATATATATATATATATATATATATATATATATATATATATATATATATATATATATATATATATATATATATATATATATATATATATATATATATATATATATATATATATATATATATATATATATATATATATATATATTTACTTTCTTAAAAGAAAATTAGGGTTTTTCCCTTAATAAAAAAAATAATCTTTTTATTTCTTTTTAATTCATCAAATATTTTATTTCTACATACATAAAAATAAACAAAAAAAAAACATTTTTGCATATTCATAATATTTTGCATGTTTATATTTAAATTGTTTATTTAAGTACTTGTCTATTTATTATTTGTACCATTTATTCAATTTGGATGTAATAGTAAATATTAGGGTTTTATTTTCTTTCAAATATCCCCCATTCAAAAATTGTATCCCTCTCCCCATATCAAATATTGTAATAGTGTAGATTTATTTTACGCACTTTATACTGTCAAATATGCCATGATTAGAGATTAGGGTTTGTATACAAATGTCCAAAAATCAAACAAATAGCTTGACTAATACAAAGACAAAAAGCATGAAAAATGATAACATAATGCACACTTGCACCCCTAGGGTTTCATCCACTTGTTGCCTTTAAAATGGCCATGTTATGCATGTTGAGTATCTTAGCAAAACAAAAACAAAACAAAAAGATCATAGTCCCTCGATGACGCTATCTTGGTTGCCTATACAAAAAATGATCTAGTCCCTCAAAAATTGCTAAGATAATTAGCACAATTGTTATCATGGTCATATGATGACCCGCGCCTGTCCCGTTTAACATCCTAATAGAAGGTTGTTTACCAAATGCAATGGTAAAACAACACTGTCAAAAGGGTTAAAAATGTGTAGGAAAGATCTTTGAATAAAAATAGGGTAGACAACTCTTAGTTACTTGATCAAAACTTGCAAAACATCCTTGCTATTTTGAAACACACCTCACAATACAATTTCAAAACATTTCCCAAATCAAACTTTCAAACATTGAAATATCTTTTCAAAAGACAAACACCTTTGTATATATTCAAACAAGAATCATTACAAAGGTTGCCTAGACAAGGCCTCTTTTTCAAAGCATTTTCAAAAAAACCACACACAAACCACCATTTCAAACAATTGAAAAGCAAAAGCAAGTGATCTAAACAAGTAACTAAGAGCCCATGGATAACCATGGATGAAAAGGGTGCTTGCACCTTCCCTTTTCATAATCTACCCCCCGAACCCAAGAAAACATCTCAAAGGTCTTTCCTGTGCTTTTTAACCTTTCCTTTGGATAAAATAAAAA